>CM066170.1:58654269-60101769 GCA_033629205.1 Lithocarpus polystachyus | reverse complement strand
CCTTACCTTTACTTTGCAGCCGATCATCCTCCAGACGTTTGTGCTCCTCAATACGCCTCATGAGCTGCCTCATATCCTCAGGAGGCTTTCTCGTTAATGAACCCCGTAGTTCAGAGTCCTCGGGCAGCCCCATCCTAAAGGTACTCGCCGCAATCTTCTCGTTGCCCCTGCCAATCTCATTATAAATCTCCCAATATTGGCCTGTGTAACTGTGAAGGGTTTCCTTAACCCTCATCTTCATAGACAGTAATGCATCCTCTGGTTGTGGTACCCGGCTACAAGTTACAAACCGGATGCCGAATTCTTGGATCAACTCGGCAAAATTATGAATGAAGCTCTTCCATAACCCGTTAAATCATCTCAAAGTGGTGGGCCCGAGGCTCAAGGGAAATACCTTACACATTAGTGCGTCATCGTGTTTATGTAAAGACAACATGTGGATATAATGGCTAGCATGCTCTACTGGGTCTGTTTTCCCACCGTAAAAGTTGAACGGTGGGCACGTAAATCTGCTTGGCATTGGGGCCTGCTCAATGTCATCCGAGAACGGCGACCGAGCAGCTCGGCGTAAGGCGCGGCTCATAGCATCCATGGCGGCATTTCGTGGCCGTCGTTCTTCTGGGGAATCTGAACCCCGGTCGGCATACTCCCGTGAATGTGAACGGTCCCGATCTTGACGGGACTCCTGTGAATGTGAACGGTTCTGGGGTCGATGAGAACCAGATTGATTGGACCCTTCTCCATAACGATTTTCCCCACTATCGGATCTCCTTTCCTAGTGTTCTCGATTCCTTCTCCGGTGCCCACCCTTTGCTTCCAACTCCAAGTCTCTCACCAATCTACGTAATTGTTCAAGTTCCTCATCTTTCTCGTCAAATTGCCTGTGCCCTATAGCACATGATATCGTTGATGGGTTTGGTATGACCCCTCTCCTAGGCCGGACTGCTCTTCATCTTGTTCACGATCTCTGTCTTTGCACCTCTTGCGCCTCTGTTCTCACCAGAAGGATCCCCAAAAAGATCCCGTAGAACCACTTTCAGCGTAACTCCCTGAACGTCTTTCAGACATTTTCCCGAGCGTGAGTCTCAGTTGAACCACGGCTTTGTAGGAGATTCCCACAGATGGTGCCAATTGTGTGCGCTAAAGGTGAGGTTACTGGGCTAGACCTCATTTGGGCCCATAACTTACTTATGAAGTGGGTTTAAGATTTCCTACTTTGGGTCATTCTTAGCATAGAGACCCAACGGCGTTTTCTCCGTCTCTCAACTGTTTCCCTCTCTTCACACTACTATCCTAGCTCTAATCTTTTTCCATTCTCTGTATTCTCCGCTTCCTTGTCTCCAAAAGAACCTCCCCTTCTCTTTAACTTCTCATATTCATAGCCTTGTAGTTAGTGGGGAGTTATGTTGACTCTTGTGGTTAGTGGTTTGGGAGGTCTTATGTTATCATCGCTAAGTGGGCATTTTAGTTGGGAGTGGGGTGTGGTGAGAGTGGCATTGGAACTAGTTCCCCACTTCCTGAGGGATGTTCGGCAGCGGTACTCCTTAAGGCGGTGTTGGATGACCGGGGCACAACGTTTCTGAGCAATCATACTTCTGCCCGAGGGTGCCTTGCTGGACAAAAATTGACTATGTGCACGTATTATAGCGGTTTGTTCGACAGGCTTTAGGCCGAGCATAGTGACATGAGGCTTGGTCCCGTGGCCTTATTCGGCTTAGGGCCTAGCTTTAAACGAGAAGGTCGAACCTATGGGCCATACTACAAGGCTGGAGTTCAAAGCCTAAGGCCCAAATGGGCCTGGGGATCCTCGGGTCGTATAGTAACTTTAGGTAGTAAAATCTAAGTTCTAAAATTTCATAATGAAAAATCCAAAAACCTCCAAACTTCATGGTGTAGTTTGCAATTTAGCATATATATATATATATATATTTAATTTCTTATATTGTGTATTTTTTTTTTTAACTTATAAGCCCAACTAGTAATTGTACAAACATGTTATAGGCTGTAAAAGCCATATTTTTATTAAAATGGCCGAGGCATAATTGGATTATGTATGAACTTGTAACTTGCATTGCAAAGATCCCTAACTTATAATGGCTTTTACCAAATAATTTAATTTATATATATATATATGCAAATAATATATATATATATATATACTTATAATTTTATTAATGTGTAAATAAATATTTTTAAAGTAGTGGTAATATTGAGATAGTATATTGGTTTTCATTCCTAGGCTAAATTAAAGCAATCTTCGGTACAGTATTGACTCACTGGCCACCACTTCACTATATTTCCAAAGCAACAAACAAGTAACAACTACTACTCATGCCAACCTGACTCTTTTCGTTTATTGTTTTTTCTCTCGTCCACTATATAACCATGTATTAAAAGATATTCCTAAAATTTTAAAAGGAAAATATATTGCACATAGTGTGTCCAAGAAAATGCACACAAAACATGACTTAAAGTCTAACGTTGCACAAAACTGACAGTAGACTAAAAAATATACCCAAAATTTATAAACAAACCATGGACTAACAAATGGGGAGAATAAATGATAGGTGGAGGAGATATCTCAAAATTGACTTTGAAGTATAACTAACAAATTAAACTCAACAAGTTGAGTAGAAGTCGCAGGCCCTTTGACTCATTGGTATTTAATTAATTGGGGAGTTGCGACCGCATCTACTATTTCAACCACAACCAGCACTTACAATATATATTAGCAAACAAACATTAAAATAGAAGATTTTTCCCTCCTCTAGGTTTCTCTGGAAACCCAAGAGCGGTGAAAACCTTCCTATCTCCTGATAGGCTCTTTTTCCCCTGTCAAGTGGGACCTTTACCTTTCACATCAATCTATTTTCTGCCTACTCCTCCTACACATCCCACCCTCCTACCCTTACCTCACCATAACCCACCCTGCCCCTCTCTTACACATCTCACACTCCTACCCTTACCTCACCATAACCCACCCTGTCCCACACCATGGATGACATTACCCGCAAGTGGGACCGCTTCTCACTTAACCAGAAAGAGAGCCACATAGTCCCCTTAACACCTGACATTACTGGAGATGGCAAGGTTCTCGTGGCCAAGTTCTTCACTAAGAGACACATCAATATGGAAGCAGTTTTTCGGACCCTTAAGAGCATGTGGAAAACAGAGAAAAGCTTTGACATTCGCGAGCTTGGATCCAACACAGCCATGGTTCTCTTTGACGATGAAGATGACCTCGACCGTATTTTATTGCGCGGACCATGGTCTTTTGATAAATATCTGTTAGGCCTCTACAAACCGGGTAAGAATGAGGCAGTCAAAAATGCAAGTTTTGATAGGGAAAGCTTTTGGATACAGATTCATGACCTCCCCATTCAGCATATGAGCAAGGCAAATGCAGAAGCTATTGGGAGTACCCTTGGGCTGGTGGAACAGGTTGATACAGGTGCAACGGGGGACTGCCGAGGGCGATGTCTTAGAGTGCGAATCAACATAGATATCAACCAACCTCTTTGTCGGGGGAGAATGGTGGATATCGGAGCATCGTCCCCCTCATGGGTTTCATTCCAATATGAGAGATTGCCAATCTTTTGCTACTGGTGCGGTCTCCTGAATCATGACGAGAAAGATTGCAAACTTTGGATACGTAGCAAGTGCACTCTACGGAAAGAAGAGCAACAGTATGGTGCTTGGTTGAGAGCTAGCATGGAACGTCGCCAGAAAAACCAAATACAGTCAGCCCACCCCGGTAGGACAGCTCAGAGTGCTACTGTGACATCAGTGGACACCATCGCAGCCACCGTGGACGGTGAGCCACCAACCACTCCTGTCATTATTCCAGCCGTTACGAGAGATAAAGGGCACGCTGAAACTACGGTAACGGATGCTCATAAACCTACCCCAACAAACACAGAAATTTTGAATAACACCGAATCTTTCCATTCACCTCCCGAGGTGAGCGACCAATACTTAAATGCTAATAATGAGCTGGCCGAAGTTAATCCCATGATAACGAATGAATCAATTCAAGCCCATGCACGTCATGAGAGACCTCCTGCATGCAACGTCACCACTGTTAATGCACCAACACTCACGTCACAAAGAGAGCCTAAAACAACTAATGGGCCCCACAATGAATCCACTAGAGCCATACATACCCAAACGGCCCAAACCAATAGGAAGTTTAAGAAAGTCCCCCGCGACGACCATACAGCTAACCCTAAGATGGCTGATGAATCCATGGCTGGCTCCAAGCGCAAACTTGATCTCGCAGATCGCGTCGTCGACAGCGACAAGAAACAGAAGCTTGATACTGACACACGTATTCTGGGCAAGATATTTGCAGAACAGTTGGGATCGGTGGTAGCTGCTGCGCAGCACCGCCGGGGTCAATGAGTACCATCAGTTGGAACTGTCGAGGGCTTGGGAACCCTCGAACAGTTCGTACTCTCCAACGGGCACTCCAAACAGAAGCTCCCCAGCTGGTTTTCCTGATGGAGACCAAGCTGTCACAGGAAGAGATGCATTTCAAGAAGCAAGAACTTGGTTATACTCAAGGATTAGCAGTGTCCAGCGATGGCCAAAACGGTGGCTTAGCTTTATTATGGAAACCGGAAACTATGGTGGCAATCCAAGGATTCTCACGTTGGCACATTGATGCTCATATCACATGCAACAAAACTGGTACAATGTGGCGCATGACTGGCTTTTATGGGCATCCAGTCACAAGCAAAAGGGAAGAAACTTGGTCCATTCTAGAATCATTAGGCCGCGCAAATCAGCTACCATGGCTTTGCATCGGAGACAACAATGAGATTATCACCCAATCTGAAAAATCTGGAGGCCGGCTGCGACCGGTTAGACAGCTTGACAGATTTCGCCAAGCCATTCACTTTTGTGGGTTTCAAGACTTGGGGTACGTTGGCACACCTTTTACCTGGTCCAAAACCGATCGCGTGGAAGGCCGAATGAGAATAAGACTGGACAGGGCTCTTGCAAACAATGCTTGGAGATTGCTATTTCATGGTGTTGCTGTCCACCACATCTCCATGTCAACATCCGACCATTCCTTGCTTTCTCTACGCCTTAAGGATGATCGTCACAACTGCCAGACAGGTAGAAAGTTTTTCCGATTTGAAGAGATGTGGTTAAGTGACCCACGATGTTCTGAAGTTGTGCAAGATTCCTGGCAAGAAGGGCTTTCTAAGCCGGGTGGCCTCCCTATCACAAATTGCCTTGAAACGTGCCGCGCTAGGTTGCAGACCTGGAACAAAACAGAGTATGGTCATGTGGGCCGCAAGATACAGTACCTACACAAAAAATTACTAATGTTGGAGGATCAGCCCCATTGTGCGGAAACTGACAAGGAGATCTATGAAGTCCGAATAATGCTAAACACCTGGCTTGATGCCGAAAACACCATGTGGAAACAACGATCACGGAACTTTTGGCTCACTGATGGGGACCGCAACACAAGTTTTTTTCATACTAAAGCCACAAATCGCAAGCAACGAAACACAATCCATGATATTTGTGATTCTGATGGTAATTGGCAGGAAGATGACCAACAAATGGAGAATATCATTGTGGGCTATTTCACGGACATTTTCCGCACACAAGGGGAGACTGACCAAACCACTCTCATTGAAGCCATAGAACCCGTGGTCACCACTGACATGAATGATTCTCTTACCCAAGAGTTCAACGCTGAGGAAGTACACAAAGCTTTAAAACAGATGCACCCCAAGAAATCTCCGGGACCTGATGGTATGCCTCCTTTCTTTTACCAGCACTTTTGGTCTTTAGTAGGTGACTGTGTTACAAAAACTATCTTGGACTTTCTCAATCATGACATCACCCCCCCAAATTTCAATGAAACTCATATTGTGCTCATCCCAAAAATAAAAAACCCAAAAAAAATTACTCAATACAGACCCATTAGCCTCACCAATGTTATTTCCCGCTTAGCCTCAAAAGTCCTAGCAAATCGCTTAAGGCGTTTCCTCCCACATATAATCAGTGAAAACCAAAGTGCGTTCATGTCTGACCGCCTCATCACAGATAATGTCCTCGTTGCCTATGAGACAATGCATCACATTAATCAAAAACGTAGTGGTAAAGCTGGGGAGATGGCCTTAAAACTAGACATGAGTAAGGCATTTGATAGGGTTGAGTGGGGATGCTTGGAAAAAATAATGTATAAAATGGGTTTCCATGAATCTTGGGTGAAACTTATAATGAGATGTGTTAGTACTGTCACATATTCTATAAAAATTAATGGAAGGCCCCGAGGGCACATTACCCCTTCTAGGGGTTTGTGTCAGGGTGACCCTCTTTCTCCTTTTCTGTTTCTTTTTTGTGTAGAAGGACTTTCAGCACTAATAAGGAAATCTGTCGATTTTGGGCGTTTGAGTGGTGTGGCTGCATGCCCAAAAGGACCAAAGATTTCCCACCTTTTCTTTGCAGATGACAGCTTAATCTTTTGTAAAGCCAACATTGAGGAATGCTCCACACTTGAAGAAATCTTGGATATCTATGAATGTTCAACAGGGCAGCAACTAAATAGAGAAAAAACATCTCTCTTTTTCAGCCGAAACACCCCTCAAGAGGTCCAAGAAGCCATCAAAAACCGTTTTGGAGCTAACATCATTCGGCAACATGAGGCATATTTGGGGCTGCCTTCTTTGGTGGGAAGATCAAAGTGCAACACATTTCGAGCTTTGAAAGAAAAATTGAATAATAAGCTTTCGGGGTGGAAGGAGAAATTGTTATCCCATGCAGGAAAGGAAATCCTCATAAAAGCGGTGGCTCAAGCAATCCCAACATACACCATGAGCGTCTTCCAACTCCCTAATGCTCTATGTGATGAACTAACAAGCATGGTTAGACGTTTTTGGTGGGGTGAAAACAATGGAAAAAACAAGATTGCGTGGTCTAGCTGGGATAAGATTTGTGTACCAAAAACTGAAGGAGGCTTAGGCTTCCGTGACCTAAAAGCCTTCAACCTCGCCCTCTTGGCCAAGCAGGGTTGGCGCTTACAAACCAACACCTCCTCTCTTGTCCACCGGGTCTTCAAAGCTCGGTACTTTCCTGAGGGGGACTTTCTTAGCACTAAAATGGGGACAAAGCCTTCATATGCTTGGAGAAGTATCATGGCTGCCCAAAGGATAGTTCAACATGGCTACAGATGGCAGGTTGGCAACGGGAATTCAATCAAGATCTGGGCTGATAAGTGGCTGCCCACTTGCTCCACCTTTAGAGTCACTACCCACCCACATGCCTTGCATCCAGAATCTCATGGAAATTCGCTCATAGACAATGATACAGGAAACTGGAGAATAGGCCTTATAAAGGAAATCTTCCTCCCACATGATGCGCAAGCCATTTTGAGCATACCATTAAGCATTCGAAGGCCCTCGGATCGCATGGTCTGGGCGTTCACACCAAAAGGACAGTTCACGGTTAACTCGGCTTACAAGGTCGCTCTCTCGCTTTCACAAGCCTCCACCAGCTCTCTGGGTTCTACATCAAACAACCAGCATGTTAGGTTCTAAAAGTTTAGAACAATTGGCAAATCGTGAGCACACAAGAACATGTAAGCTGCAGAAAGAAGATTTCAGAATCTGCCTGGTTCGATCGATCGAAAGACAGGCTCGATCGATCGAGAATCGTATCTGCAGAATTTTAAGTTGGCCCAAACAGCAGTTCTAGCCCATTAAGGATTAGGGTTTCAGATCTACTTCTCCCACTATATAAAGGAAACCCTAAGCACGTTTTTTTATAGGGCTTTTTAGAGAGAAAAGAGTGTGCCTCTTTTGTATTTAGGGTTTTGTTCCTAAAACCTCTCTTATTACTTCTACCGGTGTTGTTCCTTGAAGAATCTCAAGATCCGGTATTGCTGAAGTTGCTGCCTTCTCTAGTCATCAAAGGAGCTGATGATCTAAACCTTCAAGGGTGGTCTTGGAGTCACAAACAGGAGAGTTTGTGTTGCTAAACCTTTGAGTGGAGTCTCAAAGTCACAAATGGTGGTGTTTGTGTTTTGCAAAGATTAAAGAAAGAAGGAGTCCGTGGATCTCGGAGCTGTCACGTGGTCGTGGTAGTAAGTTTCCTACACTTGGGTAGCAATAGGATGTTAGTGGTCTAAGTCGCTATTGTGTAAACTTCAATTCTTTCTAGTGGATTTGCTATTTTACCTTGAGGATAGCTAGGTTAAATCCTCCCTAGGTTTTTTACCGGTTTGGTTTTCCTGGGTCATCATATCGTTGTGTTCTTTATTTTTCCGCTGCTTTACTTGATATGATTGATATTGTTTTAACCTAGATCTGAATAATAAACCTAAGTATTCACTTGGTTAATTAATTAGGTTAAACAATCTTGTTTACAGGGGTCTAAACGAACTGACACAGCAAATTTCGGTGTTTTGGAAAACTTTATGGCGCCTCAAAGTACCAAGCAAGCTCCGATCTTTTGCATGGAGAGCATGCAAGAACGTCCTACCTACAAAGTCCAACCTTCACTCAAGGAAAGTCCTTGACGATCCAACATGTGAGGCCTGCGACAGTGGAGTTGAGACAATCGGACATGCTCTATGGGCATGCGACAAAGCCCAGGAAGTTTGGCGAGCTTCAGGCATACTTGTTCATAGCCACGGTCTATGGTTTGATAGTTTCCTAGACCTCCTTTGGCATCTGACTTTCAACCAACACGTTGGGGACGATTTACTTGGTTTGGTTGTCTCTATTGCATGGAGTATATGGCTGAATCGTAACAAATCTCGTACAGGAGGCCCACGGAAAACCAGCGCAGTCATTCTGCAGTTGGCAGTCAACATGCTTGAAGAATATCGGCTTGCAAACCACAGGATTACGATGCCAAACGTCGCCACACATACAACCTGGGCTCCATCGCACAACCCATGGTATAAGGTGAATGTTGACGGTGCCGTATTCCAACATCTCGACGCGGTGGGAATAGGAGTTGTAGCTCGGGATCACACAGGACAATGTTTAGCGGCTATGAGTAAGAAACTGTGGGTACCCCTGGGTCCGTTGGAAGCTGAGGCAAAGGCCATGGAAGAAGGTATTGATTTTGCTTGGGACGTCGGGCTTTGCGAGGTTGTTTTCGAGACTGACTCTGAGGTGCTATACAGGTCACTCATGGGCTCTATCACACCCCCTGCAACCATACAGAATCTTGTCTCCTCATGCATCATGCGGCTTCAAGACTTCAGGGCAGTACAGCTCACACACGTACGACGAAACGGAAATAAGCCAGCCCATCTCTTGTCACAACATGCCAACGGTTTAGAAACATTTGTAACATGGATTGAGCATAACCCTACACCTATTGAATCCGCTTTAAATCAAGATGTATTGTTGTTTTAAGCAAGTCAATGAAATTACTGCATTTCTCATCAAAAAAAAAAAAAAACATTAAAATAAACCCAGTTAACCATTTCCAGTAGCAGCATGAGCACAATGTGGTTCTGCACAGTTTGTTTCTTGGCTGCACCACAGTCGATCATCAATAGCCTCCCGGGCTTTTCTGGCGATCTTCCTTTCAAACTTGAAACTAGGTGTGAGCCAATTAGTTTTCTTGCTTCTGAGTTCTGACTAATTGTGCGATCACAGTTTCATTCAATCTTATTATTATTTAAGAAACATTAACTTTTTTAGGGTTTTTTGTATTTTAGGTACGTGGGTGTAGGCAAATCTGATGAGGTGCAGCTATTCTACTACTTCATTGAATCTGAGAGAAGTCCAGAAGATGACCCTCTTGTGCTTTGGCTCACTGGAGGTCCTGGTTGTTCCGGATTTTTTGGCCTTGTATATGAAATGGGTATGTATGTGCTTAATGTAACTCATCACCATACCTCTCTCTCTCTCTCTCTCTCAAAAAAAAAAAAAAAAAAAAAAAAAAAAAAAAAAAAAAACTCATCCACCGGACCATATCTTTTTGGGAGGATATAAGAAAAGGAACAAACCCTCAAGGACACAAAAAAGAAAATGAGGTTTTAATATAAGGACATGCTATAAATTCTACTTAAAAACAATAATAATTTTTAAAAAAAGATGAATCAATTTATACTATATTTAACACGATAAAAAAGAAACGCACACACCTCCATCAATATTACCATATGATCATGAAGAATTGGTTGATTCTCTCCTTAGTACTTGTTTGTTTTTAACTTTACGGAATGACTTGCTTTTATTTTTATTTTTTTATAGAATGTAAATTAAGAATTTTTCTTCACCAACCTATGACGAGTTTCTCTGTATAGTATTTATTAAATATAAATAAGCCTCTAGGGATCGAGTTGAAATGTTCTCTCCAATCCTTCTTTCTTCCGCCCATATCACTGACATTGATGGCTCAAAAACATTTGAATTGCTTACAGAAAGGTTATAGCAAAGTTGGCCTTACAAGAAATCAAAGAGAGAATTACATTGATTTCTTTTGAAGAGTGTTAAAAGTTAAAACCTCTCTTGCGCAACCAATCACATTTATTGAGCTCCTTGGACCTTGTCCATCAATAAATGTTTAAAAGTAGAAGGTATCCATCTAAGATTCTAAAATGATTGTTTCTTGACTAGGTTGACTAGGATTTTTTTTTTAATTTTTTTTTTGTTGAGTTTTTTAGTTGAGCGGTTGCTAATTGAGTTAGGCTAATTAAAATGGAGATCTAAGTATTTGGAAGAGGGAGGCACAACTCTAGAAAGAAAAAAAATATAACCATTAAAAAAAAATTGCTTTTTTATTTTCTTTGGGCAGGGGGGCCAATTTTTTCTTTCTTTGGCCCCCCGTCCGTCCCTGACTATAAGCCACAATTTCATCATAGGAATTACCCAAAAAATTTGAAAAAAAATTCCATCTATTTTTTTTAATATACTTATATAGCTATTGGCATAATTTATTTTTAATAATTTCTACTATTACATAGATTACACCTGGTAGGGAATGAGATCCCCTTAGCTGAAGAAAAGAGATTTATATGAGACAATACAATTAAAAAAAGCCCCTTAAATTTAAATCCTTCTAGTATTTGATATGTCCGATCCAAATATATGCAAGCTAAAAGTTAAATTATTTGTAAATAAATAAAATAAAATAACCAACACAAAAAATAAAAAGTAAAAAGTAAAAAACTTTTGAGCAACAGCCAAACGTACTTTTGTGTACACCTCTCTCTACCTGTCTCAGCAATCATCTATTTCATTTTCATCAGTAAAAATATATTTTTTTTTAAGTGGAACTCTCAACCATTGGACTTTTCACACCATCCGTTGTGTAATTATGATTTTGTGTTGTGGAAGGCACAACCAAGTATTTCTCAAATGTTATGTAAATATGAGGTAAAAATTTCAATAAATTTTCAAATGAACGTAGATGCAAAGTTTATTATACTAAAAAACACCAACTTTTTTACATTTCTGGATTGAGTGGTTCTACTCCCACATACTGTTCCATAATTTTTTACCACAACTTTGACGTGGCAAATTGCGAGTGATTGCATAACACTAGATTTTATGGTACTAGATTTTTTCTTTTGGATTTCCTCCTCTCAATATTTTATGATGGCCAGTGTAATTGTGCATGTGAGAGGGTGTGATAAGTATGAATTTTGGTGTCTGTAGCATTGTTTTAAAAACCAAACTGGTCTATTCAACCGGTTCAACCAGGAACTAGTCTGATCAAAACCAGAAAAACTGACAAAAAACCAATCTCTTTTTTAGTTCTTTAATCGTTCCAGTTTTAAAAATCATGGTATGTAACACCACTCTTTCAAAAAGTAGAACTTAGCATGAACTTCCTTCAACAACGTATTCATTGGATATTCTTTTTGCACGTAGGTACAAGTCTAATTTCATATCTAAACTTGATGAAGATCATAAGTGCTTGTGCAAGAAATTGCAACAGTCTCAAAGATTGATCTAATTCTCTGTAGTGTAATTGTGATTTTCAAGATTGATTGGATATTGGTTGGGTGTGTATTGTGGGGTTTTCTACTGAATTTCACATCAAATATATATTGGGTAAATCTGGGTATATTAACAACTTTAAGAAACTTCAATTGCGAATAGACTAATCATTTTGGGGTATAGAGTATATGTTACTCTCACTTTACATTAATTTATTTCTTTTCTCATCCGCCAATAAAAAAATAAATAAATAAATAAAACCAACATCGGACCAGCTGTATAAACTTACATTAATTTAAAAATAGAACATGAACCATTTCATACTCAAAACATGCTCTCACTTCACATTAATTTTCTTTTCTTTCTTCTTTATTTTTTAAAAGAACATTTTTATTTGCCTTAATTTTTAATAATTTGATAGTTACAATGGGAGATGGGAATTTGAAACTTAGATGTCTCCGTAAAAAACACTAAGAGATGTCAGTTAATTAGTTACAAGATTTTTAGCAAAAAAAAATTAAAAAAAAAATTAATTGTAGGATTTTATTTATTTATTTTAGGTCCATTATCATTTGACTATGCAAAGTTCAAAAGCAACTCACCAAAAATGAAGTTGAACCCATACTCCTGGACAAAGGTACGAAACTTTAGCAGCCTCCAATAATTAGGTTTTCATGAAAATTAGTTGTCAATTTGAAGGTTAATTAGGTGTTTATGTAAACCGAAAGAAATGGAATTCATTTTTCAGGTTGCTAATATAATATTTGTGGATGCACCGGTTGGCACTGGATTCTCTTATGCAAAAAGTTCGGAAGGATACAATATCAGTGATACATTGGCCGTAGCAGAACTCTATGAATTTCTACAGAAGGTGATCAAAAACTACACAATAACCTGACATAATTTGGTACATATGAACTATAGTTTCATACAAATATAAAAGGCTTACAGCCAGAATTTTTTTTCTCAAGTGGCCAATTCATTTTAAATTTTGAGTTGTGATGCAGTGGCTTAAGGTTCACCCCAAGTTCCTCACAAATTCATTGTACATCATGGGAGATTCTTACTCGGGCATAATTATCCCAATCCTTGTACAAAAAATATCAGATGGTAACTTGCATAAATGACAACCAACTAATTTTTTTTTCATTCTTAATTCATACTTAATTTTGCAACAAAGTATTACCAAGGGGGCAAATAAATCATTTTTGATGATGTCAAGAATCAACTCAGTAAGCTGCAGGGCCTGCACGTACTTTGGACGAACCTGCACAAGTGAAAAGAACCTCAAAGGGAGGTACCGGCGTGGTACCGGCCAACGACCCTCCGATGGTTAAATTAGTATTGCTCACAACTATAGAGTGCCAGAGTCGGGTAGGAGTATTATGCGTACCTTGATTTGTGAGGGCTCGGAGTATTTATAGTAGTGTAGGGCCTGAGCCGAGGCGTACTTAGGAAGATATCCCTCTACCGGAGTTGCCCTGAAATAGTGCGGAGCGCAAGATACTTCTTGGTCAACAAGCGTGTTGGGCAAGACATCCCTTTGGAGAGCAATCGTGCTAGGCAAGATACCCGCTCAAGCAGGAGCGTATGCGACAAGATTCCTCTCCTTGTGGAAGCGTATGCGACAAGATACATGTTGGTCCCTTCACCTTCGCGCTGTCACCTATCCATCCCGTCGACAAGGCTAGATACATGTTGGTCCCTCCGTGGATGTAGGCCGACAAGGCTGAACCACGTAACCTTCGTGTTCTTGATGTTCCCAATCTATGCTTCTTCTTCCGCATCTATTCTAGCATATACAACATGGTATAACACATCGCGTTGCCAATAATATTACATTTAACATGGTATCAGAGCCAAACTTCGTTCTTGGCATCAAACAAACATCTCTATACAGCAAAGAAGATTCTCACGTGCACACCATCATCTGAAGTCACACATGTTTGTCTGCTGGATCTAGACTCCACGGCATCTCGCAGCCACCTGGCTCAGTGCAGTGTCCAAGATCCACAAACTCAAGCAAACTCGTGACATCAATCTTAGATCTGCGCAAATACAAGCTTCGCCTGATAAAACCAACACCACAGACGTGCTCCACGACCTCCCGCGACCATAACCCAGAAATCTGGTCACCCAAAGCAGTGCCACGTGCCTCCACGCGCCACAGTTTGCTCCGGGAAATCTCCCACGCGCCGCCTCAGATTCCTAAGTTCCAGATCGTCGTCTTGCTACACGCGCCGCCTATTCGGCCTTGTCGACCGCCGATCTATCATGCACAAAAATCCAGTCCCCATCCGAGACTATACGCGCTTTCACGCGCCACCTGGATTCTCGCCGTCGTCCCCACGAGCTTGTACACAAGCACGCGTCGTCCACGCGCCGAAAGACTTCTGTTGACGTCATCGGATGACGTCATCACTCCACGTCAGCAGCCACGCAAGCACAAGCCACGTCAGCCCTAGACACGTCATCAGACACGTTAGCTAGCCACGTCAGCAGTGTCGCCTCATCAGCACCAGGTCACCTAGTTGACCGTTGATTGGACTGACCTGACCCGGACCACCCGGATCTGACTCGTGAGCACTGATCGTTGACTTTGACCAGACTTCATTGACCTTCGTTGACTTTGACTTTTGCGTTGACTTTGACCAAAAGTTAAAATTTCCACAATGGCCTATCTTGCTCAGTTTTTCGCATAGATTTCGATTTTGATTTTGGACTCCGTTTCTTCATTTGAAACTCCAAAATTGGTCAATTGGCACATTCTTCATTGTGGTTTCTTCAAAGGCATTCTTCAAGGCATCTCCAAGTGATCCTCTCATGCTTATTCAACCTCAAGCCTTCATCGAGCCTCCGCCTTGAGTTTGAGGGAGGGTGTTAGAGATATATATTAGATATATTGGCCCAATGTAATAGGCCCAAGCCTACTCCTACTTGTACTAGTAGTCTAGGGTTTAGTCGCCTATATATACTCATGTTAGGGTTCATTGTAACACAGGATATTGTACTACACTCTTACACAATAAAGATGTAGCCCTTAAGGGATTCCTCCGTGGATGTAGGCCGACAAGGCTGAACCACGTAACCTTCGTGTTCTTGATGTTCCCAATCTATGCTTCTTCTTCCGCATCTATTCTAGCATATACAACATGGTATAACACATCGCGTTGCCAATAATATTACATTTAACAAAGACATCCCTTTGGAGAGCAATCGTGCTAGGCAAGATACCCGCTCAAGCAGGAGCGTATGCGACAAGATTCCTCTCCTTGTGGAAGCGTATGCGACAAGATACATGTTGGTCCCTTCACCTTCGCGCTGTCACCTATCCATCCCGTCGACTCCGTAGGCTACACCACCGGGACGTGTTGGAGGCGTCGGCTTTGGCTGATGGGAGCAGAGGACCGTCAGCCTTTAGGATGCTGTCGTCCAGATAAAGGCTGACGGCGTCGTCCAGATAGCACCCCTATCAATTTTGATGATTAATGGAGCACAAGAAAACATTTTAGGATGGCAATTGGCTATGTCATTTTGTTGCAGGTAATGAAGTTGGTCAGGAGCCGCGAATGAATCTCAAGGTACAAGTTCAAGCACATTAAAATTTAAATAACTTCAATTACTTAAGTTTCGCTCTTGTTCATCAAGGCCTTCTATAGTTTTGGGGCCTTTACTTCATATAGAAATCAAATCTTGCTTTAAATTGGGGCCAGGGATATGTGATTGGAAACCCAGTGACAAATTTGCATGATGACTTGAATGCAAGAATTCCATTTGCTCACTTAAAGACGCTTATATCAGAAGAACTATATGAGGTGATTTTCCCTTCTGCTCTTGTTTTTCCCTTATGGTATTAGGCTATTAGCTAAGCATCAAAGAAAAGGCTGAGTAACTTGTAAAATGCAGTAGGGAGGAGTGCTTATGCTAGTCGGTAGTGACTTATTTTTAAAGAATTTAATCACTACAAACATCGCATTATATAATAAATATATCTTCACAGATTACAATCATAAGATGTCCCTAAAACTCCTGTTTAAACGATTGACCCAAATGGATTGTCATTTGAATAGACTTGTATGCAGTTTTGCAAGGAAGACTTTCTTGTTCCTCATACAATTTGATGTTTTAATCTTTTATTTTTGAACCAGCTTAGACAAGTAAAAGTTGATAAACAATGCCCTTGTTAATTGCTTTGAGACCAAGGTTAGAGATTTTTGGCTTAAATTACAGGCCAAGGGTATTCTTTTGCATTTTGCACAAATGTGGCAAATGATTTAAATATAGTACGTCAGTGTCCACGAGTACCTTTTTGAGGATGCTCCAGGAAAATATGTTACTTTCATACAAGTTGAATTCTCTCTTTCAAAAATATCGTACTAAAAGATGTGATGCTTTTTTCTTCTTCTAGTCAACTAAAAACAACTGCAAGGGCGAGTATATGAATGTAGATCCTAACAATGCAGCATGTGTGGATGATCTTGATATCTTCACTGAGGTGAGTGAAAAAACTACTTGTGGTTCTTATAAGAAAAGTCTGTTTTTATTTTTATTTTTCCTTCCATCCAGACCAGAGGAGAGTATGTGAAGCACTAAGAAATGTATGTTTGGACTTTCATATATCATGTCGCACGTATATTGATATACCTCTTGCATTTGCAGTGTACTGAGAAAATATATACTGCACAAATATTGGAGCCTACATGTCAGAAATTATCCCCAAAACCTAGAACAAGGGTATCAAAGTGGGATCCAGATACTCTAGTAGAAGATTCTGTAGACCTCCTCCGATCAATTACTCATCTTCCTGAACCTAGAGCATGGTGTCGGGTAAACAATTTGCCTCTTCTCACACACATACAATGTCATGATCAAAGCTGGTCCGAGGCCTTGTGCACATATATCTGTTTGACTAGGTTATATGCTGCACTCTCTATTAAAATTTAACTGACTATATACTAACAAGATTACTCCTTTTGTAGCACTATAACTATCTGTACTCGTACATTTGGGCAAATGATAAAACTGTTCAAAAGTAGTTTTATTAAGTTATTTCAAAATGACAATCAGGGAAGCATAAATGAGTGGGTGAGATGCAATCTGAGCTTAGCAAACACATATGACTATGATGTCTCAAGTAGTCTGAATTATCATCGGAACCTTATCAAGAAAGGCTACGAGGTTCTAATTTACAGGTAATATGGCAAATTTTTTTACCATCCTTCAGTCCCTAGAAGTAACTATTAGTCACAAATCCAGGTAATTGACCAATGCAAAGACAGAAAAATTTCGTGTCACTTAAACCCTCTCTCGGGTGGCTGTTGTTGGCAAACTAATAACTTCAATCAACTTAAAAAGAGCGAAAAATAGAAGTTCATGTTCTGCCGAAAAACACACACACACACAAGCAAAACAGAGCAAATGAGGGGAGGAACCGAGGAAGAAATAATTTTCAGATTTGATCTTTCTATCCACGGGTTCAGTATTGCATCTGCTAATAGACTTCAATTTTACATCCATTTTAGACCATATAAATGAATGAATTTTCGCCATAAAATCCAAGATTTACAAGATATTACTCTAGTAGAAAGTTTAGAAACTAACCAAACTTTTAGCACTGTAGAACGTAACAAATTTGCAATAATTATTATTGAATAAATTCTATGGGTCTTATAGACACATAACTTGGTAGAATGGATCACCTACTTTCCAAATCTTGCTCTTTGCTTGCTTTACAACTCATCCTCATGATCCCATCACCTTTTGGAACACCTTTAAGTCACTAGAGAGGCTACTAGAGTCTCCCTGTATATTCTAACTCCAAATTCTAGAGAACGGTAGATGGTGTCCCTAGAAAGAGATAGTTTCTTTCAGAGAACATCAAACTGTAAGTATGTTCTCAATATTCTGACTCTTAGTAATTAGTTATTTGACGGCTATAGGAATATTTTAAATATCGGTAGAAATACATCCTCTATCAGATAAGTGGTCCTTACAAATATTTAAGCATTAGGACACAACTTGTGTCCAGTGCAAGAGTCCACATCCTAATGAGTTCAGTGCATCAAACCCAACCTAGGGGTGGCAAAATTTGACACAACCCGTTAACTCGACATGACTAATCCGTTTATAAACAGGTCATGGGTTGAGGTTAAACGGGTTGCTGACCCGTTTAATAAACAAGTTGTGTTCGTGTTTAACATGCAACCCGTTTGACCCGTTTAACTTATAAAGGTATTAGCTTTTGTTATTATTGCTTAATTTATGGTTGCAATTATATGTTTATTACTATATTAGAGATTAGAGTAAGGATTTAAATATAGATTAGTGTTTAGGGATAAGTTGGATGGTGATTAGATTTCTTATACTTGTAATCGCTTTTTTTTTTTATTAGTGGATTCTTGAGAGTAGCGGTCTGAAATTCACTCAGTGGAAATTTTGCCTTGAAAAGGTTTTTCCCATTAGTCAATAAATTACTATGTCAATTTAATTTCCATTGCACTCTAATTTAGATTGGTGATTTGTTTGTGCCTATACAATATTGCACGTAATTTGGATATTTAATCAACTTGGATAATTGATTTAATTATCTGAGGTCAATTTATAACCCAACAGTTTTCTTGTTTTGTTCCGAATAACGTAGTGGTGATCACGACATGGCTATTCCATACATAGCTACACATGCATGGATAGTATCGCTAAACCTTACTATTGCCCATGATTGGAGGCCATGGTTTGTTGACGGGCAAAACGCAGGGTAAGTTTCCACCTCAACTTTCATGTTTCAGCAACCCTCTTGCCCCCTCCACCATCCCCCTAAACTTTTAAAGTTTAAATACAAGTTGTATTCCAATATAAAGCTTATAATTGTTTCATGGATTACTTTTAATTGTATTGTGCAGATTCACAATGCAGTATACATCTAAAAAGTACTGCTTGACATTTGCAACAATAAAGGCAAGAATAAGTATTTAGTGATTCTTTTTTTTTTTTTTTTTAATAAAAAAATATGTTCCAAGTAATAGCGAAAATTTGACCACAAGCATTTGCTTCTTTGTAGGGAGCGGGCCACACAGCTCCAGAGTACAAGCCCAATGAATTTCTTGCCATGATTGATAGGTGGCTATCTTACTCAAGGTTTTTAGACCCGGACCGTTCATTGAACCGTAAAAGGGAGAGGTTCAAGGTTTTTGAGGTCCGACCGAGGTTGAACCGGGGTTGAACCGTGATGACGTCATAATTAATTTAATAATTATTTAAATATAAATAAATATATTAAATTTGTAAATATTAGCAAAATTTACTAAAAATATCTTTAAAATTGAAACAAAATACATAAAATAGTACATTATAAGGTTAATAAAAAATAGTACAACATAAATAAGCATAAAAAGAAATTTTTATAATAATCCTTTAAGATAAATCATTTCAATTAACTAAAAATGACTTTTAAAATAAATTCATAAATTGCATAGGTATTATTCTTAAATAAAAAGTTAATTTAGTAATATTTAATATGTTGAGAAAGATGACATAAAAGTTTAGAAACTATAAATCATGTAAATTTAATATAAATTTAATAATATTGCATATTAGTTCACAAGAGGAGCACTTGGTCTGTTGGTCAAGGCTGCAGTCTTACTTTTAATGTGTGAGAGCTCCAGTTCTACCCCTGCCAGCCGCATTTTTCATAATTTTTCTCTATTCCATGACCGGTTGAACCGGTCTACGGTTCGGCCGGTTTTTCCGGTTCAACCTCGGTTCGTCCGGTTCCCTCACAAAGCACTAATACCCGGTTCTGGGGTCTTAAAAAATCGGAATGCCCTCCGGTTCTCAGTTTTCCCGGTCGGACCGCCCGGTCCGGTCCGGGTTTCTAAACTATGATCTTACTATCCCCTATAGTGAATAGTGGATTTTACCAATTTATCCAACTTAGTAGGCTTGTTGAGCATCTAGCATTTCAAGTCATTTTAGTTGCCTATTCAACATCAAATAATAAAATTCAACTGATTCAACTTCTTCACCTTTTTCTTTTCATCCTTTGATTCATGCTTATGAATTAATTTAAACTAGTATGTAACCCCGTGTATATGCACGGATACATTTAAAACAATCACAATTACATATAATATATATATATATATATATATTTGAATTTTTTTAGTTATATGATTATATTTTTTATGATTTATTATATTAGACTCCTCATTTTCTACATTAAATTAACTAATTTGGTACACAAATTTAAAAAATTATATTAGATAGAACACATGGCGCAAAATTAAACTCTAATTGAAATTCAATTTTTACTTAAATTAACTCATTTAACACAAAATTCTATAATTTAGATTAAATGAGACACGTGGCGTAAAATTAGACACTAATTGAATTCTAATTTGAAATTTAATTAGATTTTCTTTCTGCTTTACCTATTATTATATATATAGATTAGTCGTAGACCCACGCAATGCGCGAGAAAATTTAATATGATTATTTTTTATTAGATAATTATTGAATTAATATATTAGATTGTATATTTTTAAAAGTTCAATACGTGTTATTTGAAATTATGTTTTAAATTAGAAGTTTTTTGTAGTCCGGTATTATATATAGTGAGGTATGTATGAAAACACAATAGAATAATTTTTTTTTTAAATTGATAGTGTGAGAACTATTAGACCAAATTGTAACTAAGTATACTTTGTTTATGACTATAGAGATGTATGCAATTCAACTCTTATAGGTATATTTTTCTCCAAAATATAGATCCACATCTCTTTCTTTATCACAATTGAAACTAAGTGAAAAAGTAAATAAAGATAACTATACAATAGATCATTATCAATAAATCATACATCATAAAGTGGAAATACAAAATAAAAAAAAAATGCAAAAAGAAAAAATTCCTTAAGTATCTATACATAAAAAACATTTCTAGCTTAACGATTCTCTAGAGTAAATTATTTTTTATCTTATTCTCTTTTTGGCATTTTCAGTAAAGATGATCAACTAAGTAAAGTAAAAGTTTACCAAGAAAGTTCAAATTAACTGAAAATTTGATGGTGGACATACTAATTATTTGTAATAAAATGACCAAAATAAAAATAAAAAAAGTCAAGAAATTTATAGCAAAATGTTTTCTATACAAAATTCCAGTAGAAGTGAGACTAATAGGCTCTTCACTTTCTTCAAGACATAGGGGATTATAAAAGATCATACATCCTTTGTATACTATTTTCTCTTTCTCAAATTCATATTACCAAAGAAGTATATGAAGCTAAAAACATTGTGAATACAACTCTGTTCAGTGAAAGTCTATTGGTAGGCACATTCAAATTCGTAGCCATGTATAAACTCAAATTTCTTAAAAAAAAAAAAAAAAACTACATATTAACCCAAACCAAAATTCAACCAAAGCTATAAGAGTGATTTGTGATGGGATATTTGAAAAATACAACACACAAAAAATAAATAAATAAACCATCAAAATTAGAGTTATAAGAAAGAACAAAAATAGAGAGAGAGAGAGAGAGAGAGAGAGAGAGAGAGAGAGAGAGAGAATACTCACAATTTTTGTGTAGAAAAAATATAGATTGAATGGAATAAGTAATATCAAATTTATACAAAATAAGATGGGGGAAAAAAAAGTCAAAATATAATAAAGAGAAAATGACAGAGGAAGTTTAACGGTAAATTAAAGAGTAGTAGGGAGACAAAGAAGCAAAGAGGGAGGGGAAAGGTTGGAGAAAGAGAAGAAGAGTTTTGTTTTTTTTTTTTTAAGAATAGGAATATGAAAAGTTCAAATATTCAATTTTAACAATTACTTGAAATTAGAAAGAAGAAAACAAAAATTTGAAATCAATTTGGGTAGTTGAATATAATTAAACATTTGCATCTAATGAATAGTAACGTTTATAATGAATAATCAAACATGTGCATATATCCACTAAAAAGATAATAAATTATTTAATTTTAATAATTACTTGAAATTAAAAAGAAAAAAATGAAAAGTTAAAATCAATTTGAGTAGCTGAATAGTCAAATATTTGCATTTAAAACAAATGAATAGTAACATATTGAATAGTAATGGAATGCATTAATAGGTTTGACCATGAACTATATTTGATTATTTTATATAAAATAAAATAGAAAAATCATAAAGGAAATTTTTTTTTGTTGTATGACGTGGCTGATGAGGTGGCTCAACAGGAGTACAGCAACATTAAATTTTACGTTTCGACTTTTAGATATATATAGATAAGTTCCTAAAACTTGGGTACAAATGTTTCCTTCCATTGAGTCTTTAAATATGATGTATGTAAATCTACTTGGTATGATATACAATGTGCTCTTGATAGATTTATCCCCTAAACTCAAACAATATGCATGAGATGGGTCAGATTTGATCCAGTAACACTTTGTAAATGTAACAAAGAAAGAATGATCTGCAAGTCCAGTTCAACATAGCTTGGTTGTTGGGCCTTAATTTTAAGTCTAACCTCAATCTTACATTTAACTTTCAGTTTCAAGGATAACTTGATAACCTAACTTGCTATGTTTTCTCTTATAATATGGCTTTTTTTTTTTTTTTTTTTTTAAATTTAGCCCAACATTGGAAATTATAATACATATTTTAAACGATTTCCATAAAAAGAAAAAAAGAATTTAAAATGGACAAGATTTCTCGTGGATGTTCTTGAAATTATTAGATGTCAATTACAACTATTCAGTCTCTTGACATGAGCAGGTATATATACACATATGATGATTTAATTACGTTGTATTTGATTATAAAATGGATTCATGGATCTTTCCATGAAGGAATGGGGGTTTGTAATTTAAGATTTCTTGTCATCCATGAGTTCAAAAGGTTTAATGCAATACTCAAGTGGATTTTGGTTGATCTCGAGACAATGTGTGTCCATGCTTGTTTTGTACCGACAGACTATTCGTGGTTTGTAAAGGGATATTGAAAATTCAGACTAAACTTGGTTCTTGCATACTTATAGCACATTTTCAAATTATCACTGCTTGAAATCGGTGTTTATGCTAGATGTGGGAAAAGGTGTACATACATATAGTACATTTTCCAAAACTATGGCATAAACTTACGCAGCAACCAAAAATAAAATAAAATAAAACAAAGAAGCTTGGCATGAGTTTTGCAAAGCTAGGGGTTAATTACTTAATTACCCCTCATAGCCCAACAAAAATTTTTGATGGTGAGTTTGGTGACAATCTTGCCCATACCAAAGAGCAATATGGGCCCCACAATAAACTCAAAGGTCCCTCTATAGGAATAAATTTGCCCTCTTTTTCCATCAAAATTGTTTTTGTCTTTTCATTTAATTTTGTTATGAATTTCCTTTATGAAATTTTTTACTTTAGACTTTTTTTTTTTAATGTCAAACATCATTTGAAACGGAAAATAAAATAATTTCCATTTTATCAATATTTTTATTATGTTTAAAATCTAAAAAATGTAATTAGATGTTTGAAAAAAAAAAGTAAGAGTTATAATCATTAAAAGGAAAAACAATTATTAAAGGTGATATAAAATAATGAAAGAACCCATGTTCTTAACAAATAATTTGCAACTCTTTATGAAAATATGTGCATAAGAAATAATGTATAATTATAATTACGTAATAAACTCCAAAGTTCAAGATTACTTTTAAGTTAAATTTTGAAGTTTACATGCATATATATTCGTAGTTGTTGAGGTCCATTTTTCGACAAAATTGTCTAACAGCAGAAAAAGCCCAACAATAAGGAAAGATGAAAGAGAAAGGAAGTGGAAATAGGTAATTAGCCCAATAAGCCAACATGGCAAGAATGACGGCCAGCAGGCTCATGGGCACAATAAGAGGTAAAAATAAAGTAAATGAGTTGTAGAAGCCTAAGGAAAGAGGTAATAAGCCTAATGGGCCAACATGGTAGGAATGATAGCTAGCGGGCCTATGGACATAGTAAGAGGTAAAAGTAAAGTAAATGAGCAGTAAAAGCTAAAGGAAAGAGGTAATAAGCCCAATGGGCCAACATGGCAGAAATAACAGCCAGCAAGTCCATGAGCACAACAAGAAGTAAAAGTAAAAGTAACGTAAATAGGCCATAGTAGTCCAAGGAAAAAGGTAATAAGCCCAATGGGTTAACATGGCAGGAATGACAGCCAACAGGCCTATAGACATGGCAAGAAAAGAAGCAATAGGAGTAGAAGCAGCATTAGTTTCATATTGGGTTTGTTCTGTAAGTTTTTCCTAGAAATTTAATGAGTCGGTATTGGGTTTTAATCTCTACCGTAGGTTTGTAAGTGGATGTGTGGCAACTTCATTTAAAACGAAATGAGATATCTTGTTAAAAATTTACCTGAGGTAAGTCAGACCTGAGTAATACTTCCAACTATTTAAAACTATTTTAAGTCCATCGAAAACTACTTCAAGCTCATTCTTTTAACATCCCATTTGAAATTACTTCCAATTTATTTAAAACCTAGATTTTCTTACAAAAACTTATTATTAGCTCAAATATAAAATTGAATAACAAAGTATACTATGTTCTAATTTTTTTTTTTTTTTTTGAGAAACTTCTAAAAATTGGTTATTCATATCTTATTTGAAAAATGCATGCATGAAATAAATTTATTGCATCTATGTAACATAAATAAGTTAAGAAGTAACATAAATTGTTTTTCCTGATATAAAATAAACAAGCACATGCATTTTCTACCCAATAATAATTTTAAAATGTTTTTTTTTTAGAGTTACCAAAATAAAATATTGACAATATTTAATTATGTAGGAATTATAATATGCATTTAACTACATATTTTAAAATGTACTCATGTATATGTATGAGATTACAAGCTAGTAAATCAATAAAAGTAGCATCCAGTTTTTATTTATTTAACCTATAAAAAAAATTCTTGTTTAGAAAGAAAGTGATAAAACATAACATGCACCGTACAAAGATGCAAACATGCGAAAATGTATCAACGAATTTGAGTCTACATACAATTCATGAGTGATGAACTTGGGAAGTTTCTTTTCTTTGGTAAATTAACTTATGAAGTAACTGCACTTACACCGATGATGATGTCCTTGTAGGCCAATTGAAAACAAACCCAATATAAACAAGAAAACGTTTTCTCTACATTACATACTCAACAAACAATCACAATAAACTCCACAGCACAGGCCAAAATGGGCAAATACTCTTTTCTTTCAAAATATACAACATTCTGCCCCCTTTCCTAAACTAATTAGGGAAATGCTCTTCTTTTGTAACTCAATTTTCTCGAAATCGAGTTGTAATGTAAAACTCGATTTGTAGAAAATCGAGTATAGGACGATCAAACTTAAAAAAAAAAAAAGAAAAGAAAATTGCATGGAACTCGAGTTCAAGGAACTTGAGTTCCGAGAAAAACGCCACTATAGGCCTCCATGAAGCGCAACTATAGCTAAAACTTAAAAAATAAAAAAAATTGCATAGAACTCAAGTTCATAGAGCTCAAGTTCCATAAAAAACGCTACTATAGGAATTTAAAACGCCACTATAGGGCTCTTGCATGCTTTAAAATGCCACTATAGGACTTCCTAAGGCTCCCTATAGAGCAATCAAACTTAAAAAAACTTGCATGTTTTAAAACACCACTATAGAGCTTAAAAAAATTGCATGGAACTCGAGCTCATGGAACTCGAGTTCCAGTAAATTTATTTATTTATTTATTTTAATTTTCAGTTTGTTATAACTTAATTGTTCAAAAATCGAGTTTCAAAAGAGAGACATTTCTCTAATTAGTTTGGGAAAGGGGCAAAACGCAGTATATTTTGCACGAAAATGGCATTTGCCCATTTTGGCCCCACAACACAACACATAAAACTCTTTAAAAGCAACTTTTCTCTCTCTTTACCTCCTCTTTTTCTCCATGACAATTAACTTATCGCTAATTGATGTTGATCAACCATTTACTTTTTCTCAAATGACATTTTTTTTGGGGTTCAAAGCTGGTCACTTTTCCATTTTAGTTTTTCACGAAAATTCAAATTTGAGTTATGTTTTCTCCTTTGAGGTTCCCAAAATTACCAAAAAGTATAAAATGTTTTCTCATTTAAGATTACAGGAATAAAAATTCTTGTTCATATAATATAATTTAGAACGAATTATAAGAAATATTAATAATTTTTCACACAAACCAAACAATAAAACAATAACTTTATGAATCATTTTCTTGATTGCAAACACAAAATTGAGTCAATTTTCAAAAAAAAAAAAAATTTGATATTGGATTCATTATGTGATGCATGAGGGTTCACATGGACCCAAATAAGAAGAGTTGATTATGACTTATGAGAGTAAATATAGTTAAGTAAGTTCCCATAAAAATAAGAGTTAATACAGTTAAGTAAGTTCCCATAAAAATAAATTACATTATCTTCTACCAATTGGGGTGACTACAACTTGGATGATCCATTTGGAAACAAAGACTTGTTAGGGTTCTAGCCAAAACAAATGCAAAACTTGAGCAAGTCTTAGAATTGGATACAAAGCATTTCATGCACTTTGCTTCTACAGCAAAAGAGAATCACTGTTTTTTGTCACTTTCCTATCATTTTATAGAAGAAAGCATTAAGAAATTTTGCACCACTTTAGCAAATTTTTATCAAAAGGAAGAAAGGTTTAACTTTAAATACATTGTTGATCTCAATAGTTTAACACCTGGTCAAACTAAAAATTGAGATGTCATCACTCTATAGAGAGTAAAATCAATCACTTTAAATTTGTTAAGGACTAAAATCAATCATTTAAGTTTCATTTATTTATTTTTATTTATGGATTAGCTTCAAATTTGTCAAGGACTACAAGCATCACTTCAAAAGTGAGAGGAAAATCACTCATGAGCAAAGAGATTCCACTCAGTGCCAACTGCCCCCTTTTTGTAGCAAAATGACACCAATATCACTAGCACCGTAGTTTGAGATGTAATCATTGCATTACTCTCTACTCTGGTACATGATTGTCATTTGAAACTTCCTTTTTTGCTGAAATTCAATTGGGATTTGTTGCTCTTTAGCATAGAATCACCATCAATTGAAAAAGTGGGAAGTCTTAATGTGAAATTTATTAAATGAGAGATGAAATATAATTCCTTGACGTTTGTACTTCAATGTTCAAACATATGTGTTTGTGTGATGCAAAGTTGTGGACAGAATCATCTACAAATAATCACAATAACAGGTCAAATACCCCTTTCAACTGCACATAACTTGTTTTCTTATATGTACGTGACCCATAAAACCCCCAATTTAAGTACATACAAATTCAATAATTCCAAGCATATTATAACTACTTATGGGCTCATGGTTCCACGATGATCTTCCCGGTAGCATGGCCATCAATACTCTTAGCCCAAGCATCTTCAGTCTTGCTCAGGGAATGCTTCGATTCAATCACAGTCTTAAGTTTACCTTCACCAACTTAACAAGATAATCCAGGTTCTCACCCTTGGCACTTAAAAATACTGGCAATAGCTGCTTCTTTGAGTAGGTAAGTTTCTTTATAGCAAACGTCACATGGCACCAGGTCCAGGAGCGTAATCTAAGATCTTCCCATCTGCACTAAAAGTAGGCTCAAAGCTTGACCAAGGAATGTCTTTTGCACAGTGGATCACGGCATCATTCTTCTTATCAGATGGGCTCTTCAGAGCTGCCCCATCTGGAGTCTTGTAGTCGAGAACCTCATCAGCCCCCAAGCTCTTGACAAAGTCAATGTTGCGGGCCCCGCAAGTAGCAGTCACATGAGCGTTTCCAAGCTTTGCCAGTTGAACCGCATGCATAGTGAACCACACCACCTGAGGCGGCAGTAATCAGAATGTTCCTCTGCTAGCCAGTTCCATCAAGCTTGATCCCAGCCTGTTGGGTGAGGGCCTGGTGAGCTGTAAGACCAGCAATCGGTAAGGCTGCAGCTTCAGCTGCTGAAACTTCAGCTGGCCTAGAAGCTGTCAGCCTCTCCTTGGTCACAGCGAACTCAGCTAATCCACCTCCATCCTGCCAATATATAACATGACAACAGACAAATAAATATGGCTAATATCAGCAACATAAGTATTATCACAGCTGAAATATCCACTGGCCAGAAATTCAGCACATATCTACAAATGCAATAAACCATGCACATAATATCTAAAGCAAGGATGGTCAACCCCTCAAAATGTAAAACATGGATGACTGAAAATCGGGAATGGAATGTGCTAAAGATAGCCACTGTATGTATCCCAAATCCGGAAGTAGTCTTTCAAAGAAAGAACAAATTCGAGGAAGCCTAGGCCATTGTATGTTACAGCCTAGTGAAAAGAATTCACTACAACCCCGGTGAATTAAAAATTCCAGTACTCTAGTTCTAGAAATCACAAAATTTTCAACCTTTTCTTCTCTTTTATAATCTTTCTGATAAGCAATATAGAAAACAAAATCAAAATCTTTTATATATATATATATAATTTCTTGGCTAAAACCAAGCTCAATGTGTAGTATTAACTAATAACTACCTTATTAAGGTTCTAACTTCTAGTGAAACTATCTGTTTAAGTTAAATATCAGTCCAGCATTCCCCATGCCCAGATAAGTGGCATACACTTTGTGTTCCCATTCCATGTGCCACAACAATCCACAATCTAGATATCTCAGTTACGGTCCCATATTTCTTGTATAGGTTCAAGAAAATGCAATCATCAATATAAAAAGTGAAGGAAAAAATGCTGGCCTGGTTACTCGATCCCAAACCTTTATTTCTGAGATCAAACGAAAAGCAACACAGGCTGGTTTAACTATAGCAATAAATTAATTTAGTTGATGAGTTGAAGTGGAAAAGTGATGGAGAACAAGGGTTTCTCGCATGGTCAAGCTTCAGCCTTCATGGTAGAAGAAAGTGATGATTTGCATCCATGCCTTACTAATTACAATAAGTTTCATCTAGAGTTTTTGATATTTCACATGATTACCATTAATAATTTTACGGTATGAAGCAAGTAGATTTCAAAATAAACCTCTGTTGACCAGCAGTAGGCATTTCCAACTGTACGTTTTTAGACCCATTAAACATAAACAGATTAACCTAGTTATTTAGCCAAGTGATTAACTTAGGTAAATTATGCAGATCTAGGTTAACACAGATAAATCATACCATTGACACAGTGCGGAAAATAAAGAACACAACGATATAATAACCCAAAAAAACCAAATTTGGAAAAATCCTAGGGAGAATTTAACCTAGCTATCCTTAAGGTAAAACAGATCAACTATGAAAGAATTGAAGTTTACACAATAGCAACTTAGACTACTAACATCTTATTGCTATCTCAAGTAGGAAACTTACTACCACGACCATGTGATAGCTTCGAGTCTGCGTACTAATTCTTTCTTAATTTCACAGCAAGTACAAGCATTCCTGCTTGTGTATCTTTAAGCTCTTAATGCAGCAACTGAATCGATCATCAAGCTCTTGACATAATCTTGATTCTTGATAACTCTATGTATATGTGAAGGCAAACACTTTTAGATCTCACAAGAGGTTCACATACACAGCATAAACAACAATTGCAACAACCTCTAAAAACGTGGTTAGAGTTTTTTCTTTTATACTTAAAGCAAAACGTAAAACCCTACACGTCAAACGGGCTTAGGCTGAGTTGAAAAATTCTGTAGAAAAACAATTTGCACGAGCTTCAATCGATCAAGTCTAATTTTCAATCGATTGAGCTTGGCAGATTTACACAGTAAATCCTGCAGTTTACTCGATTCCAACTTTACACATTAAACATACTTTGAGCAAGTCTAAAACAAGACTAAACGTTTGATCATGGTTTGTAAACATTACAAAATGAAGTTCTAATACATTTAAACCTAAAGTCTTAGAACCCAACACCACCTGTTTTAAAAATTAGCCATGCCACCATTTTGTTATTGTGTTGTTCCCTTGCACTATACGACTAAGAAAAGTAAACATTAATGCAAGGGGCAACATAAAAAATAGAAGAGATTACTATCTCTCTCAATCTAAATTATAGATTACAACTGATGCTCTGTATTTATAGCTATTACGGAGGCTGAACTGATTAGCCCTTAGTGAAGACAGAATAACAGCTTTCTAACTAATGCAACCAATCATCATGTAACTACCTACCTTTCTATTTTGCATGAGATAAACGCCTGCTTCTATTAAATAACCAATTACAATTGCTGGAACCTACAATCATATATGTAAGACTAAGACTTCCCGTTTACTTCATCATGCATTGTGTCTATGTCAAGTAGCAGCATGTCTTGGATTTGATTCTCATTGCTAATGAATATTTTGAAAGTAGGTTGAAATCACACATTCAGAAATGTTGTATAACTTAGATTTTAGAAAGGCTTGCTACTGTATAAATTGAAATTTCATGTTACATTTGAGGGAGCAGATGGATTTTGGAGGTTAGATGGAGTTTCCTATTGCATTTCCACAGTTAGATTCTCTATTTTGGTAGATGGAGGTTTTTAGTTGTATGACTAATGAGCAATAAAGGGAGGTTTAGTGTCAGGTTTTCAATTTGAGTAATGGGGGGTTACTAAATTCTTATCTTCTGTTTAAGGATGGTACACTAATTCTTTGTTGGAGATTAGCACGATGTAAGAAAATTTATTTATCCAAATGAAGAAGGGTCACATTGGTTAAAAGCACTTTTAGGGTGTACCTACATGCTTTAAATCATTTTCCCAAACTAGTTTGTGTTGCAAAGATGTTAGAGATGTGGCAAAAGGATTTTCTGTGAAGTGTTGAAGTATCATTTGGTTAGGTGGGATAGGGTTTGTTCCCCAATTCAATATGGGGGTCTAGGTAGTAAGATGCTTGGCATTTTTTAATCAAGCTCTTCCTGAAAATGACATTGACATTATGCTACAGAAAGGGTTCTTCTTTGGAGGGTAACAGGGGCAAAATATAGGGAGATTTACTATCATTAGTATTTTTTTGGGGTTAGGGGTGCTCATAGGGTGTGTCTGTGGAAGCACATTAGTTGTGGGAGACATTTTGTGGGCGATGGGAGCTGCCATTTTTTTTACTTGTTTTCTGTTGTGCAGATTTTCCTTTGCAGTGAATAGAGATGCCACTATAGTATGGTATATTCATAGTTTGTTTCTAAATAAAAATTTTCCACAAAAAAAAAATAGACTATGTTCTCCCTTTATGTTTGAGGGTAGTTCACAATAAATGAGAAAATACCGCCACTCCATTACTCTCTCAATAAAACCTAATAGAATATCTTGATTCCTGAAACATTCAATTAAACCTAATAGAATATTTTGATTCTTGAAACATTCTACAGTGCAAAGTCTAAAATACCCTCAAGAAAATATAAAAATACCTAAAAAAAACTTTCTGGAGTCAAAACGGGTAAACAAAATTTAGGTAAATCTCTTGAAACCCCAAATAATCAATCTCTTGAAATCAAAAGCTGGGTAAACCAAAACCCAGATTGTAAAGCAAAAATTATAAAAACACCCTGAACAAAAATCTATATATATCTAAAAGTTGAAGCATAACATTTATTATTACTATGCTCCATGCTCCAGTTAAGTCACATCATCGCCATGTCACATTTTTTTTTTTTTGGTTTCCACTTCACACATTCACTATAATCAATCATCTTTTCTCTCTCTCAAATCATCATCTTCCCATCATTAATTTCCCAACTTATTTTTACACATTCTCCAACCTTTCCCCTCCCTTTTACTATTTCATATCCTCACTACTATCTATCTTAATATCACTTTTCCTCTATCCCTTTATCTTCCTTTCATTTTCAACTCTTCTTATTCCTATCATCTTACTATAAATTTGCAATTCACTCTCTCATTCTATGCATAGTTTTCCCACACACAAAGGGTTATTTCTCTCTCTCTCTCTCTCTCTCTCTCTCTCTCTCTCTCTCTCATTTTTGGTGGATTTTAATATTTTCCTTGCATCTCTACCTTAGGTTGATGAATTTTTATGTTCTTTAAAACTACTCTACTTTATGTTATATGATTTAGTTTTGTATTTTTAAGTTATCTTTTTTCTTTTCTTTGAATTCATAGATGTTATCTTATTTAATTATAAAGATAGTATATAAGAACTATAAGTTATTCTCTTACATAGCATGACTTGGATAATTTGGTGTTTAATACTATATTTTTTATTTTTACTATTTTTGTTCTCATCTTATTTTCCATAAATTTGTTATTCTCTCTTGAAAAAGTGATTATTCTCTCTCTCTTGATTTTATATTCTTCCTTGCAACTCTACCTCTAGTGATTTTATATTCTTTCTCGCAACTCTACTTTAGGTTGATGAATCATTGTGTTTTTTAAAACTCAATTTTGGGTTAATACATATTGGTGTTATATTTTTGAGTTCCCCATCACAAATAGTATCTTTCCCTCTGATAGCTTTGGTTTGTTTTTTGTTTGAGTTAATACTTAGTTATTTTGGAAGTGATAATTGAATTTATATCAAAATACAATATTGATTATGCATTTGAGTGTTCCTATAATTGTGTAATATTAAGTGCAATTTTGTTATGATTTTTAATTATCATGACAATCTCCTTTAAAAGGAGGAAGAATTTGAATAATTCATTTGAAATTTAAAAAATATAACATAATTTTGAAAAATATGTACCACCTCATAAAGGAATAATACCAATTAAACACTCCCAAAATAATAGCATGATATATTGGTAGAGATAGAAAGATGAAATAGTTTTAGAAAATGTTTAATGTATTAAAGATAACATTTTATTTTCTCAAGAATGGCTTTGTTGTATTTTAGGTCCTAAAAGTGGTTGTTTCATTTTTTTCTTTGGCTTATACATTTTTTTATATATGTTTTCTATGCTTTCGATGTTAGGGAGAGAAAGCTTGGATATTAAGAAAATTTGTCAAATTTCTAATATAGCTTATGAACAAAATTATGTCAATAAATATTATATAGGAAAATATATTTTTATGCTTCACCTTTTAAGTTCTTGATTAATATTGTTTTGTTTTTCATTCTTTCTCACAACCCTACTTTAGGTTGATGAATAATTGTGTTTCTTAAAACTCTATTTTGGGTTAATACTTTTTGGTGTTGTGTTTTTTGAGTTCCCTATCACAACTCCTCTCTCTCCCTCTTATAGCTTTGGTTTAATTTTTGTTTGAGTTAATACTTAGTCATTTTGGAATTGAGAATTTGAATATATTTCAAAACACAATCTTGGCTATGTATTTGAATGTGTCTATAAATTATTTGAGTAATATTAAGTGTAAGTTTGTGGTCAGTTTTGATTATCATGATAATCTTTTTTAAGAGAATGAGAAATTTGAATAATATATTTGAAACTTAAAAACTTTAGTTGTAAAGAAAAAAAAATTGGGAAACATGTCAAATTGGTCGTGTTTAATCCACTTCGGTCCATATGGTCTACTTCGGTCCAATTCAATCCATTCGATCTACCTCATTCACTTCGCTCCATTCTGGTCCAAATCAGTACACTTCGGTCTATTTAGTCCACATCTATCCCATTCAGTCCAATTTGGTCCATTCAGTCCACTTCAGGGTATTTGGTCTAATTTGGTTCATTTCAGTTCACTTCAGGTCTATTCAGTCCAATTCTATGTACTTACAAGAATGAAAAAAGACAAGTTTTGGTTGAGGGTACTATCAATTATTTGAGTAATATTAATTGTAATTATAGGAAAAGTTTAATTTGATTTTTTAAAATTAGAATTACTTTGAAAATATAAAGAATAAAAGTGGGTTCAACTTCCGTGAAACTCAAAACTTATTTCAAGGCTCTAATTTAAATTAATAAAATAAGAATGATAACAGGATTGCATATGAGTTATTAATTGAAGGAAACATAAAACCGAAGGAATAAGAATGAGTTCTCACAGCATGGCTAATCACAGCTACAACTTTGTCACCAACTTTGAAACTTTTGACTCCTGGTCCAACCTCTACGACCTCTCCTGCCACATCAGTACCTTCTCCAACAGAAAATATGTTCAGCAAAAGGCAGAGAGCGAAGACTTCCCAAAATTTGCAACATGCATCCATCAGCAAGAAATTCAGTTCAATAGATATATCACTAAACTACTCATTGGTTAAAAAAGTAATACCGTTTATATATTATGTCTGCATGGTTATCGTCAGTACCACACGAATGACATAAATGTATGTTTTGGCTTTCAAAGTTCACAATCTGAAGGCTATGTGCAATTTTGCATGCTTTTATTGAAGGAGATGTCACATGCTCCTACTCTTTGAAATTGACCCAAGTAGTTGAACTATAAAACCCATAAAATAATGAGGTTGTTCTTCATGCCAAATTGAGTAGCCTGAACCAGCCTAGTCACCAATTCAAAAAAAAACTTGGGAGTAAGAGTGGTGTAAGAAGCAAATTTTTATTCTAACTATTTTATAATTATTGGAAAGTTACATCGGTTTAAAAACTGAAACCTTGTCCTCCATCCCATTATTATGGGATAAGGAAGTAATTTGAGTTAAAACACATTAGGGAAACATTTTTACATGTAATGAGAAATGCATCATAGCATAGTGCTGCGAGCGTGGGATTTGAAAGGCAGGGTAAGAGAACAACATTCAATCCTTGTCCCCTGCGGGGAAAAAAAAGTACAAAATTCTTGTTGGTATCTGCTTGCATCTGTGGTATTGAGGAAACATGTATATGCATCCTCGTGATTAATATTAATACATAAATGGCCACTAAAGGATCATCCATAAAATGCTCTGTCATACTCATAAATTTTTTCTTTTTTATTTCATTTGAACAGCGTACCTACAAATTTTATGATGCGTTCGGTCATGCTTAGCACTTACTATTTAGTCAGCATAATTATCAAAAATTAAATGTTTGAGACTTCGAAATAATAACAGGAAATCAAAAGTCAACGTATGGCTTAACTCAGCTTCACAAATGTCAATCAAATGTATGCATTATATGACTTCCCTAGGTAAAAAGGGCTTCGCAAAAAAGTTCTGTTAATGGAACCACACACAACAAAGAATTACCAGGTATGTGAGGGAACTTGCGAGGCCAAATAGGCCGCACCTTGCCTTTCTGAACTTTCCAATCAGCTGGATTTAGACTAGTTGCTTCCAGTTTTAGTACGAGCTGGTCCTTTTGAATGGGAACTGGAACTTCAACATGCTGCAATAGATCTGCAATATACTTATCTCCAAAAGCACCTACAGGTATACTAACATAATTTCAATGACTTCTAACACTATAGCTCTGTAAAGCCAAAAAAAAAAAAAAAAAAATTGCAAGTAAAATATTTACAGAAAATAAAACCACAAAACTACATTCACAACTTTAAGTTTCCAACTAGAAAGAGATTGGGACCATAAGCTGTCACTAGGTTTCCACAAAGGCTATGATTAATCATTCTGAGACCATGGCTTCTAAGAAAGTCACAGAGGAACGAAGTACTGACAAGATGCAGCCACACAATAACGTTTTTAACAAATATTATAATCACAAGATGGGGCTTTCACTAGCAAAAGCTTCCAAACCCAAAATTACATTCAGAACTGAGACCAAATAAAGGAAGGAAATTTATATAAACACCACGAATCATTATTTAAATTAACCCTTCATGCATTCCAATGCGAGTCCGATTTCAGCCACTAAAGCTTAATCATCATGAAGAACAAGAACTTATCATAGAGGTGAGATACCTGCATTATAGTCTAATCAAATACTTCACCTAAGAATTATAGTCCTAACTTAGTTTTCAGTAACTACAAATCCAACTCACGTAGATATGAGGATCCATGCTATTCCAAAACTGCATATAGCAAATTCAATTTTTCTCAACTTGAAGTACTTGTTTTTCATTTTTTGTCAAACGCCACCACATCAGAGCCCTTAGGATTATACCAGTGGTACACTCAAACTCATACAAAGGAATCCCCTTTAAAATTCTACTCCATAATAAGGGGACTCAGTTTTCTTTTTTCTTTTTTTTTTTTTTTTTCTGTTTAAAAGAAGATTTCTTTCCCTTCACTAAGGGATTAATCTTCTTGGCTCGGTCATTTAAAAGGCCCTTCAACCATTCTTGGTTTTGAAGTTTAGATTACATTTAGCATTTCCCAAAAGTCCGTATATGAAGGAGATCTCTAGAGGTCAAACATGGGACTCCAGACAACATACAAGTTTTATCTGAAGAGTTCAGAAACTATGAGTGCCTATCATATATATATGAAGGATAGTACCAGTGTGTAAGAGCACAATATCTTCCATGATAGGTAAATTGGAAGTAGTAGTGCAGCCATAATTTTGTTTAAAACTACTCATCTGCTTTTGCTTTAATTTAATGTCATTAAAGGTCTTTTTATGACACTTTTTTTTTCCAGATTTTCAAGCAATTCTATACTCGTGGATATAGGAGCAACAAAGGAAGACAGAGGTGGTATTTTGTGTAAAGCAAGAAATGGTAGACCTCTGTACTCGGCTGTGACTTTAGCTAGACTTATCTCATAAAACAACAATCATTCTGCTTGCTGTGAGAGAAGATTTATTTAGCCTTAAGGAGCTTTGGATTTAAGTAGTCATCCTTTTGACTAGTTGGAGTGAAGTATTTTTGTTCTGAAGCTATATGAGAAAAAGTAACTAGGGAAGGAATGCAATAGTGATCTTAACAAGTTATGTAAAGTTACCTGTCAACAAAAATAAGAAGTTATGTAAAGCTACTGCTCTTTTTTGAAGATTTGCAAATCCTACCTGTTATTGTGGCAGAGCAAAGAAAGTTGGCATCAGTGGAGGTCTCTTGGTCTTTTGTAGATAGATTTGATTTGTTGTATTTTCTTTTTTATCTTGTTTTGTGTACTGATGTGTTTGAACTTTTCTTCGTTTAAATAAAATTTTCTTAATACCCAATTGTTTGAATAAATTATTGCTCTTCATATGAATTCATTAGATTTTTTTCCCCTTAAGTGTAGAATGATTTTGTTGTATAAAACCTGTGTCACAATCAGAATGAATCATTGTGTTGGATAAAGAAAGGACTAAACCATTTCGAATTTCAGGAATCTGATTCAATTTCATAAAGTGGGACAATTGTGTAGTGGGATGAAGCAGTTTACTGATTGTAATCATAATGACCATGATAATGACAACAAACTTTTCACATCTTACAAATATATCTCATGTACCACAAGAAGGCTTTGTCTGATTGGAACTCTCCCTTCTATATAACTTTTTAAACCTGTTATGTACTGCATAGAAAGTAATATATGCTGAACTTATCTTCTCACTGCTGAAGAATTGAATAGGTTTGTAACAAATTATCTGGATAGTGGACAGCAACATAGTGGATAGTAAGAAGTTTTACTGATATGATGAAGGGATTGGGGACCAATAGGAAGATTGTGAACCCATTACAAGTGGAGTACCTTCTCTATGATTAGGAAAATGAGGTCCAATAAGGAAAATGATGGACATGATATATAAAAACCTGGGTATCATAAAATGACACTAAACAAAAACATCCCTTCAAACTTGTTGGCAATCATCCATATCTTTTGGCATTAAGAAGTACCAAATTGCAAATACAATAAAGAAATTATAAATGACAAAAAAAAACCTTGGGTGATCCGTAGTAGAACATAACTGGAAATAAATAAAATTCCAACATGTCTACAAAATGAACATTTTCCATGATTAGCAACGACTTTCTTTCTTTCCATTCTCACTTTCTCCCCTAATGATGGTGGTGCATCAACTGATTCCTGACTGCCAAGTATGTTGAATGTCTCCCTATACCTTGCAGTTTGACTAGTAGCCATCAATGTTTTTTTGGTTATAGAAGAGTTTCCTTTCCATGAAGGTGGTGGATCCCATATTTCTGGAAGTGGTACATTGCTGACCCAAGGCTTTATTTTGCCCCAAGGTGTATCAATTGCTTTTCTCCTAGGCTTCTTTGACTTTTTACCTCGTGGTAGTGGATCTGACTGACCATTTTCAGCATTGGTAGATGTTGTGGCTGTAGCATTTGCTGTTGATTGTGCATTTGCACTACCTCCCGAATGTGTTTGCGCACTTGCTGCTGAATGTGGTGGTATTATTGACTGTAAAAGCTGATTTTCATATGCATTTGCATTTGCATGTGCATTTGTGCTTGCACTAGCACTAGCACCAGAACCAGCACTTGCACTTGCACCCTCACCTTATCAAAGCAATAAAAGACAAATATCACAGTATATCATAGTTTGTATTTTTTTTTTTTTTTAAGATAGTAAGAATGGCAAATATCACTTTTATGTAGTAACTAAAATTATACCATAGTAGGTTGTGTGAAATTACTAAAAGCATGTTTACACCATTGTGAAGGTGAATGACCACTAATTCATTCAAATGCTTGCGTGCTAACTAATTTCAACTCTTTCATTACCCTATCCCACTGCTTATAATAAGTTGCAGTAGCTATCCTCCAAAAAATTTCCCTTAAGATCAAGCCAGGATATTTCTTCTTAAAGTTGTTGTACAAATGCCTAACATATAGTCTATGGTCCACCCCAGGCATCAACTCCTCAAATGTGGGTATTAAACCCTACATAACTAAGATAAACACATATCAACAACAAATAAATAATGGACAAACTATGAATAAACAAACAGCATTAAAAGTAAGTTAAAGTTTGGACAAACCTTTTGTTAATCAGAGATGAATGTCAATCTACGTTGTGAACCAGCGTTAACATCATTTATAAGCTTTAATATAAACCAAGTCCACGAGTCCTTCGTCTCAGCTTCTACAACGGCAAATGCTAAAGGGAACAATTGATCGTTAGGGTCTGTAGCCACAGCAGTCATGAGTTGACCACCATAGTGTCCCTTCAAATGGCATGCATCCACACCAATAAAAGGCCTACATGCGACAAAGCCCTTCTTACATGCATCTAAACAGACATACAACCTCTGAAATTGTGGACATAATGTCCTCCCAGGCCTCTCAATCTCCTCAATAGGTAAGTTAGCTGTAACCACATTCAATAGGACTGAACTACCTCTATTTGTCCTCAACAACTCAGCACAATATTCACGAATGTTGGTAAAATGTGCTGCTTGGTTGCCAGTAATCATGTCTTGTGCACAAACCTTTGCCCTATGTGCTTTGCTCCTTGAAATGTGCACAACATATTTCTCCTGAGCTCCTTTTACAATTGTGGAACTTGTCATGTTTGGGTGGTCACTCAACTCGCCCACTAGTGTCTTCCCCAACCATTTACTAGTGCATCTCATATTCTTAAAAGTCCTAGTACAAGTATGTCGACCATAGTACGTTCACATCTAAAATGTCATTTGGTCCCTCATCTTTGCAACATATGCTATCCACTTACACCCATCTTGACAAACTGCCCTTACTCGAACTTTATCATTTTTTTTAAACCGAATACCCTAGCCCCCATGAACTGCATAATCAGTTACAACATTCTTAAATTGTTCAAGTGAAATAAACAACATTCCCTTTACAAAGTACGTATGTTTTGGGTTTGTAGGAGGTATGAACACAGGATACGGAGGTATCTCATTGTTGTCTTCATCATCATCCATACTTAGAAGCACCTTAGATTCATAAGGCTAGTCATTGTCACTAAGACCAGTTACGATCTTGGCATTTGACCCTGTCACCATGTTACTATCTTGTTCTTTGCTTGCTTGGCTTAAATCAACTGGCCCCATCACCAACTTGTCAAAAGCATCATCATCACTACCACTTGAGTCTTCAGAATTGTCAGAAATGTTTATATCATCACCATCATCCATATCACAATCATATCCCTTAAACACATCATCAAAAGATGCATCACAGCCAACCCCACCAACAGCTGCAACAGATTGAGAAAAATTTCCCACATCATCAATTATGTTAGGCACATCCACACAATGCTCTACACACAACTCTATCACCTTATGGCCCTGAACAGCATCTGCCATTCCCATAGCCAAATCATCATTGTCAGTAGTTACAGGCCTAAGCCCACCATCCTCCAAGCTCACCGTAGGCATCCTATACCACAACTTACCATAACTCATATACCCCAACTTCCCAACCATATTTCTCAATTCTTGGGCAGACCAAAAATCACGATCATAGCCATCAAAATAATTTATAGCAACCTCCTCATACCTAATTGGATTGTTCAGAAGTTTCCCACCATGGTGAACTTCCACAAAAAATTCATCCATTCTGGCAAAAAAAAAAAAAAAAAAGATACATCCACATTAATTATATTTCATAATTTTATTAATGTGTGGTATTTTTGAAACATACCAAAATAAATTAAGAAGTACACATGATATTATGCAGCTAGAGTGTAAACATTGAAAAGCCAGAAAATTTATTCAATTAACAAAACAAAAACTGTAAACAAATCAAATGCTCAAGCAATAACAATGAAAACAGCACAATACAAAACTAACACTTTCAAAGAACGTAATCAAACTTTAATGTTTTTTCTCAATACCGAACAGATTGAATAGATATTTTATATCATGAAAGACAATTTTGTGATGAAACTATGAAGTAGAGAAATGGGTAAAGAGAATTGTGGAGGAAGAGTCAGGGGTTTGGGAATGTTTTATTGTTGTTTGGATTACTCAGAGAGAGAGAGAGAGAGATAGAGGGACGAACCTGAAGCTACTAGAATAGAGAAGGCGTCATCGAAAGGGAGGAGAAGAGATTTTGGATTTTAGGGAGAGTGTTTTACATGGGACTGTGACTGTCTCTGTTTAATGAAATAAAAAAAGTTCTGAATCAAATTAAAAAGATTTGATTTGGGTCTTTTAGAAAAAACTGACGTGTTCTCTACCAAAAAAAAAAAAAAAACTGATATGTTAGTCCAGGTGGTGGTTGATGTGGCAAATTTTTTTTTTTTTTTTTTTATTTAGATTGTTTGACACGTCAGACTTTTCCATCCAAAAGATAATGGCAGAAACTAAATTGACACGCCATTGAAAGGTCAGGGACCAAATTGACACAATTGAAAGGTTAGGGACTAAATTGAAATATAATATAAAGGATAGAGACCAAATATATAATTTACCCTAAAATTTATATAGAAAACCTCCGAAAACTATCAATGGTAACTTTTCATAATTTTATTAATTACTACATTATTACATGAGAAGTGAGAACACTATTGATTAAACCACATAATTTCCCCCCACCCACACCCCCCCCCCCCCCAAAAAAAAAAAAAAAAAACTTAGTCATATAAAGAGACAATACTCAAGGTGGACTTTGGATTTCCATCACAAGTGACCATTTCCTTATTTTCCAGCTATTGAGTTGGAGGATTCTAATGGCCTAGAAAGGCATTTCCAAATGGTTTCATAGTGGCTTTTTACAAAGTTATTGGGGTGTTGTGAAGGCAGATATTACAAGGGTTTTCCATCATTTCTATGGGCATGACACCTTTAAGAAAAGTATTAATGCCACGTTTATCTCTCCTAATCCAAAAAAACCTGGGTGATCAAGATTAAGGACTTTTGTCCTATTAGTTTGATTACAGGGACTTACAAGATCCTGGCTGAAGTTTTGGCAATTGGGTTAAAGTTGGTGCTTCATAAGGTGGTGTTGGTTCCTCAAAATGCCTATGTTAGCAAGAGGCACATCTAGATTCAGCTTTGATGTCCCATAAAATGCTTAGATAGCCCTCTTAAGTTAGGAATACCAAGGGTTTTGCGCAACCTAGACCTGGCAAAAGCACACGATCACGTAAACTAGAATTTCTTGAGGTACATGCTTCGTTGATGTTGGTTTTTGTCTAAATGGAGACATTGGATTTATTCATGTATTTCCATGGTTCAACTTTCTATGCTTGTGAATGGTAGCCCCAACTGATTTTTTCACAATTCTCAAGGGTTGAGACAAGGAGAGGCAGTTGGAGAATATGGAGAGGCAGTTGGCTGGTTGGAAGAGAATATATATGTCTAAAGAGGGACGTATTACATTGATTAAAAGCACATTTTCTAGCCTACCCACCTACTATTTATCCTTGTTTCCTATCCCTTTGAGTGTGGCTAGACGTATAGAGAAGCTACAAAGAGATTTTCGATAGGGAGGGTTGGGAGATGAATTCAAGTACCACTTGGTGAGTTGGAGGAATGTGTGTGAGCCACTCCAAAATGGGGGCCTAGGCATTCGAAATATGTTTCTATTTAATTAGCGTTGTTGGGGAAATGGCTATGACAGTATGCTCTGGAGAGGGAGGCTCTGTGGAGAAGGGTTAATGGGTTATTGACACAAAGTAAGGAAGGGGTCAGATACTTTTCACTGCTGTGTTAGTTTTAAGTTGTGGGACAATTCATCTATTAAATTCTAACATGATCCTTGGTATGGAGGACCTCCTCTAAAGGATATGTTGCTCGATACAAAGATGCATCAGTGGCAGAGCTGATTTCTTTCTCAGGGGATAGCTACCACTAGAATATTAATTTCACTCCATCGTTTTAAGATTGGAGTTAAGAGTCTACTTCCTCCTTTATGGACTTATTGTATTCTGGAATGTTGAAAGGGGAAGGGCTGGATGAGCTATAGTGGAAACCTGCTTCTCGAGGAATTGTTTTATCTTAGATCCTACAATAAAGTTTTACAATCTCCTTCCCAATTATCTTTTCCTTGGAAGACTGTGGAGTTCCAAAGTGCCTTCAAAGATCAAATTCTTTGTCTGGACGGTGGCATTGGGTAGAATTTTGACTAACGAGAATTTGAGGAAGCATCAGCTTATTGTTATTAATTGGTGCTGTATGTGTAAGAGGGTAGAGGAGACTATTAATCATTTACTCTTGCACTGCCTGATAGCCAGAGAGTTGTTGTGGGGAATGGTGTTTAGACTTTTTAGGATATCTTGGGTTATTCCTCAGGATGTAGTGGAGCTTCCAGCTAACTGGCTAGGCAAGTTTAGAAAACATAAAAATAGGGTGATTTGGAACATGGTCTCTCACTGTTTGACGTGGGGTATTTCGCGGGAGAGGAATGCTCGTATTTTCAAACAAATCGAAAGAGAGATTTAAGATTTGAAGATATCCTTCTTCCAGACTTTTTTTGGGTGGACAAATGCGTCAGTTGTCTTCTTTTTTACTTCTTTGTCTGATTTGCTTGATAGATGTAGTTTTTATGCTTCTTTGTTCTGTTTGTTCTCTTACTTACCTTAATACACGTCCTGTATGCTTTGGCCATTTGCATTTTTTTTTCTATCAATGAAGCCTATTACTTATATAAAAAAAAAAAATGCACCCAATCAATATATTAATCTCCTACAGTTTTTTTTTCCTAGACATTTAACCCCAATTATTCCAAAATTTTGAATAACACTAGGTGAATGAATTTGACAGGAACCAAGTATCCACTATTCAGATTCCAAAATACCCTTGTTCAACTGCTATAGAAAGTACAATCACATGAACCATGCAGCCTAAAAATAAATGAAGGCACCTTTCGCTAATTCTACATTCTGGACTTACTATACATGGAACAAAATATTTACCCTAGATTAGGTTTATACAAGTGGTACACTCAAACAAATACAAAGGAATCCCCTTAAAAATTCTACTCCATAATAAGGGGACTCAATTTTTTTTGTTTTTCTGTTCAAAAGAAGATTTCTTTCCCTTCACTAAGGGATTGCCCTTCCAGGCTTAGTCATCTAAAAAGTCCTTCAACCATTCTTGGATTTGAAGTTTAGATTACATTTAGCATTTCCCAAAAGCTCGTATATGAAGGAGATCTCTAGAGGTCAAACATGGGACTTCAGACAACATAACAAGTTTTATCTGAAGAGTTCAGAACTATGAGTTTCTGTCATATCTCCGATGGATAAAATTTATAAAGCAAACCGCCAAAAACTATCAGTGGTAACTTTTCATGATTTTATTAATGACTACATTATTATATGAGAAGTGAGAACACTATTGACTAAACCGCATAATTCCCCTTCCCCCTCCCCCCCCCCCCCCCCTTCACCTAAAGAAAAAAAAAAAAAAAAAACCAACTTGTCATATTAAGAGACAGTATTCATCCCTTCTTAAAATTGTTATTTTATTGAAATTCCAAATTTTGTGAATTGGACAGGTGGACTTTGGATTTCCATCACAAGTGACCATTTCCTTATTTTTTTACACATAAGATAGAATAGTGCTCGTCTTTTTTCTTCTTTTTCTTGATAAGCAACGATGACAATTGACAAGGCTATATAATATTGCCCATCATTGTCATCACCAACACCAAACTGCAAAATATTTTATACAAATGAAATCATTTTAACCCCTGACAACCCAATTTCATAATAAGTCTTCAATGAAATTTATTCTTTACAAAAAAAATATATATATAAGTGCTTCAATTAATTGCTCACATATAAGAAAAAACAAAGCTAAGCCACCTATACACATCCTCATTCTTCCTATTCTTTGATCTTAACCTCGTAGTATAGCACATGATGAGCCAAATGATTTGAGAACAAAGACACAGAATTACATAGATTGGTGAAATGGGTCTTGAATCCAAACCTCAGATTATAATCTTAATTTGCAAATTGTAATCTTTTTCAAATCTAAAACTTTAAATTTAAACACAAGTAATCAGCAAAACCCAGACATCAAAATTCAATAGTGATTGGAAAAATGAACGATAAACATGAAAATAACCTTCAAACCAGATGGTCCTCCACCATAGCCAAAGTACTGAACGGCGTGCATAAGCTTTCCTGCCATACTCACAACAGATGAGAAGGTCCACAGAGAGGCAAGAGTACTTTTGTGTATGTGTGTGAGAGAGGGAGGTAAGTATATATATAATACATGTTTGTAATATTGAACACGTACGTCTCACTGACAGGTGAGGTCCACTATCGGTGAGACAAAGGTCTCATGCGCCGGCGCATACTAAGAGTTTTGAATTTTCTCTGTGCAGACAGAGAGAGGGAACAGAGTAGACAAACAGAATGCAGCTCCCTACCAGGGTCCAGGTTATGGATAAATTATAGGACTAAATTGTAATTGTACCTTGCATTATGCCATTTTGGGTTTTTATTTATTTATTTATGAAAAAAGTTAATTACAAAATTGGTTGTAACTTATGACTACTACTTCCTTTAACAAAATTAGCATTATTTAACATGTTTTTTTACGCTTAATACGGCCAAAATTGGGGTTTTACCCCTTTCAGCCAAACTTTCAAGTAAAATACCTTTTGTTTGAAACTATTTAAGGATATGTCTCTATTTTGAAACTTGATTTTTAGAAAATCGAGTTTCAATGAAAAACTCAATTTGGCAAAAATCAAGTTGCTTGAAAAAACCTGCATGAAACTCGAGTTTGAAGCAATTTTTTTTTTTTTTTTAGTTTAATTGCCTATAACTCCATTTTTGCCAATTAAGTTGGTTGTAGCTTACGATTACTACTTCTTTTAAAAAAATTAGCATTAATTAACATGTTTTTTTATGCTTAATACGGCCAAAATTGGGTTTTACCTCTTTCTGCCAAATTTTCTAGCAAAATACCCATTGTTTGAAACTATTTAGGGATACGCCTCTGTTTTGAAACTTGATTTTTAGAAAATTGAGTTTCAATGAAAAACTCAATTTGGTGAAAATTGAGTTGCTTGAAAAAACCTGCATGGAACTCAAGTTCCAAGCAAGTTTTTTTTTTTTTTTTTTTTAGTTTGATTGCCTATAACTCAATTTTCGCCAAATCGAGTTTTTTTTATTGAAACTCAATTTTTAGAAAATCGAGTCTAAACATGGACATATCGCTAAATAGTTTTAAATATGGGGCATTTTACTGGAAAGTTTGGCTGAAAGGGATATATCCTCATTTTGGCCCGCTTAATACACATGTCAAATTTACTATATGATTTATAAGCTTAAATTTTACGCATAATTTTAAAATATAAAAAATTGCAATTTAAACAATCTATTGATAACATAGCTATTAACTTTTAGTTTTTTAGAAATTTTGCAAGCATATAAGATATAGAGAGAAAATGTAATCCAATGGTGGATTTATCAAAACTTACTTCTAATAAAAAGATATTGAGTAAGGTTGTAACCTTAGATTATAACTAATTTTGTTGCTAAACTTTGTTATCAAAGTTTTTTTGTATGAAATTATTATTATAAAAATGTTGTGTATGTAGCACTAAAAATGTGTATAAAAATGATATGCTATTATGGAAAATTATCGATTTGCTACCTTATTCTTCTAAACTTTGCATTTCAACATTAGTCTCTTCACCATATAATATTTAGGCTAAAACGCAAATTGCACTCAAGTATGATACACTCGAGTTCCTGGTCTGCACATTTAAAGAAAAAAGAGATAGAGGAAAACCAAACAAATGAGGAATAAGAAAAGCTCTGTAACAAATTCTTCACTTGGAGCCCTTGTCGTCGTCACTTGGAGCCTTCGCCATTCAGTCCGAGCCAGCCACCATCCCTTGGATTCAGTCCGAGTCGAAGGGTGGTTAGGGAGATCTGGGTTCATGGGTGGAGCCGAGGGTGATTTGGGTTCATGGGTGGTTAGGGAGATTTGGGTTCTTTGTTTCTGTTAGGGGTTAGGGTTTGTTGTTTTTGATCTGCCTTCTTCTTCTTTGTTGATTTACATCTACTTCTTCTTTTTTAGTTAATCTTTGCCTTCTTTGTTGCGTTCTTTCTTCTTTGAATTCTTTGTTCTCTGGCTTCTTCGCTGCCTTGTTCTTCTTTGTCGTTTCAATATGGAACTCGATTGTTTCATACTCGAGTTCTATTAGAAAAATCACTTGGGCTCAAGATGTTAATTTCCTAAATAATTTGGAAACATTGCTAACATTATAAAGAGGAGTGGGCTAGCTATTGATGGGTAGAACTTGTGGTGAATCTGTGTGGACCTAGAACATCCTGGAGGAAGGCAACATTGTTTTGGCATTTTTGAGTTTGATTTGGGGATCCCATTTGTTAATGGGTCATAAAATAAAATAAAGTGATTTTATAAGGGCATATGGGTTTTCTAATGGGTCAGAACATATTTTATTTTCGAGTAGTGTTACAAGAACCCAACTTTGATTAGTCCAGATCAAGTCCAAAGCGATGGCAACAGGACAGTGAGTTTCTCTTCTCTCTCTCTCTCTCTCTCTCTCTCTCTCTCTCTCTCTCTCTCTTTTTCTTGCCATTGTTGGATTTAAATTTGTTGGGGGGTTTTTGTTGCTAGAATTGTTGGTGGGTTTTGGTTGTCGTTGAGCTGGACCTATTGTGCAGCCACCAATATGGATCTGAAGCAAATCTCTGTCGCTAGCAAGCTAGAATGAACAAGATAGAGAGGGTAAGTGGGTGACAAATCAAAGAGGGTTGGGTTTTAAGTGAGTACAAATTCCTTCTTTAGCAAAACAATGTCATTTCGGAAGCTCCAGCAATGATCTTTGTTTTAAGTGAAATGGTGTTGTGTTTGGGGTGCTGATTTGGCCAAAAAAAAAAAAAAAAATGTCAGCATGCCAATGTGTCACTTAACAACTCAAACTAATGGAGGGTGGAATTTTGCTAATGGAATCAAACTTCAGGGTGTAAATTCAAAAAATTCTAAATTTTAAGGGTGTATTTTGCAATTTATCAAAAAATAAATTACATCATCTTCTACTTGTTGGGGTGACCACAACTTGTATGATCCATTTGAAGCAAAGGCTTGTCAGGGTTTTATCCAAAAAAAATGCAAAAGTTGATCAAGTCTTGGAATTGGACACAAAGAAGCAAAAAGAGAATCACCTTTTCTTGTTGCTTTCCTTTCATTTTATAGAAGAAAGCATTAAGGAATTTTGCACTACTTCTCTTGTTACATATTTTTGGCAAATGAAAGAAAACGTTTAGAGGTAATTACAGTAAACCCATATATAGTTTTGCCCAAATTCACATTATCTACTCGTGGTTTAAAAAGTGTCACTTTGTCTATCATTGCTGTAACCCTTAGTGATGACGAAGTTTCCGACAATGAATCCGTTAGTGATGAGGATGGAAACTTCATTACCCTCACTACTACCACTGTAGTCAATGAAAGCATATCTGTTGAAGAGAACCCTTCTGATGGGGAACTCTCTGAGGATGCAGATTTACAGGAAGCCTACAATAAACTTTGCAAAGTTGCTGCAAAGGATGCCATGAATGTTGAGTTAGGCTTGAAGAAAATTGCATCTTTGGAACTTGAAAAGAAAAATTTACTTGTTAAATTGTTTGATGCAAATGAGCTTTTGAATAATGTGAAAACTGAGAACATGCTCTTACTTGATAAAGTTAAATATTTGGAACTTGATTTATCTGTTGCTAGAGAACAAACTAATAGGTTTGCAAGCTCCAAACTTGATCACATGCTGAGTATTCAAAAGTCTCCTTCTGATAAAACTGGTTTAGGTTATGAGAAAAGTATTTCTGTGCTTGAACTTTCTTCCACTAAATTTGTTCCTTCTTCTGAACCTCCTAAGAGTGAGATTGTCAAACCCTCGGTGAGTGAACCTGTCAAACATGTTAATGTTACTCCACCTAGAAAGATTAGGGTTGATCTTCATGCTTCTCATTCTAGAGCTTCTACTTCTACTAAGGGTAAATTGCATGATAAGCCTGCATGGGTTTGTCATTTTTGTGGAAAACCTGGACACATTCGTCCAAATTGTTTTAAGTTGCAAGCTGCGAAGCGAGCAAATAAAACTAAAGTACCTGTGCCTCAAGCACATGATCCTATGGTACTTATTGGTGAATTGGTTAAGGCGTTAAACCTTTATTCCAATCCTGGATTTGCTCAGAATTCTAATGTGAATCATAACTCCAATGCAAGAGTTGCATCTAAGAAGTCTTGGATGCAAAAGGCTCAATCTAATTGAGTCTGTCTGACATGGTCCTTGTGTTTCATTGCTCAATCTTTTGTGATCTTTGTTTCTAGGATTTGCATTGCATTACATTCATGCATTTCATTCTAGGATGTTTGTTTCTTTGTTTAAAAAAAAAAAAAAAAATTTTTTTTGCAAGTTGTGTTTTGCTATTTTTCCTTAAATTTGAAAACAAGGTTGGTCAATCAAAATTACATGTCATAAGTATGTACTTTGTTTAGCTTTGATGCACTTATTTCTATTGCACTTTACTAGCTAAAGTCTTGTTGTGCATGTTGTGTGGGAAGATGCTATAATTGTTGATCACATGATCTTGATCTTGAAGTCTTATGTCTTTGATTGTCGGACTTGGTCTTATTGAGAAAGGCATAAATAACCATCTCACCACTGTTTATTAGCCAATCATGAACACCTTAGTGCATATCGTAAGATTTTGTGCTCGAGAAAGTGTAGCACATGCACAAAAAGAACATAAGGTGTAGCCTCTAAATAAAATTGGTGTGTACATTATTGGGCTATAATAATCTCACAAATTCAAATAAAATTGGTGTGTACATTATCCCGGCTTTTATTAAGTTTCTAATCAATAAATTTGAATATTGAGGCAAATCAAGAAACTTACATGATTGCAAGCTTTTATTCTAGGAGATGTGGGAGTTATATGATGTAACTCTTTAAGTAGTAGTCTCTTTCAAATTCATGTGATGAATTTTGTAGAAATTGTGATTGATCTCTATGTGTATATCACCTCACATGTTTCTCAAGCTTATGCTAGTTGCATACACTACACAAGCTATTCTTTGCTAGAATTGTGTACATGATATTGTGTGTTTTTGGCCTGACCAACCAAGTTTGAGAATTTCTAGAAATTGATGCAGAATATGTTTGCTTTTTTTTTTTGGTATATTGAGAGAAAATTTTGCTTTGAGAAATCTGGGTTGCATACATGTGTTTTTGGAAAACATCTCATCTCATACTCATGCATTTGACTTATAAAATCTGCTGCTTTGAGGAGTTTCTGATCTAAAATGTTTGGTTTTTCAAAATTATGATTTTTTCAGAATTTCAATCGATCGAAACTGATTTTCGACCGATCGAAATTGTTTTAAAATGCTCAGAACACTCTCTGGTTTAATCGATCGATCCAAACTGATTTTGGATCAATCGAATAAGTTTTCGACCGATCGAATATAATTTTCGATCGATCGAAAATCGTGCTGGATGTTTTTAAAAGGAGCTTTTTCACGTGGCTTTTCACTTTTCAAACTTTTTCAAAAACTTCTTTTTCTCCCTACCAACCGGTCAAAACTTTTCTTGGAAATTTTGTCGTTTTCCTCCGATTCTTTTGCACAATCTCTCTCTCCCAAGGCTAGTAAGACCTTTATACCCTTCCCTTTGCATTTCTTTTCGAAATTCATGCATTTTTCATGCATTTTTTGGGTTATTTTCGGTATTAGTGTTTTGGCAAATTTGGAATTGTTTTTGAGTGGTTCTTTCTCAAATTTTTCATGGGTTTTTGTGGGGACACCTTACCTAAGCTCTACATGTGGTTTAATTTGATTATTTTGGTGTTTTGAAGGAAATTTGAAATTCTAGGGCTTACAATTGAGAAAATTGGGGGTTTTGTTCATTTTGATTGAAATTAATGAAATTGGCTTGTTGGTTTGGTAAATTTGATCATTATATTGTGTTAATTAACTATTGTCTTGATCAATTTATCAATTTGTTGTGTTTTGAAAAATTAGGTTTTTCAAATTGGGTATTTTTGATGAATATTGCTTGCTCAAGCCAATTTTGTTAATTTGGATCACAATTGAACATGTCACTGCATTAGTACATGCATCATGTTATGTTCATGCTCATGCATCATATAGAATTGATATATTCTATTTTTTTCTGCTGTGCTAACTTGCAGTCTGCCCTTGGTATTGTTTTTGCTCTTTTCTTTCTGTGTCTATCTTTTCCTTAGCACTATGCCTAGGAAAACTAGAGCCCATAGGACTTCTGATCCTTCTCCTTCTTTTGACACTGAGCGGTTCCCTAGTGAGTCAAACCAAGTCACCTATGAGACTCTGAACCTTAGGCGTCAAATTTGGGCTGAGCGTAGGGTTATCTTAGATGAGTTGGATCCTGAGGTGCGTCGTAACTTTTCACGTCGGGGTTGGTTACCTTTGCTCGAGTATGAGCATTCTCCTCCTCCTGCCACCTTGATTAGAGAGTTCTATTCAAACCTCTCTATTCATGTCTACGATAACGACACCTTAGTAAAGGTGTGGTTACGTGGTGTGGAGTATCGCATTACCCCTTCGGTAGTGTCTGATGCTCTTGGGGTGCCCATTGTGGACCATCCCGTTTTTCCTTACGAGGAGTCTCCACCCCTTGATGACGTCTTGTCCTACATCACTGGATCTTCTATCCAGTGGGGTTCTGATCCTCGGATCACTTCTGCTGAGCTGTCTGAGCTGCACTATCTTTTCTTTAGGATAGCGTGTCATTCTTTGTGGCCTATTTCGCATGTCCACACCATTCCTCTTGAGAGGTGTGTCTTTTTGTATGCCTTGGTCACTGATGCGCCTATCAGTTTTCCGCATCTGTTCCTTCGTTCTTTGAACGAGGTTCATAGGTCTAGTTCTACGGCTCATGCTTTGTTTTTCCCTGTTTTATTCATCGGATTCTCCTTTTTCTTGGTTTTGGTGAGTTTCCTGCTTCTGAGCCTGTACATGTTATCGCTCCCATCGGTGCTACCTTTTTGAGGCAAAGGGCTGCTCAACTTCGAGCTAGCTCTAAGCGTCCTAGGGTAGAACCTTCTGGTGTCACTCCACCCCCTTCTTCTTCTACAGATACTCATGCAGCTGGGACTTCGTCTGATCCTGCTGTTGCTGCTGCTGCTGATGTTCCTCCACCGTTTGATGAGGTTTCTGACCTTCGTCGGACTCTAGATACTGTCGTGACCGTTCAGGCGGCTCATGGTCAGCTTTTGGTGGACATCCTTGATGAGCTACGTGCGTTACGAGCGGATTTGGCGAGCTCTCGTCATTCTCCTCCACCTCCTTTTGATGATGAGTGAGTGCCCTTTGGCAATTCGTCACAAAAAAGGGGAGTACATAGTTCATTGTATCTAGGAATTTTTTTTTGTGGAGATTTACATTTTAGGGGGAGTTTTTTTGTGTACTTGGTAGTGATACTGCGGAGCTTGTGGAGTTATTAGATTGTATCTAGATGCTTCACTGTGTATTCTCATTTTTAGCTCTTGTTTAGGAGATTTATTTTGTTGAGATACATTTGTATGTATATGTTGATGATACATTTGTTTAGGAGATGCTACTACTCTGCTTATTGATTTATATTGATGATGTTATTCATGATATATGTCTTTATTTTGTGTCATGTGAAATCAAGAAATTTTTATTTATGTATTTCCTGTTTTTTTTCCACACATGCGTTTATGTGTTTGTTAAGTGTTACAGGAATATACAGGTTGCTTTCAGTCGAGCTGCTGTCTATTTTGCAACTGTTAGATAGTAGTTTAGGTTGAATTGTTAAGTGGCTATTTATTGTAATGGGCTATTTCAAATTGTAACTTTGAGCTTTTTGTTAAGTTTGTGTTTTGTCACGGATTGCCAAAGGGGGAGTTTGTTAGGTTCTAAAGATTAGGAACTAATGTATTTAGAACTTCATTTTGTATGTTGGCAAACCATGATCAAAACAATGTTTAGTCGTGTGTTAGACTTGCTCAAAGTATGGGTCTTAATGTAAGTTGGAATCGAGTTTTTATGCAGAATAACCTTTAACTTTCTGTATGACTCGATCGATCGAAAATTAGACTCGATCGATCGAAAATCGTGCAGAACGTTTTTCTGCAGAAAATTCCAACTCAGCCCAAGCCCGTTTTAATGTATAGGGTTTTATGTTTTGCCCTAAGTATATAAGGGAAAACCCTAGCCACATTTTTAGAGTTCTGTTTTGCTGTGTTTGTGAATCTCTTTGTGAGATCTAGAGGTGTTTACCCTCACATACACTTAGGATTTACAAACTTGAGATTTATGTCAAGAGTTGTGTAGATTAATACAGTTGCAGAATCAATAGAACACAAAGATATACAAGCAGGTGCGCTTGTGGATTTGCTGAAGAATTCCGGAAAGAAGGAGTCCGTGGATTTCGGAGCTATCATGGGGTCATGGTAGTAAGTTTCCTACACTTGGGTAGCAACAAGATGTTAGTGGTCTAAGTCTTGTCGTGTAAACTTCGATTCTTTCATAGTGGATTCAGTTTACCTTGAGGATAGCTAGGTCAAATCCTCCCCAGGTTTTTACCGGTGTGGTTTCCTGGGTCATCAGATCTTTGTGTTATTTATTTTCCGCTGCTTTGTTATTTTTGCTTATCTGTGTTAACCTAGTTTTAATTAAATTACCTAAGTTAATCACTTGGCTAATTCATTAGGTTAATTTGTTGGATTTAAGGGGTCTAAACGAACTGACACAATTAAATTTTAAATTAAATTTTAATTAGAATCCAATTTTTCACCACGTGTCTATCTATGGTTCTATTTTTTGTATAAGTGAATTATTTGATACAAAAATTGAAGTCTAAAACCATTTAAATTCTAAATCATGTGTGTGTATATATATACATGGGTGACACTTGTGTTCCATTGGACACAAACTGTTCCCTATAAATATATATATATATATATATATAATGAGTAACCATTACATATTTTAGAAATGTACGGTTAAAAAAAAGTGTAAACTAATATCATGCACAATTTAAACATATTCTATAAAAAAATTATAATTCAAACCGTATAATTGTGATTATTTTTAATTATATCTGTGCATGTGCATAGTAATATACACTACTACTACCTTTTAATGTATGGGGCATTTCATCATACTTCGCTAACATAGAATTCACAATATCAATTCAGGGCAAGTAACCCCTTTCAACTGCACATATCTTGTTTTCTTTAATGTACATGACCTGTAAAAACCCTGATTTAAGTACAAACAAATTCAAGAATTCCAAGCATATTATACTTATGGGCTCATGGTTCCACGATGATCTTCCCAGTAGCGTGGCCGTCAATACTTTTAGCCCAAGCATCTTCAGCCTTGCTCAGGGAATGCTTCGAGTCAATCACAGTCTTAAGTTTGCCTTCCTTCACCAACTTAACAAGATAATCCAGGTTCTCACCCTTGGCAATTAATAATACTGGCAATAGCTGCTTCTTTGAGAAGGTAAGTTTCTTTACAGCAAACGTCATCATGGCACCAGGTCCGGGAGTTAAATCAAAGACCTTCCCATTTGCACTCAAATTGGGCTCAAAGGTTGACCACGGAATGTCTCTTGCACAGTGGATCACGGCATCATACTTCTTACCAGAAGGACTCTTCAGAGCGGCCCCATCTGGAGTCTTGTAGTCTAGAACCTCATCAACCCCCAAGCTCTTGACAAAGTCAATGTTGCGGGCCTCACAAGTAGCAGTCACATGGGTGTTTCCAAGCTTTGCCAGTTGAACAGCATAGTGACCCACACCACCTGAGGCAGCGGTAATCAAAATGTTTTTCTGGGGGCCACTTTCATCAAGGTTGATCCCAGCATCTTGGGTGAGAGCCTGGTGAGCTGTAAGACCAGCGATCGGCAAGGCTGCAGCTTCAGCTGCTGAAACTTCAGCTGGCCTAGAAACTGTCAGCCTCTCCTTGGTCACAGCGAACTCAGCTAATCCACCTCCATCCTGCCAAAATATAACATGACAACAGACAAAAATAAATATGGCTAATATCAGCAACTTATAAATATTATCACAGTTGAAATATGACCAGAAATTCCGCACATCTAGATTGGCTACAGGAATTTTCCAACGTCATGCAAGAAACCATGCACATAATATCTAAAGCAAGGATGGTCATACCCTCAAAATGTAAAACATGGATGACTGATGAATCAGGAATGGAATGTGCTATATAGATAACCACTGCATCTGTATGTATCCCAAATCCGAAAGTAGTATAAAAAAAAGAGAACAAATTCAAGGAATCCTAGGCCAATGTATGTTACAGTCTAGTGAACAGAATTCACTACTACCCTGGTGAATTAAAAATTCCAGTACGCCAGTTCAGGAAATCCCAAAATTTTCAACCCTTTCTTCTCTTTTATAATCTTTCTGAAAAGCAATATAGAAAGTACAATCAAAATCTTATATATATTTAAGTTCTTGGCTAATACCAAGCTCAATAAGGGGTATTAGAAAACTACCATATCAAACTCTAACTTCTAGTGAAACTATCTATTGAAGTTACATATAAGTCCAGCATTCCACATGCCCAAATAAGTGTTCCCATTCCATATGCCGCAACCAAGGTGATCAAAATCAGGATTCTACGTAGGATCGTTAAAGGTAAGTGAGATCGTAGATCGTAGGATCGGATCGTGAATCGTAAGATCTTACATATTTTCAAATTTAAAGCAAAAAACAAATTGATAATAATTTTGTATGTTGAATAATCACGTAAATTATAAATTCATCCACAGAAAAAATAAGATTTGCATCATATGATGTAATTTGCATGTCATACATCGCTACGTCTATACTAACGAAACAAATATATTTAAGTTTTGACCCAATGTATTTAAAAAGTTCAATAAATGTTTAATTAACAATCAAATACCAAAATATTTATCAAAACATATGGAAAATATTTTCCAAGATCTAAGTTCCAAGTTTAAAATCCAAAATTAGTTAGCAAATTACAATATGAGTTAGCGAATGGAAACTAGCTATAACTACAATATGAAATCCAAAAGCAAGATGAATATTAAGGTGAAGTGAATATTTAATTATTCTCATTCTAAGGTTCTTATAACCACCATCATAAATTCCTAGTCATCATCATCCATTCTTCATCTATGTAGACATTATATATTTGTATACAAGAACTGCAAAAGACATCATCACCTATTTCATCATCTATGTAGACATTATATATTTGTATACTAGAACTACAAAAGACATCAAGATACAATTTTACACTCAACTATTCAAGTTATACTACTCAGCAACAATTAAAGAGCATACTAAAATCAATCAATCAATCAATCAATATACAAATAAAAACATAACTGGTAAAATTATATATAAAAAAAATACTTTAGTAATATTAAAAAAAAAATAGTATATTGATTAAACAAATTTAATAACATTATAACTTAAAAAACAACAAAGCCAACATCAAATTCTTCATTTAAAAATGATGAAGCATTCATTCATTTTGATTACAAGTGAATTAGAAACTAAAAAACATTTGCTTAGGTTAACATAATTTTATAAAAATAAAATAAAAAGTCATACCATCACAACATGAAAAAATAAAACCCTTTAAAGCTTTATAAATATATATATATATATATATATTCCTATAAAAAAAATAAAAAAAACCAAAATTTCATGTTTTTGGTAAAATCGGTAGGATCGGTAAGATCCATACGATCCTATACAACCCCATACGATCTTGTACATGCCTGCACAATCCTACATACGATTCTACCATTTTTAAGATCCTAGTGCGATCCTAAACGTTTTGGTGAGGTGGAATCGTAATTAAAATCGTGCGATCCTTCGATCCAAATCGCGATTTTGACAACCATGGCCCCAACAATCCACAATCTAGATGTCTCAGTTTTACAGTCCCATATTTCTTGGATAGGTTCCAAAAAATGCATTCATCAGGTTACTCCCAAACATTTATTGGTGATATCAAGCAAAAAGCAACAAAGGCTAGTTTAACTATAGCAATAAATTAATTTAATTGATCAGCTGAAGTAGAAAAGTGATGGGGAACAAAGGCTTCTCGTATGGTCAAGCTTCATGGAAGAAGAAAGTGATAATTTGCATCCATGCCTTACTAATTACAATAAGTTTCCTCTGGAGTATTTTATATTCCACACGATTACCATTAATAATTTTACTGTATGAAGCAATTATATTTCATAAAAAATAGCCATGCCACCATTTTATTATTGTGTTGTTCCCTTGCACTGTACAATTAAGCAAAGTAAAGGAAACCTAAATGCAAGATGCAAAGAAAAAATGGAAGAAATTATTATTTCTCTCAAAATAAATTACAGATTACAACTGATGCTCTGTATATGATTTTTTTTTTCTATTTAACTTTATTATTAAAAAAATTTGGTTATTTGACAACATGCAAAAGAATGTGGAAAACTAGCATTTCGAGTTTTTAAAACTCGAGTTCCATTGCAAATCGAGTTTTAGAAACTCGAGTTCCAAAATTCTGATAGATTGACGTGGAGAGAAATTCCACACTCGAGTTCCAGAAGAAAAGAAGAAGAAAGAAGAATACACGAACACGACTACGGGTAAGAAAAAGAAAGGAAGAAGAAGAAGAAGAAAAGAAGAAGAAAGAAGAGATCGTCTCTTCAAAGAAGAAGATCGGGATCGGGATCGGGATCGGAGATCTACGGAACCACACCGCGGATCGCTTTCGCGATCGCCGATCGCGTTCGCGTTCTGGATTGGGATCGCGATCGCGATCGCCGATCGCGTTCGCGATCGGGATCGCGATCGCGATCTGGATCGGGATCGAGATCGCGATAGGATCGCGTTCGCGATTGGATCGCTTTCGCGATTCGTGATCGCCGATCGCGATCGTGATCGGATCGCGTTCGCGATTCGCAATCGCGATCGAATCACGTTCGCGATCGTGGATTGCGATCGGATCGCGTTCGCGATTCGCGATCGCCGATCGCGATCGGGATCTCTTCATCATCTGTGGTTCCGTGGATCTCTTCATCATCTGTTCTTCTTCAGTTCTTCATCATTTGTTCTTCTTCAGTTTCAGTTCTTCAGTTTCAGTTTCGGTTCTTTAGTATCAGTTCTTTTAGAAATCGAGTCTTTAAGACTCGAGATCTATGTGGCATTTTCTGTCCAACTCATCAGCTTAAAGTCTCACAAAGCGAGTCTCTGAGACTCGAGTTTTAATTTAGATCTCGAGTTTCTAAAACTCGAGATGCTAGTTTCCTTAATTAAATTTTTTTATTGCTAACTTACTATATTACCCTTCTTCACGTTGTTATTTTGCACATTTCCCCCTCTGTATATATAGAGCCTGAACTAATTAGCCATTAGGGAAAACAGAATAACAGCTCTCTAACAAATACAACCAATCATCATGTAACAGGTGAGCTGAGCTTGTAACTACCTGCCTTTCTATTTTACATGTGATAAATGCCTGCTTCTATTAAATAACCAATTACAATAGCTGGAAGCTACAGTCATCAATTCTTCATGTAACATGTGTCACTATTGTCTTTTTCTCAATTTTAGTTAATGGATTTCCTGTTGGTTTCTTTGGAAGCTCACGAGGTTTAAGACAAGGTGATCCGTTGTCTCCTCTTCTCTTCCTTTTAATTATGGAGGTTTTAAGTAGGATTCTAAAGAAAACTAAGGATAGTGGTCTTATTTGGGCCTTTCATGTGGGACCTATTAACTTTACTGGTATTCGTATTTCCCACCTTCTATTTACTAATGATACTATTCTTTTCTGTGATGCTTCTAAGGAGCAGTTGCTTTCGATTAGGTTGGCTTTGTCTTGTTTTCAAGCCTTTACCAATTTGAACGTGCATGTGGGGAAAAGCAAGATTGTCCCTATTGGGGAGGTGAGTAACCTTCACACTTTGGCTAATATTCTTCAATGCAGGGTGGGCAATTCACCTATGAAATATTCAGGCATGCCCTTTGATACACCGTCTAAGATAGCCTCTATTTAGACTCCTATTTTGGAGATGATGGAGAAGAAATTTTCGAGTTAGAAGAGACTTTATTTATCAAAGGGTGGTAGACTCACTTTGTTGAAAAGTACCATTTCAAGTCTTCTGACATATTATCTTTCACTATTTATTGTTCCTAAAGCTGTGGCGGCTAGATTAGAAAGAAATCAGAGAAAGTTTTTTGTTGGTTCCTCAGAGGAGTGTTTCAAATACCCTTTGGTGGCTTGGGAAAAGGTTTGCTTACCTGTTGAGTTGGGTGGATTGGGGATTTGGAAGTTGGTGTCTTTTAATCAGGCTTTATTAAGGAAGGGAAATGGTTATGGAGATATGACCATGAAATTACTCATCTTTGGTAGAGGGTTATTGCCATGAAATATGGAGAGGGGTAAGGGGGGTCGAGTACTAAAGTTTGTAGAAGGGCCCATGGGTGTGGTTTAGGGCGAAGCAGCATTAGTGAAGGGTGGGAGAGCTTTTCTAAGCACTTGTCTTTTGTGGTGGGTGATGGTTCTCACATTCTTTTTGGCCTGTTAAGTGGGTTGGGGAGAATCCTCTCAAAACTCTTTACCTTGGGTTATTTGAGTGTTCAGACAACAAGGAAGTTTGTATTTTTGATGTTTTGTGTCTTCCAGTGGGTGGAAATGACAGAGTGTGGAATTTAAGATTTTATAGGGATTTCAATGACTAGGAGTTAGGGGCATCATTCTCTTTTCTTCACTTGATTCAATGTTGGATTCCTCGGGGTGTTGGAAGGAACAGTCTATGTTGGGACCTTAATGAAAGCGGGAAGTTTGATACTCGATCTTTCTACCATAAGAATTGGATGTTCCTACTTCCATTTTCCCTTGAAAGGACATTTGGAAAGCAAAGGTTCTTAAAAGGGTGGCTTTTTTAATGTGAATAGCTACTCATAGCGAGATTCTTACATTAGATAATCTTATGCTTCGAGGTCGCGCTTTGGCAAATCAGTGTTGTACATGTTATTGTAATGAGGAATCTGTGGATCACCTTCATATTTTTTTTCCGTTAACACATTTTCTGCGGGTGCATATGCTTCAGTTGTTTGGGATTCATTGGGTCATGCCAAGTTCTATTGCTAATTTATTATTTTGTTGCCAGCAATGGCTTGGGAAACATAATTCCAATATTTGGAATCTGATTTCAAGCTGTTTGATGTGGATTATTTGAATAGAACATAATCGGCGTTCTTTCGAGGATACTAAGAAATCATTGTCTCAGTTGATTGATTTGTGCCAGTGGACTCTCTTAGATTGGTCTCGATGTTGGGGATTCTCGGACTGTTCCTCTCTTACTGAATTTCTCGTCTCTTACCATAGCTTCTTGATTCCTATGTTTCTTTGTTTTTTTTGTTGTTCTATGTTCATTATCGTGAACACCCTGTATTCTTTTTCCTATTTTTTATTAATAATATTACTCTTTTACCCATCCAAAAAAAAAAAAAAAAAAGACTTAAGACTTCCCATTTACTTCATCATGCACTGTATCTATGTCAGGCAGCACCAAGTCTTGGATTCAATTCTCATCTCTAATGAATATTTTGATAGCAGGTTGAAATGACACATTCAGAAATGTTGTAAAACTTAGATTGAAATTTAATGTTATATTTGAGTGGCAGATGGATTTTGAAGGTTAAATGGAGGACATGGGTTGCTGCATTTCCATTGTTAGATTCTCTATTCTGGTAGATGGGGGACCTGACTGGTTTTCTTTTTCAGTAGTTCTTGTAGGTTACATCAGGGGGATCCTTGATAGCTTCCTTTTTTTGTTATGGTGATGAAGGCTTTTAGTTGTAAGACTAATAAGCAAAAAAAAGGGAGGTATAGTGTCAGGTTTTCAAGTTGGGAATGAGAGTAATGGAGGCTTACTAGATTCTTATCTTCTGTTTAAGGATGGATCCAAGGAATGAAATTTGAAACCTTACGTACCAACAGCACAATAGAAGGATTAGTTGGTTTTGGCCCAAGGTCCTACCGCATAAAAAAGAGGAGTAACTAGTAAGTACTATATGGCTTCGGTTTTTTAGAGTTGCATTGATAGAGATGACTCATTTTTTCCCAGATGTGTTATTATTCCCCTTTCTTTTTCATTCTAGCTAATGACATGGGAAGGGATGAAGAATCCCTCATCTTCCCCTTTCTTTTAATATAATCACTGTGACAAATCCCTCATCTTCCCTTCTTTTAATTTGACTTTTTAAAATTAGAATTACTTCGAAAATAGAATGAATAATAGTGGATTCATCTTCAGTGAAACTCAAACAAGGCAATTACTAAGATAAGAATGATGATAGATATGGGGTTATAAATATTAATTAAAGGGAAGCATAAAACCAAAGGAATAAGATTGAGTTCTCACGGAATGGTAAATCGTAGCTACAACTTTGTCACCAACTTTGAAACTTTTGACTCCTGATCCAACCTCTACAACCTCTCCTGCCACATCAGTACCTTTTCCAAAAGAAAATATGATAAGCAAAAGGTAGAGATGGAAGACTTCACAAAAATTTGCAACAAGCAACCGTCAGCAAGAGATTCAGTTCAATAGATATATCACCAAAACTACTCATTGGTTAAAAAAGTAATACCATTTATATATGATGTCTGTATGGTTATAGAATCGTCAGTACTACATGACTGACATAAATGTGTGTTTTGGCTGTCAAAGTTCATAATCTTAAGGCTATTTTCATGCTTCTATTGAAGGAGATGTCACATGCAACTTAAGTAGCTGAACTATAAAACCCATACAATAATAATAAGGTGTTCTTCTTCATTCCAAATTGAGTAGCGTGAACACTGATGCAGAACACAAATAGGAAAAAAAGATTCACAAACGGAACAACATTACGAAGCCCTAGGTTTCGCCACCTAGAATTTGCGTGAAAACCCTAGACATCACCACCTATGGGCATTTGGCATCACCACCAAACAAAGAGAATAAGGGAGGAGACATTTTCTCAACCCATCATAATATCATTCTTATTCAAATTGTACTGTCTTTCACCATTAAAGGAGTACTAATTAAATAGGTTTTAGGGATTATATTAATATGACATCTAATCAAATCCCTTAAAACCCTCACCATTAAAACCAAATTCAAAAAATAAAATATTAGACTATTTTAATGCTCCCTGCATCAGACACCCAATTCAAAAAAAGTTGGAGAAAAAGTGGTGTAAGGAAGCACATTTTATTATTTAATAATTATTGGTAAGTTACACCCGTTTAAAACTGCAACCGTGTCCTCCATCCCATTATTATGGGATAATGAAATCATTTGAGTTAAAGCACATTAGGAAAACATTTTTAACATGTATTGAGAAATGCATCATATCATGGTGCTGCAAGCATGGGATTTGAAAGGGAGGGTAAGAGCACAACATTCAATCCTTGCCCCCTGGATAAAGAATGAAAAAAGTACAAAATTCCTGTTGGTATCTACTTGCAGCTGCAGGTATTAAAGAAACATGTATATGCATCCTTGTGATTAATACAGAAATGGCCACAAAAGGAGCATCCATAAAATACTGTCATAATTTTTTTTTCTTTTTTATTTAACTTGAACAGGGTATCTACAAATTTTATTATGTGTTCAGTCATGCTTAGCACTTACTATTTGTCAGCATATTTGTCAAAAATTAACTGTTTGAGACTTCGATATGGTAACAGAAAATCAAATGTCAACTTATGGCTTAACTCAGCTTCACAAATGTCAATGAAATGTATGTATTAAACGACTTCCCTAGGTAAAAAAGGCTTTGCAAAAAAGTTCTGTTAACAGAACCACACACAACAAAGAATTACTAGGTATGTGAGGGAACTTGCGAGGCATAAAAGGCCGCAGCACGCCTTTCTGAATTCTCCAATCAAATGGATTTATACTAGTTGCTTCCAGTTTTAGCAAGAGCTCATCCTTCTTTGGAATGGGAACTGGAACTTCAACATACTGCAATAAATGTGAAATATATTTATCTTTAAAAGCACCTACAGGTATACTAACATGATTTCAATGACTTATAACACCATAGCTCTGTAATGCATGCAGCAAATGCAAGGAAAATATTTACAGAAAATAAAACCACAAAACTACATTCACAACTTTAAGTTTCCAACTAGAAAGATTTTAGGACCATGAGCAGTCACTAATTTTCCACAAAGGCTATGATTAATCATTCTGAGACCAAGGCATCTAAGGAAGTCAAAGAAGAATGAAGTACTGACAAGGTGCAGCCAAACGATAAAGTTGTTAACAAATATTATAATCACAAGATAAGACTTTAACTAGCAAAATCCTCCATACCCAAAATTACAATCAGAACTGAGACCAAATCAAGGAAGGAAATTTATATAAACATCACGGATTATTAATTAAATTAACCCTTTATGCGTTCCAATGAGCCCGGTTTTAGCCACTTAAGCTTCATCAGCACAATGAACAAGAACTTATCGTAGAGGTGAGATACCTGCATTATAGTCTAATCATAATACTCCACCTAAGTAACATAATCCTAAATCTATCAAAAAAAAAAAAAAAAAAACAATACAACTCATGTAGATATGAAGATCCATGCTATTCCAATACTACATCATAGCAAATTCAATTTTTTTCTCAACTTGAAGTCCCTGGTTCTTCATTTTTTGTCAAACCACATCAGAGCCCTTAGTTCTTCTCTCTTGGGGTTTGAAGGGGGAAAAAAAAGAACTTCGACATAATCTTCAACTTGTCATCACTAACACAGACCAGGCTGAAGAATGATTCTATTATTTTATTTTAAGTTATGTACCTGAAATCAGCTTACTCCTTTCAATAGCTGCGTGGATGAAATTAACTCATAGAAACATGAATTTCAACACATATCTGAGGTTCATAATAATAAAATAAATAAATAAAAAGAGAAGAAGAAAAAAGAACCAAACAAATATCTAGACCATATTTGGATATAATGTTCTTGAGAAAATGTTATATCAGTCAATAAATCCTTCAAAAAGCAAGTTTGATGACAAAATATGGTACTGCCCATATTGCACTGTGCACATTAATAGTATTAATAAAACAGTTATTTCTTGATGATGCATCATCAAGAAATAAAAAAGAAGAAAAAAGAAGCAAACAAATATCTAGACCATATTTGGATATAAAGTTCCTGAGAAAATATTATATCAGTTAATAAATCCTTCAAACAGCATGTTTTTTTCTTGATGATGCATCATCAAATGCGTGATATATTTGTGAGAAAAAACAGGAAACTTATTTCCTTTCATTCTAAGGTTGCAAAAGGCTATACTCATACTCACAAACAGCAATATATAATGTAAAAACAATTGCCTCCAAATGAGAAGGGTAGGATTATTCCTCAAGGTTCCCCACATACAGAGAGCTTTCTGCAGCAAGCAAAGCACCAGTAACGTACTCTTTCGACTGTGAAGTGATCTGTATTCTGTATAACTCACCCCCCCCCCCTTCGTTATATGCATATTGCCAATCTTTTTCCTAACATAAAATTTCACCTTTGTTAAAAAAACTAAAGTTATTCAAAAAAATTTTCGAGATGGCCATATATGCTGCTTTTTTCAAACACTTTTCTAATATACACCCAATTCAATCTCAGATGCCAATTTGGCTTCACATGGGTTGGGTTCCGAAGAACCCGTGTGGGTTGAGCATCTGAGGATGACAATTCCAGCGGAGGGTGAGGGCAGCATATTAGCAGTCACGACAGAAACTATTGGTTAAACCACATAATTTACAAAGCAAACCTCCAAAAACTATCAATGGTAACTTTTCACAATTTTATTAATGACTACATTATTATATGAGAGGTGAGAACATTATTGATTAAACCGCATAATTTCCCCCACCCCCCCCCCCCCCCCCCCAAAAAAAAAAAAAAAAAAACCAACTTGTCATATAAAGAGAGTACTCATCCCTTCTTAAAATTCTTATTTTATTGAAATTCCCAATTTTGTGAATTGGACAGTTGGACTTTGGATTTCCATCACAAGTGACCATTTCCTTATTTTTTACACATAAGATAGAATAGTTCTCATCTTTTTTCTTCTTCTTCTTGATAACGATTATGACAATTGACAAGGCTATATAATATTGCCCATCATTGTCATCAGCAGCATCAAACTACAAAATATTTTATACAAATGAAATCATTTTAACCCCCGACAACCCAATTTCATAATAAGTCTTCAATGAAATTTATTCTTCACAAATATATATATATATATATATATATATATATAAGTGCTTCAATTGATTGCTCACATATAAGAAAAAACAAAGCTAAGCCACCTATACACATCCTCATTCTTCCCTCTCTTTTTTTTTTTTTTTTTTTTTTTTTTTTTTTTTTTTTTATCTTAACCTCGAACTATAGCACATGATGAGCCAAAATGATTTGAAAACTAAGACACAGTGAAATGGGTCTTCAATCCAAGCCTTAGACTATAATCTTAATTTGCAAATTGTAATCTTTTTCAAATCTAAAACTTTAAATTTAAACACAAGTAATCAGCAAAACCCAGATATCAAAATTCAATGGTGATTGTAAAAATGAACGATAACTATGAAAATAACCTTCAAACCAGAAGGTCCTCCACCATAGCCAAAGTACTGAACCGCGTGCATAAGCTTTCCTGCCATACTCACAGTCACAGATGATAAGTTTTGTGTGTGTGTGTGTGTGTGTGTGTGTATGAGAGAGGGAGGGAACTATATGTTTGCGATATTCAACACGTACGTTTGACTGACAGGCGGGGTCCACTGTCGGTGAGACATAGGTCTCATGCGCCGGCGCATATTAAGAGTTTTGAATTTTCTCTGTGGAGACAGAGAGAGGGGACGGAGTAGACTCATGCGCCGGTGCAGACTAGAGTTTTTAATTTTCTCTGTACAGACACAGAGAGGGAATGAAGTAGACGAACAAAATTGTAATTGTACCCATGCATTATGCCATTTTGGGTTTTTATTTATTTATTTACAAAAAAGTTTATTACAATTTACAAATACTTCGTATAAAAAAATTAGCATAAATCAGCATTTTTTTTATTCTTTTAATACATTTGTCAAATTTTGTGCTAATCGGATATTATTTACTATATAATTTTTTTTAAAGAGTTTCAACTTATAGCATTCACTTCTAATGATAGCTCTTTCTCATCAAACTAAGACACTGGTCAGTTTTTGGTGTAGGCGGAGATTAAATCTCGAATCTCTTATTCAACCATCAGAATTAAACTCCAGATCTCTTATTCAACAATCAGAAACTTTACCAGCTGAGCTAACTAGAACCCATCTATTTACTATATGATCTATAAGCTTAAATTTTATGCATAATTTTATACTAGCCTCATCACACGCGCTTCGTGCGTGCGATGAGTCTTTTTTTTTTTTTTTTTGTTAGTGGTCCTATTTTGTAGGAAAAAAAAAACTGAAATCTGTGTTTTTATTTTATTTTATATATATAATTTTTATTTTGAAAATCTAATTTATAAGTGAATAAATCAATTTGAAAATTAATAGGAGATATGTCCTATTTTTAGGCAATATTTTAGTGGGAGTTAAAGTTGCATTTTTACCGGATTGTTCTTTAGTTTTGTCTCTACTTAAACATAGGGGTACAAGGATATTTTTGAACTAATAAATGAGGAATCCAAACAGAAGAAGCCCCTTAAATAATAGTATAGATTATAAAAACTTGCAATTTAAACAAGATAACATAGCTATTGGCTTTTAATTTTTTAGAAATTTTGCAAGCATGAAAGATATAGACAAAAAATGTAATCTAATGGTGGATTTATCAAAACTCACCTCCAATAAAAAGATATTGAGTAAAGTTATAACCTTAAGTTACAACTAATTTTGTTACTAAACTTTGCCACTAGATTTTTTATTATTATTATTTTTTTTTTGCTAAAATTGTTATTATAAAAATGTCGTGTATGTAGTTCTAAAAATGTGTATAAAAATGATACACTATTATGGAAAATTATTGATTTGCTACCTTATTCTTCTAAACCTTGCATTTCAACATTAGTCGCTTCGCCATATAATATATAGGCTAAAACGCAAATTGCTCTCTATAAGTATGTCTAAAATTTATTTTAGTCCTCTAATTTTATTTTCGTTCAATTGAGTTCTCGAAATTTCAAATTTACTCAATTCATGTATTCTATCCAATTTTATTAAAATTATTTTTTATATTTTTTAGGTAAGAATTATTTTCAAAAAAATTTAATTTTCATTTGTTAATTACTTTTTCCTAATAAACACTAATAATGTACCAATTTTAATTGCTTTTTCCTAATAAGCACTAATTATATTTTCTCATTTGATATTTATTTTCGTGAAGTAAAATTCATGTCCATATAATCATGAATTATAAAAAATATATTGATAATTTTTATGAAAAGCCAAACAATAAAACAATTACTTTATGGCTCATTTTTTGCAAACTCAGAAAGGAGTCAATTTTCTTTAAAAAAAAAAAAAAAATGAAATCGGATACATTTATTTGATGTATGAGTGTTCACTTGACCCAAATAAATAGAGTTGGTTATGACTTATGAGAGTTAATATAGTTTTTTTTTTTTTTTGCACTACTTCTCTTGTCACATATTTTTGGCAAAGGGAAGAAAACATTTAAATACATTGTTGATCTCAAAAGTTTAATACTTGGTTAAACTAAAAATTAATATGTCATCACTCTATAGCGACTAAAATCAATCAGTTTAAATTTGTTAAAGAAAAAAATCAATCATTTAAGTTTTATTTAATTATGTATTTTTAAGGATTAAAAGCAGTCACTTCAAATTTGTTAAGGACTAAAAACGTCACTTCAAACTTGAGATTAAAATCACTTTTGAGCAAAAAGATCCGGCTTAGTGCATAAAGCCCCTTTTTGTAGCAAAATGAAACCAGTAGCACTAGCACCGTAATTAGAGATTTAATCATTGCATTACTATCTACACGGGTACATTGCTTTCATTTGAAACTTCTTTTTGGATGAAATTCAACTGAAATTTGTCGCTCTTTAGCATGGAATCACCATTAATTGAAAAAGTGGGAAGTCTTAATATGGAATTTATTAAGCGAGTCTCAATTCTCAAGACCATGCTTACAAGCATTACATTGTTAGAAGTAAAATATATGGTTTAAAGACTCTCTGTCTCTGTCATTTATCTATAAGAGTGTACACTAAATGTTTAAATCCTATAATTAACAATTGAAGTTTTCTTTCCAGTGGCATGTACCTTTATGTAAGGGTTTAAATTTAGTGAAAGGTGCAAGGCAATAAGAAAAGACAATTTTCAACTCACCATACGCTCAATTGAAAGAAAGAGAAATGAACTGAATACTTAATTCACATCTAGCCTCATGTATGAGTCAAGAGCCTTATAGCTCAAACTAACACCTCCTAGTGTTTTTATCGAAGACGTTCAGGGCCCTTAGTTGTTGATTTATCCAAATAAATAAATCCTAGTCGTAAGGTACAAGCTTATATCTTACATCTTTCTGAATCGAGTCTTGGTCCAGCTTGCGTTGTTCCAACAACTAACAGGGAGAATGTCAATTTAGGATCTTGCACATTAATTGGCAATCTTATTACAGCAAAAGCCAACTTCTAATGCCTTCAAATGTATGGGGCATTTCATCATACTCCGCAAACATAGAATATCAGACTCTTTGGATTAAAAAACTATGCAGATCAAAGGTTCATTCCAATTGTAAATGACTAAGTATATGGCGAGAAAAAAAAAAAAAAAAAAATCCAAGGCAAAAAAACAGAGACAAACACATACACTAGGGAAAACATAAAATATTCCTTAACGTTTGTACTTCAATGTTCAAACATACGTGCTTCTGTGATGCAAAGTTGTGGACAGAATATCTACAAATAATTACCACCTAAGACTTATGATTTCACAATATCGATTCAGGTCAAATGCCCCTTTCAACTGCATATATCATGTTTTCTTTATGTACATGAGCTATAAAAACCACTATTTAAGTACATACACACTCAACAATTCCAAGCATATTATTCTTACATACAGGCTCATGGTTCCACGATGATCTTCCCAGTAGCATGACCATCAATACTCTTAGCCCAAGCATCTTCAGCCTTGCTCAAGGAATGCTTCGAGTCAATCAGAGACTTAAGTTTACCTTCCTTCACCAACTTAACAAGATAATCCAGGTTCTCACCCTTGGCACTTAACCATACAGGTAATAGCTGCTTCTTTGAGAAGGTAAGTTTCTTTACAGCAAACGTCATAATGGCACCAGGTCCAGGAGTTAAATCTAAGACCTTCCCATCTGCACTCAAATTAGGCTCAAAGGTTGACCAAGGAATGTCTCTTGCACAGTGGATCACGGCATCATACTTCTTACCAGATGGGCTCTTCAGAGCTGCCCCATCTGGAGTCTTGTAGTCGAGAACCTCATCAGCCCCCAAGCTCTTGACAAAGTCAATGTTGCGGGCCCCACAAGTAGCAGTCACATGAGTGTTTCCAAGCTTTGCCAGTTGAACCGCAAAGTGACCCACACCACCTGAGGCGGCAGTAATCAGAATGTTCCTCTGCTGGCCAGTTCCATCAAGCTTGATCCCAGCCTGTTGGGTGAGGGCCTGGTGAGCTGTAAGACCAGCAATCGGTAAGCCTGCAGCTTCAGCTGCTGAAACTTCAGCTGGCCTAGAGACTGTCAGCCTCTCCTTGGTCACAGCGAACTCAGCTAATCCACCTCCATCCTGTCAATATATAACATGACAACAGACGAAAATAAGTATGGCTAATACCAGCAGCTTATATTATCACAGTTGAAATATCCACTGACCAGAAATTCCGCACAATTTGCTACAAGGAATTTTCCAACATCATGCAAGAAACCATGCACATAATATCTAAAGCAAGGATGGTCATACCCTCAAAATGTAAAACATGGATGACTGATGAATCAGGAATGGAATGTGCTATATAGATAACCACTGTATGTATCCCAAATCCAGCAGTAGTCTTTCGAAAAAGAACAAATTCAAGGAAGCCTAGGCCAATGTATATTACAGCCTAGTGAAAAGAATTCACTACAACCCTGGTGAATTAAAAATTCCAGTACACTAGTTCTGGAAATCACAAAATTTTCAACCTTTTCTTCTCTTTTATAATCTTTCTGAAAAGCAATATAGAAAATAAAATCAAAATCTTATATATGTTTATATTCTTGGCTAATACCGGGCTATATAAGGAGTATTAGCCAACTACCTTATTAAATTCTAACTTCTAGTGAAACTATCTATATTTTTACATAGAAGTCCAGCATTCCATACGCCCGGATAAGAGGCATACACTTCCTATTCCCATTCCATGGGCCACAACAATCCACAATCTAGATATCTCAGTTTTACAGTCCCATATATCTAGGATAGGTTCCAGAAAATGCATTCATAAGGTTACTCCCAAACATTTAATGCTGATATCAAACGAAAAGCAACACAGGGTAGTTTAACTATAACAATAAATTAATTTAGTTGATCAGTTGAAGTAGAAAAGTGATGGACCGCCCTTTTACAGAGGCTTGAATCTGAGATGGAGGCAGCCAATGTATTAAACAGGAGAGTTCCGAGTAGCAATAGAGGGGCTAAGTCAAAAAACAGGGGATGTAGAGAGTTGCAAAACTTGATCTCCTCAGTGAATTATGACAGGAGATAGAGGATGGTCTTGTGCTGGTGTCAGAAGTGGGGGTTACTTTAGTGCTTATGAAGCTAAAGATGATTTCGTGGAATGTTAGAGGTTTAAATAATCCTTGAAAACGGCTGGTGGTGAAGAATTTGTTGCGAGAGTGGAAGTGTGATGTTGTTTGTTTACAAGAGACGAAGATTGCTTGCATGAATAGTCAGCTGGTTTGCAGTCTGTGGGGCTGTCCTTATGTGGATTGGGCTGTTTTGGAGGCTGATCGGACTGCTGGCGGTATTTTGCTTATGTGGGATAAAAGGGTTTTGACTAAGGTGGAGGTTATGGTTGGTACTTTCTTAGTGTCGGTTAAGTGGCAAGGGGTGGGGGACGGATTTATATGGGCGTGCTCTGGTGTTTATGGCCCAAATGAAAATGGCGTAAGGGGCCACATGTGGGATGAGTTGGCGGGTATTCATCAGTATTGGAGGACCCCGCGGTGTTGCTTTGGGGATTTTAACATTGTCCGCTTTCCTAGTGAGCGTAGGGGCGAGACTCGCTTGACCCAGGCTATGGAAAAATTCTCTGAATTTGTTGTGGATCTTAACTTGGTTGATTTGCCTTTGGAAGGAGGTAGCTATACTTGGTCAAGTGGTACTGATCAACCAGCAATGTCTAGGATTGACAGAGCGTTGGTCTCTCCAGATTGGGAGGACCACTTCCTAGATGTGATTCAAAGTATTTTACCCCGTCCCATCTCTGATCACAGCCCTATTCTCTTGGAGGCGGGGAGGATGGTAAGGGGGAAGAGTCCGTTCAGATTTGAAAATATGTGGTTGAGGACGGAGGGTTTTGTGTATAAAGTTCAGTCTTGGTGGAATCGGTAATCCTTTGTAGGCACGCCTAGTTTCGTGTTTGCTAAGAAACTAAAGGCTTTGAAAAAAGACATTATGCAATGAAATCGCCAAGAGTTTGGCAATGTAGTGCGTAAAAAGAAGCAACTTCTGGAGAAGTTGAAAGCTCTAGATGCAAAGGAAGGGGATTTTGGTCTCTCCAGTGGGGAGATTTGTCATAGGGCTGATCTGAGGTCCCAGGTGGAACATCTCCTCTCCTTGGAAGAAATTTCCTGGAGACAAAAATCAAGGATGTTGTGTATAAAGGAAGGGGACAACAACACCAAGTTTTTTCACAAAATGGCCAATTCCCATAGAAGGTTTAATCACTTGAGGACCTTGGAGGTGGATGGGGTGGTTTTCGAGGAGGAGTCGGAGGTGTCTAACCAAGTTGTTCAATTTTATAAAAATTTGTACAAAGAGACTGAGGGGTGGAGGCCTATTGTGGGAGGGTTGGATTTTGATCGCATAGGGGTTGTGGAGAGGGTTTGGCTCGAGAGGAATTTTGAGAGAGAGGAGATTCTTCAAGTCGTATCTGACATGGATGGGGACAAAGCTCCTAGTCCGGATGGGTTTACCATGGCGTTCTATCAACAATGTTGGAGGGTAGTGGAGAAAGACGTCTTAGCGGTCTTTGAAGAGTTTTTCCATCATTGTAAGTTCGAAAAATCCCTTAATGCTACCTTCATCACATTAATTCCTAAGAAGAATGCTGCGTCTAATATTAGTGATTTCCGGCCTATTAGCTTGGTGGGGAGTGTGTATAAAATCTTGGCTAAGGTCTTGGCAAATCGGTTGAGGGCGGTTTTAGACCAGTTGATCTCTGAGAACCAGAATAGCTTTGTGGGTGGGAGACAAATCCTTGACTCGGTTCTTATTGCGAATGAGTGTGTGGATAGTCGAGGGAAGAGTAGGGCTCCTGGAGTCATTTGTAAGCTTGATATGGAGAAAGCCTACGATCATGTGAATTGGGAGGCTCTGCTGTATTTGTTGGATAGGATGGGCTTCGGAGTGAAGTGGTGTAAGTGGATCCGTTCTTGCATTTCCACGATTCAGTTCTCTGTCCTGATTAATGGGTCTCCTGCTGATTTCTTTGGTAGTTCAAGGGGTTTAAGACAAGAAGATCCGCTATCTCCTTTGTTGTTTTTGATTTTGATGGAGGTGTTTAGTAGGATGTTGAGAAGAATGGAGGGTGCTGGCTTGATTCGTGGTTTTAGTCTTGAGGGTAGGAGGGGTGGTGCGGAAAGTGTTTCTCATCTTTTGTTCGCAGACGACACTATCCTGTTTTGTGATGCTAATGTGGAGCAAATTCTTCATATTCGGTTGTTGTTACTAAGTTTTCAGGCGGTTACAGGTCTCAAGGTCAATGTGCAGAAGAGTGAAATGGTTCCAATTGGGGAGGTTGTTGATGTGCATGCCCTGGCTGGAATTTTGGGCTGCAGAGTTGGTACCTTGCCTATGTCGTACCTTGGAATGCCTTTGGGGGCTCCTCATAATTCCCCTTCAATTTGGATTCCAATTTTGGAAAAAATGGAGCGGAAATTAGCCGGGTGGAAGAAGTTGTATCTTTCTAAGGGGGGTCGTTTGACGCTCCTTAAGAGTATGCTCTCTAGTCTTCCGAATTACTTTCTATCACTATTCACGATTCCTACTCACGTGGCTAATAAAATTGAAAAGTTGCAGAGGGATTTTCTTTGGGGTGTCAACAAGATTCATCTGGTAGGGTGGGATAAAGTTTGTACGCCTATAGCCAATGGCGGCTTGGGTATAAGGAAACTTACTACTTTCAATAAGGCTTTTTTGGGAAAATGGTTGTGGCGGTTTGGGAAGGAAGAGGAACGGTTATGGAGGAGGGTGGTAGCTTCAAAATATGGGGAAGAATGGGGGGGATGGACTTCTAAGCTGGGTAGGGGAATTCATGGATGTGGGTTGTGGAGAAGTATTCGTATGGGGTGGGAGGATTTCAGCAAGCATTGTCAGTTGGTTGCTGGGTTGGGGAATAGAGTGAGGTTTTGGCAGGATGGGTGGTACGGGGATCATTCGTTTCAATTGGCTTTTCCAAGGTTGTATGGTATCGCCGCCGACAAGGAGGTGACTGTTGAAGCGTCTTTACTAAGGCAGGGAGTGGAGGAGAGAAGAAGTTGGGATGTTCGTTTTATTAGAGATTTTAATGATTGGGAGATGGATGAAGGGCTGCAGTTCTTTTGTATTTTGGGAGCCAAGACTCCTCCTATGGGTGTTGGAGACCGAATGAGATGGAAGTTGAAGTCTAATGGGTTTTTTCACACCCGGTCGTATTATAACAAATTAAGGGCTGCCCCCTCAACTATTTTTCCCTGGAAAGCCATTTGGAAAGCTAAGGCCCCCAGGCGAGTTTCTTTTTTTGTCTAGTGTGTTGCTTGGAATAAGATTCTTACGGGTGATAATTTGAGATTGAGGAGACTGGACTTTGTGGATTGGTGCATTATGTGCCGCCATTGTGGAGAGACGGTGAACCACTTACTTCTTCATTATGAGTGGGCTTACCGGTTATGGAGCTTTGTCTTTATAACTTTTGGCATGTGTTGGGTTATTCCTAAGTCGATTACAGATTTGCTTTTTGGTTGGTGGAATTGGCTGGGGAAGCATTCGTCTCAAGTTTTGAAACTTGGTCTCGTTGTGCATCCTATGGTGTATTTGGATGGAACAGAACCGGAGGACTTTTGAGGATTTAGACAGCTCTGGGGATCAGATGCTTGCCTCTTTTAGTGGAACTCTTTTTGATTGGTCTCGGGCTTGGGGACTCACGTCTAGTGATTCCCTCCCTTCTTTTCTCTGCTCCCTCTCTCTTTTGTAGCTTCTCTGTTGTTTTGTTTTCTTTTGTGTTTTTTCTCTATTCTCTTGTTCCTTCTGGGTTTGCTCTATGGCTTTTGCATAGAGCAGCCTTTCATATATATATATATATATATATATATATATTTCTTACTTATCAAAAAAAAAAAAAAAGTGATGGAAAACAAGGGCTTCTCGTATGGTCAAGCTTCTTGGAAGAAGAAATTGATGATTTGCATCAATGACTTACTAATTACAATAAGTTTCCTCTGGAGTATTTGATATTCCGCATGATTACCATTAAAACTTTTACCGTATGAAGCAATTATATTTCAAAATAAATCTCTGTTGACCAGCAGTAGGCATTTCCAACTGTCTTAAAAACTAGCCATGCCACAATTTTATTATTGTGTTGTTCCCTTGCACTGTTCAATTAAGCAAAGTTAAGGAAATGTAAATGCAAGATGTAAAGTAAAAATGGAAGAGATTATTATTGCTCTTAATCTAAATTACAGATAACAACTGATGCTCTGTATTTATACAGCCCGAACTAATTAGCCATTAGAGAAAACAGAATAACAGCTCTCTAACAAATACAACCAATCATCATGTAACATGAGCTGAGCTTGTAACTACCTGCCTTTCTATTTTGCACATGATAAATGCCTGCTTCTATTAAATAATCAATTACAATTTCTGGAAGCTACAATCATCATGTAACATGTGTCACTACTATTCATTTCTCAGTTTTAGTTAATGGATCTCCTACTGGTTTCTTTGGAAGCTAATGAGGTATAAGTCAAGGTGATCCGTTGTCTTCTCTTCTCTTCCTTTTGATTAAGGAAGTTTTAAGTAGAATTTTGAAGAAAATTGAGGATAGTGGTCTTATTTTCCACCTTCTGTTTGCTGATGATACCATTCTTTTCTGTGATGCTTCTAGGGAGCAGTTGCTTTCGATTGGGTTGGCTTTGTATTGTTTTAAGCTTAAACCGGTTTGAAGGTGAATATGGGAAAAAGCAAGATTGTCCCTATTGGGGAGGTGAGTAACCTTCACACTTTGGCTAATATTCTTCAATGCAAGGTGGGCAGTTTGCCTATGAAATATTTGGGTATGCACTTGGGTACTCTATATAAGACAGCCTCTATTTGGAATCCTATTTTGGAGAGGATGAAGAAGAAGCTTTTGGGTTGGAAGTGACTGTAATTATCAAAAAGTGGTAAACTCACTTTGTTGAAAAGTACCCTTTCAAATCTTTCGACATATTTTCTTTTGCTATTTACTATTCCTAAAGCTATGGTTGCTAAATTAGAAAGAATTTAGAGAAATTTTTTGTGGGGTTCCTCAGAGGAGTGTTTCAAATATCCTTTGGTGGCTTGGGAAAAGGTGCTTACCTCTTGAGTTGGGTGGATTGGGGATTCGGAAGTTGGTGTCTTTTAATCGGGCCCTAATAGGGAAATGGTTACAGAGATATGGCCATGAAGTTACTTATCTTTGGTAGGGTTACTGCCATGAAATATGGAGAGGGGAAAGGGGAGTGGAGTACTAAAGTTTGTAAAAGGGCCCATAGGTGTTGTTTATGGCAGGGCAGCATTAGTGAAAGGTGGGAGAGCTTTTCTGAGCACTTTTCTTTTGTGGTGGGTGATGGTTCTCATATTCTTTTTTGGCATGATAAGTGGCTTGGGGAGAATCCTCTCAAAACTCTTTACCCTAGGTTATTTGAGTGTTCAGTCAACGAGGAAGCTTGTATTTTTGATATTTTGTGTCTTCCAATGGGTGGAAATGATAGAGTGTGAAGCCTGAGATTTTATAGGGATTTTAATGATTGGGAGTTAGGGGCATCATTCTCTTTTCATCAATTTATTCAATCTCAATTCCTTGGGGTGTTGGAATCGACAGTGTATGTTAAGGCCTTAATGGAAGCGGGTTTGATATTCGGCCTTTCTACCATAAGATTTGGGTGTTCCTACTTCTATTTTCCCTTGGAAGGACATTTGGAAAGCAAAAGTTCCTAAAATGGTGGCTTTTTTAATGTGAACAACAGCTCATAGCCAGATTCTTACATTAAATAATCTTATGCTTGAAGGTTGCCCTTTGACAAATCAGTGTTGTATGTGTTGTTATAATGAGGAATCTGTGGGTCACCTTCTTATTTTTTGTCCATTAGCACATTCTCTGTGGGTGCATATGCTTTAGTTGTTTGGGATTCATCGAGTCATGCCAGGTATTGTTATTGACTCATTATTTTGTTGGCAGCAATGGCTTGGGAAACATAATTCATTTTTAGAGTTTGGTTTCAAGCTTTTTTATGTGGATTATTTAGACAGAATGTAATTGGCGTTCTTTCGAGGATACTGAGAAATAGTTGTCTCAATGATAGATTTGAGTCTATAGACTCTCTTAGATTAGTCTCGGTGTTGGGATTTCTTGGATTGTTCTTCTCTTACTGAATTTCTCTTGTCTCTTACCATAACTTCTTGATTCCTATGTTTCTTTGTTTTTTTTTTCTTTTCTTTTTTTTGTTGTTCTTTGTTCATTATCGTGAACAACCTGTATTCTTTCTCCTCTTTCTTTTTTTATTTTTTTATTTTATATATAATAATATTACTCTTTTACCTATCAAAAAAAAAAAAAAAAAGAGACTAAGACTCCCCATTTACTTCTTCATGCATTGTGTCTATGTCAGGTAGCACCATGTCTTGAATTCGATTCTCATCTCAAATGAATATTTTGATAGCAGGTTGAAATGACACATTCAGAAATTTCGAATAACTTAGATTGAAATTTCATGTTATATTTGAGGGAGCAGATGGATTTTGGAGGTTAAATGGAGGACAAGGGTTGCTGCATTTCCACAGTTAGATTCTCTATTCTGGTAGATGGGGCACCTGACTGGTTTTCTTTTTCAGTAGTACTTGTAGGTTACATCTGGGTGATCCTTGATATCTTCCTTTGCTTGTTATGGTGATGGAGGTTTTTAGTTGTATGACTAATAAGCAATCAAGGAAGGTATAGTGTCAGGTTTTCAAGTTGAGAATGAGAGTAATGGAGGGTTACTAAATTCTTATCTTCTGTTGAAGGATGGTACGCTAATTCTTTGATGGGTGGACCTGAAGGAGATTAGCATGATTTAAGAAAATTGATTTGTCCAAATGAAGGGTCACATTGGTTAAAAGCACATATAGGGTTACCTACATACTTTAAGTTTTTTTCGTTCCCAAACTAGTTTGTGTTGTTAAGTGGTTAGAGATGTGGCAAAAGGGTTTTCTGTGAGGTAGTATAGCAGACGAGGTGTAGTATCACTTTGGTTGGGTGGACAATTTGTTCCCCAAATCAATATGGAGGTTTAGGTAGTAAGAAGCTTGGCATTTTTAACCAAAGTCTTCCAGAAAATGGCTTTGGCATTATGCTACAGAAAGGCATCTTCTTTGGAGGGTAATTGGGGCAAAAATATTAGGAGATTTACTGCCATTAGTATTTTGCTGGGGTTAGGGGTGCTCATAGGGTGAACCCGGGGAAGCACATTAGTTGTGGGAGACATATGTTGTGCGGGATAGGAGCCACCGTTGTTTTTTACATGATTTATGTTGTGCAGATGTGCGTTTTAAGTTTTCATCCTTGAATTGTTTTCCTTTTCAGCGAATAGAGATGCCACTATAGTATAGTATATTCATAGTTTGTTTCAACAGAAAACATTTTTGGAACAAAGCAATGTCCCCTTCTATGTTTTGGAAATGAGAAAATACCCCCCATTCCGTTACTCTCTCAATTAAACCTAATAGAATATTTAATTCCTGAAACATTCCATTGTGCAAAGTCTAAAATACTGTCAAGAAAATATGAAAATACCTGAAAAATTTCCAGTGTCAAAACAGGTAAACAAAACTCGGGTAAATCTCTTGAAATAAAAAACCGGGTAAACCAAAACCTAGATTATAGAACAAAAATTATAAAAACACCCAGACCAAAAATTACAACAAAAGTCAAGGACTTGAAAATCCCAGATTCAGTACGAACATTCTCATTTTGCCTCCTGTAATCCATGTCCATTTCAAACTTAAATCCACAATTTATATTTCACACATGAATCATTCTCCAAATAAAATAAATACGGAAAATACACACACACACACACACATATATATATAAATAAAGAAGTAAATAAGAGTGGCTGCCAGCCATTCCCTTCAACCAATAAAGATATTTATCCCTGCCAAAACCTTGTTACACGGCAGAAGCACACAGGTATATGTGAACTCCATATTATATTTCCCAATGTTCTCAAATTTCAAATCTCACACCCTCTCCCTCCATCAAATTGAATGAAATTACACCCTCATCACCGTAAGCCAATGACAGGAACATCAATAAAGAATAGTCAGAAAACCAACAACTTTGGCTTCGTCTCAGCAAGTAACCCGAAAAGAACAGCATTACCATACCAGGCGAATTGTTGCTGTTGACTTCAAGAGATTGACCATATGGGGTTTCAAAAGACTTTGAGAAATTTATTCGGGTTGTGTTTACCTGGGTTTGACACTGGGAGTATTTCGAGTATGTTCATATTTAGTTGGGGCTATTTTAGACTTTGCACGATAAAATATGCTAGAAATCAAAAGATTCCGTCAAATTTAACTGAAATGATACAGGAATAACTGAATTTGCTCATTTCCAAAATAAAGTGGGGGACATTGCTCTATTCCAAAGATTGAGGGGGAAATTGTGAACTACCCCAGCATAAAGGAGGAACTTTTTTTCCCTTTAAAAAAAAAACTAACCGATTTTCCTGTGTTTGATTGAAACCTTGAAAATGACCCAGAAATTTTTTTTTTTTATTATTTGGCTTGCATAGAAAATCATTAATAAATCTAGTAATTTCAAGAACAAAATAAATATTTTCTATTTTTTGGTTACTTTCTTGAAGTTTTCTTTGATTGGGGAAGAAGTCTATTTCTTGTCAAAGAAAAAAATTGGCATTTATTGTCTACCAAGGAATGGAATTTAAAACCTTACATATCAACAGAGCAGAGGAGTAAGTACTACATGGTTCAGGTTTTAGGATGTACATTGATAGAAATAACTTATTTTTTCCCAGATGTGCTAATATTCCCCCTTTTTTATTTCATTCTAGTTAATGACATGGGAAAGGGGTATAGAAAATTAGAGATTTAATATAATCACTGTGACAAATCCCACATCTTCCCTTCTTTTAATTTGACTTTCTAAAATTAGAATTACTTTGAAAATATAAAGAATAAAAGTGGGTTCAACTCTGGTGAAGCTCAAAACTCAAGACAAGGCTCTAATTTAAATTATTAAGATAAGAATGATAACAGGATGGCATATAAGTTATTAATAGAAGGAAATATAAAACCAAAGGAATAAGAATGAGTTCTCACAGCATGGCTAATCACAGCTACAACTTTGTCACCAGATTTGAAACTTTTGACTCCGGGTCCAACCTCTACGACCTCTCCTGCCACATCAGTACCTTTTCCAACAGAAAATATGTTCAGCAAAAGGAAGAGATGGAAGCCTTCCCAAAAATTTGCAACAATCAACCACCAGCAAAAAGTTCAGTTCAATAGATATATCACTAACTACTCATTGGTTAAAAAATTAATACCATTTATATATGATGTCTGTATGGTTATAGAATCATCAGCACCACATGAATGACATAAATGTATGTTTTTGGCTTTCAAAGTTCATAATCTTAAGGCTATTTTCATGCTTTTATTGAAGGAGATGTCACATGCTCCTACCCTTTTAAATCGACATAAGTAGTTGAACTATAAAACCCATACAATAATAATAAGGTGTTCTTCTTCATGCCAAATTGAGTAGCCTGAACCAGCCAAGTCGCTGATGCAGAACACAAATAGGAAAATAGGAAATAAAATTTCACGAATGCAACAACCGTACAAAACCCTAGGCATGACCAAACTAGAATTTGCCTGCAAACCCTAGTCATCAACACCTAAGAGCATTTGTCATCACCTACTAAGGGCATTTGTCATCATCATAATATTGTTCTTATTCAAATTATACTGTCTTTCACCATTAAAGGACTACAAATTAAATAGGTTTTAGGGATTAACTAATATGGAAAACATCAAATTAAATCCCTTAAAACCCTCACCACTAAAACCAAATTCAAAATTTAAAAGCAAAACTAATTTTACATTCAAAAATAAAATCTTAGATGATTTTATTGCTCCCTGCATCAGTCACCCAATTCAAACTAACTTGGAGAAAAAGTGGTGTAAGGAAGCACTTTTATTCTAATTATTTTATAATGATTGGTAAGTTACACCATTTAAAACTGAAACCTTGTCCTCCATGAAGTCATTTGAGTTAAGCACATTAGGAAAACATTTTTTACATGTAATGAGAAACACATCATAGCATGGTGCTGCAAGCATCGGATTTGAAAGGGAGGGTAAGAGCACAACATTCAATCCTTGTGCCCTGGAAAAAGAAAGGAAAAAGTAGAAAATTCCCTATTGGTATCTGCTTGCATCTGTGGGTATTGAAGAAACATGTACGTGCATCCTTGTGATTAATACACAAATTGCCACTAAAGGAGCATCCATAAAATACTGTCATAATTTTTTTCTTTATAATTTGACTTGAACAGGGTATCTACAAATTTTATTATGCGTTCAGTCATGCTTAGCACTTACTATTTGTCAGCATATTTGTCAAAAATTAACTGTTTAAGACTTCAATATAGTAACAGGAAATCAAAAGTCAACTTATGGCTTAACTCAGCTTCACAAATGACAACGAAATGTATGCATTAAACGACTTCCCTAGGTAAAAAGGGCTTCGCAAAAAAGTTCTGTTAACGGAACCACACACAACAAAGAATTACCAGGTATGTGAGGGAACTTGCGAGGCATAAAAGGCCGCAGCAAACCTTTCTGAATTTTCCAATCAACTGGATTTAGACTAGTTGCTTCCAGTTTTAGCAAGAGCTCGTCCTTCTTCGGAATGGGAACTGGAACTTCAACATACTGCAATAAATGTGAAATATATTTATCTTTAAAAGCACCTACAGGTACACTGAACATAATTTCAAAGAATTCTAACACTATAGCTCTGTAAAGCAAGCAGCAAATGCAAGGAAAATATTTACAGAAAATAAAACCACAAAACAACGATCACAACTTTAAGTTTCCAACTAGAAAGATTTTGGGACCACAAGATGTCACTAAGTTTCCACAAAGGCTATGATTAAACATTCTGAGACCAGGGCTTCTAAGGAAGTCAAAGAAGAATGAAGTACCGACAAGGTGCAGCCACACAATAAAGTTGTTAACAAATATCATAATCACAAGATGGGACTTTCACTAGCAAAAGCTTCCCTACCCAAAATTACAATCAGAACTGAAACCAAATAAAGGAAGGAAATTTATATAAACATCACGGATCATTCATTGAATTAACCCTTTATGCATTCCAATGCGAGCCTGATTTCAGCCACTTAAGCTTCAACATCATGAGGAACAATATCGTAGAGGTGAGATACCTGCATTATCGTCAAATCATATACTTTCCTTAAATACTATAACCCAAACTCTATTTTCAGTAACCACAAATCCAATTCATTAAGGTATGAGGATCCATGCTATTCCAAAAGGACTAAAACTATATCAAAGCAAATTCAATTTTTTTCTCAACCTGAAGTCCCTGGTTCTTCATTTTTTGTCAAACAAAACCACATCAGAGCCCTTAGTTCTTCTCTCTTGAGGTTTGGAGGGGGGAAAAAACAGAACTTTGACATAATCTTCAACTTGTCATCGCTAACACAGACCAGACTAAAGAATGATTCTATTATTTATTTTAAGGTATGTACCTGAAATCTGCTTACTCCTTTCAATAGCTGCAGGGATGAAATTAACTCACAGAAACATGAATTCCAACACATATATGAGTTTCATAATTATAAAATATATAAATAATTAAAAAATAAATAAAAAAGAAGAAAAAATAAGCAAACAAATATCTAGACAATATTTGGATATAATGTTCCTAAGAAAATGTTATATCAGTCAATAAATCCTTCAAATAGCAAGTTTGATGACAAAATACAGCACTGCCCATATTGGACTATGCACATTAATAGTATTAATAGAACAGTTATTTCTTGATGATGCATCATCAAATGCATGATATATTTGTTACCACACACAGGAATCTAATTTCCTTGCATTCTAAAGTTTGTAAAGGTTGTACTCATACTCACAAACAGCAATGTATAATGTAAAAACAAATGCTTTCAAATGATAAGGGTAGGAAAGAGAAGATGAAGAAACAAGAAAAAAGAGTTGGAAGGAAAGGGGTGAAAAAGTTCACAGCGTCATATCCAGCATTCTAATATTATTCCTCAAGGCTCCCCACATACAGAAAGAGCTTTTTGCAACAAGCAAAGCACCAATAACTTACTCTTTGGACCGTGAAGTGATCTGTGTAACTCACCCCCCCCCCCCCCCCCATCACATGCATATCCCCAATCTTTTTCCTAACATAAAATTTCAGCTTTGTTAAAAAAACTATAGTTATTCAAAAAAAAAAAAAAAATTCAAGATGACCATATATGCTGCTTTTTTCATATGGTTTTCTAATATACACCCAATTCAATCCCAGATGCCGATTTGGTTTCACATGGGTTGGGTTGAGCCTCCGAGGATGACAATTCTGGCGGCGGGTGAGGGCAGCATATTAGCAGTGACTACAGACCCAAACAATCACACTCCAGTGGGGTGATGAAGAAATTCAAGGGTTTTAGTTAGTTTCTGGGTGTTAAATATAATAATTTTGAGAAGGACTTCTTGGAGTTGTTTAGTGCAGTTAAAGCAAATCTGGAGGATGAGAGTCTTGATCATAGCCTAAGAAAGTCTAAAAAGGTAATGCAGAGACAAAGGGTTCCACAGAATTGAAGAATTTAATAACCAATGTAAATTATAAGGAAGGCGGCTCCAGAAGAAAAACATCTAATAGCAGGTGGGCAAGTACAGAGCTATGTATTTGAAGCATCAAACCTTGAATATGTGGGCTGAATGATCCTTTTGAGAGATTGAGAGTCAGTAATTTGTTGAGAAGCTTGTAGGGCAGTCACCATGTAGATTGGCTGTATGTGGATTCTGTAGGGGCCTCAGGTGGTATATTGTTAATGTGGGACAAGAGGACTATGGGGAAAGTAGATGAAGTGGTGGGAGATTACTCTTAGCCATGTTGTTTCAAATTGGCGTCTTCTGGTTTTGAGGGGGCATTTTCTGGGGTTTATGGACCTAATCTTGACTCTGATATGAGATTACGTTGGGAAGAGTTAGCTGGGTTGTTTAGATGGTGGGAAGTACCATGCATCAGTTCTCTGATTTCATTTTCTCTCACGGTCTGGTGGCTCATCTTCCTATGGAGGGTGGAAATTTTATTTGGTCCAATAGTCTTTCTCATTTTAGTAAAGATAGATTTTTGCTCACTTTGTCCTTAGAGGAGCTTTTTTCTTTGGTTACCCAGAGGCGTCTACCACGGCTATTGTCTGATCATCAACCTATTTTACTGGTATGCACTGTTGTACAATGGGGGCTGAGTCAGTTTTGATTTGAAAATATGTGGCTTAAGGTGGACGTTTTTGTAGATAAGGTGAAAGGTTGGTGAGATTCCTATCAGTTTAATGGTTCCCCTAAATTTGTTCTTGCAAATAAACTGAAGGCCTTGAAGCTTGATTTGAAAAAGTGGAACATCTGAGAGTTTGGTAATATTACTCGACAAAAAGATTGCTTGTTGTATAGTATTAACTCAATGGATGAGATTGAGGAGACTAGAGTGTTCCTGGATGATGAAAAAGTGTAAAGGGAGCAGGCCAAAGCAGAGCTTGAATGGATCCTGTTGATGAGAGAGATTAATTGGATGCAAAATCCAAGAATGCTTTCGAAGGAAGAAGATAGACATACGAAGTTTTTTACACAGGCTTGCAAATTCACATCATCAACATAATTTTATTGAGTGATTACTGGTAGATGGAGACGAGCACAAAAATAAAAGACTAATAATGAGAAGATTGTGGATTTCTATAAAGCTTTATACTCCAAACCGGGCATTTGACGTCTTTTATTGGCCTAAATTTTCCAGCCATTAAGTTGGAGGATTCTAATGGCCTAGAGAGGAATTTCACGGAGAATGAGGTTTATAAGGCGGTGTTGAACATGAATGGGGATAAAGCACCAGATCCAGATGGTTTCACAATGGCTGTTTGCAAAGTTGTTGGGGGTGTTGTGAAGGAAGATATTATGAGGGTTTTCCATCATTTCCACGGGCATGGCATTTAAGAAAGGCATTAATGCCACGTTTATCTCTCCTATTCCAAAAACACCTGGGGTGATCGAGATTAAGGACTTTCGTCCTATTAGTTTGATTACAAGGATTTACAAGATCTTGGCTAAAGTTTTGGCAAACGAGTTACAGTTGGTGCTTCATAAGGTGGTGGCGGTTCCTCAAAATGCCTATGTTAGCAATAGGCACATTCTGGATTCAGCTTTAATTGTCCATGAATGCTTAGATAGCCGTCTTAAGTCAGGAATACCAAGGGTGTTGTGCAATCTAGACTTGGAGAAAGCACATGACCATGTAAACTAGAATTTCTTGGTGCACATGCTTCGACGAGATTTCCGGGTATTTTTTGTCATTTTTTAGGTTTCAAGATATTTTTGGTCATTTTAGAGGTTTCAGGACTATATGTTGGTTTTTGTCTAAATGGAGACATTGGATTCATTCATGTATTTCCATGGTTCGACTTTCTGTGCTTGTGAATGGTACCCCTAGAGGATTTTTTCATAGTTCTCAAGGGTTGAGAAAATGAGAGGCAGTTGGCTGGTTGGAAAGGATGTATTTGTCTAAAGGGGGACGTATCACATTGATAAAAAGCACGTTGTCTAGACTACCCACGTAACCTACCTACAATTTATTGCTATCCCTTTGAGTGTGGCTAGATGCACAGAGAAGCTACAAAGAGATTTTCTATGGGGAAGGTTGGGAAATGAATTCAAGTACCACTTGGTGAGATGGATGGATGTATGTGAGCCACTCCAAAATGTGGGGCTAGGCATTCAAAGTCTGGTTCTCTTTAATCAGCGTTGTTGGGGAAATGGCTATGGCTGTACGCTCTGGAGAGGGAAGCGTTGTGGAGAAGGGTTATTGACACAAATTATGGAAGTATGTGGTGGGGCCCGGGGGGGGGGAGGGGGGGGGGGGGGCGCTGGTGTTCCAATAGTGAACAAGGGCCATATAGGGTTTGCCTCTGGAAGAGCATAAGGAAGGGGTGGAATACTTTTTGCCATTGTGTTAGTTTTAAGGTGGGGAATAGTTCTTCTATTAAATTCTGACATGATCCTTGGTGTGTAGGACCTCCTCTAAAGGAGATGTTCCAAGAGCTCTATGGAATTGCTCGATACAAAGATGCATCAGTGGCAAAGCTAATTTCTTTCTCGGGGATAGCTACCACTGGAATATTAACTCCATTCCATCGGTTTAAAATTGGGAGTTAAGAGTTTGCTTCCTCCTTTATGGACTTATTGTAATCTGGAGTGTAGAAAGGGGAAGAGGTGGATGAGCTATGGTGGAAACCTACTTCTCGAGGAATTTTTTATGTTAGATCCTACAATAAAGTTTTACAATCCCCTTCCCAATTATCTTTTCCTTAGAAGACCGTATCAAGTTCCAAAGTGCCTTCAAAGATCAATTTCTTTGCATGGACGGTGGCATTGGGTAGAATTTTGACTAATGAGAATTTTAGGAAGCATCAGCTTGTTGTTATTGATTGGTGTTGTATGTGTAAGAAGGTAGGGGAGACTATTAATCATTTACTCTTGCACTGCCCAATAGTCAGAGAGTTGCGGAGTATGGTCCATGGTGTTTACACTTTTTGGATTATCTTGGGTTATGCCCAAGGATGCAGTGGAGCTTCTAGCTAACTAGCAAGGCAAGTTTAGTAAAAATAGAAATAGGATTTGGAACATGTCCTTCCAGACTCTGTTTGGGTGGACAAATGCATCAGTTGTCTTCTTTTTTTTACTTCTTTGTCCGATTTGCTTGATAGATGTAGTTTTTATGCCTCTTTAGTTTTGTCTGTTCTCTTACTTACCTTAATACATGACATGTATGCTTTGGCCTTTTGTATTTTTTTTTTCTATCAATGAAATTTATTACTTATCAAAAAAAAAAAAAAATGCACGCAATTAATATATTAATCTCCTACAACTTTTTTTGCCAGACATTTAAACCCAATTATTCCAAAATTTTGAATAACTTAAGTTTAATGAATTTGACAGGAGCCAAGTATCCACTCTTCAGATTCCAAAACAGCCATGTTGAACTGCTAAAGAAATTACAATCACATGAACCTTGCAGCCTAAAAAAATGTAGGCACCTGCGCTAATTCTGCATTCTGGACTTACTATACATTGAACAAAATATTTACCCTAGATTAGGTTTATACAAGTGGTACACTCAAACAAATACAAAGGAATCCTCTTAAAAATTCTACTCCATAATATGAGGACTCAGTTTTCTTTGTGTTCCTGTTTAAAAGAAGATTTCTTTCCCTTCATTAAGGGATTAATCTTCCTGGCTCGGTTATCTAAAAAGCCCTTCAACCATTCTTGGATTTGAAGTTTAGATCACATTTAGCATTTCCCAAAAGCTCGTATATGAAGGAGATCTCTAGAGGTCAAACATTGGAGTTCAGAAACTATGAGTTTCTGTCATGTCTCCAATGGATAAAATTTATAAAGCAAACCTCCGAAAACTTTCAGTGGTAACTTTTCATAATTTTATTAATGACTACATTATTATATGACAAGTGAGAACACTATTGATTAAACCACATAATTCCCCACCCCACCCCCACCCCCCCCAAAAAAAAAAAAAAAAAAAAAAAACCAACTTGTCACATACAGAGACAATACTCATCCCTTCTTAAAATTCTTATTTTATTGAAATACCAAATTTTGTGAATTGGACAGGTGGACTTTGGATTTCCATCACAAGTGACCATTTCCTTATTTTTTACACAAAAGATAGAATACTGCTTATCTTTTTTCTTCTTTTTCTTCATAAGCAATGATGACAATTGACAAGGCTATATAATATTGCCCATCATTGTCGTCACCTAACACCAAACTACAAAATATTTTATACAAATGAAATCATTTTAACCCCTGATAACCCAATTTCATAATAAGTCTCCAATAAAAAATTTGCGTTACAAAACAATATATATATATATATATATATATATAAGTGCTTCAATTAATTTTCACACATAAAAAAAAAATAAAAATAAAAAACAAAACAAAACAAAGTTAAGCCTCTTGATAAACAAGCCAAACAAAAAAAGGTCACCTACGCACATCCTAATTCTTCCTATTTTTTGATCTTAACCTCGTACTATAGCACATGATGAGCCAAAATGATTTGAAAACAAAGACACAGAATTGCATAGAGTGGTGAAATTGGTCTTGATTTTAACCCTCATACTATAATCTAAATTCACAAACTGCAATCTTTTTTCGAATCTAAAAGTTCAAATTTAAACACAAGTAATCAGCAATCATGAAACTTCTTACAAATATGGATAAACCCAGATGACAAAATTCAAAGGTGATTGCAAAAATGAACAACGAATATGAAAATAACCTTCAAACCAGATGCTCCTCCACCATAGCCAAAGTACTGAACCGCGTGCATAAGCTTTCCTGCCATACTCACAGATAAGAATGTCCACAGACCACAGTTTTTTTTTTTTTTTATGTATGTGTGTGTATGAGAGAGAGAGAGAGAGAGAGAGAGAGAGAGGGCCCAGAAGTAGAAAGTAAAAGGCATAAGTTCAATTTTCGTCCCTGCATTTTCACGCAATTCTTATTTTGGTCTTTTAACTCTTTTTTTTTATCGCTTTTAGTTCCTATTCTGAAAAAACGCATCTCATTTTAGTCATTTTTGTCAGTTTCTTAACGGCTCCGTCTTGCATGGCAAATGAAACTATTAAAATAATAATAAAACTTTTATTTTAACATTAAAAAATGTCATGTTAGCATTTACATTAAAAAAATTAATTTATTAATTTTAACTAAATAAAAAAATTTTAAAACAGAATTTAAAACCAAAAATTATAAAAAACGAGATCTAAATACGTCTTTAAGGAGAGAAACTCAAATTTAAGAACACAAACTCAATCCTAAGAACATAAAACCAGAAATTAAAATTTAAAAATTAAAAATTTCAAAAGCTCCAAAGTTCCAAATCAATCCAAAAATATAACACAACCAATCCAAACAAAAAAAATCTCAAACTCAGAAAAATCCATCAACCACGACATCTGAAACAAGCCACGAACCCAGGGACAATCACAGTGACCAAATAGTTTTCATCCCAAAACCGAGATTTTCAGGTGGATGGGCTCTGCGATTTTCAGGTGGATGTGCTCTCTCACGTTTTTGGTTGGCGAACACAATCCAGATTCGACCCACTATTTGGTAAAAACAACACCCAGATCTCAAATGTAACAACACCAACAACAACACCTCTCTCTCTCTCTCTCTCTCTCTCAAAAATGTCACCCCAACAACAGCAACAGCAGCAGGAACCCAAATCCAATCCAAAAGCCACAAAGCAAAACACAAGATCTCCCTCCATTTCAACCCGCCTAGCAATGGTGGAGCTGAAGCAAAAAATCCTGACTTCTCTCTCGAAACTCTCTGACCGCGACACTCACCAAATCGCCATCGAAGATCTCCAAACCACAATCCAAAACCTCTCCCCTGAAGCTCTCCCAATGCTCCTCAACTTCCTCTACGACGCCGTTTCCTCCGACCCAAAACCCTCCACCTGCAAGGACTCCCTCCGTCTCCTCGCCTTCACTTGCCTCGCCCACCCGGTCTCCTCCTCTGCCCACCTCACCAAAATCATTGGCCATGACATCAAGCGCCTCAAGGACTCCGACTCCGCCGTCCGCGACAACTGTCGCGACGCCATTGGCTCGCTCGCCAACCTCTAAAAAGTGAAATTTCTGATGCGTTTGTTGTTGGTGGTGTTGTTATAGATCTCGGGTGTTGTTTTTTTTTTTTTTGAGTGAGTTTGAGTGAAGGAGAGAAAGTGTATATGTGGGTGTTGTTTTTTTTGAGTGAGTTTGACTGAAGGAGAGAAAGTGTGTGCATGTGGGTGTTTTTTTCTTTCCTTGTTTCTTTTTTTTTTTTGAAAAAAATGATGGTTTGGCTGTTTATTTTCTGGGTTTGTGCTTGAAATGTCTGACTCTGTGTTATTTGTGTTCTTGTCTGATTTTACTCCAAATAACTCTAGATCTCAATTTATATTATTTTTTATTTTTATTTCTGTTTCTTTCTTTTTTTCAATTAGTTAAAATTTATAAATTAATAGTTTTTTTTTTAAAGATGATGTGGCATTTTTAAAATGTTAAATAATATATTATATTATTATTTTAATGCTAACGTTAGTATTTTATGCGCCAGCGATGCATTCCGTCTGCCACGTAGAACGGGGCCATTAAGGCACTGACGGAAAGGACTAAAACGAGACGCGGTTTCCAGGATAGAGACTAAAAGCGGTGGAAAAAAAAGTTAAGGACTAAAATAAGAATCGCGTGAAAATATAGGGACGAAAATATGGTTTTCACCAAAGTAAAAAGTAGAAACTCAATGTGCGTTGGATTTTGTGTACAGAGAGGGAACGAGATAGACAAACAACCTCTTGAGCACACAAAACACGTTTCTATGAATAATGCTTGTGGCATAGGTGGCAAAGAGATGATGACACAACTTATCCTACAACTCATCTATGTGAAGAGTTATAAGTGGTAAAGAAGTGATGTTAGATTCATGTGGGGGTCATCTTTCTACCACTTTGTGTCATTTTATGTGGTACTTGCATAGCTTCGTTTCTATTATTACTTTTTATCTATAAACATTACCTAAAAAATAGGGTTGCTTATGTTGTTTTTAAAATTGCTTTATCACTTGCTAGCCTCATCTCACGTGTTTTACACGTGCGATGAGACTTTTTTTTAGTGGTCTTATTTTGTAGCAAAAAAAAAAAATCAATGTATTTATTTTATATATATAATTTTTATTTTGATAATCTAATTTATAAATGGATAAAAAAATTTGAAAATCTACAGGAAAGTGGCCCTATTTTTTAGGCAATATTTTAGTGGGAGTTAAAATTGTATTTTTACCTGATTATCCTTTAATTTTGTCTCTACTTAAACATAGAGATGTATAAAAAACATTTTTTAATCAAAAAAATGAGAAATCCAAATAGAAGAAACCCCTTAAATAATAGTAGTATAGATAAATTAAATTCTCAAAATAAAAATTATATATAAAAATAAAGACTTTTTTTTGCCATAAGATAAGACCACTAAATTCAATGTTTTTACTAAACCAAAAAAAAAAAAAAGCCTCAATCCATGCGCAACGCGTGCGATGAAGCTAGTATTTTATAAAAATATATAGATATGATAGAATTTGAAGGTTTATTCTATAATTATTGTTTGTCTATTATTGGACAATAAAAAATGTAATTACTTGAGTTAATTCTAACCCACAACTATAATTTAGACAAAATTTGGCTATAAACTTGGTTTTTTTTTTTTTTTTTTTTTTTGAAAACTCTATAAACTTGGTTGTTAAGGCTACAACTTTCATTAAAAAAATTAACATAACACATATTTTGAAATTCTAACCATTAGATTGCATATATTTTTTTTTATTCTTAACACATTTATTAAACTTCATGTGAATTAAATGTTATTAACTATTCGATCCATGGACTTATTTTTTATGTATAATTTTAAACTAAAAAAGTTTAAAATTTAAAATTTAAATATTTGTTTGATGATATAACTATTGATCTTTGATTTTTTTGAAAATTTTGCAAGCATGGATGACACAATTTGTTAAAATTCATATCTAATAAAAAAAATATTGAATGGAATTGTACCCTTAGACTACAAACAAGTTTATATCCAAACTTTGTCCTTATAATTTTATTTTGAATATTTGTAGATTATAATTTTATCTTGAAAGTTTCAAAAGGTGGATGTACAAACTTACTCTCCTCGGCATATTGATGCTATTGTAACTGAAGAACAAGGTAACAAGAGGTGGCGATTCACGGGCTTCTATGGACACCCTAAAACTTGTAAACGTGAGGAATCTTGGGCATTACTAGATCAACTGAGTAGAAGGAGTGATTTGCCATGGATTGTTATGGGAGATTTCAATGAAATTATGCACTTAAGAGAAAAGGTGGGTGGAAACCAAAGGCCACAGAGCCAAATTAATCAATTTTGGGAGGTTATTAACAAGTGCAATCTAAGGGACCTTGACTATGTAGGATTTGACTTCACATGGAGTAGAAATGGGGGTCACGGGGTTGGATTCGAGAAAGACAAGACCGAGCTCTAGTGTCTACTAATTGGTCATCAATTTTTCCACATTTTAGATTACATCATGTGGCAGTCTCAACATCAGATCATTGTATGCTGGTTCTCAAAGATGTCAACCACAGAAGGCAACCTGCTCATAGGAATAAGTTATTTCAATTTGAATCAATGTGGTTACGAGATAGCCGATGTGATGAAGTGGTGACGGAGGCATGGGAAAGAGGAAGGAGCAGGGAGGCTATTTATCCTTTTAACAAATGCTTAGAAGAATGTCGTTTCTCACTTACACAGTGGAATAAGAACACTTTTGGCCATGTGGGGAGGAAAATTTCTGTGTTACAAAAGAAACTTTAATGGACTGAACTTCAAACAAGAAATCTGGATGGTATGGATGATATTCATGAGATTAAAATGAAATTGAATAAGATGTTGCTGGCTGAAGAAGACATGTGGAACCAAAGGTCCAAGAATTGCTGGTTGAAGTCAGGAGATCGCAATACCTCCTTTTTTCATAGTAAGGCATCTAACAAATATCAACGCAATACTATCTTGAAAATTATGGATTCAAATGGTGAATGGCAAGAAGATGAAGAGTAGATTGGCAGAACGTTCATTGAATATTTTGAGAAGCTTTTTGCATCTTCAGAACCAGTAATTAGCGAAGAACTGATTGATGCAATACCTACAAAGGTGACAGACAGAATGAACTCAATACTACTTCAGGAATTTCAAGCAACCGAGGTTGAAAAAGCATTGAAGCAGATGCATCCATTGAAGGCCCTTGGACCTGATGGTATGCCGCCCTTTTTCTTTTAGCATTATTGGCCCACTGTTAATTTTGTTGTTATACAAACTATTTTGGACTTTCTTAACCATTGGGTTGCTCCTCCAAAATTTCATGAAACTCACATTGTCCTTATTCCAAAAAATAAAAATCCTGAGAGGGTAATTGATTATAGACCAATTAGTTTGTGTAATATGGCTTATAAACTTGCTTCCAAAACAGTGGCTAACAGGTTGAAAGTGATCCTCAAAGATATTGTGTGTGAAAATCAAAGTGCCTTTGTATCTGACAGACTCATCACCGACAATGTTTTAGTGGCTCATGAAATTATGACTCATATCAACAAGAAAAGAAAAGGAAAGTGTGGGGAAATGGCATCGAAGTTAGATATGAGTAAGGCATATGACCGTGTGGAATGGGGTTGTCTACAATGGATTATGTTGAAGCTTGGTTTCCATGAGAATTGGGTTCGCATTGTCATGAAATGTCTCTCCTATAACTTATGTAGTCCGTATCAATGGGATCCTCATGGAGAAATTAAACCAACACGTGTGTTGAGACAAGGTGATCCATTGTCACCATATTTATTTATTTTATGTGCTGAAGGCCTATCAGCTTTACTTCACAAGGCAGTACAGAATAAATGTTTGAAGGGTGTTGCGGCATCTGCTAGGGGTCCGAAGATCTCACATTTGTTTTTCGCGGATGATAGTTTAATCTTTGGAAAAGCCACTGTTCAAGAATGTCTTGAAATACAACGTGCGTTGCAAGTGTATGAAGCCACTTTAGGACAACAACTAAATAGAAATAAGACCTCCCTATTTTTCAGCCGAAACATAGACAATGGTACAAAGGAGGCCATCAAAGCCATGTTTGGTGCACAAATCATAAAACCGCATGAATCATACCTTGGTTTGCCTTCCTTAGTTGGTAGATCGAAGAGAAATTCTTTTGCTCAACTTAAGAAACGAGTGGCACATAAATTGGCCGGATGGAAGGAAAAGTTACTTTCAAATACAGGAAAGGTAATATTGATAAAGGTTGTTGCTCAAGTGGTGCCGGCTTACAATATGAGTTGCTTCATGCTTCCTAATGCTCTTTGTGATGAGTTGGCTGGAATGGTTAAACAGTTTTGGTGGGGACAAAAGAAGAAGGAAAGGAAGTTAGCATGGATGAGTTGGGAGAAAATGTGTCTTACAAAAGAAGAAGCAGGTATGGGATTCAAGGATTTGAAGAGTTTTAACTTGGCCCTCTTGGAAAAACAGGGATGGAGGCTACAAACCAACACTTCTTCACTCTTTTATAGAGTATACAAAGCTAAGTATTTCCTTGGATGTGATTTTGTTGAAGCAAATATAGGAAGGCAACCATCTTATGCTTGGAGGAGTATCATGGCAGCCCAATCTTTAATCAAACGTGGTATGAGATGGCAGGTGGGTGATGGTGAAAGGATTAAAATATGGAGAGATAAATGGATTCCTAACCCAACTACCTATAAGATTATAACCCCGGAACAGCACTTTTCTTATGAGCCAAGGGTAAAAGAACTTATTGATGGGGATAGCAGAGGATGGAAGGTAGATTTTATTAGACAAAGGTTTCTTCCCCAAGATGCTGATGCAATTCTGAGTATTCCCCTCTCTGCACATGGTGCTCGTGACAGGTTGATTTGGTCAGAAAATAAAAATGGGAAGTTCTTGGTCCAAAGTGCATACAGATTGGCCCATATAATGTATCGAAATAGTGAATGGGCTGAATGTTCAGAATCTTCTACCATTAAACAAATTTGGTGAGGACTGCGGAGTTCGAATATGCCAAATAAAGTTAAACACTTTGCTTGGAAAGCTTGCAGGAACATCCTAGCTACCAAGGAGAATTTATGGAGAAGGAATATCAAGCAAGATGGTGTATGTGAATCGTGTGGTAAATCTATTGAATCTGCTTGCCATATGTTCTGGTTTTGTGAACAAGCAAAGAAGGTTTGGTCTTGCAGCAAACTGTTTTTACCTTTTCATATTTCCCCATCATGGGAATTTGTGGATGTTATATGCCAGCTGCAAGGGTGGTCTGAAGCTGTTTCGGATTTACTAGAACGCACCATCATGATTTGTTAGGGTATATGGAAGAACAGATTTGATGTAAGGCACGGTGGAAAAAGAAAAAATGGAGCAGCAATAGTTCGGATGTCCCTTTCTCTATTGTATGAATTTCAGCTTGCAAATGACAAGGAACAAGTTGCACGAACTCAAGAGCCTCATGTGGTTAAATGGACGCCTCCACACTAGGGATGTTACAAAGTTAATATTGATGGCGCACTATTTTCCAAACACAAAGAGGTGGGATTTGGAGTGGTTATACGTGATTGTCATGGTGAGGTGATTGCTGCACTTAGCAAAAGAATGGCTGGTTTACTTGGAGCTCTAGAGACAGAGGCCAAAGCAATGGAAATAGCAGTCCAATTCGCAGCTGATGTTGGTGTTCGAGAGGTAATCTTCAAAGGTGATTCTTTAAACATTTGCAAAGCGATTCAAGGCTTGGTTGCTGTGCCCTCATCTATACAGAATATAGTCTATGACATTCTTGTAGACGTGGCAAAACAGACAGGTTAGGTCAATCGGGTTTACGGGTCAAACGAGTCATTTTTAAAAGGGTCAATCGGGTTGCGGGTCAATTGAGTTACGGGTCGGGTCGGGTCGTACTTACCAGTATTTTTCAAACAAGTTTTTTTTTTTTTTTTTTTCAATTAGAAAAACAAATCAATGACAACCTGTTTAGAGAGAAAGAATAAGCAAATGAATTGCACTTAATGCCACTTGTTAATATCCTTCCAATTTTGACAGTTTTGACTTTTGAGCATGACAAAAATTATTTATAGTCATAAATTCATGATGGAAAAAGTCTTCAATGTTAATAGTTCACTGTCAAAGTACATATAATTACAAGTTTACAGCTTCAAAAAGAGATAGATCTTAAAACAAACAAAATAAGTAAGCCAGCAAAGTAGCAAGTTATCGGTCTTATTAAGTTCACATGTTCCTGTTGCATTTAAAATAATAGTAAAGTTAGATTACTTAGAAAGATAAACTAAACAAAAAAAGATTTAAAAATAAATATAATATATTAAGTAAAGAATAATAAATAAATATTTTATAAGAATTACATCTCAATCTTAATCTACTCAACGTTGGTAGTAGATTCAGCACTACAAATATTCATACTTGCAAATTATAGCTCAAGTTGGCCAATTTTGTCAGCATCTTCATCTACAATATAATTTTTTAATATAACTTAATGTACCATGAAAGTAAATCAATAAAGAATTAAAATTGTTTAATTATGACTATAAAAAGTGTGTGTGAAAAAAAAAAAGAAGGGAAGAGGAAGTTTTACCGCTTTGGCCCTTGTGGATGTGTGGTTGTTACGTTTTGTTTCACTTTTTCTGTCTTTCATGTTTTGAATCACAATTTTGGATTTGGACTACAACTAAGCTAAGTTAGTCAAACTAGATTTTTTTTTTCTTTTTTTTAATGGTTGTGTTGTCTGAGACTCTAAGTCTTGTTTCATTCTTTCTCATGCATGTCTATGTGGAGGCAGAGCTGAAGTTTATAGCTTTTATAGGTTGTGATTAGTGAAGCCCTCAAATAGTCAAATTGCATGTGAAAAGCTATCGTTAATTTATTGACTATTGCTAATGGTTTAGTTTTGGTGCTTTGTGCATAAAGCACAAAGTATGAAATAGTTTAAATATTTTTTTTAGCGAATTTTTTAACGGGTCGGGTCACGGGTTATTCGGGTTGGGTTGGGTTGACACGCAAAAAAATCGGGTTGGGTCACGGGTCAACCGTTTTTGCTTCGGGTCAAAAAAATCGGGTTCGGGTCAGGTATTTTTCGGGTCGAGTCGGGTCAGGTCAGAAAATTCTGACCCGTTTTGCCATGTCTACATTCTTATTTAGCTTCAAACTTTTAGATATTTTGATATTTCACATGTTAAAAGGCAAGGACATGTCCCTGCACACTTGTTGGCTCAACATGCTTTACATGTTGAGGACTTTCATGCTTGGCTAGAGGAATGTCCTAGCCTAATTGTACATGCATGTGCCTGTGATGCACTCTGTACCCGATGTACTCTGTTTTTACTAATGTCTAAATAAATGAATGTTTTTCCATCAAAAAAAAAAAAAAAACTTCCAAGCCATCTAAGCCTTGGACTATAAATAAAACTTCTAAAATAGTAAAGTTTAGTTAAATTAAAAATAAATAAATAAAAAAACAGTTTTTTTTTTTTCTTCATCTCATTAGGTTAAACTAATTTGTTTAAAATGGGTCCAAACAGAACAAATAATTTGGCTAAAATGTAAAACTCACTTTCTAAATTTCATGTAATCATTTCAGTCCTCTAACATTGTTTTCATTCATTCCAGTCCTTAAGTTTACACAATTAAGCTTTTTTTTTTTTTTGTCAACTTCTATTAATTTTTTTTATAAAAATTATGGAACATATTTTTCAATCATTAATTGGCTTTTTTATTTAAAAATTTGGACAATTAACCGCAACATTTAACAGAAGTTGAGATGCCATGATTGAATAAACTTAAAATTTTAAAAACTGAAATAAACGAAAGTAAGGTTACGAGACTGAAATAAATTTCGGTAAAACTTGAATTTTGCATTTTAGACTAAAAAATTTGCTTTAAGGACAAGGTTAATACCGGTTTAAAAAACCTAATTGCTATCTCAACTCCCACTGAGTCTGAGTCCAAGAAAAAAGAACCCAGACTCGTATCAGTTTGGTTTAACACTCAAGGTCTCAAAGGTCTGGCTTTAAGTTTTTCTTTCATACGTTTACTGGGCAAAGCAAAGGTTCTGTATTTTTTTTTTACCATGGATTTGCTTCATTAACAGCTCAGTAGCCGATGATGTTGGGAGAAGATTTCCAACCGAGTTTTTGTTGTCAAGGTCAGTAGTTTTTTTACTTTAATTTACTATGATATCAAAATCCAAACATGTCCGGAAATTTCTACAAGTTGTTGGATATTGGGAATGAAATTTTTACAAGTTGTTGATGAATATAGTCATTGTATGTCACACAGAGGGATTTGGCTCTATGATTTAAAATTTTGGATTGTGAGGTCTTGTTGTAACACTCTCTGCAAACTTTAGTCTACTTTTTTTTTATAATATATTTTCTGTTTTGGACCTTTTTTTCCTTTTTAGACTAATCTTTTTGGGAGTTTAGGAAATATGCTCTATAATTTTTTTTTTAGGGGCTATAGTTTATTCTTTATTCAAATTCAAATGTTTTTATTTGCCTGATAAAAAAAAAGTTTTAATTTGCTCTATCAAAAAAAAAAAAAATTTTTTTGATTTGCAAATTCTGAAGACGCATGCATTTCATACAAATACAAACATCTTCTTCTATTGAGTTCTTTATAGGTTAATGAAAGGTGTATATCACAAAAATTGAGGATATTTCACATTAAAGAAAGTTCTTCAAAAAAATTATGGAAAGGGTGTTGAGGACTCTTTTTTCGACCTACATGGCACTATTTCATTGGCAACCTATGCCACATCAACATATTATTGATTTTTTTAGAAAATCTATTTAAAGCCCAAAATAAACTTATATTTCATTCAACTACATGGATTGGGCTCACATGGCCTGCGAGATCCTTACTTCAAGAGGCGGATTCATGGTCCACATTTCCTCTTCATCAATTGGGATCATAACCCCACGACATCATCAACATCAACATATGGATCGGGCTTAAGCAATGAATCAAAGCACATAGCTCATATTACCTATCTTACACTCATGGCAAGCGACTTTTTCAACAAGAGCCCATATTTACACAAAATGACAACAAAACCCGAGGTATGTCATCTCATCTTTGGCTTATGATCCAAGCTCATAAATCTCTTTGGGGAAACTTTGGGAGTCGTGGTTTGGAGGGCCAAGAGGTATGTTCAGTAAAGCTTTAGCGGTTCAAAATTGATAAAAGAAACATGTTGCTTTGCGTGTCTTCTCCAACTCCCTGAACTCTGACGAGTCCATGTATAACGAGTAACATATGGTAAGCATCTCTTATCACATAACACTTAAAATGATATAATTCTCCATTGCTCTTTTCTTAAAACTTGATATGTATCATATGACAAATGCTCAATATACCCAGCCATCTAACTGCTGAAAAAATTACTGTTCATTCAATCTCCAGCTGTTGCTATACAGATTTAGAAATTTCATTATATTATTCTACATAAATTTCATTACTACTTTCAGCTAAAATCCAACTCAAATACATGGCCTAATTTGATTTGCTATCTTTTATCTTTTTTTATATACAAAATATTCATGATATCTTTAATACCCAGCTGCTGTCTGCCACAATCTGACCATATATTTCTCTGCCAACTGCCAGAGCAGAGTATTAAATACTCTTCTTGCTCACCAAGATTATGTCACAACCAATGAGACTTTAACTAAATCTCTAGATCTTCAGCCAATCCTTCTATTACTTTCTAGAAATGTATTGTAATGGAACCTTGCACCAAAAACACAAACACCCAAAAAGGAAACATTTCCAGTTGAACCCCAGCAGTGTATTCAGCATTTGATACCTGGCTAGAAGTGATATCATCAGTCATTTAATTTTGAAATCCCAGCAGCCAGCTGTTATACCCAAAATAGCAAGATACCCTTCAAAGAGATCTTACCATTTTTCAGCAAAATCCAAGAAATAAATGCTGAATGACCTCTCCAGCAATTAGAAATTACCCAGCTGACCTCATTTACTTCTGCCCAAAGCAAGCAGCTTTCTTATGATAGCTGTCACAACTTTTCCTGACAGCTGGGACAGCCTTTTCAGAACAGCTGTGACAACTGACCCAGTAGCTTGAGCATTACCTTTTTTTTCTCATTTGGCTAAAACCAAAACCAACTAATGAAATTACCTTTCTCTTGCTAAAATACTTTCCTTTTCAGCTACTTTTTCCCCAGCAGCTCTTACCCGAAATAGCAAGAATACCTTAAAACTAAACATACCATTTTTTGCTAAATCTTAAGATCGATTCTCTGAAGATTTATTGCTATTTGGGACAAATTTTGGCTGAGATTCATTGCTAAAATACCCCCTTAAACTCAACTAAAAATGACCCTTCATCAACACCTCAAGGGGAATCAAAGGGGAGAAGAAGAACTCTCTCATGAACTTATCTATACTCTCTCCCTTTAAGCTCTTAATGAAGTTCAGAGCTCCTGAGTTTTAGTTTCCAAATCAAGAACTAAACTCTTCAGCCCTTAGCTCACAAATGCTCTTCATAAGCCTTCACACATCCTCTAGCAGAAAATCCCAGCAGTAAATTCTAGCAACATTGCTAAACACACTACAACGCTATTACTTCTCTTATACTCATTCTTTCACTCTCCATATTCAGAAAATACACCTGTCTTACTACTCCTATCTTCAAATACCTAAACACACCTCTATACTCTTCTTTTACAAAATCTATCCTCTTGGAAAGCAATCTATATAACCTCTACAGCAGTTATAATCTCATATTTTTACTATCTTTAACCTCCATATCTCTTATACTTTCACATATCATATATATTACAAACACTATATCTCACAAAACATCTATATATTTTACCATCTCCACACTTCTCAAGAGATACTTACACTCATACTAAAAGCCATTCTCATGGAAGGTATAAACTTTTAATGCTAAGGCCCTTCTCCTAGAAGACACCAAGATCTCATACAAAAGCCCTTCTCTTAGAAGGCACAATTACTTCTTACATAAAGCCCTTCTCTTAGAAGGCACAAATACTCCATACAAAAACCCTTTTCATGGAAGGCAACACTATACATAACTTCACAACAACTAAAAGAGCATTGTCAAGGGGATAACTCATTTAAGTGCATGATAAGAGGTGCAAGCTTAACCAGCCCCTACACACAGTTGGGCATACTCTCTCTCCCTCCAGTTGCATCCATTTTCCCCCCTTAATCTTGAAGTTATCATAGCAATCTGCCCCTCTACCGCTAGGGTCACTCTGCTGGGATATTATCAACTCACAGAAGCTGTACCGCTAGGACTGCAAACCATTAGAGATAAGTGACTCTGCTTCTATATCTTTAAATTTACTTCATTGAATACATGATTACTTCATATTTAAATACATATTACTTTATTCCAACTACTATTACAACTATTAACCAAAGCTTAAACTCATTTAAATGTATGATAAGAGGAGCAAGCTTAACTAGCTTCTACCGCTGGCATTTTGTTGAAATCCTATCAGCTCATTGATGCTACACAGCTGGAGTTATAAACCATACAAACATAAGTGACTTTGCTTCCATATTTTTAAATTTACGTCATTAAGTACATGATTACTTTACCTCTAAATAAATACCACTTTATTTTAACTATTATTACAACTACTAATTAAAGCTATCATACCAAACGCGTATTACATATTTATTCGACCATTATCATGATTCTTAGACTTTGGCTTTAATGGCTTTGTAGGCTAAAAATTACGCCGGTAACCGTTGGACCACGTGGCCCAATGTTGAGTTCTGGACGCAACTCCCCAAAAAGAACCCGAGTCTAGTAAGGTCATCCCTCCAAAGGACCACACGTGGCTGGGCAACCGAAAAAGGCCCCCGAACAAAGGGTAATTAAAAGGAATCCTTTTGAGAGGGTTGTGAATAGTTATGCAATATCATTTTTTTTTTTGATGGGCAATATTATTTATTGGTCTTGTTAACGAGTACCCTTAGAACATTTATTAATAGATCATTTAAAAAAAATTTTAATACCACATTCATAGAAAATATAGAAAATACTTAGTTATTTTTTTTCTTTTCTTATAAAATATTTTTAGAAATATTCTTAAACTAATATCCTTAATGCAACTGTACACACAATTTTCGTAAAAGATAAATCACACGAACGCGAAATAGTGTGACAAATAATCAACTTGTATTTGATTTGTATATATGTGAGTACAATCCTTTGTATGAATCTTTACAATGAAAGAATACAATAAAACTCCTCTGATTCGATCTCCAAGTGACTTTACTATCCAAGGGCTATAAAGCTTGATCTTAAATCGTACTTTGATGTCTCCAAGTTGAACGAATAGTTGAACATGCTTGATTTAATGCCAGGGCCGTTGGCTTGATCTCGAACTAGGTTAAAGAAGAATCCCCACTTTGATTTGAAGAAGTAGAAATAGGCCTTGATGAACAATGGAATTCTTGTGAACTTTAAAGTTGACTCTCTATTTTGGCAGAGTGTCAGTAGTGTTTTCTCTCTCAAAAATGTTTTTTCTTTCTTCATATGAGAAGCTCCTATTTATAGGCATCTCAATTGTATTTAATTTGGAATCTTCCCTCAGCATTTATTAAGAGTTGAATCATGAATTTAATTTGGTATTTCATTTAATAAGAACTTTCCATATAGGACTTTTCTTCTGATGCTACCATATGGCTTTCTTCATTTGATGTTGCCACGTGGCTTGATTTCATTTGCTAATCATCCACGTCATCAATTGGAGATTGATTTGATCACAATTATTTTATCATAAACAATCGGACGATTGTGAGTACATCATAAAATTTTGATGTCTACAGCAACCATTAACTTTTCCTGTCATTAATTTATATTTCGCATGTGCATTTAGTTGGTCTACTAAAGTGTATTTGTAAAAAAAAAAAAAAATGCAAATCCTTGAAACCTGATTCTCTGTCAAAATTTTTTCTCTACACTCTATGAAGCCTTAATGATCCCACCCCCTAAAATATAATGAATTAACTAAAAGCAAAAATACTATTTTAGTCCCTACATTTTGGGGTCAGAGTCAATTGGTTTCTGTTATTTTCAATTTGCAATCAATTTGGTCTCTCCTGTCAATCCACTAACGGAAAATGCCTATGTGGCAAACGATGTGCACAATTGGCACACATGTGACTAATAAAATAATAAAAAAAACATTTAATTGCTATTAAAAAAAGATATGTCAACATATTTTTTTATATAAAAAAAAAGCCACATTAACATTTTGAAAAAAAAAATATTATCAGTTTGAAAAAGTCTAGGTATCAACTTTGGTGCGACAAGCCCATAGACACACATATTACTTGTCCAAACCCAATCAATCCCTAAAAAAAATTAATTTTTTGTATAAATTTGCCAACCTGCACAACTCATCAAGTCAAAACTACTAGATTTTCAATTGACTCGCCATTTATAGAGGCTGGTTGGCTAGTGCTGGATTGGAATTTTTCCAACCCATAATGACCTCAACTTGCCTAATTTGACTTGGGCACGATCCTAAAAAGGATTGATATTGGTGAAGAATCAAATTAGGTTGCAGCCCTAATTATAGCGAAGGGACACATTTCATACTATTTTCCTACCATTTGAGGGTGTTTTTTTTTTTTTTTTTTTTTTTTTTTTTTTTTTTTTTGAGAAACTTTGAGGCTGAAGTGATACATGTAATCCACCCAAATCTATTGGAGTCTTCACAGTGAAGAATGCCTATGATATAGCAAAACAATTCATTTAGGAAGGATACATAAGGTAATAGAGAGCTCAGATGGCAATTGGCCAACTCCCCATCAAATCCATACTCAGATGCTCTTCGTTCTTCAACTTCATTGCCCAACTTTTTTATTTTTACCCTTGTCCTAATTAAGGTTCTTGGGTGCCCATTATATATGCAATTACCAAAGTTATCCCAACTAAACCATTCACATTTTCTCCCTCTCTCTCTCTCTCTCTCTCTCTCTCTCTCTCTCTTCTTTTTAAATGTCAGATTGTGAATAGCATTTAAAGAGTCAGCATTTTTTTTAAACATAAAATTTAGTAAAACGTTAAAGGAAACACTTTTCACATGATGGCCCATTTAAATTTTAAATTTTAAACAGTAGACATGAGAATGTAAAATTGTTAGTTTAATATTTAAAAGTAATTTTAGTAGTTTTCTAACATAAAAAAATATTTTTTTTTAACAGTGACATTAGATTGGATGGAAGGATTAACATTGAGTGAAAATGTAAACTTAAAGGATTAAAATGACAATTGGCCAAATCTAAAGGATTTAATTTGCACTTTTTTCCTTTAATATTTTCATAGCTTAATAGTTTCGTTAGAATGCTTTTTTTTTTTAAATGAAAAATCACCATAAAAATGTAGCATTAGTGGCCTAATAGTTGCATTTTTATAATGATTATGTTTAGGCTATTACTAAAGAATAATCATTCCATGTTACAAAGATATAGCCAAATACACGAAAACTATTCTAAGGGTACGCTTGGTACACTGAATGGAGATTACGACATGAATTGTAATATTTATTACTAGTAATAAAGTGTGTTGTAATGTAATAACTAAACCTATTCAGTAGTTTGGTTGTGAGTTATAACATTAGAATGAAACTTAACATTTATTTTAGGAAATATCTTACTCATATAATTATATTTCCTTAAAAATTGTTTTTTTAAAATTTAAAAGAGATATGTGTTATTTTTTATGATTTTTTATTTTTATAATTGTTAGATGTATATGGAAAGTTTGTTTATTTGGAAATATATTAAGTTTTGAAATTATTGCACTTACTAAGAAATAACTAATACAACTTTTTAAAGAGTGTTGATGCCCAATTTTGCGAATCCATAGTCAAGAGCCCATGAGGAAGAAAGCCCAATAAAAAACAGCGGCCCAAAGACCTACCAAGAAAACCGAAATGTCGCGGCAGGATACAGCTCTGTCGCAGGATGTAGTTCTCTGGCAGATTGGCTTCGGCAGATGAAGACAAATTGTGCCCAAGACCCTTTTGATCCAATCAACATTATCTGGCTCACAAAGGCCCAAATCCTTTCGTATAAAAGGATAGGCATGAAAAGCTTATATGAAGAAGCACGGTGAAAAGAAACAAGGAACGGCAGGAAGTGTCAGCAGCAGGAAACGCGTGAATGAAAGAAAAGCCAAACTAAAGGAAAAGACAAACACAACAGGAATCACATGAAGAAATGAGACAGAGACACGTAGCAGAATCAAACAAAACTAATCTGCTACGGCAGAAACGGCGTGGGAATGAAAGAAGACAAAAGCAGAAGACAGTGGAGCAAGCACACTAGGGCCGGAGCTCCACCAACCTGTACCCAGCCAATACAAGGGAGGTGGGCCCACGGTCAAGGGGATTCAGAGGATGTGGTTTGGTGGTGGGGGGAAAGGGGGGTATATTTGGTTTCCTGCCGTGACTTCTTTTGGAAAGATATCCTCCTAGGATGGTATCTTACCCAAAAGAAGTAATAAATGGTTGGGACCATTTGATGCATGCCATAGAGCTAGGTAGTGAGGTAACTCAATCCTTATCTATTTAAATCAAGAGGTAGAGGTATACAACAGGAACAAATAAAAGATAATTTTGTCGTGAAATAGCGGTGCAGCAGACATGTTCTGAGCCATAACAGTGGTTGGGGCAACCAATGGGTTAGTGGGTAGTCCTAAAGAGATGCCCACGACAAACCAAAAACAGTTAGTGAAGCCCTAGGGGTAAAAGGGAGAAATCCCATTGAATTAGCTCACTATAAAAGGAGGAAACGGGGGACTAGAAAAGGAGAGGAGCCACGGCAAGAGAGTAGTAAAAAACTAAGAGAGACCCAATGGGGGAAAGAAAGAAAGAAAGAAATAAAGTGGTAAAACGAAGAGAGAAAAACATGGCAGGAATAGGGGCATGCATCAATAGACCATCTTTTCCCTCCCTCTTAGCAAACCCACTCTTTGAAGTCTCCATAAGTAATAGCCAGTAGCCATTTAGGCCTGTTCTCCAAAATGCGCAACTTTTATGGCAGAAGCCTATGATAAGGTTGTTCAAATTGGGGTTTAGGTTCCTTCTTGGTTTACTTATTCTATGGGAAGATTCAAGACTTGTTTTGGTTGCAAATGTGTTTGATTTCTCTCATTATAACTTATGTCTTCCGCATTTAGTCATTCTGCCGTAGTACGTTTTTTATCACGTTTGCTGCGTCAGTTGTCCTGCTGTGGTATTTTTACTTGCTATACTAGTTATTCTGTTGTAGTACCTTTTTATTACATTCACCGTGTTCAACATCTTCTGCCGAAACTTTCTTCTTCATTTGTTATTACGTGTTTTACTTTTGACTCATTATCCTGCCATAAGTATATATACATATATCTTGTTTCTCATGTTCTGCAAAATATATATTAATATGTATAAGTATATTTACGAATATATGTATGTATATATTTGAGAATACGCTAACCCATGTAAGCTAACATTTGCTTGATTGATATTTTCTTTGGGTTTTAGATTTGTTTATGTGTAGGAAGTAAGAAACAATATTTCTGCAGTAAAAGAAATGAAGAGTAGTCACCTAGGTTACATGGCAGAAGGCGTTACTACATGGCAGGAGACTTTACTGCACAGCAGATAGCAGATAGCTTGCTGCACAGCAGACAGCTTGCTGCACAGAGTTTTGCTGCATGGTAGGAAAGTCAGATCTAAGGCAGAAGTTGGAGAAAAATTCCTTCTACGGCAGGAACAGAGGATAAGCTCAGCAAAAAGCTTTATTGCACAGCAGACAGCTTGCTTCACAGCAGACAGCTTGTTGCACGGCAAAAAACTGGAGAAAAATTCCTACTGCGGCAGAAACAAAGGATGAGTCTACTTTGTAGCGTCTTCCCTTGGACTTGGACTCAATGTTTGCGCACAAACCGGCAGCGGTAGAATGGTACTTTGGAGCTCATTCCGCGAAGCGCCGGACCCGACTTCCTTCTTAAAAAAAGAAACGTAAAAAAGAACCCCAGACAAAGAGAAATAATTATTCCTTATTTTGAAAAATAGCTATTCATAAGGAATGACTATTCCTTGTAATAAAAACATAACCAAACTAAAGAATAACTAAACCATAGGAATAACTGTTACATTACAATGCCTATTACAATCTACCAAACATGCCCTAAATGATTAAGTATCATTCCATTAAATTATATGATTTATTACAACATACCAAACTTGCGCTTGTCAGGTCATCATGCACTACATTTCACTTATTATTGTTTTATAATTAATTTTAGATTTTTTTTTAAGATTTTGATGATTATTACTCATTTATGTAGACTAAAATGAACATAAAATATATAAATGTACCTAAAACATTATATTAATTAGAGATACTTGTCGTAATGCATTGGTACAATGTACGTATTCGTACGTGCTTTTTAGCCCTAGAGATACTTGTCATTATAACATGGTGCATTTGGTCCAACTGTAACTTTAAGCATCATGAAGATGAAGGTTGGTTCCCCACCGCATGAGCATTACTGTTAAACAACTTTTTTTTGGAGAACAACTGATAGATTTCATTAAACAGAAATTAGCCATAATTGGCTATAAGTACATGTACGTTATTAAACAAACAACCACGTGATAGATGACTACCACTTTATTATATAAGCCTTGAATGGAAACCCAGAAAAAGAAACAAGAGACTTTAACTTTTTCTTGGAAGGTTCAACGTCCATGGCCTAGATGGCAAGAGATCAACTCGAAGCAACCAGGGCGGGTTCCGGTTCCGGTTCCTGGCCCACCGACATCACCATTAATGATATGCCTAGCTGCGACGCCATTCATCAAAATCATCAGGCTTATAAAGAGAACAAAGAACAAGAACCATGACTTCATGTTGAACCTTCTTCAAGGTAAGATCTTCTACGTACGTTGTGGTATAATAGTTAAAGTTGTGGTATAATAGTTAAAGCTATTGGCAGGTTATATATATATATATATATATATATATATATATATATATATATACTTGGGGTGTGGTTACTCTCAGATTCAAATTGGTTGGCAAAAATATTTAGTATGTTAACTAATGCCTATTTTAGGGAGAATCCATAGTGCTAATAATGGGTGCATGCCTATTTTAGGGAGAATCCATAGTTCTAAAAATGGGTGCATGCTTGAGACAAATTCTATTGGTTTTGATACATTTCCCTTTTTATGATTTAACTGATCAGTATTTTTAAAAGAGAAAATAGTATCACAGATCATTAGTAATTGATATTATCTTTACAGTTTATTTATTTATTTGTTTGTTTGTTTATTTATTTATTTTTTTATAGAATTCCAACTAGACCTGACAATTCTTCCAAAAACATCCTAGACCTAGCAAACTAATAGATTGGGCAAGCTTTGGGTTCAATCCAGTAAGTTAAGAATAGATTGGATTGAAATAGTCAAACTCCCAAATTTTAATCTCATCTTGACAATAATAGATACTAGTCTCATCACACGCGCTTTGTGCACATGCGATGAGACTCTTTTTATTTATTTTATTTTGAGGTTAATATTGTAAAGTTGTGATTTACAACTATGTTTATGTTGGCTTTAATTTCGTGTAAAATTTGATTATTTTGTTCAATCTTTACCCTGTATTTTTGTGGGATTTAATATAAGGGTTGAGTGTGAGAGTCTAGTGAAGAAAATGTGAGGACAGTGATATTTGCAAGTGGTTTGCGATTGGCTCGCAAGTGGATCAACCCACGAAAGGCCACATGAGATGCACATACTGGAAGTCGAAAGGTTTTGCCAAGCTATATTTCATGAGTCACTTCGCCACTTGGCCAAGTCGCGAGTGACTCGCAAAGCTCTCTGCCTGATTTCTAAAGTGTAATTTTCTCATTTCTTTACCCACACTATATAAACTCTCATTACTTACGAAATTGTAAAGAACTTTTGAGAGAGAAAACCCTAACCAAACATTTGTGAGTTAGAAAATTGTATACCCACAATCATCTACACATTTCTTTTAGTTTTCCTCTACTCCTACCTCTCCATTTACAAATTCTTGAGAGGTTTTAACCCAAACATTTTCCTCACCTAATCTGAGAGTTTTAGAAGTTTTGGTGCATGTGGGAAGTATTGGAAGTAGCCAAGGATGGCAGATGCAATTTGGATCTAATTGCGGGACCCGAATAACTAGTGAAAACAAAAATCGATGAAGCACGTTGGTAGTTGGAACTTGAAGGGTTCAAGTATATTGGGTAGATTAGGATTGAAGGGTTTTTTTGATATTTGTGTACTCCAAATTTATTCACTAGTAGATCAATTTCGGTTTAGAGGGTCACGGAGAGGTTTTTCGCAGAGTATTTTGACCTCTTCGAAACACGTCTTGGTGCTATTTTGTGTTTGCATCTCTTTTCTCTACTCTTAAGTTTTACATTTATTGGTAATTGTACATGTTTATGCCTGTCTGGGGTTTCTTTTTACGTTTCTTTTTTTAAGAAGGAAGTCGGGCCCGGCGCTTTGCGAAATGGGCTCCAAAGTACCATTCTGCTGCTGCCGGTTTGTGTGCAAACATTAAGTCCAAGTCCAAGGGAAGACGCTACAAAGTGGGCTCGTCCTTTGTTTCTGCCGCAGAAGGAATTTTCCTCCAGCTTCTACCGCATATCTGACTTTCCTACCGTGCAGTAAAACTCTTTGCAGTAAAATGTTTGCTGTGCAGTAAGCTGTCTGCTGTGCAGTAAAGCTTCCTGCCGGGCTTATCCTTTGTTTCTGCCGCAGCAAGAATTTTTCTCCAGTTTTCTGCCGCAGATATGACTTTTTTGCCATGCAGCAAAACTCTGTGCAGTAAACTGTCTGCTGTGCAGCAAGCTGTCTGCTGTGCAGTAAAGCCTCCTGCCGTGTAGTAAAGCCTTCTGCCGTGCAACCTGGGTGACTACTCTTCATTTCTTTTACTGCAGAAATATTGTTTCTTACTTCCTGCACATAAACAAATCTAAAACCCAAAGAAAATACCAATCAAGCAAATGTTAACTTACATGGGTTAGCATATTCTCAAATATATACATACATATATTCGTAAATATACTTGTACGTATTAATATATACATATATAAAATATATTTTGCAGGACATGAGAAACAAGATACATGTATATATACTTATGGCAGGATAATGAGTCAAAAGTAAAACACGTAATAACAAATAAAGAAGAAAGGTTCAGCAGGAAAGGTTGAATATGGCGAATATAATAAAAGGGTGCTACAGCAGAATAACTAGTACAGCAAGTAAAGATACCACAGTAGGACAATTGATGCAGCAAACGTGATAAAAAACGTACTATGGCAGGATGACTAAATACGGCAGATATAAGTTATAATGAGAGAAATCAAACACATTTGTAACCAAAACAAGTTTTGAATCTTCCCATTGAATAAGTAAACCAAGAAGGAACCTAAACCCCAACTTGAACAACTTTATCATAGGCTTTTGCCAAATAAGTTGTGCATTTTGGAGAACAGGCCTAAATGGCTACTGGCTATTACTTTTGGAGACTTCAAAGAGTGGGTTTGCTAAGAGGGAGGGAAAAGATGGTCTATTGATGCATGCTCCTATTCCTGCCGTGTTTTTCTTTCTTTGTTTTACCACTTTATTTCTTTTTTTTCTTTCTTTCCCCCATTGGGTCTCTCTTAGTTTTTTACTCCTCTCCTGCCGTGGCTTCCCCTTTTTGGTCCCCGTTTCCTCCTTTTATAGTGAGCTAATTCAATGGGATTTCTCCCTTTTACCCTTAGGGCTTCACTAACTGTTTTTGGTTTGTTGTGGGCATCTCTTTAGGACTACCCACTAACCCATTGGTTGCCCTGACCACTGCTATGGCTCAGTACATGTCTGCTGCACCGCTATTTCATGACGAAATTCACTTTTGTTTGTTCCTGCTGTATACCTCTACCTCTTGGTTTAAATGGATAAGGATTGGGTTACCTCACTACCTAGCTCTATGGCATGCATCAAATGGTCCCAACCATTTATTACTTCTTTTAGGTAAGATACCATCCCAGCAAGATATCTTTCCAAAAGAAGTCACGGCAGGAAACCAAACATAGACCCCCTTTTCCCCCCACCTCCAACCACACCCTCTAAATCCCCTTGACCGTGGGCCCACCTCCCTTGTATTGGCTGGGTACAGGTTGGTGGAGCTCCAGCCCTTGTGTGCTTGCTCCACTGTCTTCCGCTTTTGTCTTCTTTTGTTCCCACACCGTTTCTGCCATGGTAGATTAGCTTTGTTTTGTTTTGCTGCGTGTTTTTGTCTTGTTCCTTCATGCGTTTCCTGCTATGTTTGTCATTTCCTTTAGTTTGGCTTTTCAATCATGCGTTTCCTGCTGCTGACACTTCTTGCCGTTCCTTATTGTTGGGCTTTGTGGAGACTAGTTTATATTTGATTTGGTTGACGACTCGACCCGACCCGAATAATGTTGCGTGGCTTTTAATGGGAGATTTTCTGAGGCTTAGTCCATGGAGCGGAGGCTTGGGCCGATAGGCCCAAGCCGGAGCGCTCGTGGACAAGCCTCTTGGGGGTCGCCCCCGGGGAAAATTTTTGGGCCCGTTTTGTAGCTCCTGTGCGCAGGATATAAAAAACCGTTTTTTTTTTTTTTTTTTGTGATTAGGGTTTTGTCTTGTTGTAGTTTTGAGAGAGCAAAAACACTGTAGCCGCACTCTGTATTTTTTCCCTGGTAATAGTAAAATCCCTGTAACTCCGTGGACGTAGGCAAATTGCCGAACCACGTAAATATTGTCTTGTGCGTGTGATTTTTTTTTTCTTTGGCGTGTGTTTTCTTTATATTTGTTTTCTCACAGGTTGGAAATTTCGGATTAAATTCCCTACAACTGGTATCAGAGCCTAGGGTTAGGTTTGAGTGGGCGTAATGGCAGAGGAAGCAGGAAAGGCGTCTAGAATAGAAAAGTTCGATGGCACAGACTTTGGATTTTGGAGGATGCAAATCGAGGATTATCTTTATGGGAAGAAGTTGCATCTGCCGCTTCTAGGGGAAAAACCTGAGACTATAAAGGTTGAGGAATGGACTCTTCTTGACAGACAGGTACTAGAAGTTATCAAGTTAACTCTATCTAGGTCTGTTGCACACAATGTCATAAAGGAGAAGACTACAGCAGATCTGATGAAGGCACTGTCTGGTATGTATGAAAAGCTGTCAGCAAACAATAAGGTGCATTTGATGAAGAAACCGTTCAATCTGAAGAAACTGTTCAATCTGAAGATGGCAGAGAATGCATCAGTAGCACAACATCTGAATGAATTTAACACTATCACAAATCAATTGTCGTCTGTAGAAATTGATTTTAATGATGAGATTCGTGCACTGATCGTTTTGGTTTCTTTGCCAAACAGTTGGGAGGCCATGAGGATGGCAGTAAGCAATTTTACTGGGAAGGAAAAGCTGAAGTACAATGACATACGAGATTTAATTCTAGCTGAGGAGATTCGCAGAAGAGATGCAGGTGAAACCTCAAGATCTGGTTTTGCCCTAAACCTTGAGACAAGAGGCAGAGGTAATGACAGAAATTCAAATCGGGGCAGATCAAAATCCAGAAATTCTAATCAGAACAGAAGTAAATCTAGATTAGGCTAACAAGTACAATGCTGGAATTGTGGGAAAACAGGTCACTTTAGGAGGCAATGTAAAAGTCCTAAGAAGAAGAATGAAGATGATTCTGCTAATGCTGTAACAGAAGAGGTACAGGATGCATTACTTCTTACAGTAGACAGTCCACTTGATGATTGGGTTTTAGATTTAGGAGCTTCATTTCATACCACTCCACATCGAGAAATCATACCGAATTATGTTACTGGTGATTTTGGTAAGGTGTATTTGGCTGATGGTGCAGCCTTGGATGTTGTGGGTATGGGAAACGTCCGTATATTGTTGCCCAATGGGTCTGTTTGGTTACTGGAGAAGGTTCGACACATTCTTGACCTGAGGAGGAATCTAATTTCTATTGGACAACTTGATGATGAAGGACATGCAATACTATTTGTTGGTGGTACTTGGAAGGTTACAAAGGGAGCCAGAGTATTGGCTCGTGGAAAGAAGACTGGTACTCTATATATGACCTCAAGTCCAAGAGACACAATTGCAGTTGTTGAAGCAAGTACTGATACAAGCCTATGGCACTGCAGACTTGGTCATATGAGTGAGAAAGGGATGAAGATGCTGTTGTCAAAAGGGAAACTACCAGAATTGAAGTCCTTTGATTTTGACATGTGTGAAAGCTGCATCTTGGGAAAGCAGAAAAGGGTGAGCTTCTTGAAAACTAGCAGGACACTGAAGGCTGAAAAATTGGAGTTAGTGCACACTAATTTGTGGGGGCCTTCACCGGTTGCATCCCTTGGAGGTTCAAGGAATTACATCATGTTCATTGATGACTCAAGCAGAAAAGTATGGGTTTATTTTCTGAAAAATAAATCTGATGTATTTGAAACTTTTAAGAAGTGGAAAGCCATGGTTGAGACAGAAACAGGTTTGAAAGTAAAATGTTTGAGGTCAGATAATGGAGGAGAGTACATAGATGGAGGGTTCAGTGAGTATTGTGCTACACAAGGAATTAGGATGGTGAAGACCATTCTTGGGACACCACAGCAGAATGGTGTGGCTGAGCGCATGAACAGAACTCTCAATGAGCGTGCTAGGAGTATGAGGTTGCATGTTGGACTACCAAAAACTTTCTGGGCTGATGCTGTTAGCATTGCAGCTTACTTGATAAACCGAGGGCCATCAGTTCCCATGGAGTTCAGACTTCCTGAGGAGGTTTGGAGTGGTAAAGAGGTAAAGTTTTCACATTTAAAAGTTTTTGGTTGTGTTTCTTATGTTCATATTGATTTTGATGCTCGTAGTAAACTTGATGCAAAGTCTAAAATATGTTTTTTCATTGGCTATGGTGATGAGAAATTTGGCTATAGGTTTTGGGATGAACAAAACAGGAAAATCATCAGAAGTAGAAATGTGATATTTAATGAACAGGTTATGTACAAGGACAGGTCAACTGTATTGTCAGATGTTACAGAGATAGATCAAAAGAAATCTGAGTTTGTCAACTTAGATGAATTGACTAAAAGTACTGTCTAGAAAGGGGGTGAAGAGGATAAGGAGAATGAAGATTCACAGGTAGATCAGAGTACACCTGTAGCTGAAGTCCATAGATCTTCCAGGACTATTAGACCTCCACAGCGTTATTCACCCACTCTAAATTATCTCCTGTTAACTGATGGTGGTGAGCTAGAGTGTTATGAAGAAGCCTTGCAGGATGAAAATTCAAGCAAGTGGGAGCTAGCCATGAAGGATGAGATGGATTCCTTGTTAGGGAATCAGACATGGGAATTGACTAAATTGCCAATAGGAAAGAAGGCTTTGCACAACAAGTGGGTATACAGAATAAAGAATGAGCATGATGGTAGCAAATGTTACAAGGCCAGATTAGTTGTTAAAGGGTTCCAGCAGAAGCAGGGCATTGACTACATAGAGATATTTTCTCCAGTTATGAAGATGTCAACAATCAGATTGGTACTGGGAATGGTGGCTGCAGAAAATTTACATCTTGAGTAGTTAGATGTGAATACGGCATTCCTTCATGGTGACTTGGAGGAAGACATTTACATGATTCAGCCTGAAGGGTTCATTGTTCAGGGACAAGAGAATCTAGTCTGCAAATTGAGAAAAAGTTTGTATGGCCTAAAACAAGCTCCTAGACAGTGGTACAAGAAATTTGACAACTTTATGCACAAAATTAGGTTCAAGAGATGTGAAGCTGATCATTTTTGCTATGTTAAGTTCTTTGACAATTCTTATATCATTTTACTATTGTATGTGGATGATATGCTCATTGCAGGGTCTAGCATTGAGGAGATTAATGATCTGAAGAAGCAATTGTCAAAACAGTTTGCAATGAAGGATTTGGGAGCTGCAAAACAAATCCTTGGTATGAGAATCATTAGAGACAAGGCTAATGGTACATTGAAACTTTCACAGTCAGAGTATGTGAAGAAAGTTCTCAACAGGTTCAACATGAATGAAGCTAAACCAGTGAGCACACCCTTGGGTAGTCATTTCAAACTAAGTAAGGAACAGTCACCGAAGACAGAAGAAGAAAGGGACCATATGAGCAAGGTACCTTATGCCTCAGCTATTGGCAGCTTGATGAATGCTATGGTGTGTACAAGGCCAGACATTGCACATGCAGTGGAAGTTGTGAGTAGATTCATGAGTAGGCCTGGAAAGTAGCATTGGGAGGCAGTTAAGTGGATTCTGAGATATTTGAGGGGTTCATCAGATACATGTCTTTGTTACACAGGTGCGAGTTTGAAACTGCAGGGTTATGTAGATGCTTATTTTGTTGGTGATATTGATAGTAGAAAAAGTACTACTGGGTTTGTATTTACTTTGGGTGGTACGGCTATATTATGGGCTTCAAATCTACAAAAGATTGTTACTTTGTCTACTACAGAAGCTGAGTATGTTGCAGCAACAGAAGCTGGAAAGGAGATGAATTGGATACATGGTTTCTTAGATGAATTGGGCAAGAAGCAGGAGATGGGCATTCTACATAGTGACAGTCAGAGTGCAATTTTTCTTGCTAAAAATTCGGCTTTTCATTCAAAGTCGAAGCATATACAGACGAAATACCACTTTATCCGTTACCTTGTTGAAGATAAGCTGGTAATACTTGAGAAGATTTATGGATCTAAGAACCCGGCTGACATGTTGACTAAGGGTGTCACTATTGAGAAGCTGAAGCTGTGTGCAGCTTCAGTTGGCCTTCTAGCTTGAGGATAGGAGGATGAGTTGCAGGGATGAGGGATTGGCTTTTGGAAGACAGTGACTGATGTTGGTGATTGAACTAGTCTCCAAGTGGGAGATTTGTTGGACTTTGTGGAGACTAGTATATATTTGATCCGGTTGACGACTCGGCCCGACCAGAATAATGTTGCGTGGTTTTTAATGGGAGATTTTCTGAGGCTTAGTCCATGGAGCGGAGGCTTGGGTCGATAGGCCCAAGCCGGAGAAAATTTTTGGGCCCGTTTTGTAGCTCCTGTGCGCAGGATATAAAAAACCGTTTTTTTGGTGATTAGAGTTTTGTCTTGTTGTAGTTTTGAGAGAGCAAAAACACTGTAGCCGCACTCTGTATTTTTTCCCTGATAATAGTAAAATCCCTGCAACTCCGTGGACGTAGGCAAATTGCCGAACCACGTAAATATTGTCTTGTGCGTGTGATTTTTTTTTTCTTTGGCGTGTGTTTTCTCTATATTTGCTTTCTTACAGGTTGGGAATTTCGGGTTAAATTCCCTACACTTGTTTCTTTTCACCGTGCTTCTTCATATTAGTTTTTCATGTCTATCCTTTTATATGAAAGGATTTGGACCTTTGTGGGCCAGATAATGTTGATTGGATCAAAAGGGTCTTGGGCCCAATTTTTCTTCATCTGCCGAAGCCATTCTGCTAGAGAACTGCATTCTGCAGCAAAGCTGTATCCTGCTGCAAATTTGTATTCTGCTGTAGATCATTTTCCCTTGCATTTCTTTCGGTCTTCTTGGTGGGTCTTTGGGCCGTTGTTTTTTATTGGGCTTTCTTCCTCATTGGCTTTTGGCTATGGATTCGCAAAATTAGGCATCAACATTCAGCCCCCTGAGCATATGGATTGCTCCTGCAATTCATATGTGAACACTTATGCAGTTTTCTTTCGCGGGTGGTCTCACAACTCACATGCGAATGCTTCTCTTCTTTTCTTTGTAGGCCTTTTGTTTCAATCTTTACTCTCCTTAGGCAAATCTTTCTCTTTCCCTTTTCAAATTCATGACCCTCAAAAGGTAGCCAAAAAGTTGCTTTTTATGAGGGTGGTGGTTTTGCTGCTGTCACCTCGAAGCGAGTTTGTTGAAAACTTTGCCTTTCTTTAGTTTGATTGTTTCTGCTGACTGCCTGCATGTTATTATTTGACTTGTGCCTGCTGGGTCTCTTTTGGGCCTACTGTATGCTTTCCTTTTGCTAAATTCTAGTAGCCTAATACTATCATTAGGCTTGTACTCATGTTGTTTTGGGCTTCCTTGGCTCATTTCATTACTTTCGGGCTCATTTGTCCCATTTTATTTTTTTAGGCATCCTCGGCCCGTTTCGTTGCTTTTGGGCTCCTTTGTCCCTTTTTATTCTGTTGGGCATCCTCGGCCCGTTTCATTGCTTTTGGGCTTCTTTGTCCCATTCGGGTTCTTTTGTCCCTTTTTATTCTTTCGGGCATCCTTAGCCCGTTTCATTGCTTTACTTCCCATAGGTTTTTACTAATTCATTGGGCTTCCCCGGCCCAACTACTTTATACTTCATTCTTGGGGCTTATAGACTCTCTATTGCCCCTTACTTTTTTTACTTACATTACTTTGGGCCAGCTGTGGCCCATTCTCACTTTTCTACATCCATACCGCCCATGGGTTTGCTATTTTTCTCTTTTCGGGCCCTTTTAGGCCCATTTACTTCCTCAAGATCCATTTGTTTGTTTTATGGACCTATGATCCATTATTCCTGCCGCTTGGGCTTAATGGTTTTTTCATACACCTATTAACTCTTTTCTGGCCGTGTTGCTGGGCTCCTTCCTGCTATTGAGCCTCCTTGCCAAAGTGGGCATCAACACTACCCTCATTCAAAGGGATTGTCGATGATGATGATGTGTGCATCCTTCTCTTCTTCATCATTCCTTTGCTTGTTTCTTGGTTTGCTTCTTGGAAATTTCTTGTGATCTTGGACTTCTACAATGGTACTCATTCCTTTATGTCTACGGCAATTTGCATACTCATTTCTTTGCTTTTATAGGGATAAATACTCTTTTTTTTTTTTTTTTTGCTTCCACAGAATATGTAGACACTTTCTGCTGCAAGCACTTATTTCTCTGCGTTAATGCACCTCTTACTTTGCTTCTGCTAGAGCAGCATCTATATTGTAGGAAGTGAAGGTTGTGGCAGATTCTGCGGTAAAAGAATTAGCCTTGACTGCTTCAGCTAACTTACTTTCCCCACGTATACCTTAGTATCATCTCTTCATTCTTCCATAAGTGTAGTTGCTCTCTTAGAATGGTTAAAAGACACAAATGTCGTGGAATCCATACTTGTTGGGTTCTCCCCCATTATGATGTTTTACATTTTGTCATCTCTGTAGAATGCTCAAAATTGACTCTTTGGATTCTTTAACTCTTCTTTCTGCTAATTTCGCGAATAGCACTTTTGCGGAGCAAGGATCCTTCTTGCGGTCTTCATTTTTCTTTTCTTTTAGCCACTTAAGGTTGCTTCACTTCGGGCTTCATTCATTCTCTAAAAATAGAGAAAGTGTTGTCTTTTACTACCTTCGCATCTAAGCCGACGACTGAAGAGAGTTTCATCAAAACAGTTCTGCCACATTACTTTCTTCAAGTAAAGTTCTTTCATAAGAGGAAAGCTCCCTCTAAGTGTGTAGATCAAAGGGTGGCTTCGCTCCCTTTTCTTGTGCCTTCTTCTTCATTCACGTATCTTCATTTCTTTTGCTCAAAATAAAGCATAGAGCTAACATCGTAAGCCCTCATCATAGTAGAGTACTATTTCATTTGTTGATAATACTTTCTGCAGTGTTGAAGAACACATGTCTTCCTTGCCAAGATGAAGTTTCTGCGGAGAAGGACGTTAGGCCTTGTAGAAAGGCAAGGTTCTTTCATTTATGATGTATTTATGGAGGGCCTCATCATTCAGAGCTACTACTAGCATGGGCAAATGTATTGTTGCAATAGTAGAGGACCTTTTTAGCCCCCAAGATCATCAATACTCTTATACCTTCGCTGTTTGCACTGGGTTGTTTCTGATTCTGCCATAAATTCTGGTTTGCCGCAAAATTGATCTTTCTGCAGAAGTGACTGAGTCTGCCACTCATTTTAAGGCGCCTACAAGTGGTGCCACTATAGGTGTTCTTTTTTTTTTTTTCAAGGGACAATGAGGATGCTTTCACGAGAAATCTTCTCTTTCTTTTCATTCTAAACATTTTCTTTATCATCCTGCCATAGGCTTTTGTCATTCTTTGTCTATATTTGTGGCTGCGCTCCTAGGCTTCTTCTCTCTTCTCATTAAGTCCTTCTAAGTCCTCATATCTTTCTGCCATAAAAAATTTCCTTCTCCTTTTCTTTCTTTCGCATCTGCATCACTCTCAAAGAGGGAGTCATTACTTTTGCCGGACTCATCACTTCTATTCCGTAGACCAAAGAGAAGGGTGAAGACCCTATGATTGACTTTGATGAATTTCTGTAGGCCCAAAGAGTGTCTAGCAGATGCATTGCCCATCCTCCGGTGTATTCCTGGCTCATTTTACTAATGATCTTTGTGAGGATCTTGTATATTGCCTCTGCCTGCCCATTCCCTTGAGGGTAATAAGGTGACGACCGATAGTGCTTGACTTGGTAGAACTCCAGCATTTTTCTTACGTCACTGTTGACAAAGGGTGTGCTATTGTCATTGATAATTCTGTGGGGTACTCCAAACCTGACAATTATATTCTCCTTGATGAAGTTTATCATTTCTTCCACTGTGGTTTTGCGAAGCGGTACTGCCTCTGTCCATTTGGTGAAATACTCCGTAGCCATCAGGATCCAGATGTACCCACTCGATGGCGGTTTAACCGGTCCCACCAAATCAAGCCCTCAGGTGTGAAAGGGCCATGGGGTGACCATGCTGTGTAAGTTTTGTGGGTGAGTGTGAATTAGGTTGGTTTGCACTCGGCAACTGTGGCACTTTTTTACAAGTTCTGTCGTGTCTCTTTTCATGGTGGGCCAATAGTAACCCATTTGTAGCAGGCACCTATACAACTTCTTCTTCTCTTGGTGCTCCACACACTCCCCTGCGTGCACTTCCTTCATCATTTCATTTGCTTCTTCGGGGCCCAAACATCGCAGTGAGTCCCCATCATATCCCTTCTAAAAAAGGACTCTGTAATGCGAAAAAAAATATCGTGTTGCCAGTCTCTTCAGTTTGTCTCTTTCCCGTGCTTTTGTGGTAGGATGCCTTCTGTCAAGCGCTACATGAATGGGCTTCTCTAGTCTTCGCTGGAGAATACAATATAACTCTCTTCTCTATCTGCTGCAAGTTGGCAGGCTTCGCAATGGGTTTGGGCTTGGGCTTGATCTGCATCTTTACTCATACTTGGCCAATAAAAACCCGCCCATTGTAGTTTGCGGTAGAGGCTTACTTCCCTGCAGAACCCACAGGTCCTTTCATGCACTTCTCTCAACTTACTTTGGGCCTCCCTTTGCCCTACACATCTAGACAAGACCTCGCCTGGCATTCTACGGTGCGACTCTCCTCTCACCATGGTGTAGTCTTTTAGCACTTTAAATTCTACTGAATCTGCCACAGCAACTATTAATTCTTCGTATTTGCTTTTTTCTTCTTTAACATATTCTTCTTGTCATTCTGTCACAACTGCTATAGGTGAGTATATCACTGCCTCTTTGATGAAAAGGCATATATGTTGTTGTGAACTAAATCTCTTAAATTTGTTGTAGTCTTCCGCAGATCTTATTATTCCCAATTCTTCTTTCTCATGTTGCTAAGCTTGGTTGCCAATTCTTGTGGAAGGTAGTCTGCCACTGAATGCGCTACTAGAGAGATGCTTGAACTTCATCATTGATTTCCTCCTTTTGTTTCTGCTGTGAGTTCCTTTGTTACTCAGCTTTTCTGTGGAGAACTCTTGAAGCCTTAAAGTCTCACGAAGAGCATTTATTTTTCGTTGTAGTGCTTGTTGGTTCATCTTTACATATGTTTCTACCAGAGTGCTTATAGGCCTTCTCTTCTTGCTTCCTTTCTCTGCTTCATTTACATTTGCCGCAACAAGGGTGGTAAAATTTCTTCTCATGGATTCACTGCTGCATAGACTTTGCATTGTGTGAGAACTTTACTCTCCAATTGCTAGTTGATGCTTCTGCAGAAGATAGATAATGTTGCTACTTTATCGCAGACTAGAGTGTTACTTGACCGTGGTAGGTCGCAACAAATTGCATAGGTGTTGCACTATGCCATATCATGAAGTTGGAAGTTGCCGTAGATCAAGTGGCAGATGAATGTATACTTGCTGAAATGCCGCAATTGATACTTATTTCGCGGTGGGTAGTGTTACTACTGCATATGGATACTCTAAGCGCTTTGCAAAAGCCTTTCCAAACTTGCGGCAAAATAGGCCTTAGCCCCCTAACATGTGAGACAACTGGATGAGTCTTTAGCATGTTGAAGAAGACTCTTCGTATTTTTGTAGAATGAGACAGCCCCTAGTATACGAGAATAAGCCCTTAGCTTTCAGCAGAAGACTTCCCATATGAGCTTTAGCCCCCAGTATGTGAGACAACTGGATGAGCTTGATATCACCCTCTCTTGGTGTTGATGCTCCATCATGTGGTTCATGCATTCTTCAGTAAAAAATTAGATGCCAGAGATCTACAAGTTGCCATATTGTAGAAATTCTTCGTTGCTAGAGAATTTGAGAAAGAGTTACTTCTCAGGCATGCTTTGGCTTCATTCCGCTGCAAGCATAATTGCTTCCCATGTATTTTGTGCTACATATGATTGCGGCTATAGCTCCTTTGCAGATTCTTTCCAAAGACTTGCGATCATAGCTCCTTGGCGAGTTTGATTGAGTATAGCCCCCATTATGGGCTTTTGCCAAGAACTCACAACCAAGTTTCCTTTGCTAGCTTCTTGCTGAGAATTCATAACCACGACCTTTTTGCTGGCTTTTGCTACTAAGACCCATATTTCATGGGTTTCTTCTTTGCTTGCTTTGAGTACGGGCATATTTAGATGAAGCTTGCTACGTCTCTTGCTTCATGGTTGGCTAGTAATAGCCAAAAGTCAGCAGCTTATTATATAAAGCTTTCCCATGACGTACCCACATCTTTTTGGGACATCGTGCTTCTTTACTCTTGCGGCAGAATGTCCTTGCAACAGAACGCCTTCAATAATAACCATGTAATAGTTTTCTGCAGCAATAAGATGAGCAACTCTATTCACGGCAGAATGTGTATTAGAAATTAATTTTGCTATTTCCCTTTTGTACACAAGCCAAAAGAAAGAGTTTTGAGTTTGTCACTGTTGCAGAGTTCTTCTAGGATGAGAGATGGGCACCAATGTGCTTCATGACTTGAAAAGTGATGGTGGAGTTGCGTAGTTTGTAGTACAAGTGATCTGATACATTTTTTTCTTAGAAATATCATAAAGATTATGATCATTTATGTCACTCTAGGCATAAATCCTCTGAGGTGCTTTAAAGAAAACTTCTCAACTCTTCAAGGTTGTTGAATCGGTTTGCTAGACCTGATAATGGACAAAGAGAAGTTTGCTAGCAGCTTGTAGATTTGGGCTTCTCTATGGAGAGTACGCAGTAACTGAGTGACTGGCTTCATTCCAAGGTCTGGATTTAATTCGGACACTTCACCACCCTGCCACATGCCTTCAATGTATTCTTTGGTTGAAAGCGGATGTTTCGATATCGCCGAATTGATTACTTCTCCCTCCTCCCTTCATTGATACTGATATATTTGTTGATGTAGTAGTAAAAGACTGCTTCAGCAAAAGTGAACATGAAAGGCTTCGTATGCACCTCTCTTGCTTTGAGAACAAGTCTCAAATTTGTTAAACTCGAATTTCTTGCTGTAGCAGAATTGTCCAGTACCTTATTACACATCTTCACACTGTTGGTGTTCCCATGAATTCTTGATGGGGCAATAATCAGTTTTGTTGCAGCAGATAATCACATTGGATTTGTGATTGCACTTAAAAAGTTCAAGAATTCAATACTGAACTTTGTGGTAGGATATTCTGTGAAAAGACTTACTGGACAACAAAATTCTGCTGGAGAATATTCTACCACAGAATATTCTACTGTGAACAGTCTGCTGAGACGTCTACACTTTGACTTCTGAAATTTTCTGCTACGAAACATTCAGCAAATGAGCATTTTGCATTTCTGAAATTCAGCAAATTTTGCTGTGAATAGTTTGCCGAAGGATCTGTAATTTTTGCTATGAAACTTCTGCGGAGGGACATTTTGCACTTCTGAAAAAGTTTGCTGAAGGATACTTCACAGTGAAAATAGTTATTTGCAACAGTATAGTAATGATGAAAGTTTTCCTTTGGCTCCTATAGCTTCATTTTTGTTTCTAGATTTTGATTTCTTGAGGGGAAGTAAAGCTAGAATCACTATCATGAAATTGCTCTGTTTCATGATAGTAAAAACAGAGCATTTTGCTTTCTGTTTTAACGTTGCTGTGTCCTGCCACAGAATTCTGCCTGCTGTAACGTTGCTGTTTTCTGCCATGGAATTCTACTACGGTACTGCCCTGCGGTAATGTTGCTGCAATATTCTGCCATAGAATTCTACTACGGTACCGTCCTGTGGTAACGTTGTTGCAATATTCTGCCATAAAATTCTGCAACACCGTTTTGACGTAATGTTGCTGTGATGCTCCACCATAGAATTCCACTATGGTACTGCTGTGATGTTTTGGATACTTTTCCTGAGAGTATAGCTTGGAAGATTTAAGAACATCTGCATGTCTTGCTTTGGTAAGGACTTGGGAACATGTTTGCAGGGGAGAAATATCTCATTCACCCCCATCTTGATCCTAACTCCCCAGTGGAGTCGCCAAAAATGTCTGGGGTTTCTTTTTACGTTTCTTTTTCTAAGAAGGAAGTCGGGCCCGGCGCTTCGCGAAATGGGCTCCAAAGTACCATTCTGCCGCTGCTGGTTTGTGCGCAAACATTGAGTCCAAGTCCAAGGAAAGACGCTGCAAAGTGGGCTCGTCCTTTGTTTCTGTCGCAGAAGGAATTTTCCTCCAGCTTCTGCCGCAAATCTGACTTTCCTGCCGTGCAGCAAAACTCTGTGCAGTAAAATGTTTGCTGTGCAGTAAGCTGTCTGCTGTTCAGTAAAGCTTCCTGCCGGGCTTATCCTTTGTTTCTGCCGCAGCAAGAATTTTTCTCCAGTTTTCTGCCGCATATATGACTTTTCTGCCATGCAGCAAAACTCTATGCAGTAAACTGTCTGCTGTGCAGCAAGCTGTCTACTGTGTAGTAAAGCCTCCTGCCGTGTAATAAAACCTTCTACCGTGCAACCTGGGTGACTACTCTTCATTTCTTTTACTGCAGAAATATTGTTTCTTACTTCCTGCACATAAACAAATCTAAAACCCAAAGAAAATACCAATCAAGCAAATGTTAGCTTACATGGGTTAGCATATTCTGAAATATATACATACATATATTCGTAAATATACTTGTACGTATTAATATATACATATATAAAATATATTTTGCAAGACATGAGAAACAAGATACATGTATATATACTTATGGCAGGATAATAAGTCAAAAGTAAAACACGTAATAACAAATAAAGAAGAAAGTTTCAGCAGGAAAGGTTGAATACAGTGAATATAATAAAAGGGTGCTACAGCAGAATAACCAGTACTGCAAGCAAAGATACCATAGCAGGACAACTGATGCAGCAAACGTGATAAAAAACGTACTATGGCAGGATGACTAAATACAGCAGATATAAGTTATAATGAGAGAAATCAAACACATTTGCAACCAAAACAAGTTTTGAATCTTCCCATTGAATAAGTAAACCAAGAAGGAACCTAAACCCCAACTTGAACAACCTTATCATAGGCTTCTGCCATAAAAGTTGTGCATTTAGGAGAACAGGCCTAAATGGCTACTGGCTATTACTTTTGGAGACTTCAAAGAGTGGGTTTGCTAAGAGGGAGGGAAAAGATGGTCTATTGATGCATGCCCCTATTCCTGCCGTGTTTTTCTCTCTTCGTTTTACCACTTTATTTCTTTTTTTCTTTCTTTCCCCCATTGGGTCTCTCTTAGTTTTTTACTCCTCTCCTGCCGTGGCTTCCCCTTTTTGGTCCTCGTTTCCTCCCTTTATAGTGAGCTAATTCAATGGGATTTCTCCCTTTTACCCCTAGGGCTTCACCAACTATTTTTGGTTTGTTGTGGGCATCTCTTTAGGACTACCCACTAACCTATTGGTTGCCCCGACCACTGCTATGGCTCAGTGCATGCCTGCTGCACTGCTATTTCACGACGAAATTCTCTTTTGTTTGTTTATGCTGTATACCTCTACCTCTTGGTTTAAATGGATAAGGATTGGGTTACCTCACTACCTAGCTCTATGGCATGCATCAAATGGTCCCAACTATTTATTACTTCTTTTGGGTAAGATACCATCCTAGCAGGATATCTTTCCAAAAGAAGTCACGGCAGGAAACCAAACATAGACCCCTTTTTCCCCCCACCTCCAAACCACGCCTTCTGAATCCCCTTGACCGTGGGCCCACCTCCCTTGTATTGGCTGGGTACAGGTTGGTGGAGCTCCAGCCCTTGTGTGCTTGCTCCACTGTCTTCCGCTTTTGTCTTCTTTCGTTCCCACGCCGTTTTCGTCATGGCAGATTAGCTTTGTTTTGTTTTGCTGCGTGTTTTTGTCTTGTTCCTTTATGCGTTTCCTATTACGTTTGTCATTTCCTTTAGTTTGGCTTTTCAATCACGCATTTCCTGCTGCTGACACTTCCTGCCATTCCTTGTTTCCTTTCACCATGCTTCTTCATATTAGTTTTTCATGTCTATCCTTTTATACGAAAGGATTTGGACCTTTGTGGGCCAGATAATGTTGATTGGATCAAAAGGGTCTTGGGCCCAATTTTTCTTCATCTGCCGAAGCCATTCTGCTAGAAAACGGCATTCTGCGACAAAGCTGTATCCTGCTGCAAATTTGTATTCTGCTGTAGATCATTTTCCCTTGCATTTCTTTCAGTCTTCTTGATGGGTCTTTGGGCCGCTGTTTTTTATTGGGCTTTCTTCCTCATTGGCTTTTGGCTATGGATTCGCAAAATTAGGCATCAACAATGCCTTAGAGTAGTGTTCTAGTTTTATTACGATTCATTTACTTTTATTCCGCACTAAGTTAAGTTAGAGTAAAAATAATCAAGCCGTCTTTTAAATTTCGGGGTCTAAACAAGCTATAGCGTTTTCACACTATTTGAGCTTTCAAATATAATTTTCAATTTGAATGTAACTATTGTTAGTGAGGTTACACATGAAGAGATTTTTATAAAGTTAAAATTTAGGATTCGAAATGGAGTAAACTATTAGGTTTAGTGTGTGCTAATTTTTAGGAAGAAACTACATCAAATGCACGTGATATATGTTTAGTTAGAGAGTATGCTAATTTTTAAGAAAGAAAGTTTCTCTAGTATTTTTTTTTTTAAATTCTATTGAATTACAATTTTAACCCTATTTTTTATTTTTTAAGAATAAGAATTATCTAATTAGATTAGGGGTATTTTTGACTTTTTCTATTGCCATAACTAATTTGTTGAATCCTTTTAATATATACAGATATACAGATAATATTTATATGAATAAATGAGTTGTAATTCCCATTAATCTTGAGTAAGAGCTATGAAGTATGAACCTATAAATAGTCAAACTTTCACCATGCTTATACACAACAATTATATATATGTATGTATGTATAAATGTAATCAAAAATGATTTTTTTTTTCTGAGTTTTTGGTATGGTATCTTTTATTTTATTGATACCTTATAAGAAATTTGTGAATTCTTATAACTTCTGCTATTTCATAGATATGTATATATAATTATATAATTTGGGAGATGATTATATGTCAATTTATATGAGTGACATATAATTTCATTTGATGCATGTGTGGATATGTATCAAATACATTGTTAAGGACCTTACGGTGTATTGTTGGACAAAATGGGCAAATGCCTTTTTCATGCAAATAAAACAACATTTTGCCCTCTTTCCCAAACTAATTAGGGAAATGCCCCTCTTTTGAAACTCGATTTTCTCAAAATCGAGTTTAAAAAACAATTTGGAGCCCTATAGTGGCATTTTAAGAAGTCTATAGTGACGTTTTTAGGACCTATAGTGGCGTTTTATAACTCGACCTCCATGAAATCTAGTTATATGCAATTTTTTTCATTTTTTTTTGCCTATAACTCGACTTCGTAAAGGTCGAGTTATAAAACGCCACTATAGGTCATAAAAACGTCACTATAGGCTCCTTAAAAACGCCGCTATAGGGCCTAACTCGATTTTTAGAAAATCGATTTTCAAAAGAGGGGTATTTCCCTAATTAGTTTGGAAAAGGGGGCAAAATGCTGCTTAGTTTGTGTGAAAAGGGTATAAGCCAATTTTGTCCGTGTATTGTTGGATACAAATTTCCAAATCATATTTTGCATAATGTTCATATCATCATATCTATGATATGTATTGGTGTTAATTATTTTTAATGGGAATAATGATTGCTTACAAAATAACTCGTTGGAGTATGTTATTAATGTGCATATAAGAGACAATATACTAGTTCAACATGTCATGATTATGTGTTTAAATTCCTAACAAAAATAAGAATCATTATGATCTATTTTTAGGCTATTAGTTCGCGGAAAATAATATTGTGTTCATTATACCCATGATAAAGTTTGTGAAATGAAATTTTGATTTGAATTGGTCTTGCAAGTTTATAAGAGCAAGATTTCCATTCCTTAACTTGATTAGTTTTGTTCTAATTTTTATTTACTCCCCCTCCCCCTCTCTCAATCCAAACATGCCAATAGTTTTTTTCATTGTGATTAATATGTAAACCACTCACATTAATTGTTACAAGTTGGAATTGTTCCCAAGCTTATTTAAAAAATAATACACTTATCCATTTAAGATCTTCAAAAAGAGAGAGAAAAAGGTGCATCAAAGAAGATAAACATACAATATTATCATGCATACTGTGCATTGATTTTTTCTTTTCATGTATTATTGTGCCTATAACTTGGAATTTTTCTTCTTCTTTCCTTCCTCTTTAAGTTTATTATCTATAATCTATAACTTATATAAAACTTTTTCTTGATAAGTTTTAGAGGTCTTACAACTTGAAGGGAAATTATTTATTCCACTCAGAGGACCATCTCATCAATGTCTAGTGGTCCTTCTGCTCAATAATATAAAGTCATTAGTACAAATTTATTGAGTCAGATCCTACCCATCATCCTAACTCGTAGGTATCGTACCCCCCCCCCCCAAAAGGGGTACAGTAGAATTACCATATACAAATATACATATATATATATATATATATATATTCAGATTTGAATTGAATGCCTAGACGGATAATTATGATATGATCTCCACATAAATCTAGACATATGACGCAAAATTGGACTATAATTTGGAATTCTAATTTGACTTTCTCTAAACTTTGCCTATAAATAGATAGATATAGATTCAGATTTGAATTGAACACCTAGAAGGATAATTATGGTATAGTCCCACATAAATTTAGACACATGAAGCAAAATTAGACTCTAATTTGGAATTCTAATTTAACTTTCTCTAAACTTTGCCTATTAATATATAGATATAGATTCAGATTTGAATTGAACACCTAGAGGGATAATTATGATGTGCTCTCCACATAAATCTAGACACATGGCGCAAAATTGGACTCTAATTTGTAATTCTAATTTAACTTTCTTTGAGCTTTACTTCTCTCTCTCTCTCTCTCTCTCTCCCTCTCTCTCTCTCTCTCTCTATATATATATATATATATACATATATTTGTGTGTGTGTGTGTGTTACAATATCCAAATAAACAAATTAAATAAATTAAAACCCTCCACAAAGAAATAGAAGAAAAAAAAAAAAAAACCATCGTGTCACACTTACATAGGTGACATTACCAATTTCACTGGTACTTTCGATTAGACATGGCAAAACGGGTCAGAATTTGCTGACCCGATCCAAACTCGAATTTTTTGACCTGAACAAAAGGGTTGACCCTTGACCCATCCAATTTTTTTGGGTCAACTCGACCCGACCTAGCTAACTTGTGAATTGACCCTTTTTAAAATTTTATTTTTTATGGTAAAAAACTAATAAAATTAAGATATAGTTGGTTTACTTTTTTTTTTTTTGAGAGTCAGTTGGTTTACTTGTTTGTTATGGGCTTTACACTGCACAACCCAAACTCAATTAATAAATATAAATGCACATGATTTTGTTTTCAAATAAACATAATTTTTTTGAATGACACCATTAAAAAAATGTATTTATATTTAATGCCATTTAAAAATAATGGTATTAAGAAAAAAAATTGAGACTTTTATCTAGTTGCATGCAAACAAATTGAAAGATGATGATTAAGGCATTCTTCTTGCTTCAATTACGCAATAAGTAAAGATTTTTAGATATTAGATGACAAAGCACATATTAAGATAATCTAATTGCAGTAAACTTAACAAATATATTTAAAATTATAGACATGTATGAGAAGTATTCATAAGTGTAAAAAGAGTAAACCCGAAATATATCAATGAAATTATGTATAAATTACAGATACTTAGGTATGTTTTTTAACAGTTGATAGCCAAAATAAAAGGCTTTTAAAAATAAAAGATGATATTTTCTGGAGTGTATATTGTTTATCAATAGCATAATATGACTATGTTTTTTTTTTTTTTTTTTTTTTTGAAAGGGGAATTATCATTTAACTATTCATAGAAATGGAGTCTTGATACACAGATTCCACTGCAACTTGAGGCACCTCCTTAATCCAATACATGCCCTTATCTAACCCTTTTGCAAACTTAGCAAATACATGAGCTACCCGGTTCCCATCCCTTTTAACACAACTGATAGATACCCCCCGTAGCCCATATAGAATACAATGAATATCAGCTATAACAGTTCCAAGCATAGAGAAATTCCTGGTTGATGAAGACACAGCTCTCATGACGGTGATATTATCTCCTTCCACTATCAGCTCCTTGAAGCCCGCATCAACAGCAAATTCCAATGCCTTTCTGCACGCCATTGTCTCAACTTCCTCACTACATGACACCGGTGGTCCTCTAGTAGCCATTGCAGCCATTACCTCACCTTGGTTGTTCCGTATCACAGCATCGAAGCCAGAACTGTTCTGTTCCATAAATATTGCCGCATCAAAGTTCAATTTGAACCATAATTGATAAGGTGGACACCATACACTTCCATTAGCTTGCGGTATCGAAACCATTAGGCGTTGTTGAGCTTTCCGGAACTCCTCCAAAAACTCTGTAGCACGATTGTTTAACCAACCAGGGTCCTTTGGCTTACCTCCATGCAAAACAGAGTTTCTCTGATTCCAAATGACCCAAGCTTGTACCAAAAACAGCTCCACTTCTTCAGTGTCCAATCTGTCAAGCAGGTATTGAAATAACTGAACCATGTCATGTTGGCTAAGGTTGCACTTCTGAATTTTGATCTGAATTCCGGCCCATATATCCTGGGCAGCCGGGCATTCCCATAACACATGAAGTTCATTCTCTGGAAACCTAGTACAAAGTGGACAAAAATTTTCACAGATAATTTTCTTCTTTACTAAATTAACCCATGTAGGCAATATCCCATGCAATACTCTCCACCCAAAAATCTTTATCTTATTTGGTACTCTCATCTTCCACAAGGCTTGCCATACTTGTTGCATATCACCTCCACTAGAGCATTCAGCCCACCCTTCATGCTTAAGAACCTCACGTGCCACATGATACCCGGACTTGATGGAATAATCACCATTCCTAGTGTGCCCCCAAAATATGGAATCATCAACCTGTCTTCGACTTAGAGGAATTCTGCAGATAGTATCCACATCTTCTCTATGAAAGATTATACTCATCAAATCTCTTTTCCACCAGTGCAAGTCTTGATCAATCAACTCAGATACAAACCAATCATCCAAATCTGCATTGGCCGAATGAATAACCCTGTTAGTTGGGTAGTTTGGAATCCACCTGTCAGATTTAATTTTAATGGATGATCCATCACCAACTCGCCAACAACACTCAGCCTTTAATATAGGAATAGCTGCCATAATACTTCTCCACACACAGGAACAAGTAGGCGACTCCACAGCATCTAAAAAATGAGATCTAGGAAAGTATCGGGCTGAAAAACACTTGTAAACTAGCGACTCCTTTTCTTGCATCAATCTCCATCCTTGCTTGGCGAGCATAGCTAAGTTAAAAGCTCTTAGATCTCTAAATCCCATACTGCCCTTTTTCTTTGCAACAATTAGTTTATCCCAACTTCTCCAATGGATCTTCCTCTCATTTCCCACTTGCCCCCACCAAAATTTTGCACACATAGAATTTAGCTCCTCACATAATTTCAAATAATGTTATTTGACTATGTTTAAATAAGTAAACAGTCAAATTTTGATGTATATTCCAATGGAGTGCCAATTACAGTGTATCTAAAATTAAGCACAACTATTAGATTATTTTTCAAGATATTAGATTAGTTTTCAAGTTTTTTATTTTTATTTTTATATGTTTTTATTCTTTGTCAAATTAGTTGTCCAATTGGGTATTTGTAATTTTGTTTTATATTTTGGAATGTTGATATTGTGTAGTAGTGAAACTTGTTTATTTATTTTAATTTTAGATTTTTAAAGGGTAGACTAGTCTCCTTTGTGTTTGTGAAATTTATTTTGATTAGAATTGTTAGGATTTGAATAATTTAATAATTAATGATCAAGTATTAATTTGTTAACCTGAGCTCTTTCTTGATAAGGGTGGTGAATTCAAACCAAGTTATGTATTTCATACCAAGTAATGTGCTGCATGACTTACCAAGTCGCAAATACATATATATTTTTTAATAAAAAAATTCATGTGAAAAATATGGGTTGATCCGATTCAACCTGCAACTCGATTGACCATATCCTGTTTTTAACCTGCTTAAAATGACTCGTTATTTTATTTATTTATTTATTTTACCCGAACTAGTTTTCAACCTAAACCTTGTTTGACCTGACCTGGTTGTTCACCAACTCTACTTCTAGTTGACCTAATAATTTTAGGTATTTTAGAACCACAACCAATTACACACCAATTTTCACAACTATTTAATGTGACAGACTGTAATTGGTTGTTTATTATTTTCACATGGACCCACCATATTTTTTTCACTATTCACAGTTAGCCACATCAAATAGTTATGAAAATAAATGTAAAATTGATTGTGGTTTTAGAATTTAGTTTCTCATAAATAAGGGGAACTAATAGACATTTTAAGTTGCCAAATACTTCCCATAAAAAAATGATAATAATAAAAGGTCCCAAAATACTAATTACACTCAGCCCAATAGTGAAAATCCTACCGAGCTGGTGGATTGTAATTGGTGGGCTTGGATAGAAAACACTAAGGCCTCATTAGTTTTCTCTCATATTTTCTCCCATAACCAAACACATGAATATATTATTTTATCTCCACTTTTCTCTTTTCCTTTTTTATCTCTCCCAAAATCACCCCTGCCAAACCTAAAGCTTGGATAATCCACTCATAATAGACAAATATGCAGAAATATGTATCATATGAAAGAAGTTTATGGGATTTCTACTAAGGTTAAGGCTTAGCTTTAGTGCACTCGCGCCGACACGATTTGGACATGTCAACCATTTCCTTCTAATAACATTAAATAAATAAATAAAAATAAGAAAAAAAACAAAGAAAAGTTGGTAGACAATTTAAATGCTTTAAAGGATCAAGTTAAGTTTGTGTCCAATTATAAAATTGAACTATGAAATAGACCCATCGATAGTTTTCTCAAAGTATATATATATATATATACACACACACACTATAAGTCTTCATGGAAGGTGAAAACGGCTTTCACGACAGATTTCCATATTAGAATGATAGAACAAGTTTATGGAATAAACAAGGAGTATGAGACATGCTACTTGTTTAACCCAGCAACCATAAAAGCTCATAAGAAGAAAGGTCATAACTTCTTACATATAGTTTTGGTCCAAGTTGGAGTTAAACCTCTCATTAGATCAGGATTGAACAATTCGATTTTGTTAGCCCTTAGAGATACCCGTCATATAAGGTTTAATGACAGTCTCTTAGGAACCATTGAAACCAGTTTGAGTAACGGACCAGTCCATTTCGACTGTTTCCCAAATTTCACAGTTCACCTTCATGATCCACATGTCATGAAAGCTTTAACCCTAAATATCAAGACCCATGGAACCCTTATGGTAAAGGGAACCAGCCAGTTAGCCTTGATATACAGAGTGTATTACAAGTGCATCAAGACAAACATGAATGTTGGTGCTTTGGACAGAAAGAAGATGGAAGAAACACTTTTTATCCAAACCAACGTCCAAGCCAAAGTCCAGATCCCTAGAACCCTGAAATGGTTAGAAGTTTCCTTCCTAGAAAGTTGGAAATTAGAAAATGAGAATTACCCTCTTCAGATCCAAAACCCAGGTCAGAATTTAGAGTTAGATTTTGTCCAGTAGCTAGCAGATGGTTTTCTTAGACTAAGTTTTGACAAATCTAGATTCAGGTCAACATTAGACGATTATAGGCCTAGATTCCCAATAGATCTCCACTGATTTCCTTCATCTAGTAAGCAGCTACCTAACCTCTTAGGAGATAGACCTGCACCCTTAGCTAGCTCCTTTAGAACTCTAGCACCATACCCTAGATCTAGAAGAGACTTAAGTGTAGATTTCCAAGGAGTCAAAACCAAATCCTAAGTTAGTACACCATGCTATACAGCCAAACATGACTCAGTTATCGATCAAGATGATAACAACAGTCAAAAGGTAGAATCCCCCTCAGGAACAGATATGGAAGACCCATATCAAGATTATGATCTTAAAGTTTTAAGAAAAGAGTTTAAGCCAGATATGAAGTTTTTAGGTGATGAATTTGAATTAGAAAAGAAACGAGTCAAAAGAGAAGCCTATAGAGCCAATCATACCAGAGAACAAAAGGTTGAAGTTCTCAATGCTTGGAAAGAATTCATGAAAGAGGTATCCGATAATATCCCTTTCTTTGAATACTTTGAGAACTATTTTAGTTGGCATAGAAAGACTTGCAAACAGGTTACCCAGCCTAGTCAACCAACCCAGAACCCCCCAACTACTAGTGTTGCTACCCAAAAGGTCTCAGTCAGTACCAAGGTAAACACACTTAGTAAACAAGAAGAATTACTTTTAGATCTCATAGAACAGATCGAAGGTCCTATAGTAAAAGCCCAAAAGCTTAGTGCATTTCATGTAACCTTAGTTAGGGAAACTATTAAACCCGAGCCAAGGACTCGTGAACCTAAAGTAGATCTAGAGAAAATCTATGATAGGTTCTCTAGGTCTAAGAAGGAAGTTACAGTCAACGACCTTCAAAAAGAGATCAAAGAAACCAAATCCGAGGTCAGAACCCTTAAGCAAGAAATGACCATCCTTAGGGTCGACAACAGTCTCTTTGATAAAAGAGTCAAAAACCTAGAAGAACCTTTTCATAAAGAAAATGGGAAAGATTCCTCATCCCAGGATCCTTCTGATGAAGAAGATGAAACAGTTAACCCAACAGCGGATATGGTCCAAGTTCAAAATGAACAACCCAGTGGTGAAAAGTTTTTAGAAACCATGAATAGGATTGATTTCCAAAAATGGCATTCCATAGTCAAAATTGTGATTAGCAAGGATTATGAGTTCAATACAGTAGCCTTAATTGACTCAGGAGCTGATCTCAATTGTATCCAAAAAGGAATTATCCCTTCCAAGTATTTCAAGAAAACCAGAGAAAGACTGACATCTGCAAGTGGAGGACAAATGCAGATCAAGTATAAGATTCCAAAGCCCATGTTTGCCAAGATGGCACATGTTTCAAAGCCACATTTGTCTTAGTTAAAAATATGATAGACAAAGTCATCCTAGGAAACCCATTCATGTGTCTGTTGTATCCCTTCGTAACGGATAGTGAAGGAATCACTACCCATCATTTTGGCCATCCAGTCAGGTTTAAGTTTCTTGGGAGCCCTGAACCGAGAGATATTAGTATCATCTAAGATGTCTCTGTCTCCAAGACCTTTAACCTTATTAGAGCAAAAACCAAGCAGCTCAAATATTTGGAAGAAGATCTAAGATACAAGAAAGTCGAAGAAAGACTTGCTTGCAAAGACTTTCAGGAAGAAATCAGAGAGTTTGAAGAAAAACACAAGCAGGAAGTCTGCTCTGATTTACCTACAGCCTTTTCGTATAGAAAGAGACACGAGGTAGCTCTCCCATATACCAAAGACTTTAATGAAAAGGATATCCCAACTAAGGCTCGACCCATCCAAATGAACCAGGAACTTATGGATGTTTGTAAAACCGAGATTGGAGATCTCCTTAGGAAAGGAATCATCAGGAACTTTAGGTCACCATGGTCTTGTCCATCCTTTTATGTCTAGAAAAATGCTGAAATAGAAAGAGGTGTTCCCAAATTAGTCATCGATTACAAGCCCTTTAACAAAGTCTTAGAACGGGTAAGGTACCCAATCCCCAACAAGAAAGACTTGGTCAATAGGCTTAGTAAAGTAATGATTTTCAGTAAGTTTGATATAAAGAGTGGTTTTTGGCAGATTCAAATCAGAGAGTCTGATAGGTATAAAATAGCTTTTACCACACCTTTTGGTCATTACGAATGGAACGTAATGCCCTTTGACCTTAAAAATGCACATTCTGAATTCCAAAATATCATGAATGAGATTTTTAATCCATTCTCTAGTCATGCTATTGTGTACATCGATGATGTACTTATCCTTTCAGAATCCCTAGATCAACATTGGAAGCATCTACGAGCTTTTCTCCAGACAGTGAAGTTCAATAGTCTTGTTGTTTCAGCCCCCAAAGTCAAGCTTTTCCAAACTAGTGTCCAATTCCTAAGCTTTGATATAAAACATGGTGTCATCAAACCCATAAATCGAGCAATCCAGTTTGCCGACAAATTTCCAGATGAAATCCTAGACAAAACCCAACTCCAGAGATTTCTAGGATCTCTCAATTATATCTCAGAATTCTATCAAAATCTCAGGCAGCAATGCAAACTACTTTTTGATAGACTTCAAACCAATCCACCTCCTTGGACTCCTTCTTAGACTTTAGTTGTCCAGAACATCAAGAAATATGTCAAGACACTCCCTTGTTTAGGAATTCCCTCAGTCAATTCCTTCAAGATTGTCCAGACTGATGCCTTTAACATAGGTTATGGTGGCATTCTCCCCTCCAGCGTGATAGTCCTAATTCTCCGGAACAGATAGTCTGTTTCCACTCAGGAATTTGGACTCCCACTCAGTTTAATTATAGTACTATTAAAAAAGAAATTTTATCTGTAGTATTATGTATTTCAAAATTTTAAAGTGATCTTTTGAATCAAAAGTTTTTAATAAGAATTGATAGTAAATCTGCAAAATATGTTTTAAAAAAAGATGTTCAAAACATTGCATCAAAACAGATTTTTGCAAGATGGCAAGCCATCCTTTCAGTTTTCGATTTTGATATTGAATTCATAAAAGAAACTCAAAGCAGTATCCCTGATTTCCTTACTAGTGAATTTTTACAGAGTCCAAACCAAAATGTCGGGAAAGAAACTGTACAAAACCTAACTCCAAAGTTGCCTAAACAAACCACAGGTAGTTCTAGTCAGGCAAAGAACCCTGGCCAACTAGTACCAGCCTCCCCCGTATTAGTCGCCAATTGCTTTGTGATCTCAACCATCCCGAGACCAAATTAAGAAGGGCCAGTCCAACACAGTTACAGTTTAGCCTTAGCTTCCCCAGCTCCCAAACAAATCACCCCATATACAGTTGATGATCCCTTTGGCCCCATACAATCCCAAAAATCATCCTAACCTTTACCTAGAAGAAATAGCTCACCTTATTTCAAAAAACCATTTGTCCAGCATATCTCTTATATTGAACATCATATTGTTCATATAAAAGATCCCCCAGCCTTAGCCATGGAAGTCCTCCCAAATGGATGGCATTTTCTCCTAAAACACCTAGAGAAAAACATCAAGTACTACATTCATATCCTTATCCAGAAAGGTTCTACCAAAATAAAAGATATCATGAACAAAGGGGACCCCTCAGTCGTCCTCTACCATAAGTTCATAATCACAGGTTTTATCAATAGTAAAGATTGGGGATAGCATCCCTCTCTGCTAAGAACTCTCAAAGGCCTCAAGTCTTTCACAGGTTCAGATCTCCATTATAGTTACTACGACTATATGGATGCTATTGAAAAGGTCCTGTAAGTTCGTTTAGACCCCTGTAAACTTAAATTGTTTAACCTAATTAATTAACCAAGTGAATACTTAGGTTTATTCAGATCTAGGTTAAAACAATAACAATCATATCAAGTAAAGCAGCGGAAAAATAAAGAACATAAAGATATGATGACCCAGGAAAACCAAACCGGTAAAAAACCTGGGGAGGATTTAGCCTAGCTATCTTCAAGGTAAAACCGCAAATCCACTAGAAAGAATTGAAGTTTACACAATAAGACTTAGACCACTAACATCCTATTGCTACCCAAGTGTAGGAAACTTACTACCACGACTTCATGATAGCTCCGAGATCCACGGACTCCTTCTTTCTTTAATATTTGCAAAACACAAGCACCACCGTTTGTGACGTTGAGACTCCACTCAAAGGTTTAGCAATACAAACTCTCTTGTTTGTGACTCCAAGACCACCCTTGAAGGTTTAGATCATCAGCACCTTTGATGACTAGAGAAGGCAGCAACTTCAGCAATACCGGATCTTGAGATTCTTCAAGGAACAACACCGGTAGAAGTTATAAGAGAGGTTTTAGGAACAAAACCCTAAATACAAAAGAGGCACACTCTTTTCTCTCTAAAAAGCCTTGTAAAAACGTGCTTAGAGTTTCCTTTATATAGTGGGAGAAGTAGATCTGAAACCCTAATCCTTAATGGGCTAGAACTGCTGTTTGGGCTTAATTAAAATTCTGCAGATACGACTTTCGATCGGTCGAGCCTGTTTTTCGATCGATCGAACCAGGCAGATTCTGAAATCTTCTTTCTGCAGCTTGTATGTTCTTATGTGCTTACGATTTGCCAATTGTTCTAAGCTCTTAGAACCTAACAATCTCCCCCTTTGGCAATTCGTGACAAAACTTTCATACAAAATGAAATGTTAAAATACAAGAACAACCCAATACAATAAAATGCCCAATTACATCACAAATCCCAATCTAAAACTCTTAACCTAGAAGTTGCCAAGAAGAGGTAGAAGGTCTTGATCAGAATGCACCTGTCTTTCCTGAAACACTCAACAAACACATCACCGCATGTGTGGAAAGAAAGACATATAAACAAAATGAAGCACAATATAAAAACAAAAGTAAACTAACTCTCCCCCTAAGTTAGATACATCAAAAAGTTTTTATATTCTCCCCCTAAACAAAACAAACAGGATTCCTACATTTCATCTATTTCTCCCCCTTTTTGTTACGTATTGACAAATACAACTCAAACAAAGAGTAAAGTGACAGTAAACATGAGAGAAAAAGAAAACTAAGGGAACATAAAACAGTTTAGCTCTATACAAAAAAGAGATAACTCCCCCTATAAAGAGCAACAACTCCCCCTATGAACAACAAAGGTTAAAAACAAGCTTCTCCCCCTATAAAAATAGGAAAAACAAAACAAGTTTTGGGAAAAACAGTTTTGGGGAAAATTTAGGAGGTGGGGATAAATAAAAACACACAAACCTAAAAAAAATTAAGTTGAGGATACACATGAAGAAAAATATTCTCTCTTTCAATAAATGTAAACTTGACACAATGTGACCCATAAACAGTTGCATGAATAGAGAAAATATTTGCACATTGATTATCCACCATATCTCTTAAGAAAAATATTTTCTGTAATTCACACATCAAGAAAAATAGCATATACTAAAATATACAAAGGACTCAAAAATTAATCAATCAATTTTTAATTCAAGTTGAGTACCCAATTTAGCAAAGTGTATGCATGGTATGTGTGAAAACAATGAGAGATATTACTGCAAAACTGCAAGATGGACACAGAAAAACAATGCAACTCATGTGAATCCTAACCATAAATGATGCATGAAAAAAATTTGGTCAAAAACTCTAAAAACTGAAAATTTTTCAGTTTCGATCGATCGAGCATCGATCGAATACCAATCGAGTCAGACAGAATCAAACCAAAAATTTTAATCGCAATTTCGATCGGTCGAAAAACACCCTCGATCGGTCAAAATTCTGGAAAACTCAATTTTTTGAAAAACAGAGCAATTTAATGCAGTAACTCCTCAAAGCACAATATTTCATGAATGAAATGCATGAGTATGAGACTAAAAGTTTTTCAAAAACACTTGAATTCAACCCAGATCTTTCAAAAAAACAAGTTTTTCAATCAATATGACCTTAAAACTCAAATTTTGCATCAAAATCAAGAAATTTTCAATCTTGGATGGCCACAAAAAAATCACACACAATAACATGTACAAAGTTTAGCAAAGAGTAACTTTGTGTAGTGTGTACAACTAGCAAAAGCTTGAGAGACATGCAAGGTGATATGTGAATAGTAATCAATCACAAAGTCTACAAAATTTATCACATAAATTTGATAGAGACTATCACCTAAAGAGTTACATCATATAACTTTCATATCTCCTAGAATAGAAGCTTGCAATCATGTAAGTTTCTTGATTTGCCTCAACAATAATATTCAATTTTAATTAATTAGAAACTTAATAAAAGCCGGGATAATGTACACACCTATTTTATTTGAATTTGTGAGATTATTATAGCCCAATAATGTACACACCAATTTTAATAGAGGTTACACCTTATGTTCTTTTTGTGCATGTGCTACACTTTCTCGAGCACAAAATCTTACGATATGCACTAAGGTGTTCATGATTGGCTAGTAAACAGTGGTGAGATGGTTATTTATGTCTTTCTCAATAAGTTCAAGTCCAACAATCAAAGGCATGTGACTTCAAGATCAAGATCATATGATCAAAAACTATAAACATCTTCCCACACAACATGCACTACAAAGACTTCAACAAGTAAAGTGCAATAAAATAAGCTCATCCAAGCTAAACAAAGTACATAAACATGTTATGTAAAGATAATATGGCCAACCTTAATTATAAATCCAAGATATATAATACAAAGCACATAAAAATATTTTTGGTTTTAAAAAAATTTTATGACCAAAAACAAAAAGCACACATTATGCTAGATTATTAAAAAAAATGCAAATGCAATGCATGACAGTGCTGAACTAAGCTATAAAGGGTACACAAATAAGAAATATAAATTTCTTAATTAACCCTTGAGTACATGTACAAACTAGTACATACTAAAAAAAATCAAAAAATAGCTTAGCACCTATAGAACACATACTATTCAAGTTTCTCCACAATGTCAAGCATGTTCTAAATCAAGAGAGAGATATCATAATCCATGTAATCCTCAAGAAAAATAAAACTAGACACAAAATAAAATATTTTTGTTTTTTTGAAATTTTTCAATGTTTTTGGATTTTTTTTTTAAAACAAAAAACAACCTAGAAAAAAAAAAACACAAAACAACCAAAAACAGAAACAAAACATGTCCACAAATAATTGAAAGAATTAAATCAGGGACAAGTCAGTAACACTCACCTTAGAGAATCTTTTCTCACCCATATAGCACGAGTCTTCGGCTTTGTAGGTGAAAATCCATGTGAAGCAGAGTGTATTTGAGGGATTACACCAATCTTATGAGAAAGACTGAAATCCTGCAAATTCCTTTCACAAGCCAACAAGCTCAAATTTTTCAAAAGCATATGAAACAATTTATTTGGACTTATGGCAGGAGAAATATCATCACATATCCTAGATTGAAACACAGAATGCTTAAATTTCAATTTATGACAATTAGGACGAATGTGACCAGAGACACCACAAAAGTGACAAACAGGAACAAATTTAGGAACATTAGTATTCCTAACAGCAAGTCTAGTCTCAGATTTTGGTTTTTGCCTCAACAAAGAACAATTTGGTCTAATATGACCAACAACACCACAAAGGTGACAAGTAGGCACAAAAACAGATTTCTTATACTCTCTAACAATAGGTTTAGACTTAGGTGTAGAAACTTCAGCGTCTATATCAGAACTTTTACCTTTGTCTAACCTAGCAAAATAAACCTTTTCTTTATTATTCCTCTTTGAAAGGAGGGATATAAACTTTTTCAGCTTTAGGCTTAATAGAAACAGAAACACTTCTGTTATCAACAACAAGCTTGGTACTAGTCAAATTTTCAATTTTAGCTTTGGATTCAGCTAACTCTTGTTTCAAACTTTTCATCTTCTCATCTTGAGAGGAAATTTGATTTCTCAAAAATTCATTCTTTTTATTAGATTCATCTAATCTAACAATCAATTCCTCTTTTTCAAGATTAGCCAATTTTAACTCTTCTTTGAATTTCTTAACAATTTTCATAGATTTCAATAATTCTTTATGAAGAGTTTCACAGGCATCAATAAAATCAACAGAAACAACAGTGTCCTTTTTATTCAAATCATCACAATCATAAAGAGTAAGACACTTAAAATTATCCATGATAACAGGGATCAAGGATCAGCTCTTAGATCAAAAGATCTAACCCAAAAGAGCTACCCGCTCTGATACCACTTGTAAGTTCGTTTAGACCCTTGTAAACTTAAATTGTTTAACCTAATTAATTAACCAAGTGAATACTTAGGTTTATTATTCAGATCTAGGTTAAAAAAATAACAATCATATCAAGTAAAGCAGCGGAAAAATAAAGAACACAAAGATATGATGACCCAGGAAAACCAAACCGATAAAAAACCTGGGGAGGATTTAACCTAGCTATCCTCAAGGTAAAACCGCAAATCTACTAGAAAGAATTGAAGTTTACACAATAAGACCTAGACCACTAACATCCTATTGCTACCCAAGTGTAGGAAAGTTACTACCACGACCCCATGATAGCTCCGAGATCCACGGACTCTTTCTTTCTTTAATCTTTGCAAAACACAAACACCACCGTTTGTGACTTTGAGACTCCACTCAAAGGTTTAGCAATACAAACTCTCTTGTTTGTGACTCCAAGACCACCCTTGAAGGTTTAGATCATCAGCACCTTTGATGACTAGAGAAGGCAGCAACTTCAGCAATACCGGATCTTGAGATTCTTCAAGGAACAACACTGGTAGAAGTTATAAGAGAGGTTTTAGGAACAAAACTCTAAATACAAAAGAGGCACACTCTTTTCTCTCTAAAAAGCCTTGTAAAAACGTGCTTAGGGTTTCTTTTATATAGTGGGAGAAGTAGATCTGAAACCCTAATCCTTAATGGGCTAGAACTGCTGTTTGGGCTTAATTAAAATTCTGCAGATACGACTTTCGATCGGTCGAGCCTGTTTTTCGATCGATCGAACCAGGCAGATTCTGAAATCTTCTTTCTGCAGCTTGTATGTTCTTGTGTGCTTACGATTTGCCAATTGTTCTAAGCTCTTAGAACCTAACAGGTCCCTTTCTTCCAGAACAAGAAATTTGACCAGTCTTGGTTTATAATGTTTGACAAGAAATTCCATGATCAAATCCCTTCATGGTTTTTCAAATGGTGGGAAATGCTTAGGCCAGTTCCCTAGATTTGGCCTGAACCTCTTCAAAATTGCCTCAGATACTTCAGTACAAGACTCCAGTTAACAAACCATAATTCCCAATTTCCAGTCATCCTACACATGACATTTAGGTACAAGATCCATTGGATCAGTATGTGGAACTATGCAATCCAAGACAATTTATTAAACAGAGAATTCTCAGTCAAGTGGCGGGATAGCCTTAACATTGATCCAATCATCAGTAAAATTCACAAGGATTATCCACCTCTAGTACATAGGAATATTGCTCCAGTTACAAGATCCCAATCCAGTTTAGACTCCGTCCAAATCACCGGAAAATCTACCAAAGAATTAAAGGATCTTGCTCAGCTATTACTCCTCCCATCAGAAGAACTATAATCACTAGAAAAAGGATCTCCTGCATCCTCTGAAGCATCAGCTAATTTTGATCCTAATGATCCTCTGCTCCAGGACTCTCAGGACCCAATGATGCTTACAGATTAAACAGCGATTAGAGATACAAGATGACTATTCTGGATAGCATCAGTCACTATTCAGGAATAGCATTTTCAGACAATTTACTATTCATCTACAATACCAGTCACTGTTGATGAACAGTAACTCGCACCCTGCCGACAGATAAAGACAAGGGACAGAACACTATTCATGAATAGTAACAGTCACAACTCATGAACAGTACCTGACACAATTATTCAGAATTACTATTGCTTTCGGTGGAAAAGATTTTCACTCCAGTAAAAGCAATTTACTCTCCGGATTTTCAGCAATCTCTTGAAGGATCCAAGGCTCTCGTCTCCCTATAAATATCAGCTTCCACTCCAGTTGAAGGTAGGCTCCTAAAGTAGGCTCCAAAAAATTGTGAAATCCAATTTTAGGAAAAGAACCCTCCCTTATAGTAATGGTAATATATATATATATATATATATATATATATATATATCCGATGGGCTCATATATAATGTGCCCTACGTGAGTTGAAGCCATTCGTCTAACTTGGCTTATAATTGAAGTTGCAACCAATCCAAGAGAAGGTAAACTATGTAACCAATCCTCTCTAAACCATTCCGTGGTGACAACTCATTAACTTTACAATTTTGCTTAAAAGATCTTTTAGAGTCTTCAAAGTTGAAACACATTCTCTCTATGAAAACTCAATTGGTATGTGCTGCTAATCAAAAACACATGCTATATAGAAGTTGCTCAATCTTTTAATCAAGAAAAAAAAAAGGTATAAGCTAGCCATGGCTTTCTATAAGCATATCTTCATTTTGTCTTTGGTTTTAGCATTGCCATTCTCAAGCATGGAAATGAGGCTAGCAGCTTGCCACATTTTGGATGCAACTCCAGCATTAACAAAGCCAACAATCCCAACTTTGGTCAAGCCCTCAAACTCAATGCTACAATTGCCAAGCAGTACGGACTTAAGATTTTAAGCTAGTGGAGTCGGAGTATAAAGGAAAAAAAAAAAAAAAACCTCCAAATAGATATTCATATATTATTAAAAAATTATAAATATTCAAAATCGTTATTTCTAAATACATTAAGATGCAATTATTTACCAACAAAAAAAAAACAAAATAATTTTTTTTTAATATGTAGACTGGCTAGGATTTTTTATTTTTTATTTATTTATTTATTTTGTTGAAGTTAGAGTATTCACAGTAATGGTGCTAAAAATTTTAGCTTTTAGTACTTCAAAAAGCTACTCTATCTATTTTACCACCTCACTTTACAATGCATCCAATATTCAATATTAAATGTTCTATTTTTTTTGTCACTTCATCTAAAATAATATAAATAATTTATTAAAATAATAAAAGAAGAGAGAGAATTTGAGTTTTTTAATTGAAGAAAGAAATATAATCTTAATAAAATATTGTATTTTATTTTTAATAACTTGCTACAGTCAACTAGTATTTATACGAGTTTACTGTAATTAAAAAAAAATTTAGCTTTAACTTCTCCAATAACACATGATTTTTTGATTTTTTGGTAATAAAATAGTTTTTTTTTTTTTTTTTTTTTTTTTTTTTTTTTTGTGTGGCTAAAATACAATCACCATTATGAATGTTTTTGTTAAGTTTTTAGGTTAGATAGTTGCTATTTGGACAAGGCTAGTTAGGCTTCTTGAGGAAAAGGTAGAAGTAAGATTTTGGAAGCAGCAACTACAAAAATTAAACATATAATAACTATATAAGAAAAAAAAAATATTGGACTTGGGGGGCCCGAGACCCCTTGGGCTCCCACCTGCGTTCGTCTCTGCAAGCACCCAAAATTCCTCTCGGCGTTTCTGGAACACCAAAGGATCCAAGCTCCATGTCTGCCGACTCTGCAGAAAGCCACATTACTAGCAATCACTATGGGCCTAATCAACATTGCAGTAACCAATAAGTTTGCCAAACACATATGCATACAGTTCTAAAAGTGACACTACCTTTCGATGTCATATATAGTTTACTTCTAAAATAAATGACTCTTTGGATGTGAGGGAAAAGTACAAGTCCTTCGATCCTTGGTTTGTTGCTATACTATTCGTATTAGGTTGTCTGCAGTTAGTCTATGTACACTTGCTACAAATAATTATTCGAATAAAATTAGTCATTTTATGCACAATATTTTCCATTTCTTGAATGGTTTTCCTCCATTGTGAATTTGGATTGGATTTGTGAATTTTAGGCCTTTGGGAATTTGACATATATATATATATATATATTTATATATATATATAATATTTTTTTTTGTGTGTTGAGGCTCATTTTAGGAAGCCCAGTAAGAAGAAGCAGCCCAGCAACATCAACAAAAAAGAACTAGAAAGTGGATAGAAAACCCATTAAGCCTAAGTGGCAAGAATAATAGATTACAGGTCCATAAAGCCAATAAATGGATCTTGAAGAAGTAATGGGCCTAAAAAGGCCCGAAAAGAAAGAAACAGTGAACCATGGGCCATGGATGTAGAAAAGTGAGAATAGGCCACGTTTATTATGGCAGGCTCAAAGTAAAGTAAGTACAGGGCCATAAAAAAACTTATGAGCTCTAAGGATGAAGTATGGAGTAGTTGGACCAAGGAAGCCCGACGAATTAGTAAAAACCCATGGAAGGCATGGAATTAGAAAGGGCCAAGGACGCCCAGAGGAAAGTAAATGGGACAAGAGAGCCCGTAGGTAGACATGGCAAGAGGGCCCAGTGAGCCCTTAGAAAGGAAAACAAATAGCAGGCCCAAAGAGGCCCAATGGTACTAAATTAAATCACCATACCATGAATATAAAAACAGTGCAGCAGGAAGCAATAACAAGGCCGCAAAAACCAAAACACGAGAGGATGCAAGTGAGCTAAAGCCCATAACTGAGCAAAAGCCCAAACCCCAAACGACAAGTAAGTAAAGAAGTAGCCCACGCCATAAGAAGTTAGAGGTGAACGGCCAACATGAACAGACAGACGCCCAGACCGCGGCAAACGCATAAACGGCGGGTAGATTTTGGACTGACATGAAAAATGAAGCACGCGCAAGGCCTAGGTCTCACCAGCCTGTACCCAGCCAATACAGGAAAAGGTGGGCCATGGGTTAGAGGTAAGGGGGGACGTGGTCTAGCGGAGGGGAGAGGGAAAAAACCTATTTCAAGGATCCTGCTCAGGCGACTTTCGGGTGAGTGCCCTGCTAGGATGACATGCCACCTGAAAATAGCAAAGCTGAGTTGGAATCGTTTTGTCCCCGCCTAGTGATGTGGTCGGGCACCTAACTAATCAGTAATGGCCGGCAAGGACACATACCAGGCAAAAGGCAGTTAAGGGTAAAAAGGTAAAAGCCAAGCCACGGTAGGCACTATATAAGGGCACTCACTGTGCGCAAGAAAGAGGGGGAAGGGAAGGAAAAAGAAAAACATAGTAGGAATAAGAAAAAAAACTAAGGAAAGTGCTAATACTAGCTAAAAAAGAAAAAAAGAGAAAGGAAAAAGATTGAGAAAAGAAATAAAGATAAAACGGAGGAAAGAGAGATGGCGGGCATGCATTAAAATGGGTTGTTTTCCCTCTCTCCCTCTCAAACTCACGCTCTCTATTGTTATTGACCTAGGCATAAGTCATTTAGGACCGTCCCTTCAAAGCCATTAATCTCTCATTTGAGAAATTATTTGCATTGAAGGAATGTTGTCTCCTTCTTGACTTGAATCCTTTTAACATATCGCAATAGACTAATTGTTTTATAAGTTTGCCTTTATTTCCTCTTTCTTTTCTTTTCTTTTTTTCTCAGCATTCACTTTCATGTTAATACTCAATCTTTCTTGCTATTTCATCGGAATATGTATTCTTTGCAATGTCTCGTCATTTAAGTTAAGTAAGAAAACCTCTTTGATATTACGTTACATCCGCCTCCTGTAATCATCTCAAGAAGGCCTACCTGCCACGATCACATAGTGTAAACTACGACAAAACAGAGCATGGCTTGCACACAAACCAGACCAAGGTGAGTTACAATTGGACCGGTCCCAACTCTCTAACCCAGAATATTTTGGGCTTAACATGGCAGGAGGGAGCGACTCAGCCCAACGTTGTACAAAAAGCCCATTACACCCGTTACAAAATTGGCGACTCCACTAGGGAGTTGGGAAATAGACAGGGACAGAGATCCTCGCAAGCAAATGCCGTCAAAATCCAGGGCAATGCAAAATATTAGCACCGTGCCTTCTCAAGCAGAGTCTAGGCCAACAACACCTCACCAATGCCATTCTAATCAGGTGGAAGGCGCTACCGGAATGGGGGCTGGGCCCTAGCCGCAGACAAAGAATCCTAATGATGATGCCAATACCTTTGTTGAAGTGCTGTAACTGCTGCAACATTCATAACAACATATGATAGAGGAAATCCGTTAGCTGAAGGCGGATAAGGCGAAAGAGAAGGGGAGCCAGCATGACCCGGAGCATGTGGCAGACAAAGAGGAGACACCAAATGGAAGTGCTCCGCAAAATGCAGGACAACGTTACATTACCATGGCGGAGGCAGCTGCTCTCCTAGAGCGTGAAAGAGCTAGAGCACCAAAAGATAGGTTCTATGCATGAAGGCCACCTTACCCGTTGAGAATGCTCAACAAGCAATACCCGGAGAGGTATGAACCACGAGCCTTTGCGCAATATGATGGCAGGAAGGGAAATGCCGTCGAACATGTAAGCAAGTTTATCGACACTCTTGGCCCTTATGCAGCAGACGAGGACTTATGCCTTCAAGAATTTTTTAAGTCATTGTGCGATCGTGCTTATACCTGGTATACCGGTTTAAAGTCAGGATCAATCCCAACTTGGAATGACATGGTCGACGTATTTTGCACTAAGTACTTTCATGGAGAAGAAACGGTGACACTCGCAACTTTGCAAGCTACCAAGCAAAGGAGTGGAGAGGATTTAATGGAGTATATTAAAAGGTTTAGAGACATAGCACTTGACTGTTACGATCACTGTGAGGAGAAGACACTAGTGGAAATGTGTATGACGAATATGATCAGGGAGTATCGAGTTGTTCTAGAAAACTTGGAGATTTCCTAGTTTGCACAACTGCTGCAAAAGGCTAGGAGGACCGCTCAGTCGGTAAGTCCGGCTCTTGACAAAAGAAACACCTCGCAGGCTATGACAGCTTCTGCAGGCGAAAAGAAAAGAAAGACAGATGGAAAGGAGCGTGATACTTCTTCACCAATACCATGCACCCCAAAGGAGTTGGATGTGTTCTTGGACAGGTGGATAGTAGACGGAGTTTTTAAGCCCAATCAAGTCTCTAGGGAACCCATAGAAGAAGAGTGAAGGGACCTACGCTTCAGCCGATTGTACAACTACGTGCAACATCCTACTGCAGAATGTTGGGCGCTCCGCAGGCTAATACACCGTAGGATTAAAGAAGGAACCCTAGAGCTAACGCAACAAAAAGTTCAAAGAAACCCACCCCGAATCATAAAGGGAAAGGTGTAGCGGCGGTAGTAATCTACGCAGACCCAGGGGAAGATAAATATGAGAACCCAATCCTGCCCACCGCAACAATTACCACATTACAGAAAAGCTCCAAGTTCAAGAACTTGTTTGATCAATTAGGCCTCACGGCGAAGGAGTGAAAGATAGCCACGGAGGCTTTGGTAAGCATCGCCTCCGGGGCGGGGATAGAATGTTTGACAGCAGAAGCTGCAGAAGAAAAAGCTTTCCTACAAGAATTGAGTGAAATCACTTTCAGTAATGAGGACATGGAGGTGAGATGCCCTGACCACAGGAGACCCCTTTATCTAGCCGCATCAATAAATTAGATTTCTATCAAAAGAGCATTGGTAGACATAGGCGCCTCAGTAAATCTTGTTCCGTTAAGCACCTTGCAAGTAGTAGGAATTTCAGAAAAAAGGATCCAAGGGTGCCCAATGGAAGTAACTGGGTTCGGAGGAAACGACGAATACACCGCAGGCCATATTCAATTATGGTTAAAGGTGGGCCCCATAGCCTTTTTAGCCCGGTTTCACGTAGTAAAAATAGAAGTTTCATACCACGTGTTGTTGGGAAGACCCTGGCTGCATAAACGCCGTTTAGTCCCATCCACTTACCACCAGTGTGTGAAAGGAAGACTGAATGGCAGGATGATACGCATAGCGGCAAAGCCATCGCCATTCGAGCAAGCAAAGGCCCATTTGATGGAAACCATGTTCTACGACCAGTGGGCATCATCGGGGGAAAATTCGGTGTCGAAACCGCGAGGCATCTTTGTTCCTAGGTGAGAGGATATCCAGGACAACCCAGAACCTGACCTGAGAAAGTTGCTGTCTCAGAAAAGAAAGAGGAAAGAAGCGCCTACCACAGAAGCAGATGATGTACCACGATGCGTCAGGGTTCGGAGCCCTGACGGTAGAATCGTATACAGATTATGAAGATTCGCGGGGCCCACAAGTGAAACATGAGCTGGCCCCAAACACGAAGGGCAGCACAAAAGCCTAGTGTGTTGCATAGTTCAAGAAGGATTGGAGGAAAAGAATAGTGACGAAGAGTTTGCGGCAGAAAAGGACGTGCAGGTTATGTCAGAAGAAAAACTAGAGGAAGTCGACTTGGGGTCCGATTTGCAGGAACCAAGACCCATCTCAATCAGTTCGAATTGATAATGATGTTGGAAGAATATAAAGATGTTTTTGCTTGGGACTATAGTGAAATGCCCGGATTGGATCCTGGGCTAGTGATGCACACACTAAACGTGGGCCTGGAGGCCAAGCCAGTGGTCCAGCCTGCTAGGGTAGTTCACACTGAGATAGAGGGACAGATAGCCAAATAAGTACAGAAATTGCTGGCTGCAGGATTTATCAAGCCCATCAGCATCCACGCTGGCTGTCTAACATAGTACCAGTGAAGAAAAAGAACGGGCAGATAAAATGTTTTGTAGACTTCAGGAATCTCAACAAAGCCTGCCCAAAGGACGAATTCCCTCTGCCGAACATGGATCTATTGATAGATTCTGCGGCAGGAAATGCCATGTCCTCATTCATGGACAGGTTTAGTGGGTACAATCAGATTAGAATGGCGCCAAATGATGCAGAGAAGACTGCCTTCAGAACACCCATGGGCAACTTTTACTACACGATAATGCCATTTGGGTTAAAGAACGGGGGTGCAACCTATCAGCGGACAATGACGGCCATATTCCATGACATGATGCACCGGGAATTAGAAGACTATGTGGATGACATAGTGGTGAAATCAAGAAAGCGAGAAGAGCATGTCCAAGTATTGAGGAAGGTATTCGAAAGGTGTAGGACTTTCAAACTAAGGATGAACCCTCTCAAATGTGCATTTGGGGTATCCTTTGGGAAATTTTTAGGCTTTCTAGTCCATAGCAGAGGAATAAACGTGGACCCGGCCAAGGCCACGGCAATAGCAACCATGAAACCCTCAGTTACGGTTAAAGAATTGAAGAGTTTCTTGGGAAAGGTCTTGTATATTAGAAGATTCATCCCTGGTTTAGCATCCATTACCTTTGCTTTCAGCAAGCTGCTCAAGAAAGGGCAAGCAGAGCAGGTGGCCTTCAAAAGGCTACAGCAGATCATGATGAACCTCTTCACTGTGCAAGCCCCAATCCGTAGGAAGCCACTGTTGTTGTACTTAGCCACCAACCAATGTGCTGTGGGCACATTGATCGCTCAAGAGGATGGGGACGGTAGTGAACAACTGGTTTACTATATCAACCATGCCCTGAAAGATGCAGAAACTCATTATCTGAGGGCGAAAAGGGCATGTCTGGCCATTGTGTACGCCTCCCAAAGGCTACGTCATTATTTCTTGGCCTATGAAGTATGGCTGATGACTAAATCCCATGCCATAAAAGCTTTACTACAACAGCCAATTCTCTCAAGCAAAATATCCCAATGGCTGTTACAATTATCGCAATACGACCTAAAGGTGAGAACACCCAAGGCGGTAAAAAGTTAGGCTATAGCCGATCTATTGGCACAGTTCCTAGGAGAGGAAGAGTTCCCGCTGGATGATGAAGTGCCAGGAGAAATAGTCGTGGTAAAAGAAGCTAAGGAGCAATGGGTGATGAGATTCGATGGATCCTCTACCGCCCAATCAGGAGGAGTGGGAGTGGTTCTGTACCATAAAGAGAACGAAGCTGTAGCATTATCCTTCAAATTAGAGTTTCCGTGCTCGAACAACACGGCAGAATATGAAGCCTACTTAACCGGGCTAGCCATAGCCCTTGAAATAGGAGTCAAACATTTAAGAGTAATAGGGGACTCAAACTTAGTGGTCTGCCAGGCAGAGGGAGTTTCTCTTTAAAGGAATCGAGCCTGGTCCCATACAGAGCAATGGCCCAGAAGATGGAAGAGAAGTTTTTGACCTTTGAAATAGAGAATGCCCCGAGGAATGAAAACCGGTTCGCAGATGTGTTGGCTGCGTTGGGCTCATAAATAATCTTTGAAGGAAAAAGCACTCAGGTAGAAGTTCATAAGAGGTAACAGCTTATCATTGAAGTATTGAAGGAAAGATTCCAAGAGGAACGATGCAAAGAGGACTGGTGGAATCCAATAACAAAGACCTTGATGAAAGAGGGAGGAACTATGGAGTTAAAAGTATTAAAAGATTATGTGCTGGGAAAGGGAGAGTTGTACCGCAGAATGCCAAGAGGAGTCCTATCTAGGTGCGTGAGTCAAAAGGAAGCCCAGAGAAAGTTAAATGAAGTGCATGATAAGACTTGCGGATCCAGTGAAGAAGTCAACCTCTACCGCAGACTTTAAAGGGTAGGCTTTTATTAGCCGAATATGAGAAAAGACGCGGATCAAGTCCAAATTCAATGTGAGGCTTGCCAGCTGGTGGCAGATGGGGAGGAAAGTTACGTGGTGTTTGTCAGTGAAGACTGGAGAAAGCCATTTACCCAGTACCTAGCAGAAGGAATCTTGCCACAAAAGCACGATGAGCGGTATAAACTCAAAAGACTGGCAACACGATACTTCCTACACAACGGGGTCCTTTTCAAGAAAGGATATGAAGGAGACCCACTGCGATGCCTGGGTCTTGATGAAGTGGAAGACATGCTTAAAGAAGTGCACATGGGAGAATGCGGGAATACCAAGGGAAGAAGAAGTTGTACAGGTGTTTGCTATAGATGAGTTATTACTGGCCTTCCATGAAGAAAGACACGGCAGAATTCGTAAAAAGGTGTCATAGTTGCCAAGTACAGGTCAACTTAATCCACACCCATCCGTAGAGCTTGCACAACATGGTTACCCCATGGCCCTTCCACACTTAGGAGCTTGATCTGGTGGGACCAATCAACCCACCATCACATGGCTACGTATGGATCCTAGTTGCTACAGAATATTTCACAAAGTGGGTAGAGGCGGTACCACTCCGCAAAGCCACGGGAGGAGCAGTGGCAAATTTCATCAAGGAGAACATAATTGTGAGGTTTGGAGTACCCCACAGGATTATTAGCGACAATGGTACACCTTTTGTCAACAGTGACGTGAGAAGAATGTTAGAATTTTATCAAGTCAAGCACCACCGCTCATCGCTCTACTATTCCCAAGGAAATGGGCAAGCAGAAGCAAAGAATAAGACCCTCATAAAGATCATTAGCAAAATGAGTTAAGAGTACACGGGTGGATGGGCGACGCACCTACCAGGCGCTCTTTGGGCTTATCGAAATTCGTCGAAGTCAACCACCGGGTTTTCACCCTTTTCTTTAGTCTACGGGACATAAGTGATGAGCCCAGCAGAAATAATGACTCCGTCATTAAGAGTCATGCAAATGCATGAAAAGAGAGAAGAAAAGGGAGTTTTTGCCAAAGAAAGATATGAGGATTTAGAGGGGATTGATGAAAAGAGAGAAGAAACTCAAGAACGTAGCCGCAGATACAGACAAAGAATGACAGAGGCTTATGACAGGATGACCAAGGAGAGAGTGTTCGCAGAAGGGCAACTCGTATTAAAGGTGGCAGATTATGTCAGGAGAGGCATGGCAGGACCATCTAAGTTTGCACCGAAATGGGAAGGGCCACTTGTGATAAGGGAAGCACATCTAAGTGGGTATTACCGCCTAACTCAGATGGATGGCAAAGATTTGAATGATCCCATCAATGGAAAATGGTTGAAACGATATTATGCTTAAGGATAAAAGCTATGTAGTTACTTTTTCTTTTTGCCTTTTCTCTTTGTTTCCCTCAAGTAACTGTGTCACAAAACATAATTGTAACATGCTTTCACGTAATGAAAAGAAGTATGAAAATTACAAAAGCATACAATGTCATAGTAATAAATAAAAGTAGTAGCAAATGTAGATTGTAGTTACAAACCCAAATTATAGCAGTCTAAAAAAAAAAAAAAAAAAAAAAAAAAAGAGAGAAGAAAAGGAGAAGGAGGAAGTAAAGTTCAGTAGGAAACATAAGAGGGGAGGGCAAACCAAAAGATAAGTAAACTAAAGGGAAACTACATCATCAACGAAGCCCGGAGATAAGAGACTGATCCTCAAAGCGGCTGGACTCACCAGTGCTCGAGAGAAGACGCCTACGGCGAGCCTCCAAGTCTGCCACTTCTTTCTTCAGAACCTTAATCCGTGTGTCAATGGCATCAATGACAGGCTGAACTCTCCTCATGAAAAGGGCTCGGGCAATCTCATGGAGGTGATCAAGAATAAACTCCACGGTGAAGCCAACACTTACAAGCTCTTGAACTGCAGCTCTCCAATGAAGGATCCTCTCGGAGGAAATAGTGTCCATGAAGTTATGCTCGATGTCATTCATCATGCTCCCAAGCATTTTAGAAAATGCTCTCTAGTAGAGCGGCCCAGACAGAATCCTTGCATAAAATCATCGTGGCTGCTGTAGATGGCCTCCAGGTGAGAAACATAGTCCTCAGGGACTTTGAAGCCATGGAAGTCCATGTAAGGAGGACCAGAACCCCAAAATTCTGCAGGATTAAGATCATTAACTTCAGGCTGATCAAAATGAGCGAAGAAGGCCATAGCCTCACTCACTGGGTCCGTAACCGCAGCAGAACTGTTGCCTAACTCAAATTGGGAAGGGGCGGTAGGAAGTGGGCCTATCGAAAAAAAAAAATAAGAGGAAGAAGAGAATGAATTCATGAGTAAATAATAATAATAATAATAATAATAATAATAATAATAATAATAATAATAATAATAAAAATAAAAAGAGAGAAGAGAGAGGGGATCGAGACTTGTGAAAGCAGGGGCTGTGAAGGCAACAAAATAGGTGCGACGGGTGCGGCAAGAGGAGTGACAGTGGGTGCATCTACTGCAATTTTCAGCTCCTGGGAAGTTTCTGCAGGAAATAAAAATGCAAAGTAAATGGGTGTTACAAAAAAGAAAAGAAAAAAGAAAACGAAAGAAGACTTAACAAAATAAGGAATACGTACCCATAGACTCGACCCCGTGCTCAACACCTTCATCCTCCTCCTCAGAATCAGAAATCCTCTTTTTCACGGCAAGCTCATCATCGTGATCCTTAAGAACATCCTCGGAGCCCTCAGAAGACAAATCCATGTTAGGCCCCTGTGTAGCGGAACCATCTTTTGCCAATTAAGAGAGAGTCAGGAAAGGATCACTGGTAGAAATAACAACGGAGGTGGCAGGAGAAACAGCCTCAGCTTGAGAAACACTTGAAGATCAGTCTCCTTAACCTTCTTTGAACGAATACCCTTTTTCATAGATGCTGGCTCAGCAGGAGGGGTAGAGACCTCAGTGAGGACTCTTGGTGCAGCAGTAGAAGGAGTGGGTGTCACAAGTATTATATTAGTCCCACCAGGGAAACCTCCCAAAGGTGTCCCCATGGAGACAGAAAGCTCTTTAGTTGTGGGATGATATACAGAAAAAGGCTCGGGCTTGTCTTGAGGGACAAAAAAAGAAAAAAAAGAAAAAAAAAGAAGAGAAAGCCCATAACTGGTAATGAAGCCGAAACAAGGGCAAGCAAACAACGGTGTATGGCAGGAGAGATATAGGCAAAAAAAAAAAAAAAAAAGAAAGAAAAAGAAAAAGGGAAGAGACATACTTTGGACTTAGGTTCATCAACTGATATGGGATGTGTAGCAGATGTATCCTCCTTGAATTTGGATTGCAAAGGAAGAGGAAGGCAGGGATAAGAAGATGAACTAACTAGTGTATAAAGATTAGCCGTGGGAAGTCAAAGATAAAAAAAAAAGAGGGGAAACAAAGTGAAGGCAACTTACCCGCCGTTCAGTAGTAGTAGTTACAGGAGGAGGAACGGACTTCCTCTTGCTACCTCGTGTCCTGCTAGAAGGGGGAGCAGTAGATGGTTTCGGAACAGTGGACTTGGACTTGCTAATAGTAGGACGCACGCCAGAAGAAGCTTCAGAAAGATCACCACCCTTTTTGGCAGACTTGGGTTTGGTAGACCCCTTTTTAAGCACCAGAATGTTCGTCACTTTTACTTTCTTCTCCCAACCTGGAGGATAGTCACCGACGTGCCAATACCAACATTTTTCCTCCTCGTCCCACTTGAAGATGGCAGATCGATTCTGTTTCCTGGCATAGGCTAACACAGACCTAGACTGCACTAAGTCCATCAGGAGGAATAAGAGAGAAACCGCGACTGCCCACCAATTCTTGCTCAAATGAAGTCATCACAGCCTGCCAGTATCCATGCATGGCAAGAGTACAAATGCCCTCTCTCAGTGAGCCTGGAATGGTAACTGCAGAGAAGCGCTGGCTCCAAAATAAAAAGGCAGCATGTCTCAGGAACGGCCGGAGAGATGTAGGAGATTCCATGAGAAAGGAAAGACTGTCAGGAATGTCTTGATCTAATCCAAACTGCCTTCTTACCCGGTTGGCAGGATAATGCACAAACCTAAGACCTTCATCAGCCAGGTAGGGTAGCCACCCAAATATTGGTAGCTGCCAAGTAAGTTATCCCTGTCTTATCAAAATCAGCTAAAGGAGTGGTAGTACCAACGATATCGACAAATGAACCTATAACCGAATCGGCGCATGTATAACCCGCGCCCAAATCTCTGTAAGCCTTCCAAGAAAAACCCACTTCTTTGTCAACAGATTCAACAACAGAATAATCAATGGGCTTCAAATCAACCCAACAGAAGGCTAGCGGGAAATCAGACTCAAATCTGCCGCAGAAGTCAGTAATAACTTAAGGGCAAGATTGATACTTCTCCTTGGTAAAACGGACAGGTCTACATCTCGCTAACTGCTTTGCGCAGCGTTCATATAACGGGTGTTGCAAAATGGTACTATGAACAACAGAAGTGATTATATGGCAAGAACCCGCTTGGCTCTCATCGCTCCGCAGGATGTCTAGTTGGATATACAGATGTCCCAGAAACATAGGGGCCAGTAGAAAACTCACCTCGGCTGATATTTTGATGGCCAATCGAAAATACAAAGGCTTTATAGCATAATGAGGATGGGAGGCAAACACGAACTTACATAACCAGAAGGCGATGAAGGCCGTGCGGCGGGCGGCGATAGAAATCTTGGCGGGAGAACTGACCCAAAATGACAGCTTTGCGTTACCACTCATTCTCTTCTTCAATTTGGCCTCAATGGCTTCCTCCTCCAGCAAAAGCTCCAAGGCGCCAGGATCGGCGTCACCAAGGATGGGTAAGAGTAGTTGATCGGCCACATCTTCTAGAGTTACAGTAATCTCGTCGCAGGAGAAGAAGAAGGTATGGGTGGTGGTGCACCACTTGCGGACTAGATATCGGGGATTGAAAAGGTCCCTAAAGTTTGATAAGCAGCGAGAGGAAACGATGGCCTTGAACACACCGGCCTGCTGGAGTAAACCTATGAAGCCCGTGTCTGATAACTCCCTATCAACCCACTCACCTCAACCTAAGGCGGTACCTGACCCATTCAAAGTGGATGGGCACGGGGAGCAAAATGCCTTCACGGATGATGAGATCATAGATCGAAGAGGCCAACGGAGCCCAAGAAGTGTCTGTGTTTCGCTGACAAAGGGCGAGCCATACGCGGCCCGGCAGCGGCGGCGTATATTCAACGGGAACCTTCGAGAAGTGAGGATGGATGTCATACCAAGGGTTGATAAGAGGAGCACACTCACCGTCTGGGGAGCGCTGCGTCTCTTCCTCATCAGAATGGTCCGACTCGGAATGAACGACCTCCTCGCCTACATCGTGAGATGCAAGAGGATTGCGGGCAATCTCTTTCCCCTTACGGCGTGAGGAACTTTGGCCCTTCACCGGCGTCATAGTGCGAGGTTTGGATTGGAGTAAGATGGAGGGGAGTGTCTTGGGAATAGAAGGCGATGGAGGAAAGGGAATAGGAAGAATGTTTGGGTTGAAAGGAGAAAAAGTGCTTGAGGAAGGATTACAAAGAGATTTGTCCTTGGGTTTAATAGTGGCGTAAAGAGATACGATGGGTTAGCCATTGGAAGAGGAATGAAATTAATGAAGCACCGGCTCAGCATCAAGATAACTGCTAAATGAGGAATTCGAAGGGACAGAGCTGTTCACGGTAGAAAAAGGAAAAGCAAAATATATATGTATACATAAAGACATCTGAACATATGCATAAGTTGGGGACCACTATTCGAAAAAGCTCGCGAAGGAAAAGAAGAAGAAAAGACAAAAAGGATAGGAAAGTCTTTTATTGACATATGAACCGTAGGAGCGCTTCATAAGAAGAAGCAGCCCAACAACATCAACAGAAAAGAACTAGAAAGTGGATAGAAGACCCATTAAGCCTAAGCGGCAAGAATAATGGATTACAGGTCCATAAAGCAAATAAATGGATCTTAAAAAAGTAAATGGGCCTGAAAAGGCCCGGAAAGAAAGAAACAGTGAACCATGGGCCGCGGATGTAGAAAAGTGAGAATGGGCCACATCTATTACGGCAGGCCCAAAGTAAAGTAAGAATAGGGCCATAAAAAAACTTATGAGCTCTAAGAATAAAGTATGGAGTAGTTGGGCCAAGGAAGCCCGACGAATTAGCAAAGGCCCATGGAAGGCATGGAATTAGAAAGGGCTAAGGATGCCCAAAGGAAAGTAAATGGGACAAGAGAGCCCGTAGGCAGACATGGCAAGAAGGCCCAGTGAGCCCTTAGAAAGGAAAACAAATAGCAGGCCCAAAGAGGCCCAATGGTACTAAATTAAATCACCATAACATGAATATAAAAACAGTGCGGAAGGAAGCAATAACAAGGCCGCAAAGATCAAAACACGAGAGGATGCAAATGAGCTAAAGCCCACAGCTGAGCAAAAGCCTAGACCCCAAACGGCAAGTCAGTAAAGAAGTAGCCCACGCCACAAGAAGTTAGAGGTGAATGGCAGGATGAACAGACAGACACCCAGACCGCGGCAAACGCATGAATGGCGAGTAGATTTTGGAAAGACATGAAAAACAGAGGACGCGTAAGGCCTAGGTCTCGCCATCCTATACCCAGCCAATACGGGAAGAAGTGGACCATGGGTCAGAGGGAAGAGGGGACGTGGTCTGGTGGAGGGGAGAGGGAAAGAACCTATTTCAAGGATCCTGCTCAAGCCACTTTCGGGTGAGTGTCCTGCTAGGATGACATGCCACCCGAAAATAGCAAAGCTGAGTTGGAACCGTTTGGTGCATGCCATGAGGAAAGAGAGAGAGAACACCTTACCGTGGCAGGTAAGAATGCCACGGCAAGCAAATAGACAAAAATTTTTTATCCCCGCTTGGTGATGTGGTCGGGCACCTGACCAATCAGTAATGGCTGGCAAGGACACATACCAGACAAAAGGCGGTTAGAGAGTAAAAAGGTGAAAGCCAAGCCACGGTAGGCACTATATAAGGGCACTCACTATGCGCAAGGAAGAGGGGGAAGGGAAGGAAAAAGAAAAACTGAGTAGGAATAAGAAAAAAAACTAAGGAAAGGGCTAATACTAGCTAAAAAAGAAAAAAAGAGAAAGGAAAAAGATTGAGAAGAGAAATAGACCCTTTTATAAGGAAAAAGAGAAAGGAAAAAGATTGAGAAGGAAAAACTGAGAAATTTTTTGCATTGAAGGAATGTTGTCTCCTTCTTGACTTGAATCCTTTTAACATATCACGGCAGACTAACTGTTTTATAAGTTTGCCTTTATTTCCTCTTTCTTTTCTTTTCTTTTTTTCTTGGCATTCACTTTCATGTTAATACTCAATCTTTCTTGCTATTTCATCGAAATATGTATTCTTTGCAATGTCTCATCGTTTAAGTTTCGTAAGCAAACCTCTTTGATATTATGTTACATCTGCTTGCTGTAATCATCTTAAGAAGGCCTGCCTGCCACGGTCACATAGTGTAAACTACGACAAAACAGAGCATGGCTTGCGGACAAACTGGACCAAGGTGAGTTACAATTGGACCGATCCCAACTCTCTAATCCAGAATATTTTGGGCTTAACACGGCAGGAGGGAGCGACTCAGCCCAATGTTGTACAAAAAGCCCATTACACCCGTTACAAAGTGTAAATTACAAAAACCTACCTTAAGATTCAGAGAAGTTGTTTCTTCCTTAAACTTAAGGGAAATGACATTGACTCCAGTCTCTGGTTATTAGAGATTTTGAGGAAGTCAATAAATTAATCATTTTGTAATAATACTAACATAATATTCTAATTTTTGAAAAGAAATTCCATTTAACCAAACCTAACCATCGTTAGTGAAAGATTTTAAGATTAAATATTATTTTTCTTTTCATCAAACTTAAAAAAAAAAAAATACTTTGTGAAGCCAAAAAAACACAATTCCTATAGCAACTCCTAGTAGATCTACAGGTCATCTACCTCTAGTAATTCTCTCTTTCCCTCTGAAATTCTTATAGTACTACCACACGAACAATTCACCAATTTTTCAAAATTTAAAATATTCTATTACTAGTATTAATAGAATGATTAATTCATTGATTTCCTTTGAAACTTAAGGGATGGAAGTGTCATTTCCATTAAGTTAAGGGTCAAAGTTTCACTTTCCTAAACTACAAGGAAAGTTTTTGTAAGTTACCCTTGTTTATAATATTCAGTTTCCAATTTTAGGCTAGATTTTTTTTTTTGAAAGTATATTTTATAGATTCAATGTGATTGATAGGAAAATCCAAGCATATTTAGGCCCAAACTTAAGAAGATCAAACAATAAAAGGCCCAATAACACTAAAAGAGTCCAACAAGAAGGCTAGAAATTGATTGGCCCTAATTAAATTGAATTGCCCCGATTAAGACCGTTTTGACCTGGGGCCCACTTCACTTGTTCAATGTCAACGTAAACAGGGATGACAAAAATTCCCCTTAACTTGCAATGCTCCAAATGTGTGTCTATATATATATATATATATATATATATATGTTTTCTGTTTAATAAATATTTAAAATATATATAATTTATTTTTTTATACCTATCCTCTTGTGATAAATTTTTGTACATGTTCTATTGTCATCCCCAAAACATTTTTTTTTCTTTCCTTTTGCACTCTCATTGTTGTCATTTCCATCTCTCTTTTATCACTATCTCATTAATGTCAAAACTACTTCATTTGAAATCGTAAAGTACCTTAAACCTGTTCCCTTGCCTTCTGACCTGTCTCGCTCCCATCCCAAAGAGATCTTGCTTTGTCTGTTGCTGTTCCTAAATTTGTAAATATTTAAGTTTCAATTTTAGGCCCCTTTTTTTTGTTGAAAATATATATTTTCTAGGTTGATTAAAGTACTAGTATTGGGGGGGTGTAAACATCTCTTAGTTGCTATTTTACAACCTAGGACACTCAAAACCCACTTCATCTGGGTTTGTGTTCTTAAAAAAATTTGTAACCTTGCTAAGGTTACATATATGCAACCTTACTATTCATAGGTTGTAAAGAAAAAAAAAATATTTTAATCCTGTGGTTGTGTGTGAAGAGAAAAATAGAGTGGGAGGAAAGAGAGAGAGAGAAGAGTACTTTTTATTATTTTAGTTGGTAGTTTATATTATTTTATTAGATTGTATGTAAAAATAAGAATTGAGATTTTGAATGAATTGTAAATTGAATTGGTAAAATAGATAAAGTGATGTTTGAGGATACAAAATAAATAAATAAATAAATAAATATATATATATATATATATATATATTTTTTGCATCTTCAGATGCTAGTGCTCTTATAATTGATCGTAAAATTCAGATCTGGATTTAATTTTTGAAACTTTAAGTCTAGCTTTATCATTCAGGGCTAAACTTATAAAGATGAAACAATAAAAGGCCAACAACACTAAAAGAGCCCAACAAAAAGGCTCGAAATTGATTGGCCCTAATTGAACGCCTATTCGACTTGAGGTCCACTTCACTTGTTCAATGTCAAGGTAAATACCAAATACTAAATAGTGATGGCAAAAAAACCCCCCCTGCTTAATTAACTCGCAATACTGTATACGGTTTTTTTTATTTGTTGATTTTTTTTTTCTTTGATGAATCTATACACGGGTTTTCTACCTCCCGAATGTGTGTATATATATATGTTTTGTTTTTTGTTTTTTTTTTTTTGAGAAGAGATATATATATATATATGTTTTAGTTAAAAATATAATTTTAAATTATATATATAATTTTATGATTTATTTTTGTACATATTATATAAATATCTCAAAACACTTGTTTTTTTTTTTTTTTAACATTATTATGCTTACTTTCATTTCTACCTCATTAATGTTGAAGTCACCTCATTTAGGATGACAAAATACCTCCAATCTACCCTCCTCTCACATGACTAGTCTCGCTCTTGCCCCGAAGTGAGAAGGGGTAAGGACAGGGCACCTATAATCTAAACCTCACCTTGTTTGTTGCCAAAGTTCTTCTACTACCACAAAAAATGCACAATTTTTGCCACAACTTTTCTATACTATGATTACTTGTCACTTTCACATGGACTTATTAATTTTTCTTTACCAATCACAGTCAACCACATAAAGTAGTTGCGGCAAAAGTTGTATTTTTTTTTATGGTACTGTATTTTTCGCTATTGCCATCCCTAGCAGTGGTGGCTCTAGGAATTTTTCCCAGGGTGTTCCTTGTAACGGGTGCTATGGGCTTTTTATATTATGTGACCGTGGTAGGCAGGCCTTCTTAAGATGATTATAGTAGGCAGATATAACGTAAATATCAAAAAGGTTAGCTTATTAAACTTAAACAATGAGACATTGCAAAGGATACATATTCCAATGAGATAGCAACAACGATGAATATTAGCAAGAAAGTAAATGCAAAAGGTAAGAAAGAGGAAATGATGGCAAACTTATAAAACTGTTGGTCTGCCGCGATATGTTAAAAGGGTGTAAGCCAAGAAGGAGACAACATTCCTTCAATGCGAATAATTTCTCCAGAGGAGAGATTAATGGCTTTGAAGGGGCGGTCCTAAATGACTCGTGCACAAGTCAGTAACAATAGAGAGCGTGGGTTTGAAAGGGAGAGAGGGAAAACAGCCCATTTTGGTGCATGCCCGCCATCTTTCTTCTCTCAGTTTTTTTTTCTTATTTTTGTTTCTTTTTCTCAACCTTTCTCCTCTCTTTTTTTTTTCTTTAGCTAGTATTAGCCTTTCCTTAGTTCTCCTTACTCTTTTTTTTTTTTTTTGTGTTCTTCCCCCCTTTGTTCTTGCCTCTGCTTGTGTACAGTGAATGCTCTTATATAGTGCCTGTCGTGGTTTGGCTTTTACCTTCTTGCCCTCTAACTGCCTTTGTCTGGCGTGTGTTCTTGTCGACCATTACTGATTGGTCAGGCGCTAAGCTAGCACCATTTGCCTGCGCTGGCCGTGCCATACCACATCACCAGGCGAGGGCAAGAAAGGTTTGTCTATTTGCTTGCCGCGGCATTCTTACCTGCCATGGTAAGGTGCTCTCTCTCTCTTTCCTCATGGCATGCACCAAAATGGTTCTAACTCAGCTTTGTTATTTTCGGGTGGCATGTCTTCCCAGTAGGACACTCACCCGAAAGTAGCCTGAGCAGGATCCTTGAAATAGGTTCATCCCTCTCCCCTCCGCCAGACCACGTCCCCCCTTACCTCTGATCCGTGGCCCACCATTTCCCGTATTGGCTGGGTACAGGCTAGTGAGACTTGGGCCTTGCGAGTGATCTATTTTTCATGTCGGTCCAAAATCTGCTCGTTGTTTATGCGTTTGCCTCGACCTGGGCATCTGTCTGCTTATCCTGCTGTCCACCTCTAACTACTTATGGCATGGGCTATTTCTTTACTTACTTGCCTTTTGGGGTCTGGGCTTTTGCTCAATTATGGGCTTTAGCTCACTTGCATCCTCTCGTGTTTTGATCTTCGCAGCCTTGATATTGCATCCTGCCGCACCATTTTAACATTCATGTTATGGCGATTTAATTAAGTACCATTAGGCCTCTTTGGGCCTGATGTCTGTTTTCCTTTCTAAGGGCTTAATAAGCTCACTGGGCCTTCTTGCCATGTCTGCCTGCGGGCCCCTATGTCCCATTTACTTTCCTTTGGGCATCCTTGGCCCTTTCTCATTCCGTGCTTTTCATGTGCCTTTACTAACTCTTTGGGCTTCCTCGGCCCAACTATTCCATACTTCATCCTTAAAGCTCATAAGTTTTTCCTATGGCCCTGTACTTACTTTATTTTGGGCCTGCCGTAATAGGCATGGCCCGTTCTCACTTTTCTACATCTGTGGCCCATGGTTTGTTGTTTTTCTATTTCTGGGCCTTTTCAGGCCCATTTACTTCTTCAAGATCCATTTATTTGCTTTATGGACCTATAATCCATTATTCCTGCCACTTAGGTTTAATGGACTTTCTATCCACTTTCTAATTCTTTTCTGTTGATGTTGCTGGGCTTCTTCTTCTTACTGGGCTCCCGAAAATGAGCCTCAACATTTAGCCCCCTGAGCATATGAAGTGCTCCTGCCTCAACATTTTCCTACCGTGAACAGCTCTGTCTCTTCGAATTCCCCATTTAGCAATTATCTAGATGCGTGGCCGTCACTTCATTAATTTCATTCCTCTTCCGATGGCTGACCCATCATATCCCTTCACGCCACTGTTAATTACACTGATACCCAAAGATAAATCCCTTCACAATCCTTCTTCAAGTGCTCTTTCTCCTTTCAGCGCAAATATTTTCTTTGCCCCCCTTTCTCCACCATCTTCTATTCCTAAGACACTCCCTTCCATTTTACTCCGATCCAAACTTCGCACCATGACACCGGCGAAAGGCCAAAGTTCCTCACGCCGTAAGGGGAAAGAGGTCGCCCATAATCCTCCCGCTGCTCACGATGTAGGCGAGGAGGTTGTTTATTCTGAATCGGACCATTCCGACGAGGAAGAGACGCAGCGCACCCCGGACAGGGAATGTGCTCCCCTCATCAACCCTTGGTATGACGTCCATCCACATTTCCCGAAGGCTCCCGGTGAATATACACCACCGCCGCCTGGCAGTGTGTGGCTCGCCCTTTGTCAGCGGGACACAGATACTTCTTGGGCCCCGTTGGCCTCTTCGGTCTACGATCTTGTCATTTGTGAAGGCATTTCGCTCCCTGTGCCCATCCACTTTGAATATGGGTCAGGTACTGCCTTAGGTTGGAGAGAGTGGGTTGACAGAGAGTTATCGGACACGGGTTTTATGGGTTCGCTCTAGCGGGCCGGTGTGTTGAAGGCCGTTGTTTCTTCTCGCTGCTTATCAAACTTCAGGGACCTTTTCAATCTCCACCATTTAGTCCGCAGATGGTGCACCACCACCTATACCTTCTTCTTTTCCTGCAGCGAGATTACTGTAACTCTGGAAGATGTGGCCGATTAACTACTCTTACCCATCCTCGGTGACGCCGATCTTGGCGCCTTGGAGCTTTCGCCTGAGGAGGAAGCCATTGAGGCCGAATTGAAGAAGAGAATGAGTGATAACGCAAAGCTATCATTTTGGGTCAGTTCTACCACCAAGATTTCTACTGCCGCCCGCCTTGCAGCCTTTATCGCCTTCTGGTTGTGTAAGTTCGTGTTTGCCTCCCATCCTTATTATGCCATAAAGCCTTTGTACTTTTGATTGGCAAATATCAGCCGAGGTAAGTTTCCTGCTAGCCCCTATGTTTTTGGGACATTTGTATGTCCAACTAGACATCCTACGGAGCGATGAGAGCCAAGCGGTTTTTCTTGCCATATAGTCACTTCTACTGTTCATAGTACAATTTTGCAACACCTGTTATACGAATGTTGCGCGAAGCAGTTAGCGAGATGTAGACCCGTCCGTTTTACCAAGAAGAAATATCAATCTTGTCCTCAAGTTATCACTGACTTTTGTGGTAGATATGAGTCTGACTTCCCGTTGGCTTTCCGTTGGGTTGGTTTGAAGCCCATTGATTATTCTGTTATTGAATCTTTTAACAAAGAAGTGGGTTTTTCTTGGAGGGCTTACAGAAATTTAGGTGCGGGTTATACATGCGTTGATTTGGTTATGGGTTCATTTGTTGATAACGTTGGTACCGCCACTCCTTTAGCTGATTTCGACGAGACGGGGATTACTTATTTGGCGGCTACCAATGCTGGGTGGCTGCCCTATCTGGCTAATGAAGGTCTTAGGTTCGTGCATTATCCTGCCAACTGGGTAAGAAGGCAGTTTGGGTTAGATCAAGACATTCCTGACAGTCTTTCTTTTCTCATGGAGTTTTCTACATCTTTCCGGCCGTTCCTAAGACATACTGCCTTTGCATTTTGGAGCCAGCGCTTCTCTGCAGTTACCGTTCTAGGCTCACTAAGAGAGGGCATTTGCACTCTTGCCATGCACGGATATTGGTAGGCCGTAATGACTTCTTTTGAGCAAGAATTGATGGGCAGTAGTGGTTTCTCTCTTATTCCTCCCGACAGACTTAGTGCAGTCATTTCGGCCAATCCCCGTCTGCTTTTGCCTTCTAGGTCTGTGTTGGCCTATGCCAGGAAACAGAATTGGTCTGCCATCTTTGAGTGGGATGAGGAGAAAAAAGGTTGGTATTGGCATGCTGGTGACTATCCTTCAGGTTGGGAGAAGAAAGTGAGAGTGACGAACATTCCGGTGCCTAAAAAAGGGTTTACCAAACCCAAGTCTGCCAAAAAAGGTGGTGAGCTTTCTGAAGCTTCTTCTAACGTGCGTCCTAATTTTAGCAAGTCTAAGTCTACTACTCCGCAACCGTCTACCGGTGCTCCTCCTTCTAGCAAGACACGAGGTAGCAAGAGGAAGTCCGTTCCACCTCTTGTAACTACTACTATTGAGCGGCGGGTAAGTTGCCTTCAACTTTGTTTTTTTTTTTGTTTTTTTTTTTTTTTGTTTTTTTTTTTTTTTAACTTCCCACGGCTAATCTTCATACACTTGTTGATTCATCTTCTTATCCTTGCCTTCTGCTTCCTTTGCAGCCCAAATTCAAGAAGGATACATCTGCTACACATCTTATATCAGTTGACGAGCCTGAGTCCGAAGTATGTCTCTTCCTCTTTTTTTTTTTTTTTTCTTTTCTTTTGCCCATATCTCTCCTGCCATACACCGTTGTTTGTTTGCCCTTGTTTTGGCTTCATTACCAGTTATGGACTTTTTTTTTTTTTGTTCCTCAGGACGAGCCCAAACCTCTCTCTGTATATCGTCCCACGACTGAAGAGCTTTCCATCTCCATGGGGACACCCTTGGGAGGTTTCCCTGGTGGGACTGATATAGTACTTGTGACACTCACTCCTTCGGCTGCTGCACCAAGAGTCCCCACTGAGGTACCTACCTCTCCTGCTGAGCCGGAATCTGTGAGCAAGGGTATTCATTCAGAGAAGGTTGAGGAGATTGTTCCTCTAGGTGTTTCTCAGACTGAGGCCATTTCTTGTGCCACCCCCCCTCATTATTTCTACCATTGATGCTTTCCTGACTCTTTCTCAAATGGCAAAGAACGGTTCCTCTTTGGTTGTTACTCCCTCCTCCATTCCGGGCTCCGTTACACAGGGGCTTGATATGGATTTGTCTTCTGAAGGCTCTGAGGATGTTCTTGAGAATTGCGATGATGAGCCTGCCGTGAAAAAGAGGATTTCTGATTCTGAGGAGGAGGATGAAGGTGTTGAGCGTGGGGTTGAGTCTATGGGTACGTATTCCTTATTTTGTCAAGTTTTTTTTTTGTAACACCCTTTTACTTTGCACTTTTATTCCTACAGAAACTTTCTTGGAGCCAGAAATTGCAGCAGATGCACCCACTGTCACTCCTCCTGTTGCACCCGTTGCACCTATTCCTGTTACCTTCACAGCCCCTGCTTTCACAAGTCTTGGTCTCCTCTCCCTCTTTTTTTACTCTCTCTCTTCCTTTTTTTTTTTTGTTCATGAATTCATTTTCTTCCTTTTTTTTTTTACAGGCCCACTTCCTACTGTCCCTTCCCAATTTGAGTTGGGTAGCAATTCTGCCGCGGTTACGGACCCAGTGGGTGAGGCTGCGGCCTTTTTCGCCTGTTTTGATCAGCCTGAGGTTAATGATCTTGATCCTGCAGAATTTTGGGGTTTTGGTCCTCTTTACATGGACTTCCATGGCTTCAGAGTCCCTGAGGACTGTGTTTCTCACCTAGAGGCCATCTACAGCAGCCGCGGTGATTTTATGCAAGGATTTTGTCTTGCCGCTCTGCTAGAGAATATTTCTTGAAGATGCTTGGGAGCGTGATGAATGATATTGAGCATAACTTTGTGGACACTATTTCCTCCGAGAGGATCCTTCAATGGAGAGCTGCAGTTCAAGAGCTTGTTAGTGTTGGCTTCGCCGTGGGGTTATTCTTGATCACCTCTGTGAGATTGCCCGAGCCCTTTTCATGAGGAGAGTTCAGCCTACCATCGATGCCATTGACACACGGATTGAGGTTCTGAAGAAAGAGGTGGCAGACTTGGAGGCTCACCGTGGGCGTCTTCTCTCAAGCATTGGCGAGTCCAGCCACTTTGAGAATCAGTCTCTTATCTACGGGCTTCGTTGACGATGTAGTTTCCCTTCTTTTTAACTATGATGCTACATTTGCTACTACTTTTATCTATTACTATGACATGGTATGCTTTTTGTAATTTTTATACTTCTTTTCATTACGTGAAAGCATGTTATAATCATGTCTTGTGACACAGTCACTTGAGGGAAAGAAAGAGAAAAGGCAAAAAAAAAAAAAGGTAACCACATGGCTTTTGTCCTTAAGCATAATACCGTTTCAACCATTTTCCATTGATGGGATCATTCAGGTCTTTGCCATCCATCTGAGTTAGGCGGTAATACCCACTTGGATGTGCTTCCCTTACCACAAGTGGCCCCTCCCATTTCGGTGCAAACTTAGATGGTCCTGCCATGCCTCTCCTGGCATAGTCTGCTACTTTTAATATGAGTTTCCCTTCCGCGAATACTCTTTCCTTGGTCATCCTGCCGTAGGCCTCCATCATTTTTGTATGTATCTGTGACTACGTTCTTGAGCTTCTTCTCTCTTTTCATCAAGCCCCTCTAAGTCTTCATATCTTTCTGTGGCAAAGACTCCCCCTTCTTTTTCCCTTTCGCGCATTTGCATGACTCTTAATGACGGAGTCATTATTTCTACTGGGCTCATCACTTCTATTCCGTAGACTAGAGAAAAGGGTGAAAACCCGATGGCTGATTTTGACGAATTTCAATAAGCCCAAAGAGTGTCCGACAGGTGCGTCGCCTATCCACCCGTGTACTCTTGACTCATTTTGCTAATGATCTTTATGAGGATCTTGTTTGTTGCTTCTGCTTGCCCATTTCCTTGGGGATATTAGGGCGATGAGCGGTGGTGCTTGACTTCATAGAATTTCAACATTCTCCTCACATCACTATTGACAAAAGGTGTACCGTTGTCACTAATGATTCTGTGGGGTACTCCAAACCTCACAATTATGTTCTCCTTAATAAAGTTTGCCACTGCTCCTCCCGTGGCTTTGCGGAGTGGCACCGCCTCTACCCACTTCGTGAAGTATTCTGTAGTTACTAAGATCCATATGTAGCCACGTGATAGTGGATTGATCGGTCCCACCAGATCAAGCCCCCAAGTGTGGAAGGGCCATGGGGTAACCATGTTGTGCAAGCTCTGCGGATGGGTGTGGATTAAGTTGGCCTGTACTTGGCAACTATGACACCTTTTTATGAATTCTACCATGTCTTTCTTCATGGCAGTCTAGTAATAACCCATCTGTAGCAGGCACCTGTACAACTTCTTCTTCCCTTGGTGTTCCCCGCATTCTCCCATGCGTACATCTTTAAGCATGTCTTTCGCTTCATCAGGGCCCAGGCATCGCAATGGGTCTCCACCATATCCTTTCTTGAAGAGGACCCCGTTGTGTAGGAAGTATTGTGTTGCCAGTCTTTTGAGTTTGTACCGCTCATTGTGCTTTTGTGGCAGAATTCCTTCCACTAAGTACTCTGTGAATGGCTTTCTCCTATCTTCGCTAACAAACACCACATAGCTTTCCTCCCTGTCTATCGCGAAATGGCAAGCCTCACATTGAATTTGGACTTGATCCACGTTTTTTCCCATACTCGGCCAATAAAAGCCTGCCCTTTGAATTCTGCGGTAGAGGTTGACTTCTTCGTTGAATCCGCAAGTCTTATCATGCACTTCTTTTAACTTTCTCTAGGCTTCTTTTTGGTCCACGCATCTAGATAGGACCCCTCCTGGCATCCTGTGGTACAACTCTCCCTTTACCAGGACATAATCTTTTAATACTTTTAACTCCATAATTTCTCCCTCTTTCATCAAGGTCTCTGTTATTGGATTCCGCCAGTCCTCTTTGCACCGTTCCTCTTGGAATCTTTTCTTCAATGCTTCAATGATAGGCTGTTCCCTCTTACTGACTTTTACCCGAGTGCTTTTTCCTTCAAAGATTATCTGTGGGCCCAGCACGGCCAGCGCATCTGCGAACCGATTTTCATTCCTCAGAGTATGCTCTATTTCAAAGGTCAAAAACTTCTTTTCCATCTTCTGGGCCATTGCTCTGTATGGGGCTAGGCTAGGTTCCTTTAAAGAGAAACTCCCTTTGGCCTGGCAGACCACTAGGTACGAGTCCCCTATCACTCTTAAATGTTTGACTCCCATTTCAAGGGCTGTGGCTAACCCGGTTAGGTAGGCTTCATACTCTGCCGTGTTGTTCGAGCACGGAAACTCTAATTTGAAGGATAATGCTACAGCTTCGTTCTCTTTATGGTACAGAACCACTCCCACTCCTCCTGATTGGGCGGTAGAGGATCCATCGAATCTCATCACCCATTGCTCCTTAGCTTCTTCTACCATGGCTATTTCTCCTGGCACTTCATCATCCAGTAGTAACTCTTCCTCTCCTGGGAACTGTGCCAATAGATCGGCTATAGCCTAACTTTTTACCGCCTTGGGTGTTCTCGCCTTTAGGTTGTATTGCGACAATTGTAACAGCCATTGGGATATTCTGCTTGAAAGAATTAGCTGTTGCAGTAAGGTTTTTATGGCATGGGATTTAGTCATCAGCCATACTTCATAGGCCAAGAAATAATGACGTAGCCTTTGGGAGGCATGCACAATGGCCATACATGCCCTTTCCGCCCTCAGATAACGAGTTTCTGCATCTTTTAGGGCACAACTGATGTAGTAAACCAGTTGTTCGTTATCATCCCTGTCCTCTTGAGCGATTAATGCGCCCACAGCACATTGGTTGGTGGCCAAGTATAGCAATAGTGGCTTCCTGCGAACTGGGGCTTGCATAGTGGAGAGGTTCATCATGATTTGCTACAGCCTTTTGAAGGCCGCCTACTGCGCGTTTCCCTATTCAAAGTTTTGCCCTTTTTTGAGCAGCTTGCCGATAGCAGAGGTAATAGATGCCAACCCTGGGATGAATCTTCTAATATACGAGACTTTTCTGAAGAAGCTCTTCAATTCTCTAACCGTAGCTGGTGGTTTAATAGTGGCTATGGCCGGGTCCACGTTTATTCCTCTGTTATAGACCAAAAAGCCCAAAAATTTCCCAGAGGATACCCCAAATGCACATTTAAAAGGGTTCATCCTTAGTTTGAAAGCCCTACACCTTTCAAATACCTTACTTAGTACTTGGGCATGCTCTTCTCGCCTTCTTGATTTCACCACTATGTCATCCACATCGTCTTCTAATTCCCGGTGCATCATGTCATGGAATATGGCCGTCATTGTTCGCTGATAAGTTGCACCCGCGTTCTTTAACCCAAATGGCATTACCGTGTAGTAAAAATTTCCTATGGGTGTTCTGAAGGCAGTCTTCTTTGCATCTTTTGGCGCCATTCTAATCTGATTGTACTCACTAAATCCATCCATGAATGAGAACGTGGCATTTCCTGTCGAAGAATCTATTAGTAAATCCATATTCGGTAGAGGGAATTCGTCTCTTGGGCAGGCTCTGTTGAGATTCCTGAAATCTATGCAACATTTTATCTGCCTGTTCTTTTTCTTTACCGGCACTATGTTGGACAACCAACATGGATGCTGAATGGGTTTGATGAATCTTGCGGCTAGCAATTTCTGTACTTCCTTGGCTATCTGTCCCTCTATCTCAGTGTGGAATATTCTAGCAGGCTAGACCACTGGCTTGGCCTTCGGGTCCACATTCAGTGTATGCATTACTAGCCCAGGATCCAATCCGGGCATTTCACTATAGTCCCAAGCAAAAACATCTTTGTATTCTTTTAATAGCATTATCAATTCCGACTTTTCTTTTTTTGACAATTTTGAACTGATTAAGATGGGTCTTGGTTCTTGCAAATCGGACCCCAAGTTGACTTCCTCTAGCTTTTCTTCTGCCACAACCTGCATGTCCTTTTCTGCCGCAAACTCTTCGTCGCTATCCTTTTCCTCCAATCCTTCTTGAACTATGCAACACACTAGGCTTTTGTGTTGCCATTCCTGTCTAGGGCCAGCTCATGTTTCACTTGTGGGCCCTGCGTACCTTCATAATTAGTATACGATTTTGCCATCAAGGCCCCGAACCCTGACGCATCATGGTACATCATCTGCTTTTGCGGTAGGTGCTTCTTTCCTCTTCCTTTTCTGAGACAGCAACTTTCTCAAGTCAGGTTTTGGGTCGTCCCGAATATCCTCCCACCTAGGAACGAAGGTGCCTTGTGGCTTCGACACTGAGCTTTCCCTCGACGGTGCCCACTGGTCGTAGAATATGGTTTCCACCAAATGGGCCTTTGCTTGCTCGAATGGCGATGGGTTTGCCGCTATTCGTATCATCCTGCCATTCAGCCTTCCTTCACACACTGGTGGTAGGTGGATGGGACTAACTGGTGTTTATGCAGCCATGGTCTTCCCAACAGCACGTGGTATGAAACTTCTGTTTTTACTACGTGAAACCGGGCTAAAGAGGCTATAGGGCCCACCTTTAACTATAATTGAATATGGCCTGCAGTGTATTCGCCGCTTCCTCCGAACTCTGTTACTTCCATGGGCACCCTTGGATCCTTCCTTCTGAAATTCCTGCTGCTTGCAAGGTGCTTAACGGAACAAGATTTACTGAGGTGCCTGTATCCACCAAGGCCCTTTTGATAGGAATTTGATTTATTGATATGGCCAGATAAAGGGGTCTCCTGTGGTTAGGGCATCTCTCCATGTCCTCATCACTTAAAGTGATTTCACTCGATTCTTGTAGGAAAGCTCTATCCTCTGCAGCTTCTGCTGTCAAACATTCTATTCCTGCCTCAGAGGCGATGCTTACCAAAGCCTCTGTGGCTATCTTTCGCTCTTTCGCCGTGAGACCTAACTGATCAAACAAGTTCTTGAACTTGAAGCTTTTCTTTAGGGTGGTAATTGCTGCGGTAGGCAGGATTGGATTTTCCTCTTCGTCTTCCCCTGGGTCTGCACAGATTACTACCGCCGCTACACCTTTTCCCTTATGATTTGGGAGTGGGTTTCTTTGAACTTCTTGTTGCGTTAGCTCCAGAGTTCCTTCTTTGATCCTACAGTGTATTAGTCTGCGGAGCGCCCAACATTCTGCGGTAGGATGTTGCACGTAGTTGTGTAATCAGCAGAAGCATGGGTCCCTCCGCTCATCTTCTATGGGTTCCTTAGAGACTTGATTGGGCTTAAAAACTCCGTCTACTATCCATTTGTCCAGGAGCATATCTAACTCCTTTAGGGTGCATGGTATTGGTGGAGGAGTATCACGCTCCTTTCCATCAGACTTTCTTTTCCTTTCGTCTGCAGAAGCTGTCAAGGACTGTGGGGCGTTTCTTTTGTCAGGAGCTGGCCTTACCGACTGAGCGGTCCTCCTAGCCTTTTGCAACAGTTGTGCAAACAGGGAGATCTCCAAGTTTTCTAGAACAGCTCGGTACTTCCTGATCATATTCGTCATACATATTTCCACCATTGTCTTCTCCTCACAGTGGTCATAACAATCAAGTGCTATGTCTCTGAACCTCTTGATATATTCCATTAGATCCTCTCCACTCCTTTGCTTGGTGGCTTGCAAAGTTGCAAGCGTCACCGTTTCTTCTCCGTGAAAGTACTTAGTGCAGAATACGTCCACCATATCATCCCAAGTTGGGATTGATCCTGGCTTTAAACCAGTATACCAGGTATAAGCACGATCGCACAATGACTTAGAAAATTCCCGAAGGCATAAGTCCTCATCTGCTGCATAAGGGCCAAGAGTGTCGATAAACTTGATTACATGTTCGACGGCACTTCCCTTCCTGCCATCATACCGCATGAAGGTTCGTAGTTCATACCTCTCCAGGTATGGCTTGCTGAGCACTCTTGGCGGGTAAGGCGGCCTTCGTGCATAGAACCTTTCTTTTGGTGCTCTGGCTCTTTCACGTTCTAAGAGAACGGCTACTTCTGCCATGGTAATGTAATGCTGTCCTGCATTTAGCGGAGCACTTTCAGCTGGTGTCTCCTCTTTGTCTGCCGCATGCTCTGGGTCATGTTGGCTCCCCTTCTCTTTCGTCTTATCCGTCTTCAGCTGACGGATTTCCTCCATCATTTGTTGTTGTGAATGTTGCAGCACTTGCAGTACTTCAACAAAGGTATTGACATCATCATTAGGATCCTTTGTCTGCAACTGGGGCCCAGCCCCCATTCCGGTATTGCCTTCTGCCTGGTTAGACTGACGTTGGTGAGGTGTTGTTGGCCTAGACTCTGCTTGAAAGGGCATGCCGCTCATATTTCGCGTTGCCCTAGATTTCGGCAACATTTACTTGCGAGGATTTTTGTCCCTGTCTGTTTCCCAACTCCCCAGTGAAGTCGCCAATTTTTGTAACGGGTGTTATGGGTTTTTTGTACTACGTTGGGCTGGATTGCTCCTTCTTGCCGAGCTAAGCCCAAAATATTCTAGGTTAGAAAGTTGGGACTGGTCCAATTGCAACTCACCTTGGTTCGGCTTGTGCGCAAGCTATGCCTTGTTTTGTCGCAGTTTATATTATGTGACCGGGGCAGGCAGGCCTTCTTAAGATGATAACAGTAGGCAGATATAACGTAAATATCAAAGAGGTTTGCTTATTAAACTTAAACGATGAGACATTGCAAAGGATACATATTCCAATGAGATAGCAACAACGATAAATATTAGCAGGAAAGTAAATGCGAAAGGTAAGAAAGAGGAAATGACAGCAAACTTATAAAACTGTTAGTCTGCCGCGATATGTTAAAAGGGTGCAAGCCAAGAAGGAGACAACATTCCTTCAATGCGAATAATTTCTCCAGAGGAGAGATTAATGGCTTTGAAGGGACGGTCCTAAATGACTCGTGCACAAGTCAGTAACAATAAAGAGCGTGGGTTTGAAAGGGAGAGAGGGAAAACAACCTATTTTGGTGCATGCCCGCCATCTTTCTTCTCTCAGTTTTTTTTTTCTTATCTTTGTTTCTTTTTCTCAACCTTTCTCCTCTTTTTTTTTTTCTTAGCTAGTATTAGCCTTTCCTTAGTTCTTTTTTGTGTTCTTCCCCCTTTGTTCTTACTTCTGCTTGTGCACAATGAATGCTCTTATATAATGCCTGTTGTGGTTTGGCTTTTACCTTCTTGCCCTCTAACTACCTTTGTCTGGTGTGTGTGTCCTTACCTACCATTACTGATTAGTTAGGCGCTCAGCCAGCGTCACTTACCTGCGCTGACCGCGCCATACCACATCACCAAGCGAAGGCAAGAAAGGTTTGTCTATTTGCTTGCCGTGGCATTCTTACCTACCACGGTAAGGTGCTCTCTCTGTCTCTTTCCTCATGGCATGCACCGAAATGATTCCAACTCAGCTTTGCTATTTTCGGGTGGCATGTCATCCCAGCAGGACACTCACCCAAAAGTAGTCTGAGTAGGATCCTTGAAATAGGTTCTTCCCTCTCCACTTCGCCAGACCACGTCCCCCCTTACCTCTGACCTATGGCCCACCTCTTCTCGTATTGGCTGGGTACAGGCTAGTGAGACTTGGGCCTTGCACGTGCTCTGTTTTTCATGTCAGTCCAAAATCTGCCCGCTGTTCATGCATTTGCTGCAGCCTGGGCGTCTATCTGCTCATCCTGCCGTCCACCTCTAACTTATTGTGGCGTGGGCTATTTCTTTACTGACTTGCCGTTTGGGGTCTGGGCTTTTGCTCGATTGTGGGCTTTAGCTCACTTGCATCCTCTCGTGTTTTGATCTTCACGGCCTTGATATTGCTTCCTGCCGCACCGTTTTAACGTTCATGTTATGGCGATTTAATTTAGTACCATTGGGCCTCTTTGGGTCTGCTGCTTGTTTTCCTTTCTAAGGGCTACTGGGCCTTCTTGCCATGTCTGCCTGCGAGCCCTCGTGTCCCATTTACTTTCCTTTGGGCATCCTTGGCCCTTTCTAATTCTGTGCTTTCCGTGAGCCTTTACTAATTTGTTGGGCTTCTTCGGCCCAACTATTCCATACTTCATCCTTAGAGTTCATAAGTTTTTCCTATGGCCCTGTACTTACTTTACTTTGGGCCTGCCGTAATAGGTGTGGCCCATTCTCACTTTTCTACATCCGTGGCCCATGGTTCGCAGTTTTTCTCTTTCCGGGCCTTTTCAGGTCCATTTACTTCTTCAAGATCTATTTATTTGCTCTATAAACCTATAATCCATTATTCCTAGCACTTAGGCTTAATGGACTTTCTATCCACTTTCTAATTCTTTTCTGTTGATGTTGCTGGGCTTCTTCTTCTTACTGGGCTCCTGAAAATGAGCCTCAACATTCCTTAAGAAGCATAAATTACATAATCTAATAAAGTCAACATAAATTCGCTTAGAAAATGAAGATGAATCTTGCATAGGAGATGAATCTTGGGTACGTAGTTTTCTTATCAAATATTTGTCCATAATTCTAGTAAAAGAATAAATAATAAACTATAAGTTCATTTGAAATATTAATAAAATTATTAATTATTGCTATTTAGTTGTTTCATTAATTTGTTTGTCTTTTATAAACTATAATTTGTTATATTGTTGTTTCATTAATTATAAAATTATTTATTGTTGTTTAGCCTAATATAATTTAATTTGTTTGTCTTTTATAATATATTGGTTAATTAAATTATTAATTCTTGTTTATTAGTTGCTTTCTTCAATTAATTATTGGTTAATTAAATTATTATTTATTAGTTACACTAGCACACCCCCCAATTCAAATATCCCACCCGGCCCCATGTGCCCATCCACCCCCCACCCCACTCAACAGAAAAGCCTCATGCCTGATGCCCCCAATCACAAGAGCTAGCTGCCAATCAGATAATTTCACAATCACAAATCACAATACACATTACACTAAAAGACAATTAGGCCTTGTTTGGTTTAAAAAAATGGTTACTCAGTTCTCATCACTCATCACCCATTACTCATCACTCATCACTTAAAATACCCAACTCCCTACACCTCATTCCGTTTGGCACCATCACTCACTTATCATCACTCAATATTTTTAACTGTTTGTGGGACCCACACACTGACCCACTGTTAGTTGACTTTTCTTTTCTTTTTCTTTTTTTTTCCTTTTTCTTTTTCCCCTGCCTCTCCCCTTCGTTTTTCTCTGCGTTTTCCCCTGTTTTTCTCTTCGTTTGTGCTACAACCTCGACGAACTCAAGAAGAAGAAAAAAAAAAAGGAATGGAAACCCAGTGAAAAGGAAAGAAAAGAAGGAAAAAAAAAAAAAAACCCAAGCCCAAAAATCAACGTGAAAAGAAAAGAAAAGAAGAAAAATAGAAAAGAAAAGAAAAAAAAGAAGAAAAACCAAACCCAGAAAGTGAAAAGAAAAGAAAAGAAGAAGAAAAAAAAAAAAAAAAAAGGAATGGAAACCCAGTGAAAAGGAAAGAAAAGAAGGGGAACAAAAAAAAACCCAAGCCCAGAAATCAATGGGAAAAGAAAAGAAAAGAAGAAAATAGAAAAGAAAAGAAGAAAAAAAGAAAAACCAAACCGAGAAAGTGAAAAGAAAAGAAAAGAAAAAGAAAAAGAAAAAAAAAGAACCCAAGCCCAGAAACCAAACCCAAAAAGCAACGTGAAAAGAAAAGAAAAGAAGAAAAAAAGAAAAGAACAATAAAGAACCAAAACCAGAACGGGAAAAGGAAAGGAAAGGAAAGAAAAGAAAAAAAAAAATAGAAGAAGAAGAAGAAGAAGAAGAAGAAGAAGAAGAAGAAGAAGAGGGGACATTAAACTGGCGCCAGGGCCCACGTTCACACCTTATTTACAAGCTTGCCACCGAGTATCAATTATCAAAACTGAAAACAACTTAAAACTGTTTTCAGTTTTGGTAACTCACATCCAATTTTTTGAGTGATTGGATGATGAGAACCAAAACAGAAAACTAAGTCAAACAATGCATTTTATTGTGGGGCCCACTAAATTTGGATATTGGATGATGAAAACTGAGTATTAGATGATAAAAACTCTCAAACCAAACAACACCTTAATATCTCACCAATACCAACACCAACACCAACACGCACCAACACCAACAGATAAGATAAAGCCAAAAAGTCAAAAACAGGGCAAAGTATTAATAAAGTTAAAACTAAGCAATGAATCGGCCAATCACAAATCAAAAGAATTAGATAAAGTTAGTCTTAAAGAATAAAGAGAGAGAGAGAGAGAGACAGAAGTTAGTAAAATGAAATACCTTGAGGGAGCACCGTAGCGGCAAAGCAGGGAGGCTTGAGGTTGAGGGGTGAGCGATGAGTGAGCGATGTCACCGATTGGCGATCTCTGATCCGATCTAGTGAGTGATCTTCGATGCCTGAATCCCGATGCAATGTGCTCTGGATTGGAGCTTGGCTAACTGATCTCCGATGAAACGATGTTCGTTCCGTTTGTTGGCTTGTGTTACAGTGTTGCTCTGTTGACATTTTTGTCTTTAGGTTTGCTTTAGTAATTTCTGATTTAGTAATTTGAGGTTTTTGATTTAGTGATTTGCAGCGTATATTGGGGTTTGGTTTGTTTGTTTTTTTTTTTTTTTTTTTTTAGAATTCGTGGGTTTGCTACCTCTGTAATCTGTTGGGCTTGCCATCCGTTGTTTTTTTTTTTTTTTTTTTTTTTTTGAGAATCTGTGGGCTTACCACTTGCTCTGTTACAATTTTTTTTTCTTTTTTTTTGCTTGAAAGTAGAACAAATATATATATATTTTTTTAACTTAAGGGTGATCCTAATTTTGATTGAGGGTGTTCCTAATTTTTTTTAAGGGTAAACAAATAAATTTTTTTAATTATTATATATATATATATTTTTTTTTTCAGGTCAGGGTGTTCCTGGGAACTCCCTTGAGCTGAACGTGGCACCACCACTGAACCCCAGGCTAAATAAAGCAAAAAACAAACAATTCGGTTTGGTCTAGAATAATCCATAACCCTGATCCAACAACACCAACCGAACACACTTGCTCATCTGCATTGAGACCAGAATTGCAGTTTTTTTCTTTTTCTATAAATTGAGCATTAATTTTGCACCTGTTCCCATAGTTTGAAATAATATCCCTATTCCCAGCAATGAATCTATGAGAATAACATCTGCGTTTAAGAACAAACATGACCAGAACGAAAAGATGGATATGAAACCCAAACATCAACGTTTACAATATTGAAAGTCATAGCAACATACAAGACAAATTACACATAATAAAATTCGATAGTGTACTTAAACACATTTATGTGGCCCTTGAACAACATTTTAGACACAAATTTCAGCAACTCATCGAGGCATATATGTGATATGTTTAATTGCCTAAGGCTCCAGAATGATCTTCCCAAAAATTTTGTTTTCAGCATTCTTTGCCCAAGCATCTTCAGGATTGCTCAGCGAGTACTTAGAGTCAATCACTGTCTTCACCTTCCCTTCCTTGACTAACTTGACAAGAAAATCCATATTCTCAGCCTTAAAATTTAAGAGAACTGGAATTAGCAGCTTCTTTGAGAAAGTAAGTTTCTTTAGAGTATAATCCTTAATGGAACTAAGTGAAGGCTTTACATCAAATATCCTTCCATTTGAAGCCAAATGAGGCTCAAAAGTTGACCAAGAAGTTGGTTCTCCACAGTGAATCACTATGTCATATTTCTTACCAGATGGGCTTTCCAGAGCTTGCCCACCTGGGGTGGTTTGGTCAACAACCTCATCAGCACCTAAGCTCTTGGCAAGGTCAATGTGTTCAGGTGCGCAAGTTGCTGTAACATGTGCATTTCCAAGCTTTGCTAGTTGAATAGCAAAGTTACCAACACAATCTGAGGCATTAGTGATGAGAATGTTTGTGGGCTCTCCGGTTCCATCAAGCTTGAGACCCGCAGAGTCGGTGAGAGCTTGGTGAGCCATTAGACCAGACTCCGGTATGCTTGCACCTTCAGCTGCTGAAACTTCTAATGGCCTAATAACTGTCAAGTTCGCCTTAGCCACAGCAAACTCAGCAAGTCCACCTCCATTCTGTCAATGTATAAAATGCAAAGATGGATGTACTTGAATCAATAACTAAGGTGTGTGTATGGTGCTGGTGAAGCATATAATCATCAAGATAAATGTAAATTCAGCACAATTGAATTTGCTAATATGCATGCATATGCAATTTCCCAACATTGCTTATAATCCCTCAAACTCAGATAATTCACTAATAATAGAAAATGATTTATAACTTAAAATCTTTCTGTATTATTTTTAATGTTTCATTTTATATTTTACTAATTATAATATATCACATGTCTTTTTTTTTTTTTTTAATTCATTTTAAACTTTGGCATGTAAAGCATAATATTTAATACTAGAAGTAGAATATAGAATCTTTATCCAACATGTAGTTTTTTTGTAAAACTTCTAAGTTGTAATATTAACTAATCATTTTAAAGGTAATCCTCTTCATGAGATTTTTTTTAAAATTATTTTATTCTATAATTTCCTCATTTTAATTGGAAACTACACGTCATGAAGTAGAGGTCATTATTATGAATTTTCCTACACCCTTTTCCTTTAGCCCAAAAGAACAATCTTAGAAATTAAAAACAAAAACTCTTATCAACAAGAAAAAATTACACTCTTTTTTTAAAACTAAAAATGTAACTTTAAATCAGATTTTCAGTTTATAAAGTAACACGCTGTGTGAAATAAACAACGCCCGTTGACAAAACTAGTGGAACAGGTATGAGGAATGAGGACTTAACGGCAAAACCAGTAATAGCTATGACTTTGTCACCAGCTTTGACATTTTTGACTCCTGATCCAACGTCAACGACCTCTCCTGCAACATTAGTACCTGTTCCAACAAAGAATATCTTCAATAATAAATAAATTTTTAAATTTTTTTTAATCAACTCATATATATAACTGAATAATTTTGCAATGCTTCTAGAAAATTTAGAACACAATTAACTAACATTTTTTTTATTGACACAATTAAAAAAAAATGTTAGTTAATTGTGTTCTAAATTTTCTGGAAGCATTGCAAAATTATTCAGTTGAATAAATTTAATATACAAGAAACAACTCATTTTTAGGGTAATACTCCTATCAATATTTGGTTGCCATAAGTAAGTCAAATATATTACCATTTATCCAAAACTTAAACATTTTGGAAAGTAGAAAACTTATAATCATGTAATTATAATTCTAGCATTTTCTTCATATGTGAGTTCAAGATTTCTCTTCAATGAGCGGGTCGAAATACAAAACGGCTAGTTTTGATATATAATAATTGCACTTTTGCTTTAAAAACTTGAATTGATAAGAAGTGAGAACAAAATTGTGTAATTATTTATTCTAACAAAGTCAGTGTTAGAATTCAACATTACAACACAAACAGTGATGGAACTATATTTGGGCAAATTTTTTCAAATTTTTTTAGTATATATATATATATATATATCTCTGTGTGTGTATTAATTTTAGCAATTTGTTTAAATAAATTTGCACTTTTCCCCCCTCAACAATATTATTGATCTTTTTTAAGGCTATAAAAAATTTTATTGATCTAAAACCTGAAATAAATTTAACAAACTCGACGACAAAATTTGCCAATAACAAACTTAAGCCCAAGCAACACCCCAAAACAAACCCACGCAAGACACAAACATAAAATAAAATAAATTCCTAAGCCAATTCTAACTAGTCTAAGTAAACACCCACACACATCGGACAACACACAAGACACCCAAAAAAAAAATTAAAATTGAAAAGTGCTATGTTGATAACATTTTCACAACAAATCACATGCGGTAAGTTGTTATTGGTTCTAATTTAAATTCACAACTTAAATTACTTTTTTACTTACTCATAACAACCAATAATAACCTACCACTTACGATTTTTTGTTAAAATATTATGAAAATATTGTGGATATAGCATTTCTCTTTTAGATGAATACTTATTTGGAGTTTCAAAAAAAAAAAATGTTTGTAGTTTTGCCCCCCCTAACTCTAAGTCCTAGCTCCGTCCCTAAATACAAACTAAAATTTTGAATTGAGAGAAAACTTGAACCTATAGACGTAAATGAATGTATGGAAACACATCACCTATTATGATAATGATTAAAGAGTTATATATATATATATATATATATTTTTTTTTTTTCTTACTTGTTTAAACTTGTAGAACAAATTATAATTTATTATTGTATCAGAGAAAGTAATCTAAACTCGAATAATAATGGTTTATTAAATTCACAACAACCTAACAGCATAATTCTTTGAGCTTTGAGATACATAGTAAAATCTAGGTAAAGGAATTAAAAAAAAATACCAGGTATTTGAGGTAATTCACGTGGAAAAATCGGCTTCAAACCGCCCTGCTGAATCACCCAATCACTAGGACTGAGACAGGCTGCTTCCACTTTAATCAAAACCTCATCTTCTTTTGGAGTGGGAACTGGGACTTCAAGATACTGCACCAGCAATTAAATAATTAGTAAATTAATTGCAATAAAGTTATATTTTTGTACATTTTTAAGTTTATTTTGATGGACTCATACCCAAAAAAACAAAAACAAAAAAACAAAAACAAAAACAAAAACAAAGTTCCCTGTCTTTTTAACCAATCAGTAAAGCGGACCCAAAACTAACTAAAATGCACTAATTAATATAGCTTATTGTGTAATGCTTTATTGCTCTTGAAAAAAGATGAGCAAAATGAAAGTGACAAGCTCAATGATACCATGTTTCATCAACTCTGCCTTGAAACGTTGACTAGTTCTTTAGTTCAAAAGCTTTAACCTTAATCAGTCTTCCACTTGATCCCTTCTCAAATTTCAAAAGTGATCTTCCACTTCAACTATAACGTCCAAACATGGTTTCTCAAAAAAAAGAAAAAAGAAAAAAGAAAAAAGAAAGGTCCAAACATTGCACGCCTTTACTTGAAATTAAGATGAACCATGAGATAAGTAACCAACAAACTAGCAAAGTTTCCAAACCTCCCTAGTGATCCAAAAAGAGAAATTTAACTTTGTGCACATGGGTATGCACGTTTCCAGCTACTCCATGAATGAATAGGGTGGCAAGAAAAAATAAAAAGTCAAATCCTCCAAACTGGGTGACAATAAAAACTGAAAACCGAGAAACGTTTTTATCATAAAATTAATCATTCTAAACTGTTACGAATAAATAATGAATTTAATTATTTAATCTAACACTCTTCATTCATATATGTAAGTTTAAACTATTCTTATTAATTGGGACCCAATATATGGTTAATTTTTAAAATGAATGTAAGGCGAAGATACAATTTGAATTGAGGACCTCTTTTTATGACATCATAAATAATTACTAATTTTCTTAAAAGTGTGTGTTTGACTTCAAATTAAAAAGCCAGTTTATTTTAATTTTTCAGCTTATTTTTGCTACTATTTATGAGCCATACTGCATTTTTTTGGTACTATTTATAGATTTTACTGTACCATTTCAACTAACTTTTATTTTTATCAACAATACTTGCAGCAAAAAATTTTTAGTTTCAGCAAAATAATCGAACACTCTTTCCTCCACTAATTACATTCTTTTTCTGATGAAAAAAGAAAAAGAAAAAGAAAAAGCACAAACTAACCCTTGCATCACTGAAAGTTCTTTGTCAGCCATCACAAGAAATTAACATAAAAGTTTTCCAACTGTGAATTTGAAAGAACCTCATAAACAAAACTTATAAATAAGAGAGAGAGAGAAGGGAAAAAAAAGAAAAGAAATCTAAGTGAACTAATGAAAGATAATTTACTTTCCTCATATGAAAGTACTTATAGAACATGAAAATTAAAGAAATGGATATGGAAGTAACCTTCAAATCACTGGGTCCTTCACCACAATTAGTGTAACGAACTGCGTGCATAAGCTTGCCTGCCATACTCTCTCTGTTTACTGAAGGAAAGCTTAACGTGAGTTTGTGTGTGTGTGTGTGTGTGTGTGTGTGTGTGTGAGGTAGGACAAGAAGAGGACTAGATAATAGATGTTCTCTATTCAAAATTTTTGGGGTGGCTTTATAGTAGAGCGAGAACTTCGGGTAAAATTGAGAAACTAGGATTATTGGGGTTAGCCCTTGTAACTTTGTGTGCGTTTGGTCCCCCTGCCCTAGTGTATGTCCGCCCCTGGCTAGCATATGCTACCATACTGGCAGTGATCCAAAGGGCCACTAGAGGACGCGATCTTCAATGATGATCTGTGGGGTTAGCCCTTGTAACGTGCATGTTGTTAAGTCATTGACATTTTCATTAACACCTAGGAAGCAATTAGGTTGACAGGTTGTGTGTTTAGAAAAATAAAATTAGGTAGGGCTGCCAGTCATTTTAGATTCGGATAGAAAAGGATTGTTCAATAAGTAATTTTTGGATCACAAATTAATTCACAACTCTAATGTGGTAGACTATGAGTGGTTGCCTATCACTTATATATAAATCCACAATTTTTTATCCACTCATACTCTATCACATCATAATTGTGGTAAACAAATTGTGAAATAGTTTGTAATACTTGAATAATTGGTTGGGTTTAAGTTGATCTCTCTGAGTTCGAATGGGATAACATATTTTTCTTTTATAAAATGATGAACTGGCATGGATTTACAATCTTGGTATTCATTATGTATGCAGCGGAGATTGTCTAACCTGATTTTTTGCCTAGAAGGTTTGGTTTGGACTTAGCCCACTGTGTGTAAGCAACCCACCTAATTTGAACACAAGAACACTACACGATTATCCCCAATATACTAGCGATGAGAGGAACATCAAAGTTATGATCCAACAACTAATGGTTTGTTTGGATTGAAAGGGTGTGAGGGAAAGAAGAGTAGAGTAGAATACGCAGAGTAGATTTGGCTTAAATTAGTTTATTTTCAGCCTACTCTACTTTCCTCTACTTTCCTTCCATCCAAAAAGGCGCCAGTGAGCTCGTGGTACTACCACTAGCATAAAAGTCAAACAATTAAAACACAAGCTACATTCACATGCAACAATAGACAAAAGTCAAGATCCTTGCCCATGACTAGAGTATGCCAAAATCAATGCCCATTAAAGAGTAACATGTGCGATCGTCAAGTTTTATAAACTTATAGTTTTTCCAGTTCAACCAGAACGAGGTACGAAAAATCCCTATTCTAAAAGAGAGATTTTCCTTTAATAAGGTCACTAACTAAAGCATCAGGAGCCTTCAGAATTACACATTGGTGTTAACAAGGTTCACTTTCTCATGTCTTGTATGTACTCCACCATTAGGTGTTTGTTTCACGTTAGCCATTCACATGACCACTTATTCATCAATTGGCACTAAGCCACCATCACTTCCCAAGAGTGAAAGCTCACACGGCTTAGTCCACCCAATAAAGGATGTCAAACAAACAAACAAACAAACACCCTTACCCCTCCACAAGCAAGGGATTTACTTCTATGTGAGATGATGGTTACATATATTTGATACATGGTATTCTAGTCATGGTTGGTTTGATATAGTTTAAGGCCTAAGGCAGTAAAATTTAAGCGATCCTTTTATAATGAAATATCAATTAAATAAATTTATTTAATATTAACCAAAATAAGGTTAATTCGATAAATTGAATTCATAACTTGATGAATTAATTAACCAAACCAAGATTAATTTCATATAGAGAATTATATATATATATATATATATATCATATTTCAAGCATAAAACTTCTCAAACAAACTATTCAGAGAGGGATAGAGATTGCTCAGTGTGTAGCCAAATAAAAGATTAGTGGGTGACTAATATTAACAACTTGCCATGTAGTTTATGAAAATTAAAATTTCAAGTAATTCAAAAAATTTAATTATCATCGATAATTCGAGATATTTACAAAATTTTATTTTTCAAATAGTTCAGGTTTCAATTGGTCTAATATTTTAGAAATTCTATAATAAGAGGGAAATTTTTTGAATAACCATTTAAAAGAAACCAATAATTATTATAAAATTTGGATCTTTCTATAATAAAATTTGGATCTTTCTATACTAAGGGATAAGATCTTTTCATAAAGGGGTGGGGACTTTTAATAAAAGGGCCTTTGGCCTAGTAGCCACTAGGATGTCACTTAGCTGCAAGAAAACTTTGGGTCATTAAAGAACCCTCATTATAAGGTTGAATCACATTCTTGTACTACAGCCACGTGTCACTTGACCATAAAATACCCTCAGCAACTACCAATCACGTTCTCCTATAATGTTTTAAGCAACTTGAAATCATATCCCCATGCTTTATTGATAGAATATAAAATGATTTTTTTTTTTTTTTTTGTGTATTAAAATTGATCTAATATTTGTTACGAAAGGGTATAGATATATGGCTAACTTTTAATCAATAACAATTAAATGTAGAATTGATGTATTTGATCTGATGATAAAGAACTATTATCAAAAGTGAAAGCTACATACTGTAACTCTCTAAAAAAAAAAAAAGACTTGTAATACTTGTTCTATTTTATGTGAAAAATCAAAGTTCAAATATTCTCTTCTCTATCGTGGTTATTAATGAACTTTAGAAAAAAGTTTATGAAGCAATTAGATTCTTAAAAAGAATTCAGCAATTAATATATATATATATATATATATATATATATATGAGGCAATGAGTTTGTTAAAAAAAATCAGAAAAATATATATAAATCAGGATCTTAAAAATGAGTTAAAAGTGCCCAACTCATAATGCAAATTTGAAGAAAAATTATAAAGAACTTAAGAATATAAGAAAGTAAATAAAAACTAAAAAGGAAAAAAAAAAAGAAGAAATTTTTTAAATTGAAGATAAAAAAATTACCTTTCAAAAGTGTTTAGAATTAAATTTTTTTATTTAAAAATTTATTATTATTTTTTATAAAAATGATTTTATAAATAATAAAATTTAAAAATAACTCTATAATAAACTACACAATTTGATATTGCTTCCAAGTTAAATTCTAAAATTTTAAATTCTTAAATGGTTACTAAATGGGTTAAATTTTTTATAATTTAATCATTCATGTCCTTAACAAAATTTGACGTAAGTTGTATTTGAAGTTTGTTTAATTACTAAAAATTGTTACATAAGAATTATAGGTAAAATTTTGACTAAAAAGAAATTACAACACGACTTATACATACAGTATATATTAGAAAAATTTAGTAAATAAACATAGTATAATGGGTATACTATTTTTCAATGGGTATTCTAAAATTAAATACCACTTTTACATCATTAATGTTTAATTGTTCATATTAGTTGTAAGTATTATATATATAAATAAGTATATCTTAGAAAAAGTTCAATTAAAATTTGAAATTAGAATTCAATTATTTTATGCCATGTGTCTAAATTTATGTAGGAACCACATGATCACAATTATTTTTGTACACACAATTTTCGTAAAAGAAGAATCACATGTTCACGAAATAGTGTAACAAATAATCAACTTGTATTTGATTTGTATATATGTGAGTACAATCCTCTGTATGAATCTTTATAATGAAAGAGTACAATAAATTCCTCTGATTCAATCTCCAAGAAACGTTACAATCTGAAGGGGCTGTGAAGCTTGATCTTGAATCGTGCTTTGATGTCTTCAAGTTGAATGAATAGTTGAATGTGCTTGATTTGATGCGAGGGCCGTTGGCTTGATCTCGAACTAGGTTAAAGGAGAATCTCCATTTTGATTTGGAGAAGTAAGAATAGGCCTTGATGAACAATGAAATTCTTGTGAACTTTAGAGATGACTCTCTATTTTGGCAAAGTGTCAGTAATGTTTTCTCTCCAAGTGTTCTCTCCTTTTATCATATAAGAAGCCTCTATTTATAGGCAACTCAATTGTATTTAATTTGGAATTTTCTCTCAGCATTTATTGAGAGTTGAATTAGGAATTTAATTTGGTATTTCATTTAATAAGAACTTTCCATATAGGTCTTTTCTTCTGATGCTGCCATATGGCTTTCTTCATTTGATGTTGTCACGTGGCTTGCTTTCATTCTTTGATCATCCACATCATCAATTGGAGATTGATTTAATCACAATTATTTTATCATGAACAATCAGACGATTGTGAATATATCATAAAATTTTGATGTCTACAAATGCCCCCATTTCAAGGCTCGGCTTTGCGTCTTTCTGATGCAAGGAAGACGAAGCTTGAAGTATTCTTTCATTTTATTTATTTATTTATCTATTACTTATTTATTATTTTTATCTTTAATAATGGACTTGGTTTTACAGGTACACAAGGCCTTCATCCAAGTGATTTATGGGCTTTTTCATCCCAATGCTGCATATTACCGCTTTGCCATACAAGGTATCTTTTCATCATTTTACTATATGGAGGACGCACCCTTCTTTTTTTTTTTTTTTTTTTTTTTTTTTTTTTTTTTTTTTTTTTTTTTTTATCACTGGGGCTTCACTCTCATGGGCCTGATCACACACAAAAGACTTCCCCTTGTAAGCCCACCTTAGTCTTGTTAAGCAAGTTGGTGTCGCAATTATCTTGTTCAGCAAGCATGCTTTTCCCTTAGCCGCACTCTTGCAAATCACTAGGGCTTCTTGCGAGTGCCACCTTTATAAAAGGAGGTGATGTTTCATGGGTTAGAGGCAATTGAGCACCCCTTTTTTTTTTTGAGTTATTTTTTTCTTCAGCCGTTGCAGGCATCTTCTCTCTTTCTCATTCTTTCTTATGCTTGTCTTTGTAATTTTTTTTTTTACCCATTGATTTACTCTGTGTAGGTCATAGAAGTTGGCACTGCGTGAGCCAAGGTCATAGAAGCTAGTATTGCGTGAGCTAAGCCTCAGTTTTAAGCGAGTCTACCATCTTTTCCTTCTTATCTTGGCGTCCGACTGATTCGAGCACAGCAGTCCTCTTGCCTTCCTCAAACATGGGGTGTAAGCTTCAGCAACACATCAATTTCACTGCCCTTTGTCTCGTGACCATTGGTGTGAGAGCTTCATCTGCGCAACCTTCTCAAAGCCTTCGTTTTACAGCCATCGTCGGTGCATCCTTCCATCAGTGCGAGAGCTTCATCGGTGCATTCTTCCGACTGCCTTCATCATTGCCTTTGTCTCGCAACCATTGGCGCGAGAGTTTCGTCAGCACATCCTTCTTACTGCCTTTGCCCCTGCCTTCGCTTCGTGATCATTAGTACAAGAGTTCCATCAGCACGCCCTTTTCACTTCCTTCTATCTCGTGACCATTGGTGTGAGTGCTTCGTCTGCGCAACCTTCTCGCAGCCTTTGTCTTGCGGCCATCGTCGGTACATCCTTCCATCATTGCAAGAGCTTCGTCGGTGCATCCCTCCATCAGTGCGAGAGCTTTGTCAGTGCATTCTTCTGACTGCCTTTGTCTTGCAACTATCGACACGAGAAAGTTCCGTCAACACATCCTCCTCACTGCTTTTGCCCCTGCCCTCGTTTCGCGATCATCAGCACAAGAGCTCCGTCCGCACATCATTCCCACAGCCGTCGTCTTGCAACTATCAGCTGACCCCTCTAAGCCGTGACACCGAGCCTCTTGACTTTAAGTACTCCAACTCCACGTATTTGCCGGACTTAAACTGTCGCAATGTCTTTGGCACTCCTGCAAGCAATGAACATGCACTAGTTGTATGTGCCCCACTTGGTATCAAGAAATATTTGCTTGTTCCTTGACCCCACTAAGGGAGAAGGCTCCAATTTTGTGATTTCTATCGTTTTGCATGTAATAGTTTATGCCATATTATTGACATGTCCCATGCCTTAATTTCATGAGAAGCATGGTTGCATCTTTGTACACACATGATCTTTGCACTCAATAGGCAACATGCAAGCTTCCACTTGTCTTTGTCTTTTCATGCACCTATGGTTATTTCAATACCTACATATGATGTTTGCATGTTAACATTGAATGAATGGTTTACCCGTGGCTTTGAATCTCAATGTCACGTGTCTTCCCTTTTTTTTAAATAATTTCTTTTAAAATTTATTTATTATATATATTTTTATTATTTTATCATATATATATATATTATATCAATTTATTAGTAATGGGCATTTGAATGAATAAGGTATTCATCCTTCCCTTTGGTTTGCAATTAGGTGATTCAGGCTTGTCAACCCTTTGCTCGACTTGTGACTCTTCTATGGTTGCTTAAGTTATGACCTCTACGGGCTGCGTATTCTCCAAGTGGCTGTAATAAAGTGCGCTCCATCATGGTTATTTTTCACGACTCATCGAGGACTCTTAATGATCAATCCATCACTCTCTTGCGATCTACGAACGAACCCATGGAGGAAGGCGTCGTCTTGAAAGTCCATCCACCTGGTAGCAGTGTCCCTTGATCCTCATCTATTGTCATTCCTCGTCCTCCGAGTCTATCTCGATGGTGGGTCGAATCATCTCACGAACTGCACGACCCAACTAGAAAGGATTCGCATGTCGTTTCGAGGACGTTTACTTTGGCCTCCAACCTTCACTCCACCGCGGACAACATCAATCCATTTCCTCTCCTTGGTCGTCAAATAAGTGCGAGAAAAGTGCAATGGGCCCCCCTTTCTTCCAAGACCCCTCCACTCCAATATAAGGGTGAGTTTTTCTACCTTCCAAAATATTGGGAGTGGCTAGAAGACATATTGAGCCGCAATACTAAAGCCTTAAGTGATGCCAATCTTTACGAGCCGCTACTTGCATAGTTATTCACGTACGATCGGAACACCCATGTCTTGCAAGCCTTCCTAGAGTGTTGGTGTGCGGCTACAAACACATTGTACACGTCTATAGGGGAGGTCTCCATTAGCTTATGGGACTTACATTCGATCGGCGGGCTTCCTGTGTACGGTTCCTTTAATGAAGAGGTAGTTCTAAACTCGAAAGACATATTATCTCTCCCCTCATGCTGTTGTCATCTATTTGCTGCTTTCCATCACCTGAGTCTTAAGCTTGGTGGTTCGCACTTGGTCACTACGGCTGCATGGGTGAAGTTTTGGTTCCGTGGTGAGTCTAAATATTAGAAACCGCCGACTAGAAGGTCAATTAAGAGGAATGCAAGAGGCAAGCAATCTCATAACCCCTCTGGTAAAATCGATGCCCCCAGAATTCTGACTAAAGAAGACGAGGCTCCTTTCAATGTGCTCAAGGTGGAGAGAAGGCTTATAGAAGAAATTTGGTTAGCTGCTTTGATCTCGTGTTGGCTGTGTGAGTTCGCTCTTCCCGACGGGGGACCAAACTTAATCAGGCCCAGTGTTTTCAAGAGCGCAAGTGCGATGGCTCGTGGTAAGAGATACTGCCTTGCAGTCCCAGTCCTAGTCAACATTTATAGGGGCTTGAATGAAATTGTATCTTCCAAGACTCCTAGTAAATGTGATGCCACTTTTCCTGCACACTACTTGAATGCTTGGTTGGCCGAATACTTCGACACTCACTTTGAACTTGAAGGGTCTCGCTCCAAGGCTGTTCCACACATGTTTAGATACTCCGGAGAAAGGGCAGCCAAGCATTACGACAAGGTTACGGCGTGTAAGCTATTTCGTGTCGTTAGTAGCTTTAAGTTTCATCGCTTGGGTCTTTTTAAAGGACATCAAGAGATTCTGGTGGATGTTGACAAGTTACCTAGCTCTTATGCAGATTACTTCACCAACTAACGCTCTAGCTACCTGGCCTCTCGTCATGGAAGTGTATGTATAGTTGAACCATATAGCCTTCACCGCTTTGGTCGACAATTCAGTTTCAATCAACACATCCCTAGGGAGCTTAATGAGGACTTTCGCACTGTCACCTTAGAGCAAGTAGTATGCTTCTGGCGTCGATGTCTTCGTCTTGCTACCGGTTCAGAGTTCTTGATCCCTGCCTGCCCATTTGAGCATGGGGCTCCGTGCATGAAGGACTATATGAATTGGTGGGCTAGAAGATCTGATGGTTTCTTTTCAAGCAGGGCTGAGCAACCGATTGGGAATGTTAACCTAAGCAAGATAAGACTCAAAATAAAACAGCCCAATGAAGTAGTTGAGCTCGTGAAGAGCCGAAGCGATGGAAAGCCCTCTTTTGGGATTTTGGAGGCTACCGATGAGTCTTTAGGAGCGTGCGTGGGCAAGGCACATTCTCCCAACCGTGGGCCTTCTTGCATAGTCTCAACGCCTTAAGACATGGAGGTGACTAAGGGTAAAGATGTGTCATATTCTGAGCGAAACAAAGCTAAGGCAATGAAGCTCCTCACATCGCAAAAAGTTGAGGGCAAAGCTCTTGTGATGAAACTCATAAGTGCCCCAGCCCAGCCAAAGACTATCATCTCCTTGAACACTTTGAGGACAAGCAGCACACTTCCTCTAGGAAGGGAGATTCAGCATTCGTTCTAGAGGACTCAATGATAGGGAGTGAATATCACTATTCAGCATCAGATGCTGGGTGGAGTACTGCTTCACATTTAGGTTCTTCCCAAGGATCCCCCCAAGAAGTCACTTCATCCATCTTCTCAGAGAATTCTTCTCGAACAATAGCTATGGCGGCCATGATGAAGGAGACTACCACCATTGACGAAAAGATAGCTGAAATGGGACATGCTATAGCTAAGCTTACCAAGACTGTGGAGGAGAAAGACCTTCAAATTGCCACGCTTATGAACAAGCTCGAGGTTCAGAATCGAGGAGAGTCTAGCCAAGGCCATTCTCACACGCATCATCATACATCCCAAGGAGCTCATACATCTTCTCCAAAGAAGGCTGATCGTCCACAGGGGAGCTCTACCTCAATATCATCTCTATCGATCCAGCAGTTATAGGACATGATAACGAACACCATTCGAGCTCAATATGGTGGGGCACCACAAAACTCTCTGAAGTATTCAAAGCCATACACCAAAGGATTGAAATTTTACAGATGCCTGCGGGTTACCAACTTCCTAAGTTTCAACAGTTTGACAGGAAAGGGAATCTGAAGCAACATATCACTCATTTCATCGAGACTTGTAATAACTCCAATACAGATGGAGACTTACTCACGAAGCAATTTATGCGTACTCTTCGAGGAAACACCTTTGATTGGTACACAGATCTTGAACTCGAGTCCATTGATAGTTGGGAGCAAATGGAAAGGGAATTCCTGAACCGTTTCTACAGTACCCGATGTACCGTAAGCATGCTGGAATTAACCAACACGAAGCAATGGAAAGATGAACCAGTGGTAGACTACATCAATCGTTGGCGTTCATTAAGCCTCGATTGCAAAGATCACCTTTCCGAATCTTCAGGAGTGGCAATGTGCATCCAAGGTATGCACTGGGGGTTGCTTTACATCCTCCAAGGAATCAAACCTCACACCTTTGAAGAACTGGCTACCCTAGCCCATGACATGGAGCTTAGCTTGTCTAGCCATGGAGAAAAGGGCTTACCTGTTAACGAGCAGCGTAAAGAGAAGAAAGATACCAGGAGGGGGGATAAGTCATCCAGATCCATGGTTAAGGAATCTATGGCCATTGTTGTGGAGCCTATGAAGATCTCTAGTAAAGAGAATAACAGAATGGAGAAAAGGGCTGGTCTAATGCAGAAGCGGGAGAGGCATCGATTGACTTTAAAGGAGATGGAAGAAAAGACGTATCCGTTTCCAGATGCCGACGTTCAAGGCATGCTCGAGGACTTATTAGAGAAGAATGTGATCAAGCTTCTAGAGTGCAAGCGTCCGGAGGAAATAGGGCATACCGACGACCTAAAATACTGTGTATACCATCAGGTTGTAAGTCACCCTGTGGAAAAATGTTTTGTTTTGAAGGACCTTATCCTAAGGCTTGCAAAGGAGGGTAAAATTCTTTTAGACCTAGATGAAACTGCTGAGGCGAATCACGATACGTTCGCTGTTGGATCCCCAATTTTTGTGAAGTTACCAACTCCAACGGAAGTGCGGTCCACCTTGCCATCAATATCAAGGGCATATTGCAAGCACATCCAATTTGGAACACTTGAGCCTATGCATGCGTTATGCTTCAACCCTCAAGATGATGATAGAGCTGATGACGAATTGGTAGGTGACGAAGAGGGCTGGACTTTTGTGACTTACAAGAAATTTTGAAAGCAATGTAACCCAAAACCCCATGTTCCATATGAGAAAAGGGAACTTCAAGCAAGTGATTCAAAAGTTGCTCCCAAGGGGAAAGAGACAAATGATCTAAAGAAACAGAGAAAGGGAGCTCGTTCGAATAAGTTATTACAAAAGGAAGGCCCCCTACCGGTCACGCTACATGAGTTTTTCCCTAAAGGCTTTCTTACAGAGGGCCTAATGACAACCACTTACATGGTCTCTTGCCATGATGCTGATGATCAAGGAGACCTTACCAAAAAGGAGGAAAAAATGAACCTTGAAGAAACCAAAGGAATAAAGGAAGAGGAAAGTGAAACCCTTGCCTCGGAAGAGACAGTTGCTTTATGTGCTCACTGCCACGACAAGATGACTTTCCCTAATGAGGATCTCCTATTAGGCTTCAAACCACACAATCGACCACTTTTTGTCTCAGGTTACGCACGGGGGGAAAAGGTAAGCCACATCCTTATAGACGATGGGTCTACCGTCAATATAATGCCTAAAGGAACAATGAGATGCCTATGCATATCCGTGGAAGAGTTATCCAAAAGTCGACTCGTTATCTAGGGCTTCAACCAAGAAGGTCAAAGGGCAATCGACATGATTCGGTTAGATGTGACTATTGATGAGTTGAAAGCAAGACCTCTCTTCCATGTGATCGATTCAAAGACTTCTTATAACTTGTTGTTAGGACGACCGTGGATTCATGGGAATGGTGTTGTACCTTCTACATTACATCAATGTTTCAAGTATTGCGACGGTAAGCAAATAAAAGTGGTGACAACAGATTTGCAACCATTTACGGCAGATGCCAAGTTTTACTTGGATTGTGACACAACTTCCGACGTACCACAAGAAGAGTCTACGGAAAAGAAGAAGGCAAAACATAAGGAAGGAGGCGAGCCCCACACGGAAGGTCCCTAACTTAACTCCGAACTGAGACAAAAGTTTCGTGAAAAGGAGAAAGAGGCACCCATAGTCTTACGATATGTGCCCGCTTCTAAACGAAAGGAAGGGCAATCCCCATTCAGGTTGACAATGGAGACTAAGGATAAGTGCAAAAAGTCTATTCAAGAGGAAGATATCGCTATCCTTAAAAGTGATTTCACCTTGCCATAATTGAAGTTAGACCAAGTGGCGTCCACAAAACCCCCCACTCAAAGGTTTCACTAGAGCCATAGATAACCTTGTTGAAGAAGATTCATTGCCAGTCAAAAGAACAGAAGAGGGTTTCGACCCTAAAGCATATAAACTTTTTGTAAAATCAAGCTATGATTTCAAAAATCCTCCGCAATTGGGGCAACTTTATTCAGATTATGTGGAAGAGAAGTCATATGGGCTTAAATCGACCCAAAGCAAACTAAAGCAACAAGGCTATGTGATCGAGATTCCTAGAATTGGGCTGGGGTATTCATCACAAGAACTAGTTCAAATCTCGGCCAAAGGGAAAGGAAAAAAGGCGACATCTCAACACATCACTTTTGAAGTCGAGGGGGAGGAGAAGCCGAAGCCTGCGTCGAGATCTTATGTATTTGACTGTCTAGGAACATCTACTCCTCGAGAGTCAGTATTTAATAGATTAAGCATTTCTCTCCCTACAAAGGAAGGAACCTCACGTACACGTACATCAGCATTTGATAGGCTTGGGTCTATGAGTGGCTCAACTGACACCCCACGACCCAAGGAAGGGAAAAGTGGCCTACGAAAGAGAAGTGACACCAAAGCCTGCAGCCTTATCCCTTCATGCATGAAACTTGAGTTGATTGTAGAAGTTAGTACAGGAAACTCCCTTAAAGTAAAGCGGTGGACTATTGTGCACACATAAGAGCTCGAGAAGCAAGTCAATGACGGGGAGGATGATCATGAGACATTAGTCCTTCCTTCTTGCCACGTGACACAGAAACCGATTCCGAATCAGACGCATCAGATGATGAACCAAATGAAGCCCCTCGAGTAATAGAAGACGGGGGGCAAGCAACTGTAGATGAGCTGAAAGAATTAAACTTAGGGACTGACGAGGAACCTCGCTCAATCTACGTGAGTTCGCTTTTGACGCTAGAGGAACAAAGCAAATACTTTGAGCTTTTAACACAGTATAAAGATGTGGTCATCTGGACATACAAGGAGATGCCAGGTTTAGACCTAACAATTGCAGTTCATCGGTTAGCAATAAAGCAAGGAGTGCGCCCAATCAAGAAGGCCCAACGTCGCTTTCGACCCAAACTCCTCCCATAAATTGAAGCAGAAGTTAACAAACTCGAGCAGGCAGGATTCATCCGGGAGGTACAATTCCTGAAGTGGATTGCAAACATTGTCCCTGTCAAAAAGAAAAATGGACAAATTCGAGTTTGTGTTGATTTTTGAGATTTGAATAAAGCGTGCCCAAATGATGACTTCCCACTTCCAAATACAGAGCTTATGGTTGATGCGACTATTGGTCATGAAGTATTATCATTCATGGATGGCTCATTAGGATACAACTAAATTTGAATGGCACCCAAGGATGAAGAGGTCACCGCTTTTCAAACTCCAAAGGGGATCTACTGTTATAAGGTGATGTCTTTTGGGCTTAAGAATGCCGACGTAACATATCAGTGGGCAATGCAACGAATTTTTGATGACATGCTCCACAAAATTGTTCAATGTTATGTTGACGATTTAGTTGTTAAGACAAAGAAAAGAGAGGATCATTTACAAGACTTGCGCATTGTATTTAATCGACTAAGGAAATATCAACTTAAAATGAATCCTCTCAAATGCACATTTGGCGTCACGTCTGGGAAGTTTCTAGGCTTTATTGTTAGACATCAAGGTATTGAGGTGGACCAATCTAAAATAGACGCTATCTAAAGGATGCCTGAACCAAAGAACTTACGAGAGCTTCGAAGCTTACAAGGCCATCTTGCATGCATTCATCGTTTCATATCGAATCTAGCAGGACGGTGTCAACCATTCAGTCGATTGATGAGGAAAGACACCACCTTTGAATGGGATGAGGCTTGCAGGAATGCGTTTGAAAGCATTAAAAGGTATCTTCTTCATTTTTCTGAGCTAAGAGAGCATTAAAAGGTATCTTCTCCTCTAGGTTTCTCTAGAAACCAAAGAGCGGTGAAACACCTTTGCTATCTTTGATAGCCTCTTTCCTCGACAGGTAGGACCTCTTACTGCCACACTACCAAGCCTTACCCTTTCCTCCCTCCCACCTATCTCACCCCTCTACACCTATACTGAAAACTCAATCTACCTAACACCATGGATGACATCACTGGCAAATGGGACCGCTTATCACTAAACCAAAAAGAGAGCCAAACAGTTCCCTTAATCTCTGATGTGACTGGTGATGACAAGGTACTCGTAGCCAAGTTTTTCACAAAGCGGCATATCAACATGGAGGCAGTTTTTCGAACCCTCAATAGCATGTGGAGAACAGAGAAAAATTTTGACATCCGTGACCTTGGCTCCAACATGGCAATGATTCTTTATGATGATGAGTACAACCTGGACCACATTCTGATGCATGGACCATGGTCTTACGATAAGTACTTACTGGGTTTTTACAAACCAAGGAAAAATGAGTCAATAAAGCATGCCAGTTTCGATAGAGAAAGCTTTTGGGTACAGATTCATGATCTTCCAATCCAGCATATGAGTAAGAAAAATGCAGAGGCTATAGGGAGCTCCCTTGGGCTGGTTGAACAAGTTGACGCAAGTCTAACAGGTGACTGCCGATGATGCTGTCTCTGAGTACGAATCAACATCGAGATCATCCAACCACTCTGTCGGCGGAGGTTGGTAGACATTGGAGAGTTGTCCCCCTCATAGGTATCATTCCAATACGAAAGAATGCCAATTTTTTGCTACTGGTGTGGAATCATGAATCATAACGAAAAGGATTGCAAACTTTGGATACGTAGTAAGGGCACTCTATGCAAAGACGAACAACAGTAAGGAGTATGGTTGCGAGCAAGCACTGAATGCAACCAGAAACACCATGTGCAGTCAGCTCACTCCAGTACCCCAACTCAGACTGCTACCATGGCTCCATCGGAAACAGCCACCGCCACGATGGCCAGCGGGCCACCACGCATTCCAGCCGCTGTTTCAACCGTTACGAGGGATAAAGGAACTGTAGAAACTACGGCGACTGTTACTCACCAACATATCCCAACAAATACAAAAATTTTGAATAACCCTGAAACTTTCCATACACATCTTGCGGAGATTGATCACGCATTGAATGCTAAAGATGAGCTAGCCGAAGGTAAAACTAGGATAACAGACGACACACATTATGAGGAAATGTCTGCAATTAAAGCTGCCATAATTGACGTAACCATGCTTACGTCACAAGAGGAGGCGCGGATAATTAATGGGCCACAAGATGGGCCTCCAACAAACCTACATGACTCAACAGGCCAATCCCAAAGGAAATGGAAGAGAATTGTCCAAGCCCAAGCTTCTAGCCCTACGATGACTAACCAAGACGTGTTAAGCTCTAAATGCAAACACGATAACACAGGGTGCGATGTAGACAGCGACAAAAAATAGAAGCTTGATACTGACACATGTATTTTGGGTAGGATTTTTGCAGAATATCTAGGATCGGCGGTTGCTGCTACGCAGCACCGCCGGGTCCAATGAGTACTATTAGTTGGAACTGTCGAGGGCTTGGGAACCTTCATACAGTTCACGCTCTCCAGAGAGCATTCTACACATAAGCTCCCTAGTTGGTTTTCTTAATGGAGACTAAACTGTCATAGGAAGATATGAAGTACAAGAAGCAAGAACTTGGCTACACTCAAGGACTAGTGGTGTCTAGTATTGGCCAAAGTGGCGGCTTAGCACTATTATGGAAACCAGAAACCAAGGTGGCAATCCAAGGATTTTCACGATGGCATATAGATGCTCATATTACATATGCCATTACCGGTGTAACTTGGCATTTGACTGGCTTTTATGGACAGCCAGACACAAACAAAAGGGAAGAAACATGGTCCATCTTGGAATCACTTGGCCGAACAAACTAGTTACCTTGGCACTGTATCGGGGACTACAATGAAATCTTAAGCCACTCAGAAAAATCCGGCTGCAGACTAAGGCCAGCTAGACAGATTGATCGGTTTCACTGCACCATCGACCTGTGCAGATTTCATGACTTGGGGTTTGTTGGCTCGCCCTTCACCTAGTCCAAAATAGACCGCTTTGAGGGTAGTTTGAGAATAAGACTTGACAGGGCACTCGCTAACAACGCCTGGAGACTAATCTTTACTAGTGCTGTCGTCCACCAAATTTCCACATCAACATCAGACCATTCCATGCTTTCTCTCCACCTTTAAGATGATCGCCACAATTGCCGAAAGAATAAAAGGCTTTTCCGATTTGAGGAGATGTGGCTAAGAGACCCTTGCTGCTCTAAAGTTGTACAAAAGTCTTGGCAAAAAGGGCTTTATAAACCTGATGGCTTCCCTATCACAAATTGCCTTGAAACTTGCCGAGATAGGTTGCAATGTTGGAACAAGACAGAAAATGGCCATGTGGGACAAAAGATTCAGAATCTGCAAAAACAGTTACAAATGTTGGAGGCTCGGGTTCCTTGTGTGGAGACTGACAGAGAGATCAAAGAAGTTCAAGATGCACTAAACGTTTGGCTAGATGCTGAAAGTACCATGTGGAGGCAACGCTCACGCAATTTCTTGCTCACAGATGGGGACCGCAACACGAGGTTTTTCCACACCAAAGCCACAAACTGGAAGTAGCGTAATACGATCCATGGCATTTATGACTCAAATGGAAATTGGCAAGAAGATGAGCAGCAGGTGGAGAATATCATTGTTGGCTACTTTAGAGACATTTTTCACACACAAGGACCAGCAGATTCATCTACCCTCATTGAAGCCATTGAACCCGTGGTCACTAGTGACATGAATGATTCTCTGACCCAAGTGTTTCAAGCTGATGAAGTCCACAGAGCCTTAAAGCAAATGCATCCCAAGAAATCTCCTGGACCTGACGATATGCCCCCTTTCTTTTATCAACATTTTTGGTCTTTAGTTGGTGATTGTGTTACAAAAACTGTATTGGACTTTCTCAATCATGGCATCACCCCCCCCCCCCAAACTTTAATGAAACTCATGTTGTGCTCATTCCAAAAATAAAGAATCCAAAAAAGATCACTTAATACTGACCCATTAGTCTTACCGATGTTATTTCCTGTTTAGCCTCCAAGGTCATAGCAAACCGCCTAAAACGCTTCCTCCCACAAATAATTAGCGAAAATCAAAATGCATTCATGTCTGATCGCCTCATTACAAATAACATCCTTGTGGCATTTGAAACCATGCACCATATCAATACAAAACGTAGTGTTAAAGTTGGTGAGATGGCGTTAAAACTAGATATGAGTAAAGCTTTTGATAGAGTTAAGTGGGGATGTTTGAAAAAAATTATGTATAAAATGGGTTTCCATGATTCTTGGGTGAAACTTATGATGAGATGTGTTAACATTGTCACATATTCTATAAAAAATCAATGGAAGGCCACGAGGACATATCACCCCTTCTAGGGGATTGCGTCAGGGTGACCCTCTCTCCCCTTTCCTGTTTCTTTCCTGTGCAGAAGGCTTATCAGCTCTAATAAGGAAATTTGTGGAGCTTGGGCTTTTGAGCAGTGTGGCTGCATGCCCAAGGGGTCCAAAGATCTCTCATCTTTTCTTTGCAGATGATAGCTTAATCTTTTGCAAAGCCACCGTAGAAGAATGCACCACACTTGAGGAAATCTTGGAGATCTATGAATGTTCATCAGGGCAGCAACTAAACTGAGAAAAGACCTCTCTCTTTTTCAATCAAAACACTCCACGTGAGATCCAAGAAGCAATCAAAAACCGCTTTGGAGCTGACATCATTCAGCAACATGAGACCTATTTAGGGCTACCATCCTTGGTAGGCAAAAACAGGTGCAACACATTCCAAGCTCTGAAGGAAAAATTAAATAATAAGCTTTTGGGTTGGAAGGAAAAATTGTTGTCCCATGCAGGTAAGGAAGTGCTCATAAAGGCAGTAGCTCAAGCAATTCCAACCTACACAATGAGTGTCTTTCAACTTCCTAGTGCACTATGTGACGAACTGACAAGTATGGTTAGAAGCTTTTGGCGGGGCCAAAACAATAGAAAGAACAAAATTGATTGGACTAGCTGGGACAAAATCTGTGCACCAAAAATTGGGGGCGGCTTGAGGTTTCGAGACCTAAAAGCTTTCAACCTCGGCCTCTTAGCCAAGCAAGGTTGGCGCCTACAGACCAACACCTCCTATCTTGTCCACCGAGCCTTTAAAGCACGGTACTTCCCTGAGAATGATTTCCTTAGTGCTGATTTGGGGCCAAGACCTTCATATGCATGGAGAAGTATCATAGCTGCTCAACAGATTGTCCAACATGGTTACCGATGGCAGGTTGGTAATGGCAATTCTATCAAGCTATGGTCAGATAAGTGGCTACCCACTTGCTCCACTTTCAAAGTCTCTACCCATCCACATGCCTTGCATGTTGACTCTCACGTTAGCTCCCTCATTGACAATGATACTGGCTGTTGGAGAATAGGCTTAATAAAAGAAATTTTCTTACAACACAATGCGGAGGCCATTTTAAGCATACCATTGAGCACTCGTCGTCCCCCGAATCGCATAATCTGGGTGTTCACACCCAACGGAAGGTTCTCAGTTTACTCTACCTATAAAGTTGCTCTCTCACTCTTACACACCAAAATTGGCTCCTTGGGCTCTTCATCAAATAGCCAAAATATTTCAGTCTTTTGGAAAACTCTATGGCACCTCAAAGTACCAAGTAAGATTCGCTCTTTCGCATGGAGAGCATGCAAAAACATTCTCCTAACAAAATCCAACCTGCACTTAAGGAAAGTTCTTGATGATCAAACCTATGAAGCATACAGCAATGAAGAGGAGACAACCGGACATGTTCTTTGGTCTTGTGAGAAAGCTCAGGAGGTTTGGCTCACTACAGGCATATGTACCCACAACCATGATGTAAGGTTTAACAGTTTCTTAGACTTTCTCTGGCACCTGGTCTTCGAACAACACGTTGGTGATGAGCTTCTAAGCTTGAGTGTTACTATAGCATGGAGTTTCTGGCAGAATCGTAACAAAGCTCGAATAGGTGGCACACGGCAAAACAGTCAAGCCATTCTTCATTTAGCACTCAACTAGACTAGAGAATATTGGCTTGTAAACCATAAGACTGTGATCCCAAACGTTGTTACCAATACCACTTGGACCCTACCGCATAGTCCAAGGTACAAGGTTAACGTTGATGGCGCCATCTTCCAACGTCTCCATGCGATGGGTATTGGGGTCGTAGCATGAGATCATGCAGGCCAATGTGTTGCTGCCATGAGTAAGAAATTGTGGGTTCCACTTGGTTTGTTGGAAGCGGATGCAAAGGCCTTGGAAGATGGAATTGATTTTGCATAGGACGTAGGGATAAGGGACATGGACTTTGAAACAGACTTAGAGATTCTCTATGGGGCCCTCATGGGTTCCATCACACCTCCAGCAACAATACTGAATATCATCTCCTCATGTCTATTACGGCTTTAAGACTTCAGATCTGTCTAGCTTACTCACGTGCGATGACAAGGAAACAAACTGGTCCACATCTTGGCACATTATGCCAAAAAGCTAGAAACATTTGTAACTGGGATTGAGGATATTTCGACACCCATTGAGTCTGCTTTGATTCAAGATGTATTGTCTTTTGAAACCAATTAATAAAGTAACAGCATTCTTATAAAAAAAACAAATTTTTTTTTATCTTTGTGTCAAATGAGTTAATGAGTGCAAAATACTAAAAATCTAAAATTAATGAACTATAAATTAAAAAAAAAAAAAAACTAATCACATATACTCAATACAAATCATCACACAACAAAGATCATCACATATTTTATCTTATTAAAAATTAGAAGAAAAAAAATGATCATAAGTAGTATTAAATTTGAGTAAGAATTTTAATATATATAACTAATTACGTTTACTTTAAAAAAAAATTTGACTAATTATTTTTATTTTTATGATAAAAATTGTGTTTAATTTTAAATGTATCCATACATATGCATGTATTACGTGCTTTTTTTTTTTAATAATTTGACTAATTATATATATTTTTATAATAAAAATTGTGTTTAATTTTAAATGTATTCATGCGTTTACATGCTAGTTTATATATATAATAATAGGTGAAATTGAGAGAAACTCAAATTAGAATTTCATAGAGTTTCAATTTTGCGTCATGTCTCCTAAATTATTTATACTTAAAGAATTTTTTTTTTTTAATTTTAGAATCAAATGTGGGATCACATCATAAATATTCATCTAAGTGAGTTATTAAATATAAAAACTAAAGAGTCTAAAATAAATGAATTATAAAAAAATAAAAAATAAAAGTGCTACACAATAATTTAAAAAAAAATATATATAGACAATTTACATTTTATACCTAATAATATCCTTATAAAATTTTTTAAAGAGTTAACAAAATATAAAAATGATTATCAATGATATTTAAATTATATACATATGAATTATATTATGTATCTTATTGTATATCTTTAAGTGTCTCCGTGCATATGCATGGGATTACAAGCTAGTCTATATATAATAATAGGTGAAGCAGAGAGAAACTCAAATAGAATTCCAAATTAGAGTTTCAATTTTTTGCCATATGTCTAGATTTGGATTCTCATTGCGCCACTTGTCCTAACCAAAACTTAAAAAAAAAAAAAAAAAAAATCTAATTAGATTATAAATTGAACTCCAATTTTGTGTCATGTATCTTATCTAAATTTTCTAATTTTTGTGTCCAAATAAATGATGCATTAACATTTAACACGAAAGCCAAGAAAACCACAATGATAATGCTCATTTGCCTAAGTAAGAACATCTCACCTGCACACTTTTATGGGTGAACATCTTACCTACCCACTACCAGAACCAAAGAGTCCAATGAGAAAGATTATAAAAGTAAAACATCATCTCCTCCTAATGCCATATCGTCATCCCATGTCTTCTCCTTCTCTCTCAACCTGTACCAACTAGATCTACACACTACCCTCTCCTCCTCCTTTCAAATTTTTAAGAACAAGGTTGGGTTCAAACACAATGTTCAATCCCACTCTTCCTTACTTCACACTCTCATACATTACTGCTTCATTGGCGCCTCCAAGAAGATTCCAAGCTCAATGTGGAAACCGAATCTACCAAGATGAACATCTTATCATCACAATTGTTAATATTTCTGTGCGTAAACACAGACTACATGCTAGTATATAGTAATAGATAAAGCTGAGAGAAATTTCAATTAAGTTTTAAATTGAATTATAATTGTTGTCTAATTTTGCACTATGTGTCCTATTTAAGCTTTTTTAATTTTTGTTCTAGGTGAGTTAATGAGGTCCAAAAGACGAAGAGTCTAATATAAATAAATCATCAAAAAATCAATAAAAAAAAAAGGAAGAGTAAACTCATGTGTATATCTAAAAGAAATTTAAAAAATAAAAAAATAAAAGAGAGAGTATAAATTGAATCCATATATGTGTGTAATTGTAATTTTTTTTTAATTGTACCATGCATATGCATGAGTTATACACTTGTCTATACATATAATAATAGCTGAAGCTAAAAGAAATTCAAATTAGAATTCCAAATTAGAGTTCTAATTTTACACCATGTGTTTTAAATTATTTATTCTTAAAGAGTTTTATTTTTTAATTTTAGAATAAAATATAGGATCGCATCATAAATATTCATCCAAGTAAGTTATTAAGTACAAAAACCAAAGAGTTTAGAATTAATGAATCGTAAAAAAAAAAAAAAAAAAGTGTTTCACAATAATTTAAAAAAGAAAACATGGACTATTTATATTTTATTCCTAATAATATCTTTACAAAATTTTTTAAAGAGTTAACAAAATATAAAAAAGATTATCAATAATATTTAAATTATATATATAAGAATTATATTATGCAGTTTATTGTATATTTTTAAGTGTATTTTTGTATATGCATGGGATTATAAGCTAGTATATATTAATAGGTAAAATTCAAAGAAAGTTAAATTAGAATTTCAAATTAAAGTCTAATTTTGCTCCATGTGTCTAAATTTATATGGGATAATTTTATGACAGTGTACAATCTAATTATTTTTAATTTTGCTATCAAGTGCAGAAGCCAGAGAGACGAAACTAATAACATATTAAACTCTCATGCTTTGGGAATCGGTAGTACCAATCCAAATCCATCAGACCTACTACGTGATAGTACAACTGTGAAGCATGTTTAAAAAGTAAAAACACACAATTCTCCATCTCTCTATGGTCGGTAGTCTCTCTCTTATATTCGTTACCCTTATAATGTAATCTAAAAACTGAGATTGGAGAGAATTTTTTTAGCAGCCATACAAATTCAAAGGTTTTTTCTTCACACAGATGCCCATCATGTTACAAATGACCCACCATAAAGCTACAACCCTAAGGATTTATTTATTTATTTATATTTAGTTTTTTTTTTTTTTTAATTTGCAAAACTTCCAATCACCAATAGAGATTGAAGATTCAAAAACATGGATGGATCTTTTGGATAAACATCCTAACTAATGTTCATCTTTTTGTGTAATTTTTCCATTTAGTTTTGATTCTCTTGATTGATATAGTGATGGCTTTGAGCATTTTTTTACTTAAGTGTGACTACAGCGCCAAATGTGTCTAAAGTTTTATTTACTTAAGAACCACTTAATTGAATGAGCTTAATTACCCTTTCAATATATGCACGAGTGCCCTTGTAACTTGTGTACTGTAGCAATGGATAATTTGATCAAAGTTTGTCTCTGTTTCTATTGTAGCTACCATTGCTCTGGTGGAACTATTGTAGTTCAACTTGCTTTCTTTTTACATATGTTGTTATATGCGACTCCTAAAATTTATAGGTGAGTCTGTATGTTAGATAAATAGCACTTTCATTAAATCTAATGAAATTATTTTTAATTTACATTCTAATTTGGTATTCCTCATTTTCTCAAACATTTTCTTCAATTGGTGATTATAACTAAAGAACTACGTGTTACATCATCACATGGTTTAAGGAAAAAGGGTTGAGAAGGCATGAGCTAACTCATTTGCTTTTCTTTTGAGCCAACTGAAATTACAGCAAACAAAAGATCTCTAAGTTATGCAATATTTTTAAATAGAGTGATGCAGACTGAGGACCATCAAGAGCTCCCTAAGTGAGTCTCTCAAAGTTCTCATCATAAGCAAATTGTAATGCCCACAAAAAGTATTAATTGATTGTGTTTTGGTGGCATATATTTTTTGTCGTAATTCATTATGTCAAAAGTTTATAAATAATATTTAAGTTTGATGCTCAGAACTTTGAAGCTGGCACATGGGATGAGGTACACTGTTCAAGAGAAGGGAGTAAGGTTGCATGGAAGATTATTGAGGATATATTATGGAATGGAATCATAATGTTTAAAATTTTGTTTAATTGATATTTTCCATTTATTTGTTAGGAATTTTTGAAATAGTAATCCTAATTTGCAAACAAAGAAGAAGAAGAAATAAAGAATTGTTTAAATCTTCTTACAAATTCTGTGAAAGTTACACTAGCAAAATATTCATAGACATCTTAAAAAATAAATCTGCTAAACATTTTGCTCTTTTAAGGTTCATTCCCATACATGTGTCTCATAAAGTTTTTAAAATTTTTTTCCACGTGAGTCATTCAATGCAAAAGATGAGGAATCTAATATAAATGAATCATAAAAAAAACACAATCAGATATCTAATCATATAATTTTACACCAAGAATCTTTTCTTTTTTCTTTTTTGCCAAGTGACTATTATAATACTAACATAAAAACTGAAATAACTACCTCACTCACTTAAATATTCTTTAACTACACAAATAGAGCACTCTATTGTTGAGAGGTTTTTAGCCCAAATACTTTCCTCACCCAATCTGAGAGTTGTGATAATTTTGGTGCATGTGGGATGCACTGGAAGAAGCCAGGGATGGCAAATGCAATTTGGAGCTAATTTTAGGATCTAGATAACTAGTGAAGACAAGACTCGGTGAAACCCATTGGTGGCTGGAACTTGGAGGGTTTAAATACATTGGGTAGATTAGGCTTGAAGAGTTTTTTTGATATTTGTATACTCCAAATTTATTTACTAGTGGATCAATTTCGGTTTAAAGGGTCGTAAAGAGGTTTTTCGCCGAGTACTTCAATAACACGTGTTGATGTTATCTTGTGTTTGCATCTCTCTTCCCTACTCTTTAAGCTTTACATTTATTGTTAATTGTACATGCTTATGCCTTAAAGTAGTGTTCCGGTTTTATTATGATTCATTTACTCTTATTTCGCACTTAGTTAAGTTAGAATAAAAATAATAAAGTCGCCTCTTAAATTTGGGGGTCTAAACAAAGCTATAGTGTTTTGATACTATTTGAGCTTTCAAATATAATTTTTCAATTTGAATTTAACTATTGTTAGCAAGGTTACACATGAAGGAATTTTATAAAGCTAAAATTTAGGATTTGAAATGGAGTAAATTACTGGGTGTGTGCGCTAATTTTTAGGAAAAAAACTATATTAAATGTACGTGAGATATGTTTAGTTAAAGAGTATGCTAATTTTTAGGTAAAAAGTTTCTCTATGAGTTTTTTTTTTTCGAATTTTGTGGAATTACAATTTGATCCTTACTTTTTATTTTTTAAGAATAAAGATTCTCTAATTAGATTAGAGGTATTTTTGATATTTTTTGAAGCCATAACTAACTTTCTGAATCCTTTTAATATATACAGATAATATTTATGTGAATAAATGAGTTGTAATTCCCATTAATCTTGAGTAAGAGCTATGAAGTATGAACCTATAGATAGTCAAACTTTCACCATGCCTAAATACAGCAATTATATATATATATATATATATATATATATGTATAAATGTAATCAAAAATGATTTTTTTTTTTTTTCTGAGGTTTGGTATGGTATCTTTTATTTTATTGATACCTTATAATAAACTCGTGAATTCTTATAATTTCTGCTATTTCCTAGATATGTATATATAATTATATAATTTGGGAGATGATTATATTTCAATTTATATAAGTGACATATAATTTCATTTGATGCATGTGTGGATATGTATCAAATACATTTTTAAGGACCTTACGGTGTATTGTTGGATACAAATTTCCTAATCATATTTTGCATAATGTTCATATCAGCATATCTATGATATGTATTGGTGTTAATTATTTTGAATGTGAATAATGATTGCTTACAAAATAACTCGTTGGAGTATGCTGTTAATGTGCATAAGAGACAATATACCATTTCAACATGTCATGGCCAACTTTAATTGGTGACAAATTATTAATTCAAGGGAAATGATTGACCGAAAAAAAAAATTATGTGTTTAGATTTCTAGCAAAAATAAGAATCATATAGATCTATTTTTAGGCTATTAGTTCGCGGAAAATAATATTGTGTTCATTATACCCATGATAAAGTTTGTGAAATGAAAATTTTTATGTGAATTGGTCTTGCAAGTTTATAAGAGCAAGATTTCCATTCCTTAACCTAATTAGTTTTGTTCTAATTTTTATTTACTCCCCCTCCCCTCTCTCAATCCAAACATGCCAATAGTTTTTTTCATTGTAATTATGAAGATGTAAACCACTCACATTGTTACAAGTTGGAACTATTCCCAAGCTTATTTGAATACATAATACGCATCCATTTAAGATCTTCAAAAAAAGAGAGAAAAAAAGTGCATCAAAGAGGATAAATATACAATATTATCATGCATATTGTGCAATAATTTTTTTTTCATGTATTATTGTGCCTATAACTTGGAATTTTTTTTCTTCTTTCCTACCTCTTTAAGTTTATTATCTATAATCTATAACATATATAAAACTTTTTCTTGATAAGTTTTAGAGGTCTTACAACTTGAAGGGAAATTATTTTGTCCACTTGGAGGACCATCTCATTAATGTCTAGTGGTCCTCCCACTCAATAATATAAAGTCATTAGTACAAAATTATTGAGTTAGATCCTACCCATCATCCTAACTAGTAGGTACCGTACCCCCTAAAAAAAGGGGGTATGGTAGAATTACCCTATACATACATACATACATACATACATACATATATATGTGTGTGTGTGTGTGTGTATATATATATATATATATATATATTCTGATTTGAATTGAACGCCTAGAAGGATAATTATGGTATGATCCCCATATAAATCTAGACACATGATGCAAAATTAAACTCTAATTTGGAATTTTAATTTGACTTTCTCTAAGCTTTACTTATTAATAGATAGATATAAATTCAGATTTGAATTGGACACCTAGAAGGATGATTATGGTATGATCCCCACATAAATTTAGACACATGGTACAAAATTTGACTTTAATTTGACTTTTTCTAAACTTTGCCTATTAACATATAGATATAGATTCAGATTTGAATTGAACACTTAGAAAGATAATTATGGTGTGCTCCCCACATAAATCTAGACACATAGCACAAGATTGGACTCAAATTTGTAATTCTAATTTGACTTTCTTTTAGTTTTCCTATTAATATATATATATATATATATAAATATTACAATATCCAAATAAACAAATTAAATAAATTAAAACCCTCCACAAAGAAACAGAAGAAGAAAAAAAAAAAAAACCCTATCACACTTACATAGGTGACATTAACAATTTCACTGGTACTTTTGGTTAGACATGACAAAACAGATTAGAATTTGATGACCCGATCCAAACTCATATTTTTTGACTCGAACAAAAGGGTTTGACCCTTGACCCATCCTTTTTTTTTTTTTTTTTTTTCGGGTCAACTCGACTCGACCCAGCTAACATGTGAATGACCCTTTTTAAAATTTTATTTTTTATGGTAAAAAATTAATAAAATTTAGACATAGTTGGTTTACTTTTTTGTTATGGGCTTTACACTACACAACCCAAACTCAATTAATAAATATAAATGCACATGATTTTGTTTTCAAATAAACATATTTTTTTTTTTTGAATGACGCCGTTAAAACAATGTATTTATATTTAATGCCACTCAAATATAATGGTCTTAAGAAAACAATTGAGACTTTAATCTTGTTACACGAAAAAAAATTGAAAGATGATGATTAAGGCATTCTTCTTGCTTCAGTAACGCAATAAGTAAATATTTTTATATATTAAATGACAAAGCACATATCAAGATAATCTATTTACCGTAAACTTAACACATATATTTGAAATTATAGACATGTATGAGAAGTATTCATAAGTGTAAAAAGAGTAAACTTGAAGTATGTCAATAAAATTATGTATAAATTATAGATACTTAGGCATGTTTTTAACAATTGATAGCTAAAATAAAAGATGATATTTTCTAGAGTGTATATTGCTTATCAATAACATAATATGACCATGTTTAAATAACTAAATAATCAAATTTTAATGTATATTCCAATAGAGTGTCAATTACAGTGTACCTAAAATTAAACACAACTATTAATTAGATTATTTTTCAAGATATTAGATTAGTTTTCAAGTTTTTTATTATTTGCCAATTTAGCTGTCCAATTGGGTATTTGTAATTTTGTTTTATATTTTAGAATGTTGATATTTTGTAGTAGTGAAACTTGTTTATTTATTTTAATTTTAGATTTTCAAAGGGTAGACTAGTCTCCTTTGTGATTGTGCTATTTATTTTGATTGGAAATGTTAGGATTTGTATAATTTAATAATTAATTATCAAGTATTAATTTGTTAACCTAAGATTTCTCTTCATATGGGTGGTGAATTCAAACTAAGTTATGTATTTATACCAAGTAATTTGCTGCATGACTTACCAAGTCGCAAGTACATATATTTTTTTTAATAAAAAAATTCATGTGAAAAATATGGGTCGACCTGATCGAATTTGCAACCTGATTGACTTGGCCTGTTTTTAACCTGCTTAAAATGACTCTTTTTTTTTTTTTTTACCCAAACTAGTTTTCAACCTGAACCTTGCCTGACTCGACTTGCCTGTTCGCCACCTCTACTTTTAGTTAACCTAATAATTTGAGTTATTCTAGAACCAAAACTAATTACACACCAATTTTCACAACTATTTAATGTGACAGACTGTAATTGGTTTTTTATTATTTTCACATGGACCAACCACATTTTTTCTACTACTCATAGCTAGCCACATCAAATAGTTGTGAAAATAAATGTAAAATTGATTGTGGTTTTAGAATTTATTTCTCATAAACAAGGGGGAGCTAATAGACATTTTAAGTCGTCAAATACTTCTCATAAAAAAAATAATAATAATAAAAGTCCCAAAATACTAATTACACTCAGCCCAATAGTGAAAATCCCATCGAGCCAGGATCCCTATGAAATTAGACCCAATTGAAGACAAATTCTTGAGTTGGGCTTTAGTAATTCATGAGGAGCCCAAGATCTGGGAAAAATCCCATTAAATATTGGTTATATCTGAAGTAAAGGGAGTCACACTATGGCTAAGCAAAAGCACCGGCCCAAAGAGAAAAATAAAAGAGTGCAATGAAGAAGATGAAGTTGTTAATATGAATTTGTGAAAGCTTGTTGACAAAGCTCAATTAAAAAAATTTAGTGGAAAAAAAGCCAAAATAGATGAATAAACAAAAACAAACAAATGAGAATTAATAGAGAAAGAAGATAATAACTCAACCAAAAAGAAGAAGAAGAAGAATGTAAGGTTGAATTTTATCAACCATTTTGTTGGCTTTATTCCGTGCCAATTTGCTTGTATTTTCAGCATTTAGAAACCCTGTATTTAGGTAGGAATCATGTAAGGGTAGTGTGTGAGAGAGTGCGAAGAATTGCTCAAGACTGTGCTGCAAAACAGGGACTCTTGACTGGACCTCTCTAGTGTCTCACGACTGGCAAGCCGCCAGATGTTACACACGAGAGAAGCGTGTAGAGGAGAACTCGCGACTGGATCTCGTGGGTGGCTCGCGACTGGAAAGGCGCCAGAATCTGAATCGTCGTGACAAAAATTTCAGTCTGGCCTTTCAGTTTATTCGCAGCTTGAACTTGTGACTCAATCAAGTCGCGAGGCCAAGCCGCCAGCCAACTTTGTTTTGTAAAATCTGTCTCTTCGCATTCCAAACACCCACCAGTATATATACCCCTTATACCCACGAAATGTAGAGAGCTTCCAGAGTTAATTTTGAGAAAGAAACCCTAAAGAAAAACAAGATTGACTCATCCACAATCTTTACCTTATGTCTCTTCAAATTTCTCTATTCTCTTCCTCTCTATTGTCACATCTTTAAGAGGTTCATTACCCAAATCATTTTCTCACCATACCCATACCTGTGAGAAGGCTCTTTGGTACTTTGGGAAGCAGTTAGGAAAGAACCAATTTATATTGGTAGATGCTATGGACTAGTAGCGGGATCCGGGAAGCTAAAAAAGAAAGAGGTTCGACATAACCTCGTTGGAGCAAGAAGCTTGGAAGGCTTAGGTACCTGGGTAGATTAGGCTTGAAGGGTCTATTGCTGTCCTTGTATTCCAATTACATTCTTTAGTGGATCATTTGACCGCTTGGAGGGCAGCGGAGAGGTTTTTCGCCGAGGGCTTCGGTTTCCTCTTCGATAACACGTCTTGTGTTGTCCTTGTGTTTGCATCTCTCTTCCTTTTATCTTTGTCATTTAATTTCTGTTATGGATGTGATTTTATTTGACTTAGATTGTTTATCAATTCTGTTTTAAGCTTTAGTTCATCTTCCGCACGTTTATCGTTTGATATAAAGCTTGAATTGATAATTTGTAATTTGGGAGTCTAAACGTTCATAGTGTTTTATACACTATTTGAACTTTCAAAGAAGAAGAAGAAGAAGAAGAATACAAATGTTTCCAAAAGGGTGGAACTTTTTGTTCCTCCTTTTCTCTCTAATTTTCTCCTAATTTTGGCAGATTGCATATTGGTAGGCTTGGAGAGAAAACACTAAGGCTTCACTAGTTTTCTCTCATATTTTCTCCCACAACCAATTTATCTCCGCTTTTCTCTTTTTATTTTCCATCTCTACCAAAATCACCCCAGCCAAACCTAAAGCTCAGATAATCCGTCCACAATAGACAAATATGCAAAAATATTTATCATATGAAAGAAGTTTAAGGGATTTCTAACAAGGGTTAGACTTAGTTTCAGTGTACTCGCGCCGACACGATATGGACACATCAACCATTTCCTTCTAACAACATTAAATAAATAAAAATAAGAAAAAAAAAAAAACAAAGAAAAGTTGGCAGACGCTTTAAATGCTTCAAAGGATCAAGTTAAGTTTGTGTCCAATTATAAAATTGAACTAAGAAATGGACCCATCGATAGTTTTCTCAAAAAATATATATATATATATATATATATATACACACACACACACACACACCCCCGATGGGCTAATATATAATGTGCCTACGTGAGTTGAAGTCATTCGTCTAACTTGGCTTATAATTGAAGTTGCAACCAATCCAAGAGAAGAAGGTAAACTATGTAACCAATCCTTTCTAAACCATTCCGTGGTGACAACTCATTAACTTTACAATTTTGCTTAAAAAATATTTAAGAGTCTTCAAAGTTCAAACACATTCTCTTAATAAAAACCCAATTGGTATGTGCTGCTAATCAAAAACACATGCTATATAGAAGTTGCTCAATCTTTCAATTAAGAAAAAAAAAAAAAAAGGTACAGGCTAGCCATGGCTTTCTATAAGCATATCTTCATTCTGTCTTTGGTTTTAGCATTGCCACTCTCAAGTATGGAAATGAGGCTAGCAGCTCGCCACATTTTGGATGCAACTCCAGCATTGACAAAGTCGACAATCTCAACTTTGGTCAAGCCCTCAAACTCAATGCCACAATTGCCAAGCAGTATGGACCCAAGATTTTAAGCTAGCGGGGGCCGGAGTAAAAAAAAAAAAAAAAAAAAAAAAAAAAAAAAAAAAACTCCAAATAGACATTCATATATTATCAAAAAATTATAAATATTCAAAATTGTTGTTTCTAAATACATAAAGATGCAATTATTTACCAACAAGACAAAAATAAAAACAAAATAATATATTTTTTTTATTACTAGACTGGCTAGGATTTTTTTTTTTTTTTTGGCTGAAGTTAGAGTATTCACAGTGGTGATGCTAAAAATTTTAGCTTTTAACACCTAAAAAGCTACTCTATTTATTTTACCACCTTACTTTACAATGCATCCAATATCAAATGTTTTTTTTTTTTATCACTTCATCTAAAATAATATAAACAACTCATTAAAATAATAAAATAAGAGAGAGAATTTGAGTTTTTTAATTAAAGGAAGAAATATAATCTTAATAAAATATTGTATTTTATTTTTAACAATTTGCTATAGTCAATTGGTATTTATACCAGTTTATTGTAGTTACAAAAAATTTAGCTTTAGCTTCTCCAATAACACATGATTTTTTTATTCTTTGGAAGTAAAATAGTTTTTTTTTTTTTTTTTTTTTTTACTAAAGACAATCACTATTGTGAATGTTTTTAATGTTTTTGTTAAGTTTTTGGGTTCGATAGTTACTATTTGGATGAGGCTTGTTAAACTTATTGAGGAGAAGGTGGACCTAAGGTTCTAGAAGGGGCCAACTGCAAAAATTAAACATATAATAACTTTAAAAAAAAAAATTAGACCTGGGGGGCCGCGCCACCTTGGGCCCCACCTGTGTCTGTCCTTGCCAAGCACCCAAAATCCCTCTCGACGTTTCTGGCACACCAAAGGATCCGAGTTCCGTGTCTGCCGACTCTGCAGAAAGCCACATTACTAGCAATCACTAAGGGCCTAATCAACATTGCAGTAACCAATACGCATTACCAACAATCACTAAGTTTGCCAAACACGTATGCATGCAGTTCTAAAAGCGACACTACCTTTCGATGTCATATATAGTCTACTTCTAAAATAAATGACTCTTTAGATGTGAGGGAATATTACAAGTCCTTCGATCCTTGGTTTGTTACTATACTATTCGTATTCGGGTTGTCCCCAGTTAGTCTATGTACACTTGCTACAAATAATTATTTTAATAAAATAAGTCATTTTATGCACAATATTTTCCATTTCTTGAAAATTTTTCCTCCATTGTGAATTTGGACTGGATTTGTGAATTTTAGGCCCTTGGGAATTTGACATATATATAACATTTTTTTTTTTTTTTTGGTGTAAATTACAAAAACCTGTCTTAAGATTTGGAGAAGTTGTTCCTCCCTCAAATTTAAGGGAAATGACATTCTAGTCTCTGGTTATTTAAGATTTTGAAGAAGTCAATAAATTAATCATTTTATAATAACAATAACATAATATTCTAATTTTTGAAAAAAATTCCATTTAACCAAGCCTAACCATAGTTAGTGAAAGATTTTAAGATTAAATATTATTTTTCTTGTCATCAAACTTAAAAAAAAAAAAAAAAAAAACACTGTGGAGCAACAAAAAAAAAAAAAATTCCTATAGCAACTCTTTGTAGATCTACAGGTCATTTACCTCTAGTAATTCTCTCTTTCCCTCTGAAATTCTTACAGTACTACTACACGAACAATTCACCAATTTTTCAAAATTTAAAATATTCTATTACTAGTATTAACAGAATGATTAATTTATTGATTTCCTTCAAAACTTAAGGGATGGAAGTGTCATTTCCATTAAGTTAAGGGTCAAAGTATCACTTTCCTAAACTACATGGAAAATTTTTGTAAGTTACCCTTGTTTATAATATTCAGTTTCCAATTTAAGGCTAGATTTTTTTTTTTTTTTTGAAAGTATATTTTATAGACTCAATATATTTGATAGGAAAATCCAAGCATATTTAGGCCTAAACTAAAATGGATCGAACAATAAAAGGCCCAATAACACTAAAAGAGCCCAACAAGAAGGCTAGAAATTGATTGGCCCTAATTAAATTGAATTGCCTTGACTTAGACCGTTTTGACTTGGGGCCCACTTCACTTGTTCGGTGTCAACATAAACAGGGATGACAAAAATTCCCCCTAATAATAAATTTTTTTTATACCTATCCTCTTATAATAAATTTTTGTACATATTTTATTGCCATCCCCAAAACATTTGGTTTTTTTTTTTTTTTTTTTTTTTTTTTTTTTTTTTTTTTGCACTCTCATTGTTGTCACCTTCAACCTGCCCCCTTGCCTTTTGCTCCCATCCCAAAGAGATCTTGCTTTGTCCGTTGCCATTCCTAAATTTGTAAATATTTAATTTTCAATTTTAGGCCCCTTTTTTTTGTTGAAAAAAAATATTTTCTAGGTTGATTAGAGTACTAGCATTGGGGGGTGTAAACACCTCTTAATTGCTATTTTACAACTCAAGACACTCAAAACTCACTTCATTTGGATTTGTATACTTAAAAAATTTGTAACCTTGCTAAGGTTGCATATATGCAACCTTATTGTTCATAGGTTGCAAAGAAAAATAAAATCTTGTGGTTGTGTGTGAAGAGAAAAAGAGAGTGGGAAGAAAGAGAGAGAGAATAGTACTTTTTATTATTTTATTATATAGTTTATATTATTTTATTGGGTTATATGTAAAAATAAGAATTGAGATGTTGGATGAGTTGTAAAATAAGTTGATAAAATAGATAAACTGGTATTTGAGGATGCAATTTTTTTTTTTTTTTTTGCATTACTCAGATAGTACTAGTGCTCTTATAATTGATCACAAATTCAGATATGGATTTAATTTTAGAAACTTTTAAGTCCAACTTTATCATTTAAGGCTAAACTTATAAAGATTAAAAAATAAAAGGCCAACAACACTAAAAGAGCCCAACAAAAAGGCTTGAAATTGATTGGCCCTGATTGAATGCCTATTCAACTCGAGGTCCACTTCACTTGTTCAATGTCAAAGTACATACCAAATACTAAATAGTGATATGGCAAAAAAACCTTTCCCTGCTTAATTAACTCGCAGCACTGTATACGGGTTTTCTTTTTTCTTTTTCTTTTTTTTGATGATTTTTTTTTTCTTTGATGAATCTGTACATGTGTTTTCTACATCACGAATGCATGTGTATATATATGTTTTGGTTTTTTTTTTTTTTTAGAAACGATATATATGTTTTAGTTAAACATATAATTTTAAATTATATATATATATATAATTTTATGATATATATTTTGTACATATTATATTAATATCTCAAAACACATGTTTTTTTTTTTTTTAACAATGTCATTTTTACTTTCATTTCAACCTTATTAATGTTGAAACTACCTCATTTAGGATGACAAAATACCTCTAATCTGCCCTTCTGTCACCTGACTAGTCTTGCTCTTGCCCCGAAGTGAGGAGCGGCAAGGACAGGCACCTATAATCCAAACCCCACCTTGTTTGTTGCCAGAGTTCTTCTACTACCACAAAAATACACAATTTTTGCCACAACTTTTCTATACTTTGACTATTTGCCATTATCATATGGACCTATTAATTTTTCTCTACCAATTACAGTCAGTCATATAAGGTAGTTTCGGAAAAAATTGTGCATTTTTTGTAGTACTTTATTTTATGCTGTTGCCATTCCCAGGCTAAATAAAGCAAAAAAAAAAAAAAAAAACAGTTCGGTTTCGTCTAGAAAAATCCCTAACCTGACCCAACAACACCGACCGAACACACTTGCTTATCTCCATTGAGGCCAGAATTGCAATTTTTCTTTTTCTATAAATTGAGTATTAATTTTACAACTGTTCTCATAGTTTGAAATAATATCCCTATTCCCAGCAATTAATCTCTAGGTCAAAATTGGAAATTAACCTCATTTTTCAAACAATATAATTAATAGGCATAGTTTCAAAACTATATTTTTTACTAGTATCTCGAGTCTAAGAGACTCGATTTTGAGCTTATAAATCAAGTTTTTGAAACTCGATTTCAGTGTTCAGATTTGTCTAATGTGGCATTTCTTCCACATGGCCTGAAAATCGAGTCTCTAAGACTTGATTTACAAGCCAAAAAAAACCAAAAAAAATTTTAGTCTAAGTCTTTGTCTACATGCCGTTCCAGAAATACCCAAAAAAAAAAAAATGTAAGAAATCAATGCAAAAATCCCAGCACAATGAAACCTCCTTCACACATGTTCAGCTCTCTCGCCATCACCATTCACCACAAACATCAACAACCACCAAAATCCACCACCAAAAAAAAAAAAAAAACAAAACCAAGCCGAGCAAGCCCAGATCCACGGCGAGCAAGCCCAGATCCACGGCGGCATTTGTACGGCAAGCAAACCCAAAACCATAGCGGCAAATCTACGACGAGCAAACCCAGATCCACGGTGGCAAATCTACCGCGAGAAAGCCCAAACCACGGCAGCAAATCTACGGCGAGCAAGCCCAGAATGATCCGGCCACCACTCCGTCCACCACTCCCAACCCAGCCACTGATTTCATCCAAACCCAACCAGCCACCACTTCCAACACACCCACCCAAAATCAAAACCCACCCATCACTCCACTGATCAGCCAGACGGGAAACCCAAATTAAAAAAAAAAAAATGAATTGCAGATCAAGTGAGAGAGGAGAGGGAGAGAATGGTGAAAGGAAAGAAAAGAGAGTGAGAGAGGACCTGTGGGTGGCGTCGCTGGTGGGTGGCACCGGTGTGTTTTGTGAGAGATGGAATGGTTGGTGGTGTGGAGTCTATGGGTGGCGTCGCTGGTGGGTTTTGGGAGAGATGGAATGGTAGGTGAGAGAAGGAATGGATGGAATGGTGGGTGTTTAGTATTTCTGGGAATGCTTAAATTTTTTTTTTTTTTTTTTGTTTTTTTAGTATTTTGGAAATCTGGAAATCGAGTCTCTAAGACTCGATTTCCATGTAGATGCCACGTAGAAAAAATACCACATCAGGCTCACCAGACTATAAAAATTGAGTCTCAAAGACTCGAATTACAGGCACTAAATCAAGTCTTTTAGACTCGAGATGCTAGTAAAAAATATAGTTTGAAAACGGTGTCTACTAATTATATTGTTTGAAAAATAATGTTAATTCCCAATTTTGGCCATGGGAATAACATTTGCGTTTAAGAACAAACACGACCAAAACGAAAAGATGGATATAAAACCCAAACATCAACGTTTACAATATTGAAGTCAAAGCAACATACAAGACAAATTACACGTAATAAAATGCAGTAGTGTACTTAACACACATTTATGTGACCCTTGAACAACATTTTAGACACAAATTTCAGCAACTCATCATCGAGACATATATGTGATATGTTTAATTGCCTAAGGCTCTAGAATGATCTTCCCAAAAATTTTGTTTTCAGCATTCTTTGCCCAAGCATCTTCAGCATTGCTCAACGAGTACTTAGAGTCAATCACTGTCTTCACCTTCCCTTCCTTGACTAACTTGACAAGAAAATCAATATTCTCAGCCTTGCAATTTAGGAGAACTGGAATTAGCTGCTTCTTTGAGAAAGTAAGTTTCTTTAGAGTATAAGCCTTAACGGAACTAAGTGAAGGCTTTACATCAAATATCTTTCCTTTTGAAGCCAAATGAGGCTCAAAAGTTGACCAAGAAGTTGGTTCTCCACAGTGAATCACTACGTCATATTTCTTACCAGATGGGCTTTTCAGAGCTTGCCCACCTGGGGTGGTTTGGTCAACAACCTCATCAGCACCTAAGCTCTTGGCAAGGTCAATGTGTTCAGGTGCGCAACTTGCTGTAACATGTGCATTTCCAAGCTTTGCTAGTTGAATTGCAAAGTTACCAACACTTTCTGAGGCATTAGTGATGAGAATGTTTGTGGGCTTTCCGGTTCCATCAAGCTTGAGACCCGCAGAGTCGGTGAGAGCTTGGTGAGCCATTAGACCAGACTCCGGTATGCTTGCACCTTCAGCTGCTGAAACTTCTAATGGCCTAATAACTGTCAAGTTCGCCTTAGCCACAGCAAACTCAGCTAGTCCACCTCCATTCTGTCAATGTATAAAATGCAAAGATGGATGTACTTGAATCGATAACTAAGGTGTGTGTATGGTGCTGGTGAAGCATATAATCATCAAGATTAATGTAAATTCAGCACAATTGAGTTTGCTAATATGCATGCATATGAAATTTCTAAACATTGCTTATAATCCCTCAAACTAATTCACTAATAATAGAAAATGATTTATAAATTAAAATCTTTCTGTCTTATTTTTAATGTTTCACTTTATATTTTACTAATTATAATATATCACATGTCTATTTTTTTTTTTTTTTTAGTTCATTTTAAACTTTGGCATGTAAAGCATAATATTTAATACTAAAAGTAGAATATAGAATCTTTATCCAACATGTAGTTTTTTTGTAAAACTTCTAAGTTGTAATATTAACTAATCATTTTAAAGGTAATCCTCTTCATGAGATTTTTTTTAAAAATTATTTTATTCTATAATTTCCTCTTTTTAATTGGAAATTACACGTCATGAAGTAGAGGTCATTATTATGAATTTTCCTACACCCTTTCTCTTTAGCCCATAAGAACAATCTTAGAAATTAAAAACAAAATCTCTAGTCAACAAGAAAAAATTACACGCTTTTTTTAAAACTAAAAACGTAACTTTAAATCAGATTTTCAATTTATAAAGTAACACACTGTGTGAAATAAGCAATGCCCATTGACAAAACTAGTGAAACAAGTATGAGCAGGAATGAGGACTTTTTTTGATAACACACAACAACACGCCAACTCCAAAACTGCTAGTGGATCCGCAACTCTAACTGCCGCTAGCAGTTTTGGAGTTGGCGTGTTGTTGTGTGTTTGTGTGTTATTAAAAAAAGCTGTGTGTGGGCTTTGTCCCACATCGCCTAGTTTGCTTGGTGAGGAATGAGGACTTAACAGCAAAACCAGTCATAGCTATGACTTTGTCACCAGCTTTGACATTTTTGACTCCTGATCCAACGTCAACGACCTCTCCTGCAACATTAGTACCTGTTCCAACAAAGAATATCTTCAATAATAAATAAATTTCTAATTTTTTTTAATCAACTCATATATATAATTGAATAATTTTGCAATGCTTCTATAAAATTTAGAACACAATTAACTCAATTTTTTTTTTGATTGACACAATTAAAAAAATGCTAGTTAATTGTGTTCTAAATTTTCTGGAAGCATTGTAAAATTATTCAATTGAATAAATTTAATATACAAGAAACAACTCATTTTTTAGGGTAATACTCCTATCAATATTTGGTTGTCATAAGTAAGTCACATATATTACCATTTATCCAAAACTTAAACATTTTGGAAAGTAAAAAACTTATAATCATGTAATTATAATTCTAGCATTTTCTTCATATGTGAGTTCAAGATTTCTCTTCAATGAGCGGGTCGAAATACAAAACGGCTAGTTTTGATATATAATAATTGCACTTTTGCTTTAAAAACTTGAATTGATAAGAAGTGAGAACAAAATTGTGTAATTATTTATTCTAACAAAGTCAGTGTTAGAATTCAACATAACAACACAAACTAAAATTTTGAATTGAGAGTAAACTTGAACCTATAGACGTAAATGAATGCATGGAAACACATCACCTATTATGATAATGATTAAAGAGTTATATTTATTTTTTTTTTTCTTACTTGTTTAAACTTTTAGAACAAATTATAATTTATTATTGTATCAAATAATGTAATTTGACCTGGAATAATAATGGTTGATTAAATTTACCACAATCTAACAGTATAATCGTGTGAGCTCTAAGTTACATAGTAAAATCTAGGTAAATGAATTAAAAAAATAAAAAATACCAGGTATTTGAGGTAATTCACGAGGAAACATAGGCTTAAAACCGCCCTGCTGAATCAGCCAATCAATAGGACTAATACTGACTGCTTCCACTTTAATCAAAACCTCATCTTTTTTTGGAGTGGGAACTGGGACTTCAACACACTGCACCAGCAATTAAATAATTAGTAAATTAATTGCAATAAAAGTTAGATTTTTGTACATTTTTAAGTTTATTTTGATGGACTCATACCCAAAAAACAAAAAAAAATTCCCTCACTTTTTAACCAATCAGTAAAGCGGACCCAAAACTTACTAAAATGCACTAATTAATATAGCTTATTATGTAATGCTTTATTGCTCTTGAAAAAAGATGAGCAAAATGAAAGTGACAAGCTCAAAGATGCAATGTTTCATCAACTCTGCCTTGAAACATTGACTAGTCCTATAGTTCAAAAGCTTAACCTTAATCAGTCTTCCACTTGATCCTTTCTCAAATTTCAAAAGTGATCTTCAACTTCAACTATAACGTCCAAACATTGCATGCCTTTACTTGAAATTAAGATGAACCATGAGATAAGTAACCAACAAACTAGCAAAGTTTCAAAACCTCCCTTGTGATCAAAAAAGAGAAATTTAACTGTGTGCACAAGGGTATGCACGTTTCCAGCTACTCAATGAATGAATGGATAGGGTGGCAAGGAAAATTAAAAAGTCAAATCCTCCAAACTGGGTGACAATAAAAACTGAAAACCGAGAAACGTTTTTATCATAAAATTAATCATTTTAAACTGTTACGAATAAATGATGAATTTAATTATTTAATCTAACACTCTTCATTTATATATGTGAGTTTAAACTATTATTATTAATTGGGACCCAACATATGGTTAATTTTTAAAATGAATGTAAGGCAGAGATAGAATTTAAATTGAGGACCTCTTTTTATGACATCATAATAAATTACTAATTTTCTTAAAAGTGTGCGTTTGGCTCCAAATTAAAAAGCTAGTTTATTTTAATTTTTCAGTTTATTTTTGCTACTATTTATGAACTTCACTGCATTTTTTTGGTACTATTTATGGATCTTACTAGACTATTTTAGCTAACTTTTATCTTTATTTACAATACTTACAGCAAAAAAATTTTAGTTTCAGCAAAATAATCGAACACTCTTTCCTCCACTAATTACATTCTTTTCTGATGGCAAAAAAACGAAGCACAAAACTAACCCTTGCATCACTGAAAGTTCTTTGTCAGCCATCACAAGAAATTAACATAAAAGTTTTCCAACTGTGAATTTGAAAGAACCTCATAAACAAAACTTATAAATAAGAGAGAGAGAGAGAGAGAGAGAGAGAGAGAGAGAGAGAGAGAGAGAGAGAGAGAGAGAGAGAGAGAGAGAAGGGAAAAAAAAAAAAAAAAAAAAGAAATCAAAGTGAACTAATAATGAAAGATAATTTACTTTCTTCATATGAAAGTACTTATAGAACATGAAAATTAAAGAAATGGATATGGAAGTAACCTTCAAATCACTGGGTCCTCCACCACAATTAGCGTAATGAACTGCGTGCATAAGCTTGCCTGCCATACTCTCTCTGTTTACAGAAGGACAGCTTAACGTGAGTTTGTGTGTGTGTGTGTGTGTGTGATGTAGGACAAGAAGAGGAGTAGATAATAGAGGTTCTCTATTCAAAATTTTTGGGGTGGCTTTATAGTAGAGCGAGAACTTCGGGTAAAAATGGTGATAGTAAAATTGAGTAAACTAGGATTATTGGATTTTCTTATATAACAACTCCACGCCATTGACTTTGGACTGAGTAGTGTGCAAAAAATGTAATGACATGAAATGAGCCATAAGATATTAAGATATCAATATATCTAAAGGCTGCTTATTAATCAACATTTTTCTGTCCACCAAAGGATGCTCTAAAGGCATTAATTTAAAGAATACTGTTAAAAACTTTTTATTGGAAAAAAACAATTAATTATTTTGATGATATTTTTATATTTCTCATGAAAATAATGTTAAATTTTTTTAAACACTATTTCTAATAAAATAGTTTATTAATAATTACCACAAGGGCACACCTTTTTTTTTTTTATATACCATTCACAATTAATCACTTCAACAAACGTTGATTGAGTAAAAAAAATGGAGAAATCTGTAGTACTATTGATATCAAATAGCTGTTAATTTAATCCTTCTCAGTCTCTCTTTTAATTTCTTATTAAATAGCTTAATCAGCTAGCATATGCTACCATACCGGCAGTGATCCAAAGGGCCACTAGAGGACGCGGTCTTCAATGATGATCTGTGGGGTTAGCCCTTGTAACTTTGTGCATGTTGTTAAGTCATTGACATTTTCATTTACACCTAGTAAGCAATTAGGTTGACAGGTTGTGTTTAGAAAAATAAAATTAGGTAGGGCTGCCGGTCATTTTAGATTCGGATTGAAAAGAATTGTTCAACAAGTGATTTTTGGATCACAAATTAATTCACAATTCTGATGTGGTAGACTATGAGTGGTTGCCTATCACTTATACATAAACCCAAAATTTTTTATCCACTCACACTCTATCACATCATAATTGTGGTAAACAAATTGTGAAATAGTTTGTAATACTTGAATAATGGGTTGGGTTTAAGTTGATCTCTCTAAGTTCGATTGGGATAACATATTTTTCTTTTATAAAATGATGAACTGGCATGGATTTACAATCTTGGTATTCATTTTTTATGCGGAGGAGATTGTCTAACCTGATTTTTTGCCTAGAAGGTATGGTTTGGACTTAGCCCAAACACAAGAACACTACACGACTATCCCCAATATACTAGCGATGAGAGGAACATCAAAGTTATGATCCAACAACTAATGGTTTGTTTGGATTGAAAGGGTGGGAGGGAGAGTAGAGTAGAGTATGTAGAGTAGATTTGGCTAAAATTAGTTTATTTTCAGCTTACTCTACTCTCTTTTATTTTTCTTCCATTCAAATAGGCTCTAAGTGAGCTCGTGGTACTACTACTAGCATAAAAGTCAAACAATTAAGACACAAGCTACATTCACATGAAACAATAGACAAAAGTCAAGATCCTTGCCCATGACTAGAGTATGCCAAAATCAATGCCCATTAAAGAGTAACATGTGCGATCATCAAATTTTATAAATTTATAATTTTTTCCACCAAAACGAGGAATGAAAAATTCCTATTCTAAAAGAGAGATCTTCGTTTAATAAGGTCACTAACTAAAGCATTAGTAGCCTTCAAAATTACACATCGGTGTTAGCAAGGTTCACTTTCTCATGTCTTGTATGTACTCCACCATTTGGTGTCTGTTTCCAGGTTAGCCATTCACGTGACCACTTATTCATCAATTAGCACTAAGCCACCATCACTTCCCAAGAGTGAAAGCTCACATGGCTTAGACCACCCAATAAAGGATGTCAAACAAACAAACACCCTTGGTTCTCCACAAGCAAGGGATTTACTTCCATGTGAGATGATGGTTACATATATTTGATACATGGTATTCTAGTCATGGCTGGTTTGATATAGTTTGAGGCCCAAGGCAGTAAAATATAAGCGATCCTTTTATAATGAAATATTAATTAAATAGTTTTATTTAGTATTAACCAAAATAAGGTTAATTCGATAAATTGAATTCATAACTTGATGAATTAATTAACCAAACCAAGATTAATTTCATATAGAGAATTTTATATATACATTTATATATATATATATATATATACATCATAGTTCAAGCATAAAACTTCTTAAACAAACTATTCAAAGAGGGATAGAAATTGCTTAGTGTGTAGCCAAATAAAGATTAGTGGGTCACTAATATTAACAACTTACCATGTAGAATACCAGTTTATGAGAATTAAAATTTCAAGTAATTTGAAAAAATTAATTATCATTGATGATTCGAGATATTTACAAAATTTTATTTTTCAAATAGTTCAGGTTTCAATTGGTCTAATATTTTAGAAATTCTATAATAAGAGGGAAATATTTTGAATAACCATTTAAAAGAAACCAATAATTATTAAAAAATTGGGATCTTACTATAATAAGGGATAAGATCTTTTCATAAAGGGGTGGGGGCTTTTAATAAAAGGGCCTTGGGCCTAGTAGCCACTAGGATGTCGCCTAGTAGCCACTAGGATGTCACTTAGCCGCAAGAAATTTTTGGGTCATTAAAGAACCCTCATTATAAGGTTTAATCACATTCTTGTACCGCAGCCACGTGTCACTTGACCATAAAATACCCTCAGCAACAACCAGCCACGTGCTCCTATAATGTTTTAAGCAACTTGAAATCATATCCCCATGCTTTATTTTTATTTATTTTTTTATTTTTTTTTTTGGATAGGACCCCATGCTTTATTGATTAAATATAAAGTGATCTTCTTCTTTTTTTGTGTACTAAAAATGATCTAATATTTGTTACAAAATAGTATAGATATATGCTTAACGTTTAATCAATAACAATTAAATGTAGAATTGGTGTATTTGGTCTGATGATAAAGAATTATTATCAAAAGTGAATGCTAAATATTGTAACTCTCTAAAAAAAAAAAAAAGACTTGTAATACTTGTTCTATTTTATGAGAAGAATCAGAGTTCAAATATTCTCCTCTCTATATCGTGGTTATTAATGAACTTTAAAAAAAATTATGAAGCAATTAGATTCTTAAAAAGAATTCAACAATTCATATATATATATATATATATATGAGGCAATGAGTTTGTTAAAAAAATAGAAAAATATATATAAATCAGGATATTAAAAAAAAGTTAAAGTGCCCAACTCATGATTCAAATTTGAAGAAAAATTATAAAGAACTTAAGAATATAAGAAAGTAAATAAAAAATAAAAAGGAAAAAAAAAAGAAGAAAATTTTTAAATTGAAGATAAAAAAAAAATTACCTTTCAGAAGTGTTTAGAGTTAAAATTTTTTTATTTAACAATTTATTATTATTATTTTTTGTAAAAATGAGTTTATAAATAATAAAATTTAAAAATAACTCTATAATAAACTACATAATTTGATATTGCTTCCAAGTTAAATTCTAATTTTTTAAATTCTTAAATGGTTACTAAATGGGTTAAATTTTTTATAATTTTCATTCATGTCCTTAACAAAATTTGACGTAAGTTGTATTTGAAGTTTATCTAATTACTAAAAATTATTACATAAGTGTAAGGACACAGATTTGGCAGCGTGGCCAAATGATGGATGAACCGGCCCAAAGGGCCCAAAATAATAAATTTGTAAAAAGTAGGCTGAGAAAATTGAGTGAAAGTGAATTGAACAGTAGATAAAATGAGTTTAGATAGTCAGAATAATAAAATGAACAAGTCCAACCTCAAATAATTGTCCTCGGCAAACATCTGAGGAAGTCAATTCTTATATATTGCTCTTCACTTATTTATAAGTCTGGTTTTTTAATAGCTACAATATTTCTTTCTTAATTTCTCGATCCCTTCTCCCATTGCATTCACTTCCTTTTATACTCCCTTCTTCTTTTCTCTTTTTTTTTTTTTTTTTTTCTTCCACGTGCAGGCCCAATGGTTAGCCTTGATACTTGTCCCATCAACACCTTCCTAAAATCCTTAGCTAATAGCTGTAAGGCTAAAAGTTACTATTCAGCTATCATTTCTTCATTAATGCGTCCAAAGGGTTAGCTGTTGAGCCTTTAATGCGGTAGTAGCAGCTTTTCTTTTAGATAATATCTCATTCTCATTCATCCTGTACGTCGATAGGATATGTCTTAAGCAACAGAACTTTTCAGTACCTCATATCAAATAAAAAAATGTATATCATGACTTTTGCATTACTAAGCAGATAATTTATTTCTTCTCGGACTACCTCCTTATTCTACATAGTCAACAATAGATAGTGAATCTTACTATCTACTTCTTCTAAGCTACTGATTCGTCCTCGGATATTTGGACCTCCTCAAACGAACCTAAGGCCCACTATACATACTTGGGCCTATAACCCTACAATAAGAATTATAAGTAAAATTTGGACTAAAAAGAAATTACAACACAACTTACACATACAGTATATATTAGAAAATTTTAGTAAATAAACATAGTATAATGGGTATACTATTTTTCAATAGGTATTCTAAAATTAAAATACCACTTTTACATCATTAGTGTTTAATTTTTCATATTCGTTGTAAGTATTATATATATATATATATATATATATATATATATAATAAGTAAATATTAGAGAAAGTTCAAATAAAATTTGAAATTAGAATTCAATTATTTTATGTCATTTGTCTAAATTTATGTAGGAACCACACCATAATTATCCACTAAAATTTTTTAATCTTTGTGCCAAGTGAGTTAATGAGTGCAAAATACTAAGAATCTAAAATTAATGAACTATAATTAAAAAAAAAAAACTAATCACATATATTTAATACAAATCATCACACAACAAAAATCATCACACATTTTATCTTATTAAAAATTAGAAGAAAAAAAATGATCATAAGTAGCATTAAATTTGAGTAAGAATTTTAATATATAACTAATTATGTTTACTTTAAAAAAAATAATTTGACTAATTATTTATATTTTTATAATAAAAATTGTGTTTAATTTTGAATGTATTCATGCGTTTACATGCTGGTCTATATATATAATAATAAGTGATACTGAGAGAAACTCAAATTAGAATTCCAAATTAGAGTTATTAAGTACAAAAACTAAAGAGTTTAGAATAAATGAATTATAAAAAAATAAATTGTATTTAAGTGAGTTAATGAATTATACCTAATAATATCCTTATAAAATTTTTTAAAGAGTTAACAAAATATAAAAATGATTATCAATTGTATTTAAATTATATATATAAGAATTATTTATGCATCTTATTGTATATCTTTAAGTGTATCTATGCATATGCATGATGTTACAAGCTAGTCTATATATATATATATATATATATATAATAATAATAATAATAATAGGTAAAGCGGAGAGAAAATCTAATTAAATTTCAAATTGAAATTCAATTAGTGTCTAATTTTATACCACGTGTCTCATCTAATCTAAATTTTAGAATTTTGTGTCAAGCAAGTTAATTTAGGTAAAAATTGAATTTCAATTAGAGTTTAATTTTGCGCCACGTTTTCCATTTAATCTAAATTTTTAAATTTTTGTGCCAAATTAGTTAATTTAATGTAGAAAACGAGGAGTTCAATATAATAAACCATAAAAAACATAATCATATAACTAAAATAATTCTAATTTATAAGTCATATATATATTAATAGTTAAAGTGGAGAGAAAATTTAATTAAATTCTAAATTGGAGTCTAATTTTGTGTCACGTGTCATTTAACTTTTAAATTTTTGTGTCAAGTGAATTATTAGGTGCAAAAATCAAAAGGTTTAAATTCAATTAATTTTTAAATTTTTGTGTTACGTGTCATTTAATTTTTAAATTTTTGCGTCATGTACCTCATCTAATTTGTTAATTTTTCTGGCAAGTGAATTATTGGAGGCAAAAACCGAAGAGTCTAGATCCAATTAAATTTCAAATCATATATATATATATATATATATATTATATGTAATTGTGATTGTTTTTAAATGGACCCATGCATATGCACGAAATTACACACTAGTATATATTAATAGGTAATGCTGAGAGAAATTTCAATTAAGTTTTAAATTGAATTCTAATTGTTGTCTAATTTTGCGCCATGTGTCCTATTTAAGTTTTTTTAATTTTTGTTCTAGGTGAGTTAATGAGGTGCAAAAGATGAAGGGTCTAATATAAATAAATCATCAAAAACTCAATAAAAAAAAAGAAGAGTAAACTTATGTGTATATCTAAAAGAAATTAAAATAAAAAAACTAAATAAAAGAGAGAGTATAAATTGAATCCATATATGTGTGTAATTGTAATTTTTTTTAATTGTACCGTGCATGTGCATGAGTTATACACTAGTTTATATATATAATAATAGCTGAAACTGAAAGAAACTCAAATTAGAATTTCAAATTAGAGTTCCAATTTTGCACAATGTGTCTTAAATTATTTATTCTTAAAGAGTTTTATTTTTTAATTTTAGAATAAAATATAGGACCATATCATAAATATTCATCTAAGTAAGTTATTAAGTACAAAAACCAAAAAGTCTAGAATAAATGAATCATAAAAAAAAATGCTTCACAATAATTTAAAAAAGAAAACATGGACAATTTATATTTTATTCCTAATAATATCTTTACAAAATGTTTTCAAAAGTTAAGAAAATATAAAAAAACTACCAATAATATTTAAATTATATATATAAGAATTATATTATGCATCTTATTGTATATATTTGCAATTGCATGGAATTACAGGCTAATATATATTAATAAGTAAAACTCAAATAAAGTTAAAATAGAATTTTAAATTAAAGGCCAATTTTGCGGTATGTATATAAAATTATATGGGGATAATTTTATGACAGTGTACAATCTAATTATTTTTAATTTTGCTATCAATTGCAGAAGCCAGTGAGACGAAATTAATAACACATTAAAGGCTCATGCTTTGGGAATCGGTAGTACCAATCGAAATCCATCGGACCTACTTCATGATAGTACAACTGTGAAGCATGTTTAAAAAGTAAAAACACACAATTATCCATCTCTCTATGGTCGGTAGTCTCTCTCTTATATTCGTTACCCTTATAATGTAATCTAAAAAAAGAGATTAGAGAGAATTTTTTTACCAGCCATACAAATTCAAAGGTTTTTTCTTCACACAAATGCCCATCATGTTACAAAATGACCCACCATAAAGCTACAACCCTAAGGATTTATTTATTTATTTATATTTAGTCTCTTTTTTTTTTTTTTTTTTTTTTGCGAAACTTCCAATCACCAATAGAGATTGAAGATTCAAAAGCGTGGATGGATATTTTGGATAAACATCCTCACTAATGTTCATCTTTCTGTGTAATTTTTCCATTTAGTTTTGATTCTCTTAATTGATATAGTGATGGGTTTGAGCATTTTTTTACTTTAGTTTGACTACATCGCCAATGTAGGCGAACAGAACCTCATCTATCTTTGGATAGGACATGATTGGTGGCCAAAAAAGGTATTCCTTAAGTCGTTGGAAGGCCAAGGCACACTCCTCAGTCCACTCAAACCCTTTCCATTTGTTCATCAAGAGGAAAAAAGGTCTGCATCTGTCCGCTGATTGAAAGATGAACCGGTTCAAGGCAGCGATCATCCCTGTCAGTTTCTGGACTTCTTTGGGATTCCAAGGTGGTTACATGTTGTTAATTGCTTTAATCTGGTTAAGGTTAACCTCGATTCCGCGATGAGCGACTAAGTAGCCCAAAAACTTGCCTGAACCCACACCAAAGGTGCACTTGGAAGCATTTAGGCACAGCCTGTGTTTCCTAAGAATTTCAAAAATGTCTCCGAGGTCTTTGACGTGCTCGGACACAACCTTGCTCTTCACCATCATGTCATCTATGTAAAGCTCGATATTCTTACCCAACTATGGCTTGAACATTTTGGTCATCATCCTCTAATAGGTAGATCTCGCGTTCTTCAATCCAAAGGGCATCATTTTGTAATGATAGTTTCCGATGGGAGTGAGGAAAGCTGTCTTCTCTTGATCGTCTAGGGCTAGAGGTTTCTAGTGATATCCTTGAAAGGCGTCTAAAAAACTCATCTGTGGGTGGCCTACAGTCGCATCCACGAGCTGGTCTATCCGAGGCATTGGAAAGGGATCCTTCGGACAAGTCCTGTTTAGGTCTGTGAAATCCACACACACTTGCCACTTCCCACTCTTCTTTTTTACTAACACAATATTGGCCAGCCACTCGGGGTAGAAAACCTCCTTGATAGCCCCAACCTGCTTAAGCTTTTTTACCTTGTCTCTGACGACATCAGCATGAGTCTTAGATGATCACCGAGGGAGTTGCCTTTTAGGGGTGGCAGATGGATTAACGTTCAAATGAAGGCAAATGAAGCTTGGATCTACCCCCAGGGTTTCATACGCATTCCACGTGAACACATCAACATTCCTCCTAAGGAACTCTATTAGTTCTTCCTTCTCTAGAGGAGGCAACTAAGCTCCAATCAGAAAGAATTTCTCCGGGTCGTCACCAATAATAAACATTTCTAAATAATCACACTTCGCCTCCTCGCCTGATTCCTTGATAGGTGACCCTAGAGCCTTTAACTGCTATAAGCCCTTTTGAGCTGAGGTCGAGGGTGCAGCCCTGGGCTGATGCAAGATGGCATCCACTAAGCACTGCCTAGTCGTGGTCTGACTCCCAATAATCTCTTTAACTTGACCCTTCGATGGGTATTTCACCTTCTAGTGCAGAGTCAAAAAGACGGCTCCCAAGGTATGAAGCTAGGGTCTGACTACAATGGCTGTATAGGGGGAATAAGCATCCACCACTATTAAATCCACTTCCACGACTTCGAAGCCGGTTTGTACAGGTAGTCTGATCTGACCCTTCAGAATGATAATCTTCCCATCGATGCTTACAAGGGGGGAATCGTAGGCTGTTAAGTCCTCGGGTTTCAACTGCAGGCCCTTGTATAAGTCAGGGTACATAATCTCAACACCGCTACCTGGATCCACCATTACCCTTTTCACGTTGTATCCCTCAATCCTGACCATGATCACCAAAGCATCATCGTGGGGTTGTATAGTTCCAATCTTATCCTCGTCTGAAAAGCCCAGCATTGGCTGGATATCAGCCCTTGCCCTTTTCGGCTCAGCATTAGAATCCTCAGCAAGTAGTCGAGCCACAGACATGACTCTAGAAGGACAAGAGCCGATCCTCCCTAGAGCAACAAAGATAACATTTATCGTTCCTATGGAAGGCCTCGAAGAATTATCTCTTTGGTGCTCTGAGCTTACCTGTCCCCCCTAACCACTGGAATAATGCAAGAACTACTTGAGTTTTCCTTCTCGGACCAGCTTGTCCAAATGGTCCCACAAATTCCTACAATCCTCAATGGTGTGTCCTAGGTCCTGGTGATAATGGAAATAAAGGTTCTGATTGTGCCTCACAGGATTACCTGCCATCTTGTTTAGCCATTAGAAGAACGGCTCGTTCTTGATATTTTCGAGGACCTGATGCACCGGCTCTCGGAATACAGCGTTAACCACCTGAGTGTAGGCAAGCATCGATTACCCGGCAAAGTCTCTTCAGGGTTGATTATTATTTTGTCGATTCTACCTAAAATCACTCCTCTCTTGGAAGATAACCTTAGTCTTTCCTCTCCCCTGCTGCTGGTCTTCCTCAACCCTTTTGTACTTATCAATCCGATCCATAAGTTGGCGTACACTGGTAGCAGGCTTACCAGTCAGAGATTTCCTTAAGCCGTGCTCGGACAGGAGGACGACCTTAAAAGTACTGATGGCCACATCATCGAAATCTCCATCTATCTCGTTGAACATCTCCCAGTATCTATCCGAGTATGTTTTTAGAGTTTTTCCCCCTCTTATGGATAAGGATAGTAGCGAATCCAAAGGCCGTGGAACTCTGATACACGTGATAAAACAAGAGCCAAATGCTCGAGTAAGCTCCTTGAAGGAGTTTATGGAATTTGCCCTCAGGCCATCGAACCATCTTATTGCCACAGGTCCCAAAACTGGACTGGAAAACCTTGCACATTAAGGCCTCGTCCTTGGAATGGACGGTCATCCTCTAGTTGAAATGGCTCACATGCTCTACAGGGTTCGTTCAACTATTGTAAATGGTGAACGTGGGTTGATGGAATCGCCGAGGAAGCTTTGCCCCTTCAATCTTGTGCGTGAAAGGTGATCTGGAGATTTAATTCAACGCCTTGCTCATGGCATCATTTACTAGGCCTTTACGAGGTAGGCTTCTGTGCCTACGCCTATGATGGCGCTCTTAACCGTAGGTGGAAGGCTTGCTCGGCAGAGTCCCTGACCCTTGCCTATGATTAACGTCTTCTTCATCCCGAGAGGAACTGTCAGAGCTGGAAGGAGTTCGTTTTCACCGTGCGCAATGCAACTTCTTTTCTAATTGTCAATCTTCAATTGCATGGCTTTTTCATTATCTAGCCTTTGGGAGATGTGAGTTCCCACCTAAGATTGGCATCTACCTGTATGCGTAGTATGCACACTACCCTCCCAATCCCCTTCACGCTTAAGGTTAAGAAAATTACCTTGTCGTTGGGAACCTGCAGACTCTGCCTGGTGCGGACTTGATCCCACTATTGTTAGCCGTTACATTCATAATCACACAAGTACTCCCCACAGACAACGCCAATTGTGGGGACACATTTGCGATCCAAGCCCAAAATATATGGATGTTGGCTCAACGAGCCCAAAAACAATAAATTTTTAGAGAATGGGTTAAAGAACTAGGCCATAATGAGTCCAACAACGGATAGAGTTGGTTTATGGGATGGTCAAGCTATGCGTTGGTCAACTGAAAATCTGAGGATTATTCTCGGATTAGATCTGAAGAGCTTAAATTTTAAGTATATTCAATGAGCGTGATTTTTCTCCTCCTTCCTGCTTGTTCATCCCCTCATTATATATCTCTCTTTGGACCATCTTGATCCTACACTTGTCGGTCATTTGAGCCTCTACTTGAGTATCTGTCCCGTCAGACTCCCTCTTCAGCTTTATATGAGTCACGGTAGCCAAGGCGGCACTGTTCAGGGGTCTTCTCCATATAAATGCGGCCAAAAAAGTGGCTGCAGTGCATTTAATGCGGTGGTAGCAACTTTCCTCCTAATATTTTTTGGGTTTCCCTCTTCTTGTACGTTTGTGATGTATGCCCCTGTCACAGGAGCTTCTTGGCAAGTCTCCTTGGTTGCTGGAATGCATATTCAAGCTGCATCTACCACATCCGAGGGTATATTCCTTCTCGGACCTCTTTCTTATTCGTGTTATGATCGTTAAGTTTTGAATGTGAACCATTCATCACTATTCGCTCGTCCTCGAATCATTCACGTTCTCGGCCAGGGCCTAAGGCCCAATATATAATTTTGGGCTCTTAACCCTACAGTATCTTTTATTTTATTGATACCTTATAAGAAACTCGTGAATTCTTATAATTTTTTCTATTTCCTAGATACGTATATATAATTATATAATTTGGGAGATGATTATATTTCAATTTATATGAGTGACATATAATTTCATTTGATGCATGTGTGGATAGGTATCAAATACATTTTTAAGGACCTTACGGTGTATTGTTGGATACAAATTTCCTAATTATTTTTTGCATAATGTTCATATCAGCATATCTATGATATGTATTGGTGTTAATTATTTTGAATGGGAATAATGATTGCTTACAAAATAACTCGTTGGATTATTTTATTAATGTGCATAAGAGACAATATACCAGTTCAACATGTCATGGCCAACTTTAATTGGTGAAAAATTATTAATTCAAGGGAAATGATTGACCGAAAAAAAAAATTATGTGTTTAGATTTCTAACAAAAATAAGAATCATTGTGATCTATTTTTAGGATATTAGTTCACGGAAAATAATATTGTGTTCATTATACCCATGATAAAGTTTGTGAAATGAAAATTTTTATGTGAATTGGTCTTGCAAGTTTATAAGAGCAAGATTTCCAATCCTTAACCTAATTAGTTTTGTTCTAATTTTTATTTACTCCCCCTCCCCTCTCTCAATCCAAACATGCCAATAGTTTTTTTAATTGTGATTAAGAAGATGTAAACCACTCACATTGTTACAAGTTGGAACTGTTCCCAAGTTTATTTGAAAACATAATACACTTATCCATTTAAGATCTTCAAAAATAGAGAGAAAAAAGTGCATCAAAGAAGAAAAACACACAATATTATCATGCATATTGTGCATTAATTTTTTTTCATGTATTATTATGCCTATAACTTGAAATTTTTCTTCTTCTTTCCCACCTCTTTAAGTTTATCATCTATAATCTATAACATATATAAAACTTTTTCTTCATAAGTTTTAGAGGTCTTACAACTTGAAGGAAAATTATTTAGTCCACTTGGAGGACCATCTTACTAATGTCTAGTGGTCCTCCCACTCAATAATATAAAGTCATTAGTACAAATTTATTGAGTCAGATCCTACCCATCATCCTAACTAGCAAGTACTGTACCTCCTAAAAAAGGGGGCTACGGTAGAATTACCTTATACATACATACATACATATATATATATATATATATATTCAGATTTGAATTGAACACCTAGAAGGATAATTATGGTATGATTCCCACATAAATCTAGACACATGACGCAAAATTAGACTCTAATTTGGAATTCTAAATTGACTTTCTCTAAGCTTTGCCTATTTATAGATAGATATAGATTCAGATTTGATTTGAACACCTAGAATAATAATTATGGTATGATCTCCACATAAATTTAGACATTTGGCGCAAAATTAGACTCTAAGTTGACTTTCTCTAAACTTTACCTATTTATATATAGATATAAAGTCAGATTTGAAATGAACACTTAGAAAGATAATTATGGTGTGCTCCTCACATAAATCTAGACACATAGCACAAAATTGGACTCAAATTTGTAATTCTAATTTGACTTTCTTTTAGTTTTCCTATTAATATATATATATATATATATATATTAAAATATCCAAATAAAAAAATTAAATAAATTAAAACCCTCCACAAAGAAACAGAAGAAGAAGAAAAAAAAAACCCATGTCACACTTACATAGGTGACATTACCAATTTCACTGGTACTTCTGGTTAGACATGGCAAAACGGATCAGAATTTGCTGACCTGATCTAAACTCAAATTTTTTGACTCGAACAGAAGGGGTTGACCCTTGACCCATCCTATATTTTTTTTTAGGTCAACCCGACCCAACCCAGCTAACCTGTGAATGACCCTTTTTAAAATTTTATTTTTTATGGTAAAAAACTAATAAAATTAAGACATAGTTGGTTTACTTTTTTGTTATGGGCTTTACACTGCACAACCCAAACTCAATTAATAAATATAAATGCACATGATGTTGTTTTCAAATAAACATAATTTTCTTTTTTGAATGACGACATTAAAAAAATGTATTAATATTTAATGCCATTCAAATATAATGGTCTTAAGAAAACAATTGAGACTTTAATCTCGTTGCATACAAACAAATTGAAAGATAATGATTAAGACATTCTTCTTGCTTCAATAACGCGATAAGTAAAGATTTTTAAATATTAAATGTTAGAGCACATATCAAGATAATTTAGTTACAGTAAACTTAACACATATATTTGAATTATAGACATGTATAAGAAGTATTCATAAGTGTAAAAAGAGTAAACCTGAAGTATATCAATAAAATTATGTATAAATTATAGATACTTGGCATGTTTTTTAACGGTTGATAGCCAACATAGAAGACTTTTAAAAATAAAAGATGATATTTTTGGAGTGTATATTGCTTATCAATAACATAATATGACCACATTTAAATAAGTAAACAACCAAATTTTGATATGTATTCTAATAGAGTGGCAATTACAGTGTATCTAAAATTAAACACAACTATTAGATTATTTTTCAAGATATTAGATTAGTTTTCAAGTGTTTTATTTATTATTTATTTATGTTTTTTATTCTTTGCCAAATTAGCTGTCCAATTGGGTATTTGTAAATTTGCTTTATATTTTGGAATGTTGATATTGTGTAGTAGTGAAACTTGTTTATTTATTTTAATTTTCAATTTTCAAAGGGTAGACCCATCCTTTTTTTTTTTTCTTTTTTTTCAGGTCAACCCGACCCGACCCAGCTAACCTATGAATGACCCTTTTTAAAATTTTATTTTTTTATTGTAAAAAACTAATAAAATTAAGACATAGTTGGTTTACTTTTTTGTTATGGGCTTTATACTGCACAACCCAAACTCAATTAATAAATATAAATGCACATGATTTTGTTTTCAAATTAACATAATTTTTTTTTTGAATGAGGCCATTAAAAAAAATGTATTTATATTTAATGCCATTCAAATATAATGGTCTTAAGAAAACAATTGAGACTTTAATCTTGTTGCATGCAAACAAATTGAAAGATGATGATTAAGGCATTCTTCTTGTTTCAATAACGCGATAAGTAAAGATTTTTAGATATTAAATGACAATGCACATATCAAGATAATTTAGTTACAGTAAACTTAACACATATATTTGAAATTATAGACATGTATGAGAAATATTCATAAGTGTAAAAAGAGTAAACATGAAGTATATCAATAAAATTATGTATAAATTATAGATACTTAGGCATGTTTTTTAACAGTTGATAGGCAAAATAAAAGGCTTTTAAAAATAAAAGATAATATTTTCTGGAGTGTATATTGCTTATCAATAACATAACATGACCATGTTTAAATCAGTAAACAATCAAATTTTGATATGTATTTTAATAGAGTGCCAATTACAGTGTATCTAAAATTAAACACAACTATTAGATTATTTTTCAAGATATTAGATTAGTTTTCAAGTGTTTTATTTATTATTTTTTGATGTTTTTTATTCTTTACCAAATTAGCTATCCTATTGGGTATTTGTAATTTTGCTTTATATTTTGGAATGTTGACCAATTTTCACAACTATTTAATGTGAGAGATTGTAATTGGTTGTTTATTATTTTCACATGGACCCACCACATTTTATTCACTACTCACAGTTAGCCACATCAAATAATTGTGAAAATAAATGTAAAATTGATTGTGGTTTTAGAATTTACTTTCTCATAAACAAGGGGGAACTAATTGACATTTTAAGTCGTAGAATACTTCTCATAAAAAAATAATAATAAAAAGCCCCAAAATACTAATTACGCTCAACCCAATAGTGAAAATCCCACCGAGCTAGGATCCCCATGAAATTCGACCCAATTTAAGACAAATTCTTGAGCTAGGCTTTAGTAATTCATGAAGAGCCCAACATAGAGTGGGAAAAATCCCATTAAATATTGGTTATATCTGAGGTAGAGGGAGTCATGCTATGGCTAAGCAAAAGCACCTGCCCAAAGAGAAAAATAAAAGAATGCAATGAAGAAGGTGAAGTTGTTAACACGAATTTGTGAAAGCTTGTTGACAGAGCTCAATTAAAAAATTTTAGTGGAAAAAAAGCCAAAACAGATGAATAAACAAAAACAAACAATGAGAATTAATAGAAAAAGAAGATAATAACTCAACCAAAAAAAAAAAAAAAAAAAAAACAAGAAGAAGAAGAAGAAGACAAATGTTTCCAAAAGGGTGGAACTTTTTGTTCTTCCTTTTCTCTCTAATTTTCTCCTTATTTTGGCGGATTGCATATTGGTAGGCTTGGAGAGAAAACACCAAGGCTTCACTAGTTTTCTCTCATATTTTCTCCCACAACCAAATACATGAAAATATTATTTTATCTCCGCTTTTCTCTTTTCCTTTTCCATCTCTCCCAAAATCACCTCAGCCAAACCTAAAGCTCAGATAATCCGCCCATAACAGACAAATTTGCGGAAATATTTATCATATGAAAGAAGTTTAAGGGATTTCTAATAAGGGTAAGGCTTAGTTTCATTGTACTCGCGCCGACACGATATGGACACATCAACCATTTCCTTCTAACAACGTTAAATAAATAATTAAAAATAAGAAAAAAAACAAAGAAAAGTTGGCAGACGCTTTAAATGCTTCAAAGGATCAAGTTAAGTTTGTGTGCCCAATTATTAAATTGAACTAAGAAATGGACTAATCGATAGTTTTCTCAAAAAAAAAAAAAAAAAAAAAACCGATGGGCTAATATATAATGTGCCCTCCGTAAGTTGAAGCCATTCGTCTAACTTGGCTTATAATTGAAGTTGCAACCAATCCAAGAGAAAGAAGGTAAACTATGTAACCAATCCTTTCGAAACCATTCCGTGGTGACAACTCATTAACTTTACAATTTTGCTTAAAAAATCTGTCTTCAAAGTTCAAACACATTCTCTCTATAAAAACCCAATTGGTATGTGCTGCTAATCAAAAACACATGCTAAATAGAAGTTGCTCAATCTTTTAATTAAGGGAAAAACAAAGGTAGAAGCTAGCCATGGCTTTCTATAAGCATATCTTCATTTTGTCTTTGGCTTTAGCATTGCCACTCTCAAGCATCGAAATGAGGCTAGCAGCTCGCCACATTTTGGATGCAACTCCAGCATTGACAAAACCAACAATCCCAACTTTGGTCAAGCCCTCAAACTCAATGCCACAATTGCCAAGTAGTACAGACTCAAGATTTTAAGCTAGTGGGGGCCAAAGTAAAAAAAAAAAAAAAAAAAAAAAATTCCAAATAGACATTCATATATTATCAAAAAATTATAGATATTCAAAATTGTTGTTTTTAAATACATAAAGATGCAATCATTTACCAATAAGAAAAAAACAAAAACAAAATAATGTTTTTTTAATAATGTTTTAATAATTTTAGTTTTTAGCACCTCAAAAAGCTACTCTATTTATTTTACTACCTCACTTTACAAAACATCAAATATCAAATGTTTTTTTTTTTTTTTTTATCACTTCATCTAAAATAATATAAACAACTCATTAAAATAATAAAATAAGAGAGAGAATTTGAGTTTTTTAATTGAAGGAAGAAATATAATCTTAATAAAATATTGTATTTTATTTTTAACAACTTGCTACAGTCAACTGGTACTTATACCAGTTTATTGTAGTTACAAAAAATTTAGCTTTAGCTTCTTTAATAACACATGATTTTTTTATTCTGTGGTAGTAAAATAGTTTTTTTTTTTTTTTTTTTTTGCTAAAATACAATCACTATTGTGAATATTTTTAATGTTTTTGTTAAGGTTTTGAGTTGCATAGTTGCAATTTGGACGAGGCTAGTTAGACTTATTGAGGTGAAGGTGAATCTAAGGTTTTGGAAGGGGCCAACTACAAAAATTAAACATATAATAAGTATATAAAAAAAAAAGTTAGACTTGGGAGGCCGCGCCCCCCTTGGGCCTCCACCTGGGTCCATCCCTGCCAAGCACCCAAAATCCCTCTTGGCATTTCTGGCACACCAAAGGATCTGAGTTCCATGTCTGTCGACTCTGCAGAAAGCCACATTACCAGCAATCACTAAGGGCCTAATCAACATTGCAGTAACCGTTACACATTACTAGCAATCACTAAGTTTGCCAATTAAACACATATGCATGCAGTTCTAAAAGTGACACTACCTTTCGATGTCATATATAGTTTACTTCTAAAATAAATGACTCTTTGGACGTGAGGGATTATAACAAGTCCTTCAATCCTTGGTTTGTTGCTATACTATTCGTATTCGGGTTGTCCCCAGTTAGTCTATGTACACTTGCTACAAATAATTATTCGAATAAAATAAGTCATTTATGCACAATATTTTCCATTTCTTGGAAAGTTTTCCTCCATTGTGAATTTGGACTGGATTTGTGAATTTTAGGCCTTTGGGAATGTGACATATATATAAAATATTTTTTTGGGTGTAAATTACAAAAACCTATTTTAAGATTTGGAGAAGTTGTTCCTCCCTCAAATTTAATGGAAATGACATTCCAATCTCTGGTTATTTGAAATTTTGAAGAAGTCAATAAATTAATCATTTTATAATAACAATAACATAATATTCTAATTTTTGAAAAAAATTCCATTTAACCAAACCTAACCATAGTTAGTGAAAGATTTTAAGATTAAATATTATTTTCTTGTCATCAAACTTAAAAAAAAAAAAAAATTAAAATATTCTATTACTAGTATTAACTATTAACAGAATGATTATTTTATTAATTTCCTTCAAAACTTAAGGGATGAAAGTGTCATTTCCATTAAGTTAAGGGTCAAAGTATCACTTTCCTAAGCTACAAGGAAATTTTTTGTAAGTTACCCTTGTTTATAATATTCAGTTTCCAATTTTAGGCTAGATTTTTTTTTTTTTTGAAAGTATATTTGATAGACTCAATGTGATTGATAGGAAAATCCAAGCATATTTTGGCCCAAATTAAAAAGGATCAAACAATAAAATGCCCAATAACACTAAAAGAGCCCAACAAGAAGGCTAGAAATTGATTGGCCCTAATTAAATTGAATTGCCCCGATTTAGACCGTTTTGACTTGGGGCCTACTTCACTTGTTCGGTGTCAACGTAAATATTTTTGTTTAAGAAATATTTAAAATATATATAATTTATTTTTTATACCTATCCTCTTGTAATAAATTTTTGTACTTATTCTATTGCCATCCCCAAAACTTTTTTTTTTTTTCCTATCCTTTTGCACTCTCATTGTTGTCACTTTCATTTCTCCTTCATATCTATCTCATTAATGTCAAACCCACTTCATTTGGAATGGTAAAGTACCTTCAACCTGCCCCCTTGCCTTTTGACCTGTCTCGCTTCCAACCCAAAGAGATCTTCCTTTGTCCGTTGCCATTCCTAAATTTGTAAATATTTAATTTTCAATTTTAGGCCCTTTTTTGTTGAAAATATATATTTTCTAGGTTGATTAGAGTACTGACATTAGGGGGTGTAAACACCTCTTAGTTGCTATTTTACAACTCAAGACACTCAAAACTCACCTCATCTGGATTTGTATACTTAAAAAAATTTGTAGCTTACTGTTTATAGGTTGTAAAGCAAAAAAAAAAAAAATAAAAAAAAAATAATCTTGTGGTAGTGTGTGAAGAGAAAAAGAGAGTGAGAAGAAAGAGAGAGAGAGAATAGTACTTTTTATTAGAGAGAATAGTACTTTTTATTAGTTTATTATGTAGTTTATTTTATTTTATTGGGTTGTATGTAGAAATAAGAATTGAGATGTTGGATGAGTTGTAAAATGAGTTGGTAAAATAGATGATCTGATGTTTAAGGATGCAATATTTTTTTTTTTTTTTTTTTTTTTTTTGCATTCTCAGATACTAGTGCTCTTATAATTGATCGCAAATTCAGATCTAGATTTAATTTTAGAAACTTTTAAGTCCAACTTTATCATTTAAGGCTAAACTTATAAAGATTAAACGATAAAAGGCCAACAACACTAAAAGAGCCCAACAAAAAGGCTTGAAATTGATTGGCCCTGATTGAACGCCTATTCAACTCGAGGTTTTTTGCCATATCACTATTTAGTGTTTGGTATTTACTTTGACATTGTACAAGTGAAGTGAAGTGGACCGCAATACTATATACAGGTTTTCTTTTTTCTTTTTTTTATGATTTTTTTTCTTTGATGAATCTGTACACGGGTTTTCTACATCATGAATGTGTGTATATGTTTTGGGTTTTTCTTTTTATTTTTTGAAACGATATATATGTTTTAGTTAAACATATAATTTTAAATTATATATATCATTTTATGATATATATTTTGTACATATTATATTAATATCTCAAAACACCTGTTTTTTTTTTTTAATAGTGTCATACTTACTTTCATTTCTACCTTATTAATGTCAAAACCACCTCATTTAGGATGAGAAAATACCTCCAATCCGCCCTTCTGTCACCTGACTAGTCTCACTCTTGCCCCAAAGTGAGGAGGGGCAAGGATAGGGCACTTATAACCCAAACCTCACCTTGTTTGTTGCCAGAGTTCTTCTACTACCACAAAAATATACAATTTTTGCTGCAACTTTTCTATACTTTGACTACTTGTCACTTTCATATGAACCTATTAATTTTTCTCTACCAATCACAGTCAATCATATAAGGTAGTTGCGAAAAAAATTGTGCATTTTTTGTAGTACTTTATTTTATGCTATTGCCATGCCCAGGCTAAATAAAGCAAAAAAAAAAACAAACAGTTCGGTTTTGTCTAGAAAAATCCCTAACCTGACCCAACAACACCGACCGAACACACTTGCTCATCTCCATTGAGGCCAGAATTGCAATTTTTCATTTTCTATAAATTGAGTATTAATTTTACAACTGTTCTCATAGTTTGAAATAATATCCCTATTCCCAGCAATGAATCTCTGGGAATAACATCTGCGTTTAAGAACAAACACGACCAAAACGAAAAGATGGATATGAAACCCAAACATCAACGTTTACAATATTGAAGTCAAAGCAACATACAAGACAAATTACACGTAATAAAATGCAGTAGTGTACTTAACACGCATTTATGTGGCCCTTGAACAACATTTTAGACACAAATTTCAGCAACTCATCATCGAGGCATATGTGTGATATGTTTAATTGCCTAAGGCTCCAGAATGATCTTCCCAAAAATTTTGTTTTCAGCATTCTTTGCCCAAGCATCTTCAGGATTGCTCAGCGAGTACTTAGAGTCAATCACTGTCTTCACCTTCCCTTCCTTGACTAACTTGACAAGAAAATCCATATTCTCAGCCTTAAAATTTAAGAGAACTGGAATTAGCAGCTTCTTTGAGAAAGTAAGTTTCTTTAGAGTATAATCCTTAATGGAACTAAGTGAAGGCTTTACATCAAATATCTTTCCATTTGAAGCCAAATGAGGCTCAAAAGTTGACCAAGAAGTTGGTTCTCCACAGTGAATCACTATGTCATATTTCTTACCAGATGGGCTTTCCAGAGCTTGCCCACCTGGGGTGGTTTGGTCAACAACCTCATCAGCACCTAAGCTCTTGGCAAGGTCAATGTGTTCAGGTGCGCAAGTTGCTGTAACATGTGCATTTCCAAGCTTTGCTAGTTGAATAGCAAAGTTACCAACACAATCTGAGGCATTAGTGATGAGAATGTTTGTGGGCTCTCCGGTTCCATCAAGCTTGAGACCCGCAGAGTCGGTGAGAGCTTGGTGAGCCATTAGACCAGACTCCGGTATGCTTGCACCTTCAGCTGCTGAAACTTCTAATGGCCTAATAACTGTCAAGTTCGCCTTAGCCACAGCAAACTCAGCTAGTCCACCTCCATTCTGTCAATGTATAAAATGCAAAGATGGATGTACTTGAATCAATAACTAAGGTGTGTGTATGGTGCTGGTGAAGCATATAATCATCAAGATAAATGTAAATTCAGCACAATTGAATTTGCTAATATGCATGCATATGCAATTTCCCAACATTGCTTATAATCCCTCAAACTCAGATAATTCACTAATAATAGAAAATGATTTATAACTTAAAATCTTTCTGTATTATTTTTAATGTTTCATTTTATATTTTACTAATTATAATATATCACATGTCTTTTTTTTTTTTTTTTTAATTCATTTTAAACTTTGGCATGTAAAGCATAATATTTAATACTAGAAGTAGAATATAGAATCTTTATCCAACATGTAGTTTTTTTGTAAAACTTCTAAGTTGTAATATTAACTAATCATTTTAAAGGTAATCCTCTTCATGAGTTTTTTTTTTTTAAATTATTTTATTCTATAATTTCCTCATTTTAATTGGAAACTACACGTCATGAAGTAGAGGTCATTATTATGAATTTTCCTACACCCTTTTCCTTTAGCCCAAAAGAACAATCTTAGAAATTAAAAACAAAAACTCTTATCAACAAGAAAAAATTACACTCTTTTTTTAAAACTAAAAATGTAACTTTAAATCAGATTTTCAGTTTATAAAGTAACACGCTGTGTGAAATAAACAATGCCCGTTGACAAAACTAGTGGAACAGGTATGAGGAATGAGGACTTAACGGCAAAACCAGTAATAGCTATGACTTTGTCACCAGCTTTGACATTTTTGACTCCTGATCCAACGTCAACGACCTCTCCTGCAACATTAGTACCTGTTCCAACAAAGAATATCTTCAATAATAAATAAATTTTAAAATTTTTTTTAATCAACTCATATATATAACTGAATAATTTTGCAATGCTTCTAGAAAATTTAGAACACAATTAACTAACATTTTTTTTTATTGACACAATTAAAAAAAAATGTTAGTTAATTGTGTTCTAAATTTTCTGGAAGCATTGCAAAATTATTCAGTTGAATAAATTTAATATACAAGAAACAACTCATTTTTAGGGTAATACTCCTATCAATATTTGGTTGCCATAAGTAAGTCAAATATATTACCATTTATCCAAAACTTAAACATTTTGGAAAGTAGAAAACTTATAATCATGTAATTATAATTCTAGCATTTTCTTCATATGTGAGTTCAAGATTTCTCTTCAATGAGCGGGTCGAAATACAAAACGGCTAGTTTTGATATATAATAATTGCACTTTTGCTTTAAAAACTTGAATTGATAAGAAGTGAGAACAAAATTGTGTAATTATTTATTCTAACAAAGTCAGTGTTAAAATTCAACATTACAACACAAACAGTGATGGAACTATATTTGGGCAAATTTTTTCAATTTTTTTTAGTATATATATATATATATATATCTGTGTGTGTGTATTAATTTTAGCAATTTGTTTAAATAAATTTGCACTTTTCCCCCCTCAACAATATTATTGATCTTTTTTAAGGCTATAAAAAATTTTATTGATATAAAATCTGAAATAAATTTAACAAACTCGACGACAAAATTTCCCAATAACAAACTTAAGCCCAAGCAACACCCCAAAACAAACCCACGCAAGACACAAACATAAAATAAAATAAATTCCTAAGCCAATTCTAACTAGTCTAAGTAAACACCCACACACATCGGACAACACACAAGATACCCAAAAAAAAATTAAAATTGAAAAGTGCTACGTTGATAACATTTTCACAACAAATCACATGCGGTAAGTTGTTATTGGTTCTAATTTAAATTCACAACTTAAATTACTTTTTTACTTACTCATAACAACCAATAATAACCTACCACTTACGATTTTTTGTTAAAATATTATGAAAATATTGTGGATATAGCATTTCTGTTTTAGATGAAAACTTATTTGGAGTTTCAAAAAAAAAAAAATGTTTGTAGTTTTGCCCCCCCCTAACTCTAAATCCTAGCTCCGTCCCTAAATACAAACTAAAATTTTGAATTGAGAGAAAACTTGAACCTATAGACGTAAATGAATGTATGGAAACACATCACCTATTATGATAATGATTAAAGAGTTATATATATATATATATATATATATTTTTTTTTTTTTTTTCTTACTTGTTTAAACTTGTAGAACATATTATAATTTATTATTGTATCAGAGAAAGTAATCTAAACTCGAATAATAATGGTTTATTAAATTCACAACAACCTAACAGCTTAATTCTTTGAGCTTTGAGATACATAGTAAAATCTAGGTAAAGGAATTAAAAAAAAAATACCAGGTATTTGAGGTAATTCACGTGGAAAAATCGGCTTCAAACCGCCCTGCTGAATCACCCAATCACTAGGACTGAGACAGGCTGCTTCCACTTTAATCAAAACCTCATCTTCTTTTGGAGTGGGAACTGGGACTTCAAGATACTGCACCAGCAATTAAATAATTAGTAAATTAATTGCAATAAAGTTAGATTTTTGTACATTTTTAAGTTTATTTTGATGGACTCATACCCAAAAAAAAAAACAAAAAAACAAAAACAAAGTTCCCTGTCTTTTTAACCAATCAGTAAAGCGGACCCAAAACTAACTAAAATGCACTAATTAATATAGCTTATTGTGTAATGCTTTATTGCTCTTGAAAAAAGATGAGCAAAATGAAAGTGACAAGCTCAATGATACCACGTTTCATCAACTCTGCCTTGAAACGTTGACTAGTTCTTTAGTTCAAAAGCTTTAACCTTAATCAGTCTTCCACTTGATCCCTTCTCAAATTTCAAAAGTGATCTTCCACTTCAACTATAACGTCCAAACATGGTTTCTCAAAAAAAAAGAAAAAAGAAAGGTCCAAACATTGCATGCCCTTACTTGAAATTAAGATGAACCATGAGATAAGTAACCAACAAACTAGCAAAGTTTCCAAACCTCCCTAGTGATCCAAAAAGAGAAATTTAACTTTGTGCACATGGGTATGCACGTTTCCAGCTACTCCATGAATGAATAGGGTGGCAAGAAAAAAATAAAAAGTCAAATCCTCCAAACTGGGTGACAATAAAAACTGAAAACCGAGAAACGTTTTTATCATAAAATTAATCATTCTAAACTGTTACGAATAAATAATGAATTTAATTATTTAATCTAACACTCTTCATTCATATATGTGAGTTTAAACTATTCTTATTAATCGGGACCCAATATATGGTTAATTTTTAAAATGAATGTAAGGTGAAGATATAATTTGAATTGAGGACCTCTTTTTATGACATCATAAATAATTACTAATTTTCTTAAAAGTGTGTGTTTGACTTCAAATTAAAAAATCATTTATTTTAATTTTTCAGCTTATTTTTGCTACTATTTATGAGCCATACTGCATTTTTTTGGTACTATTTATAGATTTTACTGTACCATTTCAACTAACTTTTATTTTTATCAACAATACTTGCAGCAAAAAATTTTTAGTTTCAGCAAAATAATCGAACACTCTTTCCTCCACTAATTACATTCTTTTTCTGATGAAAAAAGAAAAAGAAAAAGAAAAAGCACAAACTAACCCTTGCATCACTGAAAGTTCTTTGTCAGCCATCACAAGAAATTAACATAAAAGTTTTCCAACTGTGAATTTGAAAGAACCTCATAAACAAAACTTATAAATAAGAGAGAGAGAGAAGGGAAAAAAAAGAAAAGAAATCTAAGTGAACTAATGAAAGATAATTTACTTTCCTCATATGAAAGTACTTATAGAACATGAAAATTAAAGAAATGGATATGGAAGTAACCTTCAAATCACTGGGTCCTTCACCACAATTAGTGTAACGAACTGCGTGCATAAGCTTGCCTGCCATACTCTCTCTGTTTACGGAAGGAAAGCTTAACGTGAGTTTGTGTGTGTGTGTGTGTGTGTGTGTGAGGTAGGACAAGAAGAGGACTAGATAATAGATGTTCTCTATTCAAAATTTTTGGGGTGGCTTTATAGTAGAGCGAGAACTTCGGGTAAAATTGAGAAACTAGGATTATTGGGGTTAGCCCTTGTAACTTTGTGTGCGTTTGGCCCCCCTGCCCTAGTGTATGTCCGCCCCTGGCTAGCATATGCTACCATACTGGCAGTGATCCAAAGGGCCACTAGAGGACGCGATCTTCAATGATGATCTGTGGGGTTAGCCCTTGTAACGTGCATGTTGTTAAGTCATTGACATTTTCATTAACACCTAGTAAGCAATTAGGTTGACAGGTTGTGTGTTTAGAAAAATAAAATTAGGTAGGGCTGCCAGTCATTTTAGATTCGGATAGAAAAGGATTGTTCAATAAGTAATTTTTGGATCACAAATTAATTCACAACTCTGATGTGGTAGACTATGAGTGGTTGCCTATCACTTATATATAAATCCACAATTTTTTATCCACTCATACTATCACATCATAATTGTGGTAAACAAATTGTGAAATAGTTTGTAATACTTGAATAATTGGTTGGGTTTAAGTTGATCTCTCTGAGTTCGAATGGGATAACATATTTTTCTTTTATAAAATGATGAACTGGCATGGATTTATTCACTATGTATGCGGCGGAGATTGTCTAACCTGATTTTTTCCCTAGAAGGTTTGGTTTGGACTTAGCCCACTGCGTGTAAGCAACCCACCTAATTTGAACACAAGAACACTACACGATTATCCCCAGTATACTAGCGATGAGAAGAACATCAAAGTTATGATCCAACAACTAATGGTTTGTTTGGATTGAAAGGGTGTGAGGGAAAGAAGAGTAGAGTAGAGTACGCAGAGTAGATTTGGCTTAAATTAGTTTATTTTCAGCCTACTCTACTTTCCTCTACTTTCCTTCCATGGTTTGTTTGGATTGAAAGGGTGTGAGGGAAAGAAGAGTAGAGTAGAGTACGCAGAGTAGATTTGGCTTAAATTAGTTTATTTTCAGCCTACTCTACTTTCCTCTACTTTCCTCTACTTTCCTTCCATCCAAAAAGGGCCCAGTGAGCTCGTGGTACTACTACTAGCATAAAAGTCAAACAATTAAAACACAAGCTACATTCACATGCAACAATAGACAAAAGTCAAGATCCTTGCCCATGACTAGAGTATGCCAAAATCAATGCCCATTAAAGAGTAACATGTGCGATTGTCAAGTTTTATAAACTTATAGTTTTTCCAATTCAACCAGAACGAGGTACGAAAAATCCCTATTCTAAAAGAGAGATTTTCCTTTAATAAGGTCACTAACTAAAGCATCAGGAGCCTTCAGAATTACACATTGGTGTTAGCAAGGTTCACTTTCTCATGTCTTGTATGTACTCCACCGTTAGGTGTTTGTTTCACGTTAGCCATTCACATGACCACTTATTCATCAATTGGCACTAAGCCACCATCACTTCCCAAGAGTGAAAGCTCACACGGCTTAGTCCACCCAATAAAGGATGTCAAACAAACAAACAAACAAACACCCTTGGTTCTCCACAAGCAAGGGATTTACTTCTATGTGAGATGATGGTTACATATATTTGATACATGGTATTCTAGTCATGGTTGGTTTGATATAGTTTAAGGCCTAAGGCAGTAAAATTTAAGCGATCCTTTTATAATGAAATATCAATTAAATAAATTTATTTAATATTAACCAAAATAAGGTTAATTCGATAAATTGAATTCATAACTTGATGAATTAATTAACCAAACCAAGATTAATTTCATATAGAGAATTATATATATATATATATATATATATATATATCATATTTCAAGCATAAAACTTCTCAAACAAACTATTCAGAGAGGGATAGAGATTGCTCAGTGTGTAGCCAAATAAAAGATTAGTGGGTGACTAATATTAACAACTTGCCATGTAGTTTATGAAAATTAAAATTTCAAGTAATTCAAAAAAATTAATTATCATCGATGATTCGAGATATTTACAAAATTTTATTTTTCAAATAGTTCAGGTTTCAATTGGTCTAATATTTTAGAAATTCTATAATAAGAGGGAAATTTTTTGAATAACCATTTAAAAGAAACCAATAATTATTATAAAATTTGGATCTTTCTATAATAAAATTTGGATCTTTCTATACTAAGGGATAAGATCTTTTCATAAAGGGGTGGGGGCTTTTAATAAAAGGGCCTTTGGCCTAGTAGCCACTAGGATGTCACTTAGCTGCAAGAAAACTTTGGGTCATTAAAGAACCCTCATTATAAGGTTGAATCACATTCTTGTACTACAGCCACTACGTGTCACTTGACCATAAAATACCCTCAGCAACTACCAATCACGTTCTCCTATAATGTTTTAAGCAACTTGAAATCATATCCCCATGCTTTATTGATAGAATATAAAATGATTTTTTTTTTTTGTGTATTAAAATTGATCTAATATTTGTTACGAAAGGGTATAGATATATGGCTAACTTTTAATCAATAACAATTAAATGTAGAATTGATGTATTTGGTCTGATGATAAAGAACTATTATCAAAAGTGAAAGCTACATACTGTAACTCTCTAAAAAAAAAAAAAAAGACTTGTAATACTTGTTCTATTTTATGTGAAAAATCAAAGTTCAAATATTCTCTTCTCTATCGTGGTTATTAATGAACTTTAGAAAAAAAATTATGAAGCAATTAGATTCTTAAAAAGAATTCAGCAATTAATATATATATATATATATATATATATATATATGAGGCAATGAGTTTGTTAAAAAAAATCAGAAAAATATATATAAATCAGGATCTTAAAAAAAAGTTAAAAGTGCCCAACTCATAATGCAAATTTGAAGAAAAATTATAAAGAACTTAAGAATATAAGAAAGTAAATAAAAACTAAAAAGGAAAAAAAAAAAGAAGAAGAAATTTTTTAAATTGAAGATAAAAAAATTACCTTTCAAAAGTGTTTAGAATTAAATTTTTTTATTTAAAAATTTATTATTATTTTTTATAAAAATGAGTTTATAAATAATAAAATTTAAAAATAACTCTATAATAAACTACATAATTTGATATTGCTTCCAAGTTAAATTCTTAAATGGTTACTAAATGGGTTAAATTTTTTATAATTTAATCATTCATGTCCTTAACAAAATTTGACGTAAGTTGTATTTGAAGTTTATTTAATTACTAAAAATTGTTACATAAGAATTATAGGTAAAATTTTGACTAAAAAGAAATTACAACACGACTTATACATACGGTATATATTAGAAAAATTTAGTAAATAAACATAGTATAATGGGTATACTATTTTTCAATGGGTATTCTAAAATTAAAATACCACTTTTACATCATTAATGTTTAATTGTTCATATTAGTTGTAAGTATTATATATATATATATATATATATATAAATAAGTATATCTTAGAAAAAGTTCAATTAAAATTTGAAATTAGAATTCAATTATTTTATGCCATGTGTCTAAATTTATGTAGGAACCACATGATCACAATTATTTTTGTACACACAATTTTCGTAAAAGAAGAATCACACGTTCACGAAATAGTGTAACAAATAATCAACTTGTATTTGATTTGTATATATGTGAGTACAATCCTCTGTATGAATCTTTATAATGAAAGAGTACAATAAATTCTTCTGTTCAATCTCCAAGAAACGTTACGATCTGAAGGGGCTGTGAAACTTGATCTTGAATCGTGCTTTGATGTCTTCAAGTTGAATGAATAGTTGAATGTGCTTGATTTGATGCGAGGGCCGTTGGTTTGATCTCGAACTAGGTTAAAGGAGAATCTTCATTTTGATTTGGAGAAGTAGGAATAGGCCTTGATGAACAATGAAATTCTTGTGAACTTTAGAGATGACTCTCTATTTTGGCAAAGTGTCAATAATGTTTTCTCTCCAAGTGTTCTCTCCTTTTATCATATAAGAAGCCTCTATTTATAGGCAACTCAATTGTATTTAATTTGGAATTTTCTCTCAGCATTTATTGAGAGTTGAATTAGGAATTTAATTTGGTATTTCATTTAATAAGAACTTTCCATATAGGTCTTTTCTTCTGATGCTGCCATATGGCTTTCTTCATTTGATGTTGTCACGTGGCTTGCTTTCATTCGTTGATCATCCACATCATCAATTGGAGATTGATTTAATCACAATTATTTTATCATGAACAATCAGACGATTGTGAATATATCATAAAATTTTGATGTCTACAAATGCCCCCATTTCAAGGTTCGGCTTTGCGTCTTTCTGATGCAAGGAAGACGAGGCTTGAAGTATTCTTTCATTTTATTTATTTATTTATCTATTACTTATTTATTATTTTTATCTTTAATAATGGACTTGGTTTTACAGGTACACAAGGCCTTCATCCAAGTGATTTATGGGCTTTTTCAACCCAATGCTGCATATTACCGCTTTGCCGTCCAAGGTATCTTTTCATCATTTTACCATATGGACGACGCACCCTTTTTTTTTTTTTTTGATCACTGGGGCTTCACTCTCATGGGCCTGATCACACACAAAAGACTTCCCCTTGTAAGCCCACCTTAGTCTTGTTAAGCAAGTTGGTGGCGCAATTATCTTGTTCAGCAAGCATGCTTTTCCTTTAGCCGCACTCTTGCAAATCACTAGGGCTTCTTGTTAAGCAAGTTGGTGTCGCAATTGAGCACCCCTTTTTTTTTTTTTTGAGTTATTTTTTTCTTCAGCCGTTGCAGGCATCTTCTCTCTTTCTCATTCTTTCTTATGCTTGTCTTTGTAATTTTTTTTTACCCATTGATTTACTCTGTGTAGGTCATAGAAGTTGGCACTGCGTGAGCCAAGGTCATAGAAGCTAGTATTGCGTGAGCTAAGCCTCAGTTTTAAGCGAGTCTACCATCTTGTCCTTCTTATCTTGGCGTCCGACTGATTCGAGCACAGCAGTCCACTTGCCTTCCTCAAACATGGGGTGAAAGCTTCAGCAACACATCAATTTCACTGCCCTTTGTCTCGTGACCATTGGTGTGAGAGCTTCATCTGCGCAACCTTCTCAAAGCCTTCGTTTTACAGCCATCGTCGGTGCATCCTTCCATCAGTGCGAGAGCTTCGTCGGTGCATTCTTCCGACTGCCTTCATCATTGCCTTTGTCTCGCAACCATTGGCGCGAGAGTTTCGTCAGCACATCCTTCTTACTGCCTTTGCCCCTGCCTTCGCTTCGTGATCATTAGTACAAGAGTTCCATCAGCGCGCCCTTTTCACTTCCTTCTGTCTCGTGACCATTGGTGTGAGTACTTCGTCTGCGCAACCTTCTCGCAGCCTTTGTCTTGCGGCCATCGTCGGTACATCCTTCCATCATTGCAAGAGCTTCGTCGGTGCATCCCTCCATCAGTGCGAGAGCTTTGTCAGTGCATTCTCCTGACTGCCTTTGTCTTGCAACTATCGACACGAGAAAGTTCCGTCAACACATCCTCCTCACTGCTTTTGCCCCTGCCCTCGTTTCGCGATCATCAGCACAAGAGCTCTGTCCGCACATCATTCCCACAGCCGTCGTCTTGCAACTATCAGCTGACCTCTCTAAGCCGTGACACCGAGCCTCTTGACTTTAGGTACTCCAACTCCACGTATTTGCCGGACTTAAACTGTCGCAATGTCTTTGGCACTCCCGCAAGCAATGAACATGCACTAGTTGTATGTGCCCCACTTGGTATCAAGAAATATTTGCTTGTTCCTTGACCCCACTAAAGGAGAAGGCTCCAATTTTGTGATTTCTATCGTTTTGCATGTAATAGTTTATGCCATATTATTGACATGTCCCATGCCTTAATTTCATGAGAAGCATGGTTGCATCTTTGTACACACATGATCTTTGCACTCAATAGGCAACATGCAAGCTTCCACTTGTCTTTGTCTTTTCATGCACCTATGGTTATTTCAATACCTACATATGATGTTTGCATGTTAACATTGAATGAATGGTTTACCCGTGGCTTTGAATCTCAATGTCACGTGTCTTCCCTTTTTTTTAAAATTTATTTATTATATATATATTTATTATTTTATTATATATATATATATTTTATATCAATTTATTAGTAATGGGCATTTGAATGAATAAGGTATTCATCCTTCCCTTTGGTTTGCAATCAGGTGATTTAGGCTTGTCAACCCTTTGCTCGACTTGTGACTCTTCTACGGTTGCTTAAGTTATGACCTCTACGGGTTGTGTATTCTCCAAGTGGCTGCAATAAAGTGCGCCCCATCATGGATATTTTTCACGACTCATCGAGGACTCTTAATGATCAATCCATCACTCTCTTGCGATCTACGAACGAACCCATGGAGGAAGGCGTCGTCTTGAAAGTCCATCCACCTGGTAGCAGTGTCCCTTGATCCTCATCTATTGCCATTCCTCGTCCTTTGAGTCTATCTCGATGGTGGGTCGAATCATCTCACGAACTGCATGACCCAACTAGAAAGGATTCGCATGTCGTTTCGAGGACGTTTACTTTGGCCTCCAACCTTCACTCCACCGCGGACAACATCAATCCATTTCCTCTCCTTGGTCGTCAAATAAGTGTGGGAAAAGTGCAATGGGCCCCCCTTTCTTCGAAGACCCCTCCACTCCAATATAAGGGTGAGTTTTTCTACCTTCCAAAATATTGGGAGTGGCTAGAAGACATATTGAGCCGCAATACTAAAGCCTTAAGTGATGCCAATCTTTACGAGCCGCTACTTGCATCGTTATTCACGTACGATCGGAACACCCATGTCTTGAAAGCCTTCCTAGAGTGTTGGTGTGCGGCTACAAACACATTGCACACGTTTGTAGGAGAGGTCTCCATTAGCTTATGGGACTTACATTCGATCGGCGGGCTTCCCGTGTACGGTTCCTTTAATGAAGAGGTAGTTCCAAACTCGAAAGACATATTATCTCTCCCCTCATGCTGTCGTCATCTATTTGCTGCCTTCCATCACCTGAGTCTTAAGCTTGGTGGTTCGCACTTGGTCACTACGGCCGCATGGGTGAAGTTTTGGTTCCGTGGTGAGTCTAAATATTAGAAACCGCCGACTAGAAGGTCAATTAAGAGGAATGCAAGAGGCAAGCAATCTCATAACCCCTCTGGTAAAATTGATGCCCCCAGAATTCTGACTAAAGAAGATGAGGCTCCTTTCAATGTGCTCAAGGTAGAGAGAAGGCTTATAGAAGAAATTTGGTTAGCTGCTTTGATCTCGTGTTGGCTGTGTGAGTTCGCTCTTCCCGACGGGGGACCAAACTTAATCAGGCCCGGTGTTTTCAAGAGCACAAGTGCGATGGCTCGTGGTAAGAGATACTGCCTTGCAGTCCCAGTCCTAGTCAACATTTATAGGGGCTTGAATGAAATTGTATCTTCTAAGACTTCTAGTAAATGTGATGCCACTTTTCCTGCACACTACTTGAATGCTTGGTTGGCCGAATACTTCGACACTCACTTCGAACTTGAAGGGTCTCGCTCCAAGGCTGTTCCACACATGTTTAGATACTTCGGAGAAAGGGCAGCCAAGCATTACGACAAGGTTATGGCGCGTAAGCTATTTCGTGTCGTTAGTAGCTTCAAGTTTCATCACTTGGGTCTTTTTAAAGGACATCAAGAGATTCTGGTGGATGTTGACAAGCTACCTAGCTCTTATGCAGATTACTTCATCAGCTAACGCTCTAGCTACCTGGCCTCTTGTCATGGAAGTGTATGTATAGTTGAACCATATAGCCTTCACCGCTTTGGTCGACAGTTCAGTTTCAATCAACACATCCCTAGGGAGCTTAATGAGGACTTTCGCACCGTCACCTAAGAGCAAGTAGTATGCTTCTGGCGTCGATGTCTTCGTCTTGCTACCGGTTCAGAGTTCTTGATCCCTGCCTGCCCATTTGAGCATGGGGCTCCGTGCATGAAGGACTATATGAATTGGTGGGCTAGAAGATCTGATGGTTTCTTTTCAAGCAGGGCTGAGCAACCGATTGGGAATGTTAACCTAAGCAAGATAAGACTCAAAATAAAACAGCCCAATGAAGTAGTTGAGCTCGTGAAGAGCCGAAGCGATGGAAAGCCTTCTTTTGGGATTTCGGAGGCTACCGATGAGTCTTTAGGAGCGTGTGTGGACAAGGCACATTCTCCCAAGCGTGGGCCTTCTTGTATAGTCTCAACGCCTTAAGACATGGAGGTGACTAAGGGTAAAGATGTGTCAGATTCTGAGCGAAACAAAGCTAAGGCAATGAAGCTCCTCACATCGCAAAAAGTTGAGGGCAAAGCTCTTGTTATGAACCTCATAAGTGCCCCAGCCCAGCCAAAGACTATCATCTCCTTGAACACTTTGAGGACAAGCAGCACACTTCCTCTAGGAAGGGAGATTCAGCATTCGTTCTAGAGGACTCAATGATAGGGAGTGAATATCACTATTCAACATCAGATGCTGGGTGGAGTACTGCTTCACATTCAGGTTCTTCCCAAGGATCCCCCCAAGAAGTCACTTCATCCATCTTCTCAGAGAATTCTTCTCGTACAATAGCTATGGCGGCCATGATGAAGGAGACTACCACCATTGACGAAAAGATTGCTGAAATGGGACATGCTATAGCTAAGCTTACCAAGACTGTGGAGGAGAAAGACCTTCAAATCGCCACGCTTATGAACAAGCTCGAGGTTCAGAATCGAGGAGAGTCTAGCAAAGGCCATTCTCACACGCATCATCATACATCCCAAGGAGCTCATACATCTTCTCCAAAGAAGGCTGATGGTCCACAGGGGAGCTCTACCTCAATATCATCTCTATCGATCCAGCAGTTATAGGACATGATAACGAACACCATTCGAGCTCAATATGGTGGGGCACCACAAAACTCTCTAATGTATTCAAAGCCATACACCAAAAGGATTGACATTTTACAGATGCCTGCGGGTTACCAACTTCCTAAGTTTCAACAGTTTGATAGGAAAGGGAATCCGAAGCAACATATCACTCATTTCATCGAGACTTGCAATAACTCCAATACAAATGGGGACTTGCTCACGAAGCAATTTGTGCGTACTCTTCGAGGAAACACCTTTGATTGGTACACAGATCTTGAACCCGAGTCCATTGATAGTTGGGAGCAAATGGAAAGGGAATTCCTGAACCGTTTCTACAGTACCCGATGTACCGTAAGCATGCTGGAATTAACCAACAAGAAGCAATGGAAAGATGAACCAGTGGTAGACTACATCAATCGTTGGCGTTCATTAAGCCTCGACTGCAAAGATCACCTTTCCGAATCTTCAGGAGTGGCAATGTGCATCCAAGGTATGCACTGGGGGTTGCTTTACATCCTCCAAGGAATCAAACCTCACACCTTTGAAGAACTGACTACCCCAACCCATGACATGGAGCTTAGCTTGTCTAGCCATGGAGAAAAGGGCTTACCTATTAACAAGCAGGGTAAAGAGAAGAAAGATACGAGGAGGGGGGATAAGTCATCCAGATCCATGGTTAAGGAATCTATGGCCATTGCTGTGGAGCCTATGAAGATCTCCAGTAAAGAGAATAAGAGAATGGAGAAAAGGGCTGGTCTAATGCAGAAGCGGGAGAGGCGTTGATTGACTTTAAAGGAGATGGAAGAAAAGACGTATCTGTTTCCAGATGCCGGCATTCAAGGCATGCTCGAGGACTTATTAGAGAAGAATGTGATCAAGCTTCTAGAGTGCAAGCGTCCGGAGGAAATAGGGCATACCGACGACCTAAAATACTGTGTATACCATCAGGTTGTAAGTCACCCTGTGGAAAAATGTTTTGTTTTGAAGGACCTTATCCTAAGGCTTGCAAAGGAGGGTAAAATTCTTTTAGACCTAGATGAAACTGCTGAGGCGAATCACGATACGTTCGCTGTTGGATCCCTAATTTTTGTGAAGTCACCAACTCCAACGGAAGTGCGGTCCACCTTGCCATCAATATCAAGGGCATATTGCAAGCACATCCAATTTGGAACACTTGAGCCTATGCATGCGTTATGCTTCAACCCTCAAGATGATGATAGAGCTGATGACGAATTGGTAGGTGACGAAGAGGGCTGAACTTTTGTGACTTACAAGAAATTTCGAAAGCAATGTAACCCAAAACCCCATGTTCCATATGAGAAAAAGGAACTTCAAGCAAGTGATTCAAAAGTTGCTCCCAAGGGGAAAGAGACAAACGATCTGAAGAAACAGAGAAAGGGAGCTCGTTCGAATAAGTTATTGCAAAAGGAAGGCCCCCTACCGGTCACGCTACATGAGTTTTTCCCTAAAGGCTTTCTTACAGAGGGCCTAATGACAACCACTTACATGGTCTCTTGCCATGATGCTGATGATCAAGGAGACCTTACCAAAATGGAGGAAAAAATGAACCTTGAAGAAACCAAAGGAATAAAGGAAGAGGAAAGTGAAACCCATGCCTCGAAAGAGACAGTTGCTTTATGTGCTCACTGCCACGACAAGATGACTTTCCTTGATGAGGATCTCCTATTAGGCTTCAAACCACACAATCGACCACTTTTTGTCTTAGGTTACGCACGGGGGGAAAAGGTAAGCCGCATCCTTATAGACGATGGGTCTACCGTCAATATAATGCCTAAAGGAACAATGAGATGCCTATGCATATCCGTGGAAGGGTTATCCAAAAGTCGACTCGTTATCTAGGGCTTCAACCAAGAAAGTCAAAGGGCAATCAACATGATTTGGTTAGATGTGACTACTGATGAGTTGAAAGCAAGACCTCTCTTCCATGTGATCGATTCAAAGACTTCTTATAACTTGTTGTTAGGACGACCGTGGATTCATGGGAATGGTGTTGTACCTTCTACATTACATCAATGTTTCAAGTATTGCGACGGCAAGCAAATAAAAGTGGTGACAACAGATTTGCAACCATTTACGACAGCAGAAGCTCACTTTGCAGATGCCAAGTTTTACTTGGATTGTGACACAACTTCCGACGTACCACAAGAAGAGTCTACAGAAAAGAAAAAGGAAAAACATAAGGAAGGAGGCGAGCCCCACACGGAAGGTCCCTAACTTAACTCCGAACTGAGACAAAAGTTTCGTGAAAAGAAGAAAGAGGCACCCATGGTCTTACGATATGTGCCCGCTTCTAAATGAAAGGAAGGGCAATCCCCATTCAGGTTGACAATGGACACTAAGGATAAGTGCAAAAAGTCTATTCAAGAGGAAGATATCGCTATCCTTAAAAGTGATTTCACCTTGCCATAATTGAAGTTAGACCAAGTGGCGTCCATAAAACCCCCACTCAAAGGTTTCACTAGAGCCATACATAACCTTGTTGAAGAAGATTCATTGCCAGTCAAAAGAACAGAAGAGGGTTTCGACCCTAAAGCATATAAACTTTTTGTAAAATCAAGCTATGATTTCAAAAATCCTCCGCAATTGGGGCAACTTTATTCAGATTATGTGGAAGAGAAGTCATATGAGCTTAAATCGACCCAAAGCAAACTAAAGCAACAAGGCTATGCGATCGAGATTCCTAGAATTGGGCTGGGGTATTCATCACAAGAACTAGTTCGAATCTCGGCCAAAGGGAAAGGAAAAAAGGCGACATCTCAACACATCACTTTTGAAGTCGAGGGGGAGGAGAAGCCAAAGCCTGCGTCGAGATCTTATGTATATGACTGTCTAGGAACATCTGCTCCTCGAGAGTCAATATTTAATAGATTAAGCATTTCTCTCCCTACAAAGGAAGGAACCTCACGTACACGTACATCAGCATTTGATAGGCTTGAGTCTATGAGTGGCTCAACTGACACCCCACTACCCAAGGAAGGGAAAAGTGGCCTACAAAAGAGAAGTGACACCAAAGCCTGCAACCTTATCCCTTCGCGCATGAAACTTGAGTTGATTGTAGAAGTTAGTACAGGAAACTCCCTTAAAGTAAAGCGGTGGACTATTGTGCACACACAAGAGCTCGAGAAGCAAGTTAATGATGGGGAGGATGATCATGAGACATTAGTCCTTCCTTCTTGCCACGTGACACAGAAACCGATTCCGAATCAGACGCATCAGATGATGAACCAAATGAAGCCCCTCGAGCAATAGAAGACGGGGGGCAAGCAACTGTAGATGAGCTGAAAGAATTAAACTTAGGGACTGATGAGGAACCTCGCTCAATCTACGCGAGTTTGCTTTTGACGCTGGAGGAACAAAGCAAATACTTTGAGCTTTTAACACAGTATAAAGATGTGGTCGTCTGGACATACAAGGAGATGCCAAGTTTAGACCTAACAATTGCAATTCATCGGTTAGCAATAAAGCAAGGAGTGCGCCCAATCAAGAAGGCCTAACGTCGCTTTCGACCCAAACTCCTCCCATAAATTGAAGCAGAAGTTAACAAACTCGAGCAGGCAGGATTCATCCGGGAGGTATAATTCCTGAAGTGGATTGCAAACATTGTCCCTGTCAAAAAGAAAAATGGACAAATTCAAGTTTGTGTTTATTTTTGAGATTTGAATAGAGCGTGCCCAAATGATGACTTCCCACTTCCAAATATAGAGCTTATGGTTGATGCGACTATTGGTCATGAAGTATTATCATTCATGGATGGCTCATCAGGATACAACTAAATTTGAATGCCACCCAAGGATGAAGAGGTCACCGCTTTTCAAACTCCAAAGGGGATCTACTGTTATAAGGTGATGTCTTTTGGGCTTAAGAACGCTGACGTAACATATCAGCGGGCAATGCAACGAATTTTCGATGACATGCTCCACAAAATTGTTCAATGTTATGTTGACGATTTAGTTGTTAAGACAAAGAAAAGAGAGGATCATTTACAAGACTTGCGCATTGTATTTAATCGACTAAGGAAATATCAACTTAAAATGAATCCTCTCAAATGCACATTTGGCGTCACGTCTGGGAAGTTTCTAGGCTTTATTGTTAGACATCGAGGTATTGAGGTGGACCAATCTAAAATAGACGCTATCTAAAGGATGCCTGAACCAAAGAACTTACGAGAGCTTCGAAGCTTACAAGGCCATCTTGCATACATTCGTCGTTTCATATCGAATCTAGCAGGACGGTGTCAACCATTCAGTCGATTGATGAGGAAAGACGCCACCATTGCAGGAATGCGTTTGAAAGCATTAAAAGGTATCTTCTTCATTTTTCTGAGCTAAGAGAGCATTAAAAGGTATCTTCTCCTCTAGGTTTCTCTAGAAACCAAAGAGCGGTGAAACACCTTTGCTATCTTTGATAGCCTCTTTCCTCGATAGGTAGGACCTCTTACGGCCACACTACCAAGCCTTACCCATTCCTCCCTCCCACCTATCTCACCCCTCTACACCTATATCGAAAACTCAATCTACCTAACACCATGGATGACATCACTCGCAAATGGGACCGCTTATCACTAAACCAAAAAGAAAGCCAAACAGTTCCCTTAATCTCTGATGTGACTGGTGATGACAAGGTACTCATAGCCAAGTTTTTCACAAAGCGGCATATCAACATAGAGGCAGTTTTTCGAACCCTCAATAGCATGTGGAGAACAGAGAAAAATTTTGACATCCGTGACCTTGGCTCCAGCATGGCAATGATTCTTTTTGATGATGAGTATGACCTGGACCACATTCTGATGCGTGGACCATGGTCTTACGATAAGTACTTACTGGGTTTTTACAAACCAAGGAAAAATGAGTCAATAAAGCATGCCAGTTTCGATAGAGAAAGCTTTTGGGTACAGATTCATGATCTTCCAATCCAGCATATGAGTAAGAAAAATGCAGAGGCCATATGGAGCTCCCTTGGGCTGGTTGAACAAGTTGACGCAAGTCCAACAGGTGACTGCCGATGACGCTGTCTCTGAGTACGAATCAACATCGAGATCATCCCACCACTCTATCGGCGGAGGTTGGTAGACATTGGAGAGTTGTCCCCCTCATAGGTATCATTCCAATACGAAAGAATGCCAATTTTTTGCTACTGGTGTGGAATCCTGAATCATAACGAAAAGGATTGCAAACTTTGGATACGTAGTAAGGGCACTCTATGCAAAGACAAACAACAGTAAGGAGCATGGTTGCGAGCAAGCACTAAATGCAACCAGAAACACCATGTGCAGTCAGCTCACTCCAGTACCCCAACTCAGACTGCTACCGTGGCTCCATCGGAAACAGCCACCGCCACGGTGGCCAGCGGGCCACCACGCATTCCAGCCGCTGTTTCAACCGTTACGAGGGATAAAGGAACTGTAGAAACTACGGCGACTGTTACTCACCAACATATCCCAACAAATACAAAAATTTTGAATAACCCTGAAACTTTCCATACACATCTTGCGGAGATTGATCACGCATTGAATGCTAAAGATGAGCTAGCCGAAGGTAAAACTAGGATAACAGACGACACACATTATGAGGAAATGTCTGCAATTAAAGCTGCCATAATTGACGTAACCATGCTTACATCACAAGAGGAGGCGCGGATAATTAATGGGCCACAAGATGGGCCTCCAACAAACCTACATGACTCAACAGGCCAATCCCAAAGGAAATGGAAGAGAATTGTCCAAGCCCAAGCTTCTAGCCCTACGATGACTAACCAAGACGTGTTAAGCTCTAAATGCAAACACGATAACACAGGGTGCGATGCAGACAGCGACAAAAAATAGAAGCTTGATACTGACACATGTATTTTGGGTAGGATTTTTGCAGAATATCTAGGATCGGCGGTTGCTGCTACGCAGCACCACCGGGTCCAATGAGTACTATTAGTTGGAACTGTCGAGGGCTTGGGAACCTTCATACAGTTCACGCTCTCCAGAGAGCATTCTACACATAAGCTCCCTAGTTGGTTTTCTTAATGGAGACTAAACTGTCATAGGAAGATATGAAGTACAAGAAGCAAGAACTTGGCTACACTCAAGGACTAGTGGTGTCTAGTGTAAGGGTACAATTTGGAGTTTGGGCTTACAAGGAAGATGGGCTTTTGTCCTACTCGCAAACAATATCCCCACAGTTTATTTGTAAGAGAGTGGGTTCGGCTAATACAGCAGAAGGCAAACTGGGAGTTGCTTATAACATTCGTTCGAGTGTTCTTGTTTTCTTTCTCTTCTCCTTCAGTTCTCCTTTTTCTCTACCTTCTTCCTCCTCAAATGTTCCGTCCGTCTTCTACGTTGCCTTAAGCTCTATTTATAGGCAAGTTCACACGTGCCAAATGGGCGGCTTCGTCCTGATTCCTGTCCCATCAGCCACCCTAAAGCCTTCGCCTGGTAGCTATGAGGGACTAGGGTCACTATTCAGATGTACACTCTCTATTAATGCGGCCATGATGTTGGTTACAGGGTCATAAATGCGGTAGCAGCAACTTTTTATAAAATATCTTATTGTCGCCACCTGTCCGTTATGGTCTATAAACGTTAGGGAACTCCTCGGAAATACCAGGGCTGGTGCTGGAGCATTGGCCTGGTTCATTCCTCTGTTTATCCCAACAATAGATTCTCTTCGGACGAGTCCTTCAAGACTTTGTTGTTCTCGGACGGGTGGACTCCTCGGATGGGCCGTGGCCCATTGTCTAGTATTGGGCCTTTTACCCCTACAATAGCCCCTCAAAATTCTGGCTCTCCCTCTTTATCCGAGGAGAGAGGTAGGATTTTGATTTCTCTAGGGGTAAGATCCATTCACCCAAGGTATGTGGTCTGAGGGACCAGGTCTGAGCAAGGTTCTGTTTAGTACTTGAAAGGTACCATGGCGTGTTAATTTCCACGAAACATGCGGTCCGAGGACTCAGATACGACTAAGGTTTTGTTTAACACTAAGCAGGAGGTCTGAGGGACCCGACATGGCTAAGGCTCATCTTAGCAGAGAGTCCAAGGACCTGGCATAGCTAAAGAGATGCTTAGCAGAGGGCCTGAGGGACCCGCGTAGCTAAGGCAGTGCTTAGCATGAGGCCTGAGGGACCTGACATGGCTAAGGCTCATCTTAGCAGAGAGTCCAAGGACCTGGCATAGCTAAAGAGATGCTTAGCAGAGGGCCTGAGGGACCCGCGTAGCTAAGGCAGTGCTTAGCATAAGGCCTGAGGGACCCGCGTAGCTAAGGCTTTGTTTATACTGCCCAAGCAGAAGGTCCGAGGACCCGGCGTAGCTTAGACAGCGCTTAGCATGAGGCCCGAGGGACCCGCGTAGCTAAGGCTTTGTTTATACTGCCTAAGCAGAAGGTCCGAGGACCCGGCGTAGCTTAGACAGTGCTTAGCATGAGGCCCGAGGGACCCGCGTAGCTAAGGCTTTGTTTATACTGCCCAAGCAGAAGGTCCGAGGACCCGGCGTAGCTTAGACAGCGCTTAGCATGAGGCCCGAGGGACCCGCGTAGCTAAGGCTTTGTTTATACTGCCCAAGCAGAAGGTCCGAGGACCCGGCGTAGCTTAGACAGCGCTTAGCATGAGGCCCGAGGGACCCGCGTAGCTAAGGCTTTGTTTATACTGCCCAAGTAGAAGGTCCGAGGACCCGGCGTAGCTTAGACAGTGCTTAGCATGAGGCCCGAGGGACCCGCGTAGCTAAGGCTTTGTTTATACTGCCCAAGCAGAAGGTCCGAGGACCCAGCGTAGCTTAGACAGTTCTTAGCATGAGGCCCGAGGGACCCGCGTAGCTAAGGTTTTGTTTATACTGCCCAAGCAAAAGGTCCGAGGACCCGGCGTAGCTTAGACAGTGCTTAGCATGAGGCCCGAGGGACCCGCGTAGCTAAGGCTTTGTTTATACGTGACATTTACAGTAATTCAAAAGTGGTTAAGCAATATTCAATATACAATAGGAGTACAGAAGGCAATACACATTCTCATTAGTAATAGTACCTTTTCAGGTTATTTACATTCCAGGGGTGCGGTACAGCCCTTTCGTCCAGATATTGTAAGTAATAGGCTCCTATTCCGGCTATAGATATGATCCTATAAGGACCCTCCCAGTTAGGCCCCAGTTTTCCCCAGGCCAGGTTCTTGGCGCTGTCCACAACTTTTCGAAGGACCAAATCTCCAACTGCCAGCGGCCTTAGTTTGACATTGGCGTCATAGCTTTGTTTCAGCTTCTGTTGGTAATAGGCCAGATGGATCGCAGCATTTTCCCTCCGTTCGGTGAACAGGTCCAAATTGCTTGCTAGGAGTCTGTCGTTATCGGCCGGGGTGAAGGAGCTTGTTCTTAGTGTGGGGAAGTTGGTTTCTATAGGAATAACAGCCTCAGCTCCGTATGTCATCGAAAAGGGGGTTTCACCCGTGGACTTCCTCGGGGTCGTTCTGTACGTCCAGAGCACGTGTGGCAGCTCCTCTACCCACTTCCCTTTAGCATCGTCTAGCCTCTTCTTTAGGCCGGTTACTATAACATTGTTGACTGCTTCAGCTTATCCGTTTCCTTGTGGGTAGGCAGGGGTGGAATACCTATTCGTGATGCCCATCTTACAACAATACCTTCTGAACGTTTTACTGTCGAATTGAAGTCCATTGTCCGAGATGAGGGTGTGCGGTACTCCAAACCGGGTAATAATGTTCTTCCACAGGAACTTTTGGACATCCACATCCCTGATATTTGCCAGCGACTCGGCCTCGACCCACTTGGTGAAGTAGTCAGTGGCAACCACCAAGTATCTTCTATTCCCCACCGCCTTGGGGAAAGGGCCAACGATGTCTAGACCTCATTAGGCGAAAGGCCATGGACAGGATAAAGGATTCAGTGCACCGCCCGGTTGATGGATGCTCGGCGCGTATCTCTGGCACTGGTCACATTTCTTTACGTATTCCTGTGATTCTCTTTGCATATTGGGCCACCAGTACCCTTGGGTCAGGGCCCTGTGTGCTAGAGATCGGCCTCCGGTGTGACTACCGTAGATTCCTTCGTGAAGCTCCTCGAGGAGTGGTTCTGTGGCTTCAGGATGTATGCACAACAGGTAGGGTCCCGAGAAGGAGTGCCTGTAGAGCTTATGGTCTCCCGATAACCAGAACCGAGGCGCCTTCCTCCGCACCTTGTCAGCCTCAGTCTTGTCTGTGGGTAAGACATCGTCCTTCAGGAAGGCCACTATGGGATCCATCCAGCTCGGCCCCGCCCTTACTTGGCAGATGGTATGTCCTGCCTTCTCCTCGGCATACCTTTGTACACCCTTCACTGAGACGAGACGAGGCAACCTCTCAGCCGAGGATGTTGCGAGGGTTGCCAAGGAATCCGCGTGGGTGTTTCCGCTCCGAGGAACATGATGCAGGTTGAATGATTCGAACTGCGATCGTAACAGCTTCACCTGCCTCAGGTACCTCTGCATCCTTTCGTCTCGCGCCTCCGATTCCCCTCGTACTTGGCCAACAACCAATGATGAGTCTGAGAACACTTCCACGCTGCTACCGCCTATTTTCTTGACCATGGCCATTCCGATGAGCAATGCTTCGTATTCAGCTTCATTGTTGGTGGCCGAGAAGTCTAGCCTGAGAGATTTTTCGTTGACAACACCCTCAGGGGATATCAAGACTAGCCCCAGTCCTGAGCCTCTTTGGTTGGCCGCTCCATCGGCGTACAACTTCCACGGCGAGGATTGCGGCACAGACACAAGGCCAACAGACTTTCCATCCATGGGCATTGTCCCAATTACCTCTTCCAGCGCAGGTTCAATGAATTCGGCCACCAGATCGGCTAGTACTTGGCCTTTGATAGAGGTTCTCGGCATATACTTTCTGTCGAAGGTTCCTAGGATCGTTCCCCACTTCGCGATCCTCCCTGTAGGGTCTGCACCCCTGAGCAGCGTCTTAAGGGGGAGTTCGGTGAGTACTACAACCGTATGCGACTGGAAGTAGTGAGGAAGCTTGCGAGTGGCATGCACCACTGCAAAGATGGCCTTCTCAAGCGGTAGATAACGGGTTTCAGACTAGTGGAGGGACTTGCTTACGTAGTAGACGGGCTTCTGAACGCCATTATCAACACGTATAAGTACCAAGCTTACAGCGTGGGTAGCCACAGCGATATAGGCGAACAGGACTTCGTCCGCCCCGGGTCTGGACATGATGGGGGGTCGAGACAAATACTCCTTTAACTGCTGGAAGGCCAGGGCGCATTCTTCATTCCATTGGAATTCCTTCCATTTGTGCAGCAGTTGGAAAAACGGTCGACACTTCTCCACGGATTTGGAGATGAACCGGTTTAGGGCGGCGATCATCCCGGTCAATTTCTGTACCTCCTTTGGGTTCCGAGGAGGCCGCAGGTCATTGATGGCCTTTATTTGGTCGGGGTTGACTTCAATTCCACGATGGGTCACCATATAGCCCAGAAATTTCCCTGATCCGACACCGAAAGAGCACTTCGACGCATTAAGCCGCAGTTTGTGTTTCCTTAGGATCTCAAAAACGATTCCGAGGTCAGTGATGTGCTCGAACTCCTTCTTACTCTTCACCACCATATCATCAACGTAGATTTCGACGCATTTGCCTAACTTTGGCTCGAACATTTTGGTCATCATCCTCTAGTAGGTGGAACCTGTGTTTTTAAGCCCGAATGGCATCACCTTGTAGTGGTAGTTGCCGATGGGGGTTACAAAGGCAGTCTTCTCCTGGTCCTCTAAAGCCAGTGGGATCTGGTGATACCCTTGAAAGGCGTCTAAGAAGCTCATCCACGGATGCCCGACTGTGGCGTCTACTAGTTGATCGATCCGAGGCAAGGGGAAAGGATCTTTCGGGCAGACTTTATTCAGATCTGTAAAGTCCACGCACACACGCCACTTCCCATTCTTCTTCTTCACCACAACCGTGTTTGCTAGCCACTCCGGGTAGAACACCTCTTTAATAGCCCCAGCCTGTTTGAGTTTGTTCACTTCTTCCCTTACGGCCTCAGCATGTTCCTTGCAAGATCGCCGAGGAGGTTGTCTCTTCGGAATGGCATGTGGGTTCACATTTAGACGATGACAAATGAACTCGGGATCTATCCCCGGAGCTTCATAGGAGTTCTAGGCGAACATGTCAGTATTTCTCCAGAGGAACGTGAGTAACTCCTCCTTATCCTGAGCAGGTAACTCGGCTCCCACTCGGAAGAACTTTTCTGGGTCATCATCAATGACTACGCTCTCCAGCCCCTCACACTTCTCTTCATCCAACCTTGCTCTGCTCGACGCGGCCGGGATCTATGATTGCTATAAGCTCCTCTCTGCAGTGTCGGCTTGGTGGGTAATGGCGGCCACCAGGCATTGCCTCACCGTGGATTGGCTCCCCACGATTTCTTCTACCCATCCCTGAGAAGGGAATTTGACCTTCAAGTGCAAGGTCGATGAGACGGCTCCCATGGCATGCAGCCATGGTCTGGCCAGAATAGCCGTATAAGGTGAATATGCATCTACTACAATAAAGTCCACTTGGACCACTTCAGCCCCTGCTTGGACGGGAAGCCTGATCTGACCCCTGGGTGTGATGGCCCTGCCTTTGAAGCTGACCAGGGGTGAGTCATATGGTGACAAGTCCTCAGGCCGTAGCCCCAATCCTCTGTATAGATCCGGGTACATGACCTCAACGCCGCTTCCCTGGTCGACCAGCACCCTCTTCACATCGTACCCCCCAATCCTGATTGTGACGACCAGCGCATCATCATGGGGTTGGATGGTGCCTTGTTTGTCTTCGTCCGAGAAGCACAAGCTTGGTCGGACATCCTTTCTTGGCCGTTTTGTTTCCCGGCTGACATCTTCCGCGGGTACTTCATAAATGGACATAACTCGGGAAGGGCAAGACCCTGTTCTTCCTGGTGCCGCGAGGATTACGTTGATGGTGCCCAGTGGGGGTCTCGATGAAGCGGTCCCTGAGCCTCCTGGCCTGAGGTGGTCTCCCTGGTCGTTAGACCGATAGGTATACTACTGCAATTTTCCTCTTTTTACGAGCTGCTCTAAGTGGCCTTTCAGTGTCCTGCAGTTCTCTGTGGTGTGCCCATGGTGTCGGTGATACTGGCAGTAGAGACTCTGGTCTCGGCCTGCAGGGTTTCCCCCTGTCTTCTCGGGCCATCTGAAATATGGCCCGTTCCGGACTTTCTCAAAAATCTGCTGGATGGGTTCTCGGAATGCCACGTGGACGGCTTGTGACACCACGGGCCTGGTCTGTGGATTGTAGTCTCTCCTCGGACCGCTGCTGCTGCGCTGGTCCGACCTGTAATCCCTCCTTTCCCGGGGGATCGCCTTTGCCTTCTCCTTCCCCAACTGCTGGTCTTCTTCGACCCGTTTATATTCATCAATGCGGTCCATCAGTCGGCGCACGCTCCGCACGGCCACGTTGTCGAAATTCCCTTCTATTTCATTGAACGCCTCCCAGTACCTGTCAGAGTACATCTTCAGCGTTTCCCCCTCCCGCATGGACATGGACAGTAAGGAGTCCAGTGGCCGAGGGGTCCTTGCGTTCGTGACGAACCGGGAGCAGAAAGCCCTAGTGAGTGCACTGTAGGATCCAATGGAGTTAGCCGGGAGTCCGTCAAACCATCTCATGGCAACGGGTCCCAGGCTGGAGGGGAACACCTTGCACATAAGGGTTTCATTCCGAGAGTAAACAGCCATTTTCTGGTTGAAATGGCTCATATGCTCCACGGGGTCAGTACGCCCGTTGTATGTGGTGAAAGTGGGCTGAGTCAAATGCCGAGGAAGACTTCCTCCTTCAATGCTGCGCGTGAAGGGCGACCTGGAGATCCGCTTAAGTGCCCTGCTCAACGTATTACTCCCCACACCTCTCGAAGACGTGCTTCGGCCACTGCGGTTATGGGGACGCTCCTCCTCCAGGGAGGTGGATTCACTGGGAGGTGTTCTGGAGCGAGGCCTGTAGCTAGCGCCCTCGCTGTCCCCGGAAGAATCGCCAGTGATGGATAGGCTGCTTGAAGGGCTTCGCCTTCTTCGTGCACGTCGCAGCTTCTTCTTTAGATGGTCGATTTTACGTTGTATGTTCCTCGTGGAGTCCTGGTGGGATCCCTCTTCTCCGTCCCGGCGTCGACGCCGCTCCGTGCGACTTGTATGCCGGCTTCCTTCACGGTCCCTACCCCGTTCGAGACGTGAAGAGTGGTCAAAGTGCTGCGAGCCTTCTGATCCCGTTCTGACAGATTCTGACCCAGCCATGTTTTAAGTCCTCAACCTCAGTTTACCAACGTGGCAGCTAGCTTCCCACAGACGGCGCCAATTGTAGGGGTACAATTTGGAGTTTGGGCTTACAAGGAAGATGGGCTTTTGTCCTACTCGCAAACAATATCCCCACAGTTTATTTGTAAGAGAGTGGGTTCGGCTAATACAGCAGAAGGCAAACTGGGAGTTGGCCCAAGCTTAGTTGGGTCAGTTTAATGATAGAGGGGTGCAGTATACGTCTTGGTTTTTGGCTCGGATGTGTCCGAGGAGATGCTTATAACATTCGTTCGAGTGTTCTTGTTTTCTTTCTCTTCTCCTTCAGTTCTCCTTTTTCTCTACCTTCTTCCTCCTCAAATGTTCCGTCCGTCTTCTACGTTGCCTTAAGCTCTATTTATAGGCAAGTTCATACGTGCCAAATGGGCGGCTTCGTCTTGATTCCTGTCCCATCAGCCACCCTAAAGCCTTCGCCTGGTAGCTATGAGGGACTAGGGTCACTGTTCAGATGTACACTCTCCATTAATGCGGCCATGATGTTGGTTGTAGGGTCATAAATGCGGTAGCAGCAACTTTTTATAAAATATCTTATTGTCGCCACCTGTCCGTTATGGTCTATAAACGTTAGGGGACTCCTCGGAAATACCAGGGCCGGTGCTGGAGCATTGGCCTAGTTCATTCCTCTGTTTATCCCAACAATAGATTCTCTTCGGACGAGTCCTTCAAGACTTTGTTGTTCTCGGACGGGTGGACTCCTCGGACGAGCCGTGGCCCATTGTCTAGTATTCGGCCTTTTACCCCTACATCTAGTATTGGCCAAAGTGGCGGCTTAGCACTATTATGGAAACCAGAAACCAAGGTGGCAATCCAGGGATTTTCACGATGGCATATAGATGCTCATATTACATATGCCATTACCGGTGTAACTTGGCATTTGACTGGCTTTTATGGACAGCCAGACACAAACAAAAGGGAAGAAACATGGTCCATCTTGGAATCACTTGGCCGAACAAACTAGTTACCTTGGCACTGTATCGGGGACTACAATGAAATCTTAAGCCACTCAGAAAAATCCGGCGGCAGACTAAGGCCAGCTAGACAGATTGATCGGTTTCACTGCACCATCGACCTGTGCAGATTTCATGACTTGGGGTTTGTTGGCTCGCCCTTCACCTAGTCCAAAACAGACCGCTTGGAGGGTAGTTTGAGAATAAGACTTGATAGGGCGCTCGCTAACAACGCCTGGAGACTAATCTTTACTAGTGCTGTCGTCCACCAAATTTCCACATCAACATCAGACCATTCCATGCTTTCTCTCCACCTTTAAGATGATCGCCACAATTGCCGAAAGAATAAAAGGCTTTTCCGATTTGAGGAGATGTGGCTAAAAGACCCTTGCTACTCTGAAGTTGTACAAAAGTCTTGGCAAGAAGGGCTTTATAAACCTGATGGCTTCCCTATCACAAATTGCCTTGAAACTTGCCGAGATAGGTTGCAATGTTAGAACAAGACAGAATATGGCCATGTGGGACAAAAGATTCAGAATCTGCAAAAACAGTTACAAATGTTGGAGGCTCGGGTTCCTTGTGTGGAGACTGACAGAGAGATCAAAGAAGTTCAAGATGCACTAAACGTTTGGCTAGATGCTAAAAGTACCATGTGGAGGCAACGCTCACGCAATTTCTTGCTCACAGATGGGGACCGCAACACGAGGTTTTTCCACACCAAAGCCACAAACCGGAAGTAGCGTAATACGATCCATGGCATTTGTGACTCAAATGGAAATTGGCAAGAAAATGAGCAGCAGGTGGAGAATATCATTGTTGGCTACTTTAGAGACATTTTTCACACACAAGGACCAGCAGATTCATCTACCCTCATTGAAGCCATTGAACCCGTGGTCACTAGTGACATGAATGATTCTCTGACCCAAGTGTTTCAAGCTGATGAAGTCCACAGAGCCTTAAAGCAAATGCATCCCAAGAAATCTCCTGGACCTGACGGTATGCCCCCTTTCTTTTATCAACATTTTTGGTCTTTAGTTGGTGATTGTGTTACAAAAACTGTATTGGACTTTCTCAATCATAGCATCACCCCCCCCCCCCAAACTTTAATGAAACTCATGTTGTGCTCATTCCAAAAATAAAGAATCCAAAAAAGATCACTCAATACTGACCCATTAGTCTTACCAATGTTATTTCCTATTTAGCCTCCAAGGTCATAGCAAACCGCCTAAAACGCTTCCTCCCACAAATAATTAGCGAAAATCAAAATGCATTCATGTCTGATTGCCTCATTACAAATAACATCCTTGTGGCATTTGAAACCATGCACCATATCAATACAAAATGTAGTGTTAAAGTTGGGGAGATGGTGTTAAAACTAGATATGAGTAAAGCTTTTGATAGAGTTAAGTGGGGATGTTTGAAAAAAATTATGTATAAAATGGGTTTCCATGATTCTTGGGTGAAACTTATGATGAGATGTGTTAACATTGTCACATATTCTATAAAAATCAATGGAAGGCCACGAGGACATATCACCCCTTCTAGGGGATTGCGTCAGGGTGACCCTCTCTCCCCTTTCCTGTTTCTTTTCTGTGCAGAAGGCTTATCAGCTCTAATAAGGAAATCTGTGGAGCTTGGGCTTTTGAGCAGTGTGGCTGCATGCCCAAGGGGTCCAAAGATCTCTCATCTTTTCTTTGCAGATGATAAGCTTAATCTTTTGCAAAGCCACCGTAGAAGAATGCACCACACTTGAGGAAATCTTGGAGATCTATGAATGTTCATTAGGGCAGCAACTAAACTGAGAAAAGACCTCTCTCTTTTTCAGTCAAAACACTCCACGTGAGATCCAAGAAGCAATCAAAAACCGCTTTGGAGCTGACATCATTCAACAACATGAGACCTATTTAGGGCTACCATCCTTGGTAGGCAAAAACAGGTGCAACACATTCCGAGCTCTGAAGGAAAAATTAAATAATAAGCTTTTGGGTTGGAAGGAAAAATTGTTGTCCCATGCAGGTAAGGAAGTGCTCATAAAGGCAGTGGCTCAAGCAATTCCAACCTACACAATGAGTGTCTTTCAACTTCCTAGTGCACTATGTGACGAACTGACAAGTATGGTTAGAAGCTTTTGGCGGGGCCAAAACAATGGAAAGAACAAAATTGATTGGACTAGCTGGGACAAAATCTGTGCACCAAAAATTGGGGGCGGCTTGAGGTTTCGAGACCTAAAAGCTTTCAACCTCGGCCCCTTAGCCAAGCAAGGTTGGCGCCTACAGACCAACACCTCCTATCTTGTCCACCGAGCCTTTAAAGCACGGTACTTCCCTGAGAATGATTTCCTTAGTGCTGATTTGGGGCCAAGACCTTCATATGCATGGAGAAGTATCATAGCTGCTCAATAGATTGTCCAACATGGTTACCGATGGCAGGTTGGTAATGGCAATTCTATCAAGCTATGGTCAGATAAGTGGCTGCCCACTTGCTCCACTTTCAAAGTCTCTACCCATCCACATGCCTTGCATGTTGACTCTCACGTTAGCTCCCTCATTGACAATGATACTGGCTGTTGGAGAATAGGCTTAATAAAAGAAATTTTCTTACAACACAATGCGGAGGCCATTTTAAGCATACCATTGAGCACTTGTCGTCCCCCAAATCGCATAATCTGGGTGTTCACACCCAACGGAAGGTTCTCAGTTTACTCTACCTATAAAGTTGCTCTCTTACTCTTACACACCAAAATTGGCTCCTTGGGCTCTTCATCAAATAGCCAAAATATTTCAGTCTTTTGGAAAACTCTATGGCACCTCAAAGTACCAAGTAAGATTCGCTCTTTCGCATGGAGAGCATGCAAAAACATTCTCCCAACAAAATCCAACCTGCACTTAAGGAAAGTTCTTGATGATCAAACCTATGAAGCATACAGCAATGAAGAGGAGACAACCGGACATGTTCTTTGGTCTTGAGAGAAAGCTCAGGAGGTTTGGCTCACTACAGGCATATGTACCCACAACCATGATGTAAGGTTTAACAGTTTCTTAGACTTTCTCTGGCACCTGGTCTTCGAACAACACGTTGGTGATGAGCTTCTAAGCTTGAGTGTTACTATAGCATGGAGTTTCTGGCAGAATCGTAACAAAGCTCGGATAGGTGGCACACGGCAAAACAGTCAAGCCATTCTTCATTTAGCACTCAACTGGACTAGAGAATATTGGCTTGTAAACCATAAGATTGTGATCCCAAACGTTGTTACCAATACCACTTGGACCCTACCGCATAGTCCAAAGTACAAGGTTAACGTTGATGGTGTCATCTTCCAACGTCTCCATGCGATGGGTATTGGGGTCGTAGCACGAGATCATGTAGGCCAATGTGTTGCTGCCATGAGTAAGAACTTGTGGGTACCACTTGGTTTGTTGGAAGCGGAAGCAAAGGCCTTTGGAAGATGGAATTGATTTTGCATAGGACGTAGGGATAAGGGACGTGGACTTTGAAACAGACTTAGAGATTCTCTATCAGGCCCTCATGGGTTCCATCACACCTCCAGCAACAATACTGAATATCATCTCCTCATGTCTATTACGGCTTTAAGACTTCAGATCTGTCTAGCTTACTCACGTGCGACGACAAGGAAACAAACCGGTCCACATCTTGGCACATTATGCCAAAAAGCTAGAAACATTTGTAACTGGGATTGAGGATATTTCGATACCCATTGAGTCTGCTTTGATTCAAGATGTATTGTCTTTTGTAACCAATTAATAAAGTTACAGCATTCTTATAAAAAAAACAAAATTTTTTTTATCTTTGTGTCAAATGAGTTAATGAGTGCAAAATACTAAGAATCTAAAATTAATGAACTATAAATTAAAAAAAAATAACTAATCACATATACTCAATACAAATCATCACACAACAAAGATCATCACATATTTTATCTTATTAAAAATTAGAAGAAAAAAAATGATCATAAGTAGTATTAAATTTGAGTAAGAATTTTAATATATAACTAATTATGTTTACTTTAAAAAAAAATTGACTAATTATTTTTATTTTTATGATAAAAATTGTGTTTAATTTTAAATGTATCCATACATATGCATGTATTACATGTTTTTTTTTATAATAATTTGTCTAATTATATATATTTTTATAATAAAAATTGTGTTTAATTTTAAATGTATTCATGCGTTTACATGCTAGTTTATATATATAATAATAGGTGAAGTTGAGAGAAACTCAAATTAGAATTTCATAGAGTTTCAATTTTGCGTCATGTCTCCTAAATTATTTATACTTAAAGAATTTTTTTTTAATTTTAGAATCAAATGTGGGATCACATCATAAATATTCATCCAAGTGAATTATTAAATACAAAAACTAAAGAGTCTAGAATAAATGAATTATAAAAAAATAAAAAATAAAAGTGCTACACAATAATTTAAAAAATATATATATAGACAATTTACATTTTATACCTAATAATATCCTTATAAAATTTTTTAAAGAGTTAACAAAATATAAAAATGATTATCAATGATATTTAAATTATATATATATGAATTATATTATGTATCTTATTGTATATCTTTAAGTGTCTCCGTGTATATGTATGGGATTACAAGCTAGTCTATATATAATAATAGGTGAAGCAGAGAGAAATTCAAATAGAATTCCAAATTAGAGTTTCAATTTTTTGCCATATGTCTAGATTTGGATTCTCATTGCACCACTTGTCCTAACCAAAACTTAAAAAAAAAAAAATCTAATTAGATTATAAATTAGACTCTAATTTTGTGTCATGTATCTTATCTAAATTTTCTAATTTTTGTGTCCAAATAAATGATGCATTAACATTTAACACGAAAGCTAAGAAAACCACAATGATAATATTCATTTGCCTAAGCAAGAACATCTCACCTGCACACTTTTATGGGTGAACATCTTACCTACCCACTACCAGAACCAAAAAGTCCAACGAGAAAGATTATAAAAGTAAAACATCATCTCCTCCTAATGCCATATCGTCATCCCATGTCTCCTCCTTCTCTCTCAACTTGTACCAACTAGATCTACACGCTACCCTCTCCTCCTCCTTTCAGATTTTTAAGAACAAGGTTGGGTTCAAACACAATGTTCAATCACATTCTTCCTTACTTCACACTCTCATACATTACTACTTCATTGACGCCTCCAAGAAGATTCCAAGCTCAATGTGGAAACCGAATCTACCAAGATGAACATCTTATCATCACAATTGTTAATATTTCTGTGCGTAAACACAGACTACATGCTAGTATATAGCAATAGGTAAAGCTGAGAGAAATTTCAATTAAGTTTTAAATTGAATTATAATTGTTGTCTAATTTTGCACTATGTGTCCTATTTAAGCTTTTTTAATTTTTGTTCTAGGTGAGTTAATGAGGTCCAAAATACGAAGAGTCTAATATAAATAAATCATCAAAAAATCAATAAAAAAAAAGGAAGAGTAAACTCATGTGTATATCTAAAAGAAATTTAAAAAAAAGAAAAAAAAGAAAGTATAAATTGAATCCATATATGTGTGTAATTGTAATTTTTTTTTAATTGTACCATGCATATGCATGAGTTATACACTTGTCTATACATATAATAATAGCTGAAGCTAAAAGAAATTCAAATTAGAATTCCAAATTAGAGTTCTAATTTTACACCATGTGTTTTAAATTATTTATTTTTAAAGAGTTTTATTTTTTAATTTTAGAATAAAATATAGGATCACATCATAAATATTCATCCAAGTAAGTTATTAAGTACAAAAACCAAAGAGTTTAGAATTAATGAATCGTAAAAAAAAAAAAAAAAAAGTGTTTCACAATAATTTAAAAAAGAAAACATGGACTATTTATATTTTAAAAAAGAAAACATGGACTATTTATAATACCCGCCAATGGAGAAGCTCGCCTTCGCCTTGATCATCGCGGCCCGCAAGCTCAAGCCATACTTCCAAGCCCATACCATAGTTGTCTTAACCAACAAACCCCTGCGACGGGCGATGCACAACCCCGAGGCGGCCGGTCGCCTAGCCTTATGGGCGATCGAATTAACCGAGTTCGACATCAGGTACCGCCCGCGCACCGCCATGAAGGGGCAGGCTGTCGCTGACTTTATTGCCGAATTCACAAGCGGCGAGGACCAGGGGGCAGACGAGCACCTATGGGCCTTACATTCGGATGGGTCGTCGACCAGACAGGCCGGGGGGATAGGTGTCGTACTTCGCTCCCCCGAGGGAGATCAGATCGAATGCATGATCCACCTAGATTTCTCCACCACAAATAATGAGGCGGAATATGAAGCATTGATAGCTGGGATCGACCTCGCCAAAGCAGCAGGGGCCACCAAAGTGGTAGCTTACTGCGACTCCCAGGTCGTCGTTAATCAAGTAAGCGGAGAATATGAGTGTAGAGGCGACAGAATGAGAAGATATTTAGATCAAGCGAAGAAAAGAGTGGATGAGCTAAGGGCCGAAGTGATCCAAATACCCAGAAAAGAGAATGAGCAAGCCGACCGTCTTGCCAAAGTCGCTTCTTCCGAACACATGGCCCCCCCCCCGACAATGTGCTTTCCTTTGTGCAAATGACGCCGCTAATAGAGCTTATCAGTGTGCAGGAAATAGGCTCTGAAGGCAATTGGACCACACCGCTAGTCTCCTACCTAAAGGATGGCGCCTTGCCGGATGGAAGAGAAGCCGCCAGAAAGCTGAAGGTCCGAGCCGCAAGGTTCGTATTAATAGAGGGCATCCTGTACAAAAGGGGTTTCTCTCGCCCGTACCTGAGATGTTTGAGCCCCGAAGAAGCCGACTATGTCATGAGGGAAATCCACGAGGGAGTTTGTGGAAACCACTCGGGATCTCGATCACTGGCGCATAAGTTGATTCGGGCTGGGTATTACTGGCCTACCATGCAGAAAGACGCCCAAGCCTACGTCAAAGCCTGCGACAAATGCCAAAGGTTCAGCAACATTGTCCGACAACCCCCCGCGGAGCTAACTCCCATGACAGCCCCGTGGCCTTTTGCTCAATGGGGACTAAACATTATGGGTTCATTTCCGACGGCTATGCGACAGATGAAATTCGTGGTAGTAGGCATAGATTATTTCACAAAGTGGGTAGAAGCTGAGGCCCTGGCCACCATCACGGAGAAGAACGTGCGGAGCTTTGTCTGGAAATCCATCATATGCAAATTCGGGATCCCTAGGGTCCTAGTCTCGGACAATGGCAAACAATTCGACAACGGCCCCTTCCGAGAGTTCTGCTCGCAGCTGGGGATAAAAAACCACTACTCCTCCCCCGCCCACCCCCAAGCCAACGGCCAAGTCGAAGTGACGAACCGATCCTTGCTGAAGATTATCAAGACTCAGCTCGAGGGGGCAAAAGGGATATGGCCTGAGGAATTACCCAACGTACTTTGGGCATACAGGACGACGGCAAGGACCACAACAGGAGAAACTCCATTCCGGCTAACCTACGGAAGCGAAGCAGTCATCCCGGCCGAAGTAGGACTCTCGACCTACTGGGTAAACGCCCACGACGAAGGCAGGAATGATGAGGCATTGCGCCTACGGCTGGACCTAATTGACGAAGACAGAGCAGTAGCTGAGCAAAGACTCGCGCGGTACCAAGATCGCATGGCCAAGCACTACAACTCCCGGGTCAAGCACAGGGACTTCCGAGTCGGAGACCTTGTTCTAAGAAGAGTTATGGGCACTACCAGAGACCCTGCCCAAGGAAAGCTCGGCCCCAACTGGGAAGGACCCTACCGAGTTACGTCGTGGCATCGAAGAGGCACCTACCACTTGGAAACGCTGGAAGGACAGACACTACCCCATCCATGGAACGCCGAGCACCTACGAAAGTACTACCAATAAGAAAAGAGCGGCAGCTCCTACTTGTATTTGCCTAAATGTATCTCGAGGGCCCAATGGGCACCTTTTTCCTTTCTTAAAATTGATGCAAAGTTCAGAAATTTATTCAATCTCTCTTGTACTGTGCTTGGATCTTCAAACAGGTATACCAAAGCGACGTCTAAAGTCTACAAGGCATAAGAGCGTCAGGCACCCAAGCCGACGGCTCAAAAGCCAACCTGAAATCTACATGGCATAAGAGTGTCAGGCACCCAAGCTGACGGCTCAAAAGCCAACCTGAAATCTACATGGCATAAGAGCGTCAGGCACCCAAGCCGACAGCTCAAAAGCCAACCTAAAGTCTACATGGCATAAGAGCGTCAGGCACCCAAGCTGATGGCGTAAAAGCCAACCAGAAATCTACATGGCATAAGAGTGTCTAGCGCCCAAGCTGACGGCTCAAAAGCCAACTTAAAATCTACAAGGCATAAAAGCGTCAGGCACCCAAGCCGACAGCTTAGAAGCCAACCTAAAATCCACCAGGCATAAAAAGCGTCAGGCACCCAAGCCGACGGCTTAGAAGCCAACGCCCTAAAAATTTACAAGGCGCAAGAGCCCGTCAGGTGCAAAAATCGGTCAAGCGAAAAACCAACGGCTCAAAAGCTGACGGTTCCGCGCTAAACGGATCGCATAAAAACCAGACGGTCTCGAAAATGACGATGCTATCCTAAAAAGTTGACCAATGACCCTACAAGTGCGAAGACCGGTCATGCCTGTAAATTGACGGTTTGCAGGGTGACGGCTCGGAAAGTCAATAGCTCTTCTACCCTAGCTCAATAAAGGGCACGAGCCCGTTAAACAAGAAGGTTGACGACCCCGTTGGAAGGTCACGACTTAGTACGAAAAAATGTCAAATCTAAAATTGGATTACCATAGCTTCGACAAAAGAAAACCATACGTGAAACTTGGGATAAAAATAGCACATTTCAAGTAACGAACTGAGTTATCATATCAAGAAAGTATTGTTCTTACAAAAGCCCTCAAAGTGACGGGGCACCGCTTACAAAAACAAAAGAAAAGAAAAAGAATGAAAAATCCCGCAAACATCAAGCGCCGGGAGCATCAGGTTCGGCCTCGTCGCCCTTGGGAGGGTCTCGAATGACGAGAAAATCCCCAGAGTCGGGAGGATCAACAGACGGGACCTTCTGGGAGACGGATGGATCAGGAGCTGGTTGGGCCAGGACGACGCCGTCATCCTGCTGGTGTTGCCGGCACCGGGTCGTCCATCGACACCCTCGCCAAGTCCAAGCGAGGGTAGAGAGACTTCACCTGTTTAAGGCAGTCCTCGAACCCTGCACCATAGTACTCGGCGCAGGCGTCAACGAACATTTGTGACGTCTTGAACTCGGCGAAGGCTGAACTCGGCGACGGCGTCAGCCTTCGCCGTCTCCACCTGGCCCAAAAGGGAAACCAACTCCTTCTCCGCCGTCAACTTCGCCGCCGTCTCCTTCTCCAGTTTGTGGGTGGCTTCCTCGAGCTTCTCCTTCAATTCCTTTAGCTCCCCGTTCAAGGTACGGCAAGCGTCCTTGTATTGCTCCAACCCGTCAGATAGATTGACGATGCGCTTATCCTGACGGGCTAGCAGCTCCTCGCTCTTGGCCCCTTTGACTTGTATGGCTCTCATACGGACAATAGCCTGCCATAATCAAACCCCCGTCAGACCATGAACATAGAAACAGACGGGACAAATTACCAATACCAAGAACGAAGGCATGCTTACCCGGGCAAGATCAAAGAGGCCAGAATCCCCAAGCTCCTGGATGGACTGGCCGGCGCAGATGTCAGCATCCTCCTTCCCGAGGATCGAGTCCAGACGCTCGAGGGCGAACCCCTTGTGAGTAAGCAGGTAGCATCCGTCCTCTAGGGCGACGGGACCCCGGGCCGTCATCGGCCCTTTCCCGGCCCCATGCTTGGGGGGTGGGAGCTTGGAGGAGGCGTCCCCAGGGGTGACGGTTGGTTTCTTGGCTTGACGGTCTTCAGCACCGTCACCCTTCCTTTTGGGCGCACCCTTGTTGGCGGCCTTCTGGACGGGCTTGGACGTCCCCTCCTTCCCCTCTTCCTCTTTCTTCTTCTTCTGCGCAGCAGCAGCTCTAATCTGCGCCTTTAGCTTGCCGGCCTCCATCTCTGCAAAAAAAAAAAAAAAAAAAAAAAAAAAAAAAGGAGTATGTCAGCTGGCTCACAAGTAAAGCTGACGGATTGGAGGATGCAGACGACGAAGCTTACGTTAATGGGAAAGATTGTGTAGGCGACGGGCTTCGTCTAACGGCAGAGGCCCCCCGCAATACGCGTAAAGAGCGTCGGGCGTGATGAGGTCACGACACTTTCGCTCCTCCAGAGGAATGTCCGTCACCTTCAGGATAAAGGCTTTCTGTTCCTCTGTGACCTCCGGGCGAATGTAAGCTGAAAAAGAAAGATAGGAGACGGGTTAGAACTTGGCAATGAAACAAAAAAAAGGGGGGAGACTGACGACGATGACCAGACTCCCTGACGAACCCCCAAGTGTTATCAAAACCCTCGGGTATCGTCCTCCACTCTTCCTGATGGCAGACCCAATTTGTCCCTTCAACAAAGAAATACCGTCCCTTCCAGTTCCGGTTGGAGTCGGGCGTGTCCGACACCAACCTCAATTCCTTCTTCCTCGCCGAGAAGTGGTAGGTTCCCTGGGATGAGGTTATCTGATGCAGACGGTAGCACCAGAAGAATTCCTCGAGGGTCAACTGACGGTTCCCTCTGCTCAAACTGCCCCACAAGATCTCCGACCCTATGAACACCCTCTAGGAGTTAGGGGCAATTTGGCTGACGGACAGACCCAAATAATTTGCCAGCTGACGGTGGAGTGCCGTCAGGGGCAACCTCAAGCCGGCCGCGAACATGGCGTCGTACATGCCCACGTCCGTGGTCCTTCCCGAGTAGCACTTTTCCCTTTCCAAGGGCAGACAGATCGGGATGTCGTCGGGTATTTGGTAGCGTGAACGTAAAGAGTTGAACACTTTCTCCGTCATGCTCGGCATGAAATGGTTGACCGCCCATTCTTTGGGGAGAATGAACGGACGGTCGTCCCCGGAACCCCCGGACGTACTCTCGAAGGTACCACTATCTGAGCTACCGTCACTCCCACTCCCGTACAGTTGGACCACCTCTATCCGGTCCCCGCCTACACCGCGGTCTTTTACCCCCTCGTCGGAAGACTGGACCGACGACCCATCCCCCGACGACCAAGAAGAGCCCTCCCCGGGCTCGTGTCCTGTTTGGTAGACCTCGTCATAGCCCGCTCCATCGCGGACCGACGACTGCTCACTCATCGTCTCCCTAGACGTCTGACTACCTACAAGGGACGGGGGTGGTCTAAGAACCCAACTGACGGCCTTCCCACTAAAACCTCCACCAAAGTTCAGTATATGAATAAGCGAGAAGACAATAAAAGCAAGAACTTACCAAGTTATGCAGACAGCCTTGAGAAAACTAGGGGTCTCACTGAACGGACGGTAATGGAATCGCTCTTGACGGCCTTTTGTTCTTCGGACTGACGGTTTTGCTCTGATTAGAAGAATTGGAATAAAAGAAGAGTGAGGGAACGCGGAATGTATACATATATATAGGTGGTTTGGGCGCGGAAGACGAGGCGACCTTCCCGTCCAGCTATCGACCAGCCGGCCCAAGACACGTGTCCCGACACTAGGGTTGCTCGAGAAGGATGGCCAATTAATGCTTTGTCTACCATTACACTCCCCAACCCCGTCCCTTGGGCTGACGGGATTAAGGAGTAGGGGGCAATTGATGGGGAGCAGACCGTCTGGAGTGGTGCCGTCGGCCGCTGCCAGGATGACGGCATGCTGGAGGACGGCACTTCTCCTTTCCCCCCCCCCCTAGGGGCCGCCATCCTAGCTCTTCCCGACGCCATCACTACGCGCTGACGAGCTGATCATGTGACAGGGGGAGGCTGACGGGACCAACGCGGAGCTTGCCGTGCACACTTCCACAGGAAGAAGAATCTTGTCGCACACGCCACTACTTGGATAGATATCTTGCACTCCACGCCATAGGGAATGGCTCCAATGAGGGAAGGTTCCGTAAAGAACACGCATTAGGGCATGGCTCCGATCAGAGGTTCTCTCCTCTGACACGCCAAAGTCCCAACTCTACACCACTATAAATACCCTCGGCCCACATGAAAAAGGTACGCATGTCTTTACCCCGACTCTAGCACTCTGGAGTTGTGAGCAATACTAACTTAACCGTCGGAGGGTCGTTGGCCAGTACCACACCGGTACTCCCTTTGAGGTTCTTTCTACTCGTACAGGTCCACCTGGAACGCGCGAAGACCCTGCAGCTCACTGAGGGTGATTTTCAGCATCATCAGTTTTATTTACTTAAGAACCACTTAATTGAATGAGCTTAATTACCCTTTCAATATATGCATGAGTGCCCTTGTAACTTGTGTACTGTAGCAATGGATAATTTGATCAAAGTTTGTCTCTGTTTCTATTGTAGCTACCATTGCTCTGGTGGAACTATTGTAGTTCAACTTGCTTTCTTTTTACATATGTTGTTATATGCGACTCCTAAAATTTATAGGTGAGTCTGTATGTTAGATAAATAGCACTTTCATTAAATCTAATGAAATTATTTTTAATTTACATTCTAATTTGGTATTCCTCATTTTCTCAAACATTTTCTTCAATTGGTGATTATAACTAAAGAATTACGTGTTACATCATCACATGGTTTAAGGAAAAAGGGTTGAGAAGGCATGAGCTAACTCATTTGCTTTTCTTTTGAGCCAACTGAAATTACAGCAAACAAAAGATCTCTAAGTTATGCAATATTTTTAAATAGAGTGATGCAGACTGAGGACCATCAAGAGCTCCCTAAGTGAGTCTCTCAAAGTTCTCATCATAAGCAAACTGTAATGCCCACAAAAAGTATTAATTGATTGTGTTTTGGTGGCATATATTTTTTGTCGTAATTCATTATGTCAATAGTTTATAAATAATATTTAAGTTTGATGCTCAGAACTTTGAAGCTGGCACATGGGATGAGGTACACTGTTAAAGAGAAGGGAGTAAGGTTGCATGGATGATTATTGAGGATATATTATGAAATGGAATCATAATTTTTAAAATTTTGTTTAATTGATATTTTTCATTTATTTGTTAGGAATTTTTGAAATAGTAATCCTAATTTGCAAACAAAGAAGAAGAAGAAATAAAGAATTGTTTAAATCATCTTACAAATTCTGTGAAAGTTACACTAGCAAAATATTCATAGACATCTTAAAAAATAAATCTGCTAAACATTTTGCTCTTTTAAGGTTCATTCCCATACATGTGTCTCATAAAGTTTTTAAAATTTTTTTCCACGTGAGTCATTCAATGCAAAAGATGAGGAATCTAATATAAATGAATCATAAAAAAAACCCAATCAGATATCTAATCATATAATTTTACACCAAGAATCTTTTCTTTTTTCTTTTTTGCCAAGTGACTATTATAATACTAACATAAAAACTGAAATAACTACCTCACTCACTTAAATATTCTTTAACTACAGAAAAAGAGCACTCTATTGTTGAGAGGTTTTTAGCCCAAATACTTTCCTCACCCAATCTGAGAGTTGTGATAATTTTGGTGCATGTGGGATGCACTGGAAGAAGCCAGGGATGGTAGATGCAATTTGGAGCTAATTCCAGGATCTAGATAACTAGTGAAGACAAGACTCGGTGAAACCCATTGGTGGCTGGAACTTGGAGGGTTTAAATACATTGGGTAGATTAGGCTTGAAGGGTTTTTTTGATATTTGTATACTCCAAATTTATTTACTAGTGGATCAATTTTGGTTTAAAGGGCCGTAGAGAGGTTTTTCGCCGAGTACTTCAATAACACGTGTTGATGTTATCTTGTGTTTGCATCTCTCTTCCCTACTCTTTAAGCTTTACATTTATTGTTAATTGTACATGCTTATGCCTTAAAGTAGTGTTCCGGTTTTATTATGATTCATTTACTCTTATTTCGCACTTAGTTAAGTTAGAATAAAAATAATAAAGTCGCCTTTTAAATTTGGGGGTCTAAACAAAGCTATAGTGTTTTCACACTATTTGAGCTTTCAAATATAATGTTTCAATTTGAATTTAACTATTGTTAGCAAGGTTACACATGAAGGAATTTTATAAAGCTAAAATTTAGGATTTGAAAAGGAGTAAATTACTGGGTGTGTGTGCTAATTTTTAGGAAAAAAAAAACTATATTAAATGTACGTGAGATATGTTTAGTTAAAGAGTATGCTAATTTTTAGGTAAAAAGTTTCCCTATGAGTTTTTTTTTTTTTTTTTCGAATTTTGTGGAATTACAATTTGATCCTTATTTTTTATTTTTTAAGAATAAAGATTCTCTAATTAGATTAGAGGTATTTTTGATATTATTTGAAGCCATAACTAACATTCTGAATCCTTTTAATATATACAAATAATATTTATGTGAATAAATGAGTTGTAATTCCCATTAATCTTGAGTAAGAGCTATGAAGTATGAACCTATAGATAGTCAAACTTTCACCATGCCTAAACACAGCAATTATATATATATATATATATATATATGTATAAATGTAATCAAAAATGATTTTTTTTTTTTTGAGGTTTGGTATGGTATCTTTTATTTTATTGATACCTTATAAGAAACTCGTGAATTCTTATAATTTCTGCTATTTCCTAGATATTTATATATAATTATATAATTTGGGAGATGATTATATTTCAATTTATATGAGTGACATATAATTTCATTTGATGCATGTGTGGATATGTATCAAATACATTTTTAAGGACCTTACGGTGTATTGTTGGATGCAAATTTCCTAATCAGATTTTGCATAATGTTCATATCAGCATATCTATGATATGTATTGGTGTTAATTATTTTGAATGTGAATAATGATTGCTTACAAAATAACTCGTTGGAGTATGCTATTAATGTGCATAAGAGACAATATACCATTTCAACATGTCATGGCCAACTTTAATTGGTGACAAATTATTAATTCAAGGGAAATGATTGACCGAAAAAAAAATTATGTGTTTAGATTTCTAGCAAAAATAAGAATCATATAGATCTATTTTTAGGCTATTAGTTCGCGGAAAATAATATTGTGTTCATTATACCCATGATAAATTTTGTGAAATGAAAATTTTTATGTGAATTGGTCTTGCAAGTTTATAAGAGCAAGATTTCCATTCCTTAACCTAATTAGTTTTGTTCTAATTTTTATTTACTCCCCCTCCCCTCTCTCAATCCAAACATGGCAATAGTTTTTTTCATTGTAATTATGAAGATGTAAACCACTCACATTGTTACAAGTTGGAACTATTCCCAAGCTTATTTGAATACATAATACGCATCCATTTAAGATCTTCAAAAAAAGAGAGAAAAAAAGTGCATCAAAGAGGATAAACATACAATATTATCATGCATATTGTGCAATAATTTTTTTTTCATGTATTATTGAGCCTATAACTTGGAATTTTTTTTCTTCTTTCCTACCTCTTTAAGTTTATTATCTATAATCTATAACATATATAAAACATTTTCTTGATAAGTTTTAGAGGTCTTACAACTTGAAGGGAAATTATTTTGTCCACTTGGAGGACCATCTCATTAATGTCTAGTGGTCCTCCCACTCAATAATATAAAGTCATTAGTACAAAATTATTGAGTTAGATCCTACCCATCATCCTAACTAGTAGGTACCACACCCCCTAAAAAAAGGGGGTATGGTAGAATTACCCTATACATACATACATACATACATACATACATATATATATGTGTGTGTGTGTGTATATATATTCTGATTTGAATTGAACGCCTGGAAGGATAATTATGGTATGATCCCCATATAAATCTAGACACATGATGCAAAATTAAACTCTAATTTGGAATTTTAATTTGACTTTCTCTAAGCTTTACTTATTAATAAATAGATATAAATTCAGATTTGAATTGGACACCTAGAAGGATAATTATGGTATGATCCCCACATAAATTTAGACACATGGTGCAAAATTAGACTTTAATTTGACTTTCTCTAAACTTTGCCTATTAACATATATGTTAGGTTCTAAAAGTTTAGAACAATTGGTAAATCGTGAGCACACAAGAACATGTAAGCTGCAGAAAGAAGATTTCAAAATCTGCCTGGTTCGATCGATCAAAAAACAGGCTCAACCGATCGAGAATCGTATCTGCAGAATTTTAAGTTGGCCCAAACAGCAGTTCTAGCCCATTAAGGATTAGAGTTTCAAATCTACTTCTCCCACTATATAAAGGAAACCCTAAGCACGTTTTTTACAAGGCTTTTTAGAGAGAGAAAAGTGTGCCTCTTTTGTATTTAGAGTTTTGTTCCTAAAACCTCTCTTATTACTTCTACCGGTGTTGTTCCTTGAAGAATCTCAAGATCCGGTATTGCTGAAGTTGTTGCCTTCTCTAGTCATCAAAGGTGCTGATGATCTAAAACAGAGAATCAAGTTGGCAGACGCTTTAAATGCTTCAAAGGATCAAGTTAAGTTTGTGTCCAATTATAAAATTGAACTAAGAAATGGACCCATCGATAGTTTTCTCAAAATATATATATACACACACACACACACACACACACACACACACACACACACACACACACCCCCGATGGGCTAATATATAATGTGCCTACGTGAGTTGAAGTCATTCGTCTAACTTGGCTTATAATTGAAGTTGCAACCAATCCAAGAGAAGAAGGTAAACTATGTAACCAATCCTTTCTAAACCATTCCGTGGTGACAACTCATTAACTTTACAATTTTGCTTAAAAAATCTTTAAGAGTCTTCAAAGTTCAAACACATTCTCTTAATAAAAACCCAATTGGTATGTGCTGCTAATCAAAAACACATGCTATATAGAAGTTGCTCAATCTTTCAATTAAGAAAAAAAAAAAAAAAAGGTACAGGCTAGCCATGGCTTTCTATAAGCATATCTTCATTCTGTCTTTGGTTTTAGTGATGATGTCGGAAATCAAACCAGTGAGCTGCACGGCCTGCGCGCACCCCGGATCGTCCTGCACAGGTAAGAAGACCCTCGAAGGGAAGTACCGGTGTGGTACCAGCCAACGACCCTCCGACGGTTAAGTTAGTTTTTGTTCACAACTCCAGAGTGCCAGAGTCGGGTCTTAGTATGCGTACCTCGTTTTTTGGAGGGCGTAGTGGTATTTATAGTAGTAGTAGCGGCCTTTAGTCGAGGCGTACTGGAGAAGATATCACCATACCGAGATTGCCCCTGAGTAGCGTAGGGCGCAAGACACTCCTTGGGGGGCCAAGCGTGTTGGGCACGATTCCCTTCTTGGGGAGGGAATCATGCTTCATAAAATATTTGGCCCGGTGGCGTATGCGACAAGATTCATTTTCCCAGGGAAGCGTATGCGACAAGATAGGTCTCAGTGCCTGACAATAACACCCGTCGACCCTTTCTCCGTCGTACCCCATGACTGAGGTCGTCGATATCTGACGTCCGTCGCGTATATCCGTCGTCACGGGCCTAACCGTCGGCCAGTGCGAGTTCCGGTCGTCTGGTGGGAGATTTTACCCCTATCAGGTGCCCCCTCAGCCCATCAGTCCGTGAACCTTCGAGGGACGGACTAATGGGGTGACGGTTTCAATCCATAACAAGGGTCGAGTAGACAGGCTGTCATCAGTAATTAATGTATGGTAATAAATGCAGGACATGTGTCGTCAACCCGTGGACCGTGTGCTCGGAACGAGGCGTCCCTTCGTCTCCCGTAATACCTCCATATAAAAGCCTTCCTCCTTTCCTCTCATTTTTCACTTTTCACTGGAAACAAACGATCAGAGCGCATCCGTTCACCTAGCAGAAAAGCAATTAACCCGTCAACTTGTGCGTCCATCCAATTCCCGCAACCGTCGACCACAAGTTTCATTAGTGCAAGTAGCCGGTAAGTACTTATTATTGCTTGGTCATTTTTCCCACCGTCAGTGTCTTTAGGGCAGTTGAACTTAGGGTTTTTCCGTCACCTGTAGGTGACATGTCTAACGCGTCCAGTAACCAATCGTTTGTCCGCGACGGAGCGGGCTACGATGAAGTCAACCCGTCGGGTCCAAAGGATCCTGCAGCTACGATTTCCTCGAGTGAAGAGAGCTCGTCTACCACCTCTTCCTCCTCGAGTAGTGATAGGGCGGAGAGCAACCTTAGTGACGGTCTGGAGGGCGATGAACCTCAAGTCCAGTCCGTCGTGGGTAGTGATGGGATGAAGAAGTACGTCATGCTTTCTCTGTGGACGGTGAATGACTTTTTCTCCACAATCAAAGAGTCACACTTCAAAACACTTAGAAGCAAATACCAAATTCCTACCAATATACCCCTCCGTCTGCCCCACCCAGGAGAGAAGTGTTACTACCGCGGTGACAGGGGTGTCGGGGTCTACGAGCAAATGCTCAAGGCAGGTTTGAGGTTTCCATTGACCCAATTACACCGTCACCTCCTTCATTATCTAGGACTATCCGTCAGCCAAGTTTCCCCAAATGCCTGGAGGGTTTTTATTGGGGTGGAGGTGTTGTACGGGTCCATGTCCAAAGGGAAAAAGAGGTTGACGGTGAAGGAATTCTTCCACTGCTACCGTCCAGTGGAGATAAAAAAATCTAGGGGGATGTATAGTTTTGTGGCGAGGAGTCCACTATTGAGGTTGGTGTGCGATACTCCAGATTCCAATAGGGACTGGAAGTCCAGGTACTTTTTTATGGACGGGGATGAGTGGATGGGTCATCCTGGCGAGACCGAGTTCATGCCCGTCGACACTACATGGGGCGTTTTACCTCCGTCTGGTATTCGTCCGTTTGCCTTTCCCTACTTTTGTTTCTGCACCGTCAACTTCTAACCGTCTTTTTTTTTTTTTTTTTTTTTTTTTAGTTCAAGACCGTCCACAAGTGTCAATAGAGGACTGGAGCTTCTTGGAGACAATTTTTCAGAAATCTGACTTGAAGGAAAGGTCTTAGGCCAACTTGGTGAGCTTGAAGACCATCTGTTGGCACTGCGACGGACCTGAACCGTCACCTGAAGCCGAGAAGTACGAGACACAAGTCAGGAGACGTACGTCTGTCCACCTGAACTTCGTACTTGGTCATTTTTCTCTTTCCTTCTTACTAATTCATGTGCCGTCTTGTCTTGCAGAGATGGACGAAGCGAGGAGAAGGACTATAATTAAGCAGCAAGCAGCTGCGAAGAAGAAAGAAAGCCAAGCTGCAGGGACGGGTACGCCCAAGGTGCCCGTCGCCAAGAGGAAGTCTGACCAAGAGGGGGACCGTCTCCCCAAAAAGGCTAAGACCACTCCTGAGACCGTCATTGGCCTAGAGGCGGACGGAAAGAAGGTCCCCGTCAAACACGGTAAGGGGAAGGGCTTGATGACGGCTGGTCCAGCCTCCGATCCGAAGAAGGCTCCCGTCCTTCTGCGTGAGGACTCCAAATATGCTCTTGAGAAGCTGTCGTCCATACTGACTATAGATGACTATGAGGGCCTCGGGAACCATGCGACGGAGGCGATGGGAGAGACGGGCCTGTTCAATCTTGCCCAGGTAAACATGCTATCCGTCCACTAGACTTCAAATATACATAAAATTTTTTTTTTTTTTACCGTCGCTTGAATCTAACACCGTACATCCTCAGGCCGTCGTCATGATGAAAGGACTTATGGACCGGTGCGTTCGTGAGGAGACGGCCCTAGAACGTGCAAGGGCCAAGGCGGCTGAGACGGAGGATGAGCTCGAACAGTATAAGGCTTGGAGGGTGAGGATCGAGAAGAAGCTCTCCGTTCTCAAGGAGGAGAGGTCCGAATACCTGAAGCAGACGGAGACGCTGCAGACGGTCCTTGCGGATAAAGAGTGGGAGATCCAGTCTATGAAGGATCAGCTCCGTCAGGCCAGGGACGACGCAATCAGAGAATACCGAGACTCTGATGCCTATCTGACGGAGCTGGGTGGCATAATGGCAGACGGTTTTGATGAAACCGTCCGTCAAGTGAGAGCCATTTATCCGGAGCTGGATCTCTCTCGGGTGTCCCTTGACGGGGGCCAGGCACAAACGTCTGTCCTCCAAGCCGCTTCAGAGAGCATGGGTCGCCTCCATGACGAAGTCCAGAAAGGTAAAGGCGACGAGACTCTTGATGACGAGGCCGAAACAGCTGTTCAGGCCCAAGCTCAAGCTGAAGACGAAGTAAACATAGTTGATTCCCCCGTTCACTAGACTTGTAATTTTTTGTGGATAATTTTTTGTAATTTTTTGTAGAACGGTCAACTTTTGAACCGTCGAGAACAATGTTGACTTTTGAAGCATTTATGTTAATCTATATGCTATTTCAAATCTTGTTGTGTATATTGCCTGTTTGCATGGTTCCTTTTATATGTCGCTCATGCTTTGTGATACCGTCAACTTAGTAACCGTCAACTTTTATTCAAACTTAATGTCTGATTCCTTCATGCTAAGAGTCTTGTGGAACCGTCAACATTATAATCTTTTCAATCACTGTGTATAACCGAGGATGATGTGGTCAGTCTTAGGCCGTCAACCTAGGCCCCGTCGTTTGTTAGACTTAGGATTTGGCTTTTACCCGTGTAGGATAATGTAGGTGGCTTTGGGCCGTCGCCATTGATGCCGTCGTCCATTGAACTTAGGCTTTTGGCTTTTATCCTTGGAGGATAATGTAGGTGGCTTTGGGCCGTCGCATTGATGCCGTCGTCCATTGGACTTAGGCTTTTGGCTTTTATCCTTGGAGGATAATGTAGGTGGCTTTGGGCCGTCGCCATTGATGCCGTCGTCCATTAGACTTAGGCTTTTGGTTTTTATCCTTGGAGGATAATGTAGGTGGCTTTGGGCCATCGCCATTGATGCCGTCGTCCATTGGACTTAGGCTTTTGGCTTTTATCCTTGGAGGTGGCTTTGGGCCGTCGCCATTGATGCCGTTGTCCATTGGACTTAGGCTTTTGGCTTTTATCCTTGGAGGATAATGTAGGTGGCTTTAGGCCGTCGCCATTGATGCCGTCGTCCATTGGACTTAGGCTTTTGGCTTTTATCCTTGGAGGATAATGTAGGTGGCTTTGGGCCGTCGCCATTGATGCCGTCGTCCATTGGACTTAGGCTTTTCGTTTAGGAAAAAGTGGTGGCTTTTAAGCCGTCAGCTAGGGTGCTTGACGCTCTTATGCCGACCTTAGGCCGTCGTCCTTTAGACTCGGGCGTTTTGGGCTTTCCACTTAGGAAAACGTAGTGGCTTTTAAGCCGTCAGCTTGGGTGCTTGACGCTTTTATGCCGTCGACCTTAGGCCGTCGTCCTTTAGACTCGGGCGTTTTGGGCTTTCCACTTAGGAAAACGTAGTGGCTTTTAAGCCGTCAGCTTGGGTGCTTGACGCTTTTATGCCGTCGTCGATCGTAGGCCGTCGGCTTTGAGACCGTCAGCTTCCATGCTCGAACGTGTTTTATTGCTAAGGCTTTTATACTTTGCATGTTCAACACATAACAATAGTAGGAGAGACTTTGGATAAACCTCTGTATGTCTTGCATAATTTTTGAGGGGAAAACATGCCCTTTTGCCCCTTGGACCCCAGGAATACATTAAAGTACATCAATTACAGGCTAGTTACAAGTTGGGGGCTGCTATTCTTACTGGTAGTACTTTCATAGGTGCTCAGCATTCCACGGGTGGTGCAGCTTCTGCCCCTCTAGTGTTTCTTGATGGTAGGTGCCCTTCCGTTGCCATGCTGTGACTCGATAGGGCCCTTCCCAATTGGGGCCAAGCTTTCCTTGGGTTGGGTCTCTGGCAGCGCCCATGATCTTTCTCAGGACGAGGTCGCCGACCTGAAATTTCCTGTGTCTGACTCGGGAGTTGTAGTGCTTTGCCATGCGGTCCTGGTACCGGACTAACCTTTGCTCTGCTGCTGCTCTGTCCTCGTCGATCAAGTCAAGCTGCAGGCGCAAGGCCTCGTTGTTCCTGCCTTCGTCATGGGTGTTCACCCTGTAGGTTGTGAGTCCCACTTCGGTGGGAATGACTGCCTCGCTTCCGTAGGTTAGCCTGAACGGTGTTTCTCCAGTGGGGGTCCTTGCTATCGTTCTGTATGCCCATAATACGCTTGGCAGCTCTTCAGGCCATATCCCCTTTGCCCCCTCGAGCCGAGTCTTGAGAATCTTGAGCAAGGATCGGTTCGTTACTTCGACCTGACCGTTGGCTTGGGGTTGGGCGGGGGAAGAGTAATGATTTTTTATTCCCAGTTGCGCACAGAACTCTCGGAAGGGACCGTTGTCAAACTGTTTGCCGTTGTCGGAGACTAAGACCCTGGGTATTCCGAACCTGCATATAATAGACTTCCAGACGAAGCCTCGTATGTTCTTCTCTGTGATGGTGGCCAATTCTTCAGCTTCCACCCATTTCGTGAAGTAGTCTATGCCTACCACAAGGAACTTTAGCTGTCGCACTGCTGTTGGGAATGGGCCCATGATATCCAGTCCCCATTGAGCGAATAGCCATGGGGCCGTCATGGGGGTCAACTCTTCGGGGGGCAGCCTGACGATGTTGCTGAACCTCTGGCACATATCGCAAGCCTTGACATAAGCCTGCATGTCTTTTCTCATGGTCGGCCAGTAGTATCCTGCCCGGATCAGCTTATGCGTCAATGACCTTGAACCCGAGTGATTTCCGCATATTCCTTCGTGGACCTCCCGCATGACATAGTTTGCTTCCTCGGGGCCTAAACACCTTAGGTAGGGGCGAGAGAAGCCCCTTTTGTATAGGACTTCCTCCATCAGTATGAACCTTGATGCTCGAACTTTCAACCTTCTGGCGGCTTCTCTTCCTTCGGGTAAGACGCCATCTTTCAGGTACGAGACCAATGGTGTGGTCCAGTTGTTCTCCGAGCCTATCTCCTGTATTTCGATAGAGTCTATCAATGGAGAAACCTGCACAAAATAGAGCACACCGTTAGTGCTACCCCCCTGCTCCGACGAGGCAGCTTTGGCGAGGCGGTCGGCTTGCTCATTTTCCTCTCTGGGGACTTGTACTATCTTTGCCTTAAGTTCGTCTACCCTCCTTTTTGCATGATGGAGGTTTTTCTTCATTCTGTCACCTCTGCACTCGTAGTTTCCGTTGACTTGGTTGACGACGACCTGAGAATCGCATGAGACGATTACTCGGGCCGCGCCTGCTGCTTTGGCTAGGTCTAATCCGGCTATCAAGGCTTCGTACTCCGCCTCATTATTGGTGATGGGAAAGTCCAGTCGGATCATACAATCGATTTGGTCTCCTTCGGGGGATCGGAGCACGGCCCCAACGCCACCGGCTCGTCTAGTTGACGACCCGTCTGTATATACACTCCATGCTGGACATACTTCTGCCCCCTCATCTTCCGCGCTGGTGAACTCGGCTATAAAATCAGCTAATGCCTGGCCTTTGATGGCGGTACGTGGGTTGTACCGAATGTCAAACTCAGTCAACTCTATTGCCCACAGGGCCAAGCGACCTGCGGCTTCTGGGTTGTGCATCGCCCGTCGTAAGGGCTTGTCGGTTAGGACGACTATTGTATGAGCTTGGAAGTAAGGCTTGAGCTTTCGAGCTGTGGTGACTAGGGCAAAGGCGAGTTTTTCCATGGGCGGGTACCTTCCTTTTGCCCCTTGGAATGCCCGGCTAGCGTAGTACACGGGTTTCTGGACCCCGTCCTCTTCTCTAATCAAGGACGCGCTGACAGCCGCTGCGGAGACGGCTAGGTAGAGGTAGAGATCTTCCCCTGGCTGGGAGGGACACAGCAACGGAGGGGAGGAGAGATAAGCCTTCAGTTCTTCGAACGCCGTCTGACATTCTTCTGTCCACTCGAACATTTTCTTCAATGTGCGGAAGAAGGGAAGGCACTTGTCCGTCGCCCTTGATACGAATCTGTTCAGGGCTGCCACCTTCCCGTTCAAACTTTGAACCTCTTTTACATTCTTTGGGGGTGCCATCTCCATTATTGCCCTAATCTTGTCTGGGTTGGCCTCGATGCCCCTTTGAGAGACCATGTAGCCGAGGAATTTGCCTGCCGTCACTCCGAATGCACATTTCGACGGATTGAGCTTCATCTTGTAGGAACGGAGGGTTCTGAATGTTTCCTCGAGATCGCTTAGATGATCCTCCTTCTTCTGGCTTTTCACCAGCATATCGTCGACGTACACCTGAACGTTCCTCCCTATCTGGTCGGCGAACATTTTGTTCATTAGCCTCTAGTATGTGGCACCTGCATTCTTCAGTCCGAATGGCATCACCTTGTAGCAGAAGAGTCCTTGGCTGGTGACGAACGAGGTTTTCTCTTGATCTGCTTCATCCATCCGGATCTGGTTATACCCTGAAAAGGCATCCATGAAGCTCAGCAGCTGGTGCCGAGCCGTAGAGTCTACCAAGGTGTCGACTCGAGGAAGGGGGTAGCTGTCTTTTGGGCATGCCTTATTCAGGTCCGTGAAGTCCACACACATCCGCCACTTCCCGCTGGCCTTCTTGACCATCACAACATTGGCCAACCAGTCGGGGTAGTATACTTCTCGGATGAACCCCGCTTCTCGTAACTTGCCGACCTCCTCTGCCACTGCACGGTCTCTCTTCGGAGCGAAAACCCGCTTCTTCTGTTTGACGGGCCGGAAGGAGGTGGCTACGTTCAGTCTATGTACCATGACTGAAGGGTCGATTCCCGGCATGTCTTCATGGCTCCAGGCGAATACATCTTGGTTGTCCTTGAGGAAAGTCACGAGCGCCTGGCGAGTCGCCGGGCTGTTGAGGGCACCGATCTTGGTGGTTCTGTCAGGCTGGGATTCGTCGAGAATTACTTCTTTGAGTTCCTCCACAGGCTCTGCCCCCGTTCTCTGCTCTATGTTCATTGTCTGTAGATGGCTATTCATTTCCACCGTTGCGAGGTAGCATTCTCGTGCGGCCACTTGGTCTCCCCGTAACTCTACTACCCCATGCTCTGTAGGAAACTTGACCTTCAAGGCATAGGTTGAGGTTGCAGCCTTCCAGGTGTTGAGGGTAGGCCGTCCTATGATTGCGTTGTATGCTAAGGAGCAATCAACGACTAGAAAGGTGACGTCCCTAGTGACCTACCGAGGGTACTCCCCGACGGTGACGGGCAAAGTGATCGAGCCGAGGGGGTACACTGTTGTCCCCCTGAAACCTGTGAGCGGTGCCTTGGTAGGGACCAAGCGTTCTTTGTCGATCCTCATCTGCTGGAAAGCGGGATAGTAGAGGATATCTGCGGAGCTTCCGTTGTCGATTAGGACCCGGTATGTATTATAATCTCCTATTCTGATGCTGACGACAAGGGCGTCGTCGTGCAGATGATGGAGGTGCTGGGCGTCCTCCTCCGTGAACTCCATAGTGGGGCTGTTGATTCGGGGCTTCTTCTGGACGGAGCTCGCAGCCTGAACATTCTGAACCGTCCTGAGGTGGGACTTCAGAGCCTTCTTCGTTGAACCGGCGGCCGATGTTCCGCCCACAATCATCCTTATGTCGCCTATAGGCGGTCTGGGGCGTTCATTGTCCCAGTGGGGGACCTGATCCTGTCGAGGTGTTTCTGCCTTTTCTCTGCTGACGAACCTCTGCAGCTTTCCTTGTCTAATCAGGGCTTCAATCTGCTGCTTCAAATCGTAGCAGTCGGCGGTATCGTGACCGTGATCTCGATGGAAGCGGCAATATTTGTCCTTGGGCCGTCTGTCCGGGTTCGATTTCAACTTTCCCGGGAACCTCAAGGATCCGTCGTCCTTAATCTGCATTAGGACGTGATCGATCGGAGCCGTCAATGGGGTGTAGCTTGTGAATTTCCCGGCAGGGGGCTTTGGGCGTCTATTGTCTCGTCCTTCTCCTGTCCGAGGCACCTTTCGTCCCTTTTCTTGCCGGGTGTCCTCCTGTCTCTCCCTCTTCCTGGGAGGCTTCTCATCCCTGGCCAGTAATGCATCCTCGACATTCATGTACTTTGTTGTCCTGTAGAACACATCCGACATTGTCTTCGGGTCATTTTTGTACAAAGAGAACAAGAATTTACCCTTCCGCAGACCATTTGTGAATGCGGCCACTTGTATCCTGTCGTCCGCTCCGTCGATCGACAGCGCTTCTCTGTTAAAACGGGATATATAGGACCTCAGCGTCTCGTCCTCCCGCTGCTTAATGCTCATCAAGCACGCGGTAGATTTTTTGTGCCGGTGTCCCCCGATGAACTGCGAGGCAAACTGAGTGCTCAGCTCCCTGAAGGTGCCGATAAAACTGGGCGCCAGTCTGCCGAACCAGGTCCTTGCAGAGCCTTTTAGCGTTGCCGGGAAGGCTCGGCACATGATCTCGTCCGGTGCACCGTGAAGATGCATCAACGTCTTGAATGACTCCAAGTGGTCGAGCGGATCCTTGGTCCCGTCGTAGCTCTCCACCTGGGGCATGCGGAATTTCGGTGGCGTAGGGAACAGTATGACAGGTGTTGTAAATGGGGAGTCTTTGTGGTGGACTAGGTCGTCGAGGTCACTGGATACCCGTCCTTTGAGGGCGTTCATCATGAAGTTCATGCGTTCCTTCATCATCTGCATTTCTGCGGCCATGCTGGACTGGGCATGTCCGTCTACCGAAGGACGGTTTGTCTCCTGTCCTTCAGGTCGGCTCAGAGCATGACTTCCCTCAGGGCCTTCATGATTCCTCTCGTCCGCATTGCTTTCCTCCTGATTTTCTCCTTGGTTGCCACCCGTCGCATTCCTACGCAGCAGCTGTTCTTCCAAGTCGTTGTTGCGTTTCGTGAGACATTCCACCGCGGCCGCCAGTGTCTGGACCTGTCTTTCGAGGGCCGTGGTACGTTGTTCGTTGCCTTGGTCGTTCATGGCGGTCGTCCTTGAACGCGTGAGTACCATGCAACTCTTAGTCCGGGAAACACGTGACGGAACCTGCGCACTCGCGTTTCCCACAGACGGCGCCAACTGATGATGTCGGAAATCAAACCAGTGAGCTGCACGGCCTGCGCGCACCACGGATCGTCCTGCACAGGTAAGAAGACCCTCGAAGGGAAGTACCGGTGTGGTACCGGCCAACGACCCTCCGACGGTTAAGTTAGTTTTTGTTCACAACTCCAGAGTGCCAGAGTCGGGTCTTAGTATGCGTACCTCGTTTTTTGGAGGGCGTAGTGGTATTTATAGTAGTAGTAGCGGCCTTTAGTCGAGGCGTACTAGAGAAGATATCACCATACCGAGATTGCCCCTAAGTAGCGTAGGGCGCAAGACACTCCTTGGGGGGCCAAGCGTGTTGGGCACGATTCCCTTCTTGGGGAGGGAATCGTGCTTCGTAAGATATTTGGCCCGGTGGCGTATGCGACAAGATTCATTTTCCCAGGGAAGCGTACGCGACAAGATAGGTCTCAGTGCCTGACAATAACACCCGTCGAACCTTTCTCCGTCGTACCCCATGACTGAGGTCGTTGATATCTGACGTCCGTCGCGTATATCCGTCGTCACAGGCCTAACCGTCGGCCAGTGCGAGTTCCTGTCGTCTGGTGGGAGATTTTACCCCTATCATTTAGCATTGCCACTCTCAAGTATGGAAATGAGGCTAGCAGCTCGCCACATTTTGGATGCAACTCCAGCATTGACAAAGTCGACAATCTCAACTTTGGTCAAGCCCTCAAACTCAATGCCACAATTGCCAAGCAGTATGGAGCCAAGATTTTAAGCTAGCGGGGGCCGGAGTAAAAAAAAAAAAAAAAAAAAAAAAAAAAAAAAAAAAACTCCAAATAGACATTCATATATTATCAAAAAATTATAAATATTCAAAATTGTTGTTTCTAAATACATAAAGATGCAATTATTTACCAACAAGACAAAAATAAAAACAAAATAATATATTTTTTTTATTACTAGACTGGCTAGGATTTTTTTTTTTTTTGGCTGAAGTTAGAGTATTCACAGTGGTGATGCTAAAAATTTTAGCTTTTAGCACCTAAAAAGCTACTCTATTTATTTTACCACCTTACTTTACAATGCATCCAATATCAAATGTTTTTTTTTATCACTTCATCTAAAATAATATAAACAACTCATTAAAATAATAAAATAAGAGAGAGAATTTGAGTTTTTTAATTAAAGGAAGAAATATAATCTTAATAAAATATTGTATTTTATTTTTAACAATTTGCTATAGTCAATTGGTATTTATACCAGTTTATTGTAGTTACAAAAAATTTAGCTTTAGCTTCTCCAATAACACATGATTTTTTTATTCTTTGGAAGTAAAATAGTTTTTTTTTTTTTTTTTTTTTTTTACTAAAAGACAATCACTATTGTGAATGTTTTTAATGTTTGTTTTTGGGTTCGATAGTTACTATTTGGATGAGGCTTGTTAAACTTATTGAGGAGAAGGTGGACCTAAGGTTCTAGAAGGGGCCAACTGCAAAAATTAAACATATAATAACCACACAAAAAAAAAAAAAATTAGACCTGGGGGGCCGCGCCACCTTGGGCCCCACCTGAGTCCGTCCTTGCCAAGCACCCAAAATCCCTCTCGACGTTTTTGGCACACCAAAGGATCCGAGTTTCGTGTCTGCCGACTTTGCAGAAAGCCACATTACTAGCAATCACTAAGGGCCTAATCAACATTGCAGTAACCAATACGCATTACCAACAATCACTAAGTTTGCCAAACACGTATGCATGCAGTTCTAAAAGTGACACTACCTTTCGATGTCATATATAGTCTACTTCTAAAATAAATGACTCTTTAGATGTGAGGGAATATTACAAGTCCTTCGATCCTTGGTTTGTTACTATACTATTCGTATTCGGGTTGTCCCCAGTTAGTCTATGTACACTTGCTACAAATAATTATTTTAATAAAATAAGTCATTTTATGCACAATATTTTCCATTTCTTGAAAATTTTTCCTCCATTGTGAATTTGGACTGGATTTGTGAATTTTAGGCCCTTGGGAATTTGACATATATATAACATATATTTTTTTTTTTTGGTGTAAATTACAAAAACCTGTCTTAAGATTTGGAGAAGTTGTTCCTCCCTCAAATTTAAGGGAAATGACATTCTAGTCTCTGGTTATTTAAGATTTTGAAGAAGTCAATAAATTAATCATTTTATAATAACAATAACATAATATTCTAATTTTTGAAAAAAATTCCATTTAACCAAGCCTAACCATAGTTAGTGAAAGATTTTAAGATTAAATATTATTTTTCTTGTCATCAAACTTAAAAAAAAAAAAACACTGTGGAGCAAAAAAAAAAAAAATTTCCTATAGCAACTCTTTGTAGATCTACAGGTCATTTACCTCTAGTAATTCTCTCTTTCCCTCTAAAATTCTTACAGTACTACTACACGAACAATTCACCAATTTTTCAAAATTTAAAATATTCTATTACTAGTATTAACAGAATGATTAATTTATTGATTTCCTTCAAAACTTAAGGGATGGAAGTGTCATTTCCATTAAGTTAAGGGTCAAAGTATCACTTTCCTAAACTACATGGAAAATTTTTGTAAGTTACCCTTGTTTATAATATTCAGTTTCCAATTTAAGGCTAGATTTTTTTTTTTTTTTTTGAAAGTATATTTTATAGACTCAATATATTTGATAGGAAAATCCAAGCATATTTAGGCCTAAACTAAAATGGATCGAACAATAAAAGGCCCAATAACACTAAAAGAGCCCAACAAGAAGGCTAGAAATTGATTGGCCCTAATTAAATTGAATTGATTTGACTTAGACCGTTTTGACTTGGGGCCCACTTCACTTGTTCGGTGTCAACATAAACAGGGATGACAAAAATTCCCCCTAATAATAAATTTTTTTTATACCTATCCTCTTATAATAAATTTTTGTACATATTTTATTGCCATCCCCAAAACATTTGGTTTTTTTTTTTTTTTTTTTTTTTTTTTTTTTTTTTTTTTTTTTTTGCACTCTCATTGTTGTCACCTTCAACCTGCCCCCTTGCCTTTCGCTCCCATCCCAAAGAGATCTTGCTTTGTCCGTTGCCATTCCTAAATTTGTAAATATTTAATTTTCAATTTTAGGCCCCTTTTTTTTGTTGAAAAAAAATATTTTCGAGGTTGATTAGAGTACTAGCATTGGGGGGTGTAAACACCTCTTAATTGCTATTTTACAACTCAAGACACTCAAAACTCACTTCATTTGGATTTGTATACTTAAAAATTTGTAACCTTGCTAAGGTTGCATATATGCAACCTTATTGTTCATAGGTTGTAAAGAAAAATAAAATCTTGTGGTTGTGTGTGAAGAGAAAAAGAGAGTGGGAAGAAAGAGAGAGAGAATAGTACTTTTTATTATTTTATTATATAGTTTATATTATTTTATTGGGTTATATGTAAAAATAAGAATTGAGATGTTGGATGAGTTGTAAAATAAGTTGATAAAATAAATAAACTGGTATTTGAGGATGCAATTTTTTTTTTTTTTTTTTTTTTTTTTTTTTTTTTTTTTTTTGCATTACTCAGATACTAGTGCTCTCATAATTGATCACAAATTCAGATATGGATTTAATTTTAGAAACTTTTAAGTCCAACTTTATCATTTAAGGCTAAACTTATAAAGATTAAAAAATAAAAGGCCAACAACACTAAAAGAGCCCAACAAAAAGGCTTGAAATTGATTGGCCCTGATTGAATGCCTATTCAACTCGAGGTCCACTTCACTTGTTCAATGTCAAAGTAAATACCAAATACTAAATAGTTATATGGCAAAAAAACCTTTCCCTGCTTAATTAACTCGCAGCACTGTATACGGGTTTTCTTTTTTCTTTTTCTTTTTTTGATGATTTTTTTTTCTTTGATGAATCTGTACACGTGTTTTCTACATCACGAATGCATGTGTATATATATGTTTTGGTTTTTTTTTTTTTTTAGAAACGATATATATGTTTTAGTTAAACATATAATTTTAAAATATATATATTTATATATATAATTTTATGATATATATTTTGTACATATTATATTAATATCTCAAAACACTTGTTTTTTTTTTTTTAACAATGTCATTTTTACTTTCATTTCAACCTTATTAATGTTGAAACTACCTCATTTAGGATGACAAAATGCCTCCAATCCGCCCTTCTGTCACCTGACTAGTCTCGCTCTTGCCCCGAAGTGAGGAGCGGCAAGGACAGGCACCTATAATCCAAACCCCACCTTGTTTGTTGCCAGAGTTCTTCTACTACCACAAAAATACACAATTTTTGCCACATCTTTTCTATACTTTGACTATTTGCCATTATCATATGGACCTATTAATTTTTCTCTACCAATTACAGTCAGTCATATAAGGTAGTTCCGGAAAAAATTGTGCATTTTTTGTAGTACTTTATTTTATGCTGTTGCCATTCCCAGGCTAAATAAAGCAAAAAAAAAAAAAAAAACAGTTCGGTTTCGTCTAGAAAAATCCCTAACCTGACCTAACAACACCGACCGAACACACTTGCTTATCTCCATTGAGGCCAAAATTGCAATTTTCCTTTTTCTATAAATTGAGTATTAATTTTACAACTGTTCTCATAGTTTGAAATAATATCCCTATTCCCAGCAATTAATCTCTAGGTCAAAATTGGAAATTAACCTCATTTTTCAAACAATATAATTAATAGGCATAGTTTCAAAACTATATTTTTTACTAGTATCTCGAGTCTAAGAGACTCGATTTTGAGCTTATAAATCAAGTTTTTGATACTCGATTTCAGTGTTCAGATTTGTCTAATGTGGCATTTCTTCCACATGGCCTGAAAATCAAGTCTCTAAGACTTGATTTATAAGCCAAAAAAAACCAAAAAAAATTTTAGTCTAAGTCTCTGTCTACATGCCGTTCCAGAAATACCAAAAAAAAAAAAAATGTAAGAAATCAATGCAAAAATCCTAGCACAATGAAACCTCCTTCACACATGTTCAACTCTCTCGCCATCACCATTCACCACAAACATCAACAACCACCAAAATCCACCACCAAAAAAAAAAAAAAAAAAAAAAACCAAGCCGAGCAAGCCCAGATCCATGGCGAGCAAGCCCAGATCCACGGCGGCATTTGTACGGCAAGCAAACCCAAAACCATAGCGGCAAATCTACGACGAGCAAACCCAGATCCACGGTGGCAAATCTACCGCGAGAAAGCCCAAACCACGACAGCAAATCTACGGCGAGCAAGCCCAGAATGATCCGGCCACCACTCCGTCCACCACTCCCAACCCAGCCACTGATTTCATCCAAACCCAACCAGCCACCACTTCCAACACACCCACCCAAAATCAAAACCCACCCATCACTCCACTGATCAGCCAGACGGCAAACCCAAATTAAAAAAAAAAAAAAAATGAATTGCAGATCAAGTGAGAGAGGAGAGGGAGAGAATGGTGAAAGGAAAGAAAAGAGAGTGAGAGAGGACCTGTGGGTGGCGTCGCTGGTGGGTGGCACCGGTGTGTTTTGTGAGAGATGGAATGGTTGGTGGTGTGGAGTCTATGGGTGGCGTCGCTGGTGGGTTTTGGGAGAGATGGAATGGTGGGTGAGAGAAGGAATGGATGGAATGGTGGGTGTTTAGTATTTCTGGGAATGCTTAAATTTTTTTTTTTTTTTTTTTTAGTATTTTGGAAATCTGGAAATCGAGTCTCTAAGACTCGATTTCCATGTAGATGCCACGTAGAAAAAATACCACATCAGGCTCACCAGACTATAAAAATTGAGTCTCAAAGACTCGAATTACAGGCACTAAATCAAGTCTTTTAGACTCGAGATGCTAGTAAAAAATATAATTTGAAAACGGTGTCTACTAATTATATTGTTTGAAAAATAATGTTAATTCCCAATTTTGGGCATGGGAATAACATTTGCGTTTAAGAACAAACACGACCAAAACGAAAAGATGGATATAAAACCCAAACATCAACGTTTACAATATTGAAGTCAAAGCAACATACAAGACAAATTACACGTAATAAAATGCAGTAGTGTACTTAACACACATTTATGTGACCCTTGAACAACATTTTAGACACAAATTTCAGCAACTCATCATCGAGGCATATATGTGATATGTTTAATTGCCTAAGGCTCTAGAATGATCTTCCCAAAAATTTTGTTTTCAGCATTCTTTGCCCAAGCATCTTCAGCATTGCTCAACGAGTACTTAGAGTCAATCACTGTCTTCACCTTCCCTTCCTTGACTAACTTGACAAGAAAATCAATATTCTCAGCCTTGCAATTTAGGAGAACTGGAATTAGCTGCTTCTTTGAGAAAGTAAGTTTCTTTAGAGTATAAGCCTTAACGGAACTAAGTGAAGGCTTTACATCAAATATCTTTCCTTTTGAAGCCAAATGAGGCTCAAAAGTTGACCAAGAAGTTGGTTCTCCACAGTGAATCACTACGTCATATTTCTTACCAGATGGGCTTTTCAGAGCTTGCCCACCTGGGGTGGTTTGGTCAACAACCTCATCAGCACCTAAGCTCTTGGCAAGGTCAATGTGTTCAGGTGCGCAACTTGCTGTAACATGTGCATTTCCAAGCTTTGCTAGTTGAATTGCAAAGTTACCAACACTTTCTGAGGCATTAGTGATGAGAATGTTTGTGGGCTTTCCGGTTCCATCAAGCTTGAGACCCGCAGAGTCGGTGAGAGCTTGGTGAGCCATTAGACCAGACTCCGGTATGCTTGCACCTTCAGCTGCTGAAACTTCTAATGGCCTAATAACTGTCAAGTTCGCCTTAGCCACAGCAAACTCAGCTAGTCCACCTCCATTCTGTCAATGTATAAAATGCAAAGATGGATGTACTTGAATCAATAACTAAGGTGTGTGTATGGTGCTGGTGAAGCATATAATCATCAAGATTAATGTAAATTCAGCACAATTGAGTTTGCTAATATGCATGCATATGAAATTTCTAAACATTGCTTATAATCCCTCAAACTAATTCACTAATAATAGAAAATGATTTATAAATTAAAATCTTTCTGTCTTATTTTTAATGTTTCACTTTATATTTTACTAATTATAATATATCACATGTCTTTTTTTTTTTTTTTTTTGAGTTCATTTTAAACTTTGGCATGTAAAGCATAATATTTAATACTAAAAGTAGAATATAGAATCTTTATCCAACATGTAGTTTTTTTGTAAAACTTCTAAGTTGTAATATTAACTAATCATTTTAAAGGTAATCCTCTTCATGAGATTTTTTTTAAAAATTATTTTATTCTATAATTTTCTCTTTTTAATTGGAAATTACACGTCATGAAGTAGAGGTCATTATTATGAATTTTCCTACACCCTTTCCCTTTAGCCCATAAGAACAATCTTAGAAATTAAAAACAAAATCTCTAGTCAACAAGAAAAAATTACACGCTTTTTTTAAAACTAAAAACGTAACTTTAAATCAGATTTTCAATTTATAAAGTAACACACTGTGTGAAATAAGCAATGCCCATTGACAAAACTAGTGGAACAAGTATGAGCAGGAATGAGGACTTTTTTTGATAACACACAAACACACAACAACACGCCAACTCCAAAACTACTAGTGGATCCGCAACTCTAACTGCCGCTAGCAGTTTTGGAGTTGGCGTGTTGTTGTGTGTTTGTGTGTTATTAAAAAAAGCTGTGTGTGGGCTTTGTCCCACATTGCCTAGTTTGCTTGGTGAGGAATGAGGACTTAACAGAAAAACCAGTCATAGCTATGACTTTGTCACCAGCTTTGACATTTTTGACTCCTGATCCAACGTCAACGACCTCTCCTGCAACATTAGTACCTGTTCCAACAAAGAATATCTTCAATAATAAATAAATTTCTAATTTTTTTTAATCAACTCATATATATAATTGAATAATTTTGCAATGCTTCTATAAAATTTAGAACACAATTAACTAAATTTTTTTTTGATTGACACAATTAAAAAAATGCTAGTTAATTGTGTTCTAAATTTTCTGGAAGCATTGTAAAATTATTCAATTGAATAAATTTAATATACAAGAAACAAATCATTTTTTAGGGTAATACTCCTATCAATATTTGGTTGTCATAAGTAAGTCACATATATTACCATTTATCCAAAACTTAAACATTTTGGAAAGTAGAAAACTTATAATCATGTAATTATAATTCTAGCATTTTCTTCCTATGTGAGTTCAAGATTTCTCTTCAATGAGTGGGTCGAAATACAAAACGGCTAGTTTTGATATATAATAATTGCACTTTTGCTTTAAAAACTTGAATTGATTAGAAGTGAGAACAAAATTGTGTAATTATTTATTCTAACAAAGTCAGTGTTAGAATTCAACATAACAACACAAACTAAAATTTTGAATTGAGAGTAAACTTGAACCTATAGACGTAAATGAATGCATGGAAACACATCACCTATTATGATAATGATTAAAGAGTTATATTTAATTTTTTTTTTTTCTTACTTGTTTAAACTTTTAGAACAAATTATAATTTATTATTGTATCAAATAATGTAATTTGACCTGGAATAATAATGGTTGATTAAATTTACCACAATCTAACAGTATAATCGTGTGAGCTCTAAGTTACATAGTAAAATCTAGGTAAATGAATTAAAAAAATAAAAAATACCAGGTATTTGAGGTAATTCACGAGGAAACATAGGCTTAAAACGGCCCTGCTGAATCAGCCAATCAATAGGACTAATACTGACTGCTTCCACTTTAATCAAAACCTCATCTTTTTTTGGAGTGGGAACTGGGACTTCAACACACTGCACCAGCAATTAAATAATTAGTAAATTAATTGCAATAAAAGTTATATTTTTGTACATTTTTAAGTTTATTTTGATGGACTCATACCCAAAAAACAAAAAAAATTCCCTCACTTTTTAACCAATCAGTAAAGCGGACCCAAAACTTACTTTGCACTAATTAATATAGCTTATTATGTAATGCTTTATTGCTCTTGAAAAAAGATGAGCAAAATGAAAGTGACAAGCTCAAAGATGCAATGTTTCATCAACTCTGCCTTGAAACATTGACTAGTTCTATAGTTCAAAAGCTTAACCTTAATCAGTCTTCCACTTGATCCTTTCTCAAATTTCAAAAGTGATCTTCAACTTCAACTATAACGTCCAAACATTGCATGCCTTTACTTGAAATTAAGATGAACCATGAGATAAGTAACCAACAAACTAGCAAAGTTTCAAAACCTCCCTTGTGATCAAAAAGAGAAATTTAACTGTGTGCACAAGGGTATGCACGTTTCCAGCTACTCAATGAATGAATGGATAGGGTGGCAAGGAAAATTAAAAAGTCAAATCCTCCAAACTGGGTGACAATAAAAACTGAAAACCGAGAAACGTTTTTATCATAAAATTAATCATTTTAAACTGTTACGAATAAATGATGAATTTAATTATTTAATCTAACACTCTTCATTTATATATGTGAGTTTAAACTATTATTATTAATTGGGACCCAACATATGGTTAATTTTTAAAATGAATGTAAGGCAGAGATAGAATTTAAATTGAGGACCTCTTTTTATGACATCATAATAAATTACTAATTTTCTTAAAAGTGTGTGTTTGGCTCCAAATTAAAAAGCTAGTTTATTTTAATTTTTCAGTTTATTTTTGCTACTATTTATGAGCTTCACTGCATTTTTTTGGTACTATTTATGGGTCTTACTAGACTATTTTAACTAACTTTTATCTTTATTTACAATACTTACAGCAAAAAAATTTTAGTTTCAGCAAAATAATCGAACACTCTTTCCTCCACTAATTACATTCTTTTTCTGATGACAAAAAAACGAAGCACAAAACTAACCCTTGCATCACTGAAAGTTCTTTGTCAGCCATCTCAAGAAATTAACATAAAAGTTTTCCAACTGTGAATTTGAAAGAACCTCATAAACAAAACTTATAAATAAGAGAGAGAGAGAGAGAGAGAGAGAGAGAGAGAGAGAAGGGAAAAAAAAAAAAAGAAATCAAAGTGAACTAATAATGAAAGATAATTTACTTTCTTCATATGAAAGTACTTATAGAACATGAAAATTAAAGAAATGGATATGGAAGTAACCTTCAAATCACTGGGTCCTCCACCACAATTAGCGTAATGAACTGCGTGCATAAGCTTGCCTGCCATACTCTCTCTGTTTACAGAAGGACAGCTTAACGTGAGTTTGTGTGTGTGTGTGTGTGTGATGTAGGACAAGAAGAGGAGTAGATAATAGAGGTTCTCTATTCAAAATTTTTGGGGTGGCTTTATAGTAGAGCGAGAACTTCGGGTAAAAATGGTGATAGTAAAATTGAGTAAACTAGGATTATTGGATTTTCTTATATAACAACTCCACGCCATTGACTTTGGACTGAGTAGTGTGCAAAAAATGTAATGACATGAAATGAGCCATAAGATATTAAGATATCAATATATCTAAAGGCTGCTTATTAATCAACATTTTTCTGTCCACCAAAGGATGCTCTAAAGGCATTAATTTAAAGAATACTGTTAAAAACTTTTTATTGGAAAAAAACAATTAATTATTTTGATGATATTTTTATATTTCTCATGAAAATAATGTTAAATTTTTTTAAACACTATTTCTAATAAAATAGTTTATTAATAATTACCACAAGGGCACACTTTTTTTTTTTTTATATACCATTCACAATTAATCACTTCAACAAACGTTGATTGAGTAAAAAAAAATGGAGAAATCTGTAGTACTATTGATATCAAATAGCTGTTAATTTAATCCTTCTCAGTCTCTCTTTTAATTTCTTATTAAATAGCTTAATCAGCTAGCATATGCTACCATACCGGCAGTGATCCAAAGGGCCACTAGAGGACGCGATCTTCAATGATGATCTGTGGGGTTAGCCGTTGTAACTTTGTGCATGTTGTTAAGTCATTGACATTTTCATTAACACCTAGTAAGCAATTAGGTTGACAGGTTGTGTTTAGAAAAATAAAATTAGGTAGGGGATCCGGTCATTTTAGATTCGGATTGAAAAGAATTGTTCAACAAGTGATTTTTGGATCACAAATTAATTCACAATTCTGATGTGGTAGACTATGAGTGGTTGCCTATCACTTATACATAAACCCAAAATTTTTTATCCACTCACACTCTATCACATCATAATTGTGGTAAACAAATTGTGAAATAGTTTGTAATACTTGAAATTGTGAAATTGTGAAATAGCCCAAACACAAGAACACTACACGACTATCCCCAATATACTAGCGATGAGAGGAACATCAAAGTTATGATCCAACAACTAAATTTGGTTTGTTTGGATTGAAAGGGTGGGAGGGAGAGTAGAGTAGAGTACGTAGAGTAGATTTGGCTAAAATTAGTTTATTTTCAGCTTACTCTACTCTCTTTTATTTTTCTTCCATTCAAATAGGCTCTAAGTGAGCTTGTGGTACTACTACTAGCATAAAAGTCAAACAATTAAGACACAAGCTACATTCACATGAAACAATAGACAAAAGTCAAGATCCTTGCCCATGACTAGAGTATGCCAAAATCAATGCCCATTAAAGAGTAACATGTGCGATTGTCAAATTTTATAAATTTATAGTTTTTCCACCAGAACGAGGAATGAAAAATTCCTATTCTAAAAGAGAGATCTTCGTTTAATAAGGTCACTAACTAAAGCATGAGTAGCCTTCAAAATTACACATCGGTGTTAGCAAGGTTCACTTTCTCATGTCTTGTATGTACTCCACCATTTGGTGTCTGTTTCCAGGTTAGCCATTCACGTGACCACTTATTCATCAATTGGCACTAAGCCACCATCACTTCCCAAGAGTGAAAGCTCACATGGCTTAGACCACCCAATAAAGGATGTCAAACAAACAAACACCCTTGGTTCTCCACAAGCAAGGGATTTACTTCCATGTGAGATGATGGTTACATATATTTGATACATGGTATTCTAGTCATGGCTGGTTTGATATAGTTTGAGGCCCAAGGCAGTAAAATTTAAGCAATCCTTTTATAATGAAATATTAATTAAATAAATTTATTTAGTATTAACCAAAATAAGGTTAATTCGATAAATTGAATTCATAACTTGATGAATTAATTAACCAAACCAAGATTAATTTCATATAGAGAATTATATATATACACACACATATATATATATATATATATATATATACACATCATAGTTCAAGCATAAAACTTCTTAAACAAACTATTCAAAGAGGGATAGAGATTGCTTAGTGTGTAGCCAAATAAAAGATTAGTGGGTCACTAATATTAACAACTTACCATGTAGAATACCAGTTTATGAAAATTAAAATTTCAAGTAATTCGAAAAAATTAATTATCATTGATGATTCGAGATATTTACAAAATTTTATTTTTCAAATAGTTCAGGTTTCAATTGGTCTAATATTTTAGAAATTCTATAATAAGAGGGAAATATTTTGAATAACCATTTAAAAGAAACCAATAATTATTAAAAAATTGGGATCTTACTATAATAAGGGATAAGATCTTTTCATAAAGGGGTGGGGGCTTTTAATAAAAGGGCCTTGGGCCTAGTAGCCACTAGGATGTCGCCTAGTAGCCACTAGGATGTCACTTAGCCGCAAGAAATTTTTGGGTCATTAAAGAACCCTCATTATAAGGTTTAATCACATTCTTGTACCGCAGCCACGTGTCACTTGACCATAAAATACCCTCAGCAACAACCAGCCACGTGCTCCTATAATGTTTTAAGCAACTTGAAATCATATCCCCATGCTTTATTTTTTTATATTTTTTTTTTTTTTTGGATAGGACCCCATGCTTTATTGATTAAATATAAAGTGATCTTCTTCTTTTTTTGTGTACTAAAAATGATCTAATATTTGTTACAAAAGAGTATAGATATATGCTTAACTTTTAATCAATAACAATTAAATGTAGAATTGGTGTATTTGGTCTGATGATAAAGAATTATTATCAAAAGTGAATGCTAAATATTGTAACTCTCTAAAAAAAAAAAGACTTGTAATACTTGTTCTATTTTATGAGAAGAATCAGAGTTCAAATATTCTCCTCTCTATATCGTGGTTATTAATGAACTTTAAAAAAAATTATGAAGCAATTAGATTCTTAAAAAGAGTTCAACAATTCATATATATATATATATATATATATATGAGGCAATGAGTTTGTTAAAAAAATAGAAAAATATATATAAATCAGGATATTAAAAAAAAGTTAAAGTGCCCAACTCATGATTCAAATTTGAAGAAAAATTATAAAGAACTTAAGAATATAAGAAAGTAAATAAAAAATAAAAAGGAAAAAAAAGAAGAAAATTTTTAAATTGAAGATAAAAAAAAATTACCTTTCAGAAGTGTTTAGAGTTAAAATTTTTTTATTTAACAATTTATTATTATTATTTTTTGTAAAAATGAGTTTATAAATAATAAAATTTAAAAATAACTCTATAATAAACTACATAATTTGATATTGCTTCCAAGTTAAATTCTAATTTTTTAAATTCTTAAATGGTTACTAAATGGGTTAAATTTTTTATAATTTTCATTCATGTCCTTAACAAAATTTGACTTAAGTTGTATTTGAAGTTGTTAAGACTATATTTGCTGGTTTAATGGGTAGCTGGATTCGAGGTCAGCTAGGCCTCCAATTTGAGAGAAAAGCGAAACAGGGAAATAGAAAGAGGGAAGAAAAGATTGCATTCCAATTATATCCCCATGTCTTTACAATTAATTGTCTTTTATACAATTCCCATACAACTGTCAATGACCATTGGTTCCTAACAACTCTAACTGACTAACAACCCACATATGGGTACTTGTACACGTATACAGCTATCATCTATCACAGCCCACTAGCCACTAGTCACTGCTGCACCTGTTGTGTCCTAGCTTGCATCACAGCCTACACTGCCCATCACAACGCACTGCACATCACAGCACCCTCCACTGCATCACGTGCATCATAGTTTGCACTGCATCCTCTTTTTACACAACATACAACCAACACCCTCTCCTATTATGCATCAGCACTATGCCTAACAATACCCTCCCCATTAAAACACCTTGCCCACAAGGTGAGGATATTGTTGCTGCATCAAGTATAGACATTCCCAAGTAGCATCTTCCACCCTTTCACCTTGCCATTGAACCAGAACCTAAGTGACAGATCTATTCCTCAACTGGCGAGTCCTCATTTGTAAAACAGCAACCGGCTCAGGTTTAAGAATGCCCTCTGAATCCACAGGTGGTAAGGTAGGCAAAGGCACCACATGTTGACCCAACCTTTGCTTTAAACATGAAACATGGAATGTAGGATGGAGTTTTGATTCAGGAGGTAAATCTAATTTATAGGAGACAGTGCCAACTCTCTGCAATACTTGAAAGGGGCCATAGAATCTAGGTGATAATTTTCCCAACCTTTTCTGCCTTAAGGACATCTGTTTGTATGGCTGCAACTTGAGATACACCCAATCACCAACTGAAAATTCCCTCATGGTCCTATGTTTATCAGCAGAAATCTTCATTCTCTCTTGAGCTGCTACTAAATTCTATTTCAATAAGGAAATAAGCTGCTGTCTGGACTTCAAGTGTACCTCCACACTGTCTACCTTAGTAGTGCCAAGAATGTAATCTAGGAGTCTTGGTGGAGCAAAACCATATAAGGCCTCAAAAGGAGTCATCCGGAGAGAGACATGAAAATTGGTATTGAACCAAAATTCAGCTAAGGGTAACCACTCCACCCAAGATTGAGGTCTATCTGCAGCAAAGGCCCTTAGATAATGCTCTAAACTCTTGTTGACTACCTCTGTTTGCCCATCTGTTTGTGGATGGTAGGCTTTTGACATGGCAAGCTGCACACCTTGTAACCTCATCAATTCTTGCCAAAAATGTGATGTAAACATAGGGTCCCTGTCACTCACAATTGTGGCAGGCATACCATGCAATTTAAAGACATATTGCATATACAGGTGAGCTACTTTAGTTACAGAATAAGGGTGTGACAATGGTACAAAATGGACAAACTTAGTAAATCTATCCACCACTACTAACACCACATCCTTCAATTGAGACTTGGGAAGTCCTTCCACAAAATCCATGCTCACATCAGTCCAAGGCTTTTCTGGTATTGGTAAAGGTTGCAAGAGGCCAGCTGGATTACAAGTTTCATACTTCAATCTTTGACAAGTGTCACACTCTCTAACCATCTTTCTCACATCAGCTCTCAAGCCAGGCCAATAGAAGTCTCTTTTAACCCTGTGTAAGGTCTTTAAGAAGCCTGAGTGACCTCCTAATGGGCTGTTATGAACCTGGTGCAGAACAGCAACCTTCAGGGCTTCACAAGTGCCTAGGTAGATTCTTCCCTTGTACAACAACAAACCATTCTGCAAAGAATAATTCTTAGGAGCAGCCTGCCCTGAACTTAAGGCTTGTAGAATACCTTGCACCTGCTGGTCCGTAGCATAGCTTGTTTTGAGATCACTCAACCAAGCTGGAGATGGAAAAGAGAGCATACACAAAACACCCCCTTGGAAGTCTAACTCATCCTCATAATTAAGAGAAGCAGGTTCAGCCATATCAGAGGGCATCCCAGCAGTCACATCAACCTCAGTGTCAATTTTTCTAGACAATGCATCAGCAACAAGGTTTTCCTTACCCTTTTTATATTGGACAACAAATGCATATCCTAATAATTTGGTAAACCACTTCTGTTGAGTAGGAGTACCAATTTTCTGTTCAAGTATGTACTTAAGGCTTTGTTGATCAGTTCTAACAATAAAAGGTCTACCAATCAAGTAAGCTCTCCACCTTTTAACAGCAGTAACCAGAGCTAATAACTCTTTTTCATACGTAGACAAGCTCAAATTTCTTCCCTTGAGGGCTTGGCTATGAAAGGCAATAGGTCTGCCTTGCTGCATCAAAACAGCCCCCAACCCTTTACCTGAAGCATCACACTCTATAACAAAAGGCTTATCAAAGTTTGGAAGAGCCAACACAGGTGATTGAACCATGGAAGCCTTTAATTTCTGGAAAGCTTGCTCAGCCTCCTCAGACCAAGAGAATGCATCCTTCTTCAATAAGGCAGTTAAGGGAGCAGCAATCTGTCCATATCCCTTAACAAATTTTCTATAATAACCTATGAGCCCCAAAAACCCTCTTAAAGACCTAAGATCAGTAGGAGTAGACCACTGTTGCATGGCAGCAGTCTTTTTAGGATCAATGTGAACCCCAGCACTAGTGATGACATGCCCTAGGTACTCAACTTCATTACAAGCAAATTTGCATTTGGATCTTTTTGCATATAGTTTATTTAAGGCCAAAACCTCTAGGACAGATCTCAGATGAGTCACATGCTGAGATAAGGAAGTGCTATAAACCAAGATATCATCAAAAAAAACTAAAACAAATTTTCTGAGATAAGGTCTAAAAACCTGGTTCATCAAGGATTGGAAGGTTGAGGGAGCATTGGTTAAGCCAAATGGCATTACCAAGAATTCATAATGTCCCTCATGTGTTCTAAAGGCTGTTTTGGGAACATCCTCCTCCTTCATTCTGATTTGATGGTATCCGGATCTTAAATCAAGCTTGGAGAAGACAGTTGCTCCATTCAACTCATCTAACAGCTCATCAATGACTGGAATTGGAAACTTATCCTTCACAGTGATGTTGTTCAATGCTCTGTAATCAATGCACATCCTCCAAGACCCATCTGCCTTTCTTGCTAACAAGACAGGTGAAGCAAAAGGACTGGTGCTATTTCTAATTGACCCCACAGACAACAACTCTCTCACAATCTTCTCAATTTCATTCTTCTGATAGAAGGGGTATCTATAGGGTCTTTGACATACTGGTTGAGAGCCTTCCATGAGAGTGATCTGATGTTCATGACCCCTCATAGGTGGTAAACCAGTAGGAGTTTCAAAGACCTCTCCAAATTCCTGCAATAACAACTCCACTTCTGCAGGTACACTAACCTCCAGCACCTCACCAGCTATAGGAGTGATATGAAGTAATAACCCCTTCCTCACTGATCCCTTAAGCAACTGACTACAATCCATGAAGGAAGTGGCTGAAGAGGGACTTAAACCATGCAGCAAAACCTGTTGATTCTTGTAATGGAATTCCATAGTCATTACTTGGAAATTCCAATGTATCACACCTAAAGTACTCAGCCACTGAGTACCCAACACAGCATCACAACCTCCCAATGCCAAAACATGAAATTGCACATCAAATTCCACTCCTTGTACACCCACTAGTACACCACTACAAAAACCTTGAGTTTTCACCATAGTACCATTAGCCACCTTAACTTCTAAAATTCTTGAAACATCAACCTTTAACTGTAAGCTAGAGACTACTAATGCATCCACAAAATTATGAGTACTCCCCGTGTCAACCAATAACACTAACTCACTGCCATTAATCTTGCCTCTAACCCTCATAGTGCCTGGTGTAGGGGTTCCAGTTAAGGCATACAATGTAATTCCTACATCTTCTTCCTGTTCAACTGGTTTATCAAGATCACTGCCCATTTCCTCCTCCAACTCAGTAATGTGCACTCCAGATTGCAACTTAGGTGTAATTTCAATTCCCTCTAACAGAAACAGTTTAACATTTTTGCACTTATGCCCAGGCCCCCACTTTTCATCACAATTATAACACAACCCTTTCTTTCTCCTTTCATCCATTTGAGCAAGGGTAAGCCTTTTAACTGGTATTCTTGGTTTAGTATCTAACATTGCATTATTCTTAGGCAACCCAAGGATTGAAGTGTTACCTGATTCTTGATGAGTTCTTATACTTTTTCTGCTGCTCCAAACATATTCTTCTTGAATCTTGGCTAATCCAAAGGCTTCATTCAAAGATTGAGGATTGAGCATTCTTATAGGCAACCTTATTTCGTCCCTTAAACCACTCAAGAAGCAACTGAGCTTATGTAAGGGGGAAAGGCCTTTAACTCTGTTAGACACAGCTTCAAATTCTGCCTTATACAAGGCCACAGTTGAAGTTTGCCTCATCCTGGTCAACACTTCCATAGGATCATCGTAGGCACTAGTTCCAAATCTCATATGCAAGGCTGGTACAAAAGAATCCCAATCCGAGAAAACCCTTGCTTCTTCAGCCTCTTGGAACCAAACCAATGCCTCTAAATCCATGTGGAAGGAGGCTATCAATAACTTTTCTGTAATTGGGGTTTGGTAATACCCAAAATACTGGTTAGCCTTGTAAACCCAATTAGCTGGATCAACACCAGAAAATCGCGGGAAATCCAACTTCACAGACTTGGCCAGTGGCATGGTTGAAGAACTTGAAATTGCATTTGATTGCACATTCCTCTGTGGAGAATTCTGGGTTACATCTGTGGAATTCAACTTCTGTAAAATCACATTGATGTTCTGATTCATCTCATTCAAGGTTCTGGTGTGAATACCTTGAATCTTTTGTATTTCTTGGATGTCTCTGTTATGGTGATCAGAGGTGGTACGGAGAGAAGCAATGGCTTCATTCACCATATTCATGGCAGCAGCTCGTGTCTCAGTCATGGCAGGAACGGTGCTCTGATACCAGTTGTTAAGACTATATTTGCTGGTTTAATGGGTAGCTGGATTCGAGGTCAGCTAGGCCTCCAATTTGAGAGAAAAGCGAAACAGGGAAATAGAAAGAGGGAAGAAAAGATTGCATTCCAATTATATCCCCATGTCTTTACAATTAATTGTCTTTTATACAATTCCCATACAACTGTCAATGACCATTGGTTCCTAACAACTCTAACTGACTAACAACCCACATATGGGTACTTGTACACGTATACAGCTATCATCTATCACGGCCCACTAGCCACTAGTCACTGCTGCACCTGTTGTGTCCTAGCTTGCATCACAACCTGCACTGCCCATCACAACGCACTGCACATCACAGCACCCTCCACTGCATCACGTGCATCATGGTTTGCACTGCATCCTATTTTTACACAACATACAACCAACACCCTCTCCTATTATACATCAGCACTATGCCTAACAGAAGTTTATCTAATTACTAAAAATTATTACATAAGTGTAAGGACATAGATTTGGCAGCGTGGCCAAATGATGGATGAACCGGCCCAAAGGGCCCAAAATAATAAATTTGTAGAGAGTAGGCTGAGAAAATTGAGTGAAAGTGAATTGAACAGTAGATAAGATGAGTTTAGATAGTCAGAATAATAAAATGAACAAGTCCAACCTCAAATAATTGTCCTCGGCAAACATCTGAGGAAGTCAATTCTTATATATTGCTCTTCACTTATTTACAAGTCTGGTTTTTTAATAGCTACAATATTTCTTTCTCGATTTCTCGATCCCTTTCTCCCATTGCATTCACTTCCTTTTATACTCCCTTCTTCTTTTCTCTTTTTTTTTTTTCTTCCACGTGCAGGCCCAATAGTTAGCCTTGATACTTGTCCCATCAACACCTTCCTGAAATCCTTAGATAATAGCTATAAGGCTGAAAGTTACTATTCAGCTATCATTTCTTCATTAATGCGTCCAAAGGGTTAGCTGTTGAGCCTTTAATGCGGTAGTAGCAGCTTTTCTTTTAGATAATATCTTATTCTCATTCATCCTGTACATCGGTAGGATATGTCTTAAGCAACAGAACTTTTCAGTACCTCATATCAAATAAAAAAATGTATATCATGACTTTTGCATTACTAAGCAGATAATTTATTTCTTCTCAAACTACCTCCTTATTCTACATAGTCAACAATAGATAGTGAATCTTACTATCTACTTCTTCTAAGCTACTGATTCGTCCTCGGACATTTGGACCTCCTCAAACGAACCTAAGGCCCACTATACATACTTGGGCCTATAACCCTACAATAAGAATTATAAGTAAAATTTGGACTAAAAAGAAATTACAACACAACTTACACATACAGTATATATTAGAAAATTTTAGTAAATAAACATAGTATAATGGGTATACTATTTTTCAATAGGTATTCTAAAATTAAAATACCACTTTTACATCATTAGTGTTTAATTTTTCATATTCGTTGTAAGTATTATATATATATATATATATAATAAGTAAATATTAGAGAAAGTTCAAATAAAATTTGAAATTAGAATTCAATTATTTTATGTCATTTGTCTAAATTTATGTAAGAACCACACCATAATTATCCACTAAAATTTTTTAATCTTTGTGCCAAGTGAGTTAATGAGTGCAAAATACTAAGAATCTAAAATTAATGAACTATAATTTAAAAAAAAAAAAAAAACTAATCACATATATTTAATACAAATCATCACACAACAAAAATCATCACACATTTTATCTTATTAAAAATTAGAAGAAAAAAAAATGATCATAAGTAGTATTAAATTTGAGTAAGAATTTTAATATATAACTAATTATGTTTACTTTAAAAAAATGATTTGACTAATTATTTATATTTTTATAATAAAAATTGTGTTTAATTTTAAATGTATCCATACATATGCATGTATTACATGCTTTTTTTTTAAATAATTTGACTAATTATTTATATTTTTATAATAAAAATTGTGTTTAATTTTGAATGTATTCATGCGTTTACATGCTGGTCTATATATATAATAATAAGTGATACTGAGAAAAACTCAAATTAGAATTCTAAATTAGAGTTTCAATTTTGCGTCGTGTCTCCTAAATTATTTATACTTAAAGAATTTTATTTCTTAATTTTAGAATCAAATGTGGGACCACATCATAAATATTCATCTAAGTAAGTTATTAAGCACAAAAACTAAAAAGTTTAGAATAAATGAATTATAAAAAAATAAAAAATAAATTGTATTTAAGTGAGTTAATGAATTATACCTAATAATATCCTTATAAAATTTTTTAAAGAGTTAACAAAATATAAAAATGATTATCAATTGTATTTAAATTATATATATAAGAATTATTTATGCATCTTATTGTATATCTTTAAGTGTATCTATGCATATGCATGAGGTTACAAGCTAGTCTATATATATATATATATATATAATAATAATAATAATAATAATAATAATAATAATAGGTAAAGCGGAGAGAAAATCTAATTAAATTTCAAATTGAAATTCAATTAGTGTCTAATTTTATACCATGTGTCTCATCTAATCTAAATTTTAGAATTTTGTGTCAAGCAAGTTAATTTAGGTAAAAATTGAATTTCAATTAGAGTTTAATTTTGCGCCACGTTTCCCATTTAATCTAAATTTTTAAATTTTTGTGCCAAATTAGTTAATTTAATGTAGAAAACGAGGAGTTCAATATAATAAACCATAAAAAACATAATCATATAACTAAAATAATTCTAATTTATAAGTCATATATATATTAATAGTTAAAGCGGAGAGAAAATTTAATTAAATTCTAAATTGGAGTCTAATTTTGTGTCACGTGTCATTTAACTTTTAAATTTTTGTGTCAAGTGAATTATTAGGTGCAAAAATCAAAAGGTTTAAATTCAATTAATTTTTAAATTTTTGTGTCACGTGTCATTTAATTTTTAAATTTTTGCGTCATGTACCTCATCTAATTTGTTAATTTTTCTGGCAAGTGAATTATTGGAAGCAAAAACCGAAGAGTCTAGATCCAATTAAATTTCAAATCATATATATATATATATATATATTATATGTAATTGTGATTGTTTTTAAATGGACTCATGCATATGCACGGAATTACACACTAGTCTATATATATAATAATAGGTAAAGCAGAGAGAAAATCCAATTAGATTTCAAATTGGAATTAAATTAGAGTCTAATTTTACGCTATGTGTTTGATCTAATTTAAGTTTTTAAATTTTTGTGCCAAGTGAGTTAATTCAATGTAAAAATTAGATTTCAATTAGAGTTTAATTATGTACCATGTGTCTCATCTAATCTAAGTTTTATAATCTTTGTGTCAAATGAGTTAATTTAGTGTAAAAAACAAGGAGTCTAATATAAGTAAACTATAAAAAATATAATTTTTGAATGATTTTATATTTATGAGCCTTTATTTTTTGTATAACTATACACAATTCAAGTTTAGAAGTCATATATATATATTAATAGCCAAAGTTAAGAGAAATCCTAATTAAATTCTAAATTGGAGTCTAATTTTGCGCCATATGTCTCATTTAATTTTTAAATCTGTATGTCAAGTGAATTATTAGGTGCAAAAATTAAAGAATCTAAATTCAATTAGATTCTAATTTGAATTTTAATTGAAGTTCAATTTTGCACATGTGTTCCATCAATTTTTTTAATTTTTGTGGCAAGTAAATTATTGAATGCAAAAACAAAAGAGTTTAGATCTAATTAGATTCCAAATTATATATATGTAATTGTAATTGTAATTATTTTTAAATGTATCCGTGCATATGCACGGGATTACACACTAGTCTATATATATAATAATAGGTAAAGCAGAGAGAAAATTCAATTAAATTTCAAATTGGAATTCAATTAGTGTCTAATTTTATGCCACGTGTCTCATCTAATCTAAATTTTAGAATTTTTGTGCCAAGTGAGTTAATTTAGGTAAAAATTGAATTTCAATTAGAGTTTAATTTTGCATCATGTGTTCCATTTAATATAAATTTTTAAATTTTTGTGCTAAATTAGTTAATTTAATGTAGAAAACGAGGATTCCAATATAATAAATAAAAAAAACATAATCATATAACTAAAAAAATTCAAATTTATAAGTCATATATATACATATCTATATATATAATAATAGGTAAAACAGAGAGAAAATCTAATTAAATTTTCAATTGGAATTCAATTAGTGTCTAATTTTACGCCATATGTCTTATCTAATTTAAATTTTAGATTTTGTGCAAAGTGAGTTAATTTAGGTAAAAATTGAATTTTAATTAGAGTTTAATTTTGTGCCACATATCCCATCTAATTTAAATTTTTAAATTTTTGTGCCAAATTAGTTAATTTAATGTAGAAAACGAGGAGTCTAATATAATAAACCATAAAAAAATATAATCATATATATAATATGTAATTGTGATTGTTTTTAAATGTATCCGTGCATATGCACGGAGTTACACACTAGTTGTGATAGTTTTTAAATGTACCCGTGCATATGCACGGGGTTACACACTAATCTATATATATAATAATAGGTAAAGCAGAGAGAAAATCCAATTAAATTTTTAATTGGAATTCAATTAGTGTCTAATTTTACGCCATGTGTCTTATCTAATCTAAATTTTAGATTTTGTGCAAAGTGAATTAATTTAGGTAAAAATTGAATTTCAATTAGAGTTTAATTTTGTGCCACATATCCCATCTAATTTAAATTTTTAAATTTTTGTGCCAAATTAGTTAATTTAATGTAGAAAACGAGGAGTCTAATATAATAAACCATAAAAAAATATAATCATATATATAATATGTAATTGTGATTGTTTTTAAATGTACTCGTGCATATGCACGGCATTACACACTAGTATATATTAATAGGTAATGCTGAGAGAAATTTCAATTAAGTTTTAAATTGAATTCTAATTGTTGTCTAATTTTGCGCCATATGTCCTATTTAAGTTTTTTTAATTTTTGTTCTAGGTGAGTTAATGAGGTGCAAAACACGAAGGGTCTAATATAAATAAATCATCAAAAACTCAATAAAAAAAAGGAAGAGTAAACTTATATGTATATCTAAAAGAAATTAAAATAAAAAACTAAATAAAAGAGAGAGTATAAATTGAATCCATATATGTGTGTAATTGTAATTTTTTTTAATTGTACCGTGCATGTGCATGAGTTATACACTAGTTTATATATATAATAATAGCTGAAACTGAAAGAAACTCAAATTAGAATTTCAAATTAGAGTTCCAATTTTGCACAATGTGTCTTAAATTATTTATTCTTAAAGAGTTTTATTTTTTTAATTTTAGAATAAAATATAGGACCATATCATAAATATTCATCTAAGTAAGTTATTAAGTACAAAAACCAAAAAGTCTAGAATAAATGAATCATAAAAAAAAAAATGCTTCACAATAATTTAAAAAAGAAAACATGGACAATTTATATTTTATTCCTAATAATATCTTTACAAAATGTTTTCAAAAGTTAAGAAAATATAAAAAAACTACCAATAATATTTAAATTATATATATAAGAATTATATTATGTATCTTATTGTATATCTTTTAGTATATCTTTACAATTGCATGGAGTTACAAACTAGTATATATTAATAAGTAAAACTCAAATAAAGTTAAAATAGAATTTAAAATTAAAGGCCAATTTTGCGTTATATATATAAAATTATATGGGGATAATTTTATGACAGTGTACAATCTAATTATTTTTAATTTTGCTATCAACTGCAGAAGCCAGTGAGACGAAATTAATAACACATTAAAGGCTCATGCTTTGGGAATCGGTAGTACCAATCCAAATCCATCGGACCTACTTCATGATAGTACAACTGTGAAGCATGTTTAAAAAGTAAAAACACACAATTATCCATCTCTCTATGGTCGGTAGTCTCTCTCTTATATTCGTTACCCTTATAATGTAATCTAAAAAAAGAGATTAGAGAGAATTTTTTTACCAGCCATACAAATTCAAAGGTTTTTTCTTCACACAAATGCCCATCATGTTACAAAATGACCCACCATAAAGCTACAACCCTAAGGATTTATTTATTTATTTATATTTAGTCTTTTTTTTTTTAATTTGCGAAACTTCCAATCACCAATAGAGATTGAAGATTCAAAAGCGTGGATGGATATTTTGGATAAACATCCTCACTAATGTTCATCTTTCTGTGTAATTTTTCCATTTAGTTTTGATTCTCTTAATTGATATAGTGATGGGTTTGAGCATTTTTTTACTTTAGTTTGACTACATCGCCAATGTAGGCGAACAGAACCTCATCTATCTTTGGATAGGACATGATTGGTGGCCAAAAAAGGTATTCCTTAAGTCGTTGGAAGGCCAAGGCACACTCCTCGGTCCACTCAAACCCTTTCCATTTGTTCATCAAGAGGAAAAAAGGTTTGCATCTGTCCGCTGATTGAAAGATGAACCGATTCAAGGCAGCGATCATCCCTGTCAGTTTCTGGACTTCTTTGGGATTCCAAGGTGGTTACATGTTGTTAATTGCTTTAATCTGGTTAAGGTTAACCTCGAATCCGCGATGAGCGACTAAGTAGCCCAAAAACTTGCCTGAACCCACACCAAAGGTGCACTTGGAAGCATTTAGGCACAGCCTGTGTTTCCTAAGAATTTCAAAAATGTCTCCGAGGTCTTTGACGTGCTCGGACACAACCTTGCTCTTCACCATCATGTCATCTATGTAGAGCTCGATATTCTTACCCAACTATGGCTTGAACATTTTGGTCATCATCCTCTAATAGGTAGATCTCGCATTCTTCAATCCAAAGGGCATCACTTTGTAATGATAGTTTCCGATGGGAGTGAGGAAAGCTATCTTCTCTTGATCGTCTAGGGTTAGAGGTTTCTAGTGATATCCTTGAAAGGCGTCTAAAAAACTCATCTGTGGGTGGCCTGCAGTTGCATCCACAAGCTGGTCTATCCGAGGCATTGGAAAGGGATCCTTCGGACAAGTCCTGTTTAGGTCTGTGAAATCCACACACACTCGCCACTTCCCACTCTTCTTTTTGACCAACACAATATTGGCCAGCCACTCGGGGTAAAAAACCTCCTTGATAGCCCCAACCTACTTAAGCTTTTTTACCTCATCTCTGACGACATCAGCATAAGTCTTAGATGATCACCGAGGGAGTTGCCTTTTAGGGGTGGCAGATGGATTAACGTTCAAATGATGGCAGATGAAGCTCGGATCTACCCCCAGGGTTTCATACGCATTCCACGTGAACACATCAACATTCCTCCTAAGGAACTCTATTAGTTCTTCCTTCTCTAGAGGAGGCAACAAAGCTCCAATCAGAAAGAATTTCTCCGGGTCGTCACCAATAACAAACATTTCTAAATAATCACACTTCGCCTCCTCGCCTGATTCCTTGATAGGTGACCCTGGAGCCTTTAACTGCTATAAGCCCTTTTGAGCTGAGGCCGAGGGTGCAGCCCTGGGCTGATGCAAGATGGCATCCACTAGGCACTGCCTAGTCGTGGTCTGACTCCCAATAATCTCTTTAACTTGACCCTTCGATAGGTATTTCGCCTTCTAGTGCAGAGTCGAAAAGACGGCTCCCAAGGTATGAAGCTAGGGTCTGACTACAATGGCTGTATAGGGGGAATAAGCATCCACCACTATTAAATCCACTTCTACGACTTCGAAGCCGGTTTGTACAGGTAGTCTGATCTGACCCTTCAGAATGATAATCTTCCCATCGATGCTTACAAGGGGGGAATCGTAGGCTGTTAAGTCCTCGGGTTTCAACTGCAGGCCCTTGTATAAGTCAGGGTACATAATCTCAACACCGCTACCTGGATCCACCATTACCCTTTTCACGTTGTATCCCTCAATCCTGACTGTGATCACCAAAGCATCATCGTGGGGTTGTATAGTTCCAATCTTATCCTCGTCTGAAAAGCCCAGCATTGGCTGGATATCAGCCCTGGCCCTTTTCGGCTCAGCATTAGAATCCTCAACAAGTAGCCGAGCCACAGACATGACTCTAGAAGGACAAGAGCCGATCCTCCCTAGAGCAACAAAGATAACATTTATCGTTCCTATGGAAGGCCTCGAAGAATTATCTCTTTGGTTCTCTAAGCTTACCTGTCCCCCCTAACCACTGGAATAATGCAAGAACTACTTGAGTTTTCCCTCTCGGACTAGCTGGTCCAAATGGTCCCACAAATTCCTGCAATCCTCAATGGTGTGTCCTAGGTCCTGGTGATAATGGAAATAAAGGTTCTGATTGCGCCTCACAGGATTACCTGCCATCTTGTTTAGCCATTAGAAGAACGGCTCGTTCTTGATCTTTTCAAGGACCTGATGCACCGGCTCTCGGAATACTGCGTTAACCACCTGAGTGTAGGTAAGCATCGATTACCCGGCAAAGTCTCTTCAGGGTCGATTATTATTTTGTCGATTCTACCTAAAATCACTCCTCTCTTGGGGGATAACCTTAGTCTTTCCTCTCCCCTGCTGCTAGTCTTCCTCAACCCTTTTGTACTTATCAATCTGATCCATAAGTTGGCGTACACTGGTAGCAGGCTTACCAGTCAGAGATTTCCTTAAGCCGTGCTCGGACAGGAGGCCGACCTTAAAAGTACTGATGGCCACATCATTGAAATCTCCATCTATCTCGTTGAACATCTCCCAGTATCTATCCGAGTATGTTTTTAGAGTTTTTTCCCCTCTTATGGATAAGGATAGTAGCGAATCCAGAGGCCGTGGAACTCTGCTACACGTGATAAAACGAGAGCCAAATGCTCGGGTAAGCTCCTTGAAGGAGTTTATGGAATTTGCCCTCAGGCCATCGAACCATCTTATTGCCACAGGTCCCAAAACTGGACGGGAAAACCTTGCACATTAAGGCCTCATCCTTGGAATGGACGGTCATCCTCTAGTTGAAATGGCTCACATGCTCTACAGGGTCCATTCAACTATTGTAAATGGTGAACGTGGGTTGATGGAATCGCCGAGTAAGCTTTGCCCCTTCAATCTCGTGCGTGAAAGGTGATCTGGAGATTTAATTCAACGCCTTGCTCATGGCATCTTTTACTAGGCCTTTACGAGGTGGGCTTCTGTGCCTACGCCTATGATGGCGCTCTTAACCGTGGGTGGAAGGCTTGCTCGGCAGAGTCCCTGACCCTTGCCTATGATTAACGTCTTCTTCATCCCGAGAGGAACTATCAGAGCTAGAAGGAGTTCGTTTTCACCGTGCGCAATGCAACTTCTTTTCTAAGTTGTCAATCTTCAGTTGCATGGCTTTTTCATTATCTACCCTTCGGGAGATGTGAGTTCCCACCTAAGATTGGCATCTACCTGTATGCGTAGTATGCACACTACCCTCCAAATCCCCTTCACGCTTAAGGTTAAGAAAATTACCTTGTCGTTGGAAAACCTGCAGACTCTGCCTGGTGCGGACTTGATCCCACTATTGTTAGCCGTTACATTCATAATCACACAAGTACTCCCCAAAGACAACACCAATTGTGGGGACACATTTGCGATCCAAGCCCAAAATGTATGGATGTTGGCTCAACGAGCCCAAAACAATAAATTTTTAGAGAATGGGTTAAAGAACTAGGCCATAATGAGTCCAACAACGAATAGAGTTGGTTTATGGGATGGTCAAGCTGTGCGTTGGTCAACTGAAAATCTGAGGATTATTCTCGGATTAGATCTGAAGAGCTTAAATTTTAAGTATATTCAATGAGCGTGATTTTTCTCCTCCTTCCTGCTTGTTCATCCCCTCATTATATATCTCTCTTTGGACCATCTTGATCCTATACTTGTCGGTCATTTGAGCCTCTACTTGAGTATCTGTCCCGTCAGACTCCCTCTTCAGCTTTTTATGAGTCATGGTAGCCAAGGCGGCACTGTTCAGGGGTCTTCTCCATATAAATGAGGCCAAAAAGTGGCTGCAGTGCATTTAATGCGGTGGTAGCAACTTTCCTCCTAATATTTTTTGGGTTTCCCTCTTCTTGTACGTTTGTGATGTATGCCCCTGTCACAGGAGCTTCTTGGCAAGTCTCCTTGGTTGCTGGAATGCATATTCAAGCTGCATCTACCACGTCCGAAGGTATATTCCTTCTCGGACCTCTTTCTTATTCGTGTCATGATCGTTAAGTTTTGAATGTGAACCATTCATCACTATTCGCTCGTCCTCGGATCATTCACGTTCTCGGCCAGGGCCCAAGGCCCAATATATAATTTTAGGCTCTTAACCCTACAGTATCTTTTATTTTATTGATACCTTATAAGAAACTCGTGAATTCTTATAATTTTTGCTATTTCCTAGATACGTATATATAATTATATAATTTGGGAGATGATTATATTTCAATTTATATGAGTGACATATAATTTCATTTGATGCATGTGTGGATAGGTATCAAATACATTTTTAAGGACCTTACGGTGTATTGTTGGATACAAATTTCCTAATTATTTTTTGCATAATGTTCATATCAGCATATCTATGATATGTATTGGTGTTAATTATTTTGAATGGGAATAATGATTGCTTACAAAATAACTCGTTGGATTATTTTATTAATGTGCATAAGAGACAATATACCAGTTCAACATGTCATGGCCAACTTTAATTGGTGAAAAATTATTAATTCAAGGGAAATGATTGACCGAAAAAAAAAATTATGTGTTTAGATTTCTAACAAAAATAAGAATCATTGTGATCTATTTTTAGGATATTAGTTCGCGGAAAATAATATTGTGTTCATTATACCCATGATAAAGTTTGTGAAATGAAAATTTTTATGTGAATTGGTCTTGCAAGTTTATAAGAGCAAGATTTCCAATCCTTAACCTAATTAGTTTTGTTCTAATTTTTATTTACTCCCCCTCCCCTCTCTCAATCCAAACATGCCATATAGTTTTTTTCATTGTGATTAAGAAGATGTAAACCACTCACATTGTTACAAGTTGGAACTGTTCCCAAGCTTATTTGAAAACATAATACACTTATCCATTTAAGATCTTCAAAAATAGAGAGAAAAAAGTGCATCAAAGAAGAAAAACACACAATATCATCATGTATATTGTGCATTAATTTTTTTTCATGTATTATTATGCCTATAACTTGGAATTTTTCTTCTTCTTTCCCACCTCTTTAAGTTTATTATCTATAATCTATAACATATATAAAACTTTTTCTTCATAAGTTTTAGAGGTCTTACAACTTGAAGGAAAATTATTTAGTCCACTTGGAGGACCATCTTATTAATGTCTAGTGGTCCTCCCACTCAATAATATAAAGTCATTAGTACAAATTTATTGAGTCAGATCCTACCCATCATCTTAACTAGCAAGTACTGTACCTCCTAAAAAAGGGGGCTACGGTAGAATTACCTTATACATACATACATATATGTATATATATATATATATATATATATATATTCAGATTTGAATTGAACACCTAGAAGGATAATTATGGTATGATCCCCGCATAAATCTAGACACATGACGCAAAATTAGACTTTAATTTGGAATTCTAAATTGACTTTCTCTAAGCTTTGCCTATTTATAGATAGATATAGATTCAGATTTGAATTGAACACCTAGAAGGATAGTTATGGTATGATCTCCACATAAATTTAGACATTTGGCGCAAAATTAGACTCTAAGTTGACTTTCTCTAAACTTTACCTATTTATATATAGATATAGAGTCAGATTTGAAATGAACACTTAGAAAGATAATTATGGTGTGCTCCTCACATAAATCTAGACACATAGCACAAAATTGGACTCAAATTTGTAATTCTAATTTGACTTTCTTTTTGTTTTCCTATTAATATATATATATATATATTAAAATATCCAAATTAAATAAATTAAATAAATTAAAACCCTCCACAAAGAAACAGAAGAAGAAAAAAAAAAAAACCCATGTCACACTTACATAGGTGACATTACCAATTTCACTGGTACTTCCGGTTAGACATGGCAAAACGGATCAGAATTTGCTGACCTGATCTAAACTCAAATTTTTTTACTCGAACAGAAGGGGTTGACCCTTGACCCATCCTATATTTTTTTTTAGGTCAACCCGACCCGACCCAGCTAACCTGTGAATGACCCTTTTTAAAATTTTATTTTTTATGGTAAAAAACTAATAAAATTAAGACATAGTTGGTTTACTTTTTTGTTATGGGCTTTACACTGCACAACCCAAACTCAGTTAATAAATATAAATGCACATGATGTTGTTTTCAAATAAACATAATTTTCTTTTTTGAATGACGACTTTAAAAAAATGTATTAATATTTAATGCCATTCAAATATAATGGTTTTAAGAAAACAATTGAGACTTTAATCTCGTTGCATACAAACAAATTGAAAGATAATGATTAAGACATTCTTCTTGCTTCAATAATGCGATAAGTAAAGATTTTTAAATATTAAATGTCAGAGCACATATCAAGATAATTTAGTTACAGTAAACTTAACACATATATTTGAATTATAGACATGTATAAGAAGTATTCACAAGTGTAAAAAGAGTAAACCTAAAGTATATCAATAAAATTATGTATAAATTATAGATACTTGGCATGTTTTTTAACGGTTGATAGCCAAAATAGAAGACTTTTAAAAATAAAAGATGATATTTTTGGAGTGTATATTGCTTATCAATAACATAATATGACCACATTTAAATAAGTAAACAACCAAATTTTGATATGTATTCTAATAGAGTGGCAATTACAGTGTATCTAAAATTAAACACAACTATTAGATTATTTTTCAAGATATTAGATTAGTTTTCAAGTGTTTTATTTATTATTTTTTTATGTTTTTTATTCTTTGCCAAATTAGCTGTCCAATTGGGTATTTGTAAATTTGCTTTATATTTTGGAATGTTGATATTGTGTAGTAGTGAAACTTGTTTATTTATTTTAATTTTCGATTTTCAAAGGGTAGACCCATCCTTTTTTCTTTTTCTTTTTTTTCAGGTCAACCTGACCCGACCCAGCTAACCTATGAATGACCCTTTTTAAAATTTTATTTTTTTATTGTAAAAAACTAATAAAATTAAGACATAGTTGGTTTACTTTTTTGTTATGGGCTTTATACTGCACAACCCAAACTCAATTAATAAATATAAATGCACATGATTTTGTTTTCAAATTAACATAAATTTTTTTTTTTTTTGAATGAGGCCATTAAAAAAAATGTATTTATATTTAATGCCATTCAAATATAATGGTCTTAAGAAAACAATTGAGACTTTAATCTTGTTGCATGCAAACAAATTGAAAGATGATGATTAAGGCATTCTTCTTGCTTCAATAACGCGATAAGTAAAGATTTTTAGATATTAAATGACAATGCACATATCAAGATAATTTAGTTACAGTAAACTTAACACATATATTTGAAATTATAGACATGTATGAGAAGTATTCATAAACATAATTATAGACATATATTTAAAAGATGATATTTTCTGGAGTGTATATTGCTTATCAATAACATAACATGACCATGTTTAAATAAGTAAACAATCAAATTTTGATATGTATTTTAATAGAGTGCCAATTACAGTGTATCTAAAATTAAACACAACTATTAGATTATTTTTCAAGATATTAGATTAGTTTTCAAGTGTTTTATTTATTATTTTTTTATGTTTTTTATTCTTTACCAAATTAGCTATCCTATTGGGTATCTGTAATTTTGCTTTATATTTTGGAATGTTGACCAATTTTCACAACTATTTAATGTGACAGATTGTAATTGGTTGTTTATTATTTTCACATGGACCCACCACATTTTATTCACTACTCACAGTTAGCCACATCAAATAATTGTGAAAATAAATGTAAAATTGATTGTGGTTTTAGAATTTACTTTCTCATAAACAAGGGGGAACTAATTGACATTTTAAGTCGTCGAATACTTCTCATAAAAAAAATAATAATAAAAAGCCCCAAAATACTAATTACGCTCAACCCAATAGTGAAAATCCCACCGAGCTAGGATCCCCATGAAATTAGACCCAATTTAAGACAAATTCTTGAGCTGGGCTTTAGTAATTCATGAAGAGCCCAACATAGAGTGGGAAAAATCCCATTAAATATTGGTTATATCTGAGGTAGAGGGAGTCACGCTATGGCTAAGCAAAAGCACCTGCCCAAAGAGAAAAATAAAAGAATGCAATGAAGAAGGTGAAGTTGTTAACACGAATTTGTGAAAGCTTGTTGACAGAGCTCAATTAAAAAATTTTAGTGGAAAAAAAGCCAAAACAGATGAATAAACAAAAACAAACAATGAGAATTAATAGAAAAAGAAGATAATAACTCAACCAAAAAAAAAAAAACAAGAAGAAGAAGAAGAAGAAGACAAATGTTTCCAAAAGGGTGGAACTTTTTGTTCTTCCTTTTCTCTCTAATTTTCTCCTTATTTTGGCGGATTGCATATTGGTAGGCTTGGAGAGAAAACACCAAGGCTTCACTAGTTTTCTCTCATATTTTCTCCCACAACCAAATACATGAAAATATTATTTTATCTCCACTTTTCTCTTTTCCTTTTCCATCTCTCCCAAAATCACCTCAGCCAAACCTAAAGCTCAGATAATCCGCCCATAACAGACAAATTTGCGGAAATATTTATCATATGAAAGAAGTTTAAGGGATTTCTAATAAGGGTAAGGCTTAGTTTCATTGTACTCGTGCCGACACGATATGGACACATCAACCATTTCCTTCCAACAACGTTAAATAAATAATTAAAAATAAGAAAAAAACAAAGAAAAGTTGGCAGACGCTTTAAATGCTTCAAAGGATCAAGTTAAGTTTGTGTGCCCAATTATTAAATTGAACTAAGAAATGGACTAATCGATAGTTTTCTCAAAAAAAAAAAAAAAAAAAAAAAAACCGATGGGCTAATATATAATGTGCCCTCCGTGAGTTGAAGCCATTCGTCTAACTTGGCTTATAATTGAAGTTGCAACCAATCCAAGAGAAAGAAGGTAAACTATGTAACCAATCCTTTCTAAACCATTCCGTGGTGACAACTCATTAACTTTACAATTTTGCTTAAAAAATCTGTCTTCAAAGTTCAAACACATTCTCTCTATAAAAACCCAATTGGTATGTGCTGCTAATCAAAAACACATGCTAAATAGAAGTTGCTCAATCTTTTAATTAAGGGAAAAAAAAAGGTAGAAGCTAGCCATGGCTCTCTATAAGTATATCTTCATTTTGTCTTTGGCTTTAGCATTGCCACTCTCAAGCATCGAAATGAGGCTAGCATCTCGCCACATTTTGGATGCAACTCCAGCATTGACAAAACCAACAATCCCAACTTTGGTCAAGCCCTCAAACTCAATGCCACAATTGCCAAGTAGTACGGACTCAAGATTTTAAGCTAGTGGGGGCCAAAGTAATAAAAAAAAAAAAAAAAAAAAAATTCCAAATAGACATTCATATATTATCAAAAAATTATAGATATTCAAAATTGTTGTTTTTAAATACATAAAGATGCAATCATTTACCAATAAGAAAAAAACAAAAACAAAATAATGTTTTTTTAATAATGTTTTAATAATTTTAGTTTTTAGCACCTCAAAAAGCTACTCTATTTATTTTACCACCTCACTTTACAAAACATCAAATATCAAATGTTTTATTTTTTTTATCACTTCATCTAAAATAATATAAACAACTCATTAAAATAATAAAATAAGAGAGAGAATTTGAGTTTTTTAATTGAAGGAAGAAATATAATCTTAATAAAATATTGTATTTTATTTTTAACAACTTGCTACAGTCAACTGGTACTTATACCAGTTTATTGTAGTTACAAAAAATTTAGCTTTAGCTTCTTTAATAACACATAATTTTTTTTTTCTGTGGTAGTAAAATAGTTTTTTTTTTTTTTTTTTTTGCTAAAATACAATCACTATTGTGAAAATTTTTAATGTTTTTGTTAAGGTTTTGAGTTGCATAGTTGCAATTTGGACGAGGCTAGTTAGACTTATTGAGGTGAAGGTGAATCTAAGGTTTTGGAAGGGGCCAACAACAAAAATTAAACATATAATAAGTATATAAAAAAAAAAAGTTAGACTTGGGAGGCCGCGCCCCCCTTGGGCCTCCACCTGAGTCCATCCCTGCCAAGCACCCAAAATCCCTCTTGGCATTTCTGGCACACCAAAGGATCTGAGTTCCATGTCTGCCAACTCTGCAGAAAGCCACATTACCAGCAATCACTAAGGGCCTAATCAACATTGCAGTAACCGTTACACATTACCAGCAATCACTAAGTTTGCCAATTAAACACATATGCATGCAGTTCTAAAAGTGACACTACCTTTCGATGTCATATATAGTTTACTTCTAAAATAAATGACTCTTTGGACGTGAGGGATTATAACAAGTCCTTCAATCCTTGGTTTGTTGCTATACTATTCGTATTCGGGTTGTCCCCAGTTAGTCTATGTACACTTGCTACAAATAATTATTCAAATAAAATAAGTCATTTATGCACAATATTTTCCATTTCTAGGAAAGTTTTCCTCCATTGTGAATTTGGACTGGATTTGTGAATTTTAGGCCTTTGGGAATGTGACATATATATAAAATATTTTTTTGGGTGTAAATTACAAAAACCTATTTTAAGATTTGGAGAAGTTGTTCCTCCCTCAAATTTAATGGAAATGACATTCCAATCTCTGGTTATTTGAGATTTTGAAGAAGTCAATAAATTAATCATTTTATAATAACAATAACATAATATTCTAATTTTTGAAAAAAAATTCCATTTAACCAAACCTAACCATAGTTAGTGAAAGATTTTAAGATTAAATATTATTTTTCTTGTCATCAAACTTAAAAAAAAAAATTTAAAATATTCTATTACTAGTATTAACTATTAACAAAATGATTATTTTATTAATTTCCTTCAAAACTTAAGGGATGAAAGTGTCATTTCCATTAAGTTAAGGGTCAAAGTATCACTTTCCTAAGCTACAAGGAAATTTTTTGTAAGTTACCCCTGTTTATAATATTCAGTTTCCAATTTTAGGCTAGATTTTTTTTTTTTTTGAAAGTATATTTGATAGACTCAATGTGATTGATAGGAAAATCCAAGCATATTTTGGCCCAAATTAAAAAGGATCAAACAATAAAATGCCCAATAACACTAAAAGAGCCCAACAAGAAGGCTAGAAATTGATTGGGCCTAATTAAATTGAATTGCCCCGATTTAGACCGTTTTGACTTGGAGCCTACTTCACTTGTTCATTGTCAACGTAAATATTTTTGTTTAAGAAATATTTAAAATATATATAATTTATTTTTTATACCTATCCTCTTGTAATAAATTTTTGTACATATTCTATTGCCATCCCCAAAACTTTTTTTTTTCCTTTCCTTTTGCACTCTCATTGTTGTCACTTTCATTTCTCTTTCATATCTATCTCATTAATGTCAAACCCACTTCATTTGGAATGGTAAAGTACCTTCAACCTGCCCCCTTGCCTTTTGACCTGTCTCGCTTCCATCCCAAAGAGATCTTCCTTTGTCCGTTGCCATTCCTAAATTTGTAAATATTTAATTTTCAATTTTAGGCCCTTTTTTGTTGAAAATATATATTTTCTAGGTTGATTAGAGTACTAACATTAGGGGGTGTAAACACCTCTTAGTTGCTATTTTACAACTCAAGACACTCAAAACTCACTTCATCTGGATTTGTATACTTAAAAAAATTTGTAGCTTACTGTTTATAGGTTGTAAAGCAAAAAAAAAAAAAAATTAATCTTGTGGTAGTGTGTGAAGAGAAAAAGAGAGTGAGAAGAAAGAGAGAGAGAGAGAGAGAGAGAGAGAGAGAGAATAGTACTTTTTATTAGTTTATTATGTAGTTTATTTTATTTTATTGGGTTGTATGTAGAAATAAGAATTAAGATGTTGGATGAGTTGTAAAATGAGTTGGTAAAATAGATAAACTGATGTTTAAGGATGCATTTTTTTTTTTTTTTTTTTTTTTTTTTTTGCATTCTCAAATACTAGTGCTCTTATAATTGATCGCAAATTCAGATCTAGATTTAATTTTAGAAACTTTTAAGTCCAACTTTATCATTTAAGGCTAAACTTATAAAGATTAAACGATAAAAGGCCAACAACACTAAAAGAGCCCAACAAAAAGGCTTGAAATTGATTGGCCCTGATTGAACGCCTATTCAACTCGAGGTTTTTTGCCATATCACTATTTAGTGTTTGGTATTTACTTTGACATTGTACAAGTGAAGTGAAGTGGACAGCAATACTATATACGGGTTTTCTTTTTTCTTTTTTTTATGATTTTTTTTTCTTTGATGAATCTGTACACGGGTTTTCTACATCATGAATGTGTGTATATGTTTTGGGTTTTTCTTTTTATTTTTTGAAACGATATATATTTTTTAGTTAAACATATAATTTTAAATTATATATATAATTTTATGATATATATTTTGTACATATTATATTAATATCTCAAAACACTTGTTTTTTTTTTTAATAGTGTCATACTTACTTTCATTTCTACCTTATTAATGTCAAAACCACCTCATTTAGGATGAGAAAATACCTCCAATCCGCCCTTCTGTCACCTGACTAGTCTCACTCTTGCCCCGAAGTGAGGAGGGGCAAGGATAGGGCACTTATAACCCAAACCTCACCTTGTTTGTTGCCAGAGTTCTTCTACTACCACAAAAATATACAATTTTTGCCACAACTTTTCTATACTTTGACTACTTGTCACTTTCATATGAACCTATTAATTTTTCTCTACCAATCACAGTCAATCGTATAAGGTAGTTGCGAAAAAAATTGTGCATTTTTTGTAGTACTTTATTTTATGCTATTGCCATGCCCAGGCTAAATATTGAAGTCAAAGCAACATACAAGACAAATTACACGTAATAAAATGCAGTAGTGTACTTAACACACATTTATGTGGCCCTTGAACAACATTTTAGACACAAATTTCAGCAACTCATCATCGAGGCATATGTGTGATATGTTTAATTGCCTAAGGCTCCAGAATGATCTTCCCAAAAATTTTGTTTTCAGCATTCTTTGCCCAAGCATCTTCAGGATTGCTCAACGAGTACTTAGAGTCAATCACTGTCTTCACCTTCCCTTCCTTGGCTAACTTGACAAGAAAATCCATATTCTCAGCCTTGCAACTTAAGAGAACTGGAATTAGCTGCTTCTTTGAGAAAGTAAGTTTCTTTAGAGTATAAGCCTTAATGGAACTAAGTGAAGGCTTTACATCAAATATCTTTCCCTTTGAAGCCAAATGAGGCTCAAAAGTTGACCAAGAAGTTGGTTCTCCACAGTGAATCACTATGTCATATTTCTTACCAGATGGACTTTTCAGAGCTTGCCCACCTGGGGTGGTTTGGTCAACAACCTCATCAGCACCTAAGCTCTTGGCAAGGTCAATGTGTTCAGGTGCGCAACTTGCTGTAACATGTGCATTTCCAAGCTTTGCTAGTTGAATTGCAAAGTTACCAACACTATCTGAGGCATTAGTGATGAGAATGTTTGTGGGCTTTCCGGTTCCATCAAGCTTGAGACCCGCAGAGTCGGTGAGAGCTTGGTGAGCCATTAGACCAGACTCCGGTATGCTTGCACCTACAGCTGCTGAAACTTCTAATGGCCTAATAACTGTCAAGTTCGCCTTAGCCACAGCAAACTCAGCAAGTCCACCTCCATTCTGTCAATGTATAAAATGCAAAGATGGATGTACTTGAATCAATAACTAAGGTGTGTGTATGGTGCTGGTGAAGCATATAATCATCAAGATAAATGTAAATTCAGCACAATTGAGTTTGCTAATATGCATGCATATGCAATTTCTAAACATTGCTTATAATCCCTCAAACTCAGATAATTCACTAATAATAGAAAATGATTTATAAATTAAAATCTTTCTGTCTTATTTTTAATGTTTCACTTTATATTTTACTAATTATAATATATCACATGTCTTTTTTTTTGTAATTCATTTTAAACTTTGGCATGTAAAGAATAATATTTAATACTAAAAGTAGAATATAGAATCTTTATCCAACATGAAGTTTTTTTGTAAAACTTCTAAGTTGTAATATTAACTAATCATTTTAAAGGTAATCCTCTTCATGTGATTTTTTTTTAATTATTTTATTCTATAATTTCCTCTTTTTAATTGGAAATTACACATCATGAAGTAGAGGTCATTATTATGAATTTTCCTACACCCTTTCCCTTTAGCCCATAAGAACAATCTTAGAAATTAAAAACAAAAACTCTTGTCAACAAGAAAAATTACACGCTTTTTTTAAAACTAAAAACGTAACTTTAAATCAGATTTTCAGTTTATAAAGTAACACGCTGTGTGAAATAAGCAATGCCCATTGACAAAACTAGTGGAACAACTATGAGGAATGGGGACTATTTTTGATAACACACAAACACACAACAACACACCAACTCCAAAACTGCTAGCGGATCCACCACTCTAACTGCCGCTAGCAGTTTTGGAGTTGGCGTGTTGTTGTGTGTTTGTGTGTTATCAAAAAAACCTGTGTGTGGGCTTTGTCCCACGTCGCCTAGTTTGCTTGGTGAGGAATGAGGACTTAACAGCAAAACCAGTCATAGCTATGACTTTGTCACCAACTTTGACATTTTTGACTCCTGATCCAGCGTCAATGACCTCTCCTGCAACATTAGTACCTGTTCCAACAAAGAATATCTTCAATAATAAATAAATTTTTAATTTTTTTAATTAACTCATATATATAATTGAATAATATTGCAATGCTTCTAGAAAATTTAGAACACAATTAACTAACATTTTTTTTTATTGACACAATTAAAAAAAATGTTAGTGAATTGTGCTCTAAATTTTCTGGAAGCATTGTAAAATTATTCAATTTAATAAATTTAATATACAAGAAACAATCATTTTTTAGGGTAATACTCCTATCAATATTTGGTTGTCATAAGTAAGTCACATATATTACCATTTATCCAAAACTTAAACATTTTGGAAAGTAGAAAACTTATAATCATGTAATTATAATTCTAGTATTTTCTTCATATGTGAGTTCAAGATTTCTCTTCAATGAGCGGGTCGAAATACAAAACGGCTAGTTTTGATATATAATAATTGCACTTTTGCTTTAAAAACTTGAATTGATAAGAAGTGAGAACAAAATTGTGTAATTATTTATTCTAACAAAGTCAGTGTTAGAATTCAACATAACAACACAAACTAAAATTTTGAATTAAGAGAAAACTTGAACCTATAGACGTAAATGAATGCATGGAAACACATCACCTATTATGATAATGATTAAAGAGTTTTTTTTTTTTTTTTCTTACTTGTTTAAAATTTTAGAACAAATTATAATTTATTATTGTATCAAATAAAGTAATTTGACCTCGGATAATAATGGTTGATTAAATTCACCACAACCTAACAGTTTAATCGTTTGAGCTCTAAGTTACATAGTAAAATCTAAGTAAATGAATAAAAAAAATAAAAAATACCAGGTATTTGAGGTAATTCACGAGGAAACATAGGCTTAAAACCGCCCTGCTGAATCACCCAATCAAAAGGACTAATACTGGCTGCTTCCACTTTAATCAAAACCTCATCTTTTTTTGGAGTGGGAACTGGGACTTCAACACACTGCACCAGCAATTAAATAATTAGTAAATTAATTGCAATAAAATTTGATTTTTGTACATTTTTTAGTTTATTTTGATGGACTTATACCCAAAAAACAAAACAAAAATCCCTCACTTTTTAACCAATCAGTAAAGCGGACCCAAAACTTACTAAAATGCACTAATTAATATAGCTTATTATGTACTGCTTTATTGCTCTTGAAAAAAGATGAGCAAAATGAAAGTGACAAACTCAAAGATACAATGTTTCATCAACTCTACCTTGAAACATTGACTAGTTCTTTAGTTCAAAAGCTTAACCTTAATCAGTCTTCCACTTGATCCTTTCTCAAATTTCAAAAGTGATCTTCAACTTCAACTATAACGTCCAAACTGTTAAATATTAGCATTGATACACCATGTTGAATATGCTAGTATAGACGCGGAAGCGAAAGTATAAAGTATAGAACACAATAACACATGAGGGTTACGTGGTTCAGCCTAACGGCTTACATCTACGGAAGAAACCCTAAAGGGCTACATCAATAATATATTAGAGTGTAGTACAAATCATGTGTTACAATGAATAATAACATGTGTATATATAGTAGATTAAACCCTAGACTAATAGACTTCTAGTACAAGTAAGAGACTTAGCTTGCACACAAAGTAGGTTAGGCTTGGGCCTATGCTATTGGGCTAATATATCTCTAACACCCCCTCTCAAACTCAAGATGGAAGCTTGATGAAATCTTGAGATTTGATAAGGTTGAGAAGATCCTTTGAATAAAGTTTGGCTCTGTGACGGTAGTTTGAGGAAGGCAATGGTCTTGCAGCCTTGATGTGACTTCTAACAGTGACATGACTATACCAGAGAGTTTTGACAACAGCAGTAGGAAGCCAAAGAAGATGAATGCAGCGAAAAAAAACACCGAAGAAGACAAAGATTACTCTTAAATACACCGTAAGGACAGAAAACCATGGCCACAAGAAAGTGGCTCTGATACCATATTAAATATTAGCATTGATACATAATGTTGAATATACTAGTACAGATGCAGAAGCGAAAGTATAAAGTATAGAATACAATAACACATGAGGGTTACGTGGTTCAGCCTAACGGCTTACATCCACGGAGGAAACCCTAAAGGGCTACATCAATAATATATTAGAGTGTAGTACAAATCATGTGTTACAATAAATAATAACATGTGTATATATAGTAGACTAAACCCTAAACTAATAGACTTCTAGTACAAGTAGGAGACTTGGTTTGCACACAAAATAGAATTAGGCTTGGGCCTATGCTATTGGGCTAATATATCTCTAACACAAACATTGCATGCCTTCACTTGAAATTAAGATGAACCATGAGATAAGTAACCAACAAACTAGCAAAGTTTCAAAACCTCCCTTGTGATCAAAAAAGAGAAATTCAAACTGTGTGCACAAGGGTATGCACGTTTCCAGCTACTCAATGAATGAATAGGGTGGCAAGGAAAAATAAAAAGTCAAATCCTCCAAACTGGGTGACAATAAAAACTGAAAACCAAGAAATGTTTTTATCATAAAATTAATCATTTTAAACTGTTACGAATAAATGATGAATTTAATTATTTAATCTAACACTCTTCATTCATATATGTGAGTTTAAACTATTCTTATTAATTGGGACCCAACATATGGTTAATTTTCAAAATGAAGTAAGGCAGAGATAGAATTTAAATTGAGGACCTCTTTTTATGACATCATAATAAATTACTAATTTTCTTAAAAGTGTGTGTTTGGCTCCAAATTAAAAAACTAGCTTATTTTAATTTTTCAGCTTATTTTTGCTACTATTTATGAGCTCCACTGCATTTTTTTGGTACTATTTATGGGTCTTACTATACTATTTTAGCTAACTTTTATCTTTATTTACAATACTTGCAACAAAAATTTTTTAATTTCAGCAAAATAATCGAACACTCTTTCCCCACTAATTACATTCTTTTTCTAATGAAAAAAAAAAAAGAAGCACAAACTAAACCCTTGCATCACTGAAAGTTCTTTGTCAGCCATCACAAGAAATTAACATAAAAATTTTCCAACTGTGAATTTGAAAGAACCTCATAAACAAAACTTATAAACAAGAGAAAGAGAGAGAGAAGGGGAAAAAAAAAAAAGAAATCTAAGTGAACTAATAATGAAAGATAATTTACTTTCTTCATATGAAAGTACTTATAGAACATGAAAATTAAAGAAATGGATATGGAAGTAACCTTCAAATCACTGGGTCCTCCACCACAATTAGTGTAATGAACTGCGTGCATAAGCTTGCCTGCCATACTCTCTCTGTTTACAGAAGGAAAGCTTAACGTGAGTTTGTGTGTGTGTGTGTGTGTGAGGTAGGACAAGAAGAAGAGTAGATAATAGAGGTTCTCTATTCAAAATTTTTGGGGTGGCTTTATAGTAGAGCGAGAACTTCGGGTAAAAATGGTGATAGTAAAATTGAGTAAACTAGGATTATTGGATTTTCTTATATAACAACTTTACGCCATTGACTTTGGACTGAGTAGTGTGCAAAAAATGTAATGACATGAAATGAGCCATAAGATATTAAGATATCAATACATCTAAAGGCTGCTTATTAATCAACATTTTCCTGTCCACCAAAGGATGCTTTAAAGGCATTAATTTAAAGAATACTGTTAAAAACTTTTTATTGGAAAAAAACAATTAATTATTTTGATGATTTTTTTATATTTCTCATAAAAATAATGTTAAATTTTTTTAAACACTATTTCTAATAAAATGGTTTATTAATAATTACCACAAGGGCACAAATTTTTTTTTTATACCATTCACAATTAATCACTTCAACAAGTGTTGATTGAGTGAAAAAAATGGAGAAATCTGTAGTACTATTGATATCAAATAGCTGTTAATTTAATCCTTCTCTGTCTCTCTTTTAATTTTTTATTAAATAGCTTATTCAGCTAGCATATGCTACCATACCGGCAGTGATCCAAAGGGCCACTAGAGGACGCGATCTTCAATGATGATCTGTGGGGTTAGCCCTTGTAACTTTGTGCATGTTGTTAAGTCATTGACATTTTCATTAACACCTAGTAAGCAATTAGGTTGAAAGGTTGTGTGTTCAGAAAAATAAAATTAGGTAGGGCTGCCGGTCATTTTAGATTCGGATTGAAAAGAATTGTTCAACAAGTGATTTTTGGATCACAAATTAATTCACAACTCTGATGTGGTAGACAATGAGTGGTTGCCTATCACTTATACATATACCCAAAATTTTTTATCCACTCACACTCTATCACATCATAATTGTGGTAAACAAATTGTGAAATAGTTTGTAATACTTGAATAATTGGTTGGGTTTAAGTTGATCTCTCTGAGTTCGATTGGGATAACATATTTTTCTTTTATAAAATGATGAACTGGCATGGATTTACAATTTTGGTATTCATTTTTTATGCGGAGGAGATTGTCTAACCTGATTTTTTGCCTAGAAGGTATGGTTTGGACTTAGCCCAAACACAAGCACACTACACGACTATCCCCAATATACTAGCGATGAGAGGAACATCAAAGTTATGATCCAACAACTAATGGTTTGTTTGGACTGAAAGGGTGGGAGGGAGAGTAGAGTAGATCTGGCTAAAATTAGTTTATTTTCAGCTTACTTTACTCTCTTTTACTTTCCTTCCATTCAAATAGGCTCTAAGTGAGCTCGTGGTACTACTACTGGCATAAAAGTCAAACAATTAAGACACAAGCTACATTCACATGAAACAATAAACAAAAGTCAAGATCCTTGCCCACGACTAGAGTATGCCAAAATCAATGCCCATTAAAAAGTAACATGTGCGATTGTCAAATTTTATAAATTTATAGTTTTTCCACCAAAATGAGGAACTAAAAATCCCTATTCTAAAAGAGAGATTTTCCTTTAATAAGGTCACTAACTAAAGCATCAGTAGCCTTCAAAATTACACATCGGTGTTATGTACTCCACCATTAGGTGTCTGTTTCCAGGTTAGCCATTCACGTGACCACTTATTCATCAATTGGCACTAAGCCACCGTCACTTCCCAAGAGTGAAAGCTCACATGGCTTAGACCACCCAATAAAGGATGTCCAACCAAAAAACACCCTTGGTTCTCCACAAGCAAGGGATTTACTTCCATGTGAGATGATGGTTACATATATTTGATACATGGTATTCTAGTCATGGCTAGTTTGACATAGTTTGAAGCCCAAGGCAGTAAAATTTAAGCGATCCTTTTATAAAGAAATATTAATTAAATAAATTTATTTTATATTAACCAAAATAAGGTCAATTCGATAAATTGAATTCATAACTTGATGAATTAATTGACCAAACCAAGATTAATTTCATATAAAGAATTTTATATATACATACATATATATATATATATATATATATATATATCATAGTTCAAGCATAAAACTTCTTAAACAAACTATTCAGAGAGAGATAGAGATTGCTTAGTGTGTAGCCAAATAAAAGATTTGTGGGTCACTAATATTAACAACTTACCATGTAGAATACCAGTTTATGAAAATTAAAATTTCAAGTAATTCGAAAAAATTAATTATCATTGATGATTCGAGATATTTACAAAATTTTATTTTTCAAATAGTTCAGGTTTCAATTGGTCTAATATTTTAGAAATTCTATAATAAGAGGGAAATTTTTTGAATAAACATTTAAAAGAAACCAATAATTATTATAAAATTTGGATCTTTCTATAATAAGGGATAAGATCTTTTCATAAAGGGGTGGGGGTTTCAAATAAAAGGGCCTTGGGCCTAGTAGCCACTAGGATGTCACTTAGCCGCAAGAAAATTTTGGGTCATTAAAGAACCCTCATTATAAGGTTGAATCACATTCTTATACTGCAGTCACGTGTCACTTGACCATAAAATACCCTCAGCAACTAGCAACCACGTTCTCCTATAATGTTTTAAGCAACTTGAAATCATATCCCCATGCTTTATTTATTTATATTTTTGGATAGGACCCCATGCTTTATTGATTGAATATAAAATGATCTTCATCTTTTTTTGTGTATTAAAAATGATCTAATATTTGTTACAAAAGAGTATAGATATATGCTTAACTTTTAATCAATAACAATTAAATGTAGAATTGGTGTATTTGGTCTGATGATAAAGAATTATTATCAAAAGTGAATGCTAAATATTGTAACTCTCTAAAAAAAAAAGACTTGTAATACTTGTTCTATTTTATGAGAAGAATTAGAGTTCAAATATTCTCTTCTCTATCGTGGTTATTAATGAACTTTAAAAAAAAATTATGAAGCAATTAGATTCTTAAAAAGAATTCAGCAATTCATATATATATATATATATATATATATATATATATGAGGCAATGAGTTTGTTAAAAAAATTAGAAAAATATATATAAATCAGGATATTAAAAAAAAGTTAAATTGCCCAACTCATAATTCAAATTTGAAGAAAAATTATAAAGAACTTAAGAATATAAGAAAGTAAATAAAAAAAAAAAAGGAAAAAAAGAAGAAAATTTTTAAATTGAAGATAAAAAAAAAAAAAATTACCTTTCAGAAGTGTTTAGAGTTAAAATTTTTTTATTTAACAATTTTTTATTATTATTTTTTGTAAAAATGAGTTTATAAATAATAAAATTTAAAAATAACTCTAAAATAAACTACATAATTTGATATTGCTTCCAAGTTAAATTCTAATTTTTTAAATCCTTAAACGGTTACTAAATGGGTTAAATTTTTTATAATTTAATCATTCATGTCCTTAACAAAATTTGACGTAAGTTGTATTTGAAGTTTATCTAATTACTAAAAATTATTACATAAGTGTAAGGACACAGATTTGGCAGCGTGGCCCAAATGATGGATGAACCAGCCCAAAGGGCCCAAAATAATAAATTTGTAGAGAGTAGGCTGAGAAAACTGAGTGAAAGTGAATTGGACAGTAGATAAGATGAGTTTAGATAGTCAGAACAATAAAATGATCAAATCCAACCTCAAATAATTGTCCTCAGCATACGTCTGAGGAAGTCAATTCTTATATATTGCTCTTCACTTAATTACAAGTCTGGTTTTTTAATAGCTACAATATTTCTTTCTTGATTTCTCGATCCTTTTCTCCCATTGCATTCACTTCCTTTTATACTCCCTTCTTCTTTTCTCTTTTTTTTTTCTTCCACATGCAGGCCCAATAGTTAGCCTAGATACTTGTCCCGTCAACACCTTCCTGAAGTCCTTAGATAATAGCTGTAAGGCTGAAAGTTACTGTTCAGCTATCATTTCTGCATTAATGCGTCCAGAGGGTTAGCTGTTGAGCCTTTAATGCAGTAGTAGCAGCTTTTCTTTTAGATAATCTCCCATTCTCATTCATCATGTACGTCGGTAGGATATGTCTTAAGCAATAAAACTTTTCAATACCTCATATCAAATAACAAAATGTATATCATGACTTTTGCATTACTAAGCAGGTGATTTATTTCTCCTCAGACTACCTCCTTATTCTACATAGTCAACAATAGATAGTGAATCTTGCTATCTACCTCTTCTAAGCTACTAATTCGTCCTCGGACATTTGGACCTCCTCGGACGAACCTAAGGCCCACTATACATACTTGGGCCTATGGCTCTACAATAAGAATTATAAGTAAAATTTGGACTAAAAAGAAATTACAACACAACTTACACATAAAGTATATATTAGAAAATTTTAGTAAATAAACATAGAATAATGGGTATACTATTTTTCAATGGGTATTCTAAAATTAAAATACCACTTTTACATCATTAGTGTCAGTTCGTTTAGACCCCTTAAACCCAACAGATTAACCTAGTGAATTAGCCAAGTGAAAAACTTAGGTAATTTAATTAAAACTAGGTTAACACAAATAAGCAAAAATAACAAAGTAGCGGAAAATAAATAACACAAAGATATGATGACCCAGGAAACCACACCGGTAAAAACCTGGGGAGGATTTGACCTAGCCATCCTCAAGGTAAACTGAATCCACTATGAAAGAATCGAAGTTTACACAACAAGACTTAGACCACTAACATCTTATTGCTACCCAAGTGTAGGAAACTTACTGCCATGACCCCATGATAGCTCCGAGATCCACGGACTCCTTCTTTCTTCAATTCTTCAGCAAATCCACAAGCGCATCTGCTTGTATATCTTTGTGCTCTTTTGATTCTGCAACTGTATTGATCTACACAACTCTTGACATCAATCTCAAGTTTGTAAACCCTAAGTGTATGTGAAGGTAAACACCTCTAGATCTCACAATGAGATTCACAAACACAGCATTCAGAACTCTAAAAACGTGGCTAGGGTTTTCCCTTATATACTTAGGGCAAAACATAAAACCCTATACATTAAATGGACTAGGGCTGAGTTGGAATTTTCTGCAGAAAAACGATCTGCCCGATTTTCGATCGATCGAGCCTAATTTTCGATCGATCGAGTTATACAGAAAGTGAACAGTAATTCTGCATAAAAACTCGATTCCAACTTTACATTAAATCCCATACTTTGAGCAAGTCTAACACACGACTAAACATTGTTTTGATCATGGTTTGCCAACATACAAATTGAAGTTCTAAATACATTAGATCCTAATCCTTAGAACCTAACAAACTCTCCCTTTGGCAATCCGTGACAAAACACAGACTTAACAAAAAGCTCAAAGTTACAAATTTAAATAGCCCATTACAATAAAAAAGCCACTTGACAATTCAACCTAGACTACTATCTAACAGTTGCAAAGTAGACAGCAGCTCGACTGAAAGCAACCTGTATATTCCTGTAACACTTAACAAACACATAAACGCATGTGTGGAAGAAAGAAACAAGGAATATATATAAAAAACTTCTTGATTTCACATAACACAAAATAAAGACATATATCATGAATAACATCATAAATATAAATCAATAAGCAATGAAGTATAGTGAAATAAGAAACATATACATAAAAATGTATCGCAACAAAAATATCTCCTAAACAAGAGCTAAAAAGGAGTATACACAGTGAAGCACCTAGATACAATCTAATAACTCCACAAGCTCCGCAGTATCACTAACAAGTAAACAAAAACTCCCCCTAAAATGTAAATCTCCAAAAAAATAAAACTCCTAGATACGAATGAACTATGCACTCCCCCTTTTTGTGACGAATTGCCAAAGGGCACTCACTCATCATCAAAAGGAGGTGGAGGAGATCGACGAGAGCTCGCCAAATCCGCTCGTAACGCACGTAACTCATCAAGGATGTCCACCAAAAGCTGACCATGAGCCGCCTGAACGGTCACGACAGTATCAAGTGTCCGACGAAGGTCAGAAACCTCATCAAACGGTGGAGGAACATCAGCAGCAGCAGCAGCAACAGCAGGATCAGAAGACGTCCCAGCTGCATGAGTATCTGTAGAAGAAGACGGGGGTGGAGTGACACCAGAAGGCTCTACCCTAGGACGCTTAGAGCTAGCTCGAAGTTGAGCAGCCCTTTGCCTCAAAAAGGTAGCACCGATAGGAGCAATGACATGTACAGGCTCAGAAGCAGGATACTCACCAAAACCAAGAAAAAGGAAAATCCTATGAATAAAAACAGGAAAAAAACAAAGCATGAGCCGTAGAACTAGACCGATGAACCTCGTTCAAAGAACGAAGGAACAAATGTGGAAAACTGATAGGTGCATCAGTGACAAGAGCATACAAAAACACACATCGCTCAAGAGGGATGGTGTGGACATGCGAAATAGGCCACAAAGAATGACACGCTATCCTAAAGAAAAGATAGTGAAGCTCAGAAAGCTCAGCAGAAGTGATCCGAGGATCAGAACCCCACTGGATAGAAGACCCAGTGATGTATGACAGGACGTCATCAAGGGGTGGAGACTCCTCGTAAGGAAAAACGGGATGATCAACTATGGGCACCCCAAGAGCATCAGACACTACCCAAGGGGTAATGTGATACTCCACACCACATAACCACACCTTTACCAAGGTGTCGTTATCGTAGACGTGGATAGAGAGGTTCGAATAGAACTCTCTAATCAAGGTGGCAGGAGGAGGAGAATGCTCATACTCGAGCAAAGGTAACCAACCCCGACGTGTAAAATTACGTCGCAGCTCAGGATCTACCTCATCTAGGACGACCATACGCTCAGCCCAAATATGACGCCTAAGGTTCAGAGTCTCATAGGTGACTTGATTTGACTCGCTAGGGAACCGCTCAGTGTCAAAAGAAGGAGAAGGATCAGAAGTCCTATGGGCTCTAGTTTTCCTAGGCATAGTGCTAAAGAAAAAGAGATAGACACAGAAAGAGAAGAGCAAAAACAAATACCAAGGGCAAACTGCAAGTTAGCACAGCATAAAACATAGAAAATATCAATTCTATATGATGCATGAGCATGAACATAAAATGATGCATGTACTAATGCAGTGACATGTTCAATTATGATCCAAATTAACAAAATTAGCTTGAGCAAGTGGTTGGTATCAAAAAGGACCCAATTTGAAAAAATCCAATTTTTCAAAAACACAACACATTGATTAATTGATCAACATAACATCCAATTAACTCAATATGATGATCAAATTAAACAATCCAACAAGCCAATTTCATCAATTTAACTCAAACTGAACAAAACCCCCAATTTTCTCAATTTCAAGCCCTAGAATTTTAAATTTTCCTCAAAACACCAAATTAACCAAATTAAACCATATGGAGTGTTTGAATATACTGTCCCCACAAAAACCCATGAAAATTTTGAGAGAGAAACAGCCAAAAACACTTCCAAATTTGCCACAACAATAATTCCGAAATTAACAAAAAAAATGCATGAAAAATGCATGATTTTCGAAAATAAATGCAAAGGAAGGGGCATAAAGGTCTTACCGGCCTTGAAGGAGAGAGATTGTGCAAAAAGAAAAGAAGAAAACAACAAATCCACCCAAAAATAGCTTGACTGGTTGGTAGGAGACAAAAAGAAATTTTGAAAAGTTTTGAAAAAGTGAAAAAACACTTGAAAAGCTCCTTTTTAAAAAACATCCAGCACGATTTTCGATCGATCGAAAAGTACTTTCGATCGGTCGAAAATAGCTTTGATTGATCCAAATACAGTTTGGATCGATCGAGTCAACCAGAAACTTTAACACCGGATTTGAAACATTTTCGATCGGTCGAAAATCAGTTTCGATCGATCGAAATTCTGGAAAAATTAATTTTTTGAAAAATCAAACATTTTAGATCAAAAAACTCCTCAAAGCATTAACTTTTATGAGACCAATGCATGAGTATGAGATAAAATGTTTTCCAAAAACGCGAGAATGCAACCCAGATCTCTCAAAGCAAAATTTTCTCTCAATATCCCCAAAGAAAAGAAACAATCAAACATGTTCTGCATCAATTTCCATAAATTCTCAAACTTGGTTGATCAGGCCAAAAACACACACAATATCATGTACACAGCTTAGCAAAGAATAACTTGTGTAGTGTGTGCAACTAGCATAAGCTTGAGAAACATGTGAGGTGATATACAAATAGAGATCAATCACAATTTCTACAAAATCCATCTCATGAATTTGAAAGAAACTATTACTTAAAGAGTTACATCCTATAACTCCCACATCTCCTAGAATAAAAGCTTGCAATCAAGTAAGTTTCTTGATTTGCCTCATTATACAATTTAAATTAAATGATTAGAAACTTAATAAAAGCCGGGATAATGTACACACCAATTTTATTTGAATTTGTGAGATTATTATAGCCCAATAATGTACACACCAGTTTTAATAGAGGCTACACCTTATATTCTTTTTGTGCATGTGCTACACTTTCTCGAGCATAAAATCTTACGATATGCACTAAGGTGTTCATGATTGGCTAATAAACAGTGGTGAGATGGTTATTTATGCCTTTCTCAATAAGTTCAAGTCCAACAATCAAAGACATAAGACTTCAAGATCAAGATCATGTGATCAACAAATATAGCATCTTCCCACACAACATGCACAACAAACTTTAGCTCGTAAAGTGCAATAGAAATAAGTGCATCAAAACTAAACAAGGTACATTCATATGACATGTAAAATTTGATTGACCAACCTTGTCTTCAAATTCAAGAAAAAAATAGCAAAAACACAATTTGCAAAAATTTTTTTTTTTTATTTAACAAAAAAAAATCCTAGAATGAAATGCACGAATGTAATGCAATGCAAATCCTAGAAACAGAGGTCACAAAAGATTGAGCAATGAAGCACAAGGACCATGTCAGACAGACTCAATTAGATCGAGCCTTTTGCATTCAAAACTTTTTAGATGCAACTCTTGCATTGGAGTTATGATTCACATTAGAATTCTGAGCAACTCCAGGATTGGTATAAAGGTTTAACGCCTTTACCAATTCACCAATAAGTACCATAGGATCATGTGCTTGAGGCACAGGTACTTTAGTTTTATTTGCTCGCTTCGCAGCTTGCAACTTAAAACAATTTGGACGAATGTGTCCAGGTTTTCCACAAAAATGACAAACCCATGCAGGCTTATCATACAATTTGCCCTTAGTAGAAGTAGAAGCTCTAGAATGAGAAGCTTGAAGGTCAACCCTAATCTTTCTAGGTGGAGTAACATTTATAGGTTTGACAGGTTCACTCACTGAGGGTTTGACAATCTCACTCTTAGGAGGTTCAGAAGAAGGAACAAATTTAGTGGAAGAAGGTTCAAGCACAGAAATACTTTCCTCATAACCTAAACCAGTTTTATCAGAAGGAGACTTTTGAATACTCAGCATGTGATCGAGTTTGGAGCTTGCATACCTATTAGTTTGTTCTCTAGCAACAGATAAATCAAGTTCCAAACATTTAACTTTATCAAGTAAGAGCATGTTCTCAGTTTTCACATTATTCAAAAGCTCATTTGCATCAAACAATTTAACAAGTAAATTTTTCTTTTCACGTTCAAGAGATGCAATTTTCTTCAAGCCTAACTCAACATTCATGGCATCTTTTGCAGCAACTTTGCAAAGTTTATTGTAGGCTTCCTGTAAATCTGTATCCTCAGAGAGTTCCCCATCAGAAGGATTCTCTTCAACAGACATGCTTTCATTAACTACAGTGGTAGCAGTGAAAGCAATAAAGTTTCCATCCTCATCACTAGCAGATTCATTGTCGGAAATTTCATCATCACTAAGGGTTACAACCATAGCTTTACCCTTAGACCTCAAGTATGTAGGACATTCAAATTTTAAATGATCATACCCTTGACAACCATAACATTGTTGTCCCAAAGAATTATTAGAAGGCTGTCCCACTTTCTCCTTAGGTTTTTCATTGTTATTGACTTTAATGGGATCATTCTTCCTAAAATTTCTAGGTTCAACAGTGTTCTTGCCTCTTGCCCTTCTGTTATTGTTCCTAAGAAAGTTTCTAAAGTTCTTGGCAAGATAGGCAATCTCTGTAACAGAAAGTTCATCATCAAATCCACCATCATCAACATCATCAACAGACTTAAGAGCCATTGATTTGGATTTGTTAGTCTTAGGGAGGTCTAACTCATAGGACTGAAGAGATCCTACAAGTTCTTCTACAGGGATGGAGTCCACATCCTTGCTCTCAGTGATGGCAGTTACTTTGGGTCTAAAGTCTTCAGTCAAAGATCTAAGAATCTTCCTAACAATTTTAAGTTGATCATAGATTTCACCCAAATTATAAGCAGAATTAACAATATCATTCAATTTAGTATAGAATTCATCAAAGGATTCATCATCATTCATTCTAATGCTTTCAAATCTAGAGGTTAATTGCTGCAACTTATTAATTTTAACTGCCTTCGTGCCTTCATGCACAGTCTGGAGGATTTTCCAAGCAGTATGAACAACCTCAACATTAGAGATTCTCTTAAATTCCTCCATGGAAACAGCATTAAAAATAGCATTCATAGCTTTGCTATTAAAAGCGGCTGCCTCCTTTTGAGAAGTTTGCCACTCACTCACAGCAGTAGTGGGCTTCTCCCATCCGTATTCAATGGAATTCCAAACTCTCTCATCTATGGATTTCAAGAAAGCTTTCATCCTTACTTTCCAATAAGCATAGTTGTTTCCATCAAAGTGAGGTGGAACAACAAGAGAGTGTCCGTGTTCCATGACAACAGGAGTCAAGGATCAGCTAAAAGATCAAAGGATCAAAACAAAAGCTACCCGCTCTGATACCACTTGTCAGTTCGTTTACACCCCTTAAACCCAACAGATTAACCTAGTGAATTAGCCAAGTGAAAAACTTAGGTAATTTAATTAAAACTAGGTTAACACAAATAAGCAAAAATAACAAAGCAGCGGAAAATAAATAACACAAAGATATGATGACCCAGGAAACCACACCGGTAAAAACCTGGGGAAGATTTGACCTAGCTATCCTCAAGGTAAACTGAATCCACTATGAAAGAATCGAAATTTACACAACAAGACTTAGACCACTAACATCTTATTGCTACCCAAGTGTAGGAAACTTACTATCATGACCCCATGATAGCTCCGAGATCCACGGACTCCTTCTTTCTTCAATTCTTCAGCAAATCCACAAGCGCACCTGCTTGTATATCTTTGTGCTCTTTTGATTCTGCAACTGTATTGATCTACACAACTCTTGACATCAATCTCAAGTTTGTAAACCCTAAGTGTATGTGAAGGTAAACACCTCTAAATCTCACAATAAGATTCACAAACACAGCATTCAGAACTCTAAAAACGTGGCTAGGGTTTTCCTTTATATACTTAGGGCAAAACATAAAACCCTATACATTAAATGGACTAGGGCTGAGTTGGAATTTTCTGCAAAAAAACGATCTGCCCGATTTTCGATCGATCGAGCCTAATTTTTGATCGATCGAGTTATACAAAAAGTGAACAGTAATTCTGCATAAAAACTCGATTCCAACTTTACATTAAATCCCATACTTTGAGCAAGTCTAACACACGACTAAACATTGTTTTGATCATGGTTTGCCAACATACAAATTGAAGTTCTAAATACATTAGATCCTAATCCTTAGAACCTAACAATTAGTGTTTAATTTTTCATATTCGTTGTAAGTATTATATATATATATATATATATATATATATAAATAAGTAAATATTAGAGAAAGTTCAAATAAAATTTGAAATTAGAATTCAATTATTTTATATCATTTGTCTAAATTTATGTAGGAACCACACCATAATTTTCCACTAAAATTTTTTAATCTTTGTGCCAAGTGAGTTAATGAGTGCAAAATACTAAGAATCTAAAATTAATGAACTATAATTTAAAAAAAAAAACTAATCACATATATTTAATACAAATCATCACACAACAAAAATCATCACACATTTTATCTTATTAAAAATTAGAAGAAAAAAAATGATCATAAGTAGTATTAAATTTGAGTAAGAATTTTAATATATAACTAATTACGTTTACTTTAAAAAAATAATTTGACTAATTATTTATATTTTTATAATAAAAATTGTGTTTAATTTTAAATGTATCCATACATATGCATGTATTACATGCTTTTTTTTTATAATTTGACTAATTATATATATTTTTATAATAAAAATTGTGTTTAATTTTGAATGTATTCATGCGTTTACATGCTAGTCTATATATATAATAATAAGTAAAACTGAGTAACTTAAATTAGAATTCCGAATTAGAATTTCAATTCTGCATCATGTCTCCTAAATTATTTATACTTAAAGAATTTTATTTCTTAATTTTAGAATCAAATGTGAGACCACATCATAAATATTCATCTAAGTGAGTTATTAAGTACAAAATCTAAAGAGTTTAGAATAAATGAATTATAAAAAAAAAATAAAAAATATAAGTGCTTCACAATAATTTAAAAAAAAAAAACATAGATAATTTACATTTTATACCTAATAATATCCTTATAAAATTTTTTAAAGAGTTAACAAAATATAAAAATGATTATCAATTGTATTTAAATTATATATATAGGAATTATTTATGCATCTTATTGTATATTTTTAAGTGTATCCATACATATACATGAGGTTACAAGCTAGTCTATATATATAATAATAGGTAAAGTAGAGAGAAAATATAATTAAATTTTAAATTGAAATTCAATTAGTGTCTAATTTTATACCACGTGTCTCATCTAATCTAAATTTTAGAATTTTGTGCCAAACGAGTTAATTTAGGTAAAAATTGAACTTTAATTAGCGTTCAATTTTGCGCCACGTTTCTCATTTAATCTAAATTTTTAAATTTTTGTGTCAAATTAGTTAATTTAATGTAAAAAATGAGGAGTTCAATATAATAAACCATAAAAAACATAATCATATGACTAAAATAATTCTAATTTATAAGTCATATATATATATATATATATTAATAGTTAAAGCGGAAAGAAAATTTAATTAAATTCTAAATTGGAGTCTAATTTTGTGTCAAGTGAATTATTAGGTGCAAAAATCAAAAGGTCTAAATTCAATTAATTTTTAAATTTTTGTGTCACGTGTCATTTAATTTTTAAATTTTTGCGTCATGTACCTTATCTAATTTGTTAATTTTTGTGGCAAGTGAATTATTGGGGGTAAAAATCGAAGAGTCTAGATCCAATTAAATTTCAAATCATATCTATATATATATATATATATATATATTATATGTAATTGTGATTGTTTTTAAATGGACCCGTCCATATGCACGGAATTACACACTAGTCTATATATATAATAATAGGTAAAGCAGAGAGAAAATCTAATTAAATTTTCAATTGGAATTTAATTAGTGTCTAATTTTATGCCACATGTCTCATTTAATTTAAATTTTAGAATTTTGTGTCAAGTGAGTTAATTTAGGTAAAAATTGATTTTCAATTAGAATTTAAATTTTTGTGCTAAATTAGTTAATTATATATATCTATATATATATAATAATAGGTGAAGCAGAGTGAAATTCAAATAAAATTCTAAATTAGAGTTTCAATTTTGTGCCATGTGTCTAGATTTGGATTCTCAATTTTGCGCCACTTGTCCTAACCAAAACTCAAAAAAAAAAAAAAATTTAATCAGATTATAAATTGGACTCCAATTTGGTGTCATGTATCTTATCTAAATTTTCTAATTTTTGTGCCCAAATAAATGATGCATTAACATTTAATACGAAAACTAAGAAAACCGCAATGATAATACTTATTGGCCTAAGCAAAAACATCTCACCTGCACACTTTTATGGATAAACATCTCACCTGCCCACTACTAGAATCAAGGAGTCTAACGAAAAAGCCTATAAAAGTAAAACATTTTCTCCTCTTAATTCCATATCGTTATCACATGTCTCCTCCTTCTCTCTCAACCTCTACCAACTAAATCCACACACTACCCTCTTCTCTCCTTTTGGATTTCTAAGAACAAGATCGGGTTCAAACACAATGTTCAATCCCACTTTTCCTTACTTCACACTCTCATACATTTCTGCTTCATTGGCGCCTCCAAAAAGATTCCAAACTCAATGTGGAAACTGAATATACTAAGATGAACATCTTATCATTATAATTGTTAATATTTCCGTGTGTAAGCACGGACTACATGCTAGTAAATATTAATAGGTAATGCTGAGAGAAATTTCAATTAAGTTTTAAATTGAATTCTAATTATTGTCTAATTTTGCGCCATGTGTCCTCTTTAAGTTTTTTTAATTTTTGTTCTAAGTGAGTTAATGAGGTACAAAAGACGAAGGGTCTAATATAAATAAATCATCAAAAACTCAATAATAAAAAAAAGGAAGAGTAAACTCATGTGTATATCTAAAAGAAATTAAAATAAAAAACTAAATAAAAGAGAGAGTATAAATTGAATCCATATATATGTGTAATTGTAATTTTTTTTTAATTGTACCGTGCATATGCATGAGTTATACACTAGTCTATATATATAATAATAGCTGAAGCTGAAAGAAACTCAAATTAGAATTCCAAATTAGAGTTCCAATTTTATACAATGTGTCTTAAATTATTTATTCTTAAAGAGTTTTATTTTTTAATTTTTAGAATAAAATATAGGATCACATCATAAATATTCACTAAGTAAGTTATTAAGTACAAAAACCAAAAAGTCTAGAATAAATAAATCATAAAAAAAAAGTGGTTCACAATAATTTAAAAAAGAAAACATGGACAATTTATATTTTATTCCTAATAATATCTTTACAAAATTTTTTAAAGAGTTAACAAAATATAAAAGAGACTACCAATAATATTTAAATTATATATATAAAAATTATATTATGCATCTTATTGTATATCTTTTAGTATATCTTTACAATTGCATAAAGTTACAAACTAATATATATTAATAGGTAAAACTTAGATAAAGTAAAAATAAAATTTTAAATTAAAGTCCAATTTTACGATATGTATATTAAATTATATGGGGGTAATTTTAAGACAGTTTACAATCTAATTATTTTTAATTTTGCTATCAACTGCAGAAGCCAGTGAGACGAAATTAATAACACATTAAAGACTCATGCTTTGGGAATCGGTAGTACCAATCCAAATCCATCGGACCTACTTCGTGATTGTACAACTGTGAAGCATGTTTAAAAAGTAAAAACACACAATTATCCATCTCTCTATGGTCGGTAGTCTCTCTCTTATATTCGTTACCCTTATAATGTAATCTAAAAAAAGAGATTAGAGAGAATTTTTTTACCAGCCATACAAATTCAAAGGTTTTTTCTTCACACAAATGCCCATCATGTTACAAAATGACCCACCATAAAGCTACAACCCTAAGGATTTTTTTATTTATTTATTTTTAGTCTTTTTTTTTTTTTAATTTGCAAAACTTCCAATCACCAATAGAGATTGAAGATTCAAAAGCGTGGATGGATATTTTGGATAAACACCCTCACTAATGTTCATCTTTCTGTGTAATTTTTCCATTTAGTTTTGATTCTCTTAATTGATATAGTGATGGGTTTGAGCATTTTTTTACTTTAGTTTGACTACATCGCCAAATGTGTCTAAAGTTTTATTTACTTAAGAACCATTTAATTGAATGAGCTTAATTACCCTTTCAATATATGCATGAGTGCTATTGTAACTTGTGTACTATAGCGATGAATAATTTGATCAAAGTTTGTCTCTGTTTCTATTGTAGCTACCCTTGCTTTGGTGGAACTATTGTAATTCAACTTGCTTTCTTTTTACATATGCTGTTATATGCAACTCCTAAAATTTATAGGTGAGTCTGTATGTTAGATAAATACCACTTTCATTAAATCTAATGAAAATATTTCTATATTTCATTCTAATTTGGTATTCCTCATTTTCTCTAACATTTTCTTCAAATGCTGATTATAACTAAAGAACTACGTGTTACATCATCACATGGTTTAAGGAAAAAGGGTTGAGAAGGCATGAGCTAACTCATTTGCTTTTGTTTTGAGCCAACTGAAATTACAGCAAACAAAAGATCTCTAAGTTGTGCAATATTTTTAAACAGAGTGATGCAGACTAAGGACCATCAAGAGCTCCCTAGGTGAGTTTCTCAATGTTCTCATCATAAGCAAAATGTAATGCCCACAAAAAGTATTAATTGATTGTGTTTTGGTGGCATATATTTTTTGTCGTAAGTCATTATGTGAATAGTTCATTTATAATAGTTAAGTTTGGTGTTCAGAATTTTGAAGCTGGCACAAGGGATGAGGTACCCTGTTCAAGAGAATGGAGTAAGGTTGCATGGAAGATTATTGAGGATGTATTAGGGAATGGAATCCTAATATTTAAAATTTTGTTTAATTGATATTTTCCATTTATTTGTTAGGAATTTTTGAAATAGTAATCCTAATTTTCAAACAAAGAAGAAGAAGAAACAAAGAATTGTTTAAATCTTCTTACAAATTCTGTGATAGTTACACTAGCAAAACATTCATAGACATCTTAAAAAATAAATCTGCTAAACATTTTGCTCTTTTAAGGTTCATTCCCATTTGATGTGTCTCATTAAGTTTTTAAATTTTTGTTCCAAGTGAGTCATTCAATGCAAAAGATGAGGAATCTAATATAAATGAACCATAAAAAAAACACAATCAGATATCTAATCATATAATTTTACACCAAGAATATTTTCTTTTTTGTTTTTTGCCAAGTGACTATTATAATATTAACATAAAAACCGAAATAACTACCTCACTCACTTAAATATTCTTTAACTACACAAATAGAGCACTCTATTGTTGAGAGGTTTTTAGCCCAAACACTTTCCTCACCCAATCTAAGAGTTGTGATAATTTTTGGTGCATGTAGGAAGCATTGGAAGAAGCCAAGAATGTCAGATGCAATTTGGAGCTAATTGCAGGATCCAGATAACTAGTGAAGACAAGGCTCGGTTAAACTCGTTGGTAGCTGGAACTTGAAGGGTTTAAGTACATTAGGTAGATTAGGCTTAAAGGGTCTTTTTGATATTCGTATACTCCAAATTTATTTACTAGTGGATCAATTTCGGTTTGGAGGGCCATGGAGAGGTTTTTCGCTGAGTACTTCGATTTCTTCTTTGATAACACGTCTCGATGTTATCTTGTGTTTGCATTTCTTTTTCCTACTCTTTAGGCTTTACATTTATTGTCAATTGTACATGCTTATGCCTTAGAGTAGTGTTTCGGTTTTATTATGATTCATTTACTCTTATTTCACACTTAGTTAAGTTAGAGTGAAAATAATAAAGCCGCCTTTTAAATTTGGGGGTCTAAACAAGTTATAGTGTTTTCACACTATTTGAGCTTTCAAATATAATATTTCAATTTGAATTTAACTATTGTTAACGAGGTTACATATGAAGGGATTTTTATAAATCTAAAATTTAGGATTTGAAATGGAGTAAATTATTGGGTTTAGTGTGTGCTAATTTTTAGGAAAAAAGTTTATCTATGAGTTTTTTTTTTTTTTTTTTTTTTTTTTTTTGAATTTTGAATTTTGCTGAATTACAATTTTAGCCCTTTATAAAAATAAAAATAAAAAAGAATAAGGATTCTCCAATTAGATTAGAGGTATTTTTTATATTTTTTTGAAGCCATAACTAACTTTCTAAATCCTCTTAATATATACAAATAATATTTATGTGAATAAATGAGTTGTAATTCCCATTAATCTTAAGTAAGAGCTATGAAGTATGAACCTATAAATAGTCAAACTTTCACCATGCCTAAACACAGCAATTATATATATATCTATATATATATATATATATATATATATAGATATATAGATACATAAATGTAATAAAAAAGGATTTTTTTTTTTTTTTTTTGGGTTTTGATATGGTATCTGTGGGGACACGTTTGCGATCCAAGCCTAAATTGTATGGATGTTCGCCCAACGAGCCCAAAACAATAAATTTTTAGAGAATGGGTTAAAGAACTAGGCCATAATGAGTTTAACAATGGATAGAGTTGGTTTATGGGATGGTCAAACTGTGCATTGGTCAACTAAAAATTTGAGGATTGTTCTCGAATTAGATCCGAGGAGCTCAAATTTTAAGTATATTCAATGAGTGTGATTTTTCTCCTTCTTCCTGCTTGTTCATCCTCAAATTATATTTCTCTCTTTGGACCATCTTGATCCTACACTTGTCGGTCATTTGAGCCTCTACTTGAGTATTTGTCCCATCAGACTCCTTCTTCAGCTTTATGTGAATCACGGTAGCCAAGGCGACATTGTTCAGGGGTCTTCTCCACATAAATACGGCCAAAAAAGTGGCTGCAGTGCATTTAGTGCAGTGGTAGCAACTTTCCTCCTGATATTTTTTGGATTTCCCTCTTCTTGTACGTTTGTGATGTTTGTCCTTGACGCAGGAGCTTCTTGGCAAGTCTCCTTGGTTGCTAGAATGCATGTTCAAGCTGCCTCTACCACGTCCGAGGGTATATTCCTTCTCAAACCTTTTTCCCATTCGTGTCATGATTGATAAGTTTTGAATGTGAACCATTCGTCACTATTCACTCGTCCTCGAATCATTCACATTCTCTGCCAGGGCCCAATGCCCAATATATAATTTTAGGCTTTTAACCCTACAATAGCCCCTCAAAACTCCGATTTTTTTTTTTTCCCTCTCATCTAAGGAGAAAACTGGAGTTTTGAATTTTTAAGGGTTGATTCCACTTGATTCTTTAATCTGCACACGTGGGAGTATCGTTTCACATGCCCCTTAATTGCTAGTGACACCTCGAAGCTTGCGAGGCGTCATTAATTGCTCCAGGTGGCGCGTTGTTCCCCAAATCTAACGGTAAGGCGCAGATCCAACGGTTGATCGTTCCTTGGAAGTTTGAGCAGGATAACTCCCATTTATTTCTCTCTCTATTTAAAGCCTCAAGGGGATTTACCTTTCCCTTCATTTCTTGGACCTTCAAGCACTCCAAAGATTTCAAGCGCTCTGGTTCACAGAAATTTCCAAGTTTCAAGACTTCCTAAACTTTCTCCATAAGAACCATTAAATAACTTCTCTTTAAAGTTTCAGAGACTAACATAACTGTTCTCGTAAGTTTTACTTCCTCATATTCTTCTTTTTCTCCTTGGGCAACCTCCTCGGCATATTTTTCATTATAGTAAACTTCCTTCATGTCATTCCCGCTTGCTTAGATGGATAGATTCAAGCACTTAGTAGACTCTTTGGCTGGTATGGAGGGTTTCAGGGCCAAGTACCGTATCCCCCAGGGAGTAGCCCTACAGTACTGCGCCCCAGATCAAATACTTACAGATAGAAATATAGGTGAAGTTATCATTCCAATGATCGCCTTTATTGAGGGGGGAATGACACTTCCCATGAGTAGGATAAATAAAGATTACCTGCTCAATCACAGGTTGTGCCCCCACCAGTGTGCTCCCAACCTATTTAAAATCTTAGGCAGCATAGACTCTCTAAACGATTAGATGGGGTTAGGGCTCACATGGCACGATGTCGTTCATGTGTATGAATGCCATTCACTTGCCACCATGGGATATTACCTCAAGTCTCAGTCCGAGATTGTTATAATGATATCCTGTCTTCCCAAGTCCAACAAGGGCTTAAAGGATGATTATCTAGTTGTCTCTAGGGAGTGGCACAATAGTTTTCATTGCCCAGTTCGGGCGGGAGAGCTAGGTGGGGTAATCTAGGATTGGGTCCCTCTGCAAGGACTTTAGCCCTCTTAGTCTTCTTTAATTGCCTTCAAACTTTGCTTTCCTCGAATGATAATTTTTCTGATCTAACCACAACTTACTCCTCGGATTTTGCAGATAAAACCCACGTCGCTCCAAGACTAAGCCTGGTCAACACTTCAGGCCTCAATAAGTTGTTAAGATCCGAAATATTCATAAGTGAAAAAGGACAACTGCGAGCTGCCCACTTAATTTTAGATTACATGCCTCTGTCATGCGCATTTCAGGACATGAGTCAAGCAATAAGGAGTGGTGACCCCAGGCTAGCTCACATAGACGTTTCTAAGCTGTGGTTTTTGGCTCAGTGAGACCTTCGACCAGTGTTCCTGCCCAGCTAACACGCCCCCCGTGAATTAGTCGCTCAGAGAAAGGAAACAGCTTTGTCGGGCTTATCTCTCGAGGCTGAGATCGGCCAGTTCCATTTTGAAGAAGAAGAAGGAGCACTAGAAAGGTCAGTGGAACTCTCAGATTCCGAGACTGAGTCCTATAGATTTTTCGCAGCTCATTCGCCAAGGATAAGAGTCGCTTGGGTCGACACCAGTTCGAAAGAAGAAGAGGAAATGGATTTGAAGTAAAGGCTCAGCTTAAGAGGTCTATTGGCCAATAGGAATAAGGGGTCCACTTCGAAGGAGGTTCCCAAGACCCAGACTCCTCCTAACCTTCCTCCTCCTCCTCATCCTCCTCTTGTAACCTTGGTTGATGTGCTCCCCGAGGCCGATTTAAAAAAGAAGAGAAAAGTTCAGGAAAAAGAAGAGGGGGAGATAATTCCTCCGAAGGGGCCGAAACAGCCCAAGAACGTTAAAGACAAGCGGGCTCACTCTGTGGAGGGCAAGGAGGAGACTAGTGGGGTCGATGCGTGCCAAGTGCCACGCACTTAGGCCCCTCGACTAGAGCTGGAGGGTACTCCCATTCCTTGGGATGCCACGATCTGGGAATCTCAAAAGGAGCACGCCACCCATCTCGCCAAAGCCTTAGAGCAACCCTTTCTCCTTCCCCGAGATATGGAGGGTTTGCGGCATACAAGGCAACCAGACCTTTTTATGTCATTGAAGAGGGACCTTGTAATAGTAAGTTACTTGACACCCTTTCTCTTTCTGGATACACCTCTTATCACATATGTAGACATATTCTTATGATCCCTTCATTACTTTTATGCAGGTTACCCAGCAAGTTTACATAGCTGAGGAGTGGGTCAGGAACGCCTGTGATGAAGTCAAGGTTGAGGCCCACTCCCATAATGAAGTTGAGAAGGCCCTTGAAGCCCTTAGGAAGGAGCATTTCAAGTTGGGAAAAAAGCTTGCTATCTCGGGAAGGGAGCGTCTGAGTGCTGCGGCAGGTCTAAAGAATGCTAAGGCCAAAGCCGAGGACCAATGCCAACGACTCCACCTGACAAAGATAGACCTAGCCACCGAGGAGCAAATGGTATTGGATCTGAAGGCCGAACTGCAAAAGGCCAAGGATGCAGCTCGGGTGGCTAGGGAGGCAGTTGAAGCCGTGGTGAAGGCATCCTATGAGCGTGGGGTATCCGACACGGAGGCACGGCTTACGGAGGAAGTGACAAGAGTGTGTAGGGACTACTGCACCGAGGTATGGGCGGAAGCATTTAATCGGGCAGGAGTTCATGCGAACTCTGAGTTGAGGCATGCTAAGAATGTCTACTTCCCAGAGGATATCCGAGAGGCCCTAGCAGAGCCTACTCCTCTAGATGCTCCTCCCTTGCCTCCTTCTGAGAAACCCCTCGCCCCTAAAGATTTTTCTCATGAAGTTAAGGTTCTAGCAGGGTTGAGCAAGGATAAGGAATCTCAACCGCCCTCTGAAGTCAGCCAATCTGAGGATACCCTAACAATCAAGGACATGGTCTCCATGTCTAAGGATGCCGAAGAGTCCAAGCTCAAGGCCGCTGAAGCCAAGGAAAGCTCTCATCCAACCAAAGCTTAATTGTAGGATTTTTTTTTCCATCATCATGTACAGCTGTATCTTATTTCGATCAATGAATAAACTCTGTGTTTCTACTTCATATGTTTTCAATCTTATTTACCATGTCATGCTTGTATTTGAACTATTGCCATTCTGGCTCTAATAAAGATTAACAATAGTACATTGCTAACACTTAGATTGATGCCATAGACTGTTAATTAATTTTTAAGGCACATGGTCCGAGGATTCAAGAATGACTTGAGTTTTGTTTAATCTCATATAAAAATGGTGTAGTGATAATTTCCTCAAAGCATCTGGTCCGAGGACTCAGGCATGACTTAGGTTCTGTTTAATTACTTATAAAAATGGTGTATTCCCCAAAACATCTGGTTTGAGGACTTAGGCATGACTTAGGTTCTGTTTAGTTACTTATAAAAATAGTGTAGTGTTAATTTTCCCAAAGCATCTGGTCTAAGGACTCAGGCATGACTTAGGTTCTGTTTAATCACTTATAAAAATGGTGTAGTGTTAATTTCCCCAAAGCATCTAGTCCGAGAACTCAAGCATGACTTAGGTTCTGTTTAATCACATATAAAAATGGTGTAGTGTTAATTTTCCCAAAACATCTAGTCCGAAGGCTTAGGCATGACTTAGGTTCTATTTAATCACATATAAAAATGGTGTAGTGATAATTTCTCCAAAGCATGACTTAGGTTTTGTTTAATCACTTATAAAAATGGTGTAATGTTAATTTCCCCAAAGCTCTAGTCCGAAGACTCAGGCATGACTTAGGTTCTGTTTAATCACTTATAAAAATGGTGTAGTGTTGATTTCCCCAAAGCATCTGGTCCGAGGCCTCAGGCATGACTTAGGTTCTATTTAATCACTTATAAAAATGGTGTAGTGATAATTTCCCCAAAGCATCTGGTCTGAGGACTCAGGCATGACTTAGGTTCTATTTAATCGCTTATGCAGACAATACTGAGAAGTAAGAAGTATTTACACAGAAAATAAGTATACGTCAAAGGAAACTTTCATTAATAATAATACCTTTTCAGGTTATTTACATTCCAAGGTTGTGGTATCTTGCGTTCGTCTAAGTCTTTGAGGGAGTACGCTCCAATACCAGCCGTCGAGGTAATGCGATATGGTCCTTCCCAGTTAGGCCCTAGTTTTCCCCATGCTACGTTCTTTGCACTACCTACCACCTTCCTCAAGACCAAGTCCTTTGGTGCTAGTGGTCTCAGCTTCACATTGGCGTCATAATCTTGTCTGAGCTTCTGCTAGTAATATGTCAATTGGACCATTGCATTTTCTCTCCTCTCTTCTATGAAGTCTAAGCTCTTTTCTAGTAGGCCGTCGTTGTCACTCAGATTGAAAGAACTTGTCCTCAGTGTTGGAAAGCCAGTTTCTAGAGGAATAACCGCTTCGGCTCCATAAGTCATTGAAAAGGGGGTCTCCCCTGTTGACAAGCAAGGTGTGGTTCAATACGCCTAGAGGACATGCGACAGCTCTTCAACCCATTTTCCCTTTCCATCATCTAGCCTCTTCTTGAGACCATTCACTATGACCTTGTTAACTGCCTCGGCTTGCCTGTTTCCTTGAGGATAGACTGGGATAGAATACCTATTAGTAATTCCTAGATCACAGTAGTACTTCTTGAAAGCTTTATTATCGAACTAAAGGCCATTATCCAAGATGAGTGTATGAGGGACCCCAAATCGCATGACAATGTTTTTCCAAAAAAAATTCTTGACATCCACGTCCTTGATATTTGCCAAAGGTTTAACTTCAACCCGCTTAGTGAAGTAGTCGGTGTCGACCAGTAGGTATCTTTTGTTTCCTGCCACTTTGGGGAAAGGGCCTACAATGTCTAAGCCTCCCTGAGCGAATGGCCATGGGCTGATCAGAGGATTAAGAACTCCTCTCGGTTAGTGTATGCTTAGCGCAAATCTTTGACACTAATCACACTTCTTTACATGCTCATGTGCCTCCCTTTACATGATTAGCCACCAATAGCCCTGAGTGATGGCTCTGTGTGCCAAAGACCTACCTCCAGTGTGGCAGTAGCGAATCCCTTCATGTAGCTCCTCAAGGAGTAATTCTGTTTTCTCAGGGTGTACGCATAGCAAGTACGGTCTAGAAAAGTAGCGCTTATACAACATTTGGTCCTCGAACAATTAGAACCGAGAAGCCTTTCTTCGTACCTTGTCTGCTTCTGATTTCTTCTGAGGTAGGGTGTCCTCCTTCAAGAATAGAATCACGGGGTCCATCCAACTATGCCCCACTCTTGTTTGGTGATCTTGGATCACATTTCCCTTCTCATCTGTGGGTTTGGACAAGTCCTCTACAAGGACAACCTGAGGTAAAACCTGTGCCAAGGAGGTTGCAAGGGTGGCCAATGAATCTGCATGTATGTTTCCACTTCTAGGGATATGTATTAGGCCGAAAGATTCAAATTTTGACTTTAAACGCCTAGCTTGACTTAAATAACCCTGCATTCTCGCATCTTTCATTTCTAAATCCCCGTTCACCTGACCCACAACCAATCTAGAATCCGAGAACATCCATATTGCTTTCCCGCCCATTCTTCGAACCATGGCCATTCCTAGAACATCCGAGAACATCCGTATGGGCTCTAGTTTTCCTAGGCATAGTGCTAAGGAAAAGAGATAGACACCAAAAGAAAAGAGCATAAACAAATACCAAGGGCAGACGGCAAGTTAGCACAGCAGAAAAATATAGAAAAAATCAATTCTATATGATGCATGAGCATGAACATAACATGATGCATGTACTAATGCAGTGACATGTTCAATTGTGATCCAAATTAACAAAATTGGCTTGAGCAAGCAATATTTATCAAAAATACCCAATTTGAAAAACCTAATTTTTCAAAACACAACAAATTGATAAATTGATCAATACAATAGTTAATTAACACAATATAATGATCAAATTTACCAAACCAACAAGCCAATTTCATCAATTTCAATCAAATTGAACAAAATCCCCAATTTTCTCAATTTCAAGCCCTAGAATTTCAAATTTCCTTCAAAACACCAAAATAATCAAATTAAACCACATGTAGAGCTTAGGTAAGGTGTCCCCACAAAAACCCATGAAAAATTTGAGAAAGAAACACTCAAAAACACTTCCTAATTGGCCACAACAATAATTCCGAAAATAACAACAAAAATGCATGAAAAATGCATGATTTTTGAAAATAAATGCAAAGGAAGGGGCATAAAGGTCTTACCAGACTTGAAGGAGAGAGATTGTGCAAAAGAATTGGAAGAAAGCGACAAAATCTCCAAGAAAGGTGCTTGACCGGTTGGTAGGGAGACAAAAACTTTTGAAAAACTTTTGAAAAGTGAAAAGACACGTGAGAAAGAGCCATTTTTAAAAACAGTCATCCCGATTTTCGATTGATCGAAAGTTACATTCGATCGATCGAAACTACCTTCGATTGATCCAAAACAAGCTTGGATCGATCGAGCCAACCAGAGAGTTTTCTGAGCATTTTAAAACATTTTCGATCGGTCGAAAATCAGTTTCGATCGATCGAAATTCTGAAAAAATCACAGTTTTGAAAAACCAAACATTTTAGATCAAAAACTCCTCAAAGCATTAGATTTTATAAATAAAATGCATGAGTATGAGATGAGATGTTTTTCAAAAACACATGTATTCAACCCAGATTTCTCAAAGCAAAATTTTCTCTCAATACACCCAAAAAAAAACATACAAGCAAACATGTTTTGCATCAAATTCCCAAAATTCTCAAACTTGGTTGGTCAGGCCAAAAACACACAATAACATGTACACAATTTTAGCAAAGAATAACTCGTGTGGTGTGTGCAACTAGCATAAACTTGAGAAACATGTGAGGTGATATGCACATAGAGGATAATCACAATTTCTACAAAATTCATCACATGAATTTGAAAGAGACTTTCCCTTAAAGAGTTACATCATATAACTCCCACATCTCCTAGAATAAAAGCTTGCAATCATGTAAGTTTCTTGATTTGCCTCATTATTCAATTTAATTGATTAGAGACTTAATAAAAGCCGGGATAATGTACACACCAATTTTATTTTAATTTGTGAGATTATTATAGCCCAATAATGTACACACCAATTTTAATAGAGGCTACACCTTATGTTCTTTTTGTGCATGTGCTACACTTTCTCGAACACAAAATCTTATGATATGCACTAAGGTGTTCATGATTGGCTAATAAATAGTGGTGAGATGGTTATTTATGCCTTTCTCAATAAGTTCAAGTCCAGCAATCAAAGACATAAGACTTCAAGATCAAGATCATGTGATCAACAAATATAGCATCTTCCCACACAACATGCACACCAAGACTTTAGCTAGTAAAGTGCAATAGAAATAAGTGCATCAAAGCTAAACAAGGTACATACATATGACATGTAAATTTTGATTGACCAACCTTGTCTTCAAATTCAAGGAAAAATAGCAAAACACAATTTGCAAAATTTTTTTTTTATAAAAATTTTATAAACAAAGAAACAGACATCTTAGAATGAAATGCATGAATGTAATGCAATGCAAATCCTAGAAACAAAGGTCACAAAAGATTGAGCAATGAAGCACAAGGACCATGTCAGACAGACTCAATTAGATTGAGCCTTTTGCATCCAAGACTTCTTAGATGCAACTCTTGCATTGGAGTTATGATTCACATTAGAATTCTGAGCAACTCCAGGTTTGGAATAAAGGTTTAACGCCTTTACCAATTCACCAATAAGTACCATAGGATCATGTGCTTGGGGCACAGGTACTTTAGTTTTATTTGCTCGCTTTGCAGCTTGCAACTTAAAACAATTTAGACGAATGTGTCCAGGTTTTCCACAAAAATGACAAACCCATGCAGGCTTATCATGCAATTTGCCCTTAGTAGAAGTAGAAGCTCTAGAATGAGAAGCATGAAGATCAACCCTAATCTTTCTAGGTGGAGGAGCATTAACAGGTTTGACAGGTTCACTTACCAAGGGTTTGACAATCTCACTCTTAGGAGGTTCAGAAGAAGGAACAAATTTAGTAGAAGATGGTTCAAGCACATAACTACTTTCCTCATAACCTAAACCAGTTTTATCAGAAGGAGACTTTTGAATACTCAGCATGTGATCAAGTTTGGAGCTTGCAGACCTATTAGTTTGTTCTCTAGCAACAGATAAATCAAGTTCCAAACATTTAACTTTATCAAGTAAGAGCATGTTCTCAGTTTTCACATTATTCAAAAGTTCATTTGCATCAAACAATTTAACAAGTAAATTTTTCTTTTCAAGTTCCAAAGATGCAATTTTCTTCAAGCCTAACTCAACATTTATGGCATCCTTTGCAGCAATTTTGCAAAGTTTATTGTAGGCTTCCTATAAATCTGCATCCTCAGAGAGTTCCCCATCAGAAGGGTTCTCTTCAACAGATATGCTTTCATTGACTACAGTGGTAGCAGTGAAAGTAATGAAGTTTCCATCCTCATCACTAGCGGATTCATTGTCGGAAACTTCGTCATCACTAAGGGTTACAGCCATAGCCCTACCCTTAGACCTCAAGTAAGTAGGACATTCAGACTTTAAATGACCATACCCTTAACAACCATAACATTGTTGTCCCAAAGAATTATTAGAAGATTGACCTACTTTCTCCTTAGGTTTTTCAATGTTATTAACCTTAGTGGGTTCATTCTTCCTAAAATTTCTAGGTTCAACAATGTTCTTACCTCTTGCCCTTCTGTTATTATTCCTCAGAAAGTTTCTAAAGTTCTTAGCAAGATAGGCAATCTCTGTAGCAGAGAGTTCATCATCAAATCCACCATCATCAACAGACTTAAGAGCCATTGATTTAGATTTGTTAGTCGTGGGGAGGTCTAACTCATAGGACTGAAGAGATCCTACAAGTTCATCCACAGGGATGGAGTCCACATCCTTGCTTTCAGTGATGGCAGTCACTTTGGGTCTAAAATCCTCAGTCAAAGATCTAAGAATCTTCCTAACAATTTTAGGTTGGTCATAGATTTCACCCAAATTATATGCAGAATTAACAATATCATTCAATTTAGCATAGAATTCATCAAAGGATTCATCATTATTCATTCTAATGCTTTCAAATCTAGAGGTTAATTGCTGCACCTTATTAATTTTAACTGCCTTCGTGCCTTCATGCACAGTCTGGAGGATTTTCCAAGCAGTATGAGCAACCTCAACATTAGAGATTCTCTTAAATTCCTCCATGGAAACAGCATTAAAAATAGCATTCATAGCTTTGCTATTAAAAGCGGCTGCCTCCTTTTGAGAAGTTTGCCACTCACTCACAGGACTAGTGGGCTTCTCCCATCCGTATTCAACGGAATTCCAAACTCTCTCATCAATGGATTTCAGGAATGCTTTCATCCTTACTTTCCAATAAGCATAGTTGTTTCCATCAAAGTGAGGTGGAACAACAAGAGGGTGTCCGTGTTCCATGACAACAGGGGTCAAGGATCAGCTATAAGATCAAAGGATCAAAACAAAAGCTACCCGCTCTGATACCACTTGTAAGTTCGTTTAGACCCCTTAAACCGAACAGATTAACCTAGTGAATTAGCCAAGTGAATAACTAAGATAATTTAATTAAAACTAGGTTAACACAAATAAACAAAAATAACAAAGCAGCGGAAAATAAATAACACAAAGATATGATGACCCAGGAAACCACACCGGTAAAAACCTGAGGAGGATTTGACCTAGCTATCCTCAAGGTAAACTGAATCCACTATGAAAGAATTGAAGTTTACACAACAAGACTTAGACCACTAACATCTTATTGCTACCCAAGTGTAGGAAACTTACTACCATGACCCCATGATAGCTCCGAGATCCACGAACTCCTTCTTTCCGAAATTCTTCAGCAAATCCACAAGCGCACCTGCTTGTATATCTTTGTACTCTATTTGATTCTGCAACTGTATTGATCTACACAACTCTTGACATAAATCTCAAGTTTGTAAACCCTAAGTGTATGTGAAGGTAAACACCTCTAGATCTCACAATGAGATTCACAAACACAGCAAAACAGAACTCAAAAAACGTGGCTAGGGTTTTCCCTTTTATACTTAGGGTAAAACATAAAACCATATACATTAAAATGGGCTTGGGCTGAGTTGGAATTTTCTGCAGAAAAACGTTCTGCACGATTTTCGATCGATCGAGTCTAATTTTCGATCGATAGAGTCATACAGAAAGTGAACAGTAATTCTGCATAAAAACTCGATTCCAACTTTACATTAAGACCCATACTTTGAGCAAGTCTAACACACGACTAAACATTGTTTTGATCATGGTTTGCCAACATACAAATTGAAGTTCTAAATACATTAGATCCTAATCCTTAGAACCTAACATATCCCTCAATCCTGAGCGTGATCACCAAAGCATCATCGTGGGGTTGTATAGTTCCAATCTTATCCTCGTCTGAAAAGCCCAGCGTTGGCTGTATATTAGCCCTAGCCCTTTTCGGCTCAGCATTAGAATCCTCAGCAAGTAGCCGAGCCATAGACATGACTCTAGAAGGACAAGAGCCGGTCCTCCCTAGAGCAACAAGGATAACATTTATCGTTCCTATGGCAGGCCTCGAAGAATTATCTCTTTGGTGCTCTGAACTTGCCTGTCCCCCCTAACCACTGGAATATTGCAAGAACTACTTGAGTTTTCCCTCTCAGACCAGCTAGTCCAAATGGTCCCACAAATTACTACAATCCTCAATGGTGTGTCCTAGGTCCTGGTGATAATGGCAATAAAGGTTTTGATTGCACCTCACAGGGTTACCTGCCATCTTGTTTAGCCATTAGAAGAACGGCTCGTTCTTGATCTTTTCGAGGACCTGATGCACCGGCTCTCGGAATACAACGTTAAGCACCTAAGTGTGGGCAAGCATCGATTGCCCAGCAAAGTCTCTTCAGGGTCGATTATTATTTTGTCGATTCTACCTAAAATCCCTCCTCTCTTAGGGGATAACCTTAGCCTTTCCTCTCCCCTGCTGTTGGTCTTCCTCAACCCTTTTGTACTTATCAATCCGGTTCATAAGCTGGCGTACACTGGTAACAGGCTTACCAGTCAAAGATTTCCTTAAGTCATGCTCGGACGGGAGCCCGACCTTAAAAGTACTGATGGCCACATCATCGAAATCTCCATCTATCTCATTGAACATCTCCTAGTATCTATCCGAGTACGTTTTCAGAGTTTTCCCCCTCGCATGGATAAGGATAATAGCGAATCCAAAGGCCGTGGAACTCTGCTACACATGGTAAAACGAGAGCCAAATGCTCGAGTAAGCTCCTTGAAGAAGTTTATGGAATTTGCCCTCAGGCCATCAAACCATCTTATTGCCACAGGTCCCAAAACTGGACAGGAAAACCTTGCACATTAAGGCCTCGTCCTTGGAATGGACGACCATCCTCTAGTTGAAATGGCTTGCATGCTCTACAGGGTCTGTTCAACTATTGTAAATGGTGAACGTGGGTTGATGGAATCATCGGGGAAGCTTTGCCCCTTCAATCTTGTGCGTGAAAGGTGATCTAGAGATTTAATTCAATGCCTTGCTCATGGCATCATTTCCTAGGCCTTTACGAGGTGGGCTTCTGTGCCTACACCTATGATGGCGCTCATAACCGTAGGCGGAAGGCTTGCTTGGCAGAGTCCCTGACCCTTGCCTATGATTAACGTCTTCTTCATCCCAAAAGGAACTGTCAGAGCTCGAAGGAGTTCGTTTTCATTGTGCGCAATGCAACTTCTTTTCTAAGTTGTCAATCTTCAGCTGCATGGCTTTTTCATTATCTAGCCTTCGGGAGATGTAAGTTCCCACCAAAGATTGGCATCTACCTGTATGCGTAGTATGCACACTACCCTCCCGATCCCTTTCACGCTCAAGGTTAAGAAAATTACCTTGTCGTTGGGAACCCGTAGACTCTGCCTGGTGCGGACTTGATCCCACTATTGTTAGCCGTTGCATTCACTATCACACAAGTACTCCCCACAGACGGCGCCAATTATGGGGACACATTTGCGATCCAAGCCCAAAATGTATGGATGTTGGCCCAACGAGCCCAGAATAATAAATTTTTAGAGAATGGGTTAAAGAACTAGGCCATATTGAGTTTAACAACGGATAGAATTAGTTTATGGGATGGTCAAGTTGTGCGTTGGTCAACTAAAAATCTGAGGATTATTCTCGGATTAAATCTGAAGAGCTTAAATTTTAAGTATATTCAATGAGCGTGATTTTTCTCCTCCTTCCTGCTTGTTCATACCTTCATTATATATCTCTCTTTGGACCATCTTGATTCTACACTTGTCTGTCATTTGAGCCTCTACTTGAGTATCTGTCCTATCAGACTCCCTCTTCAGCTTTATAAGAGTCACGGTAGCCGAGGCGGCATTGTTCAAGGGTCTTCTCCACATAAATGTGGCTAAAAAAGTGGCTGCAGTGCATTTAATGCGGTGGTAGCAACTTTCCTCCTGATATTTTTTGGGTTTCCCTCTTCTTGTACGTTTGTGATGTATGCCCCTGTCACAAGAGCTTCTTGGCAAGTCTCCTTGGTTGCTGGAATGCATATTCAAGCTGCATCTACCACGTCCGAGGGTATATTCCTTCTCAGACCTCTTTCCTATTCGTGTCATAATCGTTAAGCTTTGAGTGTGAACCATTCATCACTATTCGCTCGACCTCGGATCATTCACGTTCTCGGCCTGGGCCCAAGGCCCAATATATAATTTTGGGCTCTTAACCCTACAGTATCTTTTATTTTATTGATACCTTATAAGAAACTCGTGAATTCTTATAATTATTGCTATTTCCTAGATATGTATATATAATTATATAATTTGGGAGATGATTATATTTCAATTTATATGAGTGATATATAATTTCATTTGATGCATGTGTGGATATGTATCAAATACATTTTTAAGGACCTTACGGTGTATTGTTGGATACAATTTCCTAATTATTTTTTGCATAATGTTCATATCAGCATATCTTTGATATGTATTGGTGTTAATTATTTTGAATGGGAATAATGATTGCTTACAAAATAACTCGTTGGATTATGTTAATAATGTGCATAAGAGACAATATACCAGTTCAACATGTCATGGCGAACTTTAATTGGTGACAAATTATTAATTCAAGGGAAATGATTGACCGAAAAAAAAATTATGTGTTTAGATTTCTAACAAAAATAAGAATCATTGTGATCTATTTTTAGGATATTAGTTCGCGGAAAATAATATTGTGTTCATTATACCCATGATAAAGTTTGTGAAATGAACATTTTTATGTGAATTGGTCTTGCAAGTTTATAAGAGCAAGATTTCCATTCCTTAACCTAATTAGTTTTGTTCTAATTTTTATTTACTCCCCCTCCCCTCTCTCAATCCAAACATGCCAATAGTTTTTTTCATTGTGATTAAGAAGATGTAAACCACTCACATTGTTACAAGTTGGAACTGTTCCCAAGCTTATTTGAAAACATAATACACTTATCCATTTAAGATCTTCAAAAATAGAGAGAAAAAAGTGCATCAAAGAAGAAAAACACACAATATTATCATGCATATTGTGCATTATTTTTTTCATGTATTATTGTGCCTATAACTTGGAATTTTTTTTTCTTCTTTCCTACCTCTTTAAGTTTATTATCTATAATCTATAACATATATAAAACTTTTTCTTGATAAGTTTTAGAGGTCTTACAACTTGAAGGAAAATTATTTAGTCCACTTGGGAGGACTAATCTTATTAATGTCTAGTGGTCCTCCCACTCAATAATATAAAGTCATTAGTACAAATTTATTGAGTCAGATCCTACCCATCATCCTAACTAGTAGGTAACTGTACCCCCTAAAAAAGGGGGCTACGGTAGAATTACCTTATACATATACATATATATATATATATATATATATATATATTCAGATTTGAATTGAACACCCAGAAGGATAATTATGGTATGATCCCCACATAAATCTAGACACATGACGCAAAATTAGACTCTAATTTGGAATTCTAAATTGACTTTCTCTAAGCTTTGCCTATTAATAGATAGATATAGATTCAGATTTAAATTGAACACCTAGAAGGATAATGTAAGGTTGAAATTTACCAACCATTTTGTTGGCTTTATTCCATGCCAATTCGCTTGTATTTTCAGCATTTAGAAACCCTATATTTAGGTGGGAATCTTGTAAGGGTAGTGTGTGAGAGAGTGAAGAATTGCTCAAGACTGTGCTGCAGAACAGGGACTCGTGACTGGACTTCGCTGGTGTCTCACGACTGGTAAGCCGCCAGATGTTGCACACGAGAGAAGCATGCAGAGGAGAACTCGCGACTGGATCTTACGGGTGGCTCGCGACTGGAAAGTTGCCAGAATTTGAACTGTTGTGCCAGCTGTTGCACTACAGGGCAAAAAATTCCAGACTGGCCTTTCAGTTTGTTCGCGGCTTGAACTCGCGACTCAGTACAGCCGCGAGGCCAAGCCGCCAGTCAACTCTGTTATGAAAAATCTGTCTCTTCGCATTCCAAACACCTACTAGTATATATACCCCTTATACCCACGAAATGTAGAGAGCTTCCAGAGAGAATATTGAGAGAGAAACCCTAGAGAAAAAAAAGATTGATTCATCCACAATCTTAACCTTGTGACTCTTCAAATTCCTCTACTCTCTTCCTCTCCATTGTAGATCCTTGAGAGGTACTTTAGCCAAAACCTTTTCTCACCATACCCACAGCTGTGAGAAGGCTCTTTGGTGTTTTGGTAAGCAATTAGGAAGGAGCCAATTTATATTGGTAGATGCTATGGACTAGTAGCGGGATCCTGGAAGCTAAAGAAGAAATAGGTTCAATGTAACCTCGTTGGAGCAAGAAGCTTGGAGGGTTTAGGTACCTGGATAGATTAGGCTTGGAGGGTCTATTGCTGTCCTTGTATCCCAACTACATTCTTTAGTGGATCATTTTGACCGCTTGGAGGGCGGCGGAGAGGTTTTACGCCGAGGGCTTCGGTTTCCTCTTCGATAACACGTCTTTTGTTATCCTTGTGTTTGCATCTCTCTTCCCTTTATCTTTATCATTTAATTTCTGTTATGGATGTGATTTTATTTGACTTAGATGGTTTATCAATTCTGTTTTAGGCTTTAATTTATTTTCCGCACGTTAATCGTTTGTGTTAACGCTTGAATTGATAATTTGTAAATTGGGGGTCTAAACGTTCATAGTGTTTTACACACTATTTGATCTTTCAGATAATTATGGTATGATCTCCACATAAATTTAGATATTTGGCGCAAAATTAGACTCTAAGTTGACTTTCTCTAAACTTTACCTATTTATATATAGATATAGAGTCAGATTTGAAATGAACACTTAGAAAGATAATTATGGTGTGCTCCTCACATAAATCTAGACACATAGTACAAAATTGGACTCAAATTTGTAATTCTAATTTGACTTTCTTTTAGTTTTCCTATTAATATATATATATATATATATATATTACAATATCCAAATAAAAAAATTAAATAAATTAAAACCCTCCACAAAGAAACAGAAGAAGAAAAAAAAAAAAAAAACATGTCACACTTACATAGGTGACATTACCAATTTCACTGGTACTTCCGGTTAGACATGGCAAAACGGATCAAAATTTGCTGACCTGATCTAAACTCAAATTTTTTGACTCGAACAGAAGGGGTTTACCCTTGACCCATTTTATTTTTTTTTTTAGGTCAACCCGACCCGACCCAGCTAACTTGTGAATGACCCTTTTTAAAATTTTATTTTTTATGGTAAAAAACTAATAAAATTAAGACATAGTTGGTTTTTTTTTTTTTGTTATGGGCTTTACACTGCACAGCCCAAACTCAGTTAATAAATATAAATGCACATGATGTTGTTTTCAAATAAACATAATTTTCTTTTTTGAATGACGCCATTAAAAAAATGTATTAATATTTAATGCCATTCAAATATAATGGTCTTAAGAAAACAATTGAGACTTTAATCTTGTTGCATGCAAACAAATTGAAAGATAATGATTAAGACATTCTTCTTACTTCAATAACACGATAAGTAAAGATTTTTAAATATTAAATGTCAAAGCACATATCAAGATAATTTAGTTACAGTAAACTTAACACATATATTTGAATTATAGACATGTATGAGAAGTATTCATAAGAGTAAAAAGAGTAAACCTGAAGTATATCAATAAAATTATGTATAAATTATAGATACTTAGGCATGTTTTTTGACGGTTGATAGCCAAAATAAAAGGCTTTTAAAAATAAAAGATGATATTTTTTGGAGTGTATATTGCTTATCAATAACATAATATGACCACATTTAAATAAGTAAACAATCAAATTTTGATGTGTATTCTAATAAAGTGGCAATTACAGTGTATCTAAAATTAAACACAACTATTAGATTATTTTTCAAGATATTAGATTAGTTTTCAAGTGTTTTATTTATTATTATTTTATGTTTTTTATTCTTTGCCAAATTAGCTGTCCAATTGGGTATTTGTAATTTTGCTTTATATTTTGGAATGTTGACATTGTGTAGTAGTGAAACTTGTTTATTTATTTTAATTTTAGATTTTCAAAGGGTAGACCCATCCTTTTTTCTTTTTCTTTTTTTTCAGGTCAACCTGACCCGACCCAGCTAACCTGTGAATGACCCTTTTTAAAATTTTATTTTTTATTGTAAAAAACTAATAAAATTAAGACATAGTTGGTTTACTTTTTTGTTATGGGCTTTATACTGCACAACCCAAACTCAATTAATAAATATAAATGCACATGATTTTGTTTTCAAATAAACATAATTTTTTTTTTTGAATGACGCCATTAAAAAAATGTATTTATATTTAATGCCATTCAAATATAATGGTCTTAAGAAATCAATTGAGACTTTAATCTTGTTGCATGCAAACAAATTGAAAGATGATGATTAAGGCATTCTTCTAGCTTCAATAACGCGATAAGTAAAAATTTTTTAATATTAAATGACAATGCACATATCAAGATAATTTAGTTACAGTAAACTTAACACATATATTTGAAATTATAGACATGTATGAGAAGTATTCATAAGGGTAAAAAGAGTAAGCATGAAGTATATCAATAAAATTATGTATAAATTATAGATACTTAGGCATGTTTTTTAACAATTAATAGCCAAAATAAAAGGCTTTTAAAAATAAAAGATGATATTTTCTGGAGTGTATGTTGCTTATTAATAACATAACATGACCATGTTTAAATAAGTAAACAATCAAATTTTGATATGTATTTTAATAGAGAGCCAATTACAGTGTATCTAAAATTAAACACAACTATTAGATTATTTTTCAAGATATTAGATTAGTTTTCAAGTTTTTTATTTATTATTTTTTTATGTTTTTTATTCTTTGCCAAATTAGCTATCCAATTGGGTATCTGTAATTTTGCTTTATATTTTGGAATGTTGATATTGTGTGAAAGTTCAATAAGCGTATATAACACTATGAACGTTTAAACCCCCAATTTATAAATTACCAATTCAAGCTTAATATCAAACAAATTATGTGCAAAAAATGAACATAAGCTTATAACAGATTTGATAAACAATCTAAACCAAATAAAATCACATCTACAGCAGAAATTAAATGACAAAGATTAAGGGAAGAGAGATGCAAACACAAGGACAACACAACGATGTGTTATCGAAGAGGAAACCGAAGCCCTCAGTGTAAAATCTCTCCGCCGCCCTCCAAGCGGTCAATAATCCACTGAAGAATGTAGTTGAGATACAAGGACAGCAATAGACCCTCCAAGCCTAATCTACCCAGTATACCTAAGCCATCCAAGCTCCTACTTAAACGAGGTTACGCCGAACATATTTCTTCTTTAGCTTCTCGGATTCTGCTATAGCCTATAGCATCAACCAATATCAATTGGTCTCTTCCTAACTGCTTCCCAAAGCACCAAAAAGCCTTATCACAGATATGGGTATGGTGAGAATAGGTTTTGGGTAATGAACCTCTCAAGGATCTGCCAATGGAGAGGGTGAGAATAGAGGAATTTGAAGAGTCACAATGTAAAGATTGTGAATGAGTCAATCTTGTTTTCTCTAAGGTTTCTCTCTCAAAATTCTCTCTGGAAGGTCTCCACATTTCGTGGGTATAAAGGGTATTTATACTGGGGTAAGAAAGGAATGCGAAGAGTCAGTTTTTCAAAACAGAGCTGGCTGGCAACTTGACCTCGCGACTTGACTGAGTCACGAGTTTAAGCCGCGAGCTAACTGAATGGCTAGGCTAGATATTTTGTCGTGTAGTGCAACAGCTGACAGACGGTTCAGCTTCTCTGCACGCTTCACTCGTGTGCATCTTCTAGCGGCTTGCCAGTCGCGAGCTACTCGCGAGATCCAGTCGCGAGTCCCTGCTTCACTGCACAATCTTGAGCATTTCTTCACACTCTCTCACACACTACCCTTACATGATTCCCACCTAAAAATACAGGGTTTCTAAGCGTTGAAATATAAGCAAATTGGCATGGAATAAAGCCAACAAAATGGTTGATAAATTTCAACCTTACATTGTGTGGTAGTGAAACTTGTTTATTTATTTTAATTTTCAATTTTCAAAGGGTAGACTAGTCTCCTTTGTGTTTGTGCTATTTATTTTGATTTGAAATGTTAGGATTTGTATAATTTAATAATTAATGATCAAGTATTAATTTGTTAACCTAAGCTCTTTCTTGATATGTGTGTGAATTCAAACTAAGTTATGTATTTATACCAAGTAATTTGATGCATGACTTACCAAGTCACAAATACATATTAATAAAAAAATTCATGTGAAAAATATGGGTCAACCCGATCCAAATTGCAACCCGATTGACCTGACCTGTTTTTAACCTGCTTTAAATGACTCGTTTTTTTTTACCCGAACCAGTTTTCAACCTGAACCTTGCCCGACCTAACTTGCTTAATCGGCACCTCTACTTTTAGTTGACCTAATAATTTGAGTTATTTTAAAACCAAAAGTAATTACACACCAATTTTCACAACTATTTAATGTGACAGATTGTAATTGGTTGTTTATTATTTTCATATGGAGCCACCACATTTTATTCACTACTCACAATTAGCCACATCAAATAGTTGTGAAAATAAACGTAAAATTGATTGTGGTTTTAGAATTTAGTTTCTCATAAACAAGGGGGGGAACTAATTGACATTTTAAGTCGTCAAATACTTCTCATAAAAAAATAATAATAAAAAGCCCCAAAATACTAATTACGCTCAGCCCAATAGTGAAAATCCCACCGAGCTAGGTTCCCCATGAAATTAGACCCAAATCAAGACAAATTCTTGAGCTGGGCTTTAGTAATTCATGAAGAGCCCAACATAGAGTGGGAAAAATCCCGTTAAATATTGGTTATATCTGAGGTAGAGGGAGCCACGCTATGGCTAAGCAAAAGCACCTGCCCAAAGAGAAAAATAAAAGAATGCAATGAAGAAGGTGAAGTTGTTAACACAAATTTGTGAAAGCTTGTTGACAAAGCTCAATTAAAAAATTTTAGTGGAAAAAAAGCCAAAACAGATGAATAAACAAAAACAAACAATGAGAATTAATAGAAAAAGAAGATAATAACTCAACCAAAAAAAAAAAAAAACAAGAAGAAGAAGAAGACAAATGTTTCCAAAAGGGTGGAACTTTTTGTCCTTCCTTTTCTCTCTAATTTTCTCCTGATTTTGGCGGATTGCATATTGGTAGACTTGGAGAGAAAACACTAAGGCTTCACTAGTTTTCTCTCATATTTTCTCCCACAACCAAATACATGAAAATATTATTTTATCTCTGCTTTTCTCTTTTCCTTTTCCATCTCTCCCAAAATCACCTCAGCCAAACCTAAAGCTCAGATAATCTGCCCATAACAGACAAATTTGCAGAAATATTTATCATATGAAAGAAGTTTAAGGGATTTCTAATAAGGGTAAGGCTTAGTTTTATTGTACTCGCGCCGACACGATATGGACACATCAACCATTTCCTTCTAGCAACGTTAAATAAATAATTAAAAATAAGAAAAAAAAAAAAAAAAACAAAGAAAAGTTGGCAGACGCTTTAAATGCTTCAAAGGATCAAGTTAAGTTTGTGCGCCCAATTATTAAATTGAACTAAGAAATGGACCAATCGATAGTTTTCTCAAAAAAAAAAAAAAAAAAAAAAAAAAAAAAAAAAAAAAAAAAACCGATGGGCTAATATATAATGTGCCCTCCGTGAGTTGAAGCCATTCGTCTAACTTGGCTTATAATTGAAGTTGCAACCAATCCAAGAGAAAGAAGGTAAACTATGTAACCAATCCTTTCTAAACCATTCCGTGGTGACAACTCATTAACTTTACAATTTTGCTTAAAAAATCTGTCTTCAAAGTTCAAGCACATTCTCTCTATAAAAACCCAATTCGTATGTGCTGCTAATCAAAAACACATGCTAAATAGAAGTTGCTCAATCTTTTAATTAAGGGAAAAACAAAGGTATAAGCTAGCCATGGCTTTCTATAAGCATATCTTCATTTTGTCTTTGGCTTTAGCATTGCCACTCTCAAGCATGGAAATGAGGCTTGCAGCTCGCCACATTTTGGATGCAACTCCAGCATTGACAAAACCAACAATCCCAACTTTGGTCAAGCCCTCAAACTCAATGCCACAATTGCCAAGCAGTACGGACTCAAGATTTTAAGCTAGCGGGGGCCAAAGTAAAAAAAAAAAAAAAAATTTCCAAATAGACATTCATATATTATCAAAAAATTATAGATATTCAAAATTGTTGTTTTTAAATACATAAAGATGCAATCATTTACCAATAAGACAAACAAAAACAAAATAATGTTTTTTTTTTTAATACTAGATTGGCTAGGATTTTTTTTTTTTTTTTTTTTTTTTTGTTGCTGAAGTTAGAGTATTCATAGTGGTGATGCTAAAAATTTTAGTTTTTAGCATCTCAAAAAGCTACTCTATCTATTTTACCACCTCACTTTACAATACATCAAATATCAAATGTTCTATTTTTTTTTTTTTATCACTTCATCTAAAATAATATAAACAACTCATTAAAATAATAAAATAAGAGAGAGAATTTGAGTTTTTTAATTGAAAGAAGAAATATAATCTTAATAAAATATTGTATTTTATTTTTAACAACTTGCTACAGTCAACTGGTATTTATACCAGTTTATTGTAGTTACAAAAAATTTAGCTTTGGCATCTTTAATAACACATGATTTTTTTATTCTTTGGTAGTAAAATAGTTTTTTTTTTTTTTTTTTGGCTAAAATACAATCACTATTGTGAATATTTTTAATGTTTTTTGTTAAGGTTTTGAGTTGCATAGTTGCAATTTGGACGAGGCTAATTAGACTTATTGAGGTGAAGGTGAATCTAAGGTTTTGGAAGGGGCCAACTACAAAAATTAAACATATAATAAGTAAAAAAAAAAAAAGTTAGACTTGGGGGGCCGTGCCCCCCTTGGGCCTCCACCTAAGTCCATCCCTACCAAGCACCCAAAATCCCTCTCGGCATTTTTGGCACACCAAAGGATCCGAGTTCCATGTCTGCCGACTCTGCAGAAAGCCACATTACCGACAATCACTAAGGGCCTAATCAACATTGCAGTAACCATTACACATTACCAGCAATCACTAAGTTTGCCAATTAAACACATATGCATGCAGTTCTAAAAGTGACACTACCTTTCGATGTCATATATAGTTTACTTCTAAAATAAATGACTCTTTGGATGTGAGGGAATATAACAAGTCCTTCAATCCTTGGTTTGTTGCTATACTATTCGTATTCGGGTTGTCCCCAACTAGTCTATGTACACTTGCTACAAATAATAATTCGAATAAACTAAGTCATTTTATGCACAATATTTTCCATTTCTTGAAAAGTTTTCCTCCATTGTGAATTTGGACTGGATTTGTGAATTTTAGGCCTTTGGGAATGTGACATATATATATAATATTTTTTTAGGTGTAAATTACAAAAACCTATTTTAAGATTTGGAGAAGTTGTTCCTCCCTCAAATTTAATGGAAATGACATTCCAATCTCTGGTTATTTGAGATTTTGAAGAAGTCAATAAATTAATCATTTTATAATAACAATAACATAATATTCTAATTTTTGAATAAAATTCCATTTAACCAAACCTAACCATAGTTAGTGAAAGATTTTAAGATTAAATATTATTTTTCTTGTCATCAAACTTTAAAAAAAAATTAAAATATTCTATTACTAGTATTAACTATTAACAGAATGATTATTTTATTGATTTCCTTCAAAACTTAAGGGATGAAAGTGTCATTTCCATTAAGTTAAGGGTCAAAGAATCACTTTCCTAAGCTACAAGGAAATTTTTTGTAAGTTACCCTTGTTTATAATATTCAGTTTCCAATTTTAGGCTAGATTTTTTTTTTTTTTTTTTTTTTGAAAGTATATTTTATAGACTCAATGTGATTGATAGGAAAATCCAAGCATATTTAGGCCCAAATTAAAAAGGATCAAACAATAAAATGCCCAATAACACTAAAAGAGCCCAACAAGAAGGCTAGAAATTGATTGGCCCTAATTAAATTGAATTGCCCCGATTTAGACCGTTTTGACTTGGGCCCTACTTCACTTGTTCGGTGTCAACATAAAATATTTTTGTTTAAGAAATATTTAAAATATATATAATTTATTTTTTATACCTATCCTCTTGTAATAAATTTTTGTACATATTCTATTGCCATCCCCAAAACATTTTTTTTTTTTTTCTTTCCTTTTGCACTCTCATTGTTGTCACTTTCATTTCTCTTTCATATCTATCTCATTAATGTCAAACCCACTTCATTTGGAATGGTAAAGTACCTTCAACTTGCCCCCTTGCCTTTTGACCTGTGTCACTTCCATCCCAAAGGGATCTTCCTTTGTCCATTGCCATTCCTAAATTTGTAAATATTTAATTTTTAATTTTAGACCCCTTTTTTTGTTGAAAATATATATTTTCTAGTACTAACATTAGGGGGTGTAAACACCTCTTAGTTGCTATTTTACAACTCAAGACACTCAAAACTCACTTCATCTGGATTTGTATACTTAAAAAAATTTGTAACCTTGCTAAGGTTGCATATATGCAACCTTACTATTCATAGGTTGTAAAGCAAAAAAAAAAAAAAAAAAAAATTAATCTTGTGGTTGTGTGTGAAGAGAGAGAGAGAGAGAGAATAGTACTTTTTATTATTTTATTATGTAGTTTATTTTATTTTATTGGGTTGTATGTAGAAACAAGAATTGAAATGTTGGATGAGTTATAAAATGAGTTGGTAAAATAAATAAATTGATGTTTGAGGATGCAATTTTTTTTTTTTTTTTTTTTTTTTTTTTGCATTCTCAGATACTAGTGCTCTTATAATTGATCGCAAATTCAGATCTGGATTTAATTTTAGAAACTTTTAAGTCCAACTTTATCATTGAAGGCTAAACTTATAAAGATTAAACAATAAAAGGCCAACAACACTAAAAGAGCCCAACAAAAAGGCTTGAAATTGATTGGCCCTGATTGAACGCCTATTCAACTCGAGGTTTTTTGCCATATCACTATTTAGTGTTTGGTATTTACTTTGACATTGAACAAGTGAAGTGAAGTGGACCGCAGTACTATATACGGGTTTTCTTTTTTCTTTTGATGATTTTTTTTTTCTTTGATGAATCTATACATGGGTTTTCTACATCACGAATGGGTGTATATGTTTTGGTTTTTTATTTTATTTTTAGAAACGATATATATGTTTTAGTTAAACATATAATTTTAAATTATATATATAATTTTATGATATATATTTTGTAGATATTATATTAATATCTCAAAACACTTGTTTTTTTTTTTTTTTTAATAGTGTCATACTTACTTTCATTTCTACCTTGTTAATGTCAAAACCACCTCATTTAGTCCAATCTGCCCTTCTGTCACCTGACTAGTCTCGCTCTTGCCCCGAAGTGAGGAGGGGCAAGGACAGGGCACTTATAACACAAACCCCACCTTGTTTGTTGCCAGAGTTCTTCTACTACCACAAAAATACACAATTTTTGCCACAACTTTTCTATACTTTGACTACTTGTCACTTTCATATAGACCTATTAATTTTTCTCTACCAATCACAGTCAATCGTATAAGATAGTTGCGAAAAAAATTGGGCATTTTTTGTAGTACTTTATTTTATGCTGTTGCCATGCCCAGGCTAAATAAAGCAAAAAAACAAACAATTCGGTTTCGTCTAGAAAAATCACTAACCTGACCCAACAACACCGACCGAACACACTTGCTCATCTCCATTGAGGCCAGAATTGCAATTTTTCATTTTCCATAAATTGAGTATTAGTTTTACAACTGTTCTCATAGTTTGAAATAATATCCCTATTCCCAGCAATGAATCTCTGGGAATAACATCTGCGTTTAAGAACAAACACGACCAAAACGAAAAGATGGATATGAAACCCAAACATCAACGTTTACAATATTGAAGTCAAAGCAACATACAAGACAAATTACACGTAATAAAATGCAGTAGTGTACTTAACACACATTTATGTGGCCCTTGAACAACATTTTAGACACAAATTTCAGCAACTCATCATCGAGGCATATGTGTGATATGTTTAATTGCCTAAGGCTCCAGAATGATCTTCCCAAAAATTTTGTTTTCAGCATTCTTTGCCCAAGCATCTTCAGGATTGCTCAACGAGTACTTAGAGTCAATCACTGTCTTCACCTTCCCTTCCTTGGCTAACTTGACAAGAAAATCCATATTCTCAGCCTTGCAACTTAAGAGAACTGGAATTAGCTGCTTCTTTGAGAAAGTAAGTTTCTTTAGAGCATAAGCCTTAATGGAACTAGGTGAAGGCTTTACATCAAATATCTTTCCATTTGAAGCCAAATGAGGCTCAAAAGTTGACCAAGAAGTTGGTTCTCCACAGTGAATCACTATGTCATATTTCTTACCAGATGGGCTTTTCAGAGCTTGCCCATCTGGGGTGGTTTGGTTAACAACCTCATCAGCACCTAAGCTCTTGACAAGGTCAATGTGTTCAGGTGCACAAGTTGCTGTAACATGTGCATTTCCAAGCTTTGCTAGTTGAATTGCATAGTTACCAACACTTTCTGAGGCATTAGTGATGAGAATGTTTGTGGGCTTTCCGGTTCCATCAAGCTTGAGACCTGCAGAGTCGGTGAGAGCTTGGTGAGCCATTAGACCAGAAGCCGGCATGCCTGCACCTTCAGCTGCTGAAACTTCTAATGGCCTAATTACTGTCAAGTTCGCCTTAGCCACAACAAACTCAGCTAGTCCACCGCCATTCTGTCAACGTATAAAATGCAAAGATGGATGTACTTGAATCAATAACTAAGGTGTGTGTATGGTGCTGGTGAAGCATATAATCATCAAAATAAATGTAAATTCAGCACAATTGGATTTGCTATGTGCATGCATATGCAATTTCCCAACATTGCTTATAATCCCCAAAGCTCGGATAATTTGCCCATAATAGAAAATGATATATAAATTAAAATCTTTTATATTATTTTTAATGGTTCACTTTATGTTTTACCAATTATAATATGTCATATATTTTTTTTTATTCATTTTAAACTTTGGTTATATTATAAAAAAAGAAAGTAAAAAACATGTCATGTCAAGTTGGGGTTGGTATGTAAAGCATAATATTTAATACTAAAAGTAGAATATAGAATCTTTATCGGACATGTAGTCTTTTTTGTAAAACTTCTAAGTTGTAACATTTACTATTCATTTTAAAGGTTATCCTCTTCAATATAATTTTTTTAAAAAAATTATTTTATTCTATAATTTCCTTTTTTTTTTTAAAGATTACAACTACACGTCATGAAGTAGAGGTCATTATTATGAATTTTCCCACACCCTTTCCCTTTAGCCCATAAGATCGAACAATCTTAAAAATTAAAAATAAAAACTCTTATCAACAATAAAAACTTTTTACACAAAATGTTTTACACACACTTTTATTTTTAAAACTAAAAACGTAACTTAAAGTCAGATTTTCAGTTTATAAAGTAACACAGTGTGTGAAATAATCAATGCCCATTGACAAAACTAGTGGAAGTGTGGAACAAGTACGAGGACTTAACAGCAAAGGCAAGCATAGCTATGACTTTGTCACCAGCTTTGACATTTTTCACTCCTGATCCAACGTTAACGACCTCTCCTGCAACATCAGTACCTGTTCCAACAAAGAATATCTTCAATAATTAATAAATAAATTTTTTATTTTTAATCAACTCATACATATAATTGAATAATTTTGCAATGCTCCCAGAAAATTTAGAACACACAATTAACTAACATGAAACTTGGGCATTTAATTGAATAAATTTAATATACAAGAAACAACTCCTTTTTTAGGGTAATACTCCTATCAATATTTGGTTGTCATAAGTCACATATATTACCATTTATCTAAAACTTAAACGTTTTGGAAAGCAGAAAACTTAATCATGTAAATATTATTCTAGCATTCTCTTCATTTGTGGTTCAAGATTTCCCTTCAATAAGCGGGTCGAAATACAAAATGGCCAGTTTTGATATATAATAATTGCCCTTTCACCTTGAAAACTTGAGTTGATAAGAAGTGAGAACAAACCTGTGTAATTATTTATTCTAACAAAGTCAGTTTAGAATTCAACATAACAACACAATCTAAATTTTTGAATTGAGAGAAAACTTGAACCTATAGACGTAAATGAACGTATGGAAACACATCACTTATTATTATGATAATGGTTAAATGGTTATATTTTATTTTTTTCCTACTTGCTTAAACTTTTAAATCAAATTGTAATTTATTATGGTATCATAGGAGGTAATTTGAATTCCAATAATAATGGTTGATTAAATTTACAACAACCTATCAGCTTAATTCTTTGAACTTTGAGATACATAGTAAAATATAGGTAAAGGAATTAATTTAAAAAAATACCAGGTATTTGAGGTAATTCACGAGGAAACATAGGCTTCCAACCGCCCTGCTGAATCACCCAATCAATAGGACTGAGACTGGCTGCTTCCACTTTAATCAAAACCTCATCTTTTTTTGGAGTGGGAACTGGGACTTCGACATACTGCACCAGCAATTAAATAATTAGTAAATTGCAAAAGAAGTTAGATTTTTGTACATTTTTAAGTTTATTTTGATGGACTCGTACCCCAAAAACAAAAAATTAAAAAAAAAAAAAAAAATACCCTCCCTTTTCTTCCGTATTTTACTATTTTAAACAATTAACCAATAGTAAATCGGACCCAAAACATGTTGGGAGATGCACGGCACCTTGGAGTGTAGCCCATATGGGACTTGTGTTTAAGCATTGAAAGAATCCTATAGGACTTGTGTTGCACAAGAAGTCAAAGACTCCTATTCCTAATTATAATAAGAGTGTCAGGTGGCTTGAAAGCTTTTTTAAAAAGCTTGTACGTGTATTTCACAAATAGGAAAAAAGTGTGAAAAATTCAGAGGGACTAAAAAGTGAAATACAGTTAATTTTGAAGCTTATTGAAAGAAAAAAAAAATAGTGCTTTATACGGCACTTATGAAAAAAAGAAAATGTGATTTTTCTTTTACTCAAGACACACAAGAAAGATAAATTAAGAATTTTCTCTAAGATGATTATTTGGGTGCTATAATCACAGAAAATTAAAGTATTCGGAGTAGAAGATCTTGCTATCAGGTTTTGTAGTGAGGTTGTAGTTGTTCCTAGAAGTATTATTGTTTTTTCCCAATTTATTGTGAACTCAAGTTTTAGGTATAATTTCAGTGTTGTAATCTCTATTTTATTATAGTGAATTGATTGGATTTTGTCCTGTGGTTTTTCCCTCTACACTGGAGGGTTCTTCAAGTAATTTCTTGGTTTTTTTGTTTTTTTTTTTTTTTCACTTCCGTAGATTTCTATTTTCTTTATTGCTTATTTTATATTTAATTTAATTCACACATTTATGGAGATTTATTCCAACAAAACATACTAAAATGCACCAATTAATATAGCTTATTATGTAAAGCTTTATTGCTCTTGAAAAAAGATGAGCAAAATGAAAGTGCAAAGATACAATGTTTCATCAACTCAGCCTTGAAACATTGACTAGTTCAATAGTTCAAACTTCAAAAGCTTACCTTAATCAGTCTTCCACTTTATCCTTTCACAAAATTTCAACATGAAGCAGATATAGAAAATGGTTATCCATTTTCAAAAGTGATCTTCAACTTCAACTATAACGTCGAAAAACATTGCATGTCTTTACTTGAAATTAAGATGAACCATGAAACAAGTAACCAACAAACTAGCAAAGTTTCCAAACCTCCCTTGTGATAAAAAAAGAGAAATTTAAGTGTGTGCACATAGGTATGCATGTTTCCAGCTACTCAATGAATGAATATGGTGACAAGGAAAAAAAAAAGTCAAATCCTCCAAACTGGGTGACAATAAAAACTGAAAACCTAAGAAATTAACGTTTTTATTATAAAATTAATCAATTTAAACTGTTACGATGAAATGATGAATTTAATTATTTAATCTAACACTCTTCATTCATATTGATATATGTGAGTTTAAACTATCCTTATTAATTGGGACCCAACATATGGTTAATATTTAAAATGAATGTAAAGTGGAGATAGAATTTGAACAGGACCTCTTTTTATGACATCATAATAAATTACTAATTATCATAAAGTGTATGTTATAAGAAATGATAAAGTTAATCATTTAATCGAACACTCTTTCCTCCACTAATTACATTCTTTTTCTGAAAAAAAGAAGTAGCACAAACTAACCCTTGCATCACTGAAAGTTCTTTGTCAGCCATCACAAGAAATTAACATAAAAGTTTTCTAACTGTGAATCTGAAAGAACCTCGTAAACAAAACTTATAAATAAGAGAGAGAGAAGGGAAAAACAAAGAGAAGAAATCTAAGTGAACTAATGAAAGATAATTTACTTTCTTCATATGATAAACGAATGAATTACTTATAGAACATGAAAATTAAAGAAAAGGATATGGAAATAACCTTCAAATCACTTGGTCCTCCACCACAATTAGTGTAATGAACTGCGTGCATAAGCTTGCCTGCCATACTCTTAGTTTACAGAAGGAAAGATTAACGTGAGATTGTGCGTGTGGGGTAGGAAAAGAAGAGGACTAGATAATAGAAGTTCTGTTCAAAATTTTTGGGGTGGCTTTATAGTAGAGCGAGAACTTCGTGTAAAAATGGTGATAGTAAAATTGAGTAAACTAGGATTATTGGATTTTCTTATATAACAACACCACGCCATTGACTTTGGACTGAGTAGTGTGCAAAAAATGTAATATTATCTTAATGAGAAGTTCTAGCACGACCATCACAGCAGCTGTGAAACGTAAGAGAATGAGTATTGGCATGAAATGAGCCATAAGATATTAAGATATCAATACATCTAAGAAGTGGTTATCTATAAATAATTAATGAACCTTTTTCTGTCCACCAAAGGATGCTCTAAAGGTAATAATTTAAGCAAAATTTTTAAAAACTTTTTATTGAAAAAAAAAACAATTAATTATTTTCGACGATTTTTTTATATTTTCCATAAAAATAGTGTTAAAAATTTTCTAAAATAGTTTATTAATAATTACTACAAGAGCACCTGTTAACGGAACCATTTTATAAAATCACAACTTTTTTTTCCCACTATTCACAATCAATCACTTCAACAAGAAGTTTTGATTGAATGAAAAAATGGGGAAATCTGTAGTACAACAAGTTTTGATTGAGTGAAAAAATGAGGAAATCTGTAGTACTATTGATATCAAATAGCTGTTAATTTAATCCCTCTTAGTCTCTCTTTTAATTTTTTTTTTATTAAATAGCTTAATCAGCTAGCATATGCTACTATACCGGCAGTGATCCAAAGGGCCACTAGAGGACACGATCTTCAAAGATTATCTTGTGGTGTCAGCCCTTGTACCTTTGTGCATGTTGTTAAGTCATTGACATTTTCATTTAGACCTAGTAAGCAATCAGGTTGTGTGTTTAGAAAAAAAAAATTAGGTAGGGCTGCCGGTCATTTTAGATTCGGATAGAAAAAGATTGTTTAACAAGTGATTTTTGGATCATAGACTAATTCACAATTTTGATGTAGTAGATTATGAATAGTTGTTTATCACTTACACATGAATTCACAACTTTTTTATTTTTCACTCATAATCTGTCACATTATATCTACGATAAACAAGTTGTGAAATAGTTTGTAATACTTGAATAATTTAGTTGGGTTTAAGTTGATCTCTCTGAGCTCGAATGGGATAACATATTTTTCTTTTATAAAATAATGAACTGGCATGGATTTACAATCTTGGTATTCATTTTTTATGCGGAGGAGATTGTCAAACCTGATTTTCTGCCTAAAAGGTTTGGTTTGGAATAGCCCACTGTACATGAACAAACCACCTAATTTGAACACAAGAACACTGCACAATTATCCCTAATACACTAGCCACGAGAGGAACATAAAAGTTATGATCCAACAACTAATGGTAGGTTTGGATTGAGGGGGAGGGCAGGGGCGGCTTTACATAGAGTTCAGGATGGTCATGGCACCACCCTAACCTGGAAAAAAAATACAATTATTATGTATAAATTTTAAGAATTTATGATTTTTTTTTCTTTAAAAAAATTTTGTGACCACCCCAAATATTGTTTAGACCCAACATAATTATGATTATAGACTAAGGCTACAACTCTATTCAATATTTTTTTTTTATTGAATATGAATTTTTAGAAATTCACCATTTAATTACATTTTCTTCTTAAATCCTCCATATTTGCAACATTTCAAGAAGATAAAATATCAATAGCTATGTCGTCAATCAAATATTTAAATTTCGAATTTTTGTAGTCTAAAATTATATATAAAAAATAATTTTATGAATCGAATGACAAATAACATCCGATTGACAATGAATTTTAACGTGTTTTAAGAATATAAAAAATATGCAATTTATCGATTAGATTTTCAAAAAATGTTGTTAGGTTCTAAGAATTAGGAACTAATGTATTAGAACTTCAATTTGTAATGTTGGCAAACCATGATCAAAACAATGTTTAGTCTTGTGTAAAACTTGCTCAAAGTATGGCTCTTCATGTAAAGTTGGAATCGAGTTTTATACAGAATTCACTATGCACTTTCTACCTGACTCGATCGATCGAAAATTAGACTCAATCGATCGAAAGTCGTGCGATTTTCTGCAGAATTTTTCAACTCAGCCCTAGTCCATTTTAATGTATAGGGTTTTATGTTTTGCCCTAAGTATATAAGGGAAAACCCTAGCCACGTTTTTAGTGTTCTGTTTTTCAGAGTTCTGTTTTGCTGTGTTTGTGAATCTCATTGTGAGATCTAGAGGTGTTTGCCTTCACATACACTTAGGGTTTCCAAACTCAAGACTCATGTCTAGAGCTTGGTAAATCATTCAGTTGCAGAATCAAAGATCTTCAAGAAATACAAGCAGGTGCGCTTGTGGATTGCTGAAGAATTCAAGAAAGAAGGAGTCCGTGGATCTCGGAGCTATCATGAGGTCGTGGTAGTAAGTTTCCTACACTTGGGTAGCAATAGGATGTTAGTGGTCTAAGTCTTATTGTGTAAACTTCAATTCTTTCATAGTGGATTCAGTTTACCTTGATGATAGCTAGGTTAAATCCTCCCCAGGTTTTTTACCGGTTTGGTTTTCCTGGGTCATCAGATCTTTGTGTTATTTAATTTCCGCTGCTTTATTGTTTTTGTTTATTTTGTGTTAACCTAGATTTAATTAAATTACCTAAGTTAATCACTTGGCTAATTCTCTAGGTTAATCTGTTGGGTTTAAGGGGTCTAAACGAACTGACAAGTGGTATCAGAGCGAGTAGCTTTTGTGTTTGATCCTTTGATCTTTTAGCTGATCCTTGACCCCTGTTGTCATGGAACACGGTCACTCTCTTGTTGTTCCACCTCACTTTGATGGAAACAACTATGCTTATTGGAAAGTAAGGATGAAAGCATTCCTAAAATCCATTGATGAGAGAGTTTGGAATTCTGTTGAGTACGGATGGGAGAAGCCCACTACTCCTGTGAGTGAGTGGCAAACTTCTCAAAAGGAGGTAGCCGCTTTCAATAGCAAAGCTATGAATGCTATTTTTAATGCTGTTTCCATGGAGGAATTTAAGAGAATCTCTAATGATGAGGTTGCTCATACTGCTTGGAATATCCTCCAGACTGTGCATGAAGGCACAAAGGCAGTTAAGATAAATAAATTGCAGCAATTAACTACTAGATTTGAAAGCATTAGAATGAATGATGATGAATCTTTTGATGAATTCTATGCTAAATTGAATGATATTGTTAATTCTGCTTATAATTTGAGTGAAATCTATGATCAACCTAAAATTGTTAGGAAGATTCTTAGATCTTTGACTGAGGATTTTAGACCCAAAGTGACTGTCATCACTGAGAGCAAGGATGTGGACTCCATCCCTGTTGATGAACTTGTAGGATCTCTTCAGTCCTATGAGTTAGACCTCCCTAAGACTAACAAATCCAAATCAATGGCTCTTAAGTCTGTTGATGATGTTGAGGATGGTGGATTTGATGATGAACTCTCTGCTACAGAGATTGCCTATCTTGCTAAGAATTTTAGAAACTTTCTTAGGAATAATAACAGAAGGGCAAGGGCAAGAACAATGTTGAACTTAGAAATTTTAGGGGGAATGATCCAACTAGGGTTAATAACACTGAAAAACCTAAAGAGAAAATAGGTCAGCCTTCTAATAATTCTTTGGGATAACAATGTTATGGTTGTCAAGGGTATGGTCATTTGAAATCTGAATGTCCTACATACTTGAGGTCTAAGGGTAAGGTTATGGCTGTAACCCTTAGTGATGATGAAGTTTCTGACAATGAATCCGCTAGTGATGAGGATGGAAACTTCATTGCTTTCACTGCTACTACTGTAGTAAATGAAAGCATGTCTGTTGAAGAGAACCCTTCTGATGGGGAACTCTCTGAGGATGCAGATTTACAGGAAGCCTATAATAAACTTTGCAAAGTTGCTGCAAAGGATGCCATGAATGTTGATTTAGGCTTGAAAAAAATTGCATCTTTGGAACTTGAAAAGAAAATTTTACTTGTGAAATTGTTTGATGCAAATGAGCTTTTGAATAATGTGAAAACTGAGAACATGCTTTTACTTGATAAAGTTAAATGTTTGGAACTTGATTTATCTGTTGCTAGAGAACAAACTAATAGGTCTGCAAGTTCCAAACTTGATCACATGCTGAGTGTTCAAAAGTCTCCTTCTGATAAAACTGGTTTTGGTTTTGTGGATAGCATCTCTGTGCCTGAACCGTCTTCCACTAAATTTGTTCTCTCTTCTGAACCTCCAAAGAGTGAGATTGTCAAACCCTTGGTGAGTGAACCTGTCAAACCTATAGATGTTACTCCACCTAGGAAGATTAGGGTTGATCTTCAAGCTTCTCATTCTAGAGCTTCCACTTCTACTAAGGGCAAGTTGCATGATCAGCCTACATGGATTTGTCATTTTTGTGGAAAGTCTGGACACATTCGTCCAAATTGTTTTAAGTTGCAAGTTGCTAAGCGAGCAAATAAAACTAAAGTACCTGAGCCTCAAGCCCATGATCCTATGGTACTTATTGGTGAATTGGTAAAGGCGTTAAACTTTTATTCCAATCCTGGAGTTGGTCAAAATTCTAAGATGAATCATAACTCCAATGCAAGAATTGCATCTAAAAAGTTTTGGATGCAAAAGGCTCAATCTAATTGAGTCTGTCTGACATGGTCCTTGTGCTTCATTGCTCTATCTTTGGTGACCTCTGTTTCTAGGATTTGCATTGCATTACATTTATGCATTTCATTCTAGGATGTTTGTTTCTTTGATATTAAAAAAAAAAAAATTTGCAAATTGTGTTTTTGCAATTTTTTTTCTTGAATCTGAAGACAAGGTTGGTCAATCAAATTTTGCATAACATGCTTATGTACCTTGTTTAGCTTCGATGCACTTATTTCTATTGCACTTAACTAGCTAAAGTTTTGTTGTGCATGTTGTGTGGGAAGATGCTATATTTGTTGATCACATGATCTTGATCTTGAAGTCTTATGTCTTTGATTGTCGGATTTGGTCTTATTAAGAAAGGCATAAATAACCATCTCACCGCTGTTTACTAGCCAATCATGAACACCTTAGTGCATATCGTAAGATTTTGTGCTCGAGAAAGTGTAGCACATGCACAAAAAGAACATAAGGTGTAGCCTCTATTAAAATTAGTGTGTACATTATTGGGCTATAATAATTTCACAATTCATAAAATTGGTGTGTACATTATCCCGGCTTTTATTAAGTTTCTAATCAATTAAATTGAATAATGAGGCAAATCAAGAAACTTACATGGTTGCAAGCTTTTATTCTAGGAGATGTGAGAGTTATATGATGTAACTCTTTAAGTAATAGTCTCTTTCAAATTCATGTGATGGATTTTGTAGAAATTGTGATTGATTAATATGTGCATATCACCTCACATGTTTCTCTTGCTTATGCTAGTTGCACACACTACACAAGTTATTCTTTACTAAACTGTGTACATGGTATTGTGTGTGTTTTTTGTCTGACCAACCAAGTTTGAAATTTTCTGAAAATTGTTGCAAAACATGTTTGCTTGCTTGATTGGTTGAGGAAGATTATGAGAAAAGCTTAATCTGAGAGATCTGGGTTGAAAATATGGGCTTTTGGAAAACATTTCATCTCATACTCATGCATTTTATCTTAAAATCTAATGCTTTGAGGAGTTTTTGAGTTAATTTGTTTCAATTTTTCAAAAATTCAATTTTTCAGATTTTCGATCGATCGAGTCTGTTTTTCGATCGATCGAAAATGTTTTTAAAACCTCAATAAACTCTCTGTGTGTTTCGATCGGTTCTCGATTGGTTTTGGATCAATCGAAGGATTTTCGACCAATCGAATCTGTTTTTCGATCGATCGAAAATCGGGCTGAATGATTTTTAAAAGGCTTTTTCTCACGTGGAATCTTTACTTTTCAAAAGCTTTTGTCTCCTCACCAACCGGTCAAAGCTATTTTTGGAGATTTTGCCGTTTTCTTCAAATCTTTTTGCATAATCTCTCTCTCCCAAGACTGGTAAGTCTTTTATGCCTTTTCTTTTGCTTTTATTTTCATGTTTCATGCATTATTTTCATGCATTTTAGGGTATTTTCGGCATTTTAGTTTTTGGTATTTTTGGGAGTGATTTTGATTCTTTTTCTTTCAAAAGAATCATGGGTTTTTGTGGGGACACCTTATCCTAGCACTACATGTGATTTAATTTGACTAATTTGGTACTTTGTGAAATTTTTAAATTTCTAGGGCTTGAAATTGGGGTTTTTGTTCAATTTAATGTAAATTGATAAAATTGGCTTATTAGATTGATTAATTTGATCATTATATTGTGTCAATTAACTATTGTGTTGATCAATTTATCAATTTGTTGTGTTTTGAAAACTTAGGTTTTTCAAATTGGGTATTTTTGATAAAAATTATTGCTCAAGCCAATTTTGTTAATTTAGATTATATTTGAACTTATCACTGCATTAGTTCATGCATCATTTGCATATTTTGTTCATGCCTCTTATAGAATTGATTTTTCTATATTTTTTATGCTGTGCTAACTTGCAGTCTGTCCTTGGTCTTTGTTTGTGCTCTTCTCTTTTTGTGTCTCTCCTTTCTTTTCTTAGCACTATGCCTAGGAAAACTAGAGCCCATAGGACTTCTGACCCTTCACCTTCTTTTGATACTGAGTGGTTCCCTAGTGCGAAGAACCAAGAGACCTATGAGACCCTGAACCTTAGGCGTCATATCTGGGCTGAGCGTAGGGTCATACTGGATGAGGTAGATCCTAAGGTGAGACGTAACTTTGAGCGTCGGGGTTGGTTATCTTTGCTCGAGTATGAGCATTCTCCTCCTCCTGGCACCTTGATTAAAGAGTTCTATTCGAACCTCTCTATCCACATCTATAATACCAACACCTTGGTTAAGGTTTGGTTACGAGGTGTAGAGTATCGCATTACCCCTACGGTTGTGTCTGATGCTCTTGGGGTGCCCATTGTTGACCATCCCGTTTTTTCTTATGAGGAGTCTCCACCTCTTGATGATGTGCTATCATACATCACTGGGTCTTCTATCTAGTGGGGTTCTGATCCTCGGATCACTTCTGCTGAGCTTTCCGAGCTTCACTATCTTTTCTTTAGGATAGCGTGTCATTCTTTGTAGCCTATTTCTCATGTCCACACCATCCCTCTTGAGCGATGTTTGTTTTTGTATGCCCTGGTTACTGATGCTCCTATCAGTTTTTCTCATTTGTTCCTTCGTTCTTTGAACGAGGTTCATCGGTCTAGTTCTACGGCTCATGCGTTATTCTTTCCTGTTTTTATTCATAGGATTCTCCTTTTTCTTGGTTTAGGTGATTTTCCTGCGTCTAAGCCTGTTCATGTTATTGCTCCTATAGGTGCTACCTTTTTGAGGCAAAGGGCTGCTCAATTTCGAGCTAGCTCTAAGCGTCCTAGGGTAGAGCCTTCCGGTGTCACTCCACCCCCTTCTTCTTCTACAGATACTCCTGCAGCTGGGACGTCTTCTGATCCTGCTGTTGCTGCTACTGCTGATGTTCCTCCACCTTTTGATGAGGTTTCTGACCTTCGTCGGACTCTGGATACTGTCGTGACCGTTCAGGCGGCTCATGGTCAGTTATTGGTGGACATCCTTGATGAGCTACGTGCATTGCGAGCGGACTTGGTGAGTTCTCGTCATTCTCCTCCACCTCCTATTGATGATAAGTGAGTGCCCTTTGGCAATTCGTCACAAAAAGGGGGAGTGCATTCTATTGTGTAGTTCTTGTGTATCTAGGAGATTTTTTTTTTTTTGTGGAGATTTTCATTTTAGGGGGAGTTTTGTACTTAGTAGTGATACTGCGGAGCTTGTCGAGTTATTAGATTGTATCTAGGCGCTTCACTGTGTATTTCATTTTTAGCTCTTGTTTAGGAGATATTTTGGTGAGATACTTTGTTATGTATTGTGTTTCTTGTTTCACTATGCTACTCTGCTTATTGATCTATATTTATGATATTATTCATGATATATGTCTTTATTTTGTTTCATGTGAAATCAAGAAGTTATTTTTGTATATTTCCTGTTTTTTTCCACACATGCGTTTATGTATTTGTTAAGTGTTACAGGAATATACAGGTTGATTCAGTCGTGCTGCTGTCTATTTTGCAACTGTTAGATAGTAGTTAGGTTGAATTGTTTAAGTGGCTTTTTATTTTGTAATGGGCTGTTTCATTTTGAAAACTTTGAGCTTTTTGTTAAGTCTGTGTTTTGTCACGGATTGCCAAAGGGGGAGTTTGTTAGGTTCTAAGAATTAGGAACTAATGTATTAGAACTTCAATTTGTAATGTTGGCAAACCATGATCAAAACAATGTTTAGTCTTGTGTAAGACTTGCTCAAAGTATGGCTCTTCATGTAAAGTTGGAATCGAGTTTTAAGCAGAATTCACTGTGCACTTTCTACCTGACTCGATCGATCGAAAATTAGACTCGATCGATCGAAAGTCGTGCAGATTGATTTTCTGCAGAATTTTTCAACTCAGCCCTAGTCCATTTTAATGTATAGGGTTTTATGTTTTGCCCTAAGTATATAAGGGAAAACCCTAGCCACATTTTTAGTGTTCTGTTTCTCAGAGTTCTGTTTTTCAGAGTTCTGTTTTGCTGTGTTTGTGAATCTCATTGTGAGATCTGGAGGTATTTGCCTTCACATACACTTAGGGTTTCCAAACTCAAGACTCATGTCTAGAGCTTGGTAAATCATTCAGTTGCAGAATCAAAGATCTTCAAGAAATACAAGCAGGTGCGCTTGTGGATTGCTGAAGAATTCAAGAAAGAAGGAGTTCGTGGATCTCGGAGCTATCATGGGGTCATGGTAGTAAGTTTCCTACACTTGGATAGCAATAGGATGTTAGTGGTCTAAGTCTTATTGTGTAAATTTCAATTCTTTTATAGTGGATTCAGTTTACCTTGAGGATAGCTAGGTTAAATCCTCCCCAGGTTTTTTACCGGTTTGGTTTTCCTGGGTCATCAGATCTTTGTGTTATTTAATTTTTGCTGCTTTATTGTTTTTGTTTATTTTGTATTAACCTAGATTTAATTAAATTACCTAAGTTAATCACTTGGCTAATTCTCTAGGTTAATCTGTTGGGTTTAAGGGGTCGAAACGAACTGACAAATGTAACAATGTTAATTCATTTAATAAGAGTGACTACAACAAAGTTTGTAGCTAAATTTTGTTCTTAAGCTTTGGTCCCCTTAACAATATATTAGATCCTTACAAATAAAAAGAAAAAGTCCAAGAAAAATTTTATTTAACTAAACTTTTGAAGTGATGTAGCTTGAAACATATTGATAATGAGAGTATTATGTAACAATTTCAAAATAAAAAAATTTGTAGAAGGAAATTGTAAAATTTTATGTATTTGTGTTTTTTTTTTTTTTTTTGGTCAATGTATGAAATTATATTTTTATTAGATTTTGTATAATTTAAGTTCTTAATGACCACCCTCAAAAAAATTCCTAGAGCCGCCACTGGGCGAGGGAGAGTAGAGTAAAGTAGATTTGGCTCAAAATTAGCATATTTTCAGCTAACTCTACTTTACTCCCCTCCGTTCCCCCTCCATCCAAACGGGCTCTTAGAGCTCGTGGTACTACTACTAGCATAAAACTTGGACAATTGAGACAAGCTACATTCACAAGGTACAATAGACAAAAGTCAAGATCCTTGTCCATAACTAGAGTATTACCCCAATCTCACCCGTGATGCCAAAATCAATGCCCATTAAGGAGCAACATATGTGTGATCGTCCAATTTATAAATTTACAGTTTTTCCACTAGAACAAGGTATGCAAAATTCCTATACTGAAAAGAGAGATTTTCCTTTAATAAGGTCACTAACTTAAGCATTAGAAACCTTCAATTAAAATTACACATCAGTGTCATCAAGGTTCACTTTCTAATGTCTTGTAAGTACTCCATCGTTAGGTGTCTGTTTCTAGGTTAGCCATTCAGGTGACCACTTATTCATCAATTGGCACTAAGCCTCCATCACTTCCCAAGAGTGAAAGCTCACATGGCTTAGACCACCCAATAAAGGATGTCAAACACACAAACATCCTTGGTTCTCCACAAGCAAGGGATTTACTTCCATGTGAGATGATAGTTATATATTTGATACATGGTATTCTAGTCATGGCTGGCTTGATATAGTTTGAGGCCTAAGGCAGTAAATTTAAGTGATCCTTTTATAATTAAATATCAATTAAATAAATTTATTTAACACTAACCAAAATAAGGTTAATTTGATAAATTGAATTCATAACTTGATGTATTAATTAACCAAGCCAAGATTAACTTCATATAGAGAATCAAATATATATATATATATATCTCATAGTTCAAGCATAAAACTTCTCAAACAAACTATTCAGAGAGGGAGATTGCTCAGTGTATAGCCAAATAAGAGATTAGTAGGTGGCTACTGGCTAATGTTAAAAATTTACCATTGTGGTGGGTCTTTTTGCACTTTTGGGCTGGGCTGCCTCCTGCTGCCTTTTGCCACGTTGAGACCTAAGTATTCTAGGTAGGAGAGTTAGGACCGGTCCAATTGCAACTCACCTTGGTCCGGTTTGTACACAAACTATGCCCTTTTTTGTTGAAATTTTGATCACATGCCCATGGCAAGCATAACTATTACAAAAGAGTTATGATAGGCAGATACAATGGGACAATGATAAAGGCAACACACTTGCTGTTAGACAAAACAAAACTATTGCAAAAGAGTTACGGCTGATAAATATAATAAAACAACAATGAAAGAGACATGCTTACTGCCAATGGAGATAAATAAGGGATCTTTAATTAAAATAGGGAAAAAAGCGATATAGCAACAAGGAACACATTATAAGTGAAATTGCAAAGACGAGATAAGTAATGAAATCAAAGAAGGAAAAGGTTAGTCTACTGTGTTCAGCTGTGTTACAAGACTAAGACCAAGGAGTGATCCACTCCCTCAATGTGAATAACCTTTCTAGAAGATCCTGCTGTAGAAATTATCAACTTTGAAGGAACGAGCCTGAATGACTTATGCTTAAACGAATCCTTTATCCTCAATAGAAGGTAGGCTTTTAGAGGGAAAGAAAGGATTAGTCTACTGGTGCATGCCTATCATTCTACACTCTCAATTTCTCTTCCTGATTCTCTTTTTCTTTTTTCTTTTTTTTCTCCATTTTGTTACTTTTATTCTTTCCCACTCTTCTCTTTCTTTCTTAGTGCTTACTCGTGTAGTGTTATGGTGATGGTGGTGCTATAAGTCTCTCCTAGTGGTTGCTACTGTTGCGATGATGATACTGTGCACGACGAGGGCCCTTTATATACTGTCTGCCGTGACTGTTTTTTACCATTTTACCCTTTAACTACTTTTGCTTGGATTTGGGTGTCCTTCCCGACCACACACTGGTTTGTCAGCTACCCAGCTACCATTACTTACCTATGTTGGCTGTGCCACTCCCCATTACCAGACAAAGAAAATTGTTTTGTTTGCTTGTTCACCATGGCATTCTTATCCACCATCGTTTGGGTATTCTCTCTTGCTCTTTAACTACTTTTGCTTGGATTTGGGTGTCCTTCCCGACCACACACTGGTTTGTCAACTACCCAGCCACCATTACTTACCTATGTTGGCTGTGCCACTCCCCATTACCAAACAAAGAAAATTGTTTTGTTTGCTTGTTCACCATGGCATTCTTATCCACCATAGTTTGGGTATTCTCTCTTGCTATCCCTCGTGGAATGCACCTAGTGGTTCCAACTCATCCTACCCTCTTTTGGGTGATATGTTATCCCAGTAAGACATTTCCCCCAAAAGAGTTTAAGCAGGAATCCTAGAATAGGCTTTCTCTTCTCCCTACTGCCAAAACATACCCTCTCTTACCTCTGACTCATGACCCACCACTCCTGTATTGGCTGGGTACAGGTTGGTGGTGCATGAGCCTTGTGCATGCTTCACTTCCATGTATGTACAAAGCTTGTTTGCAGCTTATGCGTTTGCCATGGACTGGAGGTTCGTCTGCACGTTCTACCGCTCATTCTTGACGAACTGTTTTCTAACCATTCTTTATGGCTTGCTTCCTTCAAAGGCTGGACCTTGCTTGATTGTGGGTTTTTCTCCCTTTTAGCCCATTGTTTGTCCTTCCGTTGGCCTACCAGTATTCCTGCCATGCCATGCTGTTATTCCTATTGTGGCGCCATTTGATCCATGCCTGTTGGGCCTCTTTCGAGCCTACTATATACTCTTCTTTCAATTGGTTACAATGTCCCAGTTTGGTCATTGGGTTTATACTTATGCTACTTTAGGCTTTCTTGACCCATCACATTGCTTGTGGGCTCCTTTAGCTCATTTCTTTTTACTTGGGCATCCTCAGCCCATTTTCTTTCCTTGGGCATCCTCGGCCCATTTTCTAATTCTACATTCCCATGGTTTTTTACTAATTCTTTTGGGCTTCCTTTGTCCAATTACCATATCCTTCATTCTTAAGGTTCATGGGCTTTCCATCAATCTCTTACTTTCTTAATTCGTTACTTTGGGCCTACTATGGCCCATTCTTACTCTTCTATATCACATAATACCCATGAGTTTACTACTTCTTTCTCTAGGCTCCTTTGGGCCCATTTGCTTTCCTCAAGGCCCATTTATTTGCTTTATGGACCTATGACATATTATTCCTATCATTCGGGTTTAATGGACTTTCTCTCAATCCTGCTAACTCTTTACTGCCCATATTGCTGGGCTTCTTCCTGTTGTTAGGCTTTTCCAAAATGAGCATCAACAACCATGTAAAATACCAATTTTTGAAAATTAAAATTTCAAGTAATTTGAAAAAATTAATTATCATTGATAATTCAACAGATTTACAAAATTTTATTTTTCAAATAGTTCAGGTTTCAATTGGTCTAATATTTTAGAAATTTTATAATAAGAGGGAAATTTTTTGAATAACCATTTAAAAAAAAAACCAATAATTATTATAAAATTTGGGTATTTCTATAATAAGGGATAAGATCTTTTCATAAAGGGGTGTGGACTTTTAATAAAGGGGCCTTGGGCCCAGTAGCCACTAGGATGTCACTGAGCCGCAAGGAAATTTTGGGTCATTAAAGAACCCCTGACATTTAAGGTTGAATCACATTCTTGTACTGCAGCCACATGTCACTTGACCATAAAATACCCTCATCAACTACCAATCACGTTCTCCTATAATGTTTTAAGCAACTTGAAATCATATCCCCATGCTTTACTGATTGAATATAAAATGATCTCTTTGTTTTTGTGTGTTAAAAATGATTTAATATTTATTATAAGGGTTGCAGTTCAAGTTTTCAAGAGAAAGTTTTATATACATATACATTTAGATTAGATTAGAATAGAAATTCTATCTTGTATAAAAAAAAATTTAAATATAGAATTGGTGTATTTAGTCTGATAATAAAGAACTATTATCAAGAGTGAATGCTACAAATTAAAATTCTTAAAAAAAAAACTTGTAATACTTATTCTATTTTATGAGAAGAAATCAAAGTTCAAATATTCTCTTCTCTATCATGGTTATTAATGAATTTTAAAAAATAAATATATAAAAATTATGAAGCAATTAGATTGTTAAAAAAAATTCATCAATTAATATATATATATATATATATATATATATATATATATGAGGCAATGAGTTTGTTAAAAAAAAATCGGAAAAATATATATAAATCAGGATATTAAAAAAAAAGTTAAAGTTCCCAACTCAGGATGCAAATTTGTAGAAAAATTATAAAGAACATAAGAACATAAGAAAATAAATAAATAAAAAGGAAAAAAAAAAGAGAAAATTTTTAAATTGAAGATATAAAAAATTACCTTTCAAAAGTGTTTAGAGTTAAAAAATTTTTACTTAAAATTTTTTTAATATAATTTTTTGTAAAAATGAGTTTATAAATAATAAAATTTAAAAATAACTCTATAATAAATTACATAATTTGATATTGCTTCCAAGTTAAATTCTAATTTTTTTTAAATTCTTAAATGGTTACTAAATGGGTTAAATTTTTTATAATTTAATCATTCATGACCTTAACAAAATTTGGCATAAGTTGTATTTGAAGTTTATATAATTACTAAAAATTATTACATAAGAATTATAGGTAAAATTTTGACTAAAAAAAAATTACAGCACGACTTATACATACAGTATATATTAGAAAATTTTAGTAAATAAACATAGTATAATGGGTATACTATTTTTTAATGGGTATTCAAAAATTAAAATACCACTTTTACATCATTAGTGTTTAATTGTTCATATTGGTCGTAAGTATTTTATATATATATATATATATATATATATATATTAATAGGTAAATTTTAGAAAAAGTTCAATTAAAATTTGAAATTAGAATCCAATTATTTTGCCTCACGTGTCTAAATTTATGTAAGGACCACACCATAATTATCTATTAACTTTTTTTAATCTTTGTGCCAAATGAGTTAATAAATGCAAAATATTAATAATCTAATATTAATGAACTATAAAATTAAAAAAACTAATCACATATAGTCAATACAAATCAACACACAATAAAGATTACCACACATTCTATTTTATTAAAAATTAGAAGAAAAAAATTATCATAAATAGTATTAAATTTGAGTAAAAATTTTAATATATAACTAATTACGTTTACTTTAAAAAAAATAATTTCACTAATTATATATTATTATGATAGAAATTGTGTTTAATTTTAAATGTATCCATACATATGCACATGTTACATGCTCTTCTTTTTTAATAATTTGACTAATTTTATATATTTTTATAATAAAAATTGTGTTTAATTTTAAATGCATCCATGCATTTGCATGGGTTACATGCTAGTCTATATATAATAATAATAAGTAAAGTAGAGAGAAAATCTAATTAAATTTTAAATTGGAATTTAATTAGTGTCTAATTTTATGCCACGTGTCTTATCTAATCTAAATTTTAGAATTTTGTGCCAAGTGAGTTAATTTAAATAAAAATTGAATTTCAATTAGAATTTAATTTTACACCACGTTTTCCATCTAATCAAAATTTTAAAATTTTTGTGCCAAATTAGTTAATTTAATGTAGAAAACGAGAAGGTCAATATAATAAACCATAAAAAACATAATCATATAACTAAAATAATTCAAATTTATAAGTCATATATATATTAATAGCTAAAGCGGAGAAAAAATTTTATTAAGTTATAAATTGGAGTCTAATTTGTGTCACATATCATTTAATTTTAAAATTTTTGTGTCAAGTGAATTATTAAGTGCAAAAATCAAAAGGTGTATGTGGGGACTGAGTTTGAGTTTTTGGCCCAATATAATGTATGGACTCAAGCCCAATAAGCCCAAACAATAAATTTGTAGAGAAGTGGGTTGAAAAGCTAAGCCGTAGTGAGTTAAGTGATGGACCAGTATTGGTATGGCAGTAAAGAGAGGAAGACTATAGACGTTTCCTTAAGAAAAGTGTCCTCGGCAAAGTCCGAGGAGATTGACTCTTTCTCTCTTGAATTTATAGACTTGTTAAAAATCTTACTTTCAGTTCTCTTCCCCTCCTTTACTCAGGGGTCCTTTACATTATATACCCCCCTTTGGATGATCTTAAACCTCTACTTGTTGGCCATCCAAGTTACTACTTGAGTACCTGTCCCATCAGACACCCCACCTGGCTCCTTGTGAGTTGTAGTAGCCAAGGCCACACTGTTCAGGGGTCTTCTCCACATAAATGTGACCAGAAAAGTAGCTGCTGCGTATTAAATGTGGAGGTAGTAGCTTTCTCTTAGGTATCTCCTAGTTTTCACTTGTTGCTATGCTCCCAGTGTGCGTATCTGCTGCAAAAGCTTTCTAGAGATTCTCCTGGGCTAATGGGATCTAGATATGGCCCATGCTCAAGTTGTCCGAGGAGGCACTTCTCCTCGAATAGGCCCAAGACCCAACACCATATTTGGGCTCTGGCCCCCACAGTCTAAATTCAATTAGATTTTAGATTGAATTTTAATTGGAATTTAATTTTGCATCATGTATCTCATCTAACTAGTGTGTAATCCCGTGCATATGCACGGATACATTTAAAAACAATCACAATTACATATATATAATTTAGAATCTAATTAGATCTAAACTCTTTTGTTTTTGCATTCAATAATTTACTTGCCACAAAAATTAAAAAAATTGATGGAACACATGCGCAAAATTGAACTCCAATTAAAATTCAAATTAGAATCTAATTGAATTTAGACTCTTTAATTTTTGCACCTAATAATTCACTTGACATACAGATTTAAAAATTAGATGAGACATATGGCGCAAAATTAGACTCCAATTTAGAATTTAATTGGGATTTCTCTTAACTTTGGCTATTAATATATATATATATATATATATATATGACTTATAAACTTGAATTGTTTTTAGTTATAAAAAAAAAAAGGCTCATAAATATAAAATCATTCAAAAATTATTTTTTTTTATAGTTTACTTATATTGGACTCCTCGTTTTTTACACTAAATTAACTCATTTGACACAAAAATTAAAAAACTTAGATTAGATAAGACACATGACACAAAATTAAACTTTAATTGAAATCCAATTTTTACATTGAATTAACTCACTTAGCACAAATATTTAAAAACTTAAATTAGACGGGACACATGGCATAAAATTAGACTCTAATTTTATTCCAATTTGAAATCTAATTGGATTTTCTCTCTGCTTTACCTATTATTATATATATAGATTTGTTAATTTTTATGGCAAGTGAATTATTGAGGGTAAAAACCAAAGAGTTTAGATCCAATTAAATTTCAAATCATAAATATATATATATATATATATATTATATGTAATTGTGATTGTTTTTAAATGAATCCTTGCATATGCATGGGATTACACACTAGTACATATTACTAAGTAAAGCTGAAAGAAAATCCAATTAAGTTTTAAATTGGATTCTAATTGTTGTTTAATTTTGCGCCACGTGTCCTATTTAATTTTTTTTAATTTTTGTTTAGGTGAGTTAATGAGGTGCAAAAGATGAAGAATCTAATATAAAGAAATCATCAAAAAAACTCAATAAACAAAAAAAGAAAAAAAAAAAAAAAAGGAAGAGTAAACTCATGTGTATATCTAAAAGAAAATAAAACAAAAAATAAAATAAAAGAGAAAATATAATTTGAATCCATATATGTGTGTAATTGTAATTTGTTTTTAATTGTACCATGTATATGCATGGGTTATACACTAATCTATATATATAATAATAAGTAAAATAGAGAAAAAATTCAATTAAATTTTCAATTGGAATTCAATTAGTGTCTAATTTTATGCCATGTGTTTTATCTAATCTAAATTTTAGAATTTTGTGCCAAGTGAGTTAATTTAGATAAAAATTGAATTTCAATTAGAGTTTAATTTTGTGTTACGTGTTCCATCTAATCTAAATTTTTAAATTTTTGTGCCAAATTAGTTAATTTAATGTAGAAAACGAGGAGTCCAATATAATAAACCATAAAAAACATAATCATATATATAATATGTAATTGCGATTGTTTTTAAATGTACATGTGCATATGCATGGGATTACACACTAGTCTATATATATAATAATAGGTAAAGCAGAGAGAAAAATAATTAAATTTCAAATTTGAATTTAATTAGTGTGTAATTTTATGCCACGTGTCTCATCTAATCTAAATTTTAGAATTTTGTGCCAAGTGAATTAATTTAAGTAAAAATTGAATTTCAATTAGAGTTTAATTTTGCACCATATTTCCCATCTAATCTAAATTTTTAAATTTTTGTGCCAAATTAGTTAATTTAATATAGAAAACGAGGAGTTCAATATAATAGACCATAAAAAACATAATCATATAATTAAAATAATTCAAATGTACAAGTCATATATATATTAATAGTTAAAGCGGAGAGAAAATTTTATTAAATTCTAAATTAGAGTATAATTTTGTGTCACGTGTCATTTAATTTTTAAATTTTTGTGTCAAGTGAATTATTAGGTGCAAAAATTAAAAGGTCTAAATTCAATTAGATTTTAGATTGAATTTTAATTGGAGTTCAATTTTGCGTCATGTATCTTATTTAATTTGTTAATTTTTGTGGCAAGTTAATTATTGGAGCAAAAATCGAAGAGTCTAGATCCAATTAAATTTCAAATCATATAATTATATATATTATAATTTCAAATTGAAGTCCAATTTTCTGTTATTAGTCTAGATTTATATAGGATAATTTTATGACAGTGTACAATCTAATTATTTTTAATTTTGCTATCAAGTGCAGAAGCCAATGAGACGAAATTAATAACACATTAAACACTCATGCGTTACCAATCCAAATCCATCAGACCTGCTTCGTGATAATACAGCTGCGAAGCATGTATAAAAACACACAATTATCCTTCTCTCTATGGTCGGTAGTCTCTCTCTTATATTCATTACCCTTATAATGTAATCTTAAAAAAGAGATTGGAGAGAGTTTTTTTTTTTACCAGCCATACAAATTCAAAGGTTTTTTCTTCACACATATGCCCATCATGTTACTAAATGACCCACCATAAAACTACAACCTTGAGGATTTTTTTTTTTTTTTTTAGATTTATATTTAGTCTTTTTTTTTTTTTTTTTTTTTTTTTTGCGAAACTTCCAATCACCAATAGAGATTGAAGATTCAAAAGAGTGGATGGATCCTTTGGATAATCATCCTCACTAAGGTTCATCTTTCTGTGTAATTTTTCCATTTAGTTTTTATTCCCTTAATTGATATAGTGATGGGTTTGAACATTTTTTATTTAAGTTTGACTACAGTGCCAAATGTGTCTAAAGTTTTATTTAATTAAGAACCACTTAATTGTATGGGCTTAGTTACCCTTTCAATATATGCATGAGTGTGATTGTAACTTGTGTACTGTAGCAATGGATAATTTGATCAAAGTTTGTCTCCGTTTCTATTGTAGCTAATCTTGCTCTAGTGGAACTATTGTAGTTCAACTCACTTTCTTTTTACATATGATGTTATATGCAACTCCCAAAATTTGTGGGTAATTATTGAGTACTCTCGGAGTATCATAAATGCGTACTCTCCCCCTCTTATATAATGGTGAGAGCCACTAATTCACGTGAGAGGAATAAGTATGAATTTATGATACTCCCAGAGTATTTAATAATTTTCCAAAATTTGTAGGAAAAATATTTTTGTTTCACATTCTAATTTGGTATTCCTCATCTTCTCTAACATTTTCTACAAATGGTGACTATAACTAAAGAACTACATGTTACATCATCGCATGGTTTAAGGAAAAAGTGTTGCGAAGGCATGAGCTAACTTATTTGCTTTGCTTTAGAGCCAACTGAAATTACAGCAAACAAAAAATCTCTAAGTTATGCAATATTTTTAAACAGAGTGATGCGGACTAAGGACCATCAAGAGCTCCCTAGGTGAGTCTCTCAAAGTTCTCATTATAAGCAAATTGTGTTTTGGTGGCATATATTTTTTGTCGTAAGTCATTATGCCAATAGTTCATATATAATATTTAAGTTAGTATTCATTAATTGTGTTTTAGGAATTTTTGAAATAGTAATCCTAATTTGCAAACAAAGAAGAAGAAGAAATAAAGAATTGTTTAAATCTTCTTACAAATTCTGTGAAAGTTACACTAGCAAAACATTCATAGGCATCTTAAAAAATAAATCTACTAAACATTTTGCTATTCTAAGGTTCATTCCCATACATGTGTCTCATTTAAGTTTTTAAATTTTTGTTCCAAGTGAGTTATTCAATGCAAAAGATGAGGAATCCAATATAAATGAACCATAAAAAAACACAATCATATATTTAATCATATAATTTTACACCAAGAGTTTTTTTTTTTTTTTTCTTTTTCTTTTTTTTGCCAAGTGACTATTATAATACTAACAAAAAAACCGAAATAACTATCTCACTCACTTAAATATTCTTGACTACACAAATTCCAATTTGCCACCTCCTTGGCATTACTCTTGTATATCTACATGACATGTCTTCTATACGGATGGTAAAGGGCATGTTATTTTAGCTTACTAGATGATAGAATGGAAGGAAGCAAAGCTCATACCAATTACTTTTTACAAATTATATAATGTTTTATTCGCTTACAATAACTTCAGCAATACACTACTAGACATTTAGTTATGTATGTAATTATTATTTATTGTTAGCTTGATCAACTGTCTTTAATCTAACTTATGCATTTATGAGTCTATGACTTTATAGAGGAAAATTATTGTGTACTCCCGGAATATTATAAATGCGTATTCCCTCCTCTTATATAAATAGTAGATCCCACTAATTAAATTCATTATAAGACCCATTATTTATGTGAAAAGGGAGAGTACGCATTTATGGTACTCCGGGAGTACCTAATAATTTTCCCTTTATAGACTACTATTCCTCCACATCTAACTTATACATCTATGAGTTTATGACTTTAGAGACTATTAATGCAGGACTCAATAAGTGATATTAGATGTATAACATGTTTTTTTTTTAGGGTAAATTTCATTAACCTACTTGAGATTTACGCTAATGCCAATTAGGTCCAAAAAATTTTAAAACTGTTCAACTTGGTCCCTAAACACAAACAACGTTACAACAATATTGTTTCTCTTTCTCTCTCCAACTTGCAAACATAGTGCTAATTTCCTTTCTTTTTTCTCAATGAATCTTATCAATGAAACTAATATAAATATTAGTTGAAAGTATATTATTCAAATTAGTTTCTAATTGTAGTTTAATCTTGAGTTGAGTGTCCATTTTAACTTTTTTAATTTGGGTGCTAGGCATAATAACGCCCAGCATAAAAGCCAAGATGATTATCTCGCTCGCCTAGGGAATATCACCTTATCATCACTATTGTTTAGTGTTTCCGTGCGTTAGCACAAGTTACATACTAGTTTATATAATGCGTATATGTATACAATGTGTATGTATCTATGTATGCCCATGGCATATATAGATTTATGTATGTTTGCTCTAAATTTTACCCCCTCTCCCCTTGCCCCACTACCCTCCCTAACCTATATAATACTAATAATGCCTCTGAAAAGCTATCTAAAACAAGGTAGTCAGTTTCATACCGTACTGGCCAGTACGGCCGATATTTCCCATACCGGTGCTTGAAACAGTACAAAATATTCTCATTTTGTACCGATTTAAATACCGGCAGTACCGGGAGCATTTCGGTTGTACTGGCAGAAATACCGAATTTCAGCCGAAAAATGGATATCGGCCGGAAACAAAAACACAGATTTCTTTGTAGTTTATCACTCACCTAAGATAATTTCTTAACAATTTCACGATCTGATGCATCTCTTTTGTATCTCGGTCTCTTTTCTGCTTAGCTTCCCATTTTCCTTCGTAGTCTTTGCAATGTCTGTGACTCTGTGTTCCTCTAATCTTCTTCTTCTTCTTCTTCGCTTTTTTATGTCTTAAGTGTTTCTCAGAGAGTCTTGCTTTGGGTGCCCACGTGATGACAACCAAAGGTAAGGAGATAAGACAAGTTTTTTGAAATTTGAAATGAGACAAGACTCCGTGGAGGTAAACATGTGGAGGAGATAAAATCAACATGAAAATAAAGAAAGATAAATTGTAAAAGTAAAAGAGAATAAGTGGAGGTGAAAAAAAGTGAGTTATTAAAAAAAATTTGTTGGCAGAGGGGAGTGGACAACTGAGATACGTGTACCAAAAAAAAAAATTCATTACAATATTTTTATAACACTTTCGCAATAAGTTTTATGTTATAAGTTGTTATGGGTTTTTATTGGTGGGTCAAAAGAGTTATTTTAGTGATAGGTTCAAATTAAAACCAATAAAAAATAGCCACATATGATTTGTTGTGAAGTGTTGAAAAAATATTGCGGACGTAGTACATTTATAATATATATATATATATTAAATACATAAAATAACGGTAAACTCGAAACGGTATATCAGTATTGACCGATACCAAAATATATCGTTCCGCTGGCTAAACTGGTACAGCCTCCAGTACGAGATTGACTATCTTGATCTAAAAACCCCATTGGTGGTAGCCTCTCTCTCTCTCTCTCTCTCTCTCTCTCTCTCTCTCTCTCTCTCTCTCTCTCTCTCTCTCTCTCTCTCTCTCTCTCTCTCTCTCTCTCTCTCTCTCATACCATAGTTTCAATGATTGCGTTGATTTCAATGACTTTTTGTTTCTTATTTTATTATTCTAGTTTTGTTATACCAAGTTTACAAAAACATAGCAATCTTTGGCCTCATTCTTTTTCTTCTTCTTATTTTTTAATAAAGCTGGATTATATTAATTTTTTAGGAAACATGAATTACAATTTTTTTAATTCCAAACTTTTTTTACATGACATCATGATATTTAAGTATGTGAATTTAGGCTTTAACATTCATTGAAGGTTTTACTCTTATTAATATTTATTGGGAAATTTACTTTGAATAATGGACAATAATACTAATTATAAAAAATTATTTAATTTATACATAATATGATGCTAAGCTAAACCTACAAAAGGTATAATAAAAAAAAAAGTATTTTAGAAAATTTTTGATTTAAGTATGATTTCATTCTACCATCTTATCATGCTGTACCAAAATTTGGAATGAAGATTCAGAATTTCATTCTTAGGTTATTACCAAATAATAAATAGTAATAGTTCTTTGTTGCAGTTTCTTGTAATACTTATTCTTATTCTTATGTAAACATCATTACAATGTGTCGAATGTGTCTTGACTTGACATGTCAATATTTTTCTTGTAATACTTATTCTTCAACATGTTAATATATGGTTTAGTGACATTGTGCAGTTGATCTTAAGAAGATAACTTGAGTTCAAATGTCCATCAAATCACTTGTGGTAATATATACATAGTCAACATGGACATATACTATACAAGAGGTTATGAATATGAATATGTGAAAAGTAAATATGAACACAATAGAAGTAAGAGGAAAAAAAAGGGATTTGACATTTATCCCAAACACAAATAAAGAATAAACTTTAATTAACATCTAAACATAACATATATTTTCTCAAAAAAAAAAAAACATATAAACACACCACTTAACCCCAATTAAAAAAATAATAATAAATAATTGTTTATCGGTTTGAGAATCCAATTGGACCTACCTATATTTTATTTATCCTTCAAAATTTTTATTTTTCTTTCATACAGGAATTCCACTAACGTGTATGCCATTGATTGGAAATGGACGGCCAGCAAAAAAAGAATTTTGTATTTTTTTTAAGGAACATATGGATTGCTACCGCTTCCTAATATCATGCACCACAAATGTATTTTGCTTCATAAAAAAGATATCGAGTTGACTTTTATTATTTGTATGTATGTATTTATTCAACTTTATAAGTACAAAAACATTATGGTTGGGATTTTTCTTTTGGACGAATCAGAAGAAATAACTGTGAACCTAGCTGTCCCATTGTTTAAGGACATGTTTTTTATTTCTTCTTGGTCGTGCAAATTTACGTCATCATTTGTTATTTCTTAGTAGTTATGAACGAACCTCTTTGGAAGTTTCCTATTCCAAAGATGCCGAATCAGAGTAATTATGAATGACAGCTGTCCATAGTAGTTAACGGGTGTTATACAACATTTGTTAATAATTCATTTAAAGAAAGTTTTTATGGAAAATGAAAAAAAAGTAATTAATATTTTGACAACTTTTTTCATTTCCCATAAAAGTGATATCAAAACTTTCTTAAAATGAATTATTAACAAGTGCTGTACAGCACTTGTTAACATTTTCCTAAACTATAAAGCCTGATTTGATAACCAAATTATTCTGTGCTCACAAACAAATTCACAATTTTTGCCACATAGCAGACTATAATTCATTCTCAAAAAAAAAAAAAAAAAGCAGACTATAATTAGTTACATATTACTTTCATATTGATCCGTTACTTTTTTTTTTTTCACTAATCACACTTAATCTCACAGAAAATTGTGAGAAAAATTGTACTGTTTTTTCTTTTTCGATAACCTCGGATTACATTGTAACAAATTGTCAAAGGATTCTAGATCCTTTGAAGAAGTCATCGTAACGAATTCTTGTATATTCATTGTTGAAGTTTTATTTATTTATTTAATTTTTAAATTTATTTTTTTAGAGTCTTGTTGTAATTTATGTGTGCACGCTTTACATTTTTCTAAATACTTTTTCGCATCTTCCTTCAATAAATTTGAGAACGAACTTTACAGAACAAAGAAATCAATCACAAACACTTCAGATCACCACAACCAAGATTATGGTAGATCTGGGTGTTCGAGTTTCCTTGCTCAACGAAAAGGCAGACAGAATTCAACAAAGAGTAACGTTAACCAGAAATACTGTAAATTTTATTACATATTATTACTAATCACAAAAAATAAAATAAAATAATTCAACCGTTAAAGTGAGACCAACATATATACATTGATTGGATAATAACATTCTATATCAGAACTTCTAGCATTTTGCTTCAAGAAAAAGAAACATCTAGCCCAAAATAATGGAACACCGAGTCTCAGGCTTTACTTAGTCGTAAAGTCTCTATTCCTTGATAATTAGTCCAAGACCAGAAAGCCCAAGACATTGTAACCCTTTGTCCCAAGAACAACATGCAAAAGTACAGGAAAAGGTTAATGAGTTGCAAAAATATTACAAGAAATCAGATATACTAGTTATTCTTTTCCTATTTAACTAATAGCTGGCTCTTCCATGTTTTTTTCTTTCACAAATCTTCTGGAGCTTTTATGAGTTTGGAAAGCTCGAATTTAAGAACTTGTGCTCAAAATTAATGGACAAATATTATGAGTTTAAACTTGGAAAAAAATGTTAGTATATATATATATATTGATCACACACAAAAAAAAAAAAAAAGGAACATTAATCCTTCACATTATTTACACAAAATCAAGCATTCTCATTCTAAAAAAAAAAAGTCAAGCATTCTCAGTTACATAGCCTAAAGCATCCTTGTAATTATTCCACAAATCAGATACCACGGTTGATACCATCTCTGAGAAGCCCTCTATAATCTCTGGAAAATCATTGAGCAACCCTTCAAAAGAAGTCCTTGTTTTCTCCACAAGACCTCCAATTGCCGAGCCGGTAACAGCAGCAGAGCCTGTGGCACCATTTATAAGAGCTTCAAACACAGTAGAGATGATAGTCTTTATTACTTCTATAAGAAGCTCTAAGACATATTCCAAGCATCCCTTGAGAGCCTCCCCGACCTGTTCTAACACGCCTTGGAGGGCTTCGCCGGGTACTTTGAACGCATTAATCAGTACTATGAGGTTGGCGATTGAAGTGAAGAACAATTTGGTAGTTAAATTTGCTAAGGTGATTATGGCCAAGAAAATGAATTTCAGAATGACAACCACCATTTGGTTTGAGAGGAAGAGAAGAAGAACGCCAAGACTTGAGGAGGAAGGCTAAGAATTTTGTATAATATGTTATAAAACGTTCAAAGAGTGCAAGTTGGTATAAAAATGATGTAATTCTATATAGGACTAGTTTATATATATACTAAGACCGTTGAACATTTCATTGAGATTGTCTGTTTAGAGGTAGTTGTTGTCCTCACATCTCAGAAGTTTCTGAACTAGTCACCCTTTCATACGTAAACAAAAACCATGGCAACACTATTCAAATGTAATTAATGGTAAGTGGTTAATTAATTAAACATTGAAGATAAAATATTATAAGCAATTTGTAACTTGTAAGGCTAAGTCTTATGTGTTTGGATGTTTTATCAATTTTATCTTTCTATTAACATGAGAGCATTCTATTCTATTGACTCCATGACCAACCAAAGACAAAGAGAATAGTGACTACTCCATATAATTTTTTCATTTTTTTTAATTTATTTTTTTATAGGTACAATATGAATTGAACATATGACATTGACTTTATGATTATTGATTTTTATCATTAGGCCAAAATGCTAATTTTTAATTGATTTATAATGTATACAAAATTCAAATCCAAATACCTTATGAAACTATAAGAGATTTTATCAATTGGACTAATTAGAATCTATACATAAGATTTAATTAGGATGCAAATTAAGAAACCTTGGTTACATATTTCTTTATCAAAGTCATTACTTCGAAATTGGGATATATAATGGATCCTATTATTCTTGAAAAAAAAAAAAACTTTATTGATTCTTCAATATTCTAATTTCCAGAAATTCTACAATTCCTCTTTTTTTAGTGGGTACGTATTTCTAGGTAGTTAACCTACTATAACAGGTCACGTAAAGATGCATTATATAACATTTCATGCTGAATGTGTAGTGATAGACTGGTCCTTAATTAGAAGTGTCAAGTTTAACATCTTGAAATCAAGATCCAGATTTTAGCTTTTTTTATTCCTTTTATTTTGTGTGTTCTTATTTTGGGCTAAATAAGCTACAAATTTTAACTTGTTAATCGATAAGGAAAAGAGTTTTTTTTTTTTTTTTTTTTTTTTTGAGAAAAAATAAGGAAAAGAGTTGTTTATAACATATCAAGCATAAGGATTAATTCATATTCCATCATTTGATTCAAAGCCAGCTGATACAAGTAAATTGAATCAATGGGCTTTGACTAGTAGCTTTATTTTTATAATTATTATTGTTTTATGCCGATGTATATAATACCTAACCAAAACTTCATAAATAACAAATGAACCTTCACATGGCAGATTTCATTTCTTATCTTTTTTAATGCAGGTAATACCTAATCAAATTACATTAAAAATATTGGATAAGAGAAATCGTCAAATATTTCACGAGTTTCATCTGCATCTCTGATTATTAGATCCAAAAATCCAGCTAACCCACATTATTTTAAAGAAATTACTATTGATAGACTGAACCTAGTATGATATTTTAGTCCAGAGTAGCATGATTAATTTCAATAACCTTCTCACTCACTTCCAGGAGTAGCGCCTGAATAGGGTTCTTCCATGCTACCTCTAATGTTTTTAAGGCTAGCTAGCTACCACATACTCTTTTGGTGAAATAGAGTATGTGGTAGCTAGCACATACTCATGGTCCCATGGAGGCTTTTTTATTATTTGTTTTGGAATCCATTATATGGAGTTATTATTCAATTTGACATAAGTTTCAAACTTAATTAATGTCATGTGTGACTCTATTATCATATGTATAAATTGAAAAAAAATTAAAAAAGAAAAAGAAAAAAGAAATATAGGATTCTTCTTTACCTCCAAAGATTAGTGTCAGAAACTCAGAGTAAGATTCTTCTATGCTATCTCTAAATTGTTTTTAAGGCTACCATACTCATGGTGTTGTTTTATTTTATTTTTAATTATTTTTTTTAAGAATCCATCATGGAGCTATTATTCAATTTGACATAAGTTACTATATAATAATAAATATGAAAAAGTTAATGAAATGTGTAACTCTATTATTATATGTCTATAAAATAACAAAAATTTTGAATATTGTTAACATACGACCTAATGGAGCTTATCATCAGAGTTTTTTTTTTTTTTTTTTTTTTTTTTTTTTTTGAGAAAGAACCTATCATAAGATTTGATGTAACATATCATCAAATTTGATGTAGAAATGTTTTATTTAAGCCCATCAAAATTTAATGTGCGCAAATAAAAAATTAAAAAAAAAATTGTCGAGTCACTACTTAATGTGTCCGTGAGTTATCAACGAAAGTGATAAAATTAGAATCAAATGTGAACTCTATTATTAATAGATGTACCATAGTCCGGTAGTCCCAATATATATATATATATATATATATATATATATATATTGTGGATATTATAGAAGTTTCCTTTGGAAGTTTTGTAAATACGTAAATTCTATCAAGAATGAGCATTTTCCACGCAGAAGTCAAGACCTATTTAGTAATATAAGGACAAACGGTGATGCGTTTGTTTGAGGTCACGGGTGAAGTTTTAATAGCATAAGCAAGATTTGATTTTTGAATGAATTGTAGTAATTTTAAAAGATGTGATTAAAACTTTGAAGTTTGAACATAAAATTTTAAATTTACGAGTTTCTTTGGGAACAAGCAATTATACCGTCCTTGCAAGTTGCTTGCAAAAACTGGTTTTCTTGTTTTAACACAACCACGCGTTGCGGCTTTTGATCTTTTAACTTAAGATAGAAGTCAAGCAATTGACCATAAGCTAAGCGATCATTGCTATACTTTTCCATGAAAACTTTTCTAGGACCTAAATTCCTTGAGAATTAACTAGTCCGCTTATTATATTATAAAAACGTGTGTGAATCGTCGTGAAGAGAAAATCTGAGGCTGTAACTTTTTTTTGCCATAACTTTAATATAGTAAACTGCGAGTAATGGAAAAAAAGAATACTGAGTCAATGTGAAAGTGATAAAACAACTGCTTATAGTATATTAAGACAAAATTGTGGTAAAGTTGAAGAATTTTTTTTTTTTTTTTTTTTTTTGAGGCCCTAGAACTACTATTTGGAGGATTGCAAGCAATGACCACGATTTCTTTTTTTATTCATAAGAAAATTTCAATAATTCAATAATTACAATAATAGAAAGAGAAATTCATAGCCTAATTCTTTTTATAAAGGAAAGCATAAGTTTCGGTAAAATTTCTTGTTGTAATAAAAGATTTGAAATTCAAACTCCATCTACACTAAAACTAATTGGTGTCTAATCCTAATGATAAATAACTATCTAGTTATCGTCATAAAGCAGTATAATTCTACAATACCTATCAAAAATAATTATATATATATATATATAATAAAGGAAAATAGCATTATAATTCTATACACGTAACGCGTCCCGGGACGCGTTACGTGTATAGAATTATAATGCTATTTTCCTCACTTTTCCTCAATTGTGAAGTTTATTTACAATTTGGTCATAAGTGGCCAAGTGAATTACGCTAGAATCCAGAGTTGTCAACGTCCGGAATCAAGGTTTTCTCCTTTGAAATGGACAAGTGAAATAAAGTTTAAGGAATATATGTTCTACTTTCATTCGCGCTAGTACTATACCCGGTTAACCAATAATTATATATAAACTAAAACAAACATTTCAATAATATAAATTAGTTAAATTAAAAATTGCATCCTTTTAATTTTAATTTTTTTTCTTTTTTATAGTTTCAAAAAAAAAAAAATCAATTTTTTAACTTAAATTTGTTTCCAATGTAATCCTTTGTCCATCTATATGTCCAGACTATATGTAGTTAAACTCCATGAAAACAACATAATTTTGCTATTCACCGCATCCAAACATCAAAAAATAAACTTCCTAATAATTTATAAAATATATGAAATCATAATTTAAAAATCAACCATGAAATAAACATTATGGAAACGTTTAACGAGAAAAAACCATCTCAAGTTGCCACCATCTATCACAAGGCAACCCTTGCACAACCCAAGAATCATCCACACAAAAACAAATCAAAAATCCAAAACCCATTCACCACAACATTACCACTAGGACCCGAAAGACACCCACTGAAGTAATCCCCCACAAAAGTTGAAACCAACCCAATTTGGCCAAAAATCATTAAGCCACCACCGCCAGTTTACACCAAGAGAATCAATATCGTACTGGAGGTCTTTTTGGTTTAGCTTAGGGAACAAAATATTTTGGCACTAGTTTATACTGATGTACCATTTTGGAATTACCAATATATATATATATATATATATTTATTTATTTATTTATGAAAAGTATGAATTTATTAATTTTTATGTTTATCAACATAAAATTTAAAATTCACATATTTTATGAGTCTAAATATTATCTTAAATACATTAACCAATATATTTGCTTAAATAACATGTCTTTTAAAAAAAATTGAATCTTAACAATTTTTTTTTATTATTGTACTAGTCGAAACATTAATACTTTCTAAAAGTCTCAAAATATGCCCTATGTAGCTTGTACAGGTCCGACCCTGTATTTTTTCTATTACATTTTTGATAAGTATCGATACCAGTTTAATGGCTAGTATAGTATTGACTTCCCTGGTTTACATACAAACCAAACTTTTCATTTTCAATTAATTTCAATTAAACTATGCCTAAACCAAAAAAAAAAAAAAAAAAAAGAAGAAGAAGAAGAAGAAGAAAAGAAAATTGAGAAGACTTGGAAGAGAATTTGGCTAAGGGAGTTATGTGAAACTCAAAATGCAACTTGCAATCAAGCATCATGAGAAGCTTAAGATCGTTTCCCTACAATTGAGATCATGATAGATGCACATGCCAAAATTGGCAAGCTAAGACTTAATGACCTGATGAAATGTAAGCCATATTTGCATTATATTCCAAAAGAACTAATTAAGTTATAATTAGAGCTCTTCTTAATAAGTTATATATAGCCCAGTTTGGTTTAGTAAACAATCGTGGTGAACCCAACACCAGCACACACTATACACTCTTATCCAAATCAATTTACATTGTGCGATATTACAATCTCACTCACTTAAATTCCTAGCATCCATATCTCAATCCACATTGTGTCTTAGTGTCTTTGAGCCATATCGTGTTATTAGGTTGGCTTTGATACTATTTGTTAAAGCCCAAGGAAACATTAACCACATTTGAGCTATACCCAATATGGAACTTAGCGTGGGACACAAACACACTTGTCCAATCTAATCCACAATTTGGGGCATCGTACCAGCCGCTAATATGAAACAACATAGAGAGAGAGAGAGAGAGAGAGAGAGAGAGAGAGAGAGAGAGAGAGAGAGAGAGAGAGAGAGAGAGAGAGAGAGAGAGAGAGGAAATAAAGAAAAAAAGGTTCTTATTGATGTTTTTAATATTAAGTTTTATATTACAATTATTATAGGGAAAAAAATTTACTATGTTATTTGTGGCCATTAACAGTACATTCTAGATGGAAGGCCAAAGAGCTATATTGGAAACATATATAAATTAAAGAATTGAAATGAAAATTGAAATTATATAAACGAAAATGAAAACATAACAAAGTTAGAGTGTGAAATTTTTATTAGCATTAGATCCTTGTGATGCACCATTTAATCAAGATTAATGTGTAAACTAAAGAAAATATTTCAATAATATAGTTAATATTGAATATAAAATATTTAATAAAAGAAAAATTAAATTAAATTATATGAATGCACATCATGTAAGTCCACATTTTTATCAAAAACCAAAAGTTATAATATATTTGTCAAGGACGATTTGAGAAAAGTGCCGAAAATGCTAGAATAGACCCAAATTCTACTAAAGTTCTTCAAAGTGTGATGAAAAGAGGAGAGCCAAACCCAAAATTCTAATATTTAGTAAATAAAGGCTAGTGGTGCATCACATGAACAAGTCCAAAGTGCTAGACAACAAAAAGATGAAGAAAATCCTACATTAAGTTTGAAACAGTTTTACACATAAAGCAAAAATAAGAATTTAAGAGAGGTGGTGAGGGAGAGAGAGAAGATTTTTGTGTGTCACTATTTTCACCCCAAGACCTCAAAATGTTACTACTCTCTTGTTGTTGGATAGGCTTTTGTTTTGAAGTTAGGGTTTCAAGGGAGAACGAAAATTGGTTGTATTAAATATGATATGGGCTTTATAGGAAGCTTTGGGATGTCCTTAGGGACTGCTCTTAGCAAAAGGAGTGAAGTCATTGACCCCATGTTGTTAAACAAGTGGAAAAGTTTCAGATTTGCATTAGCTTAGGTAAGGGAAGGAGTTGCTTTAGTTGGGAAAAGTTTCAGATTTCCCAACTAATTCAGACCCCAAGAGAGTTGCTCTATGTGGTACAGTGCATCAAAAGCCTTCTAAGAAGTCAGCTTGTTTTAAGGTCTTAAAAATGGTTCGTTTGAAACTTCAACCATACATACAAAAAGAGTTACCTCCATGATGTCACAAGAGTTTGGACCATGCTTAAAAGAATAAATATAATATAATACATATATTAGGCCTGCAATGAGGTCGGGCTTGGAAGGAATTAGGGTTGTAGAAAATCCTTTGCAAAAATAACCATCAACAATATTATAAAATAATTTAAAATAAATAGTGAAGCTCCATTTAAATATCTTGAAACTTTTAGTAATTTAGTTTAAATATTTTTAAAAATATAGAATTTAATATTTTTAAATCATTGGTAAAAGAATTTCACTTCTCTCTCTTTTTTTTTTTTTTTTTTTGAGAGAAAAAAACAGTTTCACTTAAAGTAAGTAAACCAGTGCACAAAAAGTCATATGGCAAATTATATCATACAACTTGTAATACTTTCATTGAGCTAGGTGGTGTAGGCCTAATGTGTACCACCCAACTATTATCATTAAAAAAAATTGTTTAAGATTATTAAAATAATATAAAATAAATAATATAAATTACTCAAAATTTAACAAAAATTTCAATAATAATAATAATAATAATAATATATTATTATTATTATTATTATTATTATTATTATTATTATTATTATTATTATAGGGAGCAAGGGTCCAAGAATACATATTGTGCCTAAGGCCTTGTATGAGGAAATTCATTAGTCTGGGGATAGATAAACGGTAATGAAGATGTAAGACCCTGAGCTCTACAGGCAATTTGTTATTGGGAAGGATTGGGAATGTGTGCCGAGGAGGAATATCGCCTCGCCTAAGCAAAGAAAAGGCAAATGGTGCACTCAATTATCTAAAGTGACTTCCCAAAAGGTTGTATTGATAAGGATATGCTTCGAGGAAGTGTAGAACAAAAGAAAAACTATGAGATATCTAAAGAGAAAGCTGCTACCACCGTATTGAATGCTCTGTAGCAAACTTTCTAGCTGCATTAATAAGGAAGTGATACTTGAACAGTAATTTTCATCTTGAATAGTAATTTTCATCCTTACAGCTACTACCAAAGACTTTAGGAATGGCCTGATGGAACAGAGATCAAGATCAACAATCTACTCTACAAGTGGAGGGTGGAGACAAAAGAAGAAGAGAGCGTAAAAAGGGAAGAAGTCCTTGAGAATGGAGGAGGGGGAAAGTGAGAGAAAAACACTATAGCAATCCAAAGTTGAACTTGTAATCAAACCTGAGAGTAATACATAAGAACTAGTCTCCTCAGATTGAGCCGATGACGATTTTCCTTAGATAAAATAAGTCTATCTCTACCTTTTGGTCAACTGGATCCAATATACCTGTTCTCTAACTCATTAGAGCCCAGTTTTCCAATCTACTATCTACAAATTCATTGTCTTGAGCTTTTTAGGCCTAAGTTCATTCATCCATTGGGTTAGGGACTCAAATCAGGTCCTTACAATTGTTATTATTATTATTATTTGAATTTCCAATAGGATTTCATTTTGAACAATAATGTTTATTATTTTAATGTGCATCGCATGTCATAAGGAGAGAAGAAAAGGAGAGAAAAATAATAAAGGGAATCCATTTGCTGCAACCATAACAAGAGAGATACAACTTTTATTAATATAGTAAATGATATCATTTGATTTCGACGTTCGCCTATATAATTTATAATTTTATTGTGAAATTTAGATTACTATAACTTTTTTTTTTTTTTTTTTTGAGATGAGATTACTATAACTAAACGCTATATTATTATATAATTTCACAATCCCCATGTAATATATTAAATGTATTATAGTTTCACATGGAAATATTTTTTATTTAAATTGGCTTTAGTTACAACTTATGTGACTTTCAATTACTTATAGTTAATAAAGACTTATTCAAAATGTGAATTAAAAATATTCTAAAATTTCATAGTTTAAAAATTTTATTTTAAATTTAGGGTTTAATTTGAAATCGTCTAAGTATAAGAAAAAAAATAATTTATCTAAATCTTTAACCAAAAATGATCCACTTAAGGACAAGGAGAATCTAACTATTTGCTGGAGAGAGAAAATAATAATTTTTTCAAAAAAAAAAAAAAAAAACACTCAGAATGACTATGACTTCTACGCATTTTTTATGGTACTATATTCTAAAAGACGAAAAATTACCTTCTAATAGCTGTTGAAACTAAACTGTCCCATCAATTAGGTCAAATATATGCATCCAAACAATATGACAACTACTTAAATTTTGTTTTTGCTGGCACTATGCTTATTCTAATTGTTCACTTCATTTCATGTAAGAGCGACATTTGGTTTATCCGAGTGAACTGTGGACATGGTCAAAGGTTTAAAATTAGCTATTAGATTTGCCAGAACTATTTCATTATGTCTTCTATTGGTAAAGAAAATGTCCAGTACTTCCATATATATGACCAAAGCAACAGTACCTATTAAAATTATGGTATACCACTTTCTTTTGTCTTATTATTATTATTATTATTATTATTAGGGTAAATTCCACAAACTACCCCCTGAGATTTGTGATAATACCAACTAAGTCCAAAATATTTCAAAACTTACCAATTTCGTCCAAAATCACAATTTTGGACAATTTTGTCCCTGAACTAAAAAAAAACGTTGTTATTATTTCTTTTTCTTTTTTTTTCTCTCTTCTTCCTCTGTCTCTTTCATCTCCCCCTCTCTTATCTGAGCTTCAAAATCTCAGAAACCCATTCAAACTTGCAGATCGGAAAAATACAAACCCAAACAGATCGGAAAAACACAAACCCAAACAAATCGGAAAAACACAAACACAAACCCACAACAGCCATGATCGGAAAAACACAAACCCAAACAGATCGGAAAAACACAAACCCAAACAGATCGGAAAACACAAACACAAACCCAAAACAAATTGGAAAACACAAACACAAACACAAACCCAGCCCACAACAGATCGGAAAACACAAACACAAACCCACAACAGCCATGATCTTAACCCACAGCCCACAACAGATCAGAAAACACAAATAGAAACCCACAACAGCCAAACTTGAAACCCATTCAAACCTGCAGAAATCCATCAAACAACCACAATCCACCACATAAATCCAATAAACAACCACAATCCACCGAAACCCAGCCAAACCCGAAACCCAATAAACCCTTTGCCACAACCAAAATCCACCACCGAGCACACAAACTCAGCCAAACTTGCTACCCACGTTGAATGCACTACGCAGCAACCCACGGCGAATGCCACAAGTGAGAGAGGTATGAGATAGCAGAGAAAGAGAGAGGCAGAGATCGAAGAGAGTGAGGGTTAGAGTTAGGCAAGGGCTTGGGTCGGCGGCGAGTGGAGGAAGAGGTGGGTCAGAGCTGGGTAGGCGAGATGGGTCTTTCGGTAGCTGGGCAGGCGAGATGGGTCGGCAAGGTGGAGGAAGAGAGAAAAATTTGAAGGAGGAGTGGGAGACGGTGAGCAAGGAGAGGGGTAGATGAAAGAGGGGGAAAGAGACAAAGAAGATGAAAGGGGGAGATGAAAGAGGGGTGAATTTTTTTTCCTGAGATTTTGAAGCTCAGATAAGAGAGGGGGAGATGAAAGAGACAGAGGAAGAAGAGAAAAATAAAATAAAATAATAACAACGCTTTTTTTTTTTTCAGGGAAAAAATTGTCCAAAATTGTGATTTTGGACGAAATTGGTAAATTTTGAAATATTCTAGACTTAGTTGGTATTATCACAAACCTCAGGGGTGGTTTGTAAAATTTATCCTTATTATTATTATTTGGGAGAGAGAGTTTTACTCTCAATTTGCCTCACTTCAATCTAACTTGTCGTTAAACCACCTTAGGTAAAACTTACTAGCTAAGGGTTTAGCTTGGGTCCAGTGCACTGAAACAACGAACGGAAAGCAAAAGATCAAACTTTTTCTCCAACATAGTTTGAAAAGAAAGCTTCTCGAATCCACATAGCGTAACAAATCAAATGAATATCTACGTTTGCTTTTAATCAATGACTTTTTTAATGGTTCTATAACTTACTCTGACAACTTGATAATATGATTTAGCAGAGGTGGTTTCTCACATGTTTAGAGGAAAGTTTTGTTCCTGAGAAAACACCAATACTTGCGTAATGCCATTCCCCAAGCATACTTCGTGAGGCTAACATCAATAGACATGCCCCCATAATTCATGATCAAACTTATTAATACACCAATTGAAGAGACTAACATCAATAAAAATGCCAATTTACAATAATGAGAAAGTATCTCCTAAGCCCACTTCATAACGCGGGCACGTAAGATAATTTTCAGACAGTAAATGAGAGGAAAGTAGTTACCATTCAAAACTATACGTTATTGTACACTATACATAAGAAAATTGTTCGAGTACTTGCAAACCAGAGCAAAGCAGATGGCAGAACCTCTATATACAAAGAAAAGCACTCAAAAGCCACAAATTTGCTATTTACAAGCCTCCCCCTTTCAACTAATTATTCTCCTTGAGTTTATACAAATTGTCAACGCATTCTTCTGTGTCCCAAAGGAATGAGCCAAAAGCAACAGCCTCCAAAACCAACCTCTTCATACTAGAAAATGAAGTTAAGATCACCTCATTATTCTCAACTAAACCTGTCTTCTCATCCCCAAAAAGTGCACAACTATGACTCTCAATCAAGTTCACAGCCTCCTTAGATTTAAGTTTTGCACATCTCTGCACTGTCTCAGGATCAAACCCCATCACATAACATTTCAATGGTTCAAGTTTCATTTCGGAGTTACTTGACTCTTGACTACATGACACAGATTGTCTGTTACTAACACAGCCAAAGAGAAGGGTTTCCAATCCATAAGAACACAGCTCTTGGAAGTGAAGGGAGGTCCTGTCAGTGAGATGAAGATCCAGGTTTGCCAAACCTACGGTTCGCTCTAAGCAGTGTCTCAACTGGGCGGACTTCAAAAAGTAGCCATATAAGATGGATGCCACATATACTTGGCCAAGCAAGAGCCGTGGGATCTTTGTTGTTGCCCAATTTTCAGTGACACTAGAACCTGCTCTCAAGCCAGTGACAGCAGTGACATGTTCCTTAACCATATCCAAAACCTCCAAGCTGTGAATGGACTCCAGCTCCCAGTCCTTCGAAGGCCATATTTCTAGTCTGCCATTATAAATGCATCTAGAAAGCCTTGGAACCAAAGGGACTTTGATTTCAGAAAATTTATAAAATATTGACAGGTACATGACATCTTGAACAGCTATTTGGCACTCATGCTCCTTTAGTTGTGCAATCCTCCTGGCATTCAGATATATTTCAGGTCAAATAGAGAGAGAGAGAGAGAGAGAGAGGATAAAATACTTTTCTTCTGATAAATATATACAAAACAAAAGCTCCAAAAATGACTATTTCAGTCCACAAACAACAATGGAAGATCAGTGCTTGTTTAATGTAGTGAAAAGCGTTGCTTAGCAGAAACCCTCTACATTGGTGAGCAATTTTAGCTATAAGCCTATAACTAGCACACTTAACAGTGTAAGTAGAACCTAAGTGTTCCATAGCCAACTATTCATATGGAAAGGGGGGATGAAACACATTTTCAACAGCAACCAAACACTGTGTTCTACTAATTTAACTATTGTTTTACAAAGGATTATGTTGTCCTTTTAAGCAATGGAATTCACCATTATAAGGCTCAGCATATGATATACTACACTACAAATGAGCTTCAAGCATTTGATTTAGAATTCTCTTTTGTTATCAATACATCCTAAATAGTTTTTCAGAGTTTAAGAACATGATATTGAAATATTGAATGGTTGAAATTCTAACACAGCAAATGGTCAGGAGCCAGAAATTAGTAAAGTGAAAATTAACTATATGATCCCAACTTTTTGTGGTTCTCTAATAAAGCAAGACTGCAAGACTTTTCAGCCGCCTAAAGTCCAACATATGGTACACATCCAACTACATCCAGTGAGCTGATAGTAACCTCAAGTATTGGTTCTACAACATCCAGATAAATTTTGAAATTGCATCTTAGCCCTATATACATACATTTCAAACTCATTCAACTGACAGAAAGTAATACACATTCAAGAGGGGCACAGGGTGGAATACTAGGTCTCCATCCACAGAAGCCTGGTAACTGAGCAGGTCCATCAAAAGTCCATGGACTACTATTCTACAATTAATTGATATAGACACTACACCTCTCCTACAGTGAGTTCGTCCACACATGATCACTTCCCATGCAATCAGTGTCGATCATGTAGAGTATTAGAATAGCAGAAACTAAGAAAGTTGTTAAATTACCAATTGCCTTAAAAGCTTAAGCTGTTATGTTATTGATGGTGTCTTATTGCAAGTCATCATCAAGATACTCTAGAATATTTAAATTTACAAACAGATGGCACTTCTCATTAATTCCATAAGTCTTAAAGTTCAAATTGTGCATTGGATTAAAATTTCTAGCTAGCATGCCCATAAAGTTAGTAAAATTTATATAGCATGAGAAGTTTCAAATTATTTCTCTCAATTTACAGCACACCTAAAGTAGTTATAAAGCATTGAATTGCAGTCCTTCTCATTATATAATCTTTCAAATAAAAAAAATGTAAACCAATTGCACCTGAATTCATCATGAATGACTTCAAATCCAGTAAACTACTGTTAGGTGCGCAAGTTAGGTTCCACACTAAGCTGTTAATAGATCTTATCATCACTTGAAAGAGGGATCAGAAAGAACATTTCATGATCCAACAACAACTTGGTTCACAAATCCAACCATCTGATTCAATTCCACACTCATAAAATTTACCACCCACGAGGTTTAAATGAAATCATACGGATCGAATTATCAAAACAAACTGATGTTGTCACACATGATCTACAAAATGCAACCTATCATAGAGTTGATCAAATCCTAATTCACTAAAATTCACAAGCCTAATCAATGGTAAGAAAGGAAACAAACATTAAGAATCCAGAATAGGTCATGCATTTCTATAATCAATCTTGTTAGTTACAACAAAGTTATAATTGTCTCTATAATGTCACTAGTACAAGACTCTTATAATCTTTCGTACAGACATGATATTTGTTTTAAAAAAAGGACCACCTCTGGCAAAACACAAATTAAGAAAATTAATTGTTCTATTCAATGAGTGTCGAAACCAAATCTTTCTTTCAATTAGCAGTTTCCCATGCCCAGGATGAAATTTATTTAGGTACCAGGTCATGTCAAACTAGAGCACCTAATCTTAGATATATGTCTCAATATAACGGCCTGCATCTTGATGTAACAAAGATGTCATTACACGAGCACATGACAATTGATATAGACATTACCTTATCTTCCATCCATTCTTGTGTGCATTTGAGTTAGAGCTCATTGGCCCAACCAAATTTGTAACAGGACATTATCTTGTACAATAATTGCAATAAAAACGACTCTCTCACGTAGGAATGGGTCTATGTTTGTGGGATGGGTCCCACGTTTGTGGTCCACACCCAGAGGACTCGTGTCACAGTTTTAGTTTATTTTTCTCCTATAGTGGTTTCATTGCAATGTTAAATAGTACCACTGTTTCAAAACTCAGCTTTTATTTTTTATTTTTTATTTTTTAATTTTAGTTTCAGCAAAATATATGATAAGTAAAAATTTGCAATAATTTAAGAGCGAAAATGAAAATTTTTTTAAAGACTGATTCAAATTTAAACCACATAAAATATATAAAAATAAAAATCCTAACGAAAGAACCAAAGAAAATTATATAAAAATAAAACAAAACTCATAAATTAAAGTCAAAGGCCAACAAACTCACCAACTAACTCCACATAGATACGTGTAAAAATATGAGTAATATATATTAAAATTAAGGCTAAAATAACCTTCTTCTTCTTTTTTTTTTAATTCCCTGAACTTAAAATTTCGTTTTTAGTCCCTAAATTTTTATAAAATTATACATATATTTTGAGCCTAAAATTAAAATATATAAATATATACTTTTTTTATAAAATTAAAAAAAAAAAAAAAAGTAAGAAACCTAAACCTGTGAAGGGAGGCTTCGTCAGAGTGAGAGCTGAGGAGCATACGGGAAACGGCGGCGTTTCGATCATCAGCCAAGAGCTTAAGTTCTTCAGTGACAGCCACGTGGAACAGCTGCCTGTGATTCTGCAACACAGTGCTCAAAAACTTCCCCGCCTGTGACCGTTGCTCTAGCGGCGAGTTCAGGCTGCTATTGCTATTGCTACTGCTCGAAGACTCACAGTGGTGGCTAGCGCCGGCGCTGGCAATTACGGAAACGCCCCTGGGCTTGAGGGAAACGACACTGGGCTTCGTGGGGAAGCTGTAGGTGAGGGTAGTTTTGGGAGAGAAGTAAAAGTAGAGTGAGCGAGAAGGGAGAGTGGTGCTAGCAAGGTCCATCAACTGATAAGAATGGGATTTTGGGATTTGGGTTTCTGTTTGTTTTTTGGGGGATGAATGGGAAGTTTTTAATGATTTATATCTCTATATGTGGTATTGCTTATGGATAAGGACTTTTGACTTCTTTTTAGTACTTTTTTGCACTCGGACTTAGGAGTGTGTGTGGGGATATTTATTAGAGAGAGAAAGAGTATAACAAAATCTCTAATTATATTAAAAATCGAATTTTGGGAAATAAGTATAGGAACGTTTAGAAATAAAATAAAAATAAAAAATTTCCTTCGTTTTCTTGAGTTTCAAGTTTTTGTTTTTACCAAGTTTATCTGAAAACAATTTATTTAGTTAAAATCAAAATAATTAGACTCATAAATAATATTAAAAAGTACTATAAAACTTATAAATAATAGTAAAAATAAATTAAATAATAAAAAAATAAATTTTTTAGCCAACATCAAATCAAATGCAACCTTATTACGTTGAGAAAATATGGGAAAAGCAAAGAATTTTTTATTTGAATTCTAAGTTTTTAACCTTAATTTGGTTCCTAAAAGAAAAGAATTTTTGAATATAAAAATAAACTAATTTCAAATATATTTTCTATTTTTTAAATTAAGGACACATGGTAGCTTATTTGACAAAAAAAATAATATTTTAATATCATTGTTATCTACATATTATTTTAATAAAATACCAAAAAATTAGAGAATAAATCAATACATTTGAAAAGATAAGGACAATTTTCACGTATAAAATATACATCAAAAACCAAAATGGTAATTTACCTAATAAAAGGCTTTTAGACCTTTTACCCATGTTTTTATTTCATTAAAAGTAAATTTTTTTATTAAAAAAAACTCTCAGATTTTTTTTTTTCGTTATTAGTATCAATTTATTCTCCACCATTAATAACTTGTCATATTAACAGTTGTAAAATATATATATATATATATAATAATAGGTAAAGCAGAGAGAAAATCTAATTAAATTTTCAATTGAAATTCAATTAGTGTCTAATTTTACGCCACGTGTCTCATCTAATCTAAATTTTAGAACTTTGTGCCAAGTAAGTTAATTTAGGTAAAAATTGAATTTTAATTAGAGTTTAAATTTTTTTACCAAATTAGTTAATTTAATGTAGAAAACGAGGAGTCCAATATAATAAACCATAAAAAAAACATAATCATATATATAATATGTAATTGTGATTGTTTTTAAATGTACCCGTCAGGGGCGGCTGTACATTATCTTTAGGGGATTCAAATGAACCCCGTGACTCGGAAATTAAAAAAAAAATTATATATATAAAATATTTTTTTATTAGTTTGATTTATACTTAAAAGTATTTTTGCACCCCCTTGATCACAACCCAATCCAAAACCAAATAACAACACAAATTAGCCCGTCTCAAAATCAAAAACAACATAGATTACTCTCACTTTCTCTCTTTGATTTGATTTCTAATTTCATTCTTATGAATCTCATCTCATCTCTTTTTTTTATTTGACTATCTGAATTAGTATCTTTTTTTTATTATAAATTTATATTATGTATATGTGTGATACTGGTTGTAGGCGTTAGTTATTTATTTTTTCATAATATTATTTGTATGAATTATGATGTGTGTGAATGTGTGCATGTATATTATATATAATATAATTTTATATAATTTAATAATTATAAAATACATAGAGTTTGTTATATGTGTGTATATTAATGTTAAAAAAGTAAATGATATTTTAAGTATTTGATTGGTTAAGTAGACACTTAGTATATTATTAATGTATAAATGAATATGGCAATGTTGGTTAATAATTAATACAATGCCAATGGGTTTTGTTTTGTCATTTAGTTTAGAATATATTTTGTAAAAACAATGACAAATAGGTAATAATAACTGCATAAAAATAAAAATGTTATACAAACTTAAGAAAATAAAATGATCACACATATCCATAATGATAATAGATAATGACAATTAATAATGAACTATTATGTAACTATTTCAGACTATGAAAACTCTTAAAATGAAATTGTAAAACTTCATGTATTTGCATTTTTTATTTGGTCAATAATTCGATATATTCAAATTCCCTTTTCACCAAATTTTTTTTAATTTAAGTTTCTTAAAGACACCCCTGAAAAACAATTCTGGAGCCGCCATTGGTACCCGTGCATATGCACGGAGTTACACACTAATATTTTTAAATAAGTAAATCTTCAATATTGTATATCTAGCATTTCTCTATTATTTGAAATAGATTCAAAATACCATAGAAGTTCTTTAAATTGTAACTAATATCTAATAATACTGAATATTAGAATTAGATGAATAAATGGAATATTTATTGGTGATCAAATTTTAGGAAAACAAATTTTTTAAATCTTTTAAAAAAAATCTTTTAGTTTTCTTTTCACAATTTTTTATTTTAGATGATTTGATATTCGCAACAGAAGTTTTGGGATTTAAACCCTAACTAATTCTTCTAAATAAAAGAGAGTAGGATATAGTCTTGAACTATAAGGCTCTTTCTTCTATACATCTTTTTTTAGTTGATATTGGTTATATTGTAATTCAAATAAATATCCATATTTAACTCTCTAAAAAATAGATATTTCACAATTATATTATTTATTTAAATGATTTAATTGATGACGTGAATAAATGCTTGATAGAAGTGTTTACTCTGTGATTTATTGATCTTGTAAACTACTTTGAATTTTAATTTCCTATGGAATGCGTAAATTAATTGAAACGCATATATAGATAAAATAAAACATCTCATAAATATCATCCAGATGGAATAAAAAAGATTACCATAATTTATAAAACGAAAAAACTTATGATGTATGATTTTTTTTTCAAAAGTAAAAATTATGAGAAATGAATGTAATATATAAAACAAAAGAAATGATATGTCCACAATATTTTTCACAACATTTTTACAACAAATCCTAAGTGACAGATTGTTACTGGTTGTTATTGTTGGGGCAAAAAAGTAATCTTAGTGTTAGGTTCAAATTTAAACCAATAACAACTAACCACCTATGATTTGTTGTGAAAATATTGTGAAAAATGTTGCAAATGTAGCATATCTCATAAAACAAATGATGCAATTTCTTTTACATTTTTGAAACTTTTAATAATTAAGATAGTAATTTAAAAATATTAGAAATTTGATAATAGAGATTTAGGTAGCTAAACTAAAATTAAATTAAATAATTTTTTTAGGGGCAAGTTCCTTTATATATATATATATATATATATATATATATATATATATATATTCTCTTGCAAATTTGTAATGTAATATGACACGTTTTCTTGTGGTGAACCCTCAACCGTCTGATCATGTATATATGATCGTGATTTACCACTCAACTCTCCTTTTGAAAGGGAGAGGAGTCACATCCGTGTACAAGTTGGACACTACGGCGGGCACACTGGAATTTTGCCACCCCGGCACACTGTAATGGACCAGATATTTTATTCTTTTTGTGGAACTGGAATTTTGGCCTTTTTCATTAAAAAAAACAAAAGAGAAGAGACTTTGTCATCATATCATTATTATAATATTATTCATCATCATGTATTAAAGAAATAAGAAAAATATCTTCATAAGCTTCAATTATTGTGAGAATGCGACAAACAAGTGATAACCCTTCAGTCACTAGAGCTTATCTTATCAAACACACACACACACACACACACACACAAACCTTTCGGTCACTAGCTAAAAAATTTAAGAAAGCCAAAAATAATAAAAGGAGGTTTAAATTTTCTAGCTCAATCAATTCATATTCTATTTGTTTATAAATTACCAATTAGAGACGAAGAATTTGAATTTTGGACGTTATTAGGGAAAGTATAAAAAAGATTTACTAAACTCTAATGAGTCTTTATAATCAAGGTGGTCGATATCGTACCGGCCGGTATGTACCGTATCGGTACATATACTTGTATCGAAATACCAACGTTTCGTACCGGTTTAAATACTGGCCATACTAGCCAATTTCGTGCAATACCTTCCGGTACCAGGCGTACCGGTCGGTACAGAAAAAAAAAAAAACTTTTTTTTTAAAAAAAATTTTGTAATTTTTGAATTTTTGTAAGGATAAAATGATAACTTACTTGCATTAACTTATTAGTATTATTTGTTTTCTTAGTATGCAACGAATAATTAAACTTTCTATATTTTATATTGTGTTTTATTTTAATCGATGCTAAAGTCTAAAATCATGAATAATTTGTTTTGAATTGAAGTAATGTTTTATGATAAACTTTTATGCATGTGTGTGTGTATATATAAATAACGGTAAACCTGAAATGGTACACTGGTATTGACCGATACTGAAATATATCGTTCCGCTGATCAAATCGGTACAACCTCCGGTACGAGATTGACTCCCTTGTTTATAACTCAACTTGTTGAACATTATGCTTTGTACATAATATAGAGAGTTCAACTATCTCTCTCTATTATAACTATCCAAACTTTTTTTTTAGAGCGAACTATCCAAACTAAAAGACCCTATGAAATGAGTGATATTTATAAATTGACAGTAACAATATTTGGTCCAAGTGGGAACCTACTTATAATAGCACTAAATGAGAAAAAAAAAACTACAAAATTTAAACCCTATCGTTTTGGGTAGTCCAAATTAAATGCTATAATTTTAAAAGCATCAATTTAATCCCTACACTTTTACAAAAGTACCAAATTAAAACTTATAGCCAGAATTGGGTAACACCGTTATAACCTTAACTTCAAAAAGTGGGAGAGAGAAAGAAAAAATTGAAAGAGAAGTGAGAAAACTGGATTCATCATAAAAAGAGAAAAAGGCAGGACTACTGACGCTGGAGGCCACCACCGTCGCCAACACCGACAGCCTCCCCACTGCTACTAGTGGAAGAAGTAGTGACATAAATATGAGGAAGTTTTTGCATCAATGTTGTTTTAGCTGTGATTTAAAAAGTGTATAGGGCTGTTATTATGTTTAGTGGTTTGGTACCCAATCAATTCCACATTTGCTGTTGGTGAAATTGTATCCTTGTCTTTAGAGCTGTATGGGATTTGTTAATGATAAATACGAAGTTAATGAAAAATGGGATTAATTGCAAATCAAACTCGTGTTGATAATAAGTTGCGTTAAATTCAATTGTAAAAGAATAATATTTTGGAATTTCAATGTCCTTGCCATTGCTTTCTTCTTCAAAGGGTTACTGAAACTGGTATTCTTCTTAGTGTTTTCTTTTTCTTCTTCAAAAACCCACAACGGTAGGGAAGACTGTTGTCGTTGCCACCATCAGAGGCCGGTGTTGGTGGTGGTGGTGGAAATGGAGATAGCATCGATGTATCTTAGCTTTACAATTAGCATGATTCATTAATTTGGGTTGAAATCAAGTGTCATTTAGTCTAGAAGAAAAAATAATAACAATAATATTAACTAATTGCTGCTTCTCTTACTATGTTTCCAGGGGAGTCTAATTCCATTTTCGATAAAATACTGCATACCCTTGCTTCTTTTTAAAATGCATTTTATAAACTTAAAAAAAAAAAAAAATGTTACAAATCCCTTGATTTGTACTTTACGTCAATATTAATCAATAGGCTCCTTTAATATGATTGGGATTGTGTTGTGATATGTGTGTCATTGTCTTTTTAGTAACAATCACCTTACTCTCAAGAGTAATCTGTATATATTAAGAGGATTCAGAAAGTTAGTTATTGCTTTTTTTCCTGTCAAAAATACTCCTAAATTAATTAACCAACAACTTAAAAATGGGATTAAAATAGTAAATTGGCAAAAGAAAATTAGTTATTGCTTTTTTTACTGTCAAAAATACCCCTACTTAAAATTTAAAAATGAGGTTAAAATAGTAAATTGACAAAAATAATAAATTTCTACTTCTACGTTGAAATGTCTTTATACTTCTAATAAACTCCTTTTTTACGTTGATTTAAATTCATACATCTACTCACTAAGTCCTTACAAAATAGGATCACTTTTTTGTTAGTTTTAAAACTCCTCCAAACTACAAAACTCACCCCACGTATTCTTTTTTTTTTTTTTTTTTTTGGTGATTGAAAAAATAGAAATCTCAAATTATAATAAATGCAAATTATTAATCTTTACTCAAAAAATAGAAAAACCTCTGAGCACGCGCGTGGGCGCGTGCTTAGAGGCTAGTTTATTTTATCGATTTAAATATTGCATATATGTTATTTATTTGAACGAAAAGAAAATGAAAGTAATGCATAAACTAATAAGAAGCAGAATTAAAAGTTGCTACTTTAGATCCTATTTAATTTTGTTAAGTACCATGTCCGCGTCAACATCTATAAATTTGGAGATATTCGATCGTGATGAAGTTTATTGTTATGGACTATATACTTAAAAACTAAGTAATAATACAATAAAAATATAATATATATGATAAGAAATTTTTTTAAAAAAGAACTAAATAAATAAGAGACACAAAAAAAAAAAAAAAAATTTGAACAAAACTAATCAAGTTAAGGCATGGAAATCTCGCACTTAGAAACTTCCAAGACCAATTCACATCAAATTTTCATTCCACAAACTTTTTTATGAGTGTAATAAACACAATATTGTTTTCCGTGAACTACTAGCCCAAAAATAGATCATAAAATTTTTATATTTGTTAGATATAAATATATATATTTATATATATATTTGGTCATGGCCCTTAAAAATAATAACTTGTCGCCACCAATTAAGATTGGTCATGACACGTTGGATTGGCAGAGGTTCCGGCATGTCAACAAGCTATGGAATTTGCGATAGATGCTGAGTTTTCAGATTTAATTATTGAAGGTGATAATACAAATGTTATGAGGTCTATTGTTTCAGCTCAGACAAATTGGTCTCGCTTGGGGAACCTCTATGATGATATTTGTTGTTTGGCTGGAAGGTTGTGACATGCGGAATTTCGGGGTATTCGACGTACTGCCAATGGGGTAGCACATTCTTTAGCTCGCTTTGCTAGACATCTTAGTGAGGATATTGTTTGGTTAGAGGATTCCCCTCCACTGGCTTTGGAGGCATTGTATTTGGATTCTATTTCTATTGCTAATTAATGAAGTTGGTTTTGCTTTAAAAAAAAAAAACCTATGAGTTTTTTTTTTTTTTTTGAGTAAACAATAATACTTATTAAAACACACAACAATCATTATTCTCTTTCAAAACAATTTACCCCAATACATTTCATAGATATGTCTATATAAACATAATGCAAAACATTGTCGTGAAATCTATGGGCAACAATATACCATAAGGTCCATAACAATGTATTTGATACATATCCACATACTTCAAATGAAATTATATGTGGCTTTTATAAATTGAGATATAATCATCTACCACATTACACAATTATATATACATATCAAGGTAATAGCAAAAATGATAAAAATTTACGAATTTCTTATATGGTATAAATAAAATAAAAGATACCTTACCCAAAACTCAAAAAACAAAATTCCTTTTTGATTCTCTCTCTCTCTCTCTCTCTCTCTCTCTCTCTCTCTCTCTCAAAATTCTAGAGTACAGAGAAATGGTGCTCCTTACTCTCACATTCATGATGGATCTCAACATGAATTTAATAAGTTGGCCTTACTATGAATGTGAGAAAAGAGAATATCATTCTTCGCATTTCGAGAGTACCTAAGAATTGCAATATATATATATATATATATATGTATGTAATATAATTGTTATGTTTAGGCGTGATGAAAGTTTGATTGTTTAATGGTAATTATAACTCATTTATTTACATAAATATTATAGTTATTATTGTCAAGGTGAGAGATTTTAAACTTAAAATTTGGGGGTTAGAATTGAAGCCATTAGCAAAAAAAGTGAAATGTTCACGCATCTAATCTAATCTATATATATATATATATATATATATATAAAATCGAAATCTCTGAAACTCCCACAATTTTTCACATCATCATTTTAATTTATAATTCTTTTTTAATTTTTAAAACTAAATAGTGAAAGAGTCCTAACAGGAGTCTCTCCCTCTCTTTTTTCCTCATCATTTTAATTTATAAAAAATTTTAATTTTTTAAACTATATAGTGAAAGAATCATAATAGGAGTCTCTCTCTTTTTTTTTTCCTTAATCCTAATAGGAGTCTCTTTTTTTTTTTTAACGTAAGTCTTTTTTTATTTTTTAACCTAAAGTGAGCCTTTTAAAAAAAAAAAAACTAACATGAGGTCTAATTTAAAAAAAATTATTTTTTTAATCCTAACTCTAACATAAGTTTTTCAAAAAGTTAAAATTTTCGATTTTACATTATATATAGATAATAACAATGATGTGGCAAGCTCTAAGAATATGAGAATGCAATTTGTAGATTTACTATCAAGATAACATAGATTAGATTGGTAGTGGATAGTAGATTTAATTACAATTGAGTATTATTTGAAGTTATCACCATAGAATAGCCCACGTCGGAATATGTTATCTAAAACCAATGATATGAAAGAAAAAGAATTTTTCTAAATCATTATATTGAAGAAATTAGTTATTTTCATTCATTTTCAAATTATACATTTTTAAAATTTAAGTTATATATCTTTAAGTAAAATAAGTATTTTTAATTTTTATTTAACTATCCCGTGTATTGTACGGATTAGCGACTAGTCTAATACTATATATATAAAAGCAAAAGTTGGCACCTTAGGAAAAAAAGACCACTTAAAAACTAACACGTTTACAGTTAAAATCACAACGACCCGCAAGTTATGCCTGTTCAGCCCAAAACAATCATAATAAGTATGGACCAATGAAAGAACGTTTGTATAACTTACCGTCACCTGACAGCCAGAATCGAGGGGGTTTTCTCTGTACCTTGTCAGCTTCGGCCTTGTCCACTGGTAAGACGTTATCCTTAAGGTAGGTTACCATGGGGTCTATCTAGCTCGGCTCTACTCGAACTTGATAGACGTTGAGCCCTTCCTTTTCCTCGGCATGCCTTTGTACATCTTCCACCAGGATAAGGCGAGGTAGCCCTTGAGCCGAGGTGGTCGCAAGAGTAGCCAACGAGTCAGCGTGCACATTCTCACTCCGAGGAACGTGCTGCAAATTGAATGACTTGAACCGCAATTGCAGTCGCTTGACCTGCCTTAGATATTTCTGCATTCTTTCATCACGAGCTTCCAATTCTCCCATGACCTGGCCGATGACCAGCGCAGAATCTGAGAATGCCTCTACCGTGCTCCCACCCATACTTTTAACCATGGTCATTCCGACCAGCATTGCTTCGTATTCGGCTTCATTATTAGTTGCCGAGAAGTTTAGTCTGAGGGATTTTTCGAGGACAACGTTCTCGGGAGATATTAAAACTAGCCCCACTCCTGAGTCTCTCTGATTGGCTGCACCGTCTACGTATAATTTCCAAGGTGCGGAATCTTGCACAGAGACGAGGCCAACTGAATTTCCATCCGTGGGCGTTGTCTCGGTTTTCCCTTCTAACACAGGTTCAGCGAACTCGGTCACTAGATCGGCCAGTATCTGCCCCTTGGTCGAGGTGCGAGGCATGTACTTTATGTCGAAAGCCCCTAGTATGGTACCCCACTTAGCGATCCTTCCTGTATAGTCTGCACTCCGAAGCAGTGATCTGAGCGGGAGTTGGGTGAAGACCACAACCGTATGTGATTGGAAGTAGTGAGGGAGTTTACGAGTGGCATGAATTACTGCAAAGATAGCCTTCTCGAGTGGTAGGTAACGGACCTCGGCCTCGTGAAGGGATTTACTCAAATAGTACACAGGCTTCTGGACGCCATTATCGACTCGTATAAGTACTAGACTCACAGCATGGGTGGCTACAGCAATGTAGGCGAACAAGACCTCGTCTGTTGCAGGACTGGACATGATGGGAGGCCGAGTTAAGTATTCCTTCAGTTGCTTGAAAGCTAGGGCACATTCCTCATGCCACTCGAATCCCTTCCACTTGTTCAGCAGCTGGAAGAAAGGCCGACATCTCTACGTGGATTTGGAGATGAATCGATTGAGAGCGGCCATCATTCCGATCAATTTCTGGATCTCTTTTGGGTTCCGAGGAGGCTACAGGTTGTTGATTGCCCTTATCTGATCGGGATTGATCTCAATTCCGCGATGGGTGACCATGTAGCCCAGAAACTTGTTAGGATATGTGCCCTTAAATCCTATTGTATGATGCTATGTATGATATTATGTATGACATTATGTGAGAAATGATGTATGACTTAATATTGTGTTTAATAAAGTTGTTTTATTCTTATCTAAAATAATGGTAATATGAATATTCGGACATTATCAAATAGTCCATGAGGTGTATAGTATGTGATTTATGTAATTTAGTCACAAAAGATATAGATCACAAGTTCTTTGTAAACTCAGAATTTTGGTTCGTAGTCGTTGATGAAATTAGACATTTCATCTGCGAAGACTATAACATATTAACTACGATGATTTGTCTTGATCATGGAAGTGGTGACTTCTAGTTAATATGTTGATATGTTTTAAGAGTTAAGACATATTGAACTAAACCGCTGTGAGATTTATTATTCTCCTAACGACTGTCAACTGAATAATAAATCTCACGACTTGTATTCACATGAACTCTTAATCCTGAGAGAATAATAGACCTGATCATGAAATGTAGGTTGCTTTGATATATCAGGAGTGAGATCTAAAGTAACGGTCAAAACCTCAGTATGTTGGGCAGCCACATTTAGTTTTGATGGAACATATATTCTCAAGATGGAATTCATAGTCTCTTAACGGAGATATAAAATATTCCCTTGAGATAAGTTTAATGGGTACAGTTATTCAGAGAGTTAGGCCTAACCACTTTAGTAAGACTAAAGTATATATTTATGAAATTGGATTTTATAAATATATGGTGAATAACTCAAAAGGATTAAACCGGGTACTCAAGGATTAAGATGTAGTAATTTACAAAGTGGCAGTCTATATTCATGACTTTGTATTACTACGAATATTTTATGAAGGGGTTGCATGTATAATAAAGTCTTGGGATATAATTGATTAATGAGGCCTAGAGTGCAATTATATTTATATAGTGGTATTAAATATACTTAATGGTAACTTTGAACTTGTCAAGAGTTGACAGAAAAGTTCAAGGCTCATTGGAGCTAGTGTCTTATTTGTTCCCTTTTGGTCTCACTCCAAGCTACACACTAAAGCCCAATTGGGAAGGCCCAAAAGGCTAGCCCAATTAGATAATCAGTTATGTGGAGAGAAACATACAGAATTTTATATTGAATGAAATGGTTTGTGTGTGTAAGGTAAAAAAAAAATAAGGAAGAGAGACACTCTTTCATATTCTCTCTAGAAACATAGAACTGATTGAGAGACCACACATCTTGGGTATCGAGTGGAATTGGAGTGAAGATTGAAAGTATTCCCGAGTACTTCTTCATTCAGTTTTGAATTTCACTGCATCAAGGTACACTCTCTTGTTCTTATATTCTGAAACCTACATAGTGCATGTTATCAATTGCGAATGACGTAGATCCGTTTATTTTCCGCTGCGTATGTTTTGTATGTGATACAAACATGATGATTTCCTAACAAAACTTTCCTGACCCCATGCCGAAGGAGCACTTCGAAGCATTGAGTCGCAGTTTGTGTTTCCTTAAGATTTCAAAGATGATTTCGAGGTCTTTGACGTGGTCGGACTCCAGTTTGCTCTTGACCACCATATCGTCAATATAAATCTCAATGCATATTCCCAACTGTGATCCGAACATCTTTGTCATCATTCTCTGATATGTGGAGCCTGCATTCTTCAGTCCAAATGGCATCACCTTATAATGGTAGTTCCCAATGGGGGTTACAAAGGCTGTTTTCTCTTGATCATCCAGGGCTAAGGAATGATACCTTTGGAAGGCGTCTAGGAAACTCATTCGTGGGTGCCCTACGGTGGCATCCACCAGTTGATCAATCCGTGGCATGGGGAAAGGGTCTTTTGGACAGGCTCTGTTCAAGTCCGTAAAGTCCACACATACATGCCATTTCTCGTTCTTCTTCTTCACCACCACTGTGTTGGCCAGCCACTCTGGGTAGAAAATCTCCTTGATAGCCCCTGCCTGCTTTAGTTTGTTTACCTCATCCTTGACAACGTCCGAATGTTCTCTGGACGAGCGCCGAGGTGGCTGCCTTTTGGGAAGGGCAGCTGGGCTCACATTAAGGTGATGGCAGATGAACCTGGGATCCACTCCTGGGGCCTCGTAAGAGTTCCAGGCAAACACGTCAATGTTTCTCCTAAGGAATGCCAGCAGCTCTTCCTTCTCTTGAGGAGGTAACAGAGCCCCTATCTAGAAGAACTTATCTGGGTCCTGCACGATGACAACTCTCTCTAGTCTTTCGCATTGCTCCTCGTCCAGCTCTACAGCTTTGGGAGGAATCGAGAACTTTGGTTGCTACGAAGGTCCGACCGAGGTGTTTGCTAGCTCGGCAGCATGCTGATGTGAAATGGCAGCTATGAGGCACTGCCTTGCCATGGGTTGGCTTCCTACAATTTCCTCCACTCGTCCCTTGGATGGGAATTTGACCTTTAGATGCAGGGTTGATGAAACAGTCCCCAAGGCATGGAGCCAAGGTCTGGCCACGATGGCCGTGTATGGAGAGTATGCATCCACGACGATAAAGTCCACCTCGACCACTTCAGACCCTGCTTACACGGGTAGCCTTATCTGACCCTTAGGTATGACGGTCTTCCCCATCAAAACTGACTAGGGGTGAATCATATGCTGTCAGGTCTTCAAGCCGTAAACCTAGTCCTTTGTACAGATCTGGATACATGATCTCGGCTCCACTCCCCTGATCAACCATCACCCTCTTCACATCATACCCCCCTATTCTAAGGGTGATGACCAGAGCGTCATCATGGGGCTGTATTGTCCCCAATTTGTCTTCATCCGAGAAGCTTAAGACTGGTTAGACCTCCATCCTTGCCCGTTTCAGCTCATGGCTAGCGTCCTCGGCGGATGCTCCAGAAATGGACATCACCCTGGAAGGGCATGATCCAGTTCTTCCGGGGGCCACAAAGATAACGTTGATCGTGCCCAACGGGGGTCTTGAGGAGGCGGTCCCTGAAATTCTCGGCCTGATATGATCTCCCTGGTTATTTGGCCGATAGGTGAACTGCTGTAGCTTTCCCTCCCTCGCTAGTTGTTCCAAGTGGCTCTTTAGAGTTCTGCAATCTTCTGTGGTATGCCCTCGCTCTTGATGGTACTGGCAATGAAGGCTCTGATTGCGCTCCGTGGGATCTCCCCCCATCTTGTTTAGCCACCTGAAGTATGGCTCATTCTGGATCTTCTCCAGAATTTGGTGGATTGGCTCTTGGAATATGGTCTGGACTGCTTGTGACGCAGCAGATTCGGATTGTGCACTGTAATCTCTCCTCGGCCTGCTATTGCTATACCTGTCCGACCTGAAATCGCTCCTCTCCTGAGGGATAACCTTAGCCTTTCCTTTACCAACCAGCTGGTCTTCCTCCACACGCTTATATTCGTCAATGCGGTCCATTAGCCGGCGCACACTTCTTACCGGCTTTCTGGTCAATGATTTCCGCAGGTCGTGCTCGGCTGGTAGGCCGACCTTGAAGGTTCTTACTACCACATCATCAAAACTCCCTTCGAGCTCACTAAACATTTCCCAGTACCTGTCTGAGTATGTTTTCAGCGTCTCCCCCTCTCGCATGGACATGGACAGCAAGGAGTCTAGTGGCCGAGGGACTCTGGTGTTCGTCACGAACCGAGAGCAGAAAGCCCTAGTGAACGCCCTAAAGGATCCAATAGAATCTGCCGCGAGACCATCAAACCACCTCATGGCCGCAGGCCCTAAACTAGAGGGGAACACTTTGCACATGAGAGTCTCGATCCGAGAATGGACAGTCATTTTCTGATTGAAATGGCTCACATGCTCCACGGGGTTAGTCCGTCCATTGTATGCAGTGAAGGTAGGTTGAGTAAAACGCCGAGGAAGGCTTCCTCCCTCGATGCTGCGTGTAAAGGGCGACCTGGAAGTTTGGTTGAGTGCCCTTGTCATGGCATCACTCCCAGCACCCCTTGAATACGTATTCCTACTCCTGCGGTCATGGTGATGCTCTTCCTCGTGGGAGAAAGACTCACTTGGAGGCGTCCTGGAGCGGCGTCTATAACTGGTATCGTCATCATCATCATAAGAGTCATCAGTGATGGATGAGCTGCTAGACGGACTGCGCTTCCTTCGCACACGGCACAACTTCTTCTTGAGGCGATCGATTTTGCGTTGCATGCCCTTATGAGACTCGTCACTGCCATTTCGACGTCGACTCCTGGCAGTATGAGTCGTGTGCACACTCCCTTCGGGGTCTTTCACGCTCAAGGTGCAAAAAATGGTCAATATGTCGAGAGCCACCTGACTCCGCTCTATCTGATCTAACCATGGTTCAAGCCTCAACACGCAGATACAATAGTAATCTTCCCATAGATGGCGCCAATTGTAAGGACACAAATCGTGGATCGGGCCTTTGAACAGAATAGGTTGAGGCCCAAGCTGTGTATGGTATCCTTAGAATGAATTTGTAAAGAAAGTGAGTTGAAGAACACTTGACTGAATTTGTATGAGTTGGAGGCCCAAGTATGATTACGACCAAATTTGTATTGACAGGATATTTGATTGATACAAGGTTCTTCTCGGCATAGTCCGAGGAGTATGCTTATACAAATGCTATGAATACTTCTCTTTTTCTCTCTCTCTCTCTCTCCCGATTGTTCTTCTCCCTTTTCTCTCTTTTTTTCTTTCTCTCTCCTTCTATTTATATGCCCTTCCTCTACTACGTGGGCTTTTCTTGATACTTGTCCCATCAACCCCCATCTGGAGTCTTCATTTGGCAGCTGCAAAGGATGAAGGTCACTGTTCAGGTGTCTTTTCCCATTAATGCGGCCATGATGTTAGCTGCAGGATCATAAATGCGATGGCAGCAGCCTTTTGTTTAATATCTGATCCTCGCCACATGTCCTTTTTGTCCATATAAATCAGGGGATTTTCCAGGGGAGCTAGGATTGATGTTGTAGCATTCATCCGGGACACCCTTTCGACAATCCGAGCAGGCAAGGCTCCTCGGACTAGTCCTTCTTCCGCGCGACTTACACTTCAGAATCGAATTGGGCGGGACAAATCCCTCAAGATTTGTTGTCCTCGGATGTATAGGTCTCCTCGGATAGGCCCACAGCCTAAGATCTGGCATTGTGTCTTTTACCCCTACAGTAACAATCACCTTACTCTCAAGAGTAATTTATTTTAACGATTTAAATATTGCATATATGTTATTAATTTGAACGAAAAGAAAATGAAAGTAATGCATAAACTAATAAGAAGAAGAATTAAAAGTTGCTACTTTAGATCCTATTTAATTTTGTTAAGTACCATGTCCGCGTCAACATCTATAAATTTGGAGATATTCGATCGTGATGAAGTTTATTATTAGAGATATGCTACGTTCACAACATTTTCACAATAAATTACAGGCGGTTAGTTGTTATTGGTTCAAATTTGAACCTAACACTTAGATTACTTTTTTGCCTCAACAATAACAACCAATAATAACTTGCCACTTAAGATTTATTGTAAAAATGTTGTAAAAATGATGTGGACATATTATTTCTCTTATTATTATGGACTATATACTTAAAAACTAAGTAATAATACAATAAAAATATAATATAAGTGATAAAAAATTAAAAAAAATAGAACTAAATAAATAAGAGACACAAAATAAAAATTTGAACAAAAGTAATCAAGTTTTTTTTTTTTCTCAAAGTAATCAAGTTAAGGCATGGAAATCTCGCGCTTAGAAACTTCCAAGACCAATTCACATCAAATTTTCATTCCACAAACTTTATCATGGGTGTAATAACACAATATTATTTTCCGTGAATTACTAGCCCAAAAATAGATCATAAAATTTGTATTTTTGTTAGAGAGAGAGAGAGAGAGAGAGAGAGAGAGAGAGAGAGAGAGAGAGAGATATATATATATATATATATATATATTTGGTCATGGTCCTTAAAAATAATAACTTGTCGCCAATTAAGATTGGTCATGACACGTTGGATTGGCAGAGGTTTTGGCATGTCGACAAGCTATGGTATTTGGGATGTGCTGGGTTTCCAGACTTAATTATTGAAGGTGATAATTCAAATGTTATGAGGTCTATTGTTTCAGCTCAGTCTAATTGGTCTCGCTTGGGGAACCTCTATGATGATATTTGTTGTTTGGCTAGAAGGTTGCGGCATGTGGAATTTCGGGTATTAGACGTATTGCCAATGGGGTAGCACATTCTTTAGCTCGCTTTGCTAGACATCTTAGTGAGGATATTGTTTGGTTGGAGGATTCCCCTTCACCGGCTTTGGAGGCATTGTATTTGGATTCTATTTCTATTGCTAATTAATGAAGTTGGTTTTGCTTTCCAAAAAAAAAAAATACTTAAGAGTTTTTTTTTTTTTTAGTAAATAATAATACTTATTAGAATACACAACAATCATTATTCTCTTTCAAAACAATTTACCCCAATACATATCATAGATATGTCCATAAAAACATAATGCAAAACATTTTTCGTGAAATCTATGGCCAACAATATACCATAAGGTCCATAACAATGTATTTGATACATATCCACATACTTCAAATGAAATTATATGTGGCTTTTATAAATTAAGATATAATCATCTCCCAAATGACACAATTATATATACATATCAAGGTAATAGCAAAAATTATAAAAATTTATGAATTTCTTATATGGTATAAATAAAATAAAAGATACCTTGCCAAAAACTCAAAAAACAAAATTCCTTTTTGATTCTCTCTCTCTCTCTCTCTGAAAATTCTTAAGTGTTTCTAGAGTACAGAGAAATGGTGCTCATTCCTCTTACATTCATGATGGATCTCAACATGAATTTAATAAGTTGACTTCACTATGAATGTGAGAGAAGAGAACACTATTCTTCGCACTCCGAGAGTACCTAAAAATTGCAATATATATATATATATATATATATGTATGTATGTAATATAATTGTTATGTTTAGGCATGATGAAAGCTTGATTGTTTAATGGTAATTATAACTCATTTATTTACATAAATATTATACTTATTGAGAGATTCTAAACTTAAAATTTGGGAGTTAGAATTGAAGCCATTATCAAAAAAATTGAAATGTCCACACATCTAATCTAATCTAATACTATATACTGAGCACGTGCTCAGAGGCACTTCTATTTTTTTTAGTAAAGATTAATAATTTGTATTTATTATAATTTGTGATTTCAACTTTTTTCAATCACAAAAAAAAAAAAAAAAAAAAATCTAAGGGTGTGATAAAGCAAAAAAAAAAAAAAAAAAAAAAACGTGGGGTGAGTTTTGTAAATTAGAGGAGTTTTAAAACTAACAAAAGAGTGATTCTATTTTGTAGGGAGTTAGTGAGTAGAAGTAGGAATTTAAATTAACGTAAAAGTAGGAGTTTATGAAGCAGGAAAACATTTCAACGTAGAAGTAGAAATTTATTATTTTTGTCAATTTATTATTTTAACCTCATTTTTAAGTTTTGGTGGGGTATCTATACTACTATTTAAGGAGCTGCACCTGTTTGGACCGGATTTTTTTTTGTTCCAAAATACCCCTACATCCCTAGGTTTAAGTAGAGACAAAAGTAAATGATAGTTAGGTAAAAATACATGTCTAAGTTGCACTAAAACATTGCCTATAAAATAAGACCACTTTCCTGATGGTTTTCAAATTACTTTATTCATTTATAAAAAAAAAATTAATTAAATTAAAACAAACACACGTTTGTTTGTGAATATATCTACCATGATAATTGATAAAAATAAAAAGTAAAAAACACACACACATCAACCGTTATTGCAAAAAAAAAAAAAAAAATCAATTACCTTTATAAAAAAAAGAGTCTATTATTCAAACTACCTCTATTTCCCATGTTTCATGTTTCCACGTTCTTTTTCAGTTTTTATTTTTCATTACCATCTCCATTCTAATTGCATCGTTTAAATTGTTAATGATGTTGATTTCAAGAGTCTGAGTTGTGATTTTGTAACCCTTATGATCATCATTTCCTCCACCAGTTTGTGAAATCTCTTATACTTTCAAGAGTGCTGGCAAGTTTGATCTCATTCCTATTTCCTATGATATTTGCTTTTGTTCCTTTTGCTTTTATGAAAAAGTTTTGTGGAGTTTAATTTGACCTAATACATTTTGCATGCCATTTTGAATGAAAGGATTTTGGTTTCAAATTGGTGGATGAGGATGAACGAGCATTATTCCTATTGGGAAACATGTACTAAAAGGTATGTTTACACTGTTCAATCTATTCAAATTTTCTGTCAAAATTTTTCTTTTACTTTGGTTGGACCAAAAACTTTTGAGAAAGACAGTAACATCCTTATTCCATTCACATTGTGGTTTGCAGATATGTGCTTCAACTGAAAGCACTATAAATTGACCTTGATAGATCGATGACTGATGCCAATCTAGGATTTTAGCCAAACGAAAGTATTAAGATTGCATGAACCCCAAGATTTTATGAAGAAGTTACCAAACTTTTACATTTCCTTTTCTTACTCATGTTGCACATTTGAGCCACTTAATTTTGAATATGTAATTACATTTGAATCATGGAAAGTAACAATTAAATAATTAAATTCTTTTTTGAATGTGTAATTACACTGTACTTATGGTGTTCCCTTCTTTATCATTTTTATTTTATTTTACTTTTCAAACGAAGAGGAAAATTATTTATTTGTCAATTCCTAATCTTATATCTATGCTTTTGTTTACCTTTGCATGTTTATTTGGAAATTTTGACTATTGCATATGTATGGTGGGTGATTTTTTTTTTTTTTTTTCATAAAGAAACAAGATTTTATGCTACTGATGTTCTTTAACAAGTTAGCTAGCCTCTAAGCACATGCTCACGTGTGTGTTCAAAGGCTCTTCTATTTTTTGGTTATCGGTTAATTTAGAGCATTTATTATAATTTGGGATTACTACATTTTCTAATCACAAAAAAAACCTAGGGGTGTGATGAGTATTATGTGTGGTGAAATAATTTTTTCATGACACTCCTAGGTTTTTTTGTGATTGAAAAATGTAATAATTCCAAATTATAATAAATACTCTAAATTAACCCTTACCCAAAAAATATAAGAGTCTCTGAGCACGCACGTGAGCGCGTGCTCAGAGGTTAGTTTTTTACAGTAAAAAAAGTAATAACTAACTTTTTTTACCAATTTACTATTTTAATCCTATTTTTAAGTTGTAGGTTAACTAATTTAGGGGTATTTTTTGACAGCAAAAAAAAAAAAGACTAACTTCTTGAATTCTTTTAATATATACAGACTCTTACTATATACAAAAGATAAAAGCAAAAGCCTTTAAAGAAGTGCTGCTGCGTAAAGAAAAAAGCCTACTTAAAAAACTGACACGTTCACAGTTAAAATCACAACGACCCGCAAGTTGCGCCTGTTCAGCCCGAAACAATCATAATAAAAGCCACTCATCGGCCCACACGTTACACCTGTTCAGCCCAAAACAAAACAAACATAATAAAAGCCATTCATTGTTTTTACACTGAAAGGGTTATAACGTTACAGAGACGGTTTGCTGAAAGAGCAAAAACACAAAAGAACAGAGAGATACAAAGACAGATTTCGTAAACTGCAGAAGAACAGAGATTGAAAGAGAGATCGAAAACATTACAACTGAGAGATCGAAAGCGCCTTCAGTCAAGTTAAAACAAATGAAGAACAGAGATCGACAAAGAGATAAATTTCAGGGCGCCGCCACCGTCATGCAACCGGAACCGTTACCAGTGAAGGTTTTCTTTATTCTTTTTAAAATTACATGATAACTATGATTTATGTTTGAGTATTTCGATTTAGACATTTGGGTTAGATTTGGTTTTGTTCAAGGTTATAGGATTAAATTTGGTTTATGGTTAGGGTATATGTGTTGCTTTGGTTTGGTTTTGGATTTTCGAGTGAAAATTGTTTTGGGTAATTTCTGGGTAAATTTGTGGATTACAAAGCAGAGAATATTTTTGGTCTTTTCAATTTCTTTACGCCTCTTGAATGAGCATTCCTAGCGAAGAGTTTCCAATTTTTTTCATTCTACGTTTATCAAGTACAAATTTAGATTTATTTAACTCTCTCTTGGATTCAATTGTAGGTTTCATTTGTCATTGATTGATTTCAATTTCAAATCTATGCAACATATTAAAGGGTTTTTCTTAAGCTTTGCTTTTTCTGGGTTTGTAGGTGGAAAGGCAAATCCTTGAAAGCAATCCAAGTCTGATTAGAAGCGGTGCTACCAGCTATAGTTTCTACTCTATTGGAACCATCACTGGTAAATTTTTTTAATTGAATGTTAAATATGCTTTATGTTTGGATTGGTTTGATTTTTAGGTATCTGGATTAGAATTTATTTTGTTTTCATTTAGGTATTTGGGTTAGGATTTATTTTTTCTATATGTTTTTGGGTTAGATTTGATTAGTTTATATTAGATTCCCTTTTCGCTGTACAAGGGACGTCAAAAGGCAGCAAGAGAGAGAAGAGCAAGAAAAAAAATTGCAGACAAAGAAGGTACATGCAATAGGGAGAGGCTTCGGTTGAACTTTGAAGTTAACAAAGAAGGCAGAAGGGTTTTTCTTGATGTGGTATGAAATTTATTCTCTTTCTCTCTTTATCTCTTTTTTTTTTCCAAAATTTTTTTTCGTGCTCTTTGTTCAGTTCTAAATTTTGGATATCATAGTTTTTTACTGCGTAAACGTTAATGTTTTATTATTTATTGGCATTGTTTTAGGCACCCGCGAAATATCTTCAGGCTACAATTCAAATGCTATCAGGTACTAGATCTCTTGGAGATAGCAAAAGATATCACTTTCTTACCCTTTTTCATAACAATCACAGCTCCAGAGTCAAAACAGAGCAACGTTTTTTCCAAACAAACTTCTACTTCTCTTAGTGTGTATGTTGTGTTTATATTCAATTGCTACTATAATTAATTTCTTCTAAAGAAAAACCCATACAATATATCCCCTTTTTTTAAGCGGGCCAGGTTAGTATGATTTCGAGAGAGAGGAATATGGAATATGCAAATATGTCTATTTTTTTAATGCCAATCTCTTTCCCTGTCCTTAGAAGACTGACAATCACTATTTGGTTTCTTTATCCTAAAAAACTATATACATACATATATATATATACATATATATATTGTTTTTGTATTCGAATAAATGCTTGAATGTGTGACGAAACCCAAATACCTAGATGCTTGGATATCTTTGTATCTATTTTATTGTTAGTTTCTCTCACTCATACTGTTGAATTATTTTGGAACTTTGTGCACTCATCTTAGTTTCACTGAATTTTGCATATAAACTCATGTTGCTATTGCATATAACCTCATGTTTAAGTTGTTTTTCATATTAAATAAGTAGTGTGATACTCAATTAAGGTAGATCAAGATGTTTTATCATATTTAGGTAAGGGCAGACTCATTACATGACTTTGAGTGTCCATATTCTGGATTAGCAACATATGTCCACCTTGACTGCAAGTGTGAACTATAATATGCTGACATTTGCTGGCTGTGTTAATGGTTGAATGATGAAATTTAAGTGGGGAAAAACTAGCAATGATGAACAATGGAGTGGAGGATATTTTTTTTAAAATGTATTTGAACAATGATAATTTGTACCAACTGTTTAGTGCACATTTTTCATAACTAAGACTTTTTTTTTTTTTTTTTTGTACATGCCTGCTTTTTGTATCCTTTCGCAAGATGCTATATGGGATGGATGTTGTCTACAAGAGTGAAGTAGAAGGATATCTTTCTTTATTGTTTTGGGATGTTATTCTATTGGGTCAAATATTTATTGTTTTGGGATGTTATTCTATTTGGTCAAGTATTTATAAATTTTACCATTTACCTAGAGATGGTGTCTTTAGGAAAAGTCTTCAAAAATATCATCCACAATCTATTTGTTTCTAAGTTATTTTCTTAGAACAATGCTCACTCCTAAATCAATGTATATATATTCTTGATTCTTGATATGCAGATTATTAACAAATTAATTTTTTTTTTTTAAATGGATAACATTAGAACTACGTTTTGATCCAGTTTAGTCTTGGTGTCCTATGAGCATTCAACGCTACAACCTTATTCCCAATTCTTGATATGCATTTGTTTGCACCTGCACCCAATTAGTGACCAACAAATTGGATAATTTATGATATAATAATCCTTTGAGTTTTATAGAGTGCAACTCAATGCATCATTTTATGTTCTATGCTAATGCTATTTTTTTATGAATATTTTATTTTTATTTTGCTAGGTCTTAATTGCTACTTAGAGCCAGCGTAGTTGAAAAAGAGGTAGAGACAAATAAAAAAATGAATATTGGTGAAACTGAGAAAAGTGCAAATATTATCAAGATCCTAATGAAATAGGAGTTGATGGAAAAGGACAGTGGTAGGAAGCATCAAGAAATTGAAAACCAAATGTACACAGCTCAAGGAAAGAGCAAGGCAATGCAGATTTCTATTGGTACTAGCTCTTATCTTTTAATGATTGGTATTGAGAAAATTCTATAATAGAAGACTTGGTTAGGCCTACCATAGCCACTTTCTTTGCACTTATATAGGTTTGGACATTTGATCTTGAGGGACCAATTTTTAGTTTCAATCAGTGCAAGTACAAAATAAGGATTGGCTCTAAGGGATCTCTTTTTTTCTCCCCCCTGCCTCAAGATATATTTTTTTGTTTGACTTTGTATTCTTGGAATTAATTGTCCTCTTTGCAATGTAAATTGGGGAGTTAAGTAAGAATCCTATAATGGTGATGAGGTGTTTTGTATATTCCTCATTATGTTTCATTTGAATATATTTTATGCATAAATACAGTTTAAGACGGATTTTATAATATCCTAAAAAAAAAAAAAGGAAGTCTATTAAAAAAAATAATAGGGAAGTTTGTTTTCTTTTTGTCTTTTTCTTTTTCTTTCTCTCTCTCTGTTTCTTTCAATTCATTTTTGTTATTCCAGGTACTGATTTTGTGGTCTGCATGTTTAAGGGAACACAAGCTCGGGAAAATCAAATCTTCAACTTTATCGGTTGTGGTACAAAATACTAAACTGAAGGAGGAATAGCCACCGGGCAATGATTATCAAAACCTTCTTCTGTATCTAAGATGTACAAACTAACTTTGTTTATTCATTTTTTCCTGTTGTTTGGTAATGGTTTTATTGCTGATCGGAGCAGTTTGTTTGTTTTGCTTTGATTTCTTTATTGGTTAAGATATTTACTGATTCACACCGTTTTTATAATTTATAACTTGGTCTTGCATCATGCAGGTACAATGATGAAAACATGTCACATTACATTTAAAAATTTTCAAGCACTGGTACATCTGCAAGCTCATTAGTTGCTCTATATAATACCTTTATAAATAGGCTCAACTGCTCAAGTGGTTGGTTGCAATCCCACGGTTCTTTTACTTAGTTGTACTTATTTTGTCTTGGGTGTAATTTTTGGGTGGATTCATGTTGCAAAACATTCATCTCATTCCCATTTGTTTGGTTTTATTGAGTTTATCAAATCTGAAAAAAAACAGAGCTTAGGAAAACAAAAAGAGAAAGCTATTAATTCAAAAAAATTCTCTTAGTACACTAGCACTAGACTAGGTGTAGAGCAGGAATCTGTGAATATTGCTACAACATAGCAACAAGGAACCACAATGATCGACTAGCAGTGCGGTTTTAGAATCAATTCCCTTATTATGAACTAATAAATGTCTTATGGACTTGCATTTTATTGTTGTATGATTTTTTATGTTACCAAATGTGGTCTAAATTTGCTGAATTTTATGATTAGTTACAATTGTTTTCTTACTAGCTTGCTATACTTTTTGCACAAATTCTTTTATTTATGGATATGCTTATTTATCTATGTTGATTTCAAGGGAGGTGGCACTGACAAACTGTTACTTTCTAATTGGAAGGGTTAAGAGTTCCAATATGGTCAGTATATTTTGTTTTTAGTATGTTTAATCTTTTTAGAATATTTGAAAATGAACCAAATGCTAAAATCTTAAATTGGGTTTCATGATTTAGTTTTGGGTATTTTGGTTGGGTTTTAGTTTTTTGGGTTAGATTTGTATTTTGGTTTGGGTTTCTATATCAAAGCCAGGATTTTTTCCTTTCCTTTGATTTGAATATAACTAAGATTTATGACTTAGTTTTGGGTGTTTTGTTTCGGTTTTAGGTTTTTGGCTTAGATTTGTGTTTTGGGTTTTTGGGTTTCTGTATCAAAGCTTTGTCTTTTTAGTTTATATTCTCTTTTTGTCTTTTAACATCGTGAATGATTTCAGGAATATAGGACTAATGTAGAAGATTAATCTCAAGTTGAACAGGGGACCTGTCAAGGTAAAAAAGAACCTTTGTTTGGGTTTTTTAATGCTATAGTTATTTTTTTTTTTTTTAAGAATTCCGTAAGAAACTTTTATTGAAAAAAACACATATGCTTCTGCACCTTCAAGAAAGAATAGCAACAAAAGCCTCCAAAACAAATGTATTTACAAAAACTTAACAATACTACTAACCCATTTAACAAATTATGTACCTAGAATTAGTGATAATTTGTAAATCTAGTTACAGATTTTAATAAATACAAATGGATCCCTCAAATCTCGGTTTGAAGCCTGATACATAATCTCTTCATGCTATAAAATAAGCTGTCGTGTACCACCTGCGATTTTTTTTCTTTATATTGTTTGTTCAATAATGTGTATGTGTTTTTCTTTCTACTATGCATTTTAAATTTTATACTTTTGTGGGAAAGGCTTAAAAAGAAAGAAAGAAAAATTTAGGAATAGGGAGGACATGGTATGTGTACAGTGTGTTAGGTGAAGTTGGAGAACTATGTTGAATCATTCATACACTTAAGAAGTTTCTTCCTGCCTAAAATTTTATTTAAAAAAAAAAAAAACTATGAAATTGACGTAGAAATAATAGTCTATCTGAAGTGAAGGAAATGTCTATAATTAGTGAAAAGAAGGAATTTTAGCATCAATTATGTTCTCTAATGTATAAGTCTAACTATTTGATGTGTTTAAATTTGTTCAAAATGAGATTTTAGATGCAATTCCTCCAGCATGTATGTGCTTCAACTTTGGACATAGATTTTGTAAAAATTTCTAAAGAACTATTTGAATTACAACTTATCAAAAAAATAAAACTGCTTGAATTACAACAATTATGTGCTTTTAATTATTAATAAAAATTTGCTTGACACTATAGTTCTTATGACCATTACACACTTGAAACTTCAATAGTGGAAATTTGGTGGCTGGGATTGTAAGATGCATTCTTAGAATTCGGACTACAAAAGATGCAAAGTGTAACTTGGAAGGGAAAAAATATGTATTTATTTTTCTTTTTGAATTTTGTTTAGGTTCTTTTGTTCTTTTATGTCTTTTAGGGATTTAACATTCCAATTTGGATTTCCCTAGCAGAGCTGTAAGTGATTTTGTTGCTTAGTGCTAAGTGTTAGCTATAAAAGATCTTATAATACTTTTTAAGTACATCCGAATTCCTTTGAACTATCAGCTATGCTTTCTCTTATCAATTAGCTACTCTATTAGAGTCATTTAGATTCAAACCACCAAATTTAGACAATTTAAGGTGGTGTTTTTTTACATAAAGGTTTGATTTTGGTTTTTCCACATTTAAATTTTGCTTCTTAAAGTGTTTCTACTAATAGAAATTAAAATATTGTTTCCTTGTATCTATACGTTGGAATTTTACCTTATAATATTATTGAATATGCTCTCCTTAGTTTTCATGATTGTTATAAGATCAATAGAAATAGTTTGAATGGATTATGAATATAGGTGCACTTCTACTATTGAAAGAATTTTTTGGAACGTGGGGCTTAAAAGGTTGTATTAGTTTCTATCTTTTCAAAGGTTACGTTTAAATAGGCCTTCATTATGCTATTTCCTCCAGTAGGACAACAATCAACTTTTAGCACACCAAAGAATCCAATTTGTTCCTATGTGTATACCTTTGTAGTTGGCATGTTCAAGATGGACTACATTTGTGGGGGTTCTCCATATGTGCTATAGTTTTTGCAGGTGAATGGTGATGTCTCAATTCATCCAAGTTAAATAGAGCTGGCACTTACAGTGCATCAGGGCCAGAATATGGCTAATCTCACTAAATTGTTTTTTTTGGTTAAAGAGATCTTAGACTTAATTTTCTGCTATTGGGGAATTTTGGACTTTTGGCATTGTTATTGAACTTGACTTTATATTACACAATTGCCATTTTTGTTTTTTGAAGTGATTGACATTAACAAGACTTTATTAAAAATATTAATTGTTGTACATCATGCTGAGTGCTTTAAATATTGTTAGAAGCTTTGGGAACTTTAGAAAAAGATGGAACATGTATATAGGCTTAATATTTTCACCCAATATACGGTCAAGAGTGTAAAAAAGTATACTTACCAATAGAACAAATGATGGATGTACTGCATTACCCAAATGAATTTCAATGTATTTTATTGTTTTGTTATGTTAAATTGATGGTATTTTAAATATGTTAAATGTTCCCGCACATTGTGCGGGTTAAATGCTAGTCATATACTATATATAATAGCAGAAGCTTTTTCTTGCAATTAAGGAGGTGTAGCCATGTAGTTAAAATGTACAACTAAAATTCTGCCATGTACACAATTAAAAAGCGATAAATTATATTGTTTCGTAACGATAACACACCGTTTGATAGCCTCTCACTCTCTCAGTATAAAAAGAAAAATAACCGGTTAAAATACAATTAAAAGGCTTCCAATACTCAAAAAAAAAAAAAAAAATGCAGATACAGAGAGAGAAGGTGAGAGTTCGTAAGCCCTTAACATTTGTTCCCTCGACAGACTTAGAGCATCGAAACTGCAACCACATAGAGAGAAAAATCAAACATTAAAACATCCAAACATAAGGTGGAGAGAGAACGAAGGGAGAAATTCGGTCAAGCATAGAAAATGGAGGGAGAAAAAAATCTCAGAAGACAATTACGCTTCTACCTCTGTCAAACCCCGTACCCTCCATCGGTATAGTTTTAGTTTTTTGGTTCCTTAAATTTGGGGTCAAATATGATTTAGGTCTGGGTATTTTGGTTAGATTGGATTGAATTCAGGTTTTGGCTTAGGTTCGGTTTTGAGTAAGGAATTTGGTTTATAATGGTTTTTTAATGTTAGCTATTGGGTTTTTCTTTGGGATATTTAGGTTCAATTTGTTTTGGCTATATGTCTTTACTCTTCAGATCTTTAGGGATCAATTTGGTGCTGCATCTCAACAAGAATGTTATCACTCGCTATTTCCGTTTCATTCAACAAGAACGAGCAAAAAAAAGGAAATTCTTCCCTCTTTACCCTCTGTTCGTTTCGTTTCTGCAACTCCATATACATAAGGTCAGCATAACATTGTTAATTTTCCTGTTTCGAATACTCTTTCTGTGTAATTTACCAAATTCGGCCCACTTTCTTTCCATTTGCATGTTCCGTTCCAAACCAACAGACATAGGAAGAAGAAAATCCAAAATCGCAAACCAATTTTGCGTCTTCAAAAATTGAAAAGAACCCTCCTTTTTTATCAGCATCTCTTACAATCTGACTCATTTTGCAACTATCAAATTTTCCAAAAAAATGCATTTTTGTTTGATCTTCCATTGAACGAGTATTGATTCTTGGCTTAGATTTTATTTGACAATGAATTGGGCCACAATAGATTCTATTGGTAAGCTCATATAAATATTCAAATCTTGCAATATGTGTTTCGTTGCTTGCTATTGTGTCTATGATGTTGCTAAATTGGACTCGATTTGAATTTTTGGGTTTCTTTGAACGCAAATGAAAGTTGCACTGTTCTACATATCTATGTTTATTGCATTCTACATGTTCGATGAAATCCCTCTTAGACTTAATATGTGATGTTTGGGTTCGATTTTTCCCACCTCATACCATGATAAATCTATATAATTTATTCATTTATGAACAATGAATATGAACAAAAGTTTAGAAGAATGAAGTCTAGAAGATATCAGCATGGTGGATAAAATGAATTATGAACCAAATGTGATGCAATTGATAATATTACATAACATGTACATAGGTTTTTTCGTAGCTATGTGATGGTGTGCTTACTTATTGCAGACAGTGTTGCACCACAATTTCAGATGAATAAGCAACTAATACTCCAAGAACTTCTTAGGCATTTTCTACTCAAACATCAACCCAACTGTATGTAATTGATGGTCTTTACGTTAGAAATATTGTTCTAATGGTAATGGTAACTACATTTTAGTTAGTTGCTTACAAATTATTTGATAAAATTAAAATGTTGCTTTTCTTCTAAAATTTCATTTTATATTGTTCATTATACTTTAGGCCAAATTGGAACTCTACTTAAGACTAGAAAATTAACACAAACCATTTATGAGGAAGGTAGATCAAGATCAATCTCAAAGAAAATAACCCATTTGGTTGGTCATGGATTCAGCTGTGGAAAGAGATAAGCATAATCCTAAGCCTTCCAGTCCAAAAGGAAAGTTATGAGAGATTGACTTTCAAAATGTGGAACATGATATATTTTTTCCATAACTCCTGTTTTGTTTGTTCAATTGACAAAAGCATTCTTATTTTTTCTTATACTATGCATGAAAGTCTTTGGTAGCTCTGTTTTGTGACATGAATTGGTACTATCTATGCTGGGTTACTTTTATGCTCCTCATTGTGCTTAGGAAGTAATAAATTGCTGCATTTTTGTTTATTTTGATGTTTGTTAGTTTAGATCAACTTGGAATAAGATTAGGGAAAGGCATCTCGTTATTAATTAGAGGGCTTTGGTTTGTCTTTCTGCTACTATTTGCAAGCATGCCATCATTTGTTGGCTAACTCTTATGGATAGACTTCCCACTCCTAATAGGGTTGGTAAATGGGGATAAATCTGACGTTGTCTGTGTGTTCTATAGGAGAAAGCAAGAGTCTAGAGATTACATATCTTCTGATTGTTCATCTAAAAAAAAAAATTGTAGGCCAAATTAGTTAATTGCAAAATGAGCAAATGTATGGGAAAGTCTTCCCTAGAAGATTGTAGAGAGCCCTTTCAACTCAATGCACTACTTGGAAAAACCTAGAAATTTCTAAAGCCAAAAAAACTAATTTGCTTTCAAGGTATGATGATCACACTATTCTCTTTAGCTGGATTTTTTTTTTCAATTGCTAGAAATATTTTTTTGTCCATTATAGCAGATGTTATAGTTTTAGTTGTTTAGAATAAGCTTAAAAGAGAATCTACTTGTAAGACAACACATATTTTTATGGATAGCATATGGAGTGTTATATACATTTTAAATTTGAAATTCATACCAAATATTATTTTTCAAAATTTTTAAATTCAATTGCATTCGCTACATGCTTATTTAATTAAATTTATTTAAGACTTTTGAAACAATATGTTTTCTCCAAATATTTACCTAAAATTATTTGAATATATTTGCTTTCTTGGATTCTAATTATTTTTATATACAAAAATTTATTTGTGAACTCTTACAAAATTTTCATTATTTTTATTTTTATTTTTATTTTATTAAAAATAGATGTATTGTTTTTTTTTTTTTCGAAAATCAAAAAATACATGTACTTTTATGTAATTCCCGTGCATTTGCACGGGTTTAAAAGCTAGTTTTAATTAACAAACCCATTCTAATACAAATAAATAGCACAAACATAAGAATTTTTATTTCACATTTTATTTATCAATTGATTTTTATTTTCTTGATAAATTGATAGTTATAACAAGGTAGGTTTTTTTTTTTTTTTTTTAATGGGACGGGGGAGGGGGATTTGATCATTGTAAGTGGTTCTAGATGGGTTATTCTTGTTATTTATCATTCACTATTAAAATGCACCATCATTCAACTTTTATTTTAGAGTATTCTCAACTTTGTTTTTTGTTTGTTTTTATGAGAAAAGATACAAATCATTGTGTCTAATATTGGATAAAGGTCATGTTTGCAACATGTTTTAGTCCATTAATCTATTCCTAATTAACCTCTACCCAACTGGTTCGAACCCAAAGTTACCCACCCGTTAGTTTGCTATGTCTAGGAATTTTATTTTTGTTGAAGAATTGCCAGGTCTAGTTAGATAATATAAATTTGGGTAAATTAAAAAGTTGGTTTCTATCTTTTATACCACATTTCAATATAGTTCCTAAACTTTCATTTGTATCAATTTAGTTTTTAACTTTTTCAATGTCGTGTCATTTTAATCCCTGTCATTATCTTTTGGATGGAAAAAACTGATATATCAAACATAATAATAAAAAATTATTTTTTATGCTATATCAACTACTATCAAGATTGCCATATCAGTATAACTTTTAAAAAAAAAATTGACTAACCTCACGTCCAAAATAAAATGATAATTAAAAATTTATTTAACATTTTTTTTTTGAACCTAAAATTTATTTAACATTTAAATATGCCACATCTGTATTTATATGAAAAAAAAAAATCCAAATAACCAAAAATTTTCATATTATTTATATTTTCTTTTAAATTTTTCTGCACTTTCCCGATAATCAAACGTATCTACCGTTTACCAAAAAAACATATCTACATATATTTCGAAAAGTCCAAATAGGAAAACTACTGTAGACAACTAAGGAGGAGCCCCATGTTAGAACCAAGGCAAACCTCCTATAAGAAAAATTCGGCAAAAACTTAAATCAAAGAATTTGCATGAGGAGATTTATTAGCTTCCCTACTAACCCAATTGAAAATACAATAGTCTTTGAGCACGCACATAACACACGCTTACACGCGTGCTCAGAGGCTCTTCTATTTTGTTAGGTAAATGTTAATAATTTACATTTATTATAATTTAAGATTACTGCATTTTTTATTCACCAAAATTTTTTTTAAAAAATTCTAAGGGTATGATGAGTATTATGCGTTTGTAGGTAAAATAATTTTTAATCAATACTAAGTTAAAATCCATATTTTATTTTAAAAAAATTATCTGTATTGATAATAGAAAGGAATTGACTATTCCTTTTTATTATCAGTACTAAATTCAGTCCCATATTTGTGGGCATATCTAAACCTTTTTTTTTTTTTTTTTAGTGAAGTGTAGAAAAAGAATGCTTCAATTTTATATGATTCATTTATCCAAATTTTTATTTACACATCTTTACCCAATTGTTTCTTATATTTTTTTAAAGAGAAAATTCTGATTTATTGATGGGAGTTATCTACTTATCTTCAATCCTAAAATTTAACCACTTACTACACATCCATAACAATAGTAAAATAGAGCTTAAATTCAGGATTTTACAATTACCTTTAAAACCAAGAAACTCTACCTAACATTTTTGATGGAATAATATTTTTGCAGTGGCGACTCTAGGAATTTTGTCTAGGGTTTTTCTATTTTACTTTGAAAAAATGTCGAGTCATTTCGGTCTATTTTGGGTATTTCGGTAAATACTGGCCGAAATTCAAGATTTGGCCAACATGAAGTTTGTGCTTAAAAAAAAAAGTTCTTAAAACTAAAACAAATTTGCATTCTGTACACCAAAAAACCTCAAAAAAAAAAAAGAAAAAGAAAAGAAATGAACAATGTGGTTTAAATACTATTAATTGGATGCCTTTTTTTAACAATGTGTTTTTTTTTTTTTTTTAGACAAGTGGTACTTCTATTTTTAATTTTCAACTGATTTTAGATTTTGGCCTAAAGGATACTATTTGTCCGAAAAGAAAAAACGTGTCAATATTTGCTTGAGTGCGCATTTAATATTTCACCTACTCCCACCTAATTCAACCTTTTCTACCCGAATAGAGCCCCTCGTTTTCAAATTCTCTGCCTCTGTGTTTTATACTTACTTCTTGCAAGGCAACACACTCTCTCTGCCACCCAGTCTCTTTGTGCTGCAAATATGTGAACATTGTGAAGGTCGAAGTTTCATGAGTAATCCACCTCAAGCTCAAAGAATTATCAAAGGTCACCTTCAGTTTTTTACCCGTCTCACTCATTCACTCTCTCTCCCTCACTATTTATGTTCATTGTTGTGGATTTTTTGGTTATATTTTTTGGTTATAATTTTTTATGTAACTATGTCTTATTGATTATCTAAAAAGCTTTGCAATTTTTTTATACTATTTAATAGTCTATTAAACTATTTATCTTTTGGCTGAAACTAAAAGGGTTACCTAATAATTAAATTAAAAAAAAAAAAAGTTTTACCTTTGGAGGACTCCCGCCACTATCCCAAATTCTGCCTCCAAAAAAAAAAAAAATATGGCTCTTTAGGTTAGGTAAGGTATTCGATTTAAGGTTTTGCTTTAGCTTTACCCTTTAATGATTGAGGCCGATGCGTATTCGTATTGGGTTTTGGTTGGTTGGGTTTTTTTATTTTATTTTTTTTTAGAATACGTTTGGGTTGGGCCGGTTGGGTATTTGTTTAGAATTAATATTGGGCGTTTTTTTTGGGCTTGCTTGTTACAATTTTTTTTTTTTTAGATTTTAGTTCACAATTTGTTTGGCATACAAATTTTAAGAGTATTCTTGATTTTGCTGGAAGGTTTTCTTATTTTTTCTTTTTTAAAAGTAAACAAATAAAAAAATTTATATTATTATATAAATTTTTTTTTTCAAGCCAAGGTGTTCTTAGGAACACTCTAAACTTAACGTCGCGCTGCTACTGCATTTTTTATGGAAGTAAATATGTTATTCCATGCAAAAGGCCCGAAGGTCCACACCCAGGTTGTCCAGATCCCAAGAACTATGTTCCTATTCCAGCTAACCCCTAAAAACGTGGTTGCAGCCGAATCAACCTTTGCCGAGGAGGCTAGCTCCCATTGAACCTTCCAATAAAAAGCTAAGCCCTACAAAAGCAAACCTTCCAATATTGCATGATTCAAAAGGATTTTAATATTGCATATACGAGTTGGCATTTAAATATTGCATGATTCGTTAATTTGGGTTGGAATCAAGTGTCATTTAGTCTATAAGAAAAAAAATTATTATTAACTAATTACTGTTTGTCTAACTATGTTTCTAGGGGAGTCTAATTCCATTTTGGATACAATACTGCATACCCTTGCTTCTTTTTTACATATGAATTGTTTAGCAAATTCAAATGCAATTTATAAACCAAAAAAAAAAAAAAAAAACAGATTTTTACATATCCCTTTATGGGTACTTGAAGTCAATATTAATCAATAGGCTCCTTTAATAAGATTGGATTTGTACTGTGATATGTGCGTCACTGTCTTTTCAGTAGCAATAACCTCAGATCCTTTTAAGGTTATAAATTAATATTGCATATATGTAAAAAATTGAACTAAAAGAAAATGAAAGTAATGCATAAACTATAAGAAAAAGAATTAACAGTCGTTACTTTAGATCCCTTTTCCTTTGGACTGGTATAATATGCAAATTAATAACTTTTTTTTTTTTTTTTTTTTTAAGAAACAAACACACACAGGTGAGAGAGAAATAGATTCTAACACAAAAGCACACTATAACTCTATTCAAAAGACATGATAACTTTTAAGGGAGGGTGGGGCAAGTTATATAGCACACAACACACTCTCTTAACAATGCGAGACAATTACCTCTTTTTTTTTTTTTTTTTTTTTTTGAGAAACAAACACACACATAAGGGAGAGGGAACATTATTCTCTTAATAACCTATGAGTTATTTTGTAAGCAATTATTATTCACTTTCAAAGTAATTTACACCAATACAGATATGCCGATATGAACATTATCAAAAATATTATCATAAAATCTATGGGGGGTAACAATATACCATAAGGTCCATAACAATGTATTTTTTTTTAGAAACAAACACACACAGGTGAGAGAGAAATAGATTCTAACACAAAAGTACACTAGAACTCTATTCAAAAGACATGGTAACTTTTAAGGGAGGGTGGGGCAAGTTATATAGCACACAACACACTCTCTTAACAATGCGAGACAATTACCTTTTTTTTTTTTTTTTTTTTTTGAGAAACAAACACACACACAAGGGAGAGGGAACATTATTCTCTTAATAACCTATGAGTTATTTTGTAAGCAATTATTATTCACTTTCAAAGTAATTTACACCAATACAGATATGCCGATATGAACATTATCAAAAATATTATCATAAAATCTATGGGGGGTAACAATATACCATAAGGTCCATAACAATGTATTTGAAACGTATCCACATGCTTCAAATGAAATTATATATCAACTCATATAATTGACATATAACCGTCTCCCAAATTCTATAATTATATATACATATGTCAGTTCGTTTAGACCCCTTAAACCCAACAGATTAACCTAGTGAATTAGCTAAGTTATTAACTTAGGTAATTTAATTAAAACTAGGTTAACACAATTAAGCAAAAATAACAAAGCAGCGGAAAAATAAACAACACAAAGATCTGATGACCCAGGAAACCACACCGGTAAAAACCTGGGGAGGATTTGACCTAGCTATCCTCAAGGTAAACTGAATCCACTATGAAAGAATCGAAGTTTACACAATAGACTTAGACCACTAACGTCATATTGCTACCCGAGTGTAGGAAACTTACTACCATGACCCCATGATAGCTCCGAGATCCACGGACTCCTTCTTTCCGGAATTCTTCAGCAAATCCACAAGCGCACCTGCTTGTATATCTTTGTGTTCTCTTGATTCTGCAACTGTAACGATCTACACAACTCTTGACATAAATCTCAAGTTTGTAAACCCTAAGTGTATGTGAAGGTAAACACCTCTAGATCTCAAAGAAAGATTCACAAACACAGCAAAACAGAACTCTAAAAACGTGGCTAGGGTTTTCCCTTTTATACTTAGGGCAAACATAAAACCCTATACATTAAAACGGGCTTGGGCTGAGTTGGAATTTTCTGCAGAAAAACGTTCTGCACGATTTTCGATCGATCGAGTCTAATTTTCGATCGATCGAGTCATACAGAAAGTGAACAGTACTTCTGCATAAAAACTCGATTCCAACTTTACAATTAAACCCATACTTTGAGCAAGTCTAACACATGACTCAACATTGTTTTGATCATGGTTTGCCAACATACAAATTGAAGTTCTAAATACATTAGTTCCTAATCTTTAGAACCTAACAAACTCCCCCTTTGGCAATCCGTGACAAAACACAGACTTAACAAAAAGCTCAAAGTTACAAATTGAAATAGCCCATTACAATAAAATAGCCACTTAACAATTCAACCTAAACTACTATCTAACAGTTGCAAGGTAGACAGCAGCTCGACTGAAAGCAACCTGTATATTCCTGTAACACTTAACAAACACATAAACGCATGTGTGGAACAAAAACAGGAAATACATAAATAAAAAATTTCTTAATTTCATATGACACAAAATAAAGACATATATCATGAATAACATCATCAATATAAATCAATAAGCAGAGTAGTAGCATAGTGAAATAAGAAACAAATACAGCAAATGTATCTCAACAAAATAAATCTCCTAAACAAGAGCTAAAAATGAAAATACACAGTGAAGCATCTAGACACAATCTAATAACTCCACAAGCTCCGCAGTATCACTACCAAGTAAACAAAAAACTCCCCCTAAAATGTAAATCTCCACAAAAAAAATCTCCTAGATACAATGAACTATGTACTCCCCCTTTTTGTGACGAATTGCCAAAGGGCACTCACTCATCATCAAAAGGTGGAGGAGGAGATCGACGAGAGCTCGCCAAATCCGCTCGCAACGCACGTAGCTCATCAAGGATGTCCACCAAAAGCTGACCATGAGCCGCCTGAACGGTCACGACAGTGTCAAGCGTCCGACGAAGGTCAGAAACCTCATCAAACGGTGGAGGAACATCAGCAGCATCAGCAGCAACAGCAGGATCAGAAGAAGTCCCAGCTGCATGAGTATCTGTAGAAGAAGAAGGGGGTGGAGTGACATCGGATGGCTCTACCCTAGCACGCTTAGAGCTAGCTCGAAATTGAGCAGCCCTTTGCCTCAAAAAGGTAGCACCAATAGGAGCGACAACATGAACAGGCTCAGAAGCAGGATACTCACCAAAACCAAGAAAAAGGAGAATCCGATGAATAAAAACAGGAAAAAACAAAGCATGAGCCGTTGAACTAGACCGATGAACCTCGTTCAAAGAACGAAGGAACAGATGCGGAAAACTGATAGGAGCATCAGTGACCAAAGCATACAAAAAGACACACCTCTCAAGAGGAATGGTGTGGACATGCGAAATAGGCCACAATGAATGACACGCTATCCTAAAGAAAAGATAGTGCAGCTCAGACAGCTCAGCAGAAGTGATCCGAGGATCAGAACCCCACTGGATAGAAGACCCAGTGATGTATGACAGGACGTCATCAAGGGGAGGCGACTCCTCGTAAGGAAAAACGGGATGGTCCACAATGGGCACCCCAAGAGCATCAGACACTACCGAAGGGGTAATGCGATACTCCACACCACGTAACCACACCTTAACCAAAGTGTCGTTATCATAGACATGAATAGAGAGATTCGAATAGAATTCTCTAATCAAGGTGGCAAGAGGAGGAGAATGCTCATACTCGAGCAAAGGTAACCAACCCCGACGCACAAAATTACGATGCACCTCAGGATCCAGCTCATCTAAGATAACCCTACGCTCAGCCCAAATCTGACGCCTAAGGTTCAAAGTCTCATAAGTGACTTGGTTTGACTCACTAGGGAACCTCTCAGTGTCAAAGGAAGGAGAAGGATCAGAAGTCCTATGGGCTCTAGTTTTCCTAGGCATAGTGCTAAGGAAAAGACAGACACAAAAAGAAAAGAGCAAAAACCAAAACCAAGGGCAGACTGCAAGTTAGCACAGCAAAAAAAATAGAATATAAAAAATCTATATGATGCATGAGCATGAACATAACATGATGCATGTACTAATGCAGTGACATGTTCAATTTTGATCCAAATTAACAAAAATGGCTTGAGCATTCGATATTCATCAAAAATCCCCAATTTGAAAAACCCTAATTTTCAAAACACAGCAAATTGATAAATTGATCAACACAATATTCAATTAACTCAATATAATGATCAAATTAATCAATCCAACAAGCCAATTTCATCAATTTCAATCCAATTGAACAAAAACCCCAAATTTACTCAATTTCAAGCCCTAGAATTTCATATTTCCTTCAAACCACCAAAATAATCCAAATAAACCACATGATGTGTTTAGACAAGGTGTTCCCACAAAAACCCATAAAGATTTTGAGAAAGAATCATTCAAAAACAACCCCAAAAATAGAAAATTCCTAAATGCCAAAAATTACCCAAATATGCATGAAAAAATGCATGAAAATAGAAAATAAATGCAAAAGGAAGGGTATAAGGGACTTACCACACTTGGGAGAGAGAGATTTTGCAAAAGATTCGGAGGAAAACGACAAAAATCACCAAAAACTCTTTGACTGGTTGGTAGGAAACAAAAGAAAATTTGAAAAGTTTTGAAACAGTGAAAAGTCACTTGAAAAACTTCTTTTAAAAAAACAGCCGGACCGATTTTCGATCGATCGAATATTACATTCGATCGGTCGAAAACTTATTCGATTGATCCAAAAACAGCTTGGATCGATCGAACCAACCAGAGAGATTTGTGAGTAATTTAAAACATTTTCGATCGGTCGAAAGTCAGTTTCGATCGATCGAAATTCTGAAAAAAACATATTTTTGAAAAACCAAACGTATTAGACCAAAAACTCCTCAAAGCAACAGATTTGAAAAATCAAATGCATGAGTATGAGATGAGATGTTTTCCAAAAACACATGTATTCATTCCAGATTTTCCAAAGCATAATTTTCCCTCAATATTCCCAAAAACAAACAACAAACAAGCAAACATGTTTTGCATCAAATTCCCAAAATTCTCAAACATGGTTGGTCAGGCCAAAAACACACACATTATCATGTACGCAATTCTAGCAAAGAATAACTTGTGTAGTGTGTGCAACTAGCATAAGTTTGAGAAACATGTGAGGTGATATACACATAGAGATCAATCACAATTTCTACAAAATCCATCACATGAATTTGAAAGAGACTATCCCTTAAAGAGTTACATCATATAACTCTCACATCTCCTAGAATAAGAGCTTGCAATCATGTAAGTTTCTTGATTTGCCTCATTATTCAAATTTATTGATTAGAAACTTAATAATAGCCGGGATAATGTACACGCCAATTTTATTTAGAATTTGTGATATTATTATAGTCCAATAATGTACACACCAATTTTAATGAGAGGCTACACCTTATTTTCTTTTTGTGCATGTGCTACACTTTCTCGAGCACAAAATCTTATGATATGCACTAAGGTGTTCATGATTGGCTAATAAACAGTGGTGAGATGGTTGTTTATGCCTTTCTCAATAAGTTCAAGTCCAACAATCAAAGACATAAGACTTCAAGATCAAGATCATGTGATCAACAAATATAGCATCTTCCCACACAACATGCACAACAAGACTTTAGCTAGTAAAGTGCAATAAAAATAAGTGCATCAAAGCTAAACAAGGTACATACTTATGATATGTAGTTTTGATTGACCAACCTTGTCACGACCCAAACCTGTATTCCAGAATTTAGACCATGACCGGCATGTTAATATCAAGTTTACCTCAACACTAACACGAACCAACCTAAACTAAAAGTGCTTATCAAGGATTTGTTTCTTGAATTCCTGCTTATTATCTTGCATAAAAACCATAATATACAAAAATGATGAAACCTTGAATTTCATCTCATATAAACTTTGCAAGATTGCCACTTGGTTGAAACCTTAGGTATTCCTGTAAATATTACATAGCTAAACGTTTAGGAAAACCCTAGCCCCAAAGGCATACAACTGGGGCTCAAAACAAACTAGGGTTTCGAATTACATCTGTGCTCAAAGGATCAAGTACACCTTGATTCTTCCTATACAACAAAAGAAAACTAAACTACTATACAACAACAAAAACTATACAATCTATCAAACGAGAATTACAGAATTCTTGCCACCTCTAATACTCTCGCTGCTTCCAGGAAGAACCTGTGTACTGAAATATAATAGGGTGAGCTGCAAAGCCCAGTAAGGTTTTAAGCTTCATGGGCCCTTAATAAGTATGCATGTAAAACAAATATTTTATGGATACGCCAGCTTGACAAAATAGCCTTCATACTATTTACGTTGATCTTAAAATAATTTATGAACTTTCACATAAAATACTTTATTTTCCTTTCATATAATAATAAAAGGACATGATAAGGAACGTAACATAATTCAGAAGTCTTATCTTTGAATAGACTATGAAATACTTTATCATAAACTTATCATCAGACTTATCTTATACTTTTCAAATAGTTCAATTGCTCATTTATAATACATATTAGTTAGTCCAATTGTAAGTCTGTCACAACTTTGGGAGGCTTCCAGCACAAAGTGCTAGGCATCCAGCATTCCCCACAATGCCAGGTAAACCCGGGATCATATCATAACACATAACTTCAACCATGGGGGTAGGTTGACATCCTCCACTAGTTGGCTGTTACCAACAAGGGCGGGTACAGTAGAGCCAGTCCCACTTTTAATGGCCAATCAGAATTTCCATGGAAATGCCAGTACTATAACCCCTACTGGCTGAGTTCAGATCATAACAATGGAATAACTGAAAACTATATTTTCTTTATGATATCTTGCTTTTACATAATTGTTTCATAACAGTAGCATATCCACGTCATTCTTAAAAATTATGTTCATGAGCATCAGTATGCTAAAATTATCAGGTATATAATATTGAACAATTCACGAACATATATTTTACTCAAATCATGTTTATATATAATATTTTCAATTAAAAGGTTTTAATGCATAATAATTTTCTAAACGATTTATACTTATCAAGCGCACATGTCAAAAATCCCTTACCTGAAAACAGAAGACGCGAGAGATTTTACGCGAGGAGCTCAAGTATCCGTATTCTCATTCTCGTCACCTAAACGAAAGACCAGACCAAAACTCATTACTACAAACTCTTCCTAAGTATATAAACTTATACATCTATCAAAACCTAACTCTTAAACTTAAGAAAAATCCTAATTCCCATCACATAAAGTTTCCCCAAAGCACATGATACAACCATCAAACACATTATGTATCCAAACCATAGAGAAACCAATGCATAAAATTTATATATGATCCAAACATACCAAAGAATAAGCATATTTAATTTTAGCTTAAAACATTCACCCTAACTTCAAAATTAAATCCACAAAATCAAGTGTGTCAAAAGCTGTCCATTGCTCATTACAGCAGCGTAAGTCCCATTTGTAAATTACAAATGGACTGTCCGTACACTTCCAATTGTCATGAAATTTTACAGAGTTACTCCCCTGTATGTCTAGTATATACCATAAAAATTTCGGAGTCAAAGAATATAATCATGATTTATTAAAAATCATACAAGGAAATGTGCTCAAATATGTCCTGACAGAAATTTATACAACTTAGAAATTAAACCATTATTTTTATACTCATCCAAAAGTTGTGAAACCACTTCCATAACAACCATATGTGTCTTAGGATTCATAAAAACCATTCCTAGCATCCTAATTCACAGCAAATGATTTTATACATATTTTTCTTTGTAGTAAACATCAAATCTGTCACAGTGACAGCTTCAGCACATAATCTTACTAAAATCATAAACAAATAACAATCGGCCTTCCATTTATTTGGGTATTTTTATACCAATACCAGACATAATAAAAGACCTTAACAAGCATCCAAAAGACCCATATCATCAATCTTTAAAATTACTAAAAACAGATTCACAAATTTAGTTCTTACAATCAAAATAGAGAGCAAATAAGAGGGAAAATGAACAAAACCCTTAACTATCAAAATACCCAAAATCAAAAGAGGTTTAAGTTACTTACCCACAAACTTTGCAGCTGAAACCTTAGTTTTAATCCTTTAATTTCTTCTTTAGAGAGAGGTTTGAGGTTTTGGTGGAAGAGTGAGGGAGAGATGTACAGCCGTGAGAGAGCAAAGGAAGAAGAAAGAGAAATAAGAAGCAACCAAATGAACTTTCAGGTGCAGCAAAACAAAGATGAGAAGAGTGGACCTTTGAGTGGGATACGTGTAAGGCTTAGGGGACATGCACTTTTGGGTGTGATACGTGTAAGACTAGGAAGAGTAGAAACAATCAACTTTTACAAACTTTTTGACAATTACACCTTTCACCCTTTACAAGCATATATTCTTAGAAAGGCCCAAAGCATTATATAACTTTATATATATGTCCTTATCTTATAAATTACCTTTCTACAACATTAAAAAAAAGCATAGATATTTTATAATATCACAATATCAAACTTTATACACTTAAAAACACTTAAGATGATAACAAGCATATATACTCATAAAATTAATTATGCAATTGGGTTGGGGTGTTACATCCTTCCCTCCTTAAAAATTTTCGTCCTCGAAAATTGTACACATACCATCAACAAAGAGATTCGGAAACTTTCGCCTCATTTCATCCTCTGCCTCCCATGTTGCCTCTTCTGTAGAGTGATTCCTCCACAACACCTTGACTATAAGAATCGTCTTGGTGCGAAGAACTTGCTCCTTACGATCTAAAATCTTAATTGGGATCTCTTCATATGACAAGTTCTCTTGGATTTGAAGTGGTTCATACTCTATCACATGCTGTGAATCAGGAACATATTTTCTAAGATTAGAAATATGAAATACATTATGTATCTTGGACAATGCAGGAGGTAAGGCAACTCGATATGCAGCGGATCCAATTCTTTCGAGTATCTCAAATGGTCCAACAAATCTAGGACTTAACTTATTTGTTTTCCCAAATCTCATCACTCCTTTCAATGGTGAAACTTTGATAAATACATGATCTCCCACATCAAATTCAACGTCTCGTCGTTTCTTATCAGCATGGCTTTTCTGCCTACTCTGAGTAGCCTTTAGTCGTTCTCGAATCAGCCGGATTTTATCAACTGTAATCTGCACAATCTCTGGACCCATCAACTTCCTTTCTCCAACTTCATCCCAACAGATTGGTGACCGACATCGTCGCCCATATAAAGATTCAAAAGGAGCCATCCCAATGCTAGAATGATAACTATTATTGTAGGCAAACTCAATTAATGGTAAATGACTATCCCATCTGCCTCCTAAATCCAAAACACAAGCCCGTAACATGTCTTCAAAGGTCTGAATAGTACGTTCAGATTGTCCATCTGTCTGAGGATGGTAAGCTGTGCTAAATGTCAGTTTAGTACCCAAAGCTGTTTGTAAGCTCTCCCAAAAATGTGAAGTAAACTTAGGATCTCTATCAGACACAATAGATGAAGGAACTCCATGTAATCTCACAATTTCTTGTATATACAACTCAGCAAGCTTGTTTAAAGGATAGTTAACCTTAACACGAAGAAAATGAGCTGACTTGGTTACTCGATCTACAATCACCCAAACAGAATCATAACCTTGAAGTAATTTTGGGAGTCCAACAACAAAATCCATGGAAATATGCTCCCACTTCCACTCAGGGATAGGGAGGGGCTGTAATAGTCCTCCAGGTCGTTGATGTTCCGCTTTTATTTGTTGACAAGTCAAGCAACGACTTACAAATTCAGCAATATCTTTCTTCATACCACTCCACCAGAAGTTTCCTCTCAAGTCACGATACATTTTGGTACTACCAGGATGTACTGTATAGGGAGTACAATGAGCTTCTTCCATAATCTGTCTTTTCAACTCATTATCTGCTGGAACACACAATCTGGAACCATGCATTAAAACACCATCCTTACTAATGAGAAAACCAGGTATATTGCCATTGGATGCTCTATCACGGATCTTAACTAATTCTGGATCATTGAATTGAGAGGCCTTAATTTTCTCAAATAGAGTAGGCTTCACAACTAGAGTGGAAAAACATGTGCTTGAACCCCTGATTATAAACTCAATCCCCATCCGTTGTAAATCTGCCAAAATTTCTTTTTGAGTAGTTAGCATGCAAGCTAATTGTCCTGAAGACTTTCTACTCAAGGCATCTGCCACCACATTTGCTTTGCCAGGATGATACTCAATGGAGCAATCATAGTCATTTATCAATTCCAGCCATCTTCTTTGCCTAAGATTCAACTCTTTTTGTGTAAACAAGTATTTGAGACTCTTGTGATCTGTGTATATCATACAAGGTTCACCATACAAGTGGTGTCTCCAAATCTTAAGAGCAAGGACCACTGCTGCTAATTCCAAATCATGAGTAGGATAATTTTGTTCATATGACTTTAGTTGTCTGGAGGCATAAGCTATGACCTTCCCTTGTTGCATAAGGACACATCCCAAACCTTTCTTAGAAGCATCACTGTATATCACAAAACCTCCTGAACTTGAAGGTAAAGTAAGCACTGGAGCTGTAACTAGCCTTTGCTTTAACTCCTTAAAACCGTTCTCACATTTATCAGTCCATTCAAACTTCACTGCTTTCCTGGTTAAGTTGGTTAGAGGCCCGGAAATCTTGGAGAAACCTTCTATAAATCTCCGATAATAACCAGCCAAGCCCAAGAAACTACGAACCTCCGAGACAGTCTTTGGTCTTTCCCAATTCACTATAGCTTCAATCTTCTTTGGATCAACAGAAATTCCACTCCTTGATATCACATGTCCTAAGAAAGAAATTTGTGCCAACCAAAATTCACACTTCTTTAGTTTGGCATAAAGTCGCTTTTCCCTTAAAGTCTGCAATACAATCTGCAAATGCTTCTCATGATCTTCCTGACTCTTAGAGTATATCAAAATATCATCAATAAATATCACCACAAACTGATCTAAGTAAGGCTGAAACACTCTATTCATTAAATCCATAAAAGCAGCTGGTGCATTTGTCAACCCAAAAGGCATCACAAGAAATTCATAATGACCATATCGGGTTCGAAAGGCAGTTTTCAATACATCATCCTTTTTCACCTTCAATTGATGATAGCCAGAGCGCAAATCAATCTTTGAGAAAACCGATGCTCCTTGTAATTGATCGAATAAATCATCTATTTGGGGAAGGGGATACTTGTTCTTCACTGTTACCTTATTCAATTCCCGATAATCAATACAAAGTCTCAAACTTCCATCCTTCTTTTTAACAAACAGAACTGGTGCACCCCATGGCGAAACACTTGGCCTAACAAAACCCTTATCAAGCAAATCTTGTAATTGCAATTTTAACTCTCTAAGTTCAGCTGGAGCCATTCTGTAGGGAGCCTTAGATATAGGACCAGTACCAGGCAAAAGTTCAATAGAGAATTCAATCTCTCTATCTGGAAGTAGGCCAGGTAACTCTTCTGGAAAAACATCAGGAAATTCCTTTACAATAGGAATATCTTCTAACTTCTCATTGGTAGCTTCAGAGTTAATCATATATGCCAAAAAGCCACTACACCCCTTTTTAAGCATATTCCTAGCTTGAAGAGCAGAAATTATACTCAATGGTTTAACCTTTCTATCCCCCTCAAAATGAAATTCAGATTGGCCAGGTATATGAAAAATTACATGTTTCTCAAAACATTCTACAACTGCATGGTAAGTTGACAACCAATCCATACCCAAAATGGCATCAAAGTCATGCATATTTAACAATATTAAATCTGCAACTAGATCCCTACTAGCAATATTAATAACACAACTTCGATACACCCATTGAGCACACAACGTTACACCTGAAGGAGTAGACACCCCTAGTTCACAATCCAATAACTCAGGACTCATGTGTAACATATCAGCAAAAGCAGGGGATATAAAAGAGTGTGAAGAGCCGGAATCAAATAAAACATGAGCAGCTTTAGAACAAATATCGACAGTACCTGATACCACATCCGTTGCTGTTTGTGCATCTTGTTCTGTGAGGGCAAAAACTCTCCCCTGGACCATAGGCCTCTTTTGTCCACTTCCAGCAGTGGAGTTCCCCTTGTTAGAATTAATTGGACAATCCTTAATAAAATGACCAGGTTTCCCACAACGAAAACATGTATTGTTGGCAGCGCGGCACTCCCCAGAATGAGGCTTCCCACAATGCGCACATTTTTCTATAGCTCTTGGCAAGTACGTAGTGGTATTCTTCTTAGAAGAGCTGAGGGAGGATTTCCCTTTCCATGGCTTGTTAAACTTCACTGCCTTGCCTTTATCTTGTTCCATCACTGCTTTCATTTTAATACCTTCTTGAACGTCTTCCTCTACCGCTTCAGCAAGTGCAATCAAAGTCTTGTAATCCTCACATCGTGAAGTAGTCAAACGCTGTTTAATTTTGAAATTCAGCCCTTTGCAAAACTTCTTAATCCTTAGAGTTTCAGTAGAAACAAGGTGAGGAGCAAAACGTGACAACTCAGTAAACTTTGCTTCATAGTGAGCAACCCCCATACTCCCTTGGACAAGTTCATCGAAATTTTTAGCTTGTTTATCTCTGAAGCGTTCTGTAAAATATTGATCATAAAATTTCTTCACAAATTCTGGCCAACTAATCTGGGCATTATCACCTTTTCCTTCTAACAGAAGTCTCTCTGCTGACTTCCACCATATTTCAGCGGGACCTTTAAACATATACGTAGCATAATTCACCTTTTGAGAATCTGTGCATCCGAGGAATTTGAAAATCTTTTCCATCGTAAAAACCCAACTTTCTGCTTCTAATGGATTTGTAGTGCCATTAAAAGAAGGAGGCCTTTGCTTAAGAAAAGCCTCTTGGGTAGAACCTTGACTAGCTCTAGCTGGAGGATGGATATTAGCCGCCCTTTGGGCAATCTCTTCCAACACTTGGTTGCACACATTACTTATATCTGAACCTTGCATCCTATTAAGAAACAACATTATACATGCTAGGATACCATTTTTTTTTTTTTTAACATATTCATAATCATAATCATGAACATTATAATATAAACTTAACATGTAGGTGCGGTAGAGTAGGCATGCAATTATACAAACATAAGCACAACAAAATTCACAAAACAAAAATTTAAATGTCTCCGAAGAGATAGGCATTTTCTAATCTACCCAAACTACCCTTTCTGACTTCTAAAAACACATACATCTATCTAAAAGTCCAGAAAATCATAACTTATGCTCTGATACCACAACTGTCACGACCCAAACCTGTATTCCAGAATTTAGACCATGACCAGCATGTTAATATCAAGTTTACCTCAACACTAACACGAACCAACCTAAACTAAAAGTGCTTATCAAGGATTTGTTTCTTGAATTCCTGCTTATTATCTTGCATAAAAACCATAATATACAAAAATGATGAAACCTTGAATTTCATCTCATATAAACTTTGCAAGATTGCCACTTGGTTGAAACCTTAGGTATTCCTGTAAATATTACATAGCTAAACGTTTAGGAAAACCCTAGCCCCAAAGGCATACAACTGGGGCTCAAAACAAACTAGGGTTTCGAATTACATCTGTGCTCAAAGGATCAAGTACACCTTGATTCTTCCTATACAACAAAAGAAAACTAAACTACTATACAACAACAAAAACTATACAATCTATCAAACGAGAATTACAGAATTCTTGCCACCTCTAATACTCTCGCTGCTTCCAGGAAGAACCTGTGTACTGAAATATAATAGGGTGAGCTGCAAAGCCCAGTAAGGTTTTAAGCTTCATGGGCCCTTAATAAGTATGCATGTAAAACAAATATTTTATGGATACGCCAGCTTGACAAAATAGCCTTCATACTATTTACGTTGATCTTAAAATAATTTATGAACTTTCACATAAAATACTTTATTTTCCTTTCATATAATAATAAAAGGACATGATAAGGAACGTAACATAATTCAGAAGTCTTATCTTTGAATAGACTATGAAATACTTTATCATAAACTTATCATCAGACTTATCTTATACTTTTCAAATAGTTCAATTGCTCATTTATAATACATATTAGTTAGTCCAATTGTAAGTCTGTCACAACTTTGGGAGGCTTCCAGCACAAAGTGCTAGGCATCCAGCATTCCCCACAATGCCAGGTAAACCCGGGATCATATCATAACACATAACTTCAACCATGGGGGTAGGTTGACATCCTCCACTAGTTGGCTGTTACCAACAAGGGCGGGTACAGCAGAGCCAGTCCCACTTTTAATGGCCAATCAGAATTTCCATAGAAATGCCAGTACTATAACCCCTACTGGCTGAGTTCAGATCATAACAATGGAATAACTGAAAACTATATTTTCTTTATGATATCTTGCTTTTACATAATTGTTTCATAACAGTAGCATATCCACGTCATTCTTAAAAATTATGTTCATGAGCATCAGTATGCTAAAATTATCAGGTATATAATATTGAACAATTCACGAACATATATTTTACTCAAATCATGTTTATATATAATATTTTCAATTAAAAGGTTTTAATGCATAATAATTTTCTAAACGATTTATACTTATCAAGCGCACATGTCAAAAATCCCTTACCTGAAAACAGAAGACGCGAGAGATTTTACGCGAGGAGCTCAAGTATCCGTATTCTCATTCTCGTCACCTAAACGAAAGACCAGACCAAAACTCATTACTACAAACTCTTCCTAAGTATATAAACTTATACATCTATCAAAACCTAACTCTTAAACTTAAGAAAAATCCTAATTCCCATCACATAAAGTTTCCCCAAAGCACATGATACAACCATCAAACACATTATGTATCCAAACCATAGAGAAACCAATGCATAAAATTTATATATGATCCAAACATACCAAAGAATAAGCATATTTAATTTTAGCTTAAAACATTCACCCTAACTTCAAAATTAAATCCACAAAATCAAGTGTGTCAAAAGCTGTCCATTGCTCATTACAGCAGCGTAAGTCCCATTTGTAAATTACAAATGGACTGTCCGTACACTTCCAATTGTCATGAAATTTTACAGAGTTACTCCCCTGTATGTCTAGTATATACCATAAAAATTTCGGAGTCAAAGAATATAATCATGATTTATTAAAAATCATACAAGGAAATGTGCTCAAATATGTCCTGACAGAAATTTATACAACTTAGAAATTAAACCATTATTTTTATACTCATCCAAAAGTTGTGAAACCACTTCCATAACAACCATATGTGTCTTAGGATTCATAAAAACCATTCCTAGCATCCTAATTCACAGCAAATGATTTTATACATATTTTTCTTGTAGTAAACATCAAATCTGTCACAGTGACAGCTTCAGCACATAATCTTACTAAAATCATAAACAAATAACAATCGGCCTTCCATTTATTTGGGTATTTTTATACCAATACCAGACATAATAAAAGACCTTAACAAGCATCCAAAAGACCCATATCATCAATCTTTAAAATTACTAAAAACAGATTCACAAATTTAGTTCTTACAATCAAAATAGAGAGCAAATAAGAGGGAAAATGAACAAAACCCTTAACTATCAAAATACCCAAAATCAAAAGAGGTTTAAGTTACTTACCCACAAACTTTGCAGCTGAAACCTTAGTTTTAATCCTTTAATTTCTTCTTTAGAGAGAGGTTTGAGGTTTTGGTGGAAGAGTGAGGGAGAGATGTACAGCCGTGAGAGAGCAAAGGAAGAAGAAAGAGAAATAAGAAGCAACCAAATGAACTTTCAGGTGCAGCAAAACAAAGATGAGAAGAGTGGACCTTTGAGTGGGATACGTGTAAGGCTTAGGGGACATGCACTTTTGGGTGTGATACGTGTAAGACTAGGAAGAGTAGAAACAATCAACTTTTACAAACTTTTTGACAATTACACCTTTCACCCTTTACAAGCATATATTCTTAGAAAGGCCCAAAGCATTATATAACTTTATATATATGTCCTTATCTTATAAATTACCTTTCTACAACATTAAAAAAAAGCATAGATATTTTATAATATCACAATATCAAACTTTATACACTTAAAAACACTTAAGATGATAACAAGCATATATACTCATAAAATTAATTATGCAATTGGGTTGGGGTGTTACAAACCTTGTCTACAAATTCAAAGAAAAATAGCAAAACACAATTTGCAAAAAAAATTTTTTTTTTTTTTTTTTAAACAAAGACACAAACATCCTAGAATGAAATGCATGAATGTAATGCAATGCAAATCCTAGGAACAAAGGTCACAAAAGATTTAGCAATGAAGCACAAGGACCATGAAGTCAAGAATAACTAGGGACAAAGAATCACATCAATGACTTGACGAAGAGTTTCAAACTTTCCTCTATCAAGCGGTTTGGTGAAAATATCAGCATTCTGACGTTCAGTTGGAATATATTCAAGAGCAACAATTTTCCTTTCAACAAGATCCCTAATGAAGTGATATCTAATCTCAATGTGTTTGGTCTTAGAGTGTTGAACAGGATTCTTAGATATATCTATGGCACTAGAGTTATCACAATAAACAACCATGGTGTCCTGAGATATACCATAATCACTCAAAAGTTTCTTCATCCACAGAAGCTGAGAACAACAACTCCCAGCAGCAATATATTCTGCCTCAGCAGTAGATAGAGAAACAGAATTTTGCTTCTTACTCATCCAAGCAACCAAATTAGCACCAACATAAAAACAACCACCAGTTGTACTTTTTCTATCATCAGCATTACCAGCCCAATCAGAATCAGAAAAACCAGCAAGAGAAAGATTTGACTCTTTACTATAAAAAAGACCATAATCACAAGTTCCAGCAACATATTTTATGATCCTCTTAACAGCATTTAAGTGAGAGACCTTAGGATTAGACTGAAATCTAGAGCAAACACCCACACTAAACGCAATGTCAGGTCTGCTAGCAGTTAAGTACAAGAGACAACCAATCATGCTTCTATATAGAGTAACATCAACAGACTCACCTGAGGGATCATTTGTTAATTTCACATTAGCAGCCATTGGTGTCCTAGCATGTGCAGCCTTGTCAAGACCAAATCGCTTGACCAAATTTCGCGCATACTTAGCTTGGTTGATGTAGATTCCATCATCCGTTTGCTTTACCTGCAATCCCAAGAAATAAGTTAGTTCCCCAACCATACTCATCTCAAACATGGCCTTCATTTCATCTGCAAAAGATTGAGCAAGAGAATCATTAGTAGCACCAAAAACAATATCATCAACATAAATTTGAGCAACTACAAAATGATTCTTATCCTTTCGTATAAACAGAGTGGTGTCAGCAAAACCTCTCTTGAAGCCATGATCCGTGAGATATGCAGTTAACCTATCATACCAAGCCCGTGGAGCTTGTTTCAATCCATAGAGAGCTCTCTTCAACTTGTAGACATCGTTTGGCCTGTGAGGATCAATGAAACCTTTCGGTTGTTCAACATACACTTCTTCTTGTATCATGCCATTTAAGAATGCACTCTTGACATCCATTTGATACAACCTGAAGTTCATGTGACATGCAATAGCCAAAAGAATGCGAATGGATTCCAATCTTGCTACTGGTGCAAAAGTCTCATCAAAGTCAATTCCTTCTACTTGTGTGTATCCTTGAGCAACAAGCCTAGATTTATTTCTGATAACAGTTCCATGTTCATCTGACTTGTTCTTGAAGATCCACTTAGTTCCAATAACATTGACTCCCTCAGGTCTAGGAACTAATTCCCACACATCATTTCGAACGAACTGATGAAGTTCTTCATGCATAGAATTGACCCAATCAGCATCTTGGAGAGCTTCATCCACCTTCTTCGGTTCGAATTGGGATAGGTAGCATGAGTGAGTAATCACATTTAAAGTTTTGGATCGCAATCTCATGTTATCATTCAAACTTCCCAAAATATTAGTAGCAGGATGATTCAACCTGACTCTTGATGAAGGACCTTTGACCAATGAAGTAGTGGTACTTTTCTGATCTGATGGACTTTGAACTTCTCTCTGTTCTTGTAGAACTCCATGAACTGGTGTTGAAGGTTCTGAACTTGATGGCACAGATGCTGTATCATTCAAAACCATTAACTCTTCCTCTGTAGGCTTTCCCACATAGTCTTCAGGTAGAGAATCATCAACTTCCATCATCTTTTCTTGAACTGGAGGTGCATGTTCTGAATGGCCTTCTAAGCTTAATTCATCATTGATCACCACATTTGAGGATTCCATGACTGTTTTAGTTCTCAGATTGTACACTCTGTATGCTCTACTGGTGGAAGAGTATCCCAGAAAATAACCTTTATCACTCTTAGCATCAAACTTCTCCAGGTTCTCTCTATCACGCAGAATGTAACAGTCACTGCCAAATATCCTGAAGTATTTCACTACAGGCTTCTTTCCCCTCCAGAGTTCATAGGGAGTTTGCTTGGAATTTGGTCTGAAATACACCCGATTGAGAGTGTGACATGCAGTATTAACAGCTTCTCCCCAAAAAGATTTAGGCATCTTCTTATTATGGAGCATGACACGAGCCATTTCTTATACAACTCTATTTTTCCTTTCCACAATTCCATTTTGTTGTGGTGTTTTGGGTGAAGAGAATTCCTGACGGGTGCCTTGATTATCACAAAATGTAGCCAGTTTGGTGTTCTCAAACTCTTTTCCATGATCACTTCTAATTCTGGCTATCACCGTTCCTTTTTCTACTTGCAATTTCTTGCACAGATGAATCATTTTTTCAGGAGCCTCAGCTTTATCTTTCAAAAGTACAACCCATGTGAATCTTGTAAAGTCATCCACAACAACTAGAATGTACTTCTTTCCACCTAAACTCTGAACTCTGGCAGGACCCATGAGATCAATATGCAGCAACTCCAAAGGTCTCGTAGTTTGAACATCAGCTACAGACGGATGTTTGGACTTCACTTGTTTACCCATTTGACATGGTCCACAGATGCATTTTTCAACTTTCTCAAACTTGGGCAACCCAATTACCGCATCACATTTTGAAATCTTCTCTAATTGCTTAAGGCTGGCATGTCCCAACCTTTGATGCCATAAGTCAACTTGATTGATTTTAGCACTGAAGCATTTGTTGCTTATACTTGGGGTGATACCATAACAGTTGTCAGCTGTTCTCACACCAATACACATACAATCACCCCCTTCATCAAGTATTTCACATTCTTGCTTGGTGAAGAATACATTAAGTCCATTGTCACAAATCTGGCTAATGCTGAGTAAGTTTGCCTTCAACCCATCAACATACCACACATCTTCAAAAACTGGTAGTCCTGGAATGTCCACAGTACCAATGCCTCTAATCACAGATTTACTTCCGTCTCCAAAGGTAACTGAACCAATCTTTCCTTCGAAGAGTGTCTTGAACAAAGCTTTATTTCCTGTCATGTGCCTGGAACAACCACTATCCAAATACCAAAGACAAGAATCACGTGCCTTTAAGGCGGTTAAAGCAGTATAGCACATGTGATTATTTTCATATGTGATTATAGTAAGACACTCAAGAAAAACTTTAACAAAAATTGTAAAGGACAAACACACCAAGTAGATAATATGACAAACTGAAGAAAAGATTTTAGAGAAATCCATAGCAACAGGGGTCAAGGATCAGCTTAAAGATCAAAGGATCAAACAAAAAAGCTACCCGCTCTGATACCACTTGTCAGTTCGTTTAGACCCCTTAAACCCAACAGATTAACCTAGTGAATTAGCCAAGTTATTAACTTAGGTAATTTAATTAAAACTAGGTTAACACAATTAAGCAAAAATAACAAAGCAGCGGAAAAATAAACAACACAAAGATCTGATGACCCAGGAAACCACACCGGTAAAAACCTGGGGAGGATTTGACCTAGCTATCCTCAAGGTAAACTGAATCCACTATGAAAGAATCGAAGTTTACACAATAGACTTAGACTACTAACGTCATATTGCTACCCGAGTGTAGGAAACTTACTACCATGACCCCATGATAGCTCCGAGATCCACGGACTCCTTCTTTCCGGAATTCTTCAGCAAATCCACAAGCGCACCTGCTTGTATATCTTTGTGTTCTCTTGATTCTGCAACTGTAACGATCTACACAACTCTTGACATAAATCTCAAGTTTGTAAACCCTAAGTGTATGTGAAGGTAAACACCTCTAGATCTCAAAGAAAGATTCACAAACACAGCAAAACAGAACTCTAAAAACGTGGCTAGGGTTTTCCCTTTTATACTTAGGGCAAACATAAAACCCTATACATTAAAACGGGCTTGGGCTGAGTTGGAATTTTCTGCAGAAAAACGTTCTGCACGTTTTTCGATCGATCGAGTCTAATTTTCGATCGATCGAGTCATACAGAAAGTGAACAGTACTTCTGCATAAAAACTCGATTCCAACTTTACAATTAAACCCATACTTTGAGCAAGTCTAACACATGACTCAACATTGTTTTGATCATGGTTTGCTAACATACAAATTGAAATTCTAAATACATTAGTTCCTAATCTTTAGAACCTAACAACATATCTAGCCAATAGCAAAAATTATAAGAATTTATGAATTTGTTAATGGTATTAATTAAATAAAGGCGAAAACACCATTTTGATCCTTACATTTTGAAGTCACGATTAATTTGGCCTCTACGTTTTTGTAGTAGTCAATTTGATCTTTACCGTTAATTCATTAATGGAAAATGCCTACGTGGCTAACGGTGTGCTTTGTTGGCATACACGTGGCAAAAAATATATATAAAATCAAATATTTAACATTTAAAAGGCCACATATGCATTTCTTCAAGGACATTCACTTCCAATCAAAAGTTTTGATGGAATTAAGTGGTGAAGCAGGGAGCTTGAGATTTTTGCATTCAAGGTTTAAATTATGCCCTTGTTGGAGCTTGAGAACAAAATGCTAGTCCACCAAAGGATACTTTTGACCCTTTAGTTTAGCAGCTCAAACATGTTGTCTTGTTTGTAACATAATATGTGGTCACCATAATAACTTGGAGCCGCCTTGTTGTGAAATTTTAAAGTACTCACAAGTGTACGAACCGTACCGAAATATAGTTTGACAAGAACGTGGTCGAACTCATAAAGACTTGAATGAATGTAAAAAAATTAAATCAAATCCTAACCAAATTAATCCTAATCTAGTTTAATAAAAATTGATTGTTTGCAATTAAATATACTAAGCAAATAATTAAACTAAGCAAAAATATAATATAAAATAGTAAAGAGATGTAAACAATCTAGAAAAAAGAATTAAGGTTTTGGAATCCGCCTTATTAATTTATACCAGCATATATTTATGATCATTAATTTTTCACAATCACTACATGATAATCTAGAAATCAATCTTGCTATCATGGAAAATATTCTCATCAAAATCCTTATTTTAAAAGTCAAAAGCATGTTCTTTTTCGCTTTTTAAGCATAAAATCAAATCATCAATTGTATCCGTTGACAAACAAATCACAAGAGATATCCAATTTTATAATCAAGAAATAATAAACCAAACATTCAATTAATCAAGACAATTCCTAAATCATGAGAAAAACATGATTAAACTCATTTCTAGAATCTCATCTTAGTTAATTGATATGAAGCAAGAATAATTTAAATCATTAAAGAACAAATATTGTGAAAAAAATCAAATCACATAAATATTACTGATAATCCTTAATAAGGTTTCATCCTTAACCCTAATTATAAATTTAGCTTATCATGGTAATTAAAACAAAACACAAGAATAAAATACTAAACATGAAACTAGACAAATAAAATAGAGAAAGAAATAGTCACAATACTATAGAAAAACCATAGAGGAAGCCACATGCGATTGCTTGCTTCCAGCACTCTAGCCTTAGCACTCCCCTTTTATTTTTCTATTTTGCTCCCTTTATATACAGACTAAGGGGTGGTAAAATCAACCCAAACCCATTTGCCCACCCAAACCCACCCACTTAAATAAAACACAAACCCACCCAATTATTAATTGGGTTTTAATTGGGTATCCAATTAGACCCAATTATGATTCAAGTATCATTTCTACAAATTACCCAACTCTAAAATACCCAAAACTACTAAAATTACCAAAATATCCCCTAAGAGCAATTATATCAGTTCGTGTAAAAAATTTTGCATTTTACACGTCTAAAACTTACTTTTTCTATTTTACACTATCAATTTTACAAAACACCCATATCAGTTTATCTATTATACACACACTTTTATTAAAATAATATTTTCTCTCATTTATTTATTATTTCCCACCTAACCCACCTAACCCTCTTTAACCCTTCTTTTCCTCATTCACGGATCCACTCTTTCTCATTTTTTTCTCCGCCTCTCTTTCTTCTCCTTCTTCTCTCTTTTTCTTTTTGTTTTGTTCTCTGCCGTTTCCTCTTTCTTTTCTTCCTTTTTCTCTCACGGTCCCAAAAGCACCATCAAGTCCACAAACCAAACCCACATCACCGATCAAACACATCCATTAACTTATTTTTCTTCTTCTTTCTTTTTCTTTCTTTTTCCTTGTCTCTGCCGTTTCCTCTTTCATTTCTTCCTCTTTCTCTCACGGTCAAAACCCAGAAGCACCATCAACACCACAACCATCAAACCCACATCACCGATCAAACCCAAATCACCGATCAACCGTCAAAATCCACATCAACGATCAAAACCCACATCACCGATCAAAACCCTTTGTGATGATTTGTCTGTGCGTTTGTATTTGTGTGTGGGTGTGTTTGTGTTTGTGTGTATCTAATCTGAGGAAGAAGATGATGAAGATTGAGGAGAGAAGTCAGTTTCTGTTGCACAAAGAGGAGAGAGAAAATAAGGCGCAAAACGTGAAATTAGTAAAATATGTTATACCCGAGCTACAGTAGCCGTGCATATATGCACGGTTACTGTAGAAAATGTGCAAATTTGCACAATTTTAGAAGGTCTGATGTGGAATTTTTTTGGGATAAAATGTGTAAAAATGGTTGCTTTTTGTATTTTGCAAATGTTTACACGGGCTAATGCATTTGCTCTAAACCTAAAAAATGACCAAAATAACACCTAAACCTAAAAATGACCAAAATACCCCTAAAACCTTAAAAAAAAAGACCAAAATACCCCTTAAACCTAAAAATGACCAAAATACCCCAAAAACCCAAAAAATGACCTAAATACCCCTAAAACCCAAAAAATGACCAAAATACTCCTGAAACCTAAAAATTACCAAAATACCCCCTAAAACCCAAAAATGACCAAGATACCATTGAAACCCCAAAAAATGACTAAAATACCCCTGAAACCTAAAAATTACCAAAATATCTTCGAAACCTAAAAAATGGCCAAAATAATCCCAAAACTTAAAAATTGACCAAAATAACCCTGAAACCTAAAATGACTAAAATACCCCCGAAACCTAAAAAATGGCCAAAATAATCTCGAAGTCTAAAAATTGACCAAAATAACCTAGAAACCTAAAAATGAGCAAAATACCTCGAAACCTAGAAAATGACCAAAATAACCCCGAAGCCCTAAAATTGACGAAAATAACCCCGAAACGTAAAAATGACCAAAATACCCCCCTAAAACTATAAAATGACCAAAATACCCTTGAAACCTAAAAAATGACCAAAATACCCTCAAACCTATAAAGTGACAAAAATACCCCTAAACTTTTAAAATGACCCAAATAAACCCAAAACCTCTAAAATGACCACAAACAACCCAAAACCTCTAAAATTACCAAAAATACCCTGAAACCTCTAGAACTACCAAAATAGCTCTAAACCTATAAAACGACCAAAATACCCCTTAAAATATTTGTGAGAGACCGCGCCCCCGGCCCCCTTCTTTTTTATAGGTGGTGTTGGGCCAAACCCACGTGAATGGGTGGAGTCATGTTATTACCTCTCAAAATGGAAGTTCGACTAGTTATATTTTCCCTTTAGATTAAGGGTTTTACAATGGAGTCGCCACTTATTTAATTATTGGAATAAATAAGAAAACCAAAATTGAAAAGTTCCTCATTTTATTAATTTTCAATTGAATTTACATTGATCATAGGAAAATTACATAGCTTTGGTCCTAAGTACAATCTAAAATAAAGTGCATAGCTTTATTTCCTAGTTACAATCTAAAAATTGAAAATTACAAGGATAAGCATTTGATCTACTAACCCTTGATCTAAGTTCGGAGGCTATGTTACAAGGTGGGAAGGTGTTAGGCACCCACCTTGCCCGGTGAAACCGGTCTTCTAGACTATGGTAGCCAACATTCATATCATATCATCCAATATGTCAATCAATAAATTTGAATTTAATGTGTGTGCATGTGATAAACCCTAATTCAATTTATTAAGCATTGCATTTGGATTGAAAAATAAATTCTAGTGAATGTGTGTGAATGGTGATAAGCTAGATTCAAGGATTTGAAAGAATTATGAAACAAACATGTTTTTCATATTTTTGATGTAGATTTAAGACTAAAACTAGTGTAATGCATGAACATGTGATGAACAACTAAGAACATGTGAAGAATATATAAGAACATTCAAGAACATTCGAACATATTCAAAGGAATTTAAATAGTTGCTATCATGCTTTTAATCCTAAATTCTCATCATGGCAATACAAAAAACAAGTTAGGGAAAGAAATTATACCTTCATGCAAAATCCATATGGTGGAGGAGGAGATTCTTGGTAGAAGTCCTAAGGGTGGAAGGAAAGAAGAGTTAGGAGAGGAAGAGTGAGTCTCACTCAATACCTTGAGTCTCAGGAAGACCAAGATATGACAAGACTACTCAACTTCACTAGAACTCAAGAGAGGGGAAGAGAGGGGGTTTTTTTTTTGTGTCTTGGAATGAAGGAGATGGCGGTTTATATAGTAGTGGTGGAGGAAATATGAATGGAAGGCCATTTAATGAGGGTTGACAAAGAATCATGAACCTAGACCTCATTTTAGCCTTTGGGGAAATCTTGTGCATTAAATGGAAAGATTGGTAAGAGTGGAGAGCAAGCCAAAATTCGGTTTTTCGTAGCTGCTGTAACAGCTTGTAGAGCCAACTTCGAAAAATCATATCTAACTCAATTCTGATCGGAATTGGCTTGTTCTTGTGCTCAAATTGAAGCCCCGGATGTCTAGTTTCTGGGAAAATTAACCTCATTCACAGATTCAAAATATTCTGAGAGATATTGATGAAATGGTGAGCAGAGGTCATTTGTTAGAAAATGGTTTCAGCACAATTAGCATTAATAAGTCCAAAATTAGCTCCCAATTAACATTAAATGGCTCCAATCACCCCCATTTCAGACTTAATTGGTCCCAAATTTACTCTAATTAAAAGATAATTGCACAAATTACTCATTGAATGATTAATGCTTAACTATCTAATTAATTAGGTGTGTGCAACCTTACCATAAAATGTAGTCCTAACCAGTCAAATTATGACACATCATTGATCTCAAATTGATTATACTTATAACCAATCAAAATCAATTGCTCATAATCACATATAGTCGGACTCAACATGTGATGGTGCATCTCGGCCATTAAAACTTGATTTGATGATAACTTTCAATCTGATGGTCTGATTAGGGCTTATGACCAGTCAATTTGATCGTTACAACATCAAGATCATTTTGGTGAAATGAGATTAAGGATCTAGTGACCAAAATCAAGATGCATATTTCCAAGGTGAAATTACCATTTTACCCTCCTGTGAGGTTAAATGCGGGTTGCAAAATGGGGTGTCAACAATATCTAAAATGACTAACATACCACTAATCCTATAAGATGAACAAAATACACCTGAAGCCTCTAAAATTACCAAAATAGGGGTTTGGGGTATTTTGGATGTTTCGAGGGTATTTTCATTAAATTAAAGGTTCTAAGAGTATTTCAGTCATTTTGTAGGTTTTGAGGGAATGTCACTAATTTTTTAGGTTTTAGGGGTGTTTCATTACTTTTTAGGTTTTGGGGATATTTCAGTCATTCTTTAGGTTGCCCAGGTATTTTTGTCATTTTTTTAAGGCTTTTTGGTCATTTTTTATGTTAGGGGGGATTTTGGTCATTTTTAGGTTTAGGGTGTATTTTATCGACTTACAGGTTTAAGGGGCATTTTTGTCATTTTATAGGTTTTAGGGTATTTTGGTTATTTTTTAGGTTTCGAGAATATTTTGGTCATTTTAAGGTTTAGGGGTTATTTTGGTTATATTTAAGTTTCAGGGGTATTTTGGTTATTTTTTAGGTTTCTGGGGTATTTCAGTTAGTTTTTAGGTTTTGAGGGTATTTGGTAATTTTTAGGTTTTGGGGGTATTTTGGTCATTTTTTGAGTTTCAGGGGTATTTTGATCATTTTGTAGGTTTTGGGGTTATTTGGGTAATTTTCAAGTTTTTGGGTATTTTGGTCATTTTTTAAGATTTTAGAGTACTTTGATCATTTACACTTTAGGGACATTTTTGGTAATTTTGATAATTAGGTGATTGGGTGTGTTAGAATTTACACATAATAATTAGGTTAGGTTAGATTTGAGTTAAAAATAATTAGTTAATTGAATTTTAATAAATAAATAAATTTTATATATCCAAGCCAATTATCCCTACTCTAAACCCACCGAACCCACCCATTTGACACCTTATTATACTTGCACTGACATGCAGCCGACCTAAAGCTTCCCAGCAAACCCGCAATGACCTAGAGCCTCTCTATTTGTGGTTCGGTGGAGTAAGAAGAAAGCCCAAGCCCACATTTCTTCTTCTTCTTTTTCTTTTCCTTGCTCCTTCACGTGTCTCCAGGCTGCTTCTCTTTATTCTTTATTCTTTATTCTTTATCTCTGCTTTTTATTTCTTTCATTTTACTTCACACTCGGACTTCTCTTTATTCTCTATCCTTGGCCACTTTTACGACGTCAGATTGAGTAGTGGGTCACTTCTTATTCTTTAATTTTTTGGTCTTCTCTTGAATTCATGCCTGGCTGCATGTAAGTTGGCTTGATTCAATTGGCCTAACCCCACTTTGCATGTAAAGCACTTTTTTTTTTTTTTTGTGTGGATAAGTATTGCATGTAAAGCCCTTGTTACCTGCAACACACAGATATTATATAATCAGTCACAAAATAACATAAAAGCGAGGCTAACTATGTAAATCTGATGGAACTTTATTGTATGTATTTCATTTACATCACGCCTCTTAAGTAGCTTTTAGTCTTTTACAAAGACACTTGCCACATGTTACAAAAGGCTGCAGTGTAGGGTCTTAAGTTTGGAAAAATATTGTGTGACATTCATACACATTCACTATTTCACACCCATTCATAATTGATGTGGAAATTGTCATATTTTAATGCATAAAAGTGGATATTAAAATTAAAAAAGATGTGAATTAGTGGATGTGTGAGAATCAAAATCTTTCAAGTTTTATTACTTAACCTTACCAAAATAACTTTCAAGTTTTAACAATAAAATGAAAACCTCAATAACTTCATAATTTGCTTTAATAAATATCTTTAATAAACCCAATTTGCTATCTGTCACCTAAAAAGAAGTTAGGATAAAAGGCCATAATGAATAGGGAGAAAAAAGACCTTCTGTTTGTGCTACTAATTTAAAGGAAGACTGGGTATTGGACTTTCTAAAATAAAGCATGATCTAAAAAGAATGCTTAAAATTAATTGAATATACTAAATAAACATGGTCAAGTTTAATTCAAGGCCTTTACCACTCTAATTATTGCTCCATTACTAGCTAACAAAGCATAGTTTTGGAACTCCATATCTTATTCATGTACTGCACAGGTTTTTGCTATTCAGATTTTACCTATTCAAAAAGAATGAACTTGCCATAAGAAATATGCACAATTACAATCATGATATATGTTACAAGAAGAAAAAACAATCTCACCCAAGTTCAAAACTTTACACAACAAACACACAAAAATAAGGAAAATTTGTATATAAATGACAAGTACCTGGAGCATTTCAGCTCACTGCAGAAACAACAAGAAATCCAATGAACAAAGCCACCAAGGAGTTACCCATGCTGACATTTGCAATCAAAGAAGCTGCACCGAAAAAGTTTCCGGCTGATGTGTTTGTGCTCAAAACAACTACCATCCAATTATCCTCAGAGCCAATCCTAGTCTCAGTGTAGTTTGAATCCTTCAGATATTTTGCTTATTGAGGTGTTGTATAATTAAAAAGCACCAAAAATGGGTCTAATTTGGGCACACAGACAGGCAATATGACCCCTTGAACTGTGTGATTCTCTTTTATGTCACAGCCATCCATGAGCTTGTCATATTCGGTGACATTAGGCTTAGTGCCAGGAGTAGAGCTGTAGTGAAAGGCGTTTTTACAAGTTGTTAGAAATACTGAATAATTGTATTGTATTTCTCAATTATAGAATATACATGAGTGTGCCTTTATATAGGAGGCATATGAATGTAGTACAAGTAGGAGTGCTGTACAAGTAATCTAATGTGCTCTACAAGTAAACTAGTTGGGTCTAAAACCCACAACACTATACACGTTAACAGCCCCCCTCAAACTCAAGGTGGATGTGAGACCAGCTTGAGGTTGTCAACTAAATCACGAAGGCGTCCTTTAGGATGTGACTTGGTGAAGATATCTGCAAGTTGATCTTTGGAGGAGACGGAGGAGAGCTGGAGAGTATCATGGACAAGATAAAAACGGATAAAATGACAATTAATCTCGATGTGTTTAGTCCGTTCATGGAAGACTTCATTGTGAGCAATATGAATGGCACTCTGATTGTCATAATAAAGAGGAGTAGCAGAGGATGTGGACACACCTAAGTCCTTAAGAAGCCATCGTAGCTAAAGGAGCTCAGATGTGGTATCAGCAAGTGCACAATATTCTGTTTCAGTACTGGAGCGGGCCACATAAGTTTGTTTCTTGCTTCGCCAAGAAATCAGAGAAGAGCTAAGAAGAAAGCAATAACCAGTGGTGGACCTGCGATCAGTGGGATCTTCTGCCCAATCAGCATCAGAAAATGCACGGAGAATAAGAGGAGACTGAGCAGAGTAGAAAAGACCATGAAAGAGAGTGCCCTTTAAGTATCGAAGAATGCGCAGAACAGCAGCATAATGAGTCGATCGAGGAGCAGACAGATACTGGCTCACCTGGTAAACAGCATAGGAGATGTCTGGACGAGTGACAGTGAGATAAACTAGGCTGCCAACCAAGCGTCTGTAAAGAGAGGGATTAGACAATGGTTTCCCTCCTGAGGGAGATAGATGCGCATTAAGCTCGACTGGAGTGTCTATAGTCTTGCTATCAGTGAGTCCAGCTCGAGACAAGAGTTCAGAGGCATACTTGGCTTGAGTAAGATAAAGTCCATCTGTAGAATGAGTGATTTCAGGACCCAAGAAGTAGCTGAGATGTCCAAGATCTTTCATCTCAAATTGCTGACTGAGAAAGTCCTTGAGTTCTTGAATGCCACTGAGGTCATCACCAGTTATGATCATATCATCCACATACAGGAGAAGTAGAATAGTGCCTTTGTCAGTGCGACGAAGAAATAAGGCAGAATCATAATGACTGGCCATGTAACCCAAGCGAAAGATGGTGGAGCTGAATTTGGCAAATCAAGCTCGTGGAGCTTGTTTAAGGCCATAAAGTGCACGTCGAATGTGACAAACCTTATTTGATTCAACAAAGAGACCAGGAGAAGGTTGCATATAAACTTCTTTACTTAAATCCCCATTAAGGAATGCATTTTTGACATCCATCTGGAAAAGGTCCCATTTACTGGCAGCAGCAACAGCTAAGAGGGCACGAACAGATGAGATACGTGCAACCGGAGCAAAGGTCTTTTCATAATCAATCCCATACTCCTGTGTAAAGCCTTTTGCAACAAGACGAGTTTTGTAGCGCTTAATGGACCCATCAGAGCGAGTCTTAATCTTGTAGATCCACTTACAACCAACTACAGATTTCCCAAGGGGGAGAGTCACCAAATCCCAAGTATGGTTTTTAGATAATGCATCAAGTTCCTCTTTCATTGCAATCTGCCATAAAGGGTCAGTGGAAACCTCACGATAGGTGTGAGGCTCATGCAGTGTACCAAGGGCAGTGTAACAATGATAGTTAAGTAAATGTGCAGGAATGGATCTTACCCGAGTTGAGTGACGAGGTGGAATGTCTTGTGCAAGATCTTCAGGCGGAGCAGGAGCAGGGGACCCAAGCTCAAGGTTGGGGTTGGGGTTGGGTTGCTCGTCTTCAACCTGTTCATCTTCCACCTATTCATTAAAGGGTGAACTAGGAAAGGGATCAATGATATCTGGTGGTTGAACTGAGAAGTCTACATGAGAATCAGGAGCAACTATAGGATGATCAAGAGCAGCTACAAAAGGAATATGTGCCTCATCTAGAAAAAGATCTAAAACAGAGGAGGAAGATAGGGAGGCACGAAAGTGAGAGAGCTCGACAAAGAGGCGATGTTCCCAAAAGACAACATTGCGGAGACATGAAGACGATGAGAAATAGGATCATAACACCGATACCCCTTTTGAGTTTCACCATAGCCAAGAAAACAACAAAGCCTTGACCGAGGTTCAAGTTTGTTATGCTCATGTGGCTGAAGAAGAACGAAACAGGCAGAACTGAAGGAGCGAAGGTGATGATAATCTGGAGATGACCCAAAAAGGCGCTCATATGGAGTTTGATTTTGGATGACAGGATTGGGAATGCGATTAATAGCATAAACAGCATGGAGTGCAGCTTCGCCCCAAAAAGGAGCAGGAACTTTGGCAGAGAGAAGGAGAGCACGAACAGTATCAAGAATATGACGAAGTTTTCGTTCGGCTCTACCATTTTGCTGAGAGGTACCTGGACAAATTAATTGATGAACAGTGCCATAGGAATGCAAAACAGCTTGGAAAGCATATTGAGTGTACCCAAGAGCATTATCAGATCGAAAAATTTTGATATGTTTGGAAAATTGAGTTTCAACCATTTTTGCAAAATTAGAATATACTTGCAATAATTCAAAACGATGTTTCATATGAAAAATCCAGCTATAACGGGAATAATCATCAACAAAAACAACAAAATATCGAGATCCACCAATACTAGAGACAGAGGAAGGTCCCCAAACATCAGAATGAATTAGGTCAAAGATATCAGTGGATACTGATTCTCTAGTATTGAAGGGAAAAGCTGGTTGTTTTCCTAATTGACATGAAACACAATCAAAATTTTCTGTGGACACTGAGCCTAACAAACCTCTAGAAGCCAAGTGTTGTACCCAAGAGGAGGATGCGTGACCAAGTCGGGCATGCCAAAGTGCAAGGGAAGGAATAGAAGAAACTGCAGCAGCTGCAGCAACAGAAATAGGAGCAACAAGTGGAAGACGAAGGTTGTCCACGGGAAACATATGTCCAACTCTGGGACCGGTCCTAAGCTCCTGTCCCGTCCTCGGATCCTGCACAATACACCCAGAATAATCAAAGATAATGCGATAACCCAATTCAGCTAATTGTCCCACAGAAAATAAATTGTAAGAAAGGTCAGGAACATTAAAGACCCTAGGAACTGAGAGGTTAGAGGTCGAAACAGAACCGAAATTATGACCAGACATTGTGGAACCATTTGCTGTGCGAATATTAAGAGGGTATGGTGCAGGTTGAAGTTCAGAAAATAAGGACGAGTGAGGTGTCATGTGATTGCAACAAGCAGAATCCATAAGCCAAGAGGAAGGAGACATACCAGATAAAGCTGAGAGTGAAGAGGAATAAGATGCATTACCAACCATACGAATGACATTAGCGATGATGTTTATAAGGTCATCTCTGGAAATGGTGAAAGTGGATCCAGAAGATTGAGACTGTGCAGTGACGGGAGCCATTGGTTGGACACTCTCAGTGTTAGCAACAGTAGCAGCAGAAATTGAAACAGCTGATTTGTTGCGATGATAGCAAGTCTCAATATCGTGGCCAGGACGTTTGTAAAAATTGCAAAAATGTCAGCTAACTTGTCGATGACGATTATTGCAATAAGAAGAAAACCTGTCCTTATTCTTCATTTAGAAGCAAAATATGCAAAAATGGACTGCAAAAATGAAATCTACGCGAAAAACTGGGTAAGGAGCACCTGGCTTGCGAAAAAGTCAACTCCCAAAAAGTCAACGGTCAACGGTCAAAGTCAACGGTCGACGATGACGTCAGCAAATGAGTGGAGGATGACGTCAGCAGATGACGTGGCGTGATGACGTCACTTAGGGCTGACGTCAGCAGACGACTTGAAGCGCGTGAGGCGCGTGGGAGCGCGTGGAACCCCAACCGATCTGTGCAGTGGCGCGTGGCGGCGCGTGAGATGCGTGAGCTACAGAGCAGAACCTTTGGGTGGCGTGTGAGGGCACGTGACGTCTCCGATGGCTTCGAGGCTTCCACGGATTTGTAGATCGGCGCTAGACGATCTCAGTGGTACCTTCAGAAATTTAATCGGAGCAATATTCTCTGCGGTGACGCAAAGGGTAGTGGTCTTTGCAGTGTGAAACTCCTCAATGACAGCGGCTGCAGGTTCGGAACCCAAGGACAACGGCTGGATGATGTCGGAGGTTCAACGGCAAAAGGCTGCGACAGCTACTATGACGGCGGAAGCAATGTTGGAAATGGAGTAACACCAATAAAGACATTACTGCTAAGAAAGAGTCAGAGCAGTGGCTCTGATACCATGTTAAAAACACTGAATAATTGTATTGTATTTCTCAATTATAGAATATACATGAGTGTGCCTTTATATAGGAGGCATATGAATGTAGTACAAGTAGGAGTGCTGTACAAGTAATCTAATGTGCTCTACAAGTAAACTAGTTGGGCCTAAAGCCCACAACACTATACACGTTAACATTTCGTTCGTTAATTGGCTTGCAATATTATTAGCTAGGCAAGCTGCATTGTTATTCTCAGTGAAGTTGGGGGAATTTAGTGACATCCTATAAAGATTAAGCCATGAAGGTTCTCCAAGGGATATTTTTCAGCTGTAGCTGTGAAGATGTAAAAGTTGCATTAGTTTGAAGATTTAGTAAATAATGCACCGAAGTTAACCCATTTAGCAGTAGTCTTCTCTATGTTCTACAACTAGCTACCAATGTTAATTGATAATTTTATACTTTGATGGAATTAAGCGGTGAAGCAGGGAGCTTGAGATTTTTGCATTCAAGGCTTATAATATGCCATTGTTGGAGCTTGAGAAGAAAATGCTAGTCTATCCTTTGTCAATTCCTTAAATTTTTTTTATCTTAACAGGATAGTAAAGTAAAGGTGTAGAGAAAGAAAAAGAAAGATTATTTAGCACCAAATACCAGTTACTCATCAACATATGAAATGGTTGGTGTACAATTTTTCTTATACAGGCTATCCTATTCTACAGCAAAATACTTTAAGCACCGTTCCAATAACTTTGTCATACTTTCATGATTTTACAAAAGGTTGCCGCTTGATGGCTCTGGATTTTGTTTGATTAAGTTCAAAAAAACTAGTTTAGCAACTTAATGAAATTCTGTAAGAATCCTATGTAATCCTAAATACACAGGGCCCATTGATTGGAATTGAGCAAATGCCTGTTCCAAAACTTTGTTTCTCGTACAACTCAAACCGAAAATCAAACTGAATTTTATGTTTAAAGCCGAGGAACTAATTAATTGAAGTCATGATTTCAGTTAAAAACATGCGCGTGTGCAATAACTATTGCTAAAAAAGTGTGAGAGAGAGAGAAATGAATTACCATATGGCACGCGTGTACACACACACACATATATATATATATATATATATATAAAGGGAGAGTGAGAGAGAGAGAGAGAATACCATCACAATCACAAGATGCTTTCCTTGCACAGCATGAAGAACAAGAAAAAAGAGGGTGAGTTTAAGTTTAAAGAAGGCCATGTTTCAAACTTGAGTGTCATACACAGTAATACCTAATGATGAGCAGTACATAAAAATAGATAAGAGAAAAAAGAAAGCAAGAGCCTTTAGCTTTTTTTAGCCATAATTGTCCTTTGAATATCTTTCCTTGTCGTAAGTTGCCGTGCATGTCAAGGTGCTCTAGGTGCCATCTCTGTTTCTTGTACCAAAGTGAAGTGTGACTTTTATGGCAACATTTTGACTTAGGAACCTTAAATGTGGTGTTTATTGATAGTCTTGGTAATGCTTTTAGTAAATGGTTCTGAGGATAGCCATCCAAACGCAAAATTTTAGTCACTGTTACAGTTACTTTGTCCTTCAAAACTTCAATACTTAAACTTTTTTTTTTTGATGAGCTTTAATCCTTAAACTTTAATGTATCTCACAAATTGATCATTCTGTCTATTGCCATCTATTGTCTTATGCCCAATAAAGTTATACTTAAGAGTTATGAACAATTTTATGGAAATGTTAAAGTTTAAGGACTAAAATGACAAAAACAATTTTCTCAAAAGAAAAAAGAAGACAAATGAACCTTTAGAAATGAAAATGATATTTCATGTACACTTAAAGGGTGAAAATTGTGTTTTAACCAAAAAAAAAAAAATGATGATAAATAAATAAACATATGTGTTGTCAAGAGTTAGTATCTCACCTCCTTCAAAATTTTCAAGAAAAAAACTAATATGAAATATATTGGTTAAAAAAGAGGGAAGCTCACATATGCATATCCAATAATAGGAAATTACGCACCTTTTTATTTTTTGACTAAACAAGAAACTACCTTAAATTAGAAATTAAAAAAAAAAAAAACCCTTAACCTCTTGTTTTCCTAATGTTTAGGAAAAATATTTTGTTTACTAAATGATTTTGACTGATAAATTCAAAAAGCATAAGAATTAAAAAAAATTATATTAAAAAGTCTCTTTTTTCTCCCTTAGAATGACCAATATGTCATGGGCCAACCATATAATATTTTTGTTTTGTAATTTTTTTTGAACTCTTTGGATAAATTAAATTCTTGGGACTAGTTGTAAATTGTTATTTTTGGAGACCAATAAGATTTTTTTTTTTGGAGTTCTTGGGGAGTAGTTGACCTCTCTGCCTTGTAACCTAACTAGTTAGCACTTATTGTATTTCTGATGAAACCAATTAGGATTCAAATTCTACGAATCTAACTATTGAAGTATTAAAAAAAATTTAAAAGAAGAAAAGTAAAAAATGGAGGAGGTTGTTAATTTGTTAAACATCCCTTAGCATCATCACAACAAAACAATTCTTAAAAATTGCCACTCACATAATTCTGTGAATCACCATCTAAATATAAAAGTGTAATGCCATATTAGTTCTTGATGTATGAAATGTGAATAATTTTATATAATTTTTTAGAAGTCAATTATATTTTTATTATTAGTCTATTGGAATTTTTTTTTTGACGAAGAGATTTTATTTTAGACTCATTAATTTATAGATATATATATATATATATATATATATAAAATCGAAGCATCTGAAACTCCTACAATTTTCCACATCACCATTATTTTCTTTTTCTTTTTCTTTTTATTTTAGGTTTTATATCTTATATATTTTTTATTTTCTTTTCAATAATAGTTAAGTTTAAGTAAAACTTTATAAGATATATGTTTCAAGAGCTTGAACATTTTACTTCAACTAAAATTCTATAACAAAAATATCAATAAATATAAACTCCTGCCAAGGTCAAAACCCTTCATACTGACTCAAATTTTCACAAAGAAAACTCACACGGCAAATTGAAGCCATGGTAGGAAGCATGAAGGTTCAAAAGAAATAGAGAATTGAAAGAGATGATGATAAAGATGAAGGCGACATAAAAAGTAATCTACCGAACTTTCTCCTTACTAGCATCCTCTCCTATCTTCCAATACGAGACTCTGTTGCAACAATATATTTTTTTTTTCAAGCCAAGTAGAAGTACGTGCTCTTCTTCTTTTATTTTCATCTCTCTACTTTGTTAAAAAAAAAAATATATATATATATATTATGGTTTTTCATGTGTATATGATTTTTAAAATAAGGAGAATTGCAATTTGATTAATTTATATGAAAAAAATTGTTAGTTTTGTTTACTGTTATGATTTTTCCAGATTAAATCTCAAACCAAAATAAGAACGAAAAAACAATAGACTCTATTTTTATTTATTATTAGTTTTTTTTTGAGAAATTATTTATTATTAGTTTTAGTTTTCATTCGAAACAGAAGAGATTGCTTCAGACATGATTTGCTATGGAAATATATTCATTAAGTATATTGATACGCCGATTAAATACAAATCTATAATCTTCTAAAAAAATTACATATCTACTATAATAATAATAATAATAATAATAATAATAATGAAAGAGTCTAGATACGTATTGCATTTAAGTTTTTCTCCCTCAAACCATCGAGGTGCTTGAAGAATTACTTTGGATTTGGAAATATTTTTCTTTCTTTCTATTATTAAAGCAAAGTTACACTCAGAATTATATATAATGATCATTGTACATATTTTTTTTTGGCAAACTGATTATTAATGTAGGTTCAAGCAAATTAAATATACATGATTATTATTAAATTATTTCGTATATTGCACGGGTTAGCGACTAGTTAATTAAATTACTATTATTTAATTTAATTTTCTAGAGTAAGAATTTAATAATTAGGCTGCGGCCCAAGTCAATTAGGGTTAGAGTTTATTCATTATAGACTATATATAATATAGTAAATACATTATTGCAGTCCAGCGAGGAAAAATTTAATACTTTGCAAGGACTGGGGCAGGGATTAAACAATCTTGCAAAAATACGAAAGGGACACAAACGATTTTCTCAAAAAAGTAAACAAACGACACATTGTCTGAAACTAACTAAACGTGGCTTTCTCGGCTCCACCTCCCGTTTTTTATATTACCAAAAATACCCTTACTCCCTTTGCCCTCTCTCTCACACCCACCTCATGCACCGACACCACCGACACACAAACAAAATATCACACACAGTCACTCTCTCTCTCTCTCTCGCTGTCTCAGTCTCAGTCTCAGTCTCAAATCAACGTAAGCCTTGTCTACTTTGTAAGATTGAGCTCTCAAATTTGCGTATTTGAGTAAGTGTTTTTGTTGCCTGGAGTTCATTATTTTACCATATTTGGCATTAATTTGACAGGGTTGGATTCTAGTGATGCTTGTAATGAGAACAAAGTTGTTGCTGGTCCTTTCTATGGGCTTCAAAATGAGACAATCATAGATATTGCTGACTCTGGGAGAGAGTATTACACATTCTGGTCTTTTTTTTTTACAACTTTTCAGAGTAAGCTGGTATGCAATTCATGACATAAGACATAAAATATGATTTTGAGATTTTATACTCCTTTAAATGATTTTCATGCTAATTTTTAAGAAATTGTAAGATTGATTTTCCTTTGGTTGCATTCCCTATAAATTTCACTTGACGGTGTTTTTTCCTGTCAACCTTGTGTGAACTATTTTCTTGAAATTTGTCAGTACTTGGGTAGCTGGTCACTGTTATTGGGTCCGATTTTAACCAAAAGATCGTCTGAAAATTTTTATTTGTCTGGAAATTGCCAATGTTCTTTGGGCCAAATGGAACCCATATAAGTATGGGTGGTGAGTGAGGTTGGGGGTTCAAATCCCTTTGGGTGTATGAGTAACTTACCAAGAAAAAAAATAATTCTGGAAATTGTTATCTGGTTTTGACATTTCAAATTGAATTGGAATTCAGTACCCTCATAAACTGTACATATGCATGGTTTTGAAACGTTTAGTGTAGATTTCTTCTGTAGTTCCTTATTAATTTCTGTTTGTGGTCATTAAATTCTTTCTGAATTAGAATTTCAATATATAACGGTGCTTTTGTTCCGTCGGGAGAATTGTTCTATGCTTATTGTAATCAGATAATTCAGATACTGATGCTTTATTATTTGATGCAGCCAGTGAAAATAATTGATCCCCACTTGGTTTCATCGTTTTTTGACGATTACAAGAGGGTGTATTTGCATGCTACAACAGTTAGAAAATAGACGTGCCTGGGTTGCTGAGTGTTCTTTGAATATCCAAGTAACAACGGGAGTTAAGGGAAACATTTGTTTAGTAGGGCATCTTCGGACCAACACTTGTCATTCCCTGCTGGATCACATGTGCAATATACATTCCTGAGGTCAGTGATAGCATTCATTCTTATGAGAATTTTGTGAAGAATATTCTTCTTTCAGCTTGCCTCTTTCTTAAGAAATTCAAAATTTAAGATTCTCTTCTTTTACTAAGAAGTTTCCAACCATTAAGAGCAAACTTCATAGTATCTCTAGCACAATTTTAAGTCTTTGCTCCGTTGGATTCTCCCCAACCACCCCCCCCCCCCCCCCCCACGTGGAAAGAAAGAAAAACAAGATTAGACCGGCTTGGGGTTGAAGTTAAGGAACTAGGCTATGTGAGCTATCTACGTCCTTCCCAATTGAGATGAAGAAGACTTATTCTAGCATCTTATGCAACCTTTAATACTTATCATGGCAGTCTGTTTATTAATAACCATGTCTCTTTTGGTGTTAATACATTCCTCCTAATGCTTCTAACACTTGATATACCCTCCCTTTTTTACTCAATTACTTGTTCTTCTTCTTTCAGCTAAAGGATTGCTTTTGTTTCTACTCATTAAATATGCTCTTAGGTTTTTTTTTATTTTTATTTTTTACTTTTTTTTTTTGAGAAAGAAGGTCTTATCTATTTGATGTATAGAATTTAATTTGGTGACGGTGGTTCACCTTGTTTTATATATATATATATATATATATATATATGGGCAAGACTTAGGTACAGTATTTAGGTGTTATTCTTTGGGTTCTCCTTTTAAGATTATGCCATGTGGATTTTTTCTTATGGGATGAAAGTGTATTTTTTAGTAAAGTAGCCTCATGGCTGAATCTTAAGAGGGGAGTTGTTAGTAAGAGAAACGAAAACATATATTTACGGGCATTTAGAGTGAGTTTAGAAATTGTAAGATGAGGAGATAACCGGCAAAGGATATTCATGATCTTCTGCCACTGGAGTGGTCTCAAATTAATTAATACATTAAACAATGGTTTCATTGTTAGTTTCTCTAGGAACCAGCAGTGATTGCCATGAGGCTGTGCGCACTGCACTTGTTGGGTCAGAATCCTACTAACTCAACCATAGAAGGTCATTGAGTGAGTCAGAGGGACTTAAGGAACAACACTTAAAGTACTGTACCTAAGTTTTGTCCTATATATTTTTTTTTGATAAGTAAGAATGATATGTATACGAAGGGCTACTCTATGCATGAAAAGCATAGGGCAAACCCAGAGAATACAAGAAGAGAAAACAGAGCGGAGGAAAAGGAACTAGAGTACAAAAAGAAATTACAAAAGAGAAAGAGAACAAAGAAAAGAAGGGAGAGAATCACTAGTCACGAGTCCCCAAGCTCGAGACCAATCAAAGAGAGTCCCACTAAAAGAAGCAAGAATTTGATCCCCAGAACTATCCAAATCCTCAAAAATCCGCCGGTTCCGTTCCTTCCAAATACACCAAACTATGCACAACGGAACTAAGTTCCAAATCTGGGATGAGAACTTCCCCAACCAATTCCACCAACCAAAAAGCAAATCTGGGATCGATCTAGGAACAACCCAAGTCACACCAAAGGATATCCAGGCAAAGCTCCACAACCGATGTGCCGTCTCACAATGGAGGAGTAAATGGTCTACCGTCTCACCACACTGGCGGCACATAAAACACTAGTCTACAAAGACCAGTTTCCTCAACCTCAAGTTATCACCTGTTAGGATCTTATTCCAAGCTACACACCAAATGAAAAAAGAACCCGTCTAGGAGCCTTAACTCTCCATATACCTTTCCAAGGAAAGACAATTGAGGGAGGATTCCGCAATTTGTTATAATACGACCGGGTGTTAAACTCCCCATTAGGTTTCAACTTCCATCTCATCCGGTCTCCAACATCCAGAGGAAGGGTAATAGCTCCCAAAGTGCAAAGGAAACGCAGCCCTTCATCCAACTCCCACTCATTAAGATCACGAATGAGACGAACATCCCAGATTCTCCTATTCTCCGCCCCTTGCCTCGACAGAGAGGCTTCAACAGAAGCCTCCTTATCAAGGGCAATACCATACAGCCTTAGGAAAGCCAGACAGAGAGGTTGATCCTCATACCACCCATCCTGCCAAAATCTCACTTTTTTCCCCAACCCTACCACAAACCGACAATTATTGCTAAAATCCTCCCATCCCATTTGAATACCTCTCCACAGACAACATCCATGAGCTCCCCTGCCTAGCTTTGAGGTCCAACCTCCCCATTCTTCCCCATATTTTGAAGCTACCACCCTTTTCCATAACCGATCCTCTTCCTTCCCAAACTGCCACAACCATTTCCCCAATAAGGCCTTATTGAAAGTAGTAATTTTTCTTATCCCCAAGCCACCGTTAGCTATAGGCGCACAAACTTTATCCCATCCTACCAGATGAATCTTGCTATCACCCCAAAGGAAATCCTTGTGCAACTTTTCAATTTTCTTAGCCACATAAGTAGGAATAGTGAACAGAGATAGAAAGTAGGTAGGGAGACTAGAGAGCGTACTCTTGAGTAACATCAAACAATCCCCTTTAGACAAATACAACTTCTTCCACCCTGCTAATTTCCTCTCAAATTTTTCCAGAATGGGGTTCTAGATTGAGGGGGAATTATACGGCGCCCCCAAAGGCATGCCAAGATAAGACATAGGCAGAGTTCCAACTCTACAACCCAAAATTTCGGCCAGGGCATGCACATCGTCAACTTCCCCTAACGGAACCATTTCACTCTTGTGCACATTGACCTTCAAATCTGTTACCACCTGAAAGCTGAGTAACAGCAACCGAATATGAAGAATTTGCTCCATATCTGCATCACAAAATAGGATAGTATCATCTGCAAACAAAAGATGTGAAACACTTTCCCCGCCACCCCTACCCAGAGAGAGAGAGAGAGAGAGAGAGAGGGGGTTCAAGTTAGAGTTACACATTTTTGTAGCCATTTATTTTCATAAGATCTAAGGGAGAAAAAGATACCACTTAATATGCCATTAATATAGAGTTATCGATTGCCACATTAGCTAACTTTCCTTAAAAACCCACCCACATTCACTGTACCTAACTCTTAATCTTTTTCCTTTTAAAAAAATAAAATTGATGATGGAAAATGATATTTTCTTAATATTGTTCATACTTCCTTAACTATCTCTCATATATCGAATTTCTCATAGATTTTGCTATTGAGGGAGGTTATTTAGTAATCCATTAATAATGATCCCTCCCCCCACTGTCTCTGATCATAGCAGTACCAGTTAGTCAATCTCATTCTATAGAATTTGTAACATGGGATCCTTACTAAGGCAGAGCTCTTTTGAACATTTAATATTGCATGGCCATGTAGTAAATTGTGTAAAGAAATAAAGGCAATAAGTGAGAAATTTATCAAAATTAAACACAGAATTGCATCATCAACAAAGTCTTGACCAAGTAACAATTATTAGCTGCAATTTTCAGTATCCAAAGAGGATGAAACACAACAAAATCAAATAGGGACACAAGTGCAACTCAGGTTGAATTAAGGTTTTGTATTTTTATTTGTGTAATAACCTCCCTCAATAGCAAAATCTACCAGAAATTCAATATGTGAGAGATAGTTATGGAAGTATGAACAATATTATGAAAATATCATTTTCCTTCATTGTTAAAAAAAAAAAAAAAAAAAAAAAAGGAAAATGATTAAGTATTGGGAACCGTGAATGGATGGGATTTTTTAAGGAAAATTAGCTAATGTGGCAATTAATAACTCTATATTAATGATATGTTAAGTGGTGTTTTTTTTCACCCTTAGATGTTATGAAAATTAGTAGCTATAAAAAGGTATAACTTGAACCCATCTCATATATATATATATATATATATATATATATATATTTATATACACACATACATACATATCTGTCAACCACCAGATTTTTGCTAGAGCACGTCATAAAGCTGAACCTTTTAAAAATTTTTTTTTTTTGGTAAAAAGCTGAACTATTTTTGGCCTCTGCGGTTTTCCTTGTTAGTCTGTGTGTAGACTAGACTGTCTATGACACTCATATCTTCCTCTTATAATTCAGTAAAGTAAAATTAGATTTTTTTTCCTTCTCAATATCTTACAAAATCATACAATGATATTGTACATTTAGGTAATGAATTTCCTCCTCAATTCATTTCATTGATATAGTACATTACCATTAAAGAAAGGTGAAAGCATAAAATAACCCCTCCTCCCCCAAGTTAATAAATTGCATACTGTGCCCAAGGAATATGGCCTTCATTACTTATCTGTGCCTTGAATTATCCAAAATGGTGTCTAGAGATGTGTAATTTCTGATTACTGAGCTTTTGGTGCATCTGATTATTATGGATTCAAATATCCTCAATTCCCATTAGGAGGTCGAACCAAGGACCTATGGAAGTTGGGGTAGCCCTGTCCCCATGGGCATTGTTATCTAGTTTTAGGCTCCAAATACTTCTGTTGTAGGTTATAATGGAATGAATTTGCAGCTTTTTTTCTACAATCCTGACTTATGGTGGCTGAACAGTATGGGAAAACAGTCCTTGTACAATGTTCATATAACGGTTGATGTAAAGTTATATGGAGAATTTGATGCTTGGAGCCATCTATTTGGCTTCCGAAAAATTGAGAGCCATATTGATAGTGCCACAGGTGGAAGGTATTGCTTTATATGCCTTCTAGAACATTTTACTTAAGTTTTTATTTTGATATTATGATATGTAGTCTATAAATTTTTGATTTAAGGGTTGTTCAAGGTCAACAGACAGCCTTTCATTATCAGTGGTGGTAATTGGATATTGTGAGATGGGTTACTGTGTCTTTCAAGGGAACGTTACGAAATAGACATCAAGTTTCATGGCGATTTGCATTTTAATATGACTCACTGTTGGGATGGTGGATTGGCTGAGAGGACAGAATTTTATCATTATTGTGATATTTATGGACTTTTTTGGTGATCTCTCTCTCTCTCTCTCCTATGTGTGTGTGTGATCAATTATAGAGTGTGTATAGAAATAGAAATATAGAACAAACAACCACACAGGGAACAGAGAGATAGAGACTTAAGTGGTTCAGATTTAGACATATGTCCAAAGGCAGGCATTGAGAAGAAAAATTTACTAGCAAACGTGGCTACAATAGTTGCACAAAACTAAACCCCATATACACCCAATGAGCTCTTTCTTACTAATAACAAAGATTATGGCTACAAAGTTGGTTTGGTGACTTTTTGTGGAGATTACCCAACCAAATAGGACTAGGCAGTACTATTTGCTTTCTCGTACACAACCAACAAGAAGATGAAAAACAAACCATACCAAAGTCAGCAACTGTTCTTAGTGCACATGTAAGGGTTGAGTTCCACATTGAGAGAAAAAGTAAGGAAAGTGAGAAGTTGATGGATAGTTGGGTCTAAACCATTTGGCTTAAGCTGTTTGAGTGGTACCTCAATATATATCTATAGGCTCTTGTTGGACCCTAGTGACACTTTTGAACCCAAAAAATTGGTATTAGAGTTATGGTTCAACTTTTGGTTTGAAATTTTAAATGTTTGTTATCTATCATTTTTTTTTTTGAATGAGTATCTTGGTGTTGATGTGGTTGGTGTGAATTTGGTTATTGCTGCATTTGATGCAACTCTTGTATGCACAATCTGGATTTGCTAATGACTCACATGCAGTGGGAGGCTAGGTTGATGTGGTAGAGGCTCACATGGGAGGGAGAGGTCTATTGTGAGTGCATGTGTGAGGGTTGAGTCCCATATAGAGAAAAAGTAAAGAAAATGAAGAGTTGATATATATAGTTGGGTGCAAACCTATTGGATGAAGCTTTTGAGATAGAATGATGTCCCTATATGTATATCAATGGGAGGTTGGTGGGTTAGTAAAATTGGGACAAATCCTGGAACATCAAAGATTTTAGATTCACCAAAATTTGTATGCTTTTTACTGAGAGTATCGTCACGGGATGATTGCAGCGTAAGATGCTGGGAATGCCAAGAAAGTGTTGTAGAATAAGTTTTATAATTAAAAAAAGCTTAAGTTATTGGGATATGGTAAATTTAATCATTTAACTACATATATCTAACACTCATGTGTGGGCTCAAACTCCCTTTTATAAGGTGAGACCCAACAAATGAGATTTTAAATGGAAGGTTGAGTGGAGGGGTAGGGATCAAACTCAAAACCTTCCGCTCTGATACTAAGTTAAATTATCGACTCTCAAAAGCAAGCTATTGGGATATGGTAAATTTAATCATTTAACCATATACTTTTAACAAAGCTAGCAACTATAATCTGCAGTACTTTCCCATTAATGATGGTGTTCTTGTAACCATATAAATTGATGATATGTTAATCACTGAAATCAGTCCCATTATGAAAGTTACCATAAATTGTGGCATTGTTGATTTTATAATGCTTTTGAAACTTATTAGGGTATTTATATTCTTTGACCTAAATTGTCCAGAGTACTAACATAGTGGCAATAGCGTGTCACAAGCAAAATTTATTTCCTTTCTTCTAATTGTCAAAATTTGATTTTAAAACAAGCATAACTGATGTTATAAGAGCAAGTTAATACATGAGCAAGCCTATGCTTGCAAGAAAATTCTTTATTTTCTTTGGTACAACTCAGCACTTCTTGATTTCTAATTTCTCAGGTCAGCTACATGGATTATGACTACCATCATTATCATTTGACCTTGATCTCTATTTCAGGCTATACACTCTAGTTAGACATTTTTTTTTCTTTTCTATTCTGACTGCCTCTGCCTTAGACCTAATATATTTCTAGGCCCCTCTTGTTCTCGAATGCTTTGAAATATAAATAAAGAACTCCTTACTAGTCAGCTCAGTGGTTTTTGTTTACATATTTAAAAATTGTCTTAATCAAATTGTCTGTATCTTCTCCTCAAAGCTACGTCTAGATTTTGGTGAATACATTTATTTTGTATTCTATCTTGTATTGCCATTATTAATGATTTAACTTAATTACTTAGGATAATGGCTTTTTTGAGTTCAGTTGTATTTTTTAATTGCCATTAACCTATTTCAGCATCACTTTTTTCAAAGAAGTTATTTGACATTGTCTGCTGTTTGGTATATTGCAGTTGGAGCCTTTGGTTCTTTTAATTTTGGTACACTTGGTTATTTAGTAACTGAAGTTTTAAAATGTTCCTACCAGAGTGAATTTTGCATTGCATTATTTTGAATGATTTGTTCTCCTGAGATTCAAGCCTGTCTACAGGGTCAAATATGACTCAAGGCTAACCAAACCTAAGGATTCTAATACTCTTTGGGTAGGTGAAAATGAGCAAGTTCCACCAGATGACATCAAAAAAGCTTTAAAACATGACCTGAGACTCCATCCTTATTTCGAAAACTACAATGAAATCAGCAAATCTTCTGAAGATTTATCTGTAGTGTCAAAAGATCCTAGCCAATATTTTGATGGGAAATGTGTTTACATCCAAGGATCCTTGTGGGATGAATTTGCAAATGTAAGGGGGGCTTTACTGATGGCCCTTATGAAATCCGAAATCCTGAAGCATTTTTTAAAAATTATTTTTCCAGCCTTGGATTCAATCCTGAGGTTGGTTCTGTCGGGATGGCTGTTGCATATACTATCAGAGCAACAGTGTCTCAAGAAGGCTGGCAGATTCTGTTGTTTAAGCAACTTCCTAGTGGGCACATGGAAGAAGTTCCAAACCCCATATGGGAATAACATAAATGCATTCCCTATTCAAAGCCAAAAAACAGTGTTGATCAGATTGAGCTTTATGGAACCCCAAAGGATCTTGATGATTTTTGTTTAGAGGTAAACCAAAATTTTCTCTAGCTATTCTAGATGCCTATTGCATTTTTTTTTTTATTAATTTTTTTTTTGTGGTGACCTAACTTGAAATGATCATCAAGCTTAACTGGCTAACTACATTCAATTTAGAGCTCTGCTGGAGGGCAGGACTTCCAGTAAATACACTAGTCCTGATTTGGACGGCACAGAACCCTTGGACTGGTCTGAGTGACCAGTTAAGTGATCATCTCCTACACCAAACGGCAGGTTTATATGGCTGTCGCTATGCTGCAGAACCAATCCATGTCTAGCTGAATCTGGCTAACATATTTTATAGAGGTAATTTCTACACTAGTAAGAGTTATAACTTATGAGTTTGAATTGGATTTTGAGATTCAATGACTATTTAATATCTGATGAAATGTTTTCATAGAACACGTATTGAGCCTGAATAATCTTTTGAATTCAATAAATAAAATTGATATATATATTTTTTTTGACAGAACAAAAAATAAAACGTTAAAAAAAATATAGTAAAAATGCTCATACCTGATTTTCTTTTTGTTTTTGTATGTGTGGGTTGACTAGACCAGGGGGTGGCTGAAATGCTTAAATTTTTGTTTCTTAAACCAAATAATTTTTCAGAAGGGAGCACATATGAAACTAATGCATTTTACTCAAAGACATTCTTTGTACTTGATGCTATTTAAAACGGTCCCATTCTTCACAATTGTTTTCTGGTCCTGCCATCAGCAAGTTGTCAATACTACGTCTGAGGAACTGTCTAACATAGCTATTGAAGCCTCAGTCTGGGATCTAGAAGGTACATTTCCGTACTACAAAGTTTTTGAAAATCTCTTTGCTCCAGTCAAAAAAACAGTACCCAAAGTCTAAAAACCCAACGCTGGTCTACTTCCTTCTCCTCAAACTCTACCACACATCAGTCTATGGTATTTATTTGGTGGAGATTAGAAGCTGCTGGAGCCATACAGAATGAAAAACATAACCCTCAAGATTACATCCAAGGTTTTCATCGAAGGGTTCACTCCTAAAATTGAAATGCACGTTGAAAATGTGGCCAAGAAAGCCGACTTTAACAGATTAACCTATATGAACAAATAACGAAAGAACTTTTTATTACGTTATTCCCGTTAAGATCACTTTTAAGATAAGACTAAGCTCCATTCAAGGAGAGTATGAAAGAAAAAAGTACTTTATATCAAGGATTGACCGTTCGAGAATTCTTCCTGTTCATTACTCAGACAACTAGTTCTCGCTGGTGTCCAGTGAGGTTATTCCCATTAAGATCACTTTTAAGGTCCCTCCAGGTGTCATGCCTCGAGTTTCACTTCATGGCTGGAATTACCATGACTGTCCATTGAGTTGGGTAAAGAATACACTTTTAATGTTTGTTTGCAACCTTGTGGAAGTATAAAATCTATTGAGGTCAAGTTTTATAGAGGAAATATTTATCACAAGTTCCTGGAATGCTGGAAATTAATTTCCAACTCTTACATACTTAATTGTCCTTTTTTGCACTGAGAAACATTTTTTACTTAAAAGTTTCACCTGTGATACTAGGAATGAAGCAGCTAAATAAATTGAGAGAATCTTCTATATTTCTGCCAATGTTATTTAGTTCTTCTTAGGTGAAATACCTTCAAATTTTTAATATATGGTGTTGACTCCGTGTGTAAATAATTTGCAGATATGGACCTTTTTATCACTTGCTTGCTTTTTATGTGTGTGCTTTCTTAGTACTTTATGTCTTGATTAAGGGAGTGATGGAATGAAAGAAAGATACAGAAATGAAGGGTGTTTATTCAATTAAAAAAAAGGGGTAAGGGATGAGTGAAAGAAATGCAAATGAATTCAGTTTGTTTAGCAAGCGGGGAATTGGACTTTGAATTTGGATGCTTTGAAATCTAAAGTATAAAATTCTATTTAATTTTTGAATTATCCTTTTTTGTTAACATAAACAATAGAAATCAATATTAGAAATTTCAAAAGTAAATTTTTTAGTTAATTCCAACTCAAAATTCATCATCTAAATGTAACAAAAGAGATAAAATTTTATTTATCCTAGATAGAGATGCATAAGGAAATCTCATAAATGAATGAGAAAAATTAATTTTAGTATGGAAACGTTTGGAAACACAAAAGAAAAAGAGAAAAAAAAAAAAAGGAGGAAAAGAAATTGGAAATGTTACTATGAAGATTTAACTCCAAGTTGGCAAGGAAGCATAAGTGCCTTGCTTGCTTCTTTTGTTCCTTCTTTCTTTTGTTTTCTTTTGTGTTGGAGAAGGTATATCTTCTTTGGCACAATGGCTTGATAATCCTATAAATATAGTAGAACTTATAATGGGTTTTCATATAAACTTAGCCTTAAAAAATTTGATACAAAAAATAACTTGGAAGCTTCCCAAGGTGTGTTTTAAAGCCAAAATTGGATTCTTCTTGTTGTAAGTTTTTATAGTTGCTTACATAAATTTGTTCATATGTATGTATGTTTTTGTATTGGTATTCATAAACAATAGTTACTTTGTTTACTTTAAATTTGTCATATTAATGTTAAACACAGTAATATTATATTTCTCTTGTTGCTATATTTTTATGAGATATATTACTCTAAATGGTTTGGTTTATGTTATATTTGATGCAATTTTGATAAATAGTATATCACTCAATTTTGAAGAATATCTACCAGTACCACCGAGCTAAAAAAACACTAGGCAAAATATTAATATACATAAATGTTAAGGGAGTGACAGACTCAGCATTAAAAAATAAAAAAATATTTGTTAAATGAAAAAGCCATAATGTTGTATTTTTTTTATTTTCTAATTGGATTAATAGAACCAAGCTCGTATGAGGTTTACGTAAAGCTTTAAAAGGCTTTACTATTTCATTTTTTATCCCCATACCACCTTTACTACTAAATTTTCTCCCGGTGATTTTGTTGGATTAGCTTTATTGTTATGAGTTATAATGGGTAACCTAGATTAAGTAAAAGCTTGCGTAAAGAAATTACAATATATAAATATGAAGGCAAACTTAGTTGCACTAATTACTTATATATTGAATAAAGGCAAACATAGATATGTGGTAGATGATTTTAAATAAATGATGACGATTGACATAAACAAGAGGAAAAAAAAAAGTAAAAACCTAATTATATTTTTCTAATAACAAAAATGGAGGATCAATTAAAAAAATAGTTTGAATTTTTGTTGTGCAATCATTGTTATGATTTTATTTCTAACTTTTAGATGCATTCCGTTTTTTTTTTTTTTTAATCGCGTTTATTTTTAATGAAATCAAGTAAAGTAATTCCAGTTTACACGATACTTCTATGCTTTCCTAAACAAGAAAAAATCACTTTAATTTTTAATGAAATTCAATAAAAAGAATTCCAATCCATACAGTAGTTTTTAAGCCTTTCAGTGTTCACATTAAAAAATTAAAAATACCCGGTACCCCCAACAAAAATGAATACCCACGGGCCACACCCAAGCCCAAAGCCTTTAAAGAACATTCACGATCAAATCTCCCTACCAAAACCACACCTTCTTACAAATCCCTCCTATTTTTTTTTTTGTTTGTTTACTTTTACTTTTTACAATTCTAAAATTCATTCACGCATAATCACGTTTATTCAACTCTAAAACCCACCAACAGAAAAAGATGGAGCAGCAGAAGAAGAAGTGGGAGCAGCAGCAGCAGGAGCAGCAGGAGCAGCAGCTGCAGCAGGAGTTGCAGCAGGAGCTGCGGCAGCAGGAGCAGGAGCTGCGGCAGCAGGAGCAGGAGCTGCGGGAGCAGGAGCAGGAGCAGGAGCAGGAGCAGTGGCTGCAGTGGCCGCTGCGGCAGCAGCGGCCGCTGCTGCAGCCGCAGCTGCAGCGGCTGCAGCGGCAGCAGCAGCGGCTGCAGCGGCAGCAGCAGCAGCAGCAACAGCGGCTGCAGCAGCAGCAGCGGCAGCCACGGCTGCCGTGGCTGCTGCAGTTGGAGCAGCGGCAGCGGCAGCGGCAGCAGCAGCTGGAGCAACAACGGCAGCTGGAGATGTGGAAGCGGCAGCAGCAGAAGCGGGGGCTGGTGCAGGAGCTGGTGCAGGAGCTGGTGCAGGAGCTGGTGCTGCCGCCGCTGCCGCCGCTGCCGCCGCTGCTGCAGCAGCTATGGCAGTTGCAGCTGGAGCTGCAGCGGCAGCTACGGCAGTTGCAGTTGGAGCTGCAGCGGCAGCTGCAGCAGCCGCACAAGCAACTTCTACATTTTTGCGATTCAAAGCATCCCTTGGTCTTCATTCCAGACTACAGAGGTGGAGCTACTTGTTGTGGGTGCCAAGAATCAGTTTATGGTCCTAGCTACTGGTGTTCAAGAGATGGATGCTCGGGATACTTTCATCATAAATCATGTGCAGAACTGCCCCTTGGATTGCACCATCCCTTGCACTCAATCCATCCTCTTATTCTCTCTCCCGAACAGATAGATTATGGCAAAGACATACAATTTAGCAATTGCGTACTCTGCAAAGAATATAAAGATGAATACGCTTATCGGTGTTCCCGCTGTGACTTCAACCTTCATGTCACATGCGCTGCTGTACCACTCATCATGGAAGCTGAATTCCATGACCACCCATTGATTCCCATTTGGAAGTCGTTCACGTTCACTTGCGACATTTGCGGCAAAGAAGGCAAAGGTACGCCTTACATGTGTCAACTATGCAGTTTCTGGGTTCATGGAAGATGTGCTTATCAGTTCCCACGCATAGTCAAAGTTGTGCGTCATAAGCACCTCCTCCACCTCACCTGTTCTTTTCTTGAATTCCATCAATCCGACTCCCGATTTTGTCAAATCTGTGTTCGAAAGGTGGATACGCACTATGGGTTTTACTATTGCTCTAGATGTGATTTTGCTGCCCACCTTGATTGTGCTATGGAAAACAAGGAGAACATAAATTTGCTAGAATATAAAGATGAGGATGAAGTTTTAGAGCTTAATGAATCGGTTGACTCAACAACTTACAGAGTCAAAAAATTCAATATGAGGGAGGATGGAACTAAGATAGCTACAGAAATCAAACATTTCAGTCATGAGCATGACTTAGAGCTTACTGATGAGGTTCTAAATAACCAAAAATGCGATGGGTGCGTAAGAGCCATTCTCCCTCCATTTTATAGTTGCATAAAGTGTAACTTCTTTCTTCATGAATCTTGTGCTAATTTACCAAAAAAAAAGCGACACCCACTTCATCAACACCCACTAACCCTGCACCCAATGGAACCAAGTGTGCATTTTTGGTGTCATGCCTGTCTTCATTCTTGCAATGGCTTCGCCTATCAGTGTGAGATATGCTGGTTTAGTCTTGATGTTCAATGTAGTATGATCTCAGAAATCCTTAACCACCCAGGTCATGAGCACCAACTTCTTCTCTCTAGCATTCCATTTGAACAGAATTGCAGTTGTTGTGCTTCTTCCATTCACCCAATATTCCGTTGTACCACTTGTGATTTTGCTTTGGACTTTAGATGTGCTACAATGCCACATTCTACAAGATACAAACAACATGAGCATCCCTTTGCTCTCAGTTATAGAGCTGAAGATGATTCTGGTGAATATTATTGCGATATTTGTGAAGAAGAACGGCGAGACTCAAAGTATTGGTTTTACTACTGTAAGGATTGCAGTTATCCTGCTCATCCAGATTGTATTATTGGGAAATACCCAAATTACAAGTTTGGAGGTGTTTACAAATTTGAACACTATCACTCACACCCTCTTACTTTCATTGAGGAAACTAAAGACTACCCTCGATGTAACAAATGTAATGGTTCTTGTGAAGAGTTGATCTATCAATGTGCCCAGTGTAATTTCTACATCCACAAGGATTGTTTATAAAAAGGATAAATGTGATGTTAATTTTTATTTTATACTACATGTAGTCCACATAAGTTTTGGTGCGTGGAATTCCTCAGATGAAAATGCAGTAATTCTTTTGAATGCTTCTTGTTGGCATCATGGTTCAAATACAATGTAAATACATTGTACCAACTAATGCTTGTTTGTGTGTGCTTGTACCCTACCTTGTCGACTTCTGTTAGAAACAATAAGCTTGTTGATAATAGAAATTTTTAGTTTTCAATGTTTTATGGTTGTACATTGTTTAGCAATGGAAGTTGGATTTCAGTGTAGAACATAAAGTTCAAGGTTAATGATAAAAGGGCAAATTTCTGGTATCTCATATCAGCTGTGTATGACTACTTTTCCCTCTATTTTCTATTTCTATGCAATTTCGATTGCATTCATTTTTCTTGAGCTAACATTAATTGTCTATGTCTTCTTCTTGTGCATTAGGTGAGCATCCGTTATTTTGGAGAGGGAAATGAACAATTAGAGTCAAATCATGAATGCAAAGATTCAATAGCATTTTAAGTTATTATAGATTTACATGTTTCTCAACAACTTTTATGTCATTAGTTTTAGTCATTGATATTATTACTAGGCAAAAACATCATCGGTCCTTACATTTTTGTAGCAGTCAATTTAGTCCCTATTATTTTCAACTTAGAGTCAATTTGGTCTTTACCGTTAACTTACTAATGGAAAATGCATATATGACCGATGGTGTGCTTTGTCGGCGTACATGTGGCAAAATATATATATAAAATCAAATATTTAACATTTAATATGCCATGTAAGCATTTCGATAACAACAGGAAAAAGCCATGTCAAACCAAAAACTAATTTGGAAAAATTAATTTAAAAAAAAAAAAGAAAACATTTTTGTTTAGATCCTCAATTTCTTTAATTTTCTTGTGTATTTTTGCACTTTCTTAGCTACCAAACATAGCCAAATAATACACCAATCTGAAAATTCCAACCAAAATAAAATAGGCGAGGACAATAACAACTGCATTATTCACGGTTTTTCCCAGGCAGGCTTTGGCTATCTCATGCATCTTTATTAGGACCATGGATGAGATTTCCTCAGTAGCAAAGTGCTTCTCTTCGGCTTTATAGTTCACCACAATCATAGGCTTGTCACCAGGACCTTCATTAACCTTGAGTGGCCATAAGTTGAAATCAGTTTGAACCATGAGATCACTAAATCTCTTACCAATCAATCGCTTTGCATCTGCAATATAATACCCTATTAAACATGAGGTTGCTAGAGTGGCCATGGAGGCCCGATTACAGGTCTGGGTTGTGTGAGTTAGAGCGTAAGAGAAAGTGAGATAGAGAGAGTGATAGAGTGAGAGAGAAAGAGAGGTTTGCTGAGAGAGCTTCAGGGTGAGAAGAAACGAAGGGAAAGGCCATGGAGGTCAAGGTTTAGTCAAAGAGAGAGAGGGAGGAGATTTCTAGAAGATGGGGATTTTATTTTGGTTGGAATTTTCAGATTGGAGTATTGTTTGGCTGTGTTTGGTAGCTAAGAAAGTGCTAGAATACACAAGAAAATTAAACAAATTGAGGATTTAAAAAAAAATGTTTTCTTTATTTTTTTAAATTAATTTTTCCAGTTTATTTTTTGGTTTGACATGGGCTTTTCTATTGATATTAAAATGCTTATGTGGCCTTTTAAATGTTAAATATTTGATTTTATATATTTTTTTTCCACGTGTATGCCAACAAAGCACACCGTTAGCCATATAGGCATTTTCTGTTAGAAAGTTAACGGTAGGGATCAAATTGACTGTTATAAAAATATTAGGACCAAATTGACTGTGACTCTAAAATGTAAAAATCAAAATGGTGTTTTTGCCTTAAATAAAAGATACCTTACCAAAAATTCAAAAAAAAAAAAAATCCTTTTTGATTACCTCTATATAAATATAAATATATATATATATATATATATATGATTATGATCGTTGTGTTTAGGCATGGTGAAAGCTTGACTATTTATAGGTGCATTGCTCTTACTCAAGATTATCAGGAATTATAACTCAATTATTTACATATATATTATACTTGTTATTGTCGTGGTGAGAGTTTCTAAACTTAAAATTTAAGAGTTAGAATTCAAGCCACTAACAATCTATTAACAAATTGAAACACCCACACATTATAATTAATTTACAAACCCATTTTAATACAAATAAGTAGCATAATTATAAGAATTTTTATTTTACATGTTATTTATCAATTGATTTTTTTTTTTGATAAATTGATAGTTACAACAAGGACAAAGTATAGTTACAAAATTGATTATAGCTTAGGATTACAACCGTACACAATATTTTTTTATTGGAGGTGAATTATTTTGATAAGTCCACCATTTGATTACATCTTCCTTTTATATCTTTCATACTTGCAAAATTTATAGAAAATTAAATATTAATAGCTATGTCATCAATAAATGATTTAAATTGCAAATTTTCGTATTTTAAAATTATGTATAAAATATAAGCTTATAGATCATATTATAAATAATATCTTATTGACATAAAATTTGAGATATGTATTGAGCAAGAAAGCACATGTGCGGCTCCAGGGGTGCCATACCCAAGGCTGACTTGCACCGACGCGACTACACGCGCATCCATGACAACTTCTTTTTCTTTTTTGTTCTCCGATTCGAGCCAATACCGATTCGGTTTGAAATGGACTAAAACAGGCACCGAATCAGTCCGTTTTGGTAAATACTAGTCATAATTTAAGATTCAGCCGATATGAAGTTTTTACTTTAAAAAAAAAATCTTAAAATTGAAATGAATCTGTATTCTATAGAATCTATACACCTAAAAACCTCAAAAGGGAAAAAAGAAAAGAAAAGAAATGAACAAACATACCTTGTACAATTACAACAACCAAAAAAAATAAAGTCTCAGTGAGAAGTGGAGAAGATGCATTGTTAGTGGGTAGTTTGGGTTTATTGGGTTGAAGAAGCAAAGAAGTTACGAAGAAAGAGGAAGACAAAAAGAATATAAAAGATAAAAGTGGCATAAAGATGTGATGAAATTAAAAGTGGGAAGTGTAGAAATCAAGGTAGAAGACGTGTGGATGACAAAAAACAAAGGGAAAAAATTAAAAGTAAAAAGAAAATGAAATATGGCTTGGAAATAGAGTTAGTTGGGCAATGTGTTTAGCTGAAATGATGAAGCAATTGTCCACCTTATTTTAATGGGTAAATTGCAAATTACACCCCTAAAATTTGGGGGTGTTTAAATTTTATACCCTAAAGTTTCAAACTTTGGATTTTACCTTCAAAAGTTTGGAGTGATACCGTCCGATTCGGGCCGATACCGTCCGATTTGGGCCGATACCGTCTGATTCGGTCTGAAATGGACTGAAATAGGCTCCAAATCAGTCCGTTTTGGTAAATACTAGTCGAAATTTAAGATTTAGCTGGCATAAAGTTTTTACTTAAAAAAAAAAAAATTCTTAAAACTGAAATGAATCTGTATTCTATAGAATCTATACACCTAAAAACCTCAAAAGGGAAAAAAGAAAAGAAAAGAAATGAACAAACGTACCTGTACAATTACAACAACCAAAAAAAATAAAGTCTCGGTGAGAAGTGGAGAAGATGCATTGTTACTGGGTAGTTTGGGTTTATTGGGTTGAAGAAGCAAAGATCTTACGAAGAAAGAGGAAGACAAAAAGAATATAAAAGATAAAGTGGCATAAAGATGTGATGAAATTAAAAGTGGGAAGTGTAGAAATCAAGGTAGAAGACGTGTGGATGACAAAAAAAAAAAAAAAAGGGAAAAATTAAAAATAAAAAGAAAATGAAATATGGCTTAGAAATAGAGTTGGTTGGGCAGTGTGTTTAGCTGAAATGATGAAGCAATTGTCCGCCTTATTTTAATGGGTAAATTACAAATTACACTCCTAAAATTTGGGGGTGTTTAAATTTTACACCCTGAAATTTCAAACTTTGGATTTTACCTTCAAAAATTTGGAGTGTTTGGAATTTACATTTTGAGGTTTCAAACTTTGGATTTTACTCCTTAAAGTTAGGGAGTGTTTGGATTATACACCTTAAAATTCTAAAACTTTAGGGTGTAAAATCCAAACACTCTCAAATTTTAGAAAGTAAAATCCAATCACCCCTAAAATATAGGAGGTAAAATCCAAATTCTGTGTGTGTATATATATATTTAATAATTTATTAACAAACATTTCCTGCCGCACTCGCACCCTATATTTTTAAAAATTGTCAAGTCATTGCATCGCACCCGCACCCGCACCCACACCCGAACCCAAATCCGCACCCTTGCTTCCTAGGTAGAGAGTGTAAATAATATGCAATTCAACAGTTAGATTTTCAAAATATACAGTAATGTATATTTTACAGGACAAATTTAACTACAAAATTAGCTGTAATAACTAAACTTTGTTCGTACAACAATTGGGGGGGGGGGGGGGGAATTTTTTTTTTGATGGGACTGGAGTGGGGGATTTGATCATTGTAAGAGGTTCCAGATGAGTTTCTCTTGCCATTTATCATTTACCATTAAAATGCACCAATATTCAACTTTTATTTTAGAGTATTCTCAAGTTTGTTTTTTGTTTGCTTTTATGTGATGAAAAGATAGAAATAATACCAGGCTGGCCCGATGCGTCAAATATTGGATAAGGATCATGTTTGCTTCAATCTTCTTTTTTATTTATTTATTTTTTTTTAATGTGAAAAGATACAAATCATACCTGGGCGGCCTGCCTGATGTCAAATATTGGATAAAGGTCATCTTTACAACTTGTTTTAGTTCAATCTATTCCTAATATCAATTGCTTAACTGTGATGCTATTTTCGAGTTAAAAAATAATGGATATGTTAAGTCATAAAATGAAAAATAAATCATAACCAATAGAATTTGTTTCATGTATGCGCCCATTTTTAGCATTACAAATTCTCCTTGAAATTGGCATTAGTCAATGTTAGGTTTTAAGACTTTAGGAACTAATGTATGAGAACTTTAATTTGTATATGTTGGCAAACCATGATCAAAACATTTTAGTCTACGTTCAAACTTGCTCAAAGTTTGGTTTAATGTAAGTTTGAAATCGAGTAATTGCTGGAAATTACTATTCAATTTCTACAAGGCTCGATCGATCGAAGATTAGACTCGATTGATCGAGAATCGTGGATTAGAAATTTTTGTAGAATTTTCAAACGTAGCCCAAGCCAACATGATGTGTAGGGTTAAGTCTTTCACTCCTAGTATAAAAGGAAAAACCCTAACTACATTTTAGAAGTCTTTGGCGTGTTGTGTGATTAATCTTTTGTGAGATCTGAGAAGTGTTTACCTTAGAACACATGCATAGTTCTACCAAGATCAGGATTCACATCAAGAATTGGTAGGTGATTCAATTGCTGCATAAAGAACTTTTAAGAAAATCTAAAACCTTTGAGTGGAGTCTCAAAGTCACAAGTAAGAGAACTTGTGGTTGCTGCAGATCAAGGAAAGAAGTAGTCTGTGGACTCGGAATTGTCACGTGATTGTGGTAGTAAGTTTTCTACACGAGGTAGCATAAGGATGTTAGTGGTCTAAGTCTTATTGTACAAACTTCAATTCTTTCATAGTAAATCTGTTTTTACCTTGATGATAGCTAGGTTTAATCTTCCCCAGATTTTTTACCGGTTTGGTTTTCTTGGGTCATCAAATCTTTGTGTTCTTTACTTTCCGTATTATATCTGTTTTACACATATTTGTTTAACGTAGACTTAAATAACAAACTTGTTAATCAACTTGGCTTAATATTAAGTTAAACATATTGTGTTAAGGGGTCTAAAACCTAACAGTCAACATAGTAAATCTTTTGCCAAGATGTTTGAATTTGAGAAAGAATTAGTCTCAAACGTGGAAAAAATAGATACGCCACACCCAAGTATATATATATATATATATATATATATATATATATATATATATATAACCTGCCAATAGCTTTTACTATTATATCACAACATAGAAAAAATTGTAAGAGTAAAAGTTTACAAAAAAAGAAAAGAAAAAAAGATGAGCTTAACTTGGTTCAACATGAAGTCATGGTTCTTGTGCTTTGTTTTTTTTTATAAGCATGGTGGTTCTGATCAACGGCGTCGCAGCTAGAAATATCATTAACGAAGATGGTAGCTATGTTCCTGTTCCAGCTAATTGGCCTTGATAGTAAGTTGCGTTAAATTTAATTGTAAAAGAATAATATTTTGGAATTTTAATGTCCTTGCCATTGCTCTTTTCTTCAAAGCATTGCTTAAACTAGTATTCTTCTTGGTATCTTCTTATCATCTTAGTATCTTCTTATCATCTTCAAAAATCCCAATGGCGGGGAAGGCTGTCGTCATTGCCATCGTCACCATCGCCGCCATGGCGGTGGAAATGGAGATAGCATGACAACAATTCATTCAACCTTGAGGCGCATGATTCAAAATTAGCATCAGCGTATCTTAGCTTACAATTAGCATGATTCATTAATTTGGGTTGAAATCAAGTGTCATTTAGTCTAGAAGAAAAAAATAATATTAACTAATTGCTGCTTCTCTTACTATGTTTCCAGGGGAGACTAATTCCATTTTTTATAAAATACTGCATACCCTTGCTTCTTTTTAACATATGAATTGTTTAGCGAAATCAAATTCATTTTATAAATTTGTAATTGTTAGAATTATATGGTTAAAATAATTAAATTTATCTTCTCTTAATAATTTAAACTTATAAAAGAATTGGTAATTTAACTATATAGTACTCAAGCGGTGGGGAACCAGCCTTCCATCTCCACGATACTTGTAGTTACGGTTGGACCAAATACACCATGTTATAATGACAAGTACATGGTATGATGCCTTACAGTAATTTAAGGTATGGAAATCTCGCTCTTAGATACTTGCAAGACTATTTGACATCAAATTTTTATTCCACAAACTTTATCATGGGTATAATAAACACAATATTATTTTCCACAAACTACTAGCCTAAAAATAGATCATAATAATTCTTATTTTTGTTAGAAATTTAAACATATATATATATATATATATATTTGGTTGTGGCCCTTAAAAATAATAACTTGTCACCAATTAAGATTGGTCATGACATGTTGGACTAGTATAATATCTCTTATGCACATTAATAACCAATGAGTTATTTTGTATGCTATCATTATTCACTTTCAAAATAATTTACACCAATACAGATCATAGATATGCTGTTATGAACATCATGCAAAACATTTTCGTGAAATCTGTGGGCAACAATATACCATGAGGTACATAACAATGTATTTGATACATATCTATATACTTCATTTGAAATTATATGTTGCTCTTATAAATTGACATATAATCATCTCCCAAATTACATAATTATATATACATATCTAGGTAATAGCATAAATTATAAAAATTTACGAATTTCTTATATGGTATAAATAGAATAAAAGATAACTTACCAAAAACTCAAAAAACAAAATTCTTTTTTGATTCTCTCTCTCTCTCTCTCTCTCTCTCTCTCTCTCTCTATATATATATATATATTATATATATATTATAATTTTTGTGTTTAGGCATGGTGAAAGTTAATTTGACAGTTTAATGGGAATTATAACTCATTTATTTACATAAACATTATACTTATTATTGTCAAGGTGAGAGTTTCTAAACTTAAAATTTGGGAGCTAGAATTCAAGCCGCTAGCGATATCCTAACAAATTGAAACTTTCCACACATTTTAATTAATTTACAAACCCATTTTAATACAAATAAATAGCACAAATATAAGAATTTTTATTTTACATGTTATTTATCAATTGATTTTTTTTTTTTCTTCATAAATTGATAGTTACAACAAGAAGGTAAGGGGTTTTTTTTTTTTTTTTGGGGGGGGATGGGACGGGGGAGGGGGGGGGGGGGGGGGGGGGGTTAATTATTGTAAGAGGTTCTAGATGAGTTAGTATCAAAGCCAAAATGCGTGCAATAGGTGGTTAAGTGGTTAAGTTTGTATAAATGAATTCCGTCTTTTAAACTCTCAGTTTTCTCTCCTCTGTAGTATATAAACACAGCTGGGCTCAATGGTGTAATCAATTAGCCATTTTATGAAATAAGAGAAATCTTTCTATTTTAGCTTTGTTCAGAGGGTTCAATATGAAGTCAGAGATCTTGTGCTTTGTTCTTATTATAAGCATGGTGATTCTGATCAATGGCGTTGCAGCTAGAAAAATCAATGAAGGGATCCTTGATCGATCCACGCAGCCGGATCAAGCTTTGCCGAGGAGGCCAGCTTAATATGAATTTTCTATGGTAAAAAAGTGGAAGTCTCATGGGATAAGTATGTCGTAGGAAATTACCCAAAAAAATTAAAAAATAAAACACAAAAATTATGGACTAATGTCTAAGGAGTCACAGGCTCATAGACTCGTAGTGCCTTACATGTACTGACCCACTGGCTACAGCATATAGGATCACATGGTATCCAGAACATATCTTTTCACGGATGTACTGTAAATTACAAATAGATTTCCAATATCTTAAGGTATATTTAGGATTCGCTTATTTTATTGAAATTAAAAACTTTTTTGTTGAAAGTATTGTAGATAAAGATAAAAGTTAGCTGAAATAGTACAGTGGGACTCATGAATAGTACCAAAAAGTGCAATGGGACTCATGAATAGTAGCAAAAATAAACTGAATAGTAAAATAAGCGGGCAAATTTCATTCATGCCAAACGCACACTTTCTAGTACCAAAAATCTAATTACAATGCAACTTCGTATATTATGTTGTATGCTATTGAAAAAATTAATTTATATATATTTTTTCAATTTCATGAGATTGTGCTAACCTTTTTTGGTTAATACTTAAAAATTTAATTTAATGGGTTTCGGTTAGCTTAACTGGTAAAATATATGATGGTTGTATAAGAAATCTAAAGAGCTACTATCAAGAGTGGATGACATAGGTGTGAGCACAACGAAAAATGAAGGCGCCACCTATTTATATAGTCTAGAAACCATGAATATAGCGTCTTTTCGAGAAAGGACCTTTGATCTTACTACTAGATTTTAGATTTAGAGTTTAGGTACGCTCTTGGGAAGGTGTTAGGCACCTAAGATCGCCCAACCCTAAGGTTGGCCTCCCATCGTTGTGTCTTATGCCTTAACCTCATTAAAAGCACTCTCAACACTTGCATCTATACTCACACACACACACTAGCATACATCTATACATACATTTATGGTATCTTTCATCCCAATACACACATACTTATCAATCCAAAACAAGAGAGAGCTAAGGCATAAAAGAAAACCCCTAGCATCTATCTAACATGTGAAAACTTATCATACATCTACAACAAGGCAGCAAACAAACATATTACAAAACCCTAATCACACATTTAAGCATGTTCTATCATATCATCAAGGTGAAACCCTAATACAATGCAGAGACATTATCAATGCATGACTTATCCTTTACTTACCTCTTAGCAGAATAGTACTTATGGCATCAATGCATGAACGTGTGTATGAATGGAATTAGTACTAAGAAACCCTAATCTACACATGTGATAACAATCAAATATGTTAAAAGGTAAACACATAAACTGAACAAAAGAAATAGATTAAAACAAAGATTAAAGGCAGAAAAGAAAAAGAAAAGTTTAAAAGGATACCTTAAAGCAAAAGCTTTTAGGCTTGATTTTTTACCGTTCCCTTCAGTCAAATCTGTCACAATTCAATAAAATAGTGATTAGCAATTTTAAACCCAAAGGATTAGGGCCAAAAAAGGTCTCAATCAAATAAAAATAACTTGAGGGTGTTTTATGAAAAACTCCCATTTGATTCATTATTTTCTAGTGACTCTTAGGTTTTTTGCATAGGATTTCTGTGTGTTTTGAAAATGTATCATGTAAAACTTTATATAGTGGAAAAAATGGAGCTTGGAATGACTTCCAGATGATGTGAGATTCGTTCCAAACTTCAGCCATTAAGGTAGAAAACTTGTCTTTCTTATATTTCTGAAACCCTAGCTGCGTACGCATGCTTTGGCTCGCGTATGCAGACCTTGACCTACGTGCACAGGCTGAGGGTTACTTTGGTCATTTTATTTCTAAAAATAGATTTTTTTGCTCATTTAAAAGGTTATTTTTTCTATTTTAACACTTCTCAAGTCAATTTAAAATCTGATTGGGCTCTAAACTGGCCTTGAGCTTTAGAGTTTGAGCATCATTAGGGAATGGGGGCCCAAGTCGTAAGAGGTACAAAATGTGTTATCTACAATAGGTTGAAACTCTCTAAAAAAACTTAATTTAAGAACATGCAATTCAATGGTTAGATTTTTAAAATTCATATTCAATATAAATATATATGAGGAGTTTAAAGGGTTTTTCTCCAAATTAGTTTAGAGAGAAATATCGTTCAAGTTTTGATATCATTTCTATAAGAAATATAAATAATTTTATTTTTTTTTATTTTAATTTTCCATAAAATATTTCCAAAAATATTTCTTAAATAAATACATTTAGGGTATCTGTTAACAAAATCATTTAAGATTTATGTTATCATTTATCCATCATGTTTCTGTTAATCTTTTTTTGTTTGCTAAGTTTGTTAAACCTATCTAGTTTGATTGGAAATTGGAATGTAATTCAACTTATTATCAAAAGAAAAATATAATTTTTTAAATAAGAAGTTTCAGAAGTAGCCAAATATATATATATATATATATATATGTATGTATGTATGTATATATAATTCTAGGAAGCCAATGAATTCCACATCTATTTTCACAACTATCCTATGTGGTAGGTTATGATTAGTTGTCGGTCATTTTTACATGAATCCACAAATTTTTTTTTCCCACAACTTACTGTCTGCTATATCAAATAGTTGTGAAAATGAATGTAAAATTGGTTATGATCCTAAATTTTTTTTCCAAAAAATTGTACATTGGCAATATTACTTTTTGAATGTGAAAGTTTATAGATACAAATAATTGGACACTTATTAATGTGGTAGATAGTTAGTAATACATAAAAAATGTGATGTTAGTAGTAAGTCTAGATGAGAATTAGTACAAACTTGCCACATAACAAGTGTCAAAAATGTTGTCAATTAATTTGGTGTGTGAGTGCAGATTGCTACTTTCAGAATTAGCCGAAGTACATAGTTATTTAACTCATCCCAAAGCCTACTAGGTTTTTGAATCACACAGTGACTGACCTACAGTAGGGCAGGAGGGGCCATTGCCCCCCCCCCCCCCCCCCCCAAAAAAAAAAACCTAGTATATATATGTAGGTTGAAATTTTAAATTTTTGTCCTAATAGCCCCCCCTCCCCCCATTTAAAAAAAAAAAAAAAAAAAAAAAAACTAGTATACCCGAAATATGCAATCTGAAAAAATGACCCACAAATTCTCATCCAAAAATAATAATAATAATAAATAACCAACAAACTAAAAACTACAAAATAAAAAATAAATATAGACTGAAAACCTAAATTACAATTCTCAGATTTTTATCCTAACCTCACTCTTCCTCTCCTCAACCTCATCAACGCCTCCAATCTTCATCACTGCAGCTGCTGTTCTGCTCCTCCTTAGATAAGATCCAGACTGCCGCTGCTGCTCCTCCTCCTCCTCAGATCCTTTGCTATATTACTCTACCTTAGCCGGTTAGCCCTCTGCCCTCTGAGTTTTTTTTATGAACTGTGGTGTTTCATGTTTGACTGTTGTGTTTGTGTCGTGGGTTTTGTGTGGACATTGGACCGGTTTTAGTGTTTGTAAATTGTAACTTTTTTTGTTTGTTTTGGTTTTACTCTTATCTATAAAGACATAAAGGGGGACCACTAGGAGTCTAGGACAAGGACGTGACTAGTTTTCTGAATTTGTAAGACTAGTGTTTAAGTCATTAGTGAGACCAATTGACCAAAGTCTTTGGTCTGATTGATTTGATTTTATCAAAAATTTTGTCTTCGTGACTTTGTCATTTTTTGTGATATGGCTAATATTAGTAATATATATGAACTTGGGAACTTTGTTTTTATCACACACATGTGGCTAATATTAGTAATATATATAAACTTGTGCTTGTCTATTTTTGATTATTTTGGTTTTAGAATTTTTTTTTTTTTTTTTGGTTGAGAAGTCCTTTTTTTTTGGTTGGTGTATAGAACTACGAAATATGGAAATAATGAAACATTTTTTTTTTAATTTGTAGATCATGAGTAAGTCCATTACAATATTAAATTTTTTCAAAAGAAAAAATCTAAATAATTATGAAGTCATAGCTGATGATTTTCTAATGGACTCTATGATTTTGTACATTGAGAAGGGGATTGCTGCAAAATTTGGCACATAATCAATCATAAACGACTTTCGAGACTTAAAAGAGCGTCGAGTTCCATTTTGATAAATGTGTTAAAATGTTTAAAAAACACTTATTTTGTATGTTATACTTTGTTGACATTTTTATAATATCAAATGTTTAAAAAACACTTATTTTGTATGTTATACTTTGTTGACATTTTTATAATATCAAATGTTTAAGAAACATTTATTTTATATGTAATATTTTGTTGAATATGAAATAAATGTTAGTTTTTATTTTCATAAAAAAACAATTGTTTTAAGCTTTGGCCCCCTCCAGGTTCGAATCCTGGTTCTGTCCCTGGAATCACACACTTTTATGTTTCTAATCATTTTGAAAACATTAATTGTTTGATTCTAGAAAAGTCAGACTCGTCCAAGACAGAGTCGAGTGAAATGCATGACTCCAGTTCAAAACGCAGGAAAGTTAGAAGAAGAAGCATTGGTTCTACTATAATGCGTAGCGCATAGGTATTGGCCCAAACATTTCGAGACTGTGAGGAGAAGAAAGAGAAGAGGCACCAAGAAGTAATGGGAGTTGAACAACGAAGGCTTCAGATTGAAGAAAAGCGAAATGAAGTGAACAGCCAAGGAATGACCGGTACCCTTGTAGCGGCCATGACCAACCTTTCAGGTGCAATTCACTCATTTCGGCCAGCCATTACAATGTCAATATGTGACATGAAACATTTATTTTATGCTCAAATTTATTATTTCCTAGAATAGCCATTCTTTCTTTAAATTAATTGGCATCTTCAAAATAGATTTAGTTATATCTTGGGATTTTTTTTTTTTTAACTTTTTTTTCGAGGGGATGTATAAATGGAATCATGGGTTTCATGGGGTTACTTTTAATTGTCTTTTATGTGGTTTGAGAGCCTAATATGGCTGGCTGTTACTTTTTTTTTTTTTTTTTTTGAGCCAAATATGGCTGAGTTTTTTTTTTTTTTTTTTGGTTGTTTCTGGTTTTTGTTTGTTGTTTCTTGTTATGTATTGCTGTTTAACAAAAAATAAAGTAGTTAACTTAATCTTAAAGTACAACCATAACCTATAATGATAATTGAATTCTTATTGTCATTAATAGTTCTGATCATAATTCTCCTATTTTTTTGAGAATACTAAGTATTTTTAACACACACACGAGGAAAGGGGAGGAGGTTTTTTAAAGAAATAGTTCTCCTATTCTTTTTAAATTTGTAAATTTCTCCGATTTCAAGTTCTTTTCATTTTGTCTACTTCACTATTAAAATTTTATTTTTTAAATCTAATAATGTACCTGCTATCACGTCTCATTTAAATTTTTAAATAATGTTGTATTCTATACATTTTAGAATTTGTAAAATATAATCTAAACCACAAAATTAATCTATTTATAGTAGAGAGTATCATTTCCAGTAAATTTTTGGGTTATACCTTATTACAAATATTAATATGTGAGATTAAGAGTTATATTATTTTTAATACATATTAATATATTATCATTTCTCATTTCTTTTTTTATAAATTATCATTTCTCATTTAACATTTCATTTCTTTTTCTGGATTTCCTGTATGAATAGCAGTCCTAAACTCCTAATGTAATTTTGTGATATTAATTAAAAAATAATAATTTGAAAGTGAAATTTTATTTCACTAATAGTTGGATTTTAAAGTGAATCAAGTTAAGTGGGAAGGCAATGATCTAGCACACACCTTGGCCCAGTATGCCAAGAGTATTTTTGATTATGTAACTTGGATAGAGAAACATCCTTGTATGATTGAGTCCTCTTTGGCTCGAGATGTATTATCTTAATTTATCTTCTTCTTAATAAAAGTTACAAATTTATTATTAAAAAAAAATTAGTTCACTAATGGCTACAATTATTTAGTGATATTAATTAAAAAGAAGGCAAAAACACTATTTTGGTCTCTACCTTTTGGGGTCGCAGTTAATTTACTCCATGTATTTTGATAGCAGTTAATTTGGTCATTTATATTCAACTTGTAGTCAATTTGGTTCTTACCGTTAAGTCACTAATGGCAAATGCTTACATGGCAAACGGTGTATACACATAGCACATTGAAGCTAATGTGGCAAAATAAAATAATATTAAGTTTTTTTAATAGATTTTTAAAATGCCATATCCGCATTTAATTTTTTTTTAAAAGCTCAATTTAAAAAAAAATGGCATCTCAGTTTAAAGAAAGATTAAAAAAAATGAGTTCCCATGAAAAAAATTAGCAACTAATCCGGTCTTCCATGCTCGCACAAAACACATTGCGGTAGATTACCATTTTGTTTGACAAAGGGTTCTTAGGCATGATCTTCAGATCAAGTTTGTTGCCCCTCAAGATTAGTTGGCAATTATTCTGACCAAGGGTCTGGCCTCTCCTCGTTTTCAATTGTCGGCTTCCAAACTCATGTGGAAATTCCCCATGAGCTTGAGGGGGGGATGAAAAGCAGAAGGTAGAAGCTGACTCTGATGAAGGATCTTCAGATAACAGAACGATTTCCAGTTCTGCAAGAGTGAAATTGAAAACGGTGACGTGTTGATGTCCATCAGCTACACACACCGTATCACTTAATTGAAAGCACTGTTGTTTTGTATCGGTTATTTTCACACGTATAATTGGTGGTTAAGTGGTTAAGTTTGTTATGACTGAATTGCATCTTTTAAGCCTCAGTTTTCTCTCCTGTGTGTGTATATAAACACAGCAGGGCTCAATGATGTAATCAATTAGCCATTTTATGATATAAGAGAAATCTTTCTATTTTAGCTTTGTTCACCAGAAGGTTCAATATGAAGTCAAAGTTCTTGTGCTTTGTTCTTATTATAAGCATGATGATTTTGGTTAATGGCGTTGCAGCTAGAAATATCAATGAAGGGGTCCTTGATCCATGCAAAAGGCCTGGAGGTCCACACCCAGGTTGTCCAGATGCTAAGGACAAAGTTCCTATTCCATCTAACCCCTACAACCGTGGTTGCAACCAGATCAATCGTTGCCGAGGAGGCTAGCTCCCATTGAAGGGCTATCAAGCATTTTGAATGTGTGTTATATTTGCACTTTCGTGTGTGATTTATCTGCGGACAATGTTTATATGTAACGGCATCAATTTTTTCTTTTGTCTTTCGTTTCTTTTTCTGGATTTCCTGTGTGAGCAACAGTCATAATGTAATTTTGTGATATTAATTAAAATAATTGATACGAAAGTGCAATTATTAATCAGGCCACTAATGGCTACAATTATTTAGTGATATTAATTATAAAAATTATAATAATCTATTAAAATATTAAAGGTAAAAAATTCAAATTACATCCTTTAGGTTTGGAGAATTGTTATTTTAGTCTTCTGTTTTTTTTTTTTTTTTTTTTTTTTTGAGAATCGTTATTTTAGTCTTTTAATTAAGCTTACTTTGGTCATTTTAATCCTGTACATGTTTACGATTTCACTTAATGTTAGTTCTTCCATTCAATTCACTATTAATGGTTAAAACAAATTTATTTTAGAAAACTACTAAATTTTCTTTTAAATATTAAACTAACAACTTTTACAATTTCATGTCTACTGTTTAAAATTTAAATGGCCCATCATGTGTAAAGCTATTCAGATAATGTTTTGATAAATTTTATGTTACAAAAATGCTTACTCTTTAAATATTGTTCAGAACTTGACATTTAAAAAGAAAGAAAGAAGATGTTAACTTCTCTTTAATTATGTTGTGTTAACTTGGCATTTTATGTTGTGTTAACTTTGGTAACTGCATAATGGGTACCCAAGAATCTTGTTCGGACTCCGGAAAAAACAAAATGTTGGGTAATGAAGTTGAAGAATGAAGAGCAACTGATCAAAAAAAAAAAAAAAAAAAAAGAATATGGATATACGAGAAATGCTCTGTCCACTCACAATATTTTTACAACAAATTATAAGTGATAGGTTGTTATTAGTAGACAAAAAAGTAATTTTAATGATAAATTTAATTATAACCATAATAACTAACCTATTGAACTGGCGAATCAATTGAAAATAGTAGGTTTGACTTGAAAGGTCGTGCTAGTTAGCAAACTTATAGAAAAAATTATATTTTTAGGGTTTGATTGGGTTTAGACAGGTAATATGTGTAACTATGAGCTTGTCGGCTGTCGCACCAAAGTTGACACTAAACTTTTATAAATTGGTAATTTCCTTTTTATTCCTAAATAAATATTTATATATATATATATATATATATATATATAATTATAGGTTAGCATGTCGGTCATTGCTGGGTTAGTAAAATCTTTAGGAGAATGGATCTCACAAAATTGGTTTTTTTACAACTTTGTCACTATAACTTACATCCTTCAGGTTTGGAGAATTTTTATTTAGTCTTTTTTTTTTTTTTTTTTTTGGAGAATCGTTATTTTAGTCTTTTAAGGTTACTTTGAATAAACTGTTTGAAAAAGTGAAATTGAAAACGGTGACGCGTTGATGTCCATCAGCTATACACACCGTATCACTTAATTGAAAGCACTGTTGTTTTGTATCGGTTATTTTCACACGTATAATAGATGGTTAAGTGGTTAAGTTTGTTATAACTGAATTGCGTCTTTTAAGCCTCAGTTTTCTCTCCTCTGTGTGTATATAAACACAGCAGGGCTCAATGATGTAATCAATTAGCCATTTTATGAAAAAAGAGAAATCTTTCTGTTTTAGCTTTGTTCATCAGAAGGTTCAATATGAAGTCAAAGTTCTTGTGCTTTGTTCTTATTATAAGCATGATGATTCTGATTAATGGCGTTGCAGCTAGAAATATCAATGAAGGGGTCCTTGATCCATGCAAAAGCCCTGGAGGTCCACACCCAGGTTGTCCAGATCCTAATAACAAGACTCCTATTCCAGCTAACCCCTACAACCGTGGTTGCAGCCGGATCAATCGTTGCCGAGGAGGCTAGCTCCCATTGAAGCGCTATCAAGCATTGTGAATGTGTGTTATATTTGCACTTTCATGTGTAATTTATCTGCGGACAATGTTTATATGTAACGGCATCAATTTTTTCCTTTGTCTTTCGTTTCTTTTTCTGGATTTCCAATATGAGCAGCAGTCATAATGTAATTTTGTGATATTAATTAAAATAATTGATACGAAAGTACAATTATTAATCAGGCCACTAAGGGCTACAATTATTTAGTGATATTGATTATAAAAATTATAATGGAACTATTAACCTATTAAAATATTAAAGGTAAAAAATTCAAATTACATCCTTCAGGTTTGGAGAATTTTTATTTAGTCTTTTTTTTTTTTTTTTTTTGAGAATCGTTATTTTAGTCTTTTAAGGTTACTTTGAATAAGCTGTTTGAAAAAGTGCGTTTTTAAACAATAGCAGTTTCAAAACACAGTTTTTAAAATCACAATGAAGTGCTTGGTAAAATTTGTAAAAAAGTGTTGTGTCTATTAATTGAACATCTAGACAATAGGTGCAATTACAATAATGGGCTTATCGTAAATTGCAGCCTATTAGCCTCTCTATGGCTGTAGCATAAGTCTCACCGTTTCAATGTAATGGTTGTTGATCTTTTGTTTAAGGTTGGCAGACAATTCATAAAATAATAAAAAAGAGCCCTCAACATTTACCATTATTCCTGCATGTTATCCATATATGCCAACTCCAATTCCAACATAACATGGATTTGTTTACTTAGCATTAAATTAGAGTGCCACCTCATTGAACCAAAACCAAAGCGAAAATGATAGAAAAGAAAAACTGAAAATATGACCCATGCCCCATAAAAAGTGGGATAGATGCGTGACTCAAATCATCTTTATAGGTGCACGGCTGAACAAGGCAGTGGCACAATAACAGGGGCAGAGTCGATAGAGAATAGAGGAGATTAATGGGAAGGGAGGGTATGTATTTGAGGGAATATTTGGTATTTTGAACCCAAAACAAGTGAAACATAAGGACGTGATATAAGTTTTAATTTGCATTTTGAAAAAAGTTGCCCGATACCGTGAATTGATACCGCGCTATTTCGGCGTTTTGTAAAAATGCATTTCCTTATAAATCGCCTAGCCAAAAAACTTATAATCAGGGTTTTCGTTAAAAACGCATGTTAGCCCAACCAAACCGCCCAACCAAACAGGCTTGTTAGTTCTTCCATCCAATTTACTATTAATGGTTAAAAAAATTTTATGTTAGAAAACTACTAAATTTTCTTTTAAATATTAAACTAACAACTTTTACAATTTCATGTCTACTGTTTAAAATTTAAATGGCCCATCTTGTGTAAAGCAATTCAGATAATGTTTTGATAAATTTTATGTTAAAAAAATGCTTACCCTTTAATTATTGTTCAGAACTTGACATTTAAAAAGAAAGAAAGAAGATTTTAACTTCTCTTTAATTATGTTGTGTTAACTTGGCATTTTATGTTGTGTTAACTTTGGTAATTGCATAATGGGTACCCAAGAATCTTGTTCGGACTCCGGAAAAAAGAAATGTTGGGTAATGAAGTTGAAGAATGAAGGGCAACTGATCAAAAAAAAAAAAAAAAAGAATATGGATATACGAGAAATGCTCTGTCTACTCACAATATTTTTACAACAAATTACAAGTGATAGGCTGTTATTAGTAGACAAAAAAGTAATTTTAATGATAAATTCAATTATAACCAATAATAACTAACCTATTGAGCTGGTGAATCAATTGAAAATAGTAGTTTTGACTTGAAAGGTCGTGCTAGTTAGCAAATTTATAGAAAAAATTATATTAGGGGTTGATTGGGTTTAGACAGGTAATATGTGTAACTATGAGCTTGTCGGCTGTCGCACCAAAGTTGACACTAAACTTTTATAAATTGGTAATTTACCTTTTATTCCTAAATAAATATTATATATATATATATATATATATATATAATTATAGGTTAGCATGTCGGTCATTGCTGGGTTAGTAAAATCTCTAGGAGAATGGGTCTCACAAATTTGGTTTTTTTTACAACTTTGTCACTATAACTTATATTCCATAATTTGAAGGGCCCGATTAATGTATGCCCTTAGATTATACATTAATTATTTATTTTGTGAATATTTTTATGAGGAATTGAAAAAGTTGTTAAAACAGTTAATCACTTTTTCATTTTTTAATAAAAAAATTTCTTAATTTGGTTTACTAATGTATACCCCAAGGGCATACCTTAATAAAACCCTAATTTGAAAACACACAAAAAAAAAAAAAAAAAAAAATTGTTTTCAATTTTCATCACTCAAACTCATTTTTTTTTGAGACTTGAGTGATTGAAACAATACTCAAAAAAATTTTCCAGGCAAACTTTTTTTTGTGAATCCCCCATTTTTTGGATTATGAGTGATAGAAATTTAGTTATATAACTCAGTTTCCACCCAATCCAAACAGCCTCATTCTTCTCATATCTTAGCTTTCCTATTGTTCCCTAACCACTATCTTAGCCCATTCTCCAAACTATCGTTGCCTCCATGATGACTTTCCACGTATATGATGGGTTATTTTTATTTTTTTTATAACTATGACGGGTTATTTCTAATCTTGTGTGTTTCTCATAAAACAGAAAATCTTGCGTGTATGAACTATGAATGAAGCTATTACTGTCGTTTTAACCATTTATTAGTGCGTAGCTTTAACAGATTGCAATTGATTCCCTCTCCTACAATTGAAACTGTGTTGTTGACTGTTCAAATTGCTAAGTTGAAAATTTGATATTCAATTAAAATGGATTTGACTTTCAATAAAAATCCGCCACTCTAAGAGCTTGTTTGGATCCATTTGTACTCTGTAATACAAGTAAATGGTTTAATCAAATGAAATTTGATACACAAAGTACGTGTATTACAGAGTACAAACAAGTCTCACACAAATAAATCATTTAAATCAGACTTAAAACCCAATCAAAATGGTTTAATCAAATGAAATTTGAAATAAATCCGCCACTCACTTGTACCTTTTATAAATAGACGAAAATGTTGTTTTTGTGACTATATTTTGAGATTATTGTCAATTTCATCTTTATGGTACAAGCAGTGTGCATAAATAACACACAAAATGGCTAATAAAATAATAGAAAAAAAAATTAATTGCTATTAAAAAAGCCACACCGGTAAGTTTAAAAAAAATAATTTATTCACGCCAAAAAACTATATTAAAAAGTTTGAAATGGTAATTAAAAAAAAAAATTCCCCAGCTTTTCTTAGTACTGATTCTTAGCAACCAAACATAATCTAAAAACATAAAAATCAAACCCTGTAATCACCCATCACTGCCATCTCTCTAAAGTCTAAATCAAAATCAAACCCACCGTGAATCCAACCACCATAATATCACACCCTCACAAATCAACCCAAATACCCAAACTCCAGCCTTTCTTTAATGTTCTTTTTCTCTTCATTTCTAGCTAGGGAACCAAACACATCAACAAATATTATCTTTTTCGAGGTTGAAAGAAGCCTAGATTTTGAGGCTGAAAGAAGCTTGTATGTATGTGTGAAAGATAGTCTAGTCTCAATTTGCTGAGAATTAGATTCATTTATTTTTATGTATGTTTCACTTGTCATATCATTCCTGCAAGAGGAAGGTTTGGTCCGCAGTGGTGGAGTCTGGTGTACGGGCAATGCCAAGAGGAATGATATGAATTATTTGATACTTCAGCAGTAGGATAAGGAGGACTTGGCCATTGTGGCATCTGCGGCTTGGCCGAAGATGGGAATGCCGGCTTTGTCACTGCTCTGCTAGGTTTGTGTCCAAATTAAAAGGTTACAATCGAGCTGCTAGACTCATTTCCATGCTTGAGATGAGACTAACAATGCTAAAACCAAAGTCAAGATGAAGATTTGCTTATAGAAATCCATGACTAGCTTATGCTTCCTTTTTTCAAGAGAGGTCACCTCTTCTTGTTGAAAGCCATGGCTAGCTCATGCTTCTTTTTTTCAAGATTTGTCACTTCTAGTATGTGTTTCTTTGATTAGCAGCACGTATCAATTGGGTTTTTATAGAGATAATGTGTTTGAAGAATCTGAGGATTTTTTGAAGCAACATTGTAAATTTAATGAGTAATCACCAAGGAATGTTTTACAAAGGATTGGCTACATAATTCACCTTCTTCTACTTGATTGGTTGCCACTTCAATTTGATGCATAATATGCATGGTAATATTAAATGTTTATTTTCCTTGATGTCCCTTTTTTTCTCTCTTTCTTGAAGATCTTAAAGGGATAAGGGTAGTGTGTGTGTATATATATATATATATATATATATATATATATATATATGAGAAATAATATGTTCAGAATATTTTCACAACATTTTTACAACAAATCTTAAATGGCAGGCTGTTAATGGTTGTTATTGTTGGGACAAAAAATTAATCTTAGTGTTAAGTTCAAATTTGAACCAATAACAACTAACCACTTATAATTTGTTGTAAAAATGTTATAGACGTAACATCTCTATATATATATAAAACCGAAACCTCTGAAATTCTTACAATTTTTCATGTCAGCACAATATTTAAATAAAATTATTTTTTTAGTTCAAACTTAATCAGGAGTGAAACTCTATCTCTCTAACAAGTCCAACTTAAACTCAAACTCGAACGTTGATAATCTATATAAAAACAAAAATTATTATAGAACTCAAAAAAAAAAAAAAAAAAGACTCATGTTGATAATCATGGGTTTGGTTTTTGAGTTAAAATTTCTACTAATTATTTTTTTTTTATTGTACATGGCAGATAAAATATCTTTATTTTTTTTTAGAAAAATCAAATATGCAACCTATATCTACCAGCCTATGAAACGATAAATTTTTATTTGGTATGTTATATATAAATTTGTTGAATTTGGTTTGATACTGAAGTAGAATTTGGGGATTTTATAAATTTTGAAGTTTTAAGTCTTGAGATTTTTGGTATTTGTGTCTTAGTAGGTTGATCTTAATTCTACACCTTAAATGCTTTTTATTTAGGTTCATGTGATTTTTTGTTTTCTTATTAAAAGCTATATTTTTGGTTGATTAATTATTTGTTTGGATTAATTTCATTTTTTTTTTTTCAGAATGTCTATTTACACATTGTTGGATTTTTTTTTTAGAATCAATAGTTTTTTAGTGCATCACACGGGTTAGCGAGTAGTGTTTATAAATAAGCTTGGAAATAATTCCATCTTGTAACAATATGAGCGGTTTGCGTCTTCTTAACCACAATATATGAACAAAACTATAGAATTTAAACCCTATAATTTCGGGGTAGTCCAAATTAAACCCAATCATTTTAAAAATTATAAATTTAACCCAACACTTCAAAAAGAAAAGTACCAAATTAAACCTTATGGCAAAAATTGAGTAACACTTTCATAACATAAACATCAAAAAGTGGGAGGGAAAAAGAGAAAAACTGAGAAAACTGGATTCATCGAAGAGAGAGAGAGAGAGAGAGAGAGAGAGAGAGAGAGAGCCCTACTAACGCTGGAGGCCACCACCATCGCTAACTCCGACAACCTCCCCACTGCCACCAATGGAAGTAGTGACATGCATATGAGAAAGTCATTAAATCAATGTTGTTTTAGCTGTGATTTAGAAAGTGCATAGCCATGTCAGGGTTATTATTTTTAGTGGTCTAATACTCAAGTGATTCCACCTTTCCTATTGGTGAAAATGCATCCTTGTCTTTAGAGCTCTATAGGAATGATTAATGATAAATACGAAGTTTATAAAAAAAAATGGGGTTCATTGCAAATTAATCTCCCTTCTAAACTATTAGGCTTAACTCAATCTCCTAAAATAACCCTGTACATGTGTTGATAGTAAGCATGGGCAGCCCAAGGAACTTCCGAGCTTAGGGTGATGTTTAAATGTAGGCCTTTTATATATTTAAATTTAATTTAATTATAAATTTTTTTATTTAAAATTTATTCTTCTAATATGTTTAGATGCAAATATTTTTAGTTTTTTTTATGAATTTTTTTGTTCATATGTGAGTTGTTCATAGAAATTTTTTTAAATAACTTTTTTTGAAAAAAAATTGTCACTTTTGAACATTTCTTTTATTATTATATTGTGTTCATTGCCAAAAAGCCTATGATAGAGTAAACTGGGACTTTATCAAGGCAGTGCTCACCAACCTGGGTTTCAGCAATACTTTCACAAGCTGGATTATGACCTGCATCTCTTCTGTTTCTTATGAGGTGATTGTAAATGGAGGTAAACCAGATTTGTTTAAACTAAGCAGAGGGCTGAGGCAAGGCGATCCTCTTTCCCTATACCTTTTCATCTTAGGCCAGGAAGTTCTCTCAAGAATGCTAGATAGAGAACTTTTGGCGGGTAATATCAGTGGTGCGAAAGCTAGTGTTAGAAGTCCTATTTTAACTCACATGATGTATGTGGATGATATTGTTCTCTTCTTAAAAGCTACTAGGAATGACGCTAGTATTCTTTCCAATTGCCTTGATAGATATTGTAGCTGGTTTTGACAGTGTATTAACAGGACGAAATTAGGACTCTTTTTCTCTAAACACACCACAGCTAGCATTAGAAGATCAATTAAACAGCATCTTCGTATGAAAAAGCTAAAAAAAAGACACTATATACTTGGGTGAACCGCTGTTCTCGTCCAAATCCCCCTCAAAAGACTTCAAATTTCTTGAAGAAAAGCTGGAAAGTAAGTTGGCAGGTTGGAGAAGTAGCTGTCTCTTATGGGCAGGCAGATGCATGCTTATTAACTTAGTCACCCAAGCCATCCCCAACTACACTTTATCGGCGTTCAATGTACCAGCCAAAAATTGCAACAAGATAGATGCCTTCTCGAGGAGATTTTGGTGGGAACCCAAGGAAAGAAACAACAGATTCATTGCTTGGACTGCATGGGACAAGTTATGACAGCCCAAAAAATAAGGGGGACTTGGTTTTAAAAAGGCGAATGAGATGAATTCTGCACTCCTAGCTAAACTGGCCTAGATGGTAGCTTTTGGTAAGCAAAGCATATGCATGGAGGTGCTTCAAACAGAATACAAAGTTTGCAACAGTTGGATTAGTACAGAACCTTTGAAGGCAAGTTCCCCTACATGGAGAGCTATTGAAGAGGCCAAAAAGTTAGTAATGAAAGGGGCATGCTTCCTCCTGGGAGATGGGAGGCCTATTGATGTGTGGACTGATCCGTGGGTGCTTGGGATTGAAAATTTCAAACCACATCCAAGATTGGATGAGTACAAACAGATTGCAATCAAGGCCTCTGATTTCATTGACTCTTTAACCAGATCATGGATTAGAGGATGGGTTAACGTACCCTTCACCCCAGTTAACTTTTTGGTAAGCAAAGCATATGCATGGAGGTGCTTTGAACAGAATACAAAGTCTGCAACAGTTGGATTACTACAGAACCTTTGAAGGCAAGTTCCCCTACATGGAGAGCTATTGAAGAGGCCAAAAAGTTAGTAACGAAAGGGGCATGCTTCCTCCTGGGAGATGGGAGGCCTATTGATGTGTGGACTGATTCGTGGGTGCCTGGGATTGAAAATTTCAAACCACATCCGAGATTGGATGAGTACAAACAGATTGCAATCAAGGCCTCCGATCTCATTGATTCTTTAACCAGATCATGGATTAGAGGATGGGTTAACGTACCCTTCACCCCAGTTAATGCACATACAATCCTCTCCATCCCTATCCCTTATACTCCAAAGCAAGATAGGTTTATATGGATTCCTGATTCAAAAGGAAGATTTTCTGTCAAATTTGTCCACAAGGTTGCCTTCACACATCCAGAAAGTGATACTCGACCCTAAGCATTCTGGTTGAAGCTGTGGAAAGCCAAATTCACAAAAAGACTCAAAATGCTTATTTGGTGAATCGGTGTCAATGCTATCCCCACTAAAGCAAGCCTACAGGTTAGGCTGCCTTATATAGATCCATCTTGTACAATGCTTCTGTAGAAATCTGCACCCATATTTTCTTTAAATGCCCTTTCGCCAGAGACCTATGGGCATCAACATGCTGGGGTTTAAGTGTTGACTCAGCTTATATCAACATATTGGCAGACATCACCAAGCTTATCATAGAGCCACCTGCTTCCTCGATTCTTGTACAAGACCAGTGGACTGTGTCCCTCAACATGACCTTAGTCATTGATGAAATCTGGAGGTTTAGAAATCTCAAGCAGTTCTATAATGTCAATGTTGATGTCCATAGTGCTAAACGAAATATTCTCTCAAGATTCCTCGAGATAGTCAAGGCTTATACTCCTGATATGATTACGTCCAAGGAGCATGTCACCTATATATGGATCCCACCACCGCAAGGTTGGATCAAACTCAATGTGGATGCTATGTTGAACTGCTCTAGATCAACATTTGTTGTAGTTGCTAGGGACCAGCTGGGAGAGGTACTCTTTTATAGGGAAAAATTCATCTTACCTGCCCCCCGACACAAGCTGAAGTTGAGGCCCTTCAGTGGGCTGTGCAACTAGCGATCAAGGAGGGATGGAAATGTGTCATTTTTGAAGGAGATATGAAGAATTGTATTGATGCCTTGACAAGCACTGTTTTTACTCCGTACTGGCTCTCTTGCAACACTATTAGTAACATTCGATGTTTATCTCTTGCTTTTGAGTTTGTTGATTTTAGTTGGGTCCAGAGATCAGGCAATTCAGTTGCTCACGTAGCAGCTAAATTGGCCTTGAATTCTTGTTTAGATTTCTGTTACAATAAAGGTAATCTTCCCCCGCCCCCCCTTCTATCGAGGCTCCATGTAAGGGAGATGCCTCTATTTCTGTAGTTTAGTTTAATGGAAGTTCAGTTTATCAATATATATATATATATATATATATATATATTGTGTTCATTGCTAGTAACAAATTATCTAGAAAACCTTTTTGAGACTTAATTAATTGTTCACAATTTTTTTAAACAAGTAGTGTGTGTGTGTGTTGGGGTTTATACCCTAAAATCCAATTTATTGGTATGTCATAAAAAATTATATTTTTTAATTATATGAGACTATCTATAAATGAACTAATGGAACATTATCTTAGTCCATGAGATGCATAGTGATAGGGATAAAACACCTGCTGGACGCCGACAGCCTGCGCAAGCTGACGGGTCGATGTAGGCTGACGGAGGTAGACGACGGATGCGTCACCTTGACGAGACGAGGCTTCAACAAACTGACGGGAGTTATGAACGACGGGTTGAGGCTGGAGGCACCAAGGCGTGTCTTGCCATATACGCTTTCATGAGAGAATGAGTCTTACCACGTACGCTTACGCTTGGACAAATATCTTGCGCAGCACGATTACTCCCAAAGGAATGTCTTGCCCAACACGCTCGTTGCCCAAGAGGTATCTTGTGCTCCACGCTAATCAAGGGCAATTCCAGTAAAGAGGTATCTTCCCAAGCACGCCTTGGCTAAGGCCTTATGTTACTATAAATACCCCCAAGCCCTCACGAATCGAGGTACGCATACTTCCCCCGACTCTGGCACTCTAGAGTTGTGAACAATACTAACTTAACCATTAGAGGGTCGTTGGCCAGTACCACACCGGTACTCCCCTTTGAGGTTCTTTTCACTTGTGCAGGTTGGCCCGGAGTACGCGAAAGCCCTGTAGCTTACTGAGCAGATTCCTGACATCATTAGTTGGCACCGTCTGTGGGAATCAACGTATTCTGTGTTCCGTGCTTTCCGGACAAAAAGTTACATGGTACTCATGCGTTCAAGGGCAACCACCATGAACGATCAAGGCAATGAACAACGCACCACGGCTCTTGAGAGACAGGTCCAAACTCTAGCGGCCATGGTAGAACGCCTCACGAAACATAACCACAACTTAGAAGAACAGTTGCGACAGAAGAACGTGACAATTGACAACCAAGGAGAAAATCAGGAGGCGAGCAGTGCCGAGGAGAGGAATCTTGGAGGCCCCGAGGGAAGCAATGCCTTGAGTCGATCCGAAAGACAGGAGACGAGCCGCCCGTTGGCTGCTGACTACGTCCCGGCCCACGTAGTCGCAGAAATGCAATTAATGAGAGAACACATGGATTTCATGATGAACGTCCTCAAAGGACGGGTATCCAGTGACCTCGACGAACTTGTCCAGCGTACGGACTCCCCCTTCACTAGGCCCGTCATTTTGTTTCCCTTTCTGCCAAAGTTTCGTATGCCCCAAGTGGAAAGTTATGACGGGTCCAAGGATCTGCTAGACCACTTAGAGTCCTTCAAGACCCTGATGCACCTACAAGGTGTGCCAGACGAAATTATGTGCCAAGCCTTCTCGGCAACGTTGAGGGGCCCCGCAAGGGTCTAGTTCGGCAGGCTGACGCCAGGCTCTATAGGCACCTTCAGAGAGTTGAGCGCTCAGTTCGCCTCACACTTTATCGGGGGACATCGATACAAAAAATCCACCGCGTGCCTCATGAACATTAGGCAACGGGAAGACGAGACGCTGAGGGCCTATATAACCCGTTTTAAGAAATAGGCACTCTCGATCGATGAGGCAGACGACAAGATACTGGTCGCCGCATTCATGAACGGACTGCGGAAGGGTAAGTTCTTATTCTCCATATACAAGAATGACCCGAAAATGATGTCCGACGTGCTTTACAGGGCGACTAAATACATGAACGCAGAAGTCGCACTATAGCCCGAGAAGAGAAGCCACCCAAGAAGAGAGAAAGGCAAAAGGACGCACGACAAGACAAAGGGCGAAAGGTAGCCTGGACAGGAGAAGGCCGAGACAACAGACGCCCGAAGCCCCCCGCTGGAAAATTCACAAGCTTCACCCCACTGACGGCTCCGATTGACCAAGTCCTGATGCAGATCAAGGACGAAGGGTCCCTGACGTTTCTAGGAAAGCTGAAGGGAGATCCCAACAGACGACCCAAAGACAGGTACTGCCGCTTCCACCGAGACCACGGCCACGATACGGCTGACTATTACGACTTGAAGTAGCAAATCGAAACCCTGATTAGGTAAGAAAAGCTGCAGAGGTTCGTCAGCCAGTAAAGAACAGAAGCACCTCGACAGGAGCAAGTCCCCCGCCGGGATAATGAGCGTCCCAGACCGCCTATAGGCGACATAAGGATGATCATTGGGGGTGCAGTAGCCATTGGCTCAACGAAGAAGGCTCGAAAATCCTACCTCAGAATAGTTCAGAATGTCCAGACTGTGAGCGTCGTCCAGAAAAAGCCGCGAGTCAACAGCCCCACTATTGAGTTCACATAAGAAGATGCCCAACGTTTTCATTATCCGCACAACGACGCCCTTGTCGTCAACGTCCGGCTAGGAGACTATAACACGTACCGGGTCTTGATCGACAACGGAAGCTCCACAGACATTCTCTACTACCCGGCATTCCAACAGATGCAGATCGACAGAGAACGCCTGGTCCCTACCAATGCTCCGCTCATAGGGTTCGGAGGAACGAGAGTATACCCCCTTGGCGCCATCACCTTGCCAGTCACAATTGGGGAATACCCCCGACAAGCCACTAGGGATGTTACCTTCCTCGTCGTCGACTGCTTCTTCGCCTACAACGCCATCATAGGGCGACCCACCCTCAATGCATGAAAGGCTGTGACTTCGACCTACCACTTGATGGTCAAGTTCCCCACTGAGTATGGTGTGGGGGAGCTACGGGGGGACCAAGTGGCCGCGCGAGAATGCTACGTTGCGATGGTAGAAATGAATAGCCACTTACAAGCAATGAACATAGAACAGTGATTGGGGCCAGAACCCGTAGAGGAGCTCAAAGAGATATCCCTCGATGAGTCCAGGCCGGACAGGACCACCAGGACCGGCACTCTCACCAGTCCCACGGCTCGCTGAGCACTCGTAGCCTTCCTCACGAAGAATCAAGATGTGTTCGCATGGAGCCATGAGGACATGCCGGGAATCGACCCTTCAGTCATAGTACACAAGCTGAATGTGTCGCCCACATTCCGCCCGTACGACAGAAGAAACGAGTGTTGGCCCCAGAGCGAGACCGGGTAGTAGCAGAAGAAGTCGGCAAATTATAGGAAGCAGGTTTCATTAGAGAAGTATACTATCCCGACTGGCTAGCCAATGTGGTAATGGTCAGGAAAGCTACCGGAAAGTGGCAGATGTGTGTAGACTTCATGGACCTGAACAAGGCCTGTCCCAAGGATAGCTACCCCCTCCCTCGAGTCGATACGCTTGTAGACTCTACGGCTCGGCACCAGCTACTAAGCTTTATGGACGCCTTCTCAGGGTACAATCAGATCCGGATGGACAAGGCAGATCAAGAGAAGACCTCATTCGTCACCAGCCAAGGTCTTTTCTGTTACAAGGTGATGCAGTTCGGACTGAAGAATGCGGGCGCCACGTATCAAAGGCTCATGAGCAAGATGTTCGTCAACCAGATAGGGAGGAACGTTCAGGTCTACGTCGACGACATTTTAGTAAAAAGCCGAAGGGAGGCGTACCATTTGAAGGATCTCAAAGAAACATTCGGCACCCTCTGCTCCTATAACTAAAGCTCAACCCGACGAAGTGTGTATTCGGAGTAACGGCGGAAAAATTTCTCGGCTTTATGATATCTCAAAGAGGCATCGAGACCAACTCGGACAAGATCCGAGCCATAGTGGAGATGGCCTCCCCAAAAAGCATAAAGAAGGTACAAAGCCTAAATGGAAAGGTGGCCGCCCTGAACAGGTTTGTGTCAAGGGTGACGGACAAATGCCTACCCTTCTTCCGCACGTTGAAGAAAACCTTCGAGTCGACAGACGAATGTCAAAAGGCGTTCGAGGAGCTGAAGGTCTACCTTTCTTCACTGCCTTTACTGAGCCCTTCGCAACCGGGGGAAGAGCTTTTTCTCTATCTGGCCGTGTCCCCAGCAGTCGTTAGCACGGCCTTAGTTAGAGAAGAAGACAAGGTCCAGAAACCTGTGTACTACGCCAGCTGGGCATTTCGCGGAGCGGAAGAAAGGTACCCACCCATGGAGAAGCTCGCCTTCGCCTTGGTTACAGCGGCCCGAAAGCTTAAGCCGTACTTCCAAGCTCGTACAATAGTTGTCCTAACCGACAAGCTCTTGTGGCGGGTGATGCACAACCCAGAAGCCGCTGGTCGCCTGGCCCTGTGGGCGATCGAGTTGACTGAGTACAACATTCGGTACAGCCCACGCACCGCCGTCAAGGGACAGGCCGTCACTAACTTTATCGCTGAGTTCACTTGTGGGGAAGACTAGGGGGCAGACGAATGCCCTTCGTGGAGCATACATACAGACGGGTCGTTAAATAGGCGGGCCGGAGGAATAGGTGTCGTACTTCACTCCCTTGAGAGAGACCGGATTGAATGCATGATCTGCCTCAACTTCCCCACCACCAATAACGAGGCGGAGTACGAAGTTTTGATAACAAGAATCGAGCTCGCCAAAGCAGCAGGAGCTGCAAAAGTAGTAGTTTACTGCGACTCTCATGTCATCGTCAACCAAGTAAACGGAGCCTACGAGTGCAGAGGCGACAAAATGAGAAGGTATCTCGATCAAGCGAAGAGAAGGGTGGACGAGCTGAAGGCAGAAATAATCCAAATCCCTAGAGAAAAGAACGAGCAAGCCGACCGCCTTGCCAAAGCCGCTTCATCGGAACATATGACCACCCCTGACAATGTGCTCTCTTTTGTGCAGGTTTCGCCGCTAATAGACTCTGTCAATGTGCAGGAAATAGGGTCTGAAAATAATTGGACCACGCCATTAGTCTCTTATTTGAAAGATGGCGCCCTGCCAGACGAAAAAGAGGCTGCTAGAAGGCTGAAGGTCCAAGCGGCGAGGTTCGTGTTGATGAAGGACATCCTGTATAAAAGAAGTTTCTCTCCCCCATACCTAAGGTGCTTGGGTCCCGAGGAAGCAGACTATGTCATGAGGGAAGTCCACGAGGGAATATGCGGAAACCATTCAGGTTCGCGATCACTGGCGCACAAGCTGAATCGAGCAGGATACTACTGGCCCACGATGCAAAAAGACACCCAAGCTTATGTCAAAGCATGTGACAAGTGTCAGAGGTTCAGCAACATCATCAGACAGTCGCCCGAAGAGCTGACCCTTATGACAGCCCCATGGTCGTTCGCTCAATGGGGACTGGACATTATGGGCCCACTCCCAACAACTATGCGACAGCTGAAGTTCCTGGTGTTGGGTATAAACTACTTCACGAAATGGGTAGAAGCTGAAGCTCTGGCCACTATCACAGAGAAAAACATACGAAGCTTTGTCTGGAGGTCCATCATATGCAGGTTTGGAATTCCCAGAGTCCTAGTCTCGGACAATAGGAAGCAATTCGACAACGGCCCCTTCCGAGAGTTCTGCTCACAGTTGGGAATAAAGAATCATTACTCATCCCCCGCCCACCCCCAGGTCAACAGTCAAGTAGAAGTAACGAACCGATCCTTGCTTAAGATTATCAAGACTCTGCTCGAGGGTGCAAAGGGGATATAGTCTGAAGAGCTGCCAAGCGTACTATGGGCATACAGGACAACAGCAAAGACCCCTACAAGAGAAACACCATTTCGGCTAACCTACGGAAGTGAAGCAGTCATCCCGACCGAAGTAGGACTCACAAGCTACAGGGTGAACGCCCACGACGAAGGCAGGAATGACGATGCCATGCGTCTACAGCTCGACCTAATTGACGAAACAAGAGCAGTAGCAGAACAGAGGCTCGCACGGTATCAAGATCGCATGGCTAAACACTACAACTCTCGAGTCAAACACAGGGACTTCGAGGTCGGAGACCTTGTTCTAAGAAAAATCATAGGCGCCACCAGAGACCCCGCCCAAGGAAAGCTTGGCCCCAACTAGGAAGGACCTTATCGAGTCACGTCATGGCGAAGAAAGGGCACCTACCACCTGGAAGGACAAAAACTGCACCATTCATGGAATGCCGAGCACCTACGAAAGCACTACTAGTAAGAAAGAATGGCAACCCCCTACTTGTAGTCTGCTTTAATGTATTCTGGGAACCTAAAAGGGCATGTTTCCCCCCTTCTTAAAAATTATGCAAAATTCAGAAGTTTATTCAAAGTATCTCCTATACTTTGCTGAGTGTTGAACATGAAAACTTGTCAAGTATAAAAGCCGACGGTCTAAAAAGTTGACTGTCACGACCTAAATCCATGGAACATGAATTTAGATGCATAACTAACTTGTTGAACTTACATGACTCAATAGACATAATTAATTTAAACATAATTCAATAAACTCCAAATAAACAATGATCTTAAAAAAAAAAAAAACTCCTTTACAATACTAAAATCCTCAATTCAGAATAATCTCCAAAATACTGTGAAATCTAAAACAGAATAAAGAAAAATAACTAATAATCCTTTAAGGCTTTAAGTATTATTGATTTCGCCTAAAAACTCTCACGCTCTACCTTGCACCTTACGAAGCAATCCAATGGTTCAGTTCCCCAACTAAACTTTAATCTGAAAATGGTAATTGATGGGGTGAGCCACACATTTAGTAAGTAATTATACAGAATACACAACGGAATAGAGTCAAGCAAAGCACGAGTATTTTTATTTTTCCCAAACTCATTCAATGATATCAAAAATAGTTATTCCAAAAAAAACATATAACGAATCACTTAATACATATGTAATCACGTCTTAAAATCATTAGAAAACACATACATATAATTAATCAGAGCACAGTGTCACATATACATATCACATATTCTCACATACAATCCTGTGAGCGGATACCAACATCTAACCCCTACTGGTGAAGGATCAACACATATTCTCACATACAATCCTGTGAGCGGATTTACATATATATCTGATATATCTGATCAATTCTAAAAACACTTATTTTGAGTCACATATCACAAAACAACATATATACAAAATAGAATCATTTTCTTAATATTAACAATTATTCCAACAATAATAGCATATCGAAAATCACAATATCAAATTTAAGACATAAATCAAAGGATGCTTGACTCCCTTAAGGAACAAATAGGAACTGAGGAATCATATAAATATTTTACAATTCTTGAGTAAATCTGGAAATTAAAATTATTAAAATAACTTTTTAAATACAATTTGAAAAATAGGAATATGAATTTGAAATCACTTGGTTTTAATAGTTTAAGAACAATAACCTTTTTAGAAACTTACTTGAAACTCAACTATTTTCGAAAAATAGTTTAGTTTAGAAATCATCTTTTAAATGAGATTCGAACATTCAAAATGTTATTTAAGATTCAAAGTTTCTCTTTAAAACATTATATAAAAGTCGAAGTTTCTTTCTCAGTGATGAAAAAAATGCTTTCGATAAACCTTAGAAAAGGTAAGCTTAAAAATATAACTTTTGAAAACCTTTGACATCTAAGAACCTAAATGACGAAACTTGTGCATATTATGCATAATTACTTACTGCACTTGAATCAATCTGAAAGTTCAGCTGAAACACCCTCCAAATAGTCTCAAATACTTCTTAAATAGGACCTATAATCAATCACAGAAATATACTTAATATCCTCTACAAAATATAAAGCTTATAGAACTATAAAAATTGACTCACCAAAATTATACTTTGCTGAACTAATTACCCTTTTAACACTAAATTAAACTTTCTCTAATTAATGATATTCTAACCAATGATATTCCCTTACATAATCGAAACTCATATTGCCATGAGAAAGTTAGTAGCCAAAATATTATTGACCTAGGATTTAATATAAAACCCCAAAGAAAATGTAAGAGCCATATACTTGAATAGAGATTTGTGATCCATGGCTTGTTCTAGAGACACACAGTGGGCAACCTTTAATGATATAACTCCGATGAAAACATGAAGGCCATCTCCAAAACATATAATATCTTGATCCATGACTTAGTTCATGGATTTCACATGGTGACCCAAAACTAGAATTATAAATCTATTTTATATGTGCATATTGAAGGAAGGCTTAAGCCAATCATCACGGATTCCTTGAAACTCCGTGGCTCAATCTAGGATATATATATATATATATATATATATATATATATATATCCCCATGAAATCGCAATAGACAAGGATATATATCTCCTAATGAAATCGCAATAGACAAGGATTTGTTCATGGACATGCAGCAGCAAATCTAACCATATAATATATGTAGAATTTAGGACCAAAATCAAACTTTTAAACAATCTAACATCACACTGATTCCAAGATAACCTTATAAACTTTTAATTCTTTGCTTCTAATGGTGAGAAATCATACCTTGAGCAATTTGATTGCCTCTTCAATTGTATGTGCTCTAAACTCCAAGGGCAAAAAAAAAAAAAACCTCTTAGCCTCCTAGTGATGAAACCCTAATTTATCTTTTTCCTCCACCTTATGTTTTAACGCATCAAAGATATGGGCTTAGTAAGGTAGTGGGCTGGAGTTAAAAAAAAATCCACTTGAGCTTATCTCTTTAGTCTCTAAGAAGCCCATAAAACATCTTCATCTCTTATTTATTTATTTTAATCAACGCACTAAATTGTATGCACTAAAACTTTAATTTTTCTCACCTATTTGTAGTACCACAAAATTGTCTACTCCCATCTTACTGTGCACACACATAAAGTACATCAACTCTATATTAAAATGATAAGGTACGGTGATAATCATAAAAAAAAATTGGGGTATTACACTGATGGCCCAAAGCGACGCTATCCTAAGAGGATATACGGCACAAAAGCCTGTTGAGCATAAAATCTGACGGCTTAAAAGCCAACGAAACTATCCTAAGAGGATACAAGGCATAAAAGCCTGTTAAGCATAAAAGCTAATGGCTTAAAAGCCAACAGCTTAAAAGCCAACGACACTATCCTAAATGGATGCAAGGCATAAAAGCCTGTTAAGCATAAAAGCTGACGTCTCAAAAGCCAACGAAACTATCCTAAGAGGATACAAGGCATAAAAGCCTATTAAGCATAAAAGCTGATGGCTTAAAAGCCAACGACACTATCCTAAATGGATGCAAGGCATAAAAGCCTGTTAAGCATAAAAGCTGACGGCTCAAAAGCCAACGAAACTATCGTAAGAGGATACAAGGCATAAAAGCCTGTTAAGTATAAAAGCTGACGGCTTAAAAGCCAACGATACTATCCTAAATGGATGCAAGGCATAAAAGCCTGTTAAGCATAAAAGCCGACGGCTCCAAAACCGACGACATTATCCCAAAGAGGATAAAAGGCATGAAAGCCAAAGTATAAGAGCCAACGGTCCTAAAAGCTGACGGCTCTATCCTAAATGTATAAAAGGGCACAAAAGCCTGTTAAGAATAAAAGTTGACGGCTTTCAAGCTGACGGCTCTATCCTAAATGTATAAAAGGGCACAAAAGCCTATTAAGTATAAAAGCTGACGGCTTACAAGCTGATGTATAAAAGGGCACAAAAGCCTGTTAAGTATAAAAGCTGACGGCTTACAAGCTAACAGCTCTATCCCAAATGTATAAAAAGGCACAAAAGCCTGTTAAACATGGAAACTGACGACCTCATTGGAAGTGACAAAAAAGAAGAGGAAATCATCCACAAAGTTCAAGTAAAAGCAAGCAATACATACAAGGACGAGTTTGAAATAGAAAGTACATTAATAAAAATGCCTCTAAAGGCAAAATTGTTCATAACGGTTAAAAAATTAAACTTTCTACAAAAAGTACAAGGCTACTCAACGGGGGAATCAACAATTTTTACTTCAACATCCATGTCTTGAGCGTGAACCTGGACGGCTGTCTCTGCTTTGTCATCTCTGTTCCCGTCACCCTTAACATTTTGATCTTCATCAAATAAACGATCTGTGCTGTCAGAAGCAGCAGGGAAGACGGATATCTGAGCTTGAGCCTCATCAATGCTCACATGGGAGAGATCCAGCTCTGGGTGAGAGGCCTTCACTTGACGGAGAGCATCGTCAAAACCATCTGTGCAGGTGCTGCCCAACTCCGTCAAATAAACCTCAGAATCACGGTACTTCTTAATGGCGTCCTCCTTGGCTTGACAGAGTTGGTCCTTGACGGATGTAATCTCTTTCTCTTTGTCTCCAAGGACTCTTTGCAGCACCTCCGTCTGCTTCTCCAATTCACCCCTTTCTTGCTCCGACAAAGCCAGCTTCTTTTCAATAACCACCTTCCAGGCTTTGAATTAAGCTAGCTCGTCCTTCGTCTCAGCCGCCTTAGCCCGTACACGGCCCAGAGCCGTCTCATTGTGAACACAATGGTCCACAAGGCCCTTCATCATAACCACGGCCTAGAATAGGAAAAGGTTAAGTCAGACAAGACGGTAAAAAAAAAAAAAGATTAACGGATAGTGGATTTACCTGGGCAAGGTTGAAGAGGCCCGTCTCACCCATTGCCTCCGTTGCATGGTTTCCAAGGTCTTCATAGTCTTCTGACATCATGATTGAAGACAGCTTCTCCAAGGCGTACTTGGAATCCTCGTGAACGAGAACGGGTGGCTTCTCTACATTGGGGAATGGGCCACCCGTCATCAAGCCCTTTCCTTTGCCGTGTTTGACGGGGACTATCTTCTTTGCCTCTGCCTCGAGACCAATGACGGTCTCAGCCATGACCTTTGGCTTCTTAGCATGACGGTCTGTCTCCTGGCCGGTTTTCCTTTTGATGATGGGCAGTTTGGGGGCGTCCGTCCCACCCGTCTGGGCACCCTTCTTCCTGGCAGCTGCTTGCTGTTTAATAATTGCTCTCCTCTTAGCATCGTCCATTTCTGCAAAGAAGACAATATATAAGTTAATGATTTCAAAAATGGAAGTGTAATATTCAAATGAACGGACTTACGTGCTCGAACTTATGCCTCGTATTTTAATGCTTCCTCAGACGGTTCAGGTTCGTCGCAGTGCTAATAGATGGTTTTAAGGCTCACCAATTTAGCCCAAGATCTGTCTTCCAATTTAGTTTTTTGAAAAATTTTCTCCAAAAAACTCCACTGCTCAAGAGTAACTTGTGGACGGTCTTGAGCTACAGAAAGAAGACGGTTAGAAATTAACGGTGCTTAGAATTTAAAAGAAAGAAGAGGAACGGATGCACACTAGACGAGGGTAATACACCCCATGTTGTGTCAATTGGCAGGAATTCAGTCTCACCAGGATGGCACATCCTTTCACTACTGTCCATAAAAAAGTACCTAGACTTCCAGTCCCTATTAGAATCTGGAGTGTTACTCACTAGTCTTAATAATGGACTTCTCTCTACAAAACTGTACATTCCTTTTGATTTTGTAATTTCGACTGGACGGTAACAGTGGAAGAACTCTTCCACTGTTAGTCTTTTCTTTCCTTTGGACATTACTCCGTACAGGATCTCTACCCCCAGGAAAACCCTCTAAGCATTTGGGGAAACTTGGTTGACGGACAATCCTAGATAATAGAGGAGTTGACGGTGTAGTTGACTCAAGGGAAACCTCAACCCAGCCTTGAGCATTTGCTCATAGATCCCGACACCCTTGACACTGTAGTAATAACACTTCTCTGATTTACTGGGTAGACGGAGAGGTATGTTGACGGGTATCTGGTACTTGTTCCTAAGTGTTTTGAAGTGAGACTCTTTAATGGTAGACGAAAAATCATTTACCGTCCATAGTGAAAGCATTATAAATTTCCTCGTCCCATTAGAGTCTATGACGGATTGAATTTGCGGTTCGTTTTCCCCTAGACCATCACTAAGGTTACTTTCTATCCTATCACTACTTGAAGAAGAAGAGGTGGTAGATGAACTCTCTTCACTTAGAGTGCCAGGATCTTTTGGACCTGACGGGTAAACTTCATCGTAGCCCGCTCCGTCGCGGACGAACGACTGGTTACTTGATGCGCTAGACATCTGTCACCTACATGTGACGGAAGACCCTAAGTTTAATTAGTATAAGGATATTTGCCGGTGATGAAAATGAATGAATCAATAATAAATACTTATCGGTTGCGTTTGTTGTTGGAGAAGGTAATCGATGGATGTACGAACGTGACGGACGAGAAGGTTGATGGATCGCACGTTTTTGACTAGGTGAACGGATGCGCTCTGATCGTTTGATTTCAGTGAAAAGTGAAAAATGAGGGAGGAAAAGGGAGGTTTATATATGAGGAGTAGCGCGGAAGGCGAGGGGACGCCTCGTTCTTGACACACAACCATTAAGTTGACGACACGTGTCCTACATGATTTTCTCAGCATTAATTACCGTATGGCAGCATATCTAGTTAGGTCTCTCTCATGGTGAAATGAAACCGTCATCCCATTAGTCCGTCTCCTGTGGGGTCACGGACTGATGGGCTGAGGGGGCACTTGATAGGGATAAAACACCTGCTGGACGCTGACAGCCTGCGCTAGTTGACAGGTCGATGTAGGCTGATGGAGGAAGACGACGGACGTGTCACCTTGACGGGACGAGGCTTAAGCAAACTGATGGGAGTAATGAACGATGGGTTGAGGCTAGAGGCACCAAGGCGTGTCTTGCCATATACACTTCCATGAGAGAATGAGTCTTGCCACGTACGCTTACGCTTGGACAAATATCTTGCACAGCACAATTACTCCCAAAGGGATGTCTTGCCCAACACGCTCGCTGTCCAAGAGGTATCTTGCATTTCACGCTAATCAAGGGCAATTATGGTAAAGAGGTATCTTCCCAAGTACGCCTTGGCTAAGGCCCTATGCTACTATAAATACCCCTAAGCCCTCACGAATTGAGGTACGCATACTTCTCCCGACTCTGGCACTCTAGAGTTGTGAACAATACTAACTTAACCATCGAAGGGTCGTTGGCCGGTACCACGCCGGTACTTTCCTTTGAGGTTCTTTTCACTTGTGCAGGTTGGCCCGGAGTACGCGAAATCCCTGTAGCTTACTGAGCAGATTCCTGACATCATCACATAGTATGTGATTTATGTGATTTAGTCACAAAAGATATAAATCACAAGTTCTTTGTAAATTCAGAATTTTAATTCGTAGTCAGTGGTGAAATTGGACATTTCATGACTATAACATATCAACTAAGATGATTTGTCTTAATCATGGAAGTGGAAACTTCTAGTTGATATGTTGATATGCTTTGAGAGTTAAGACATATTGAACTGGACCGTTGTGAGATTTATTATTCTCCTAAAGATTGTCAAATGAATAATAAATCCAAGGACTTCTATTTACATCAACTCTAAATCTTGAGAGAATAATGGACCTGATCATGAGGTGTAAGTTGCTTTGATATATCAGGAGTGAGATCTATCAGTCACGATCGAAACCTCAGTATGTTGGGCAGCCGCATTTAATGTTGATGGAATATATATTCTCAAGATGGAATTCATAATCTCTTAACGGAGATATAAAATATTCCCTAGAGATAAGTTTAATGGGTTTAGTTATTCAGAGTGTTGGGCTCAACCAATTTAGTAAGGAGTTACTAAAGTATATATTTATGAAATTAGATTTCATAAATATATGATGAATAACATAAAGGATTAAATTGGGTACTCAAGAATTAAGATGTAGTAATCTTCAAAGTGGCAGTTTATATTCATAACTTTGTATTACTATGAATATTTCAATGAAGGGGTTGCATGTATAATTAAGTCTAGGAATATAATTTATTAATAAGGCCTAGAGTGCAATTATATTCATATTATGCTATTGAATATAATTAATGGTAATTTTGGACTTGTCAAGAGTTGACAGAAAAGCCCAAGGCCCATTAGAGCTAGAGTCTTATTTGTTCTTTTTTGGTCTCACTCCAAGCCATATACTAGAACCTAGTTGGAATGGCCCAAAAAGCTAGCCCAATTACACAATCAGTTATATATAAGGAGAGAAACATACAGAATTTCATAAGTCTTTTCATATGGGTTTTCATTAAGATCATATAAGGAATGAAATGGTGTATGTGAGTGTTTGACACATTCATATTCTGTCCTTGGAAAGTGATTGAGAGACCACACTTCTTGGGCATTAAGTGGAATTAGAGTGAAGATTAAAAGTATTTCCAAGTACTTCTAATATTTTGTTTTGAATGTCACCGCACCAAGGTACTCTTTCTTGTTCTTAAATTCTGAAACTTACATAGTACATATTATCAATTGCGAATGAAGTAGATCCGTTAACTTTCTGCTACGTATGTTTTGTATGTGATACAAACATGTATTTTTCCAGCAATATAAATCTATAAAGATATTTTTTAAAAAAATTAAAAGAAAGAAATGAGTGGACAATAGTCCACATACACATGCTCTCGACTATCCGATCTGGTCTTCTAGCCTTGGATATGGATCCTTTACAAATAGAGCCTGTTGATAGTAATATCTTGTTATGTCCATTGCATTACAATTTTTTTAATATACTAACTAACATTTAGGGTCTAATTAATACTCCTATAGGTATAACAATATTCTTATTGGTTAATATTTAGGAGCCTTAGACAACTGCCTAATTAGCCTAATGGTAGGGCTGGCCTTGAAAGTAAGTTGCATTAAATTTAATTGTAAAAAGAATAATATTTTGGAATTTCAATGTCCTTTCCATTGCTTTTTTCTTCAAAGGATTTCATAAACCAATATTCTTCTTAGTATTTTCTTATCATCTTCAAAAATCCCAACAATGGGGAAGATTGTTGTCATTGTCGTCATCGTCGTCGTCGCCATCAGAGGTGGCGATGGTGGAAATGGAGATAGCATGACAACAATACATTCAACCTTGAGGAGCACAATTCAAAATTTCAAAATGTGAATTACAATGTTTTCACTTTCCTCTTCTAACTTGGAAACCATCGGTGCATCTTAGCTTACAATTTGCATGATTCACTAATTTGGGTTGAAATCAAGTGTCATTTAGTCTATAAGAAAAATGTTATAACAATAATATTAAGTATTTGTCTATTTAGATCCCTTAAAACAAATCATTTTACCTAATATATTAGCCAAGTAATTACTTAGGTTAAGTTAAACAGTGAAATATCATATCATGCAAACAGCGAAAAAGTAAATAACACACAAGTATGATCACCTAGGAAAGCCAATAAAAAGAATTGTTTCAAGTTAAAAACCTGTGGAGGATTTGACCTAGCTATCCTCAAGGTAAACGAACCCACTAATAGAGAATTGAAGTTTTTACAAAAGATTTAACCCCTCCAGTAGTAACTTACTGACACAATCACATGCAAGCTACGAATCCATGGACTCTTCTTTCTTGGATTTGTTGCACACAAGCTCCCACACTTATAACTTTCAAATCCCACTCAAAAGTTTCAGATCACCCTTTGTTGATCTTGCAACAACTAGATTTCAGCAGAACTTGATTGTAGATCTTGTTCCATTAAACACTTGTAGAGTTAGAAAGAACAGAACCTCACAAATCTCACAAGAGTAACTCACAAGTCTGCCAAAAGTCTTTAAAATGTAGTTAGAGTTTTCCTTTTATACTTAGGAGTGTTAGATTGAAACCCTAAACGTTTTCACAAGCTTAGGCCTGATTTAAATTTTGCAGTAATTGTTTTTCTGTTATTTTCGATCGGTCAAGCCTGTCCTTCAATCAATTGAGCTTCACTTAAATTTAATACTTTTTCCTGTAGCTTGAATATTCTTGAGACTTGACTTAAAAAACTTTGAGCAATGTCCAACGCTTATTCTAGACATGATTTTGTTCTTGGTTTGTCAACATAAACAAATTAAGACTCTAAACATTTAACCCTAAATCTTTAGAACCTAATAATCTCCCCTTTTGGCAATTTATGACAAAACACACATATACATGAATTGCTCAACTCAAGAACTAGCCCAATTTACAAAGTGTTGCCCTAATACAATTCTATCCCAATCCACTAACTATTAGTTGCTAGAAAAATAAATAGGATTGAGAAATGATTAACCTGTAAATTCCTGAAACATTGAAACCAAACCATAAATGCATATGTGAAAATTACAGTATAAATCCAAACTAAAAAATGAACTTGAATTCACAAAACATAAAAGATAGATAGATATATCAAATGAATAATTATCAAATAAACCATCATAGTCAATCATAAACCATCAATATTTGTGAAACAAGAACAAAAATAGAAATATACATCAAATATACATCAAAAAGGATAAAAAAATATCAACTCAGAAAAAACCACTCCCCTAAATACAAAAACTCTCAAACTCTCACCCTAAGTACGAGAGCAATAGATCTAAACCTACTCCCCCTTTTTGTTATGCATTGCCAAAGGCAACCACTAAGGATCAGAGAGTGGAGGAGGTGGAAAAGCACTCCTATACTTAGCAAATTTAGCTCTCAGGGAAACAACCTCAGTAAGTAGCTCATCAATAAGTTGTCCATGAGCTGCCTGAGTAGTCATAAAAGTCTCCATCATGGCTCGGGGTAAGAGGGGAAGAGTAATAGTAGGATCATCAGTCTCAACATCAGCAATAGGATCCATCGCAGCAGTAGGATTGGATCTCCTCAGTAGGGTCCACAGCAGCAGGCTGATCACCAATAGCAGGAGCAGTAGTAAAAGCTTCCACTCTAGGTCGCTTTGATGTACTAGTGATTGGTTTAGCATTCTTCATCTAAGCGGATTTCTTTCTAAGAAAAGTAACTCCTATAGGGGCAGTGATATGGACTAACTCTAGAGACGGAAAATTTTCTAACTCTAGATAGTTCAACACCCTCTATATGAATACTGCAAAGAATAGCTTATGTGCTTTAGATTTACTCCTAAAGACCTCAACAATAGTCTGAATAAAAAGAGAAGAAAAGCACATAGAGCCATTTGTAAGAAAAGCATATAAAAAGACACATCTATCTATAGGAATGGTGTGAATGTGAGAGATAGGAAAGATGTTATGACAGGCTATCCTAAAGAAAAGATAGTTCAGCTTAGTATACTCTCTTGAGTTTAGCCTTGGTTCAGATCTTTAAGTAACTGATCTTCCACAAAGTAAAGACATCAAATCATCTATAGGAGGAGACTCGTTGTATGGATATGTACTAGAGGTACATTAAGAGCATCGGACTACTTTCTTTGTTATTCGAAACTCTTTACCTCTAATCCAAATAGTCAAGTAATGACCACCAAAATCATCAGAATGAATAGAGAGATTCGAGTAGAATTCTCTAATCAAGGTAGTAGGAGGGGAATGAGAAGAACCATCACACAGAGATAACTAGTTCCTAGACTCTATACTCCTACAAATAGAAAGATCTAATTCATCTAAGACAATTTGTCTTTCTCCCTAAATAGACCTATACTGAGTTAAGCTTTCAAAAATTTCCTCATTTCTAGCTGTAGAAAACCTAACCCTATCAAATAGAGTAGAGGCATAGGAGGATGCTAAGGTTTTCTTGGCTTTGGTTTTAAACTTTCTTCCAACCTTAGGAGCCATATCTACAAGGTAAAGAAAGGAGAAAAACCAAAACAAAACAAAACAAAAACCAAGGGCAGACTACATCAGGTAAAGTTAAATCACAATATGAGAGAATTTTCAAAATCTATATAATCATGATACGTAGACACATACGATGCATGATCTAATGCACAAAATAGTTCAATTATATCACAATTTTGAAAATTGACCAAGGAAATCAGAATTTATGCAAAATCCCCAATTTTGAAACCTTAATTTTCCAAAAATCCATATATTGATTAATTAAACATCACAATAGATATAAAAACATGTTATAAGTACTCAATTAAACAATATCACAAGCCAATTTCAATCAATTTCACCAAATTGAACAAAATCTCCAAAATTCTCAAGAACACATAAACCCTAATTTTGAAATTTTGCACAAATCATGAAAATTTTGAAATTAAAATAGATGAAATAGGTTTATATGATGCATGAACAAAAACCCATCCAACATATTGGATGAAAACACACAAAAGCACCAAAAACCCTAAAATTTCTTTGGTTTGAAAAATTTGATGAAAATGTATGTATGCATGTAATATAATCAAAAAGGAAGGGTAAAAAGGTCTTACCAGATGTTGAGGAAGAAAACCCTTGAAGCTTTGACTCAAAAAAGACAAAAAAAAAAAAAAAAAAAAAGACTAAGAAGGAATCGAGAGGGATCGAAAAGGAAGAAAATTTTTTTTGAAGAACATGGGGATTGGTTTTCTTATAATTAAAACCGATGCATACTGCTTAGGGTTGGTTTTCCGACCTATAGCGGTGCAGTTTTTTATGGTTGGTTTAATCGGTTTGGTCAATTTTTTGTGCTTGTTCTTTTTATACTTTGGCTAGCACTTGAACTAATCTACAAGACCAGTCAAAGAAGTAAAGATAAAGAGCCAAACACCTTTTATAAATCCCAATTCCAATTTGTTTGGACTTCATAATTTTTTTTTTAACTTATAAAAATAAATAGCTAGGGTAGTTGGTAAGATTCCTTGTACTTGTAACCGCTTGATTGTTGATTAGTGGATTCTTTGGAGTGGTGACCTTAAAATCATATGGTGGGGTTTTTGCCTTGAGAGGTTTTCCCCATTTGTCAATAAATCACCGTGTCTAATTTATTTTCCACTACACTTAGTATTTTTGGTGATTTGTTGGTGCCTTCACTTTTTGCATGCAATTAAACTTAATTAATCAACTTGGGTAATTAAATAATTAACCAGGATCAAGCTATCTTAACCCAACAACACACTTGGTGATGTGTAATACAATTTTGTTTTAATTTAAAAACATCCTAAACAAACCTAGAATGAAATGCATGAATGTAATGCAAAGGAAAAACCTAATGAAAAACACTTTGGTCACAGGGAATAGAGAGATTAAGCACAAGAGCCATGTCAGACAAACTCACTGAGATTGACTCTTTTGCATCCACACTCTCTTAGATGCAAACTTAGGATTGAAGTTGCTAGACAAACTAGAATTAAGTTCAACTCTTGCATTAGTATAAAGGTTAAGAGCCTTTACCAACTCATAAATAAGTGTCATAGGTCCTTGTGCTTTTGGCACAGGCACTTTTTGTTTGGTAGCTTGCTTTAAAGCTTGCAACTTAAAATGCTTTAGGTGTGTATGCCCAGCTCCATCACAAAAGTGATAAAACCATAGAGATTTGTGTTGTTTCTTACTTGCAAGATGATTGGATTTCTTGGGTTTTGACTCACTTAGATCTACCCTAATCTTCCTAGTAGCTAGAATCTCTTCCTTAGGTAGCTTGACTTCTGGTGTCAAAATAGATATAGCAGGTACAAACTTAGGAGGACGAACAACATAAGCAAAAAAACTCTCAACAATCCCTAACCCCGTCTTATCAAAAGAAGATTTTTGAACATTCAGCATGTTATCCAGTTTAGAAGTTGAAGTCCAATCAAGTTGTTCTCTAGCAACAAATAATTCTAATTCTAAACTTTTAACTTTCTCAATCAAAGACATGTTCTCAATCTTAACAGAGGTTATGAGTTCATTAGCAAAAAAAAAAATTTAACCAACATATTTTTCTTTTCTTGCTTAAGAGTGTTTATCTTTTTTCAAACCTAAGTCAACATTCATGGCATCCTTTGCTGCAATCTTGCAAAACTTATTATAAGCCTCTTGCAAATCAGCATTCTGAGAGAGTTCCTCATCAAAAAAGTTCTCATCAACAATTTCAAACTCACTTACTACAGCAGTAGCAGTGAAAGCCATGAAAATTCCTTCTTGATCACTTTCAAACGCATGATAAGAAACTTCATCATTGTTGGGAAATTTAAACTCCGGTTGATAGAATTAACAAGTTTTAAGCCCAAGTTATTAATTAGATATATTATGAATAAACCTTGTTAAAACAAACAAACATCAATATCATGTCAAAATCATGTACACCGGAAAAGTAAATAAAACAAGATATGATGACCTAGGAAAACCAATGAAATAAACTAATTTCATAGTAAAAAACCTGAGGGAAAACCTTCTCGAAAAGTAATTCGCTATAATAAAGAGAAATTTCAGATCTAGTACAAAACTTTTGTCCCTAGACTTTACAATCCCTATAGATGAACTTACAGTAGAAACCTTCTACCGCTTCAGAACCCCTGAACTCTTTAATATATGAACGCCTCCTTTTTGATGCATAAATCCCAGTACATGACTAACCAATGATGCACGGCTCCTAATACTTGACTAACTCACCAACTTGAAGAATATGTGACTGCAAAGTTCTTCATTTTATCAACAATGAAGATCAAGAAGCATTTGGTTATAAAACCGTAAGGGGCAAAGACGTAGTAGCTTCTTTCAAATAGAATAAGGCATCAGTCACCTTATGCATGTATTCTCCTTGTATTCTCATGATGGCCTATAAAATAAGCCTTATATATGTCTAGGGTTGTGAGAAAAAAAACCCCACACAAATACATAAGCATGGGCCGAAAATCAGATCTGAAAATTCTTATTCCCTAATTCTCAATAGATACTGTATCTATCAACAGCTGTCGAGACCTCGATAGATAGCTATTTGTCGAGAGCTGTTGAGCTTTAATGAATCAACACTTCTTCACTTGTTTCTTGGACAAACTTGCATGGCTTTAACACTTGAACTTGAAACCTTGTTCCTTGAAGTATTAAACACATCCTAGATTTACCCAATTACAAGTAAAGTGCATTTTGTCAAAGGATTAGCCAATTCTAAATGACATATGTTTCTAATATGATTCACATATGTCCTAACAATCTCCCCCTTTGGAAATCCGTGATAAAACCACAACAAGCAAATGAACATATAAGAAAAGTCATAAATCACTTAACTCATACTCACTTGTTGAATAAAATAAAATCTATCCTAACACAAACACTTGAAAAACTTTGCAAGAAGAGAGTTCATGGCAAGAGAGACTTTGACAACTTGTATTTCTGAAACACTTTAAACAAAACTTATCAAAGCATCTTAGTGTAAAACAGAAATTGAAAGATTGCATACAATAAAGAAACATGTGTATAAAGAGAGAAAAGAAACAACACATGTAGAGGTAGGTGAAAAAGACATGCATCATATATATATATATATATATATATATATATCAAAGATAAGCACAATGTATGTAAACATGGTCACAAGACCGGTATACAAGAAGCTAAAAGAAGCTCCTAAAACAATAAGGAGGTAAGCACTCCTCCTAACAAGATGAAATACAACTCCACCTTACAGAGGCATGCATTTCTTCCCTTAACATGTAGAATCTTAAAAAGATACCACATTTTCTCCTCCTTTTTGTCATGATTGACAAAGGGTATAAGAAGTTATAAAGCTTTATCCGAGAAACATAAAGATGATCAAAGATGATCAAGGGGGCACAAGAAATCCATATAATGCATGAATGTAATGAAACAAGATGCTATGGATGAAAAGATAAAATAAAGATGCAAAACATGTAAAAAACAATGCATGCAAGAGGAATCTCAACAGATCAAGAAGTTGTCGAGCAGCTATCGAGCAGAAGCAAACCTTGATGGATCAAACAGCTATCGACCATCTAACGAGCAGACAGAAACTTTCTTGATGGATTGAGAAGCTATCGAGACAAAGTCCAGAAAAAACACAGATATAAATGTAATTAAGCATACTACTCAATTAAAGATCCAAACAACATTTTAAGCTCTCAAAAACATCTCTTAATAAGAAAAATGTCAAGCTTTTAGCTCCAAAACACACACACACACACACACACACACACACACACATACACAACATGTCTAACCAATTTTATATTTCAAAAACAAGTCAAGACAGTTTAGTGAGTATACATTAACACATGTATTCCTTGTGATAGCCAAATCACATTGTACCTGAACATGTATCAAAAGTAGCAAAGAATGTTGCATGTTGTGTGTGAAAAAACATTGCAAGATTGCACAAATGTCTACATGTTATGACGATTTGAAATATAAGCAAATCAAGTTAACTTACACACGATCATAACTGCTTGATGGGGACTATCACCTTTAAGGTACATCCTATAACTCCCACATATCCCAAAATATACTCTTGCAATCATATTTAAAGTATTTTGATTATTTTTGCTTTTATTTTTCTTTGCATGTTTTCTTTTTAAGCATATCATGCATGAGCATATAAGAGAGAGAAAATAACTACCCAATTATGTTAAGCTTTTTGACATTGCACTTTTGCTATTTCGAAGCATACAAATGTCATTTCATGATTGGCGGGTAACAGTGGTGAGATGGTTATTTATGCATTTCTCTTAGGATTTTCAAGTCCTTCCCGTCAAAAAGAGTGATACGAGTGTTAAATAGAAGAGATTACTTAATCTTACTCATCACAAACACGAACCACAAAACTCACTTGCTTAATTGTGCATAGAGATGCTCATTTAAGCTACAAAAGATACAAAGTTTAGAAAACTTTGTTTCAATGGCCATCCAAGGTACATAAGTACCAATGTACACAAATACACACTGTTTTTGTATTTTTCTAATTTTTTTTTATTTTGAAAAAATAAATAAAATAAAAACTAAACCACCAAACTAAACAACCAAACAAAAACAGACAAACAACATAAAAGCATGAAAGAAAGATGCAGATGCATGAAAGCATAATTCCAAAAATTGATAAAAAATCAAGCAAAGAGAGTCTTACTTTAGATAGAAAGAATTAAAGTAGAAGACAAACAGAAAAGACAATTAAGTCTTAGGCTCCTTTCTTACCCACACAACACGAGTCTTTGGCCGTGAAGATGAAAAGACACATGTCCTAGTATGTCTACTAAAGGACATAGAAGAATTAGAATTCTCTTGAAATTGAGTTAAAAAACTCAAAACGTTTAATAATTCTCCAAACAAAGGTGTAGTTCCTTGAGAGGAAATATGTGACTATTTGGACACTTACTTTTGAGGATACAACTTAAAGAAATTAGGACAAATGTGTCCAGAAACACCACAATGGTGACAAACATGAGGTATAAAAAAGGATTTAGAATTAGTTAAATCAGTTTTAGATTTCATACCTTTATCACCTTTCTCAAATTGGGGCACAAAGACAGTCCTTGATCAAGAAGCCGTGGAAGAGGAGGGGCTAGAGAAAACAGCATATCCTAAGCTAGTTTTATCAAAACTAGACTTTTGAGTACTCAATACCTCATTAAGTTTTGCACTAGACATCCTCTCTATTTGAGTTCTACCTTGACTAAGCTTAACCTTAAGATTCTTGACCTTCTCTTCTAATGAGGTGTTCTCCGCAACAAAAGTCTTAACTAACCTTGTAATCTCATCTAGTTTGACTAACATATCAGCTTTTTTCAGTTTTTACCTCATTAAGCTCTTTTCTACAACAATGAGAAGTCTTTTCAGATTTTATAAATTCAGTGCATAGCTTATCATAGGCTTTTTGAAGGGTTATCTTCTTGGGTGCTTCATCATCAGAATAATCCTCATTGTCATTAGCACTTTCCACAATCACCTTATTAGTTGTGACAGCAAAAGCTATAAAGTGACCACATTCATCCATATACTCATTGGAAGAGTCATCCTCAGTATCACTCCAGGTAGCAACCAACCCTTTATCTTTTGACTTTTTGGTATTTTCTTTCATAAGGTAGTTTGGGCACTCTATCCTCATATGACCAAAACCTTTGCACTCATGGCATTAGATAAGGGGTTTCTCACTATTACCCTTCCTAAAGGATTTGGATTTTCTAGGATGTTTGTCCTTATCCTTTTTCCTAAATTGAAGAAGCTTGATAATCTCATCAGCTATGAAGGTTACATCCTCGTCCTCACCCTCATCTTCATCTTCATCCTCAGAGTCATCACTCTCTTCCTCTATACCCTTAAGAGCTAAGTTTTTACTCTTTCCATCTTTTCCCATTAAACCTAATCCCATCTCATAGGTTTGAAGGTTCCCTACAAGCTTAGTCAAAGGAATTTGATCAATATCCTTCACTTCTTCAATGGCAATGATCTTGGTATGGAATCTTTCAGGTAAGGACCTAAGGATTTTCCTAACAATTTTGGATTTTGCTATAGATTCTCCAAGGTTGAAGGAAGAATTCGCAATATCCTTAAGTTTAGTATAGAATTCATCAAAGGTCTCATCCTCCTCCATCTTTATTTCTTCAAAACTACTATTGAGTCTTTAAAGCTTCACAATCTTTACTGCCTTGGTAGTTTTATAGGTGGTCTCAAGAATGGTCTATACTTCTTTGGCAACTCCTGTGGGTGATATTTTCTTAGATTCCTCATTGGTCACCCCACAAAACAAGGCATTCACCTACTGTTGAAATTTGCCACTATGATTGTTGCTTCATCTTAATCCACTAGCGCTTCCCTTGGCTTACTCTAGCCAACTTCAACAACTTGCCATACTTTTTTACCTAGAGCTTGCAAAAAAACTTTCATACGAACTTTCCAGTACGTATAATTAGTGCCATTAAATAAAGGAGGAATCAAAAGAGATTGTCCACGATCCATGACAACAGGGGTCAAGGATCACACTCAGGAAATTAATCCAATCAGAGTGTACTCGCTCTTATACCACTTGTTGGAAAATTTAGACGCCGATTGATAGAATTAATAAATTTTAAGCCCAAGTTGTTAATTAGATTTATTATGAATAAACCTTGTTAAAACAAATAAACATCAATATCATGTCAAAATCATGCACAGCGGAAAAATAACTAAGACAAGATATGATGCCCCAGGAAAACCAATGAAACAAACTAGTTTCACAGTAAAAAACCTGAGGGGAAACTTTCCCAAAAAGAAATTCACTATAATAAAGAGAAGTTTCAGATCTAGTACAAAACCTTTGTCCTTAGATTCTATAATCCCCGTAGATGAACTCATAGTAGAAACCTTCTACCGCTTCAGAACTTCTGAACTCTTCAATATATGAACTCCACTTTTTTGATGCACGAATTCCAGTACATGACTAACCAATAATACACGGCTCCCAGTACGTGACTAACTCACCAACTTGAAAAAGATGTCGGCTGCAAAGTTCTTCAATTCATCAACAATGAAGATCAAGAAGCACTTGGTTACAAAACCCTAAGGCGCAAAGACGCAGTAGCTTCTTTTAGAGAGAATAAGGCATCGATCACCTTATGCATGTGTTTTCCTTATATTCTCATATGTGACGGCCTGTAAAATAAGTCTTATATATGTCTAGGGTTATGAGAAAAGAAACCCCACACAAATACATTAGCATGGGTCAAAAATCAGATCTGAAAATTCTGACTCCATATTTCTTATAGATATTGTATCTGTCAACAGCTGTCGAGACCTCAATAGATAGCTATCTGTCGATAGTTGTTGAGTTTTAATGAATCAACACTTCTTCACTTGTTTCTTGAACAAACTTGCATGGCTTTAACACTTGAACTTGAAACCTTGTTCTTTGAAGTATTAAACACATCCTAGATCTTCCTAATTACAAGTAAAATGCGTTTTGTCAAAAATATTAGCCAATTCTAAATGACATATGTTCCTTACATGATTCACATATGTCCTAACAATCATCACTAAGGGTGACAACCATAGTTTTTCCCTTAGATCTCAAATAAGTAGGACATTCTGACCTAAGGTGACCATACCCCTGACAACCAAAACACTGTTGACTTAAAGAATTGTTAGAGGATTGAACAACCTTATCTTTTGATTTAACACAATTATTGTTTTTGTTTGTTTCATTCTTCATCATATTCTTAGGGTCAGCATTATTTCAATTTCTTACCCTTCTATTATTGTTCTTTAGAAAGTTTTTAAAGTTCTTAGCAAGATAAGCAATCTCTGCAGAAGAGATTTCATCACTAAATCCACAATCATCTACATCATCAACAGATTTCAAAGCCATAGATTTGGATTTGTTAGTTTTGGGCAAGTTAGACTCATAGAGTTGAAGAGATCCTATAAGCTCATCTACAAAAATAGTGTCCACATCCTTGCTTTCAGTTATAGCAGTGACTTTGGTTCTAAAATCCTCGATTAAGGATCTAAGAATCTTCCTAACAATCTTAGGTTGATCATAAACTTCACCCAAATTAAAAGCTACATTCACAATGTCATTTAGCTTGGCATAGAACTCATCCAAGGTCTCATCATCAAACATCCTAATACTTTCAAACCTAGAGGTCAACTGTTGCAGTTTATTAATCTTTACAGCCTTAATGCCTTCATGCACATTTTACAAAATATTCCAGGCAATATGAGCAACCTTTACATTAGAAATTATTTTAAACTCTTATATAAAAACAACATTGAATATAGCATTCATTGCCGTGCTATTAAAGCTTACTGCTTCAATTTAAGAAGTAGTCCATTCACTTACAGTAGTGGTAAGTCTCTCCCAACCATTTTCAACAAAGAGTCATACCCTCTCATCCAAGGATTTCAAGAAGGCTTTCATCCTAATATTCCAATAAGCATAGTTGTTCCCATTAAAATAGAGAGGGATCATAAGAGAGTGACCATGTTCCATAACAGCAGGGGTCAATGATCAACTCAAGGTAAACTACCTAATCAAGAACCAACCCACTCTAATAACACTTGTATGTTTGTTTAAACCCCTTAAAACAAATTATTTAACCTAATATATTAGTCAAGTAATTACTTAGGTTAATTATGAGATCTAGGTTAAACAGTGAAAGATCATATCATGTAAACAGCAAAAAATTATATAACACACAGATATGATCACCCAGGAAAACCAATGAAACAAACCGTTTCAAGGTAAGAAATTGGGGAGGATTTGACCTAGCTATCCTCTAGATAAAAAAACCCACTAATAGAGAATTTAAGTTTCTACAAAAAATTTAACCCTAAATCTATTGCTACCTCCAGTAGTAACTTACTAACACGACCACGTGCAAGCTCCGAATCCACGAACTCTTCTCTCTTGGATTTGCAACACATAAGCTCCCACACTTATGACTTTGAGATCCCACTCAAAGGTTTCAAATCACTACTTGTTAATCTTACAGCAAATAGATTCCACCAGCACTTGATTGTAGATCTTATTCCAGTAGACACTTGTAGAGTTAAAAGGCAAGAACCTCTCAAATCTCACAAAAGTAACTCACAAGTCTTCCAAGAGTCTTCCAAGATTTTCAGTGGTATTTTAATTGAAAATCTCAGTTTTATGTAAAGCTTTGGGACCCACAAAAATTTAATGTTCAGCAGTAGAGACAAAATGGCCACAAGTGTAACCCGCATGAAGACTCTCTCTCCTCTTCATAGAAGAAAAGACGCAGCTTAAACTTTGTTTTGTTCTTTCGTGCAATTCCCTCAATTCTATGATTATGATGGTACTAATAAATAACATGTATGAACCAAGGTAGTTAGTCCAGAGGTAGATATTAACAAGTGAAGTTGAAATTTCTCCCTAATGTATTTAGCAATTTGGCTATGATTAACCCCACTTGATCAAAGAAAGATAACTCAAATGAATGATTGAAGCCAATATATCCCAAACCCACGGGGCTGTGGGGTAAAAAATTGTCAACCACATCAATGAACTATGTTAGTTATTGACAGTAGTATAAATCATTAAGGCCTTTTCACCAAAGATCACCATGAAAGCCACATCACAGAGAACTAAACCAAAGAGTAAAAATTATAACCAAAAAGAAAGAAAGGTTAGAAATTCTCTTATGTCTGAAGTAGCAGAGAAAGGCAAGAAAAAACTTGCTACAGTTGATAAAATCAAAAAACCCAACCCACTACGTCAGTCGAAAACCTAAAAAGATACACATGGACTTGACTCTACTTAAGCTTGGAAACCCACAACTTGCAGTAGAGACTCTTTTCTCTTCGCGGGAGCTATCACCAAGGGAAATGGCATGTGTGGTTGGGAAATGGAATCGGTGAACGGAGCTTCGTTGGAGCTGGGCCTTGTGCTAATCAGCGGAACTGGAGCTTATTTCGGTTGTGCTTGTGCTGTGGGTTTGGGAGAAGGGAAAAGGGAAAGTGATGAAGTGCAAGGGGTGTGGGTGGTTGGGAAAGTAATTTTGGTAAAAGATCCGTTGAAGCTTCAGCCTGCAGTGATGGGACTACACACTGCTATGGGACCCGTTTGTGCTGAATATTTACGAAAATTGCCACTGATTATTATAACCTATAACTTGAAAACACCTTGGAGCTATTTCTGAATTAGCTCACCCATAACTCAAAAAAGTGAGATTTGTTAACTGAGTGAAGTTCTTGAATAATAAGCCAAAAAGCCTCCTACCCATAGGCCCCACTGATTTTGGGTTATGAGTTAACAAAACTTAGATTTGTTAACTGAGTTCACCAAAATCCAAACAAGGCCTTAGACACCTAACCTGCCTAGTGAAACCTATTTTCTAGACTTTGGTGGCCAATGATCACATCACATCATTGAATCAATTATAGGATCCAAGAACAAGTGAGTGAAGAGTGTGACAATCATTGCTAAACATGATAAAACTCTATTCTAGGCATGCAATGATAGAACAAAAGAATTGAATTTGAAAACATGGTGAATTTGTGTGTGATGTGATAAACCCTAATCTAAAGCAGGTGAACATGTTATTTAAATTGAAAACCTCTTATCATGCAAAGATTAAGAACAACCTAAATCTAACATTCTAGCAATCAAGAATATGTGAAAAACTAGAAATAAAAGCATGCTCAAATCTAAATAAACTATGGCATAATTAAAAGAAAGATTTAGAAACTTTACATGTATGCACCAGCATTCTTGAGCACTCGAAGCAAGAAAGCTTTTCTGGAGCGGGATTCATGAATATGAAGTTAGTAGCCTGAGATCAAGGGGTCCAAACTATCCCTTCTAGTGAATTAAGACTAGGAGGTCCAAGACACCAATGGCACCTTCCTACCACAAACTCTAGAAAGTAAGGACAAGGTTCTCCAGAGGGGGACTCATGCATACTAGGAAGTTGGTAGCTTAAGACCAGGAGATCTAAACTATCCCTTCTAGATATTTGAGACCAAGATGATAGGCCAAAAATGTATTGACCCCTTGTGATGACTTAATTGATTAATTAGCCAAGTTTATTAATTAATCAACTTGATATGCAATTGTACGTAGCAGCACAAACAAATCACCAACTAACTAAAGTATGCAGCGAAAAATAAGTTGACACAATGATTTGTTTACGAATGGAGAAAACCTACACGGCAAAAACCCCACCGAGTGATTTTAAAGTCATCACTCTCAAGAATCCATTATTATCACAACAAGCAGTTACAAGTAAAGGAATTCCAAGACCTTATGCCGACCTATAGTTGAATCCTTACTCCAATACCCAATTGGACTTATTCTGTATTGACAATCTCTTATTTTCAATGCACGGCTCCTAGTACGTGACTAACCAATTGTGTGGATCCTAGTACGCAACTTAATCACCAACTAGAGAAGGATGTTGGCTGCAAAATTCTTCAGTTCATCACACGATGAAGATTATGAAGTTGCTTAGTCACAAAACCCTACGGTGTACAAACACAGTAGCTTCTTCAGAAGAAAGATGAACTAGGGCAAATTTTGTCTCCGATCACAATTTGAATGAACAAAACTTTGCTTCACACTCGCGCAACCTTTGACGGCCCTTAAAATAATCTTATATATGTTTAGGGTTGTGAGAAAAGAAAGCCCAAACATACAATCACAAATTGGATGAAAAATAGTCTTGAAAAACTGAGTTTCATAAACCTCGATAGATACCCTATCTATCGAGCTAGCTGTAGAGCCACGGGTTTCAGCAGCTTTTAAACCTCAATAGATGCTAGCTGTCGAGCTTTAAAATCCTGCACTTTCTTCCTTGATTCTTGGACAAACTTGCATGACTTTAACACTTGGACTTGAAACAAGGTTTCTTGAAGCATTAAACATATCCTAGATCTACCCAATTACAAGTACAGTACGTTTTGTCAAAGGATTAGCCAATTACATAAAATATTGACATATGTTCCTAACATGAATCACATATGTCCTAACATAGGAGGTCCAAGATACCAAATGCATCTTCCTATTACTAACTCTAGAGAGTAGAGAGTGATCTCTAGAGGGGACTCGTGAATATTATGAAGTTGGTAGCTTGAGACCAAAAGGTCCAAACTATCACTTCTAGAGAATTAAGACCAGGAGGACCAAGATACCAAATGCATCTTCCTACTACTAACTTTAAAGAGAGAGAGAGAGAGAGAGAGAGAGAGAGAGAGAGATCTCAGTTTACTAGGAAGCTCTGAGATTTTAGGATGCTATGATTTGATACTAGAGGAGGATATATATACTAGATGCTGTGGGGGTTTATAATGAGAGCTTTTCCATGTGGGATTATGAAAATTTTGACTTTGGTGCATTAATTGAGAGTTTAGAGGGCTGGGGAGCAAGCAAAAGAGTTGAACGTTCAGTTCTTCCCGTAACTTCCCTACAACTAACAGAGTCAACATCAAAAAATCATATCTCACTCGTTTCTTAATGAAACAAGTCCATTCTTGTGCTTTAATTGAAGCTTTGGATGTCTAGTTTTCAGAAACATTAACCTCACCTAAAAATTCAAATTGGCATGAGGGATATTCCCGAAATAGTAAGCGAAATACATTTTTTTGAGAAGAATTTCAACCCAATTATTGTTAATAGCTCTCAATTTAACTCTCTTTTACCATTAATAAGCCCCATTAACTTTCTTCCTAAATGCATTGTTTTGCTATATTATAGACAATCTTCACTTTGAAGACCATGTTTTTGTTTCATATCCAAGTTAGAAACCTCCTATAGATGTGGGGGGATTATATCTACCACTTAGGCCTCAAAGTTTCTATTAAAAACAAAATGCCTCAAATGGTAGAAAGAGAGTATGCAACATGTCCCTCTGCCAAGATTGAGTTTCCATGTTAGTTAGGGTTGTGACCTTTGGTTCTTCATCAATATCAATCCTCGTTAGGATCATGCTTGAGTTAAATTGGGCGAGTTAAGGTCATTATGAGTTGGAAAAATTTCAATCCACCACCAATTAACCAAACTCTACGACCATCGATTTAATTAAAAATCTAGTTTTTCACTCCACGAGTTGTGAAGGTTGGCAAGTTTATCCAAAGATGATAATTTTTGTAGGGATTGATTGGGTGTGGTCAAGTAATATATGTAATTATATGCGGGCATGTCAGTCATCGGCAGGTTAGTAAAATCTCAACCTTCGAGTCAAATTGACTTTCTAATTTGATGATCGAAATCACCCAACCCGCACCTTGCATATAATAAACTTGCATGGGATGGCGCATGTGGAAGAGTTGGGTGGGAGAGCTGAGGTGGGTTTGCACTTTGCACAGCCCTAATCCTCGTAGAGATCACCATGTATGTCATTAGAGTGCAAAGCCAATAGTCTTCCTATTGTTCCCTAACCGCCATCTTAGCCCATTCTCCGTACTATTGTTCCCTAACCCAAGTATGTGATGGGTTATTTCTAATTCTGGGCATTTCTCAAAAAATAAAATCTTGGGTGTATGTATAACAACCTTAATTGGCAAATGGGCTAGAAACAATGTTGAGAGGTTATAGCCGCTGCAATGTCAATAATTAAATCCATAGAAGGTACAAAAGGTTCTAATTGAAGGTGACTATCTTAGTTGTTTTAAATCTCTTGCAAAAATCTTATTCACATTGTAGGATAATTGTAGATGCCACTGATGAATGTTGTTGTTGTTGTTTTTTTTTTTTTTTAATCCAATATAGAATTCTATTTTAGCATAATCTAAGTGTATGTGCATGAATTTTTCTCCTGGATACTTGAATTCTAGCCCTTACCTCTCCCTCTCACTCTACAAGAATTTATAGGACAAAATGGGCAAATGCCCTTTTCGTGCAAAAAAAGTGGCATTTTGCCCCCTTTCCCAAACTAATTAAGGAAATGCTCCTCTTTTATAACTCGATTTTTTAAAAATCAAGTTTGAAAAAAAAAATTCTGGAGTCCTATAGCGGCGTTTTGAGGAGCCTACAATGACGCTTTAAGAACCTATAACTCGAGCTCCATGAACTCGAGTTATAGGAAATTTTTTTTTTTTTTTTTTACCTATAACTCGAGTTCATGGAGCTCGAGTTCCAAAACGCCACTATAGGTCCTAAAAACGTCACTATAGGCTCTTTAAAAATGCCACTATAGGGCTAAACTCGATTTTGAGATAATCGAGTTTTAAAAGAGGGTATTTCCCTAATTAGTTTGGGAAAGGGGGCAAAATGCTGGATTGTTTTTTTAAAAAAGAGCATAGGCCAATTTTGTCCGAATTTATACTTATGGAGTGATCATCACATGAAGGGTTCGTGATGGTGATAAATGTTGGTTACTAGCAAAAAAAAAAAAAAATTATGAAGAGCTATGTCTATAATACTTTCACAACAAATCTTAGATTTAGGTGTTGTTTCTTAGGTATCACTCTTAAGATTCAGCTATGTGACTTTTATCTTATGGGATGTAAGTATATTTTAGCATAATTTAAGTGTATGTGCATGAATTTTTCTCTTGGAGACTTGAATCCTAGCCCTTACCTCTCCTCTTCACTCTACAAGAATTTATACTTATGGAATGACCATCACGCAAAGGGTTTGTAGTGGTGATAAATGTTGGTTACTAGCAAAAGAAAAAAAATTATGAAGAGCTATGTCTATAATACTTTCACAACAAATCTTAGATTTAGGTGTTGTTTCTTAGGTATCGCTCTAAAGATTCAGCCATATGACTTTTTTCTCATTTGATGTAAGTATATTTTTAGTTTAGTAAAGGACTTAAGGACCAGCGTCTAAATACTGTACCTAAGTTTTGTCTTTAAATTCTTACTCGTTCAATTTTGAACTTACTACTAAAAATACTTTTTTTACACATTAATAACAACTAGTAACAACATGTCACTTAAAATTTGTTGTATAAATATTATAAACATAATATTTGTTTTGCCCTAGATTTATGTAACAACTAGGGATAATTATAGATTACCCACTTGTGGTTTAGCCCGAATTTAACTTATCCACCCGTGATTTCATTTTTGACACTTTACCCTCCTGTGCTTCACTTTGTTACTATTTCATAACTCACTTCCCTTTCAGATGTTACTTTAACACATTTATTATCAAAAACAAAATCCAAAACAGATCAAACACTCCTCTCCCCTAAAACACACTCCCATCCACATGAGGTAGAACTAATTTGCTTGAAAATTATACGTACATACAACATGAACATCTTAGCATATCAATAATTATGATAAAGTCAAGAACATTTGAACTGAAAGATGTACCACAAAATCAACAACTTGCGCAACAACAGAAAGGAAAAAAGAAGTCACTAGTCTCTCTCTCTCTCTCTCTCTCTCTCTCTCTCTCTCTCAATGATTTATGAGCTCCACCCAACACCGATTATCAAGATATAATCACCAATTAGAGCCACCATTGCACCACCAAATCCACTGTTGGATTTCTCTCTCTATCTCACTCACCAATTAGGGCTCTAAGGTATTCATATGTTCTTTTATAATGGCTGACTTGGGGGTTGAATCATGGATTAAGGTATGGGTCTTGAACAAAATCCAAAATCAATTCATAGAAAATCTCAGTTCTTTTTTCCAAAATGACGATATTGATGTGTTGAATGTTTGATAGTCAGTTATTGATTGGTGATGGGTTTTCTGAATTATGAATTTGGTTAGTGGAAGGTGTTGGATTAAGGCTGAACGTGGTTGTAGAGGTCAAGGTTGCCTCATGGCGGCAGCAAGGTGGGGGTTTAATGCTCTCAGCATTGAGATTATTATTATTATTATTTTTTTTTTTTTTTTTTTGTGTTTGGGGGTGGGGGGGGGGGGGGGGGGTATGTTGTTTTCCTTTGAAACCTGGGGTTCTTCAAAATTGGGATTTTTTTTGGTTGTTTTGCAGGTTGGCTTTCACGATGAAAGTGATTATGGTGGTCTTCTTGTGTTCTGGGTTTGAAAAAATTTTAATTTGAGCTATGTTATAAGAGATGCATATTCATGGGTTTAAAATAGCCCATTTTGATCTTGTTTTCTTTTGCTTTTTTTGTTTTTCTTGTTTTGAGATGAGAGAGACATAAAATGAGAGTAAAAAGATTTATTTACCTCTCTTTTTTAATAGAGGTGGGTAACAAATACTAAACGGAAGTAACCTTATGTGGGTAAAGTGTCAAAAATAAAACCACGGGTGGATAAGTTAAATTCGGACTAAACCACGTATGGATAATCTGTAATTATTCCTAATAGCTATTGTGAAGTGTGGAACTGGTTATGTAATAGCTATTTTGAAGTATGGAACTGGATTTCTCTTTTGCATATCATTATTCCTGCTTTGTTGGGTTGCTTGGTCAAAGAAAAAAAAGAGAGAACCCATTAGCAAAAGACCTATGTCAGTAATATGCATGAGTAGTTTTATAGTGACAGAGACCAAGGGAATCCTTTGAGAAAAGGTCATGGAAAGCTACAAGAAAAGTGCAGCGACGTAACCAACAAGTTCCTTTTGGCAAATTAAATACTTATCCTCGAAGTTCGAGGACCTGAGAAAGTCTTTAGTAATCCTCAAAAAGTTATGACTAAAAACAAACAATGAGGAATACAAAAAAAGAACCGAACAATAGCCGTTAATGGTTGGCAAAAAATATAGCCGTTGGAAGCTTGTCTGTATTAAATGAAGTACTGTTACAATAAAAGTTGAGGCAATGACTAATGAATTATAATAATAATGTTTACCAAAAAAAATAATAATAATAATATTTGAATAGCATCAAAATCTAGTGGGTGATTTGGGGTCCCATTTTAATCCTAGAGGGATCGATGTACCTTATGACTAAGGTGATTTTTTTGTCTTCTAAATTCTAAAATGTAATCGGAAAATGGAGATTAGATAAAGATAAATAAATAAAAGGGGAGCCCAAATCACTCTGATAAGAGTGAATACACAACTTATTTGAGGTTTTCATTGGTAGAGAGACCATGGGGGCCAAGTTACATCTTCTTCAAAGTGTAACACTTGGAAACTTGCAGGATCCATAACCTGCAATAACCAAAGAAACCCATTAGAATTTTTTTCTTTTTTCTCAAATAAAAGAAATGAAATATTTTGTTTTATAAAAGATGCATGTGCTTTTTTAGAGCAGGCAAACAGAAATTTAGTGCAAATGTGGTATTAGTTAAAGAAAAAGTCCATGTAATATATACTTTGGGTATTTCACTTTTATTAAGAATTAAATCAGTACTACCAACTACAGTTATTCTTTTGTTTCTCAAAAAAAAAAAACCTACAGTTATTCTTTTAATTGACTAATTTTTCAATGGTAGAAAACTTAGAAATAGTATTTAAGGTACATGATTGCATTGATCAATCATCAATGTAGTAAAAAGAACATTATCTTTTCTACCAAAAAAAAAAGAACATTATCTTTTTTAAGAATCATTAAATTCAATCATCTAATTCATTAGTTAGTGTAATCAAATGTTTAAAATCAACTAAGAAATCTAAAGGTATAAAAATACATCACCCAAATCTCCCATAATCACCTAAGGTAAGTATTCTTTTGCATCTGGGCAGCATGAATCGTTATCATTTAACGCCTAGCATTTGACTACATACAGTTTGTATTTCCGTGTATGGACATAGGTTGTTTAATTCAGATTTAGGGTAAACCAATAGTATAATTCTTAATTATAATAATTATTCAATAGGGGAGGAGTGTAACCCCTTGAGTGTGACAACAAGGTTGTACAATTCTATCAATGTGCGCTACAGAATCCAGGTAATCCAATAGGATAATTCTTAATCATAATTATTCAACGGGAAAAGGGATGTGGGTTTTAATCGAGAGTCACGGCACGTTGTAAAGGATGTCATTATCACTTAAATCCATTCAACCATTACATGAATAATTTAGAATTGTACCTTATAATTTTCATATGAACAAATAATAATGACAAAAATTATTTTAGTATTTATTTCACTTACTAATAATATGACAATGATATGACAATTTCATTATCATAGAACATACTCTTTTACATCACAGTTATAACAAAAAAATTGTGAAATAAATTATTATACTAGATTTTCTCTTTTCCAGTATGTCGTGACTTTTTCAATCCCTAAATATCTCCACTTGTTAATGAAAAAAAATATTGAAAATTGAAATAATCAAATCTATTATTGTAATAAAATAAAATAAAATAAAATCCCATCATAACAATGACATAAGCTAAGTGACAATTTTATCTAGAATTATACAGCAAAAATATAAGATGATGTGAGAGTTTATAATTAGTGTACTTACTTGGATCCTTGATGGTTTGCGTAGCAAGCCCGTTAAAGTAACAGGTCCCACCAACTTTCTTAAACTGTGCCCAATAAGAACTAAACGCGTAGCTCGCGTGCCAAATAGGTGAATCGGGTTTATAACACTTACCCCCGGGTTGAACCGGGTCACAAGTTTTATTCCCCTGTGAGCACGCGTACGATAACGCCGCACCAACTTCGCTGCTATTGGCTCCTTTTGCCACCACACACCATATCTTCCCTTTATACTTCTCATCATTGGTTGGCTTCGGCAACGGCTTTTCGTACTCCCACACCTGAGTCTCCCCCGAAAGATCAATCTCGTAAATTTTCGACCCGTTCGGGTATAGTAACCCGAAATGGCGCTCCGTACCCGGACCCGGTTTTTGGTTCTCGTTATACAAAGAGAAGATGAAAGATGGGAGGACTTTTCCGGGTCGGGCTGGAGTACCCGATTCTGATGTGAGCTTTTTAACTACGTTTCTGTTGTAAGTGGCAGCATTGTAAATGTTGCAACCAATCTGGTCGAAGTCACCACCATTGGGCCAACCCGTTTCAGCTATCCAGACCCGAATTCCCGGGTACCCGAGTCTCCTCATAGCGAAAATTACCGCATCCACCATTTGGTCAAATAGATTCGTGTACACCAAACCCGAACCCGGATCCGTGTAAGTGAAATTCTTGGACTCAAACAAAGCGTAGTCTAGCTTGATATTGGTAGGATCCGAAGACCAAGGAAAATACGGGTACGCATCGAGGAAGAAAAATGATCTGGTTTTGTTCAAGAATTGCAACATGGGTTTCATGACCCGACCCGAAATGTCGGCCCGGAAAGTCCCGTTCGAAGGTGGATACGACGATTCTAGGACATCCATGGCACACGAAGTTCCAACTTTGACCTTGTGAATGCCATGGGCTTTTAGGGAAGATTTAATTTTGCGCATTGCAGGGACGAGGTTGTACCAGGTTTTGTTGTCGGTGGAGCTGATGATTTCGTTGCCTACGAGGAGGTATCGGATCTTGGTGTGCGGGTAAAAGGGTTGGACGTTGGATCGGACCCAGAGATCGGACAAGGTTTGGTTGGAGGAGATGTTGGAGATGAGTTCGTTGGGTAACATGACAGAGACTTTAATGTTTGTGTGTTTGAGGGAGTCAAGGATTTTTGGGTTTGTGTCGTAGATTTTCACAAGCTTGGCTTTGAGAGATTTGATAAGCTCCACCGACTTTGATGGTGATGGTAGATTGTTTCCCAATTGGCCATAGTTAATTCCCACCTTGCTCGTGAACTTGGCACCTGTAACAAAAGGGTTAGGCTTATTTTCCAATTATGATTTAATCGATTTGATTCAAATGGAGGGTATTCTAATATACGCAAAAAAAAAAAAAAAAAAAAAAAAAAAAAAAAAAAGAATAAGATTAAGAGAAAAATGGACTTACTTGAAGTGGAAATGAGGATGGAGAGAATGAGGAGAGGAAGAAAAACAAAATGACCCATGTTCTTCAATGCTACCATGGTTCTTGGGCTTAGCTTCACAGTTCTTTGTTTGTAAAAGTATTTATGGGTATGAAGCAGAAAGAGAGAGCAATGAGGGTGGATTGAAAGGTATATGGAAAAGATGGGGAAAATTGTTATGGTGCACTGAACAACGTGCCAAAGAGGTGATTAAGGGTTTCGGGACTTAGGGGGAATATGGCTTCTTTGGCCTATGGGAAAAGAAAAAAAAAAAGAAAAGAGGAAAAGAAGAGATGTTAGTGTATAATGCGCAGAGAGTATTGAATTTGAAGCGATGTATGTTGTTGGTTGCGAAAGAAAAGTTAATAAGGAGAAAAGTCATGGTGGGTCCATTGGTTACAAAACATGTAAGTAAATTACAATTGGGTTGGTTTCGAGGAAGGGACGAAAAAGGACTTGATGGTGCCAGAAAGTGCAAATAGCCGTTGGACTAGTGGACGTCTCGGTCATTGTTCCTTGCATAAGAGAGGATAGAGCCACAGACTAGTAGTCGGCAAAAACTAGTTTGATAAAAATGACTTGTATAATTTACTATTTATATCATAGAAATTGTCATATTAATAATTTACTTAAATTTAATATATTATACTGTATATAATAATATCTAAATAAATTCTCAATTCGGTTAGATTTATATATGGGTATTGAAATTGATTGGGTGTAATTATGTTTATTCTTAAATATGTGATAAGATAATATGGTATTTTGGAGATTAGAAGAGTAAAACATATTTACACTACATCTTTACAAAATTTAATCTCAGACTAAATTGGGCGGCTTGGATGCATTTTGGGTTGAGTCATAGATGGATTGGGTACACAATTATCCATTTACCCATTTTTTACTTGTTTAAATAAATATTAAATACTCATTTCCCACCCAACTCATTTAATCCCCAACTCACCCATTTAACCCATTATTTAGTTTATATATACATACTTACAAATACCAAAAACTTATAATATTACCAAAATACATTCACTCAAAAACAAATTTACCAAAATGCCCACCATATTGATCAAAGACATAAAATTAAAATTAGTCTCAAAGAACTAACCAAAGGATAGAAAAGAAATTGTTTTTTTTTTTAATCCAAAAAAAAAAATTCTCTTATTCATGTGTTTGGTTGCAAAGAAAATTTGTAAATCAAATCTAATCAAAGGATTGAAAAGGAAATTAGAAAAAAAAATCCCAAAAAAAAATCTCCTATCCCAATGTTTGGATGCCAAGAAAAATTCATAAATCAAATCTAGTTAATCAATCGAGAGACGAGGAGAAAATTTGCTAGATTTTTCAACCAAGAAAATATTGTTTGCTTTGTAAATTTCTAAGTAACAACATAATTTTCTAGATTTTCTCAGCAATCAAACAAAAAATGATGCCTCAACAAATTAACTTCTTTGATTTTCCCAATTTTGATTTTTCACTCAAGCTTCACTGAATTTTTGCTTGTCGATGTGATTCAATCTTAGAGGAGAAGTCGTGGTTTTGAGTCCTTTAACTGATGGTTTCACAGTGAATCCCTTGAGTGCGACGATGGGGAAGGACTCTGGTGGCTTAATTGTTGACTGTGGTCTACAACTCCATCACCTTGGCCACGCTCTAAGCTCGAGAAGAAGATCTCAGTGATCTTAGAGCACAACATAGACACTTAGTCAAAGAGTTAGAGGGTTAGAGAAACTAGACAATCTTAGGATGTGCTTGATAGCTGGTAAAGTGAGAAGAAAGCTAAAGAAAATCAATAAGAAATTTTCTAGTTAGGGTTTAGATTTGCTCTTTGGAGAGGGAGGAGGCATCTTGCAGCTGTGTTTAGGAGCAAGGGTAAGAAACTTAGAATTTCTTTTATTTCTTATTAATGTTAAAGGTTGAAAATAAAAATAAATGAATAAAGATGGGTTTACCCATTGGTTACCTAGTGGATTTAACCATTTAGAGCCATTTAATTAGGTTTGTTGGACCACGAGCTGTCATTCCACCTCAAAACCAATTGGTGATGAGGAAGACACACTCAAATCTTTTATAGCATTTGACATCATACCACACGGGCCTGTTTTTAGAGTGATTGTAGGGAGTCAAATTGTGGTCCCCCAACAATCTCTCCCTCACAATGATACTCCCGTGACTCGAACCCATGACCTTGGCTCTGGTACCATTTGTTGGACCATGAACTATGTCATTCCACCTGAAAACCAATTGGTAATGAGGAAGACACACTCAAATCTTTTATAGCATTCGACATTACACAACGCAAGCCTGTTTTTAGAGTGATTGTAAGGAGTCATATTATGGTCCCCCCAACAAGGTTACCCAATGGATCTTTACCCATTTAACCCAAATGTTTAACTGGGTTGAGTTAAGACTTGCCCAAATTAAGTGGGTAATGGGTGAGTTAATAGGTTTGGGTAAAAATTGACACCCCTAGCAATGACCAAGGTGTTGTAGAATGTATGTTTTTCTATAGTGGAAAAGTTAATTAGAGAGAAATTCTACATATTTTTTTTCTATATTTTTTTATTAGATGTGAATTTTAAAATTTTTATATTTGGATTACATTTTTTTATTATATTCTTTATGTTTGGAAAATTTTAAGAAAATCAAAGATTAATAACTATGTCATCAATTACATATTTAAATTTTAAGTTTTTGTGATAAAAAAATTATGCATAAAAATAAGTTTATTGATCCAATAGTAACTAACACCTCATTTGAACAAAATTTAACATGAATGTTAATAACATAAAAATAAAATAAAAAATTACAATTTAATAGTTAGATTTTCAAAATTCACATATAGTAATATATATATATATATATATATATTTATATAAAAAGAGTTTGGAGGTAATCTAACATCACATTGGTTTTAGAAATTTTTTATTAAAAAAGAAAAAGGTAATTGATTTTAGTATTTTTTTTTTCATGAATATAGTATCAAAACTTTGCTAAAATGATTTGTTAACAAATGCCCTTAGGACACCAAATTAACCAGACATTTTTCTTATTTAAGTAGACATAACATCTTCCCTTTATACGAGCCTCATCACATGTGACATATTGGTGGCTAGTTTAAGGTAGCTTGTTTTCTTTTAAATTAAAGTTCATTTTTTTTCCTTAAAATTTGGGTTTGTTATCATTCTAACCATTCGCGTTTCAAAATTTTCATTTTAGCTCCTTATATTTGATTTTGTTTCATACTCTTCTTGCCATCTTATTTTATTATTAATAATCTGATGTTAAGTATCTTTTATGTTTAATCATTTTAGAAAATAGTAGTTCTAAAATGTTGTTGAATGTTCATTTGAGCTCCTTATATTTGATTCCATTTCATGTTAGCCTTGTTATCCATTTTAATTAGTAATCTGATATTAATAATAAGTGTTTTTGATGTTCAGCCATTTCATAAAATACTAACTCTAAAATGTTGTTGAATGTATATATTTAATTGTTTTAGGAAAGAGACATTATAAATGGTCAAATTACTAATGATAATAAATAGTATGATCAATATGAAAACATAATAAAGCATAAAGTGCCCATAAGTCACCTCATTATTGAGTGCATTTGAATGAAATGAAAGCTGACTGGCAAGCTTTTCTTGCTAACAAAGTTGGTTGGATTCAAGGGGTTTATAATACCGAGAGAAAAAGAAAATAGTTGAATAGCTTTAAGTTTCATATTAGATGGCATGAATCAGAATCTGAAATTAAAATTTGTTAGTTTTACACATGTATTATAGTTCTTTGCAAGCTGCCCCAATTAAAATTGTACGGGTAAATATGCTTTCCATTTCCATTTCCATATATTCCTAATAAATAAATAAAATGTGCTTTCCATTTACTTTTCAATCGTTACTTTTTTTTTTTCTCTCTCTTTAAAAAAAATTAAAAAAAAGTAGTACAAGTGTACAACCACGTTATATTTTCCTGGTACAGCAAGCTTTTGCAAAGATCAAACTTTCCTAAATGTAAAGAGGAAAACATATATGAATGGTGAATACTTAATCAAGAAGTATAAGAAGACCATAGAATTCTTGCATAAATATCATTTTACTCACAAAACCTATAACAAATGATAAACCGCCAACAAGCACCATAAGGAGTCTTTTAATTAAGCTATAATAATTTGGAAAACATTGCCACTTCTAATGAAATTAGCCAAAAAGCTGATACAATTTTTTTTTTGAAATATAAAATTCATTCCCATTCTTTTAGTTATAACTAGACTACACACTAATAATGCATTTCATATTGTCAAACACAGTCTCGCAATAGCATTTCAAATAGTAAGAACAATGTCCGCCGCTTGCATTCTCCCACTTCTTGCATTGCTTGGCACAATTTTTGGTGCATACACCTGAGTCACCTGACCATGTAACACTTGATTTCCAACATATTTTGCAAACTTCTTTATATGGCTTACAATTTTGGAACATCCAAGGGGCATGTCCTAATAAGTACGAAGAATTGAAAAGCATATCAATAGCATAACAATCTTATTAAAAAAAAAAAAAAAAAAGAATGTGGGGAAATCAATGATAATTATTTAACCTCGGCCTGACCATAATAGCTTTTTACCCGCCGGTGAATCAATAATAAAAAGGTAAGAATAGGGAATGATAAAGAAAATGGCAAACAAAAAAATAAGAAGGAAACTCTGTCTTATACGTGTTTTCCCTCGCTTGCACCAAATAAGCAAATACAAATGAGAACAAGGTCTATTTAAAGTATAATTATAAGAACTCTTTTAAGAACATGGTCTATAGGCAATTAATTGTTTTACCAAAAAAAAAAAAAGGCAATTAATTGTTTGGCTATTGCAAGATGCTAAGAACTCTTTAACCTTTGGATGTATCAGATGTTTATTGGATTTTAGTCTAAGAAATGGTTGGAATATTTTCCTTTCGTTATCTCTTGTTGACTTCTATTCTATCACTTGATGTAGTCACCTATTTGGATACACAGGAAATTCCACCCTTTGAGCGAAATATGACCAAATGGAGAAATTGTTATTTGACATGAATAAAATTTTCGATATTTGACCTATAGTAAAATTCCATATTATAATGGGTTATCATGGGGTTTAAAGGAAAAGAAAAAATGGTATTTTCTAGGGGGGAAATTAAGGTTTTTAATCAAATCAAATGAAAGGCAATAATTTGCATTGGTTCAAAATTGTTTTTAAAATAAGCATGAATGTATGTGATTAAGTTTTATTGATTTTAATTGGTCATAAAATTAAACTCTTAATTCTTAATTTTTATTATTATTTATAGATACAATAAAATTTTAATCTATGGCATCAGTTTCATGATAAGTACTTTTTATTATTAGGCCAAAATACCAATTTATTTTTTGTGTAATGTAATTATTTATTATTATTATTATTATTATTATTATTTTAAGTGTTTGTTTACTGTGCATTGCATATTATTATTGTGGAACAGTGTATCTGACTAATAGTATACCTCCCTATGAACTTCATTTTTGTTCGCTCTTATGGAAGAAAATCACATTATTGGTGCACGTGAATCCTTTTGTGAATCTAAGAGTCTGTTTGGTTGGAGTGATGGAAGAGTAGGAGGATAAGAATGGGGAAGGGAGATAAAATGTGAGGGTATAGAAAAATTTTAGTTTTTTCTCTTATGTGTTTGATTGGAAGGATGGAAAAGTGGAGAGATAGAAAACTATGAAAAATGAAGTTGATATAAATTTACAATTATGTCTCTGTTAAATAAAAGGATAAATTACAAATTACACCTCTAAAGTTTGGGGTGATAAGATTTTACACTCTGAAATTTTAAAATTTAGATTTTACCTCCTGAAGTTTGGGTTATTTGGATTTTACACCCTAATATTTCAGAACTTAGATTTTATCCTCTAAAGTTTAGAGTTATTTGGATTTTATACCTCTAAATTCTGAAATTTTAGGGTGTAAAATTCAAACACCCCAAAATTTTAGGGAGTAAAATCCAAGCACTTCTAAAATATAGGAGGTAAAATCTAAATTCTGAAATGTCAGGGTGTAAAATCCAAACATCACCAAATTTCAGGGGATAAAATCTAAATTCTGAAACTTTAGTGTATAAAATCCAATCACGCCCAAACTTAGGAGTGTAATTGACAATTTACCCTAAATAAAACAAAAGGCAACACAATTTTTTATACACTTATTTATTTAGAAAATTATATATGGACAGTACACTTTTTTTTAAGTTATTGTTTTAAAAGGCAGAAGCCGAATCCAAAACTGGTGAAAAAAAAAAAAAAAACGAAACCCAAAACAACAAAGTGAACAAATAGTAAATAAAAGAAACAGAAAAATAAAAAGATGAAAAAGACAAAAGGTCGGGCGAAAACAAGAAGAAGAAAAAGAAAAAGGAAAACAAAAGAACATGAAAAGAAAAAAGCGATGAACAACGTGAATCAAAAGACAAGAAAATATTATCAAGTTTGTTGAAGCGGAAATAGAAAAATAAAAAGATGAAAAAGACAAAAAGTGGGGCGAAAACAAGAAGAAGAAGAAGGAAAAAAAAAAAAAAAAAACCATGACAAGAAAAAAGTGATGAACATCGTGAATCAAAAAACAAGAAAATATTATTAAGTTTGTTGAAGCAGAGTCAAATGCCAAAGCTTACCTAAGATTTCCATGTTCAACTTACAAAAAGAGGAGCAAAAATGTAATTGATTGAGTTGAAATAAAGTCCCTAGATTTTCTCTCCAAATTGGAGTTTGGTGGGCCAGGAGAGAAAACACCTAGGCCCTACCAAAATTTCCTTCCACTTTCCCTCCCAACCAAACACCTCTCTCACCTATTGTCTCTCATTTTTTTTTCCATCTTTTCTATTTCACCTCCAACCAAACGAAACCTTAAATGTTGTTACGTGATGGTCACATAATTTTCAGTCCCTAACAACTAATGAAAATTAGTTCTAGAGATCAGTTTGGCAGATATGAAAACCTCAATGAACTATAAGGATTTAAAAAAATAAAAATAAAATAAAAACTACATGAGGTGTTATCCGTCCGTGAGTCTTCTTGGTGTTGTTACATGATGTTCGTGTGAGTTTCAGTCCATAATAGCTCATGAAAAGTAGTCTTAGGGATAAACCTCAATGAGCTATAAGGAAGAATAAGCACAACCAACCACTAGACTGCTACATAGTTTGTTGCCTAGAACTAGAAACTAAAACAATTTATTCTAAACTGAGTAGATATTTCAAGTTTTCAACCAAAAAAAAAAAAAAAAAAAAAAACAAGCATACTTTTTTTTTTTTAAATCAATAGTTATGATACTTTTTAGGGATCTTGATATAATTTATTCTAATAATTTCTTTGTATAATAGCCAATGCTGTATATTGTGAGTGTTTTGATGAAATTTGCAACATATGTTGGCTTCCAATGACCTCCCACGCTTTTAAATTCTTTGTCCAGCACATTATCCACTGAATTGATCGGCTTCCTTGTGTCACCCAATGAATTTATTTTTCATTTATTTTAGTTTTATAAGATTAATAATTTTGCATTTAATTTTATCACTATTTATTTAATAGCATTTGCTAAATTTATTTGTGTTCAAAAAATAAGTTTTTACAATATTACATGTGAATGTGCAATTTGTAAATTTATGTCAAAAATAATTTTATTTTTAATTAAAATGATTTTTATTTGAAATATTACTATACACAATTTTTTAAAGCTTGTTTATATTTTATTATTTTCTACTCACTTGATAAAAATATGGAAAATTCATTTTAAAGTTGTTTATATTGCTTTATATTTTTTGGGGGGTAAATTTCCATATTTTTATACATTTAATACCTTTATTTGTATTTTAATTAATATTAAATTAATTTTGACTTCATTATGGTTTGACCTTGGTTGAATCTCTGTTCGACCTTAAAAACACCTCTCTCTTTCTCGGTTCTTTGAATGGTCCGGGTCTAAAAATCATGTTTGGTATATAACTTCACCTCAAAAAAAAAAAAAAAAAACTTGGTATAGAAACTACCTTCTCAACAAATAAAAAGCTTAGATTTATAAACTTTAGGGTTTCTTGTTTTACTAATAAACCATAAGACAGTTTTATGTACTTTTGTTTTTATGGCAATACCACATGCTATTATTTTGTCATCTCACACCATGTTTGCCTCATCGACAATAATCTTTAAAATTGTGGACAAAAAGACCAAATTAATTGCATTTAAATTTCCTTTAGAGGCTATATTGGAACTTTTACTAAATTTTTTGGACGAAAATTTGAATCTATATTAAATTACAAGAAGCAGGTTTAAGTTCAAAAGTTAGCTTCTTTAAAAAAAAAATGACAAATTTTGGTTACAAATTTCGTTGTAGCCAATGAATAAAATTCACACTATAAAAATTAACATGCCTATATATTTTGAAAATCTAATCATTGAATTATATGTTCTTAATATTTTTAACACACACTTTAATTTCATGCCAATCGGACACAATTTACTGTTTGATTTATAAATTTATTTCATATGCATAATTTTAAATTACAAAAATTTTAGATTTTAATATTTGATTGATGGCATACTTATTAATTTTTTATCTTCTAAAAATTTTGCAAACACGGAGAATATAGGAAGAAAATGTAATTCAATGGTGAATTTTTCAAAATTTACATTTAATAAAATGATTTTGAGTAGAGTTGTAACTATTGATTATAACCAAGTTTGTAACTAAAGTTTATAAAAAAAAATATTAATAGATAATAATAAATAAATAAATAAATCACTCCAAACCCCAAGCTTTAGTCATTGGTTCTGCATATTTGAGCATTAACATTAGGGGTTTAAGACCTCCAAATTGTTATTTTGGAACCCCCCACATGCACCAAAAACCACCTTTACCTAGGTGTTACTGTACCAAATTTTTGTGAATTTTTTTTTCCATTAATTCTTGGCGTAAATGCACTTTTAGTCTCTACATTTTGACTTTTTTCCATTTTGGTCCCTACATTTTAATTTTACCACTTTTAGTCCCTAAACCAATTAACTCGTCAGTCAACCGACAGAAATAGCTGAGGTGGCTACCGGAGGAAGTAAAATATTATAAAAAATGCCACATTAGCATCTAATTTTTTTTAAAATAATTTATAAGTGGATAACGTAATTTGAGAATTAATAAGAGATGAAACTTTTTTTTAGTGGTCCTATTTTGTTGAAAAAAAACTGTGTTTTTTTTTAATTATATATATAATTTTTATTTTGAAAATCTAATTTATAAGTGGATAAAGTAATTTAAAAATTAATAGGAAAGTGATCCTAATTTTAGACAATGTGTTTAGTGGGAGTTAGAGTTGCATTTTTACTAGATTGTCTTGTTGTCGGGGACGTTTTTGCGATAAGGGCCAAAAATGCGAAAACGGCCCAATCTCCCCTTGGGTTCTTTAAAAGTGTTTATTTGTGGAGAATCAAGCCCAAAATTCAGAATGTATAGAAAACAAAGGCTAATGGTTATTTGACAAGAGAAAATCAAAATGCTAATAATAAAAGTGCAGAAAAAGCATAAAAACATAATAGGTTTGAAACTTCGACCCATAGTTATTGAGAAGAGGAAATTGAGGAAGGTTGTGAGGAAAAGAGGGAAGGTTCCCCTGTACCCATATTTCCACCCCCAAGCTTTGGAATTGTAAGAATGTTTTCTGGCTTAGTGAGTTTTTGCTCTCAAGCTTCAGCTTTATAGGGAAAACGTGGTTCAACAGGTTTGAAACTTCGACCCACAGTCACTGAGAAGAAGAAATTGAGGGAGGTCGTGAGGAAGAGAGGGAAGATTCCTCTGTACCTATATTTCCACCCCCAAGCTTCGGAATTATGAAATTATTGACTGGCTGAATGGACTTTTGCTCTGAAGTTTCAGGTATGTGGGTAGAACGTGGTTAGTTCATTTTGAATTTGATTGAGGCCTTTTGTATTGAACTTGGGGTGCTCTAAGTGACTGGTGTTTGGTCAATATAAAAGGCTTTGAACCTCAAGGTCTCAATCAAAGAAGTTATGATCAGATTTGCTTTAATTGGGTAAGAGAGTTGGCTTGCTTTTTACGTAATTTGGGAAATGAAGTGACCTAAATTCATGGACTGATGTTTCCTAAACATGGCAAGCCCTTGGAGTCTGCATTTGGTTGTTGCAGCAGACAAGGCCAGCCACTTACGGTCAGCTATGTGTTTTAGGCAAAAATAAAGGTAGAGCAGAAAAGTTGGGCCACAGTTACCCAGAGCATAAAAGCTCTTTTGAGGTGGAAATTTAGGATACAAGACCTCCTCCATGAGTCTGAGGTGCTACCAATGACCCTTGTCCACTTGGTAGTACGCATGGGATGGGCTCATGCAAAAATTTCGAAAGGAACCGACTTATACCCTCCAAACCACACTTCCTCAATTTCTCCCATATGTCGCATGGGCTTGGGCCATGCTTAAAAGAATAAATAAAATATAATACATGAATCGAGTTCATAAGGAAGTCGAGCTTGGTTGAATCGAGTTTGTACAAAATGTGTCGCGAAAATGGATATTAACACCTCTATATATGCATTTTTTAACTAAAAAAATGAGCTATCCAAATAAGGAAGCCTCTTAAATAATAGTATAGATTAACCATTTATAACTGTTGTGAAAATACTATGAAAATATCATGGACATAGCACTTCTCAAAACTGAAAACTACTAGGAATAAATTCTCAAAATACAAATATTTAAAAAAAGAAAAAGAAAAAATGCAATGCTGAACGTTAAAACACCCTATATTTGAGAACTACAAGTCTACAAGCCCAAAACCTCTTAAACTCACTCCAAGCCCCAAATTGTTTTGTAGTCATTAGACTCTGCATAATCCATTAATCCTCTGTCTGTGATTTGATTTATGCTCTTTACTTTTTGAGTGACAATGCCTCCATCCTTCATCCATCGCCTACTCATCTCCGCTTCCACTCTCCGCAACACCACCCACCTCTCCTCTCTCCACCTCAACCTCACCCTCCTCTCACTCCACCACCACCGCTCTCTCTCCTCCACACCCACTCCACCAACGCCGCCACCACCACCACCGTCCTTCCACCCCAAAAGCAAAACCCAACTCGAAACCCAGTTCGAAACATGGGTCCAAAACCTCAAACCCGGGTTCACTCCATCCGATGTCGAGCACACCCTTTGGTCCCAATCCGACCCAGACCTCGCTCTCGACCTCTTCCGCTGGACTGCCTTACAACGTGGCTACACTCACACCCACGTCACCTACTTCACCATCATCAAAATCCTCGTCTCCAAAAAGCGCTACGGCCTCGCCGAGACCCTCATCGAAGAGGTACTCTCTGGTGCTTGTGACATTAACATTCCTCTTTATAACTACATTATCAAGTTCTGTTGTGACAGAAAATCGCTCTTTAATCGAGCCTTTGATGTTTATAAGAAAATGTATAATTCCGAGAATTGTAAACCCAATTTAGAGACTTATTCCATGTTGTTTAATCTGTTGCTTAGAAGGTTCAATAAGTTGAATGTTTGTTATATGTATTTGCAATCGGCTAAGTCGTTGTCGAAGCAAATGAAGGCCGCGGGTGTGATTCCGGATACGTATGTGTTGAATATGATTATAAAGGCGTACTCGAAATGTCTTGAGGTTGATGAGGCCATTCGGGTTTTTCGTGAGATGGGGTTGTATGGATGTGAGCCGAATGCGTATACTTACGGATATATAGTGAAGGGGTTGTGTGAGAAAGGGAGGGTTGGTCAGGGTTTTGGGTTTTATGAGGAAATGAAGGGGAAGGGTTTGGTTCCGAGTAGTAGTAGTTATATGATTTTGATTTGTAGTCTTGCGTTAGAACGAAGGTTTGAGGATGCGATTGGGGTTGTTTTCGATATGTTGGGGGATTTGATGGGTCCTGATTTGTTGACTTATAAAACGTTGTTGGAAGGTTTGTGTCGTGAAGGGAGGGGCAATGAGGCCTTTGAATTGCTTGATGAATTGAGGAAGAGGGATCGTTCGATGAGTGAGAAGATGTACAAGGCTTTGTTAAATGAATTGCATTTTCTATGTCGTTAATTGACTCAATATTACATTCTTCTGAGTTCAATTGTAGACTTCTATTGACTACCACTTCATGACAAGTAATAGTACTTATGTAATTCTGATTCACAGTCTTGCATTGGAATGGTGGTTTGAGGATGTGATTGAGGCTGTGTTTGATATGTTGGGGAATTTGATGGGTCCTAATTTTTTGACTTACAAAACCTTTTTGGAAGATTTGTGTCGGGAAGGGAGGGGCAGTGGGGACCTTTGAGCTTCTTGATGAATTGAGGAAGAGGGATTGTTCAATGAGTGGGAAGATTACAAGACTTTGTTGATTGGATTGCATTTTCCAAGTTGAGAGTAGATTCAATATTTCAGTCTTCTAAGTCATTTGAAGACTACAACTTCATGAGCAAATCAAGCATCTGGAAAGAAATATATAATTTAATCACTGGCTGATTCGTCTCAATTTATGAATTTCTGCATCTCAGATTCATATAGTGCTGTGATGGTATGAGAAGTTCCCTGAAGGTCTATTCGCATTGTCTTCTGTATGTAGGGCAACATTGGAATCGTCCAGAAAAGAGCAGTCTTGTGCTGGCTGGTTTTAACAATATATTCTACGTTGTCCAATTTTGATATTGGTTGTTTCATGTAAAATTGTTTTATTTTAAATGGACACTTTATAGTCATTATAGAATCAGGTTACTATTTCATGAAACACTCAAATCAGCAGTGAATGATCTTGGTGCTTATTTTGAAGAACAGATAAAATAGTTTTATCTTGTCAAGGTAAATAGGTTGCCAAATATGATTTTCAGCATTTGGAGGGTACAGGGTGAATAGATCTCTAAACTTTGCTGAAAATTTTGCAATCTTCAGGCCCATTATGGAGAGGACATGCTTTATTACATTATTTTTGGTTGGGATTGGAAGTGGAAATAAAGATGATCTTATATGCTTATTGTTCTCTGGTTATTCCATCTTGCCATACCTTCAGCATTGGAAACTTTGATGATGCTTTTTTTTCCAGCACATGACTGCAAGCTATTTAGCTATCTTTGCTTATTTCCTTGCTTTGCAACCCAGATTGGATGTTGGGGACAAAACTTAATTGGTTAATTCAGTTTAGAAATCCTGATACCCAGTTTGGATGTTGAGTGTAAGTCTTTAGTGGCATTTTCCAATAAAGCATCATTTTCTAACCTATACAGATAATTAAACTTTACATATATTCATTTATATCTTATCTGTGAAAGCTATATTAGTTACTTTCAAATGGGCACCAGTTAATGAACTCATATTGATCCTAAGCACGAATAGTTTTAGGGTCAGATAAATAACATGGCTTCTAAAGGGTAATAACAGGCCATCATTGCACAAAGATTTTTGTTGTGGGGATTAGTTAATGCTATGCAGAATACAAGATTGAAGACGTGTGAGGTATGCTACTACCATTTTAAATCAATTTGAATGCATAATTTTCTCCTTGTTCTAGCATGTAATGATTAACTATTTTATTCTTATATTGTACCTCCATCTGTATTTAAACTCAGTGAGGCCGCAAGAAAGTGAAATGTGAACCACTACCTGAGGGTATTGTTTCCAAGACTTCTGACTTGGAAATGTGATCATTATGGGGCCCCCTGGATAAAAAAGTTTGTCAATTTATTAGTGGTATGGCCTTGCAGGTTGCATTACTTTAGTTATTTAACTAAAGGGCCATGCAGTTTTTACATTTTTTGTTCAGCCACTTTTGCTTTAAGGCAAATCTTAGGATGGAAAATCATCTTACTGGCAAATTTAGGTCAGAGTAGGAGGAATTGTTTTGGCTGCCTTGCTTGTTGATTGTACACATGAACTGCGGGCGCAGAGATATGATTTTTCCATCCTAAAGTTTGCTTGTAGAGGCAATTTTTGAAAAACAAAGTTATTTTTTGGCATGTCTGGATTTCTGTAATTGTATAAGCTTCATAAAGAAATTTATTTCTTTTTTGAGTATATCTCACCCTTGAACCGCACCTGATTGTTCAAGATATTAAGAGAGTGGTTGACTTTAGAATTGTAGCAAGTGGAGGCTACAAAAATTCATTTTTAAATAGAGCTTTGTGCTTCAAATGGTGAAATTTCCTTTTTGTTATACAGAAACCTGGTTTTTAGTTTGAATTGTCAGTGTGTTTTGATTGGTTTTTAATTTTAATGTTTTCCAAGAGCTGATTTTACTTTGTTGTTATATGTACCATGTAGTGATCCTGGCTGTGTGCAGAATGATTTTGTGTGTTCTGGTTTGTACTTTCTTTGGTTTAATAATATATCATGCATATCCAAGTGAGGAAAATTAAAAGAGCAATGCTAGGGACATAATATTTTTCACATTTGCTGACATGACCTATTGTGATTGAAGCATGACTTTCACTTGCATCCACCATTAACACCACTTTTATTATGCACCAATCGTAAGTCATACTCATAACAACAATTGTGAAAAATGTTGTGAAGAATATTGTGTCCCTAGACATGCTTTAATACATTATTTTTGGCTGGAATTGGAAGTGGAAAAATTAGGAGAAGAAGATCTTATATGCTTATTGTTCTTTGGTTATCCCATCTTGCCATACCTTTAGCAGCGGAACCTTTGATGATACTCTTTTTGCCAGCACATAACTGTAAGCTGTCTTTGCTTATTTCCTTACTTAGCTCTCTAGATTGGATGTTGGCACTACAAACAACTTGAGTTTTTTCAACATAATTTTATCCACATTCACTAAAAAGATATTGATAGAAGCTTTAATTTTCTACAGTTGTGCTGGAGTAAAAGCAAGGAAATTAGCATGCTTATTTCCACAGTTGGTATAACTTGAAATATATGTTTAAAAATTAAAAAAAGTTTCTGTTTTGTCCTCAGCTCTGTGAAAAAAAAAAGGTCAAAAAAATTGGATAGGGAAAAAGTAATATTAATGGCTTGATCATCAACGTGGACAAAGTAAATTAACGGTTTGTAAATGTTGAAAAAGTTCAAAAATTTTCAGTAACAGTTTGTTAACGTTGAAAATAGGAAGGCCATGGACTTTATAATCAAAGTTTCATAGAGAATACAATTTCTACGATACATCACAGACTTCACAGCCTCTATCTCTCTCTCGCTCTCTCAAAACTCAGAAATTCCAAACTAAATTTCATAGCTCTCGATCTCGATCATGGAAATTTCAAAGCTCTAGATCTCAGCAATCATGGCAATCACATAGCTCTTCATCTCTCTTGGTGCGGTGGTCTCAGCTCCTCCTATTAGGTACGAATCAGTTCTCTCTCTCTCTCTCTGCAATTACTTTGCCATCAAATTGATTTCGCTTTGCTTCAGATTCAATAAATTTACCCTTTCTATCTAGTTCTCAAAACTTAGGGTTTCCTTCTATATTGCGCTCTTCCTTCAAATTCATTAACTATTAAAGTGTTTAACAAATGTTCTTACTCTATTTGTTTATGTGTTTATATTTGGTGTATTGCTTACAGTTGAGATTGTAGAGGCATAGGGATAGAATTGAAGAGGTCAAAGGCATACTTGAAATCGTTGCATCCACTGGCAAATTTTGGTATAATGCTTTCGTATCAAAATTTCAATTCCTTGTTGAAGCATTTCTCTGACTTAAAATATATATATATATATATATTTTAAAGCAAATTAAGAATTGCAATCAAAAGCACTTTTTTGTTTTGAGAGTTTTGGCACTGGTGCTTGCCAAATTTTTTTGTGAATTAGCTAAAATAGCTTCATGTTTCTTTGTGCTAAGGAATTTATGAATTATAAGAATTCTTGTGTTAGTGTCCGTGTTCTGCCCCAGCCCTGATGTGAACATCAAGGCCGATAGCTTCATAGCTAGGCTTCATGATGGTTGGAGGCTTGAGAAGGTGAATTCCATGAGAGATAAGCAAAAAATGGGCTAGCAGGGCCCATTAAGTGGTACAGTAAAGACCTAAAATTTTGAAAGGATGGGGTTATGATTGTGTTTTCTTATCACCTTTTGGAACCCATGGAAGAAGATTGGAGTTTGAATTGCGGTTTGCATCGTTTGATGTTTTTTTTTTTTTTTTTATTGCATCAAACGGGGAGTGTATAGGATAAGGTTATGCCTTTGGTTGAGGTTCTTGTGATGGTGGCTGAGACACAACTACTGGCTTTGGTTCTTGCTCAGATACAGATGATGAGGAATGAGTAGAAGTGGGGAGTAGGCTGAGAGGTTTCTTGAATTGTAGGTTGTGATAACTGATTAGTGTGTTCTGTAGTTTTAAAAATTGACTGCTCGCTCTCTCTTTCCGCCTTTAATAAATACTAATGAAATAATGGAAATTGTGAAGTGCCCAACTGGGTACTCTCTAAATTGAGTTGAGTGGTCATTGACTAGTAGTGTGTGTATATATATTTATGCTGTCAATGCTGTTCAGGAACTCAGATGGGCTGATTTAAGTCCACCTTTCCTTCTTCCTTTTTTGCAGTCTGATGTAAAACCAAGATTACTCTTATGTTAATGAGAAAATCTGATTTCCATTATAAAAAAAGACTAGTATATATAGGATAATCTTGGTTACAAACAGGGCTCCATTAAAACTGACTCTGTTACCTCTGTATAAACATGGTTACAAATAGGGCTCCATTAACTTATTATGCTTCTCGAACTCAACTTTGAAACTATCATGATTTGGGTGGAAGGAAAAGCATGGAACACAGAAGAGAAACTGTAATACAACAAATTCGTTCCTTTCAGTTTTTTTGACTTTTTTAATTTAAAATTGAATAAATAAACAATGGAATGAAAATTTTGTAAGAAGTCTCAAGGAAGACATAAGTAAGGTCTGGTAGATCTGTGGACAAAACCCTCATATCTTTTTTTCTAATAGTTCACAGATTCCATATTTATTTAGATGTGAATTAATAACATTTGCAAGATAGTTTACAAATCATTTAAGAAAAGTAATATCCACTCTAATCAAATGTGGACATCTTCTATGTTTTCTTTAAGGAAATCCAGAATTTATATGTCAAGAGCTATATTGTGTTTATCATTTGATTTTCTTTTTCTGAGCTTTGGATAGGATTTGATATGGGCTTCGTAACTTTCTTTCTATTAACCTCTTATAATTCTCAATTTATTTTATGAGTTAGTATTGATGCTGATTTTGTCGATTTTGTGTATTTGATCTGAGAGTTTGATGGGGATTTTGAAAATTCTATTCTATGTTTATGTTTAGCTAATTTGATAATTGAAAATTGGCACCTACATGCTTATAGTCAGAGATAAAGATAATTCCAGTACATGCCAGTTCTCGTTGGTTTAGGTGGTAGTGGAACTTTAATTGAGAAAGATAAAAAGTCTGGTTTTTATTCTTGAATGAACACACTGATGACTTGAGAACTTTCAAACAAAGACAAGTGAGTACTAAACAGTGATTTTTAACCGGTTTATCACTGGGACCCCCTTTGATGGGTGGTTAGGATGATTGATCGAATGAAATTCTCATCCTCTAATGTTTTAAATAATCAATTTTATAAATTAGGTAACTGGATTTGAGAACTCTTTCAAAAGGGTCAACCTCAACAGAAAAAAGTCTTAGTATCAACTATTTCCATGCTAGCTAACAATCTGTTTGTGCTAAACAGACTGACATGACCATGAATTATGTTGATGACTTTCATGTTGTACTCTAAGGCAATGCTCCATATCAGCAGTTCCCATGTTTAAAGATTTCATAGAAATGTACGACATCCTATGAGAAAGATGTTTATGTGCTAAACAGTTCCAAGTAGTCCTTTAAGGCCAAAATGGCCAAATACCACAATTTTCAGAAATTATTAGCAACAAAGCACTGTTTCGAAAATAAATGGGAAAGTACCACTTTTTCTAGAACTCGAGTTTCAGAAACTCGAGTTCCCCATCAGTTCCGCCACCGTGGCATAGCTGAGCTGGAATTTGTGTGATTAAAAAAAATAATGTGGTACTCGAGCTTGGCAAACTCGAGTTCCATACACAGTACTCGAGTATACCAAACTCGAGTACCTTTTGTAAAAAACATTATGTTTATGTTTACTTTTATGGTACTCGAGCTTGGTGAGCTCGAGTACCTTGTAAGGAACTCGAGTTTTGTAAACTCGAGTTCCTTGTAACTTTTTTTTTTTGGATAATTGATAAATAAACATAAACATAAATATAAAAATAAGTAGTTTTTTTATGTTTTATTTATTTAAATAGAAGCATTGTAAAATATAGAGATTTTAATTTAAAAATATGAATTAATTTCTACATTAATTAAATTATTTATTTTTTTCTTAAAAATTGTTCACTGTTTTCTGCAAAAATTATTTCTATGATTTTGCATAAAATTATTTTATGTTCAGCATTATTTAAGCATGAAATTTAAGCATGCATGAAAAAGCATTTAGATTTGGCGTTTAAATTTAGAAAACACGATTTCACTAGGTATTTTATGAGAAAACAATGAACAATTTTTTAAATAGTGAACAGAAAATAATTTACGCAGAAAAGAGAGTGAACAATTTTTTAAATAATGCTGAACATAAAATAATTTTATGCAAAATCGTAGAAATAGTTTTTGCAGAAAACAGTGAACAATTTTTAAGAAAACAATAAACAATTTAATTAATGAAGAAATTAATTCATATTTTTAAATTAAAATTTCTATATTTTACAATGCTTCTATTTAAATAAATAAAAACATAAAAAAAACTACTTATTTCTATGTTTATGTTTATTTGTCAATTATCCCAAAAAAAAAAAAAAGTTACAAGGAACTCGAGTTTACAAAACTCGAGTTCCTTACAAGGTGCTCGAGCTCACTATGCTCGAGTACCATAAAAGTAAACATAAACATAATGTTTTTCACAAAAGGTACTCGAGTTTGTTATACTCGAGTACTGTGCATGGAACTCGAGTTTGCCAAGCTCGAGTACCACATTATTTTTTTTTAATCACACAAATTCCAGCTCAGATGTGCCACGGTGGCGGAACTGATGGGGAACTCGAGTTTTTGAAACTCGAGTTCCAGAAAAAGTGGTACTTTCCCATTTATTTCCGAAACAGTGCTTTGTTGCTAATAATTTCTGAAAATTGTGGTATTTGGCCATTTTGACCAGTCCTTTAATGTATAAACAGTATCTCATCTAAAATCCTTCTCAATTGTTGCTATACTAAAGTCCTTTAATGTATAAAAAAATATATGGTTGTTATAGTAAATGTGTAAATTTTGCATTTTATTTTTACATATCCAGATGATAAAAAAGAGCTGATGATATTTATTGTGTGAGGAAAAGAGAAACAATTTAAAAAAATCAACAAAATTTGATATTTTAATGACATGTAGTGTAAAATAGATAATCTAATGGGGTCTGTTTTGAAAAGTGAGTATGTAAAATAAAAAAAAGTAAGTTTCTATGCTAATTTTTTTTTTTTTTTTTTGGAGATAATATAGACAAAAGGTACAGGGGATGGTAAAAGAAGTAGGAAAACAAAATTTACAACACTAGCACTTACGAAATGGCCTAACATTTGTAGTTTTTATGCTAAAATAGATGAAAGTTTTTACATGAAATTATGTGAATACTTTTACTAGCTTTTTACATATTTAAGTGAAGATACTTTTTTATTATTATTATATATACTAGTCTCATCACATGCGCTCCACATATGTGATGAGACTCTTTTTTTATTTTATTTTGAATTTAATATAATTTTTCAATTTGAATTTATCTATTGTTAATAAGATTACAGAAGAAAAGATTTTTATAAAACTAAAATTTAGGATTTAAAATGGAGTAAACTACTAGGTTTAGTGTGTGCTAGTTTTTAGGAAAAAAAAATGTGTCAAATGTAGGTGAGATATATTTAGATAGAAAGTGTGCTAATTGTTAGGAAAAAAGTTTCTCTGGTAGTTTTTTGTTTTTGTTTTTGAATTTTGTTGAATTACAATTTTAACCATTTTTTAGTTTTTAAGAATAAAAATTATCTAATTAGATTATGAGTATTTTTAACATTTTTTTAAAATCATAACTAACTTTTTAAATCCTTTTAATATATAGAGCTATAAGCAAAGAGTCAATAGTTTAATTTGGCGAAAATTTCTTTTGACAGTGTATTATCAATAATGTTGTTTAGTCATGTACTTCTCAAGTCTCAATAAAAATCAAGCGATAAACATCGACCATTTATCTAATGAGTTTTACTTAATTTAATATATTGAACGAGAAATTTTCATCTTTCCACAATGAATTCTTGTCGACAAAGAAGAACCAGATTTTTTAAAAATTGAAAAAAAAAATTATTAACAACTTCTTCTTACGTAGATTCTAGAAGCAAGAGCTTGCCTTGCTAGACGGTGCCAGAGGCCCAGGTCTGAGGACTTGATGGCCTTGCTTTGTGGATCATAAGCCACTAGTTGGACCTTGGGTCGGCTCAGTACTCCACACAATCATACTTGCTGGGCTTCTGTTTTGGTCCATCACTGCACACCAAAGGCCCGTCATCAAGGACTCTTAAAGTGATTGGACTTTGGACATGGTTCCATACTCCCATGAGGAACTAGACGTGTTTTTATTTTTTATTTTGAGATCAGGCCACTCATAGTGATTGCTCTCTGTGTACTCCATTATTTTCCAATTGTTTTCTATATTATCTTTTCCAAATTGCAATTTGTTTATGCTACAGAGTAGGCTCCACTTCACATGGTAGCCCACGCATTCTCTTCAATTTCACCTTGTAATTAGTCTGCTTGATAAGAAGTTTTTGGAACAGTTCTGTGTCATGTTACAGTTTTCTAGTTCTACACAGGCCTCTTGTTTTGATCCTTGGTTCTTTTTGGCAGGAGATTTCATTCTTTAAGCGACTTTGGGGTGATTTGGAGATTCAATTTTCCATATTAATGTTTTATTCCCATGCATCTTTTTCAGGTCTACAGTTAACACCAAAAAGTTTCTTCCTGTAGTTCTTCAGTGAGGATTGCTATATATATGCCATATAGGTCTCACTACAGTGAATTTGAGACAAAAACCGATTCCTTTTATTTGCCAAAAATGACAGAAATCTTCACTTACCCAGCTTACAAACAGTTATGTCAGATGTCGTTGCAATAATCTTCTTTCTGAGTTCTGAATGCATTTTAGCAATTGCCATTCATGAGACATAAAATGTGACTCTTAAATCTCTTCTGATCAGCAAAAACTATATCATGGCAAATGGCAATGCTCTTCTCACTACTGGAGTACTTCATTGAAATTTTTTTATTTCCTGGGTTGAAGGAACACTGGTGGGTAGGCAACTTGGGCCTTGCAGTGGTTATAGTTGACGAAATCATTAGGAAAACATCAATTATTACAGCTGGTCAGGCCTTCACACATCTTATCAAGATTAATCATGAGGAGCATCACAAACTGATTACTCATGGAATCTATAAATTTGTCCGACATCTTGGATACTGTGCTTTCTTCATCTGGTCAGTTGGTACTCAGATAAATGCTCTGTAATTCCCAAAACATGTATCTCCAGACGTAGTTTCTTGCGGTGCAATCCAAGTAAAAATTAGTTAGTTTTGTCATTTCTTGTAAAATTAATATCCCGTCTGGGGGTCTAAACAACTGAATATGTTACTCCAACATTTTGATATAGAAAAAAAATTTAGTTTTACAACCAGGATCATCTAAAAAAAAAAAAAAAGACCATAATGACCAGTATATTACAACTTAGGACATCACCATTTTATGAGACAATTCTCATTTGCAATTTTATTTAAGCTAATTTGAATTTGAAATGTAGCAGGACCTCAACTTGGATTCTCTAACCTCTTCAAATCCTAGAACCTAGAAAAGAATTTTTTATTGAATGTAGTTCCTTGCTAACTTCCTCCATTTTCATTCTTTCCTTTTGCGACTCCACGGAACATGCAAGACCAATTTCAAGGACTGAGACTAAGCACTTATACACATTAGCTTCCACTTGGCTATGGTTAACAATACCTTGAGTTTCTTCATCTTCTTCAATTTCATTCTCATTATAATATTCTCTAGCTGCCACTGCAGCTGCTGGCATTTCTTCAACTTCTCTTATGAGAAGTGCTGGGTCCACAATTTGAACCAGTCGTTTTGGCAATGCCATCCTAACAAAACTATGGAGATTGAGATCATCTTTAAACATTTCATCAGTAGGTTTCTTTCTCAAAAACATCTCTAGTAGAAATACTCCAAAGCTATACACGTCCCCCCCAGTTGATACGTCGTTGCCCATGCCATACTCTACAATTTATGATATATAAGAAGATTTTGCAATTCATGTTATAATGAGATTTGGGATTTAATGAGAGTGCAAATTCATTTGATTCATCAAAAATCAAAAAGAATTTTAACTTCAGAAAGAAGGGTATGATAAATGCTATCATTTCAAAATTTCATGTGAGAAAATGATAATTTCTACATTAGAATAGCACCATATGTCTCTGGTGGAACTTTTTTCTTTTGAGGATCTTGGGAGGTAATTTTTTTATCTATATGAAGCACAAGAAACATGGTTGATGGTTAGGATTATGACAATGTAATCAAATTATTTTACAATTGATACGGATATGTTGCACACATTAGGTACTGGCCTTCCTAAATGCCTTCGCTAGACCCATGTTCAAATAAAATTAGGTGTCCTTTAGTTATTCATTACTTGATTAATGATGGTTGACATGCAATGACAAAAAAAAAACATAAAACAAAACATTAGATCTGTTTTTGAGACCAGCTATACCATATATGATATTGTTGATTGACAAGCTATCATCACAACATACAGAGTTGAGGAAATAAATTCCTAAAAAAAAGGCATGGTCAATGGATAGTCAATAATTGATGTCTGTCAATTAATCAAAATTATGATTTATCAAGGTATAAACCATGTCGTGAGTTTGTGTGATTTCTGTGTTGCATATTAATTCAAAGAAAAGTTTATATTCATAGAAAGATAATTTCAAAAAACAATTCAATATGTTTTGGGAAAAAGTACAATTCAATATGTATTGAACAACTATTATTAACAAGATTCATAAGCATTTTTAAGAAATTAGACACAGTTGGAAAGATAATTACCTGGAGCTGCATAGCCAATAGATCCCTTTATCCCAATTGTACTAGTTTGATTTTGAGAAGAATCAGTAACAGTTGAGAGGAGTCTTGCTAAACCAAAATCACTTAGATGAGCAATCATGTCATTGTCAAGAAGAATATTGCTTGGCTTCAAATCACAATGAATGATTGGTTGCACAGAATGATTGTGAAGATAATCTAATGCACAAGCAACATCAATTGCAATATTTAGCCTTTGAAGAAGGCTCAAGACCCCTGATTGATCTTCCCTGTCTATCTTTGGATGAAGCCAGATATCTAGACTCCCATTTGTCATGAATTCAAAGACTAGAGCTTTAAATTGATTCCCAATGTAATCCATGCTCGAGCAACATGTTAATATCTTGACAAGATTCCTATGTCGGATATTTCTTAGTACATTACATTCAGCCATAAAACTCTTGGAAGCGCCCTTTCGTTGAAGGTTAAGGACCTTTACAGCAACTAATCTTTCCTTGGGGTGAAGAAATCCTTTATATACAGAGCCAAAACTGCCAGTCCCAACTAAATTATTTGGAGAAAATCCATTGGTTGCCTGATAAAGCATTTTATAAGAAACATTTGGAAGGAGGTCTATTGTTGAGCCCAAAGAAGATGAATTCCTTTTTGATGTTTTCCTCCAATGAAGAAAAAGAATGAATGAAAATGGAAGGAAACATACAATGACAACAATGGTTGCAATTTTAAGTTTGAATGAAAGGGACTTTGTAGGTTTCATGACTTCAACTGGACATGGAGGCAACTTCAGTTGTGGAATACCACCACAAAGTTTAGTATTTCCAATCACTGATATAGCACTTGCATTTTTGAAAACTCCCTCTGTTGGCACCTCACCCTCGATATCATTGAATGAGAGGTTCAATTTTTTTAAAGAAGGAAGCTTTTCTAAAACTTTTGGAATTGAGCCTGACAAGTTATTTCTTGAAACATCAAGTAATTTGAGGCCTTTTAAGAAAGCCATAGATGAAGGTAAGGATCCTTCAAAGGAATTACCTTGCAAGCTAAGGTACTCCAAGCTCAAACAATTTCCTATGGAGCTAGGAATTTCCCCAGACAAATTATTCTCAAAGATATCAAGTTGGTTAATATTTTTCAGATTGCCTACTTCGAAAGGTAGTTTGCCGGTAAATGAGTTGCGAGACAAGTTAAGTAGTATTGAGAGGGAAGACAGACCAATAAGCTGCGGGGGAATGAATCCACTAAGATTATTTTGTGAAATGTCTAAGCTTTGCAAATTTGGGCAATTACCAAGACTTGGAGGTATGCTTCCTTCTAATCTATTTTCATCTAAATTGAGTTGGAATAACTGAGTAAGGTTGCCTATGAAGGTTGGTAATTCTCCTAAAAATCTATTTCCATTAAAATACAATGCTTGTATTTATTGAAACTTCTCGAAAAAAGTGGGAATGAGGCCTGTGAAAAGATTATGCTCCATGCCTATGACAATTAAGTTGACAAGATTCCCCAATGTTACTGGAATAGTTCCTGAAATTTCATTGGCTCCAAAATATAATTCAGTAAGTTGGGTTGACAAGTTGCCTACAGGTATAGGCAAAACACCTCCAAATTGGTTTGTACTTATATCCAAGTGATCTAGTTTACTACAATTGGTCAAAGATTTTAAGAAATCCAGGCTCCTTCCTAGGTAATTGTTACTTAAGCCTAGCCACTGAAGATCTGGCAGATTTCCCAAATTAGTTGGAATTAATCCCAAAAAATTGTTTCCAGATAGATCAAAGATTTGAAGCTGAGATGCATTGCATAATGAAATAGGAATTGGCCCAGAGAATTCATTAACACCAAATAAAAGTAACTTCAGATTAGGGAGAGTGAGGCCAATGTTGGCTGGCAGTGTATCGTTGAGTTGGTTTATTGAGACTGAGATTATTTGGAGAGATGATATATTGTAAAGGGAGGAAGGGATTGTACCTGAGATTTTATTGGATGAAATGGTGAAAATGGCTAAGCTTTTTAGATGACCAAAGCGATATGGTATATTTCCCACCAGTTTGTTATCTGCTAGAGAGAGAATTCTAATTGATGAAAGATTTCCAAAAGATGGTGGGATTCTTCCTGTCAGATTGTTTACACCAAGCTGCAGCAATTTAAGCTTCTTCAAAGAGCCTAACTCTGTTGGAATTTTCCCATTAAGTTCATTCCAGTTAAAATCTATGATTCTAGCATGGAACAGTTGGATAAGATGGATGGTACTTCACCTTCCAATGTGTTATTGTTAAGATGGACCTCTTGCAATCGGAACAAATGACCAACTTCGTGTGGGATTTTGCCATAGAAGCCGTTGTTTTGGAGATTGATGATCCTAAGGAAGGTGAGGTTGCTGATGTGAGGTGATATGGATCCTCGTAACTTATAGCCCTGTAGGTCCAAGGCCGTGACTCTTTGGTGTTGTCGGCCACATGTAATTCCAAACCAGTTGCAGAAGTGCATAGAATCATTCCATGAGCTCAACATCATATGTGGGTCATGAGTTATAGATTCTTTGAATTTAATCAAAGCCAAACGATCAGTCTCGTTTGTTGGAGCATTGGCAGTAATGGTGGGTTGCAATAAGTACATTAAGTTTATAGAAAAAAGAAGAATGGCATGAAGGTGCATAGGCCAAAGTGCATATAAGTTGGTTTGGTGAAGCTTCATTTGGTTTGAGGGGGTAGGAAGCTGGTAAATTTTTTTTTGGTGTCAGATATGCAACTTAACAATCAATTTCACTTGGTTGCAGTTATGTAAGGGGGACGAGTGAAGATCTATTTATAGAATATATTTTTGGTAAAGGTGGACTTACAATGAGAGCTAAGGTTGGAATAGAAACACAGTGTGCCAAGAAAGTCTGGGAAAGCCTTAAAGACTTAGGAATCATACCAAGATAACACCATTTAGGAAAAAATCAGCATCACCCACTAAGTGTAAAGAGTGCAATTCTTGTGCCGTTTGGATTCCATGGACGTCTCCATCACCTCATTAGTCTTCTGGTAAATTGAACATAAATCATTTCACTCATTCAATGTATTGGAGTATTGCTAGAGTTGCAAGAAATATGTTGTTAACTTGTTATCACTTACTAACGTTTTACTTATTTAATTTTTTATTTTTTATTTTTTATATAAGTGAAGAGCCAATAGTTTTATTTGGTGAAAATTTCTTTTGACAATGTATGATGTTGGTCAGTCATGTGTCTCATGTGACTCACAAGTCTCAATGAACATCAAGTGATAAACAACGACCATTTCTCTAATGAGTCTCACTTAATTTAATATATGAAAGAGACATTTTCATCATTCCACAATGAATTCTTTTTGAAAAAGAAGAACCAGATTTTTGAAGTTGAAAAAAAAAAAAATTAAAAATAACTTCTTGTTATATAGAAGCAAGAACTTGCCAAAGCACCAACTAGCAATTAGGGGTGTGCAACCAACCCGCCAAACCAACCCGATTCAACCTAACTGGTCTGTTTTTAGGAGTTGGTAGGTTAGATTGGTTATGAAATTTTTTTTAATAGTGGGTCGGGTTGGGTTCAGGTCATAATAATCACAAACCCGCCTAACCTGACTCAACCACTTATATATTTAAAATTTAAATTATATATATTTAAAAATATATTATATAATTAATAATTTTTTATTTAATTTTTCCCCTATTTGACTCTTTCTATATAAAACTCAATTACCTCGCATACCCTAACAATCTTATTTCTCTCTTTGCCGCCTCCCACTCCACTTCTATTTGTTCAACTCAGTTGGATATATTTTGTTTATAACTGAGTTAGAATACTAGTTCATAAATATTTTGTTTATCAACTTAGGTAGCACATGTATTTTTTTTGCTCAATTTAATAAAAATAGCAATAAAAAAAAAAACTGTTCAACCCATAGGTTCAACTTAACCCAACCCGATTCATGTGGGTTGGGTTGGATTGGGTTTGGTTGAAAAATCTCCTTAACCCTACCCAACCCGACCCATGAACACCCCTACCATCAACAATGCTAGAGGCTATGACTTGATGTTCTCGCCTTGCTTTGTGGATCGTAAGCCACTAGTTAGACCTTGGGTCAGCTCAATACTACACACCATAGGCCCACCATCAAGGACTTTCTTTTATATCAATTCTTTTCTTATTTTCGGGAGGAAAGGGTTTAGAGAGAAACCCTTCAAACTTCTCTCTTATCTTTTTGTTGGATATAAATTTTGAAAATCTAATCGTTGAATTACATCTTTTTTATTATATCTTCTATGCTTGCAAAATTTCAAAAAGATCAAAAGATCAATAACTATGTTATTAATAAAATGTTTAAATTTCAAGTTTTTGTAATCTAAAATTATATATAAAAAATAAGTTTATTGATTAGATAGTAAATAACATCTAATTTGAACAAAATTTGACATGCTTGTTAAGCATATAAAGCACATGCAATCTAAACAATTAGATTTTCAAAATTCTCATCCAATAAAAATATATACGAATAGTTTAAAGGATTTCTCTCCATCCAATCTGTTATATTGGCATGCATAGTGGGTGTTTTTCATGTTTCAGTTTCTTCTAATGCGCTAGGTTTTATTTATTACTAGTCGCATACCCGCGCGTTGCGCGTAATATTTTTTTTAGGATGGTCTCGTTAAATATTTTATTAATACTATAATTTTAGTTATTAACCATTGATTTTTCATTAGTTTTTAAGTTAATAAAAACCTTAAATATACCTTTATTCACACACACACACACACACACACACATATATATATATATATAGTGAATCTTTACACATACCTTTAAGAAAATTCTATATATTCTACTTTTTTGGATGTGTAAAATTATAGACTACTACTTTATAATGATAGTGGCTAATTAATTTTATATTTATTTTTTAGTGATCTCATTTATAACACTTTTTACCATTATCATATATTTATTACCTAATGAGTTAATAAAAACCTTAAATATACCTTTTTTTACCTTTATACACACACACACACACACACACACACACACACACACACACATATATATAGTGAATTTTTACACATATCTTTAAGAAAACTTTATATATTCTACTTTTTTAGATGCGTAAAATTATAGACTACTACTCTATCATGATAGTGGCTAATTAATTTTATATTTATTTTTTAGTGATCTCATTTATAACATTTCTTACCATTATCATATATTTATTACCTAATGATTTGCATAACAAAGACGATAAATGAGAAGTAGCATTGTTCATTAGATTTTCGAAAGTAATAGTGTATGAAAATTATATATATAAATATATATATTATAAATAAGGATAAATGAAATGTCAAAAAATGGATTTTTAAATTTTTAAATTTATTTCTTATGTAATTTCTACTACTATCGGAGAACATCTCTTTTTAGTTATGATTAATATGGTGTCCATAGTTAGAGTTTGATTAGTTTTAAATTTAAATTTAGTACTATAATTGTATTTAATTGTTGATTGTTGATTTAATTTTTTTAGTGAATTTAATGGTTTATGTTACTATACTGTAAAGTTTTTAAAGCATTTCACACGGTAATCTCTATTTTATTTTTTACTTCTCCTTACAACCTTTTTATTTTCCAATCAACGATTACTAATTGATGTTTGATTTTTTTTTTCTTTATCTACTTTTTATTACTTTGTACTGGTTTTTTTCTATGCCATCTCTCTCTCTCTCTCTCTCTCTCCATTGGCAACCTATCGTTTTCCAAAATTTGATGATGATTCTATGACATTAAATATGCATTATTAGTTTTATTTATTTATTTATTATTTAGTGTTTGTAACTTGATTTGTTTTGTATTTCATTCTTCTTTTGATGCATTAGGTGTGAGAATGAATGTTTCCCTAGCATTACTCCACTTAATGTAGACAATTTTATTTATTTAATTTAGGCAAAATATTGTATTTTAAATTTTTTAAAATAAAAAAGGAGTGGCAATATAAATAATTTAATGATATGTATGGGGGATGTCACCAAATTTAAATGTTAAATAAAATTATATGAGAAAAAAATAATAAAAAAATACATAACAATAAACACTAACTTATCCAAATAATTCTATGTAATATAATAATAGTACATTCTCATATATTATTTTTAATTATTTATAATGCAATATGATAATATTTAACAATCAAAGTCATAAAAAAAGAAAAAAAAAACTTAAAACACAAAACTAAATCTCATCAACCAAAATAGAGTTCTAAAGAATACAAAACTTTATCAAGCTAAAATAGAGATGCAAGAAAATTTAAAATAAAAATCCACCAAAAAATTGAGTGGGAAATAACTACTTTTTTGTGAGATAAAATTATGTGAAGAATGAAAAGTGAATAACAAATTTATACTAAGATGATGATAATGAAAAGAAACAAAATAAAGGAAGCTAAAAGGAAAGAGGAAGAGTGATATCAAGGTAGAATGTTCGGGGAGATGAAAAGGTAAAGAGAAGGAGAAAGGTTGGAGAAAAAGTAAATGTTAAAAAAATAGTACAATTTGATGAGCACAATTTTCTTTTGTTTGAATTTAAGTAAAATATTATATATTTTTTAAATGTTTTAAAACAAAAAGAGAGAAAAAGAAGCGTGAATCTCATAGGCATTATAGTTGGAGAAACAACAAATTAAGCACAATGTGAAAGGAACACAGGGTCAACTGCAGTGACAAGTGTGAATCTCATTTCTTCTTTTTCTCCTCAAGAAGCGGCTAGCCTTTTTATTCATCAATCATTAACTTCAACTATGTCGAATCACCCATGATGAATGAACAGTCAGGTGTCTTCTCTTGGGTAGGTTTAATTTTCATACTATACAGCAAGTAAAGTATTTCTAAATAGTAGCAAGCCTTCTAGATGCCCACCCTTAAAAAAATTGAGTGATGAGTGATGAGCTATCAAAAAAAAAAAAATCCAAACAGGCTGTTAGTTACCACACAGTTCTAGGCTTCTAGCAGGTCTTTGTGTGTGTGTGTGTGTGTGTGTGTGTGTTGTGGGAGAGTGGGCGAGTTAAGTGTTCTGGACACCACTGGCAAGTGACTCAAATCAGGTTCAGTAGGGCTGAGGATCAAATGTTTCATTACTGAATAAGATTGCAGAATTTCAACCTTCAAAACAATAGTGTTCACTAACAACATCAAATATATTTCTCACTTTTGCAATATATTTATTACCTTGTCCAAAAATTTAAATCTCAAATTAGATGCTTCAGATATGTCAAGAACGTTCATGCACGACATATTATGCAGATTACATCTAAACAAAGGGGGCTAAAATTAGAATTAGAATATGTCTTTGATGCTGAAAACAGTAGGCATTGAGAGGTGTACAAGTATACAACGCAGATGATTCCAAGAAATGGTTTAGACCATAGAAAACTCCACATGCTTCCTATGATTCCAAGAAATGGTTTAGACAGTAGAAAACACAAAAATAACAAAACTAAATCGTATCAACCTAAATTAGAGTTCTAAAAAAAACTAAAATTTATCAACCTAAAGCGGAAATGCAATAAAAAATAAAAATCTACCAAAACATTGAGAGAGAGAGAGAACCTTTTTGTGAGAGAAAACTATGCAAAGAATGGAAAAAAGTGACAAATTTATAATAAGAAGACAAGGATAAGAAGAAACAAATAAAGGAAGATGAAGGGAAAGATGAATAGCAATATTAAAGTAGAGGGTAGCGAGGAGATGAAAAGGTAAGGGAAGAAGAAAGGTTGAAAAAAGTGTAAATATTTAAAAAATAAGTGAATTTAAAAAAAATTATAGGAAAATTGGAAATAAAATAGAAATATATATAGATGTTAAAACCGACAAAGATGAATATGTAAAGTTAATAATCTATTTATATTTTTTTTTGTAAAAAAAATGAATAAATAATAATAAATAATTATGTGACGAATGACGTGGCGATAAGGTGGTGCAACAGGAGTTCAGCAGCAATAAACGCCACGCTTCAGCTTTTAGTAATATATAGATTATTATTACTATTATCTATATATATATATATATATATATAAAACCGAAGCTTCTGCTAACACCACAATTTTCCACGTCAGCATTATTTAAAAATACAAAAATTATGATTTTTTTTCCTTCTGTAAAACCCGATAATCACTTAAAAAAAAAAAACAAAAATTCTGATATTTTTTTTCTCTAAAACCCAATAATACATAAGACCCAATATATAAAAAAAATTGCTCCCCTCTCAAACCCGATTCTTTGCCCATCTTCACTCTCAATTTTCTCTCCACAAAACAAAACCACCATCAGTCCTCTCCCACAACTCAACGGCTCCACCTTCTCTGGCACAACTCAACAGCTGCAATCGCCCAAGTCTCATTATTTCCCCCACCAAATACCCATTACAATACCGATACTTCTTCAAAACCTAAACCTAAAACTGATGCTTCTTCAAAATCTCTCTTCTCTTCTCACACACTAGCATCACCTTCCCCTAAACCTAAAACTCATCCTTTCCTTCCCCCAAAATCAAAACCCAAAACTCAGATTCTCCCGTCGCCACCACGGATTGCCGCCACCTCGGGTCACCGCCACTGCATCTTTTGGTTTTCCTCTCTCTATTATGCAACTCTTTCTCTACCTGTTATTATTTTCAATTGAAAATCAAAATCCATACCCAATGCCTAGGTACGCTTGCTTTCCTCTTTCTCTTTTCTCTGATTTTAAGTTTTTCAATTGAAACCAAACAGAGGAAAGGCAGCCTACTTAATGATGAAAACAGCGGAAATATTTTTCTCTCTCTTTTTTTTTTTTTTTTTTAACTTGGAAATATGATTTAGGTTTTGGTATTTTAGTCTGATTGGTTTTGATTTAGGAAGAACAGATGCTTGACATGATATGGTTGTTTTTCTTTGATTTTTTAAATTCCTCAATTTAAATTATTTACTAATTGTTTCTATCTTTGGCTCATATATTTGTTTAACGTTGACCTTTGGTTCTTTGCAGTTCAATTTTCAGTTGCTTATTTTGGATTCTCATATACTATGTTTGTTCCTTCCCCTAAGCCTAGGTACACTTGCTTTCCTAGATATTTACTCCTTCCAAGTACAACATTAATTGGTTTCATAGTATTGTTCGTTCCATATTTACATGTCCAAAGCTGAATACAAGAAAATCTTGTGGGTTTGTATTTAAAATACAATATGATTTCAATAATTCAAAACCTAACCCAAGCTAATTCTTGCATTGTTGCAACAGAGACTAGCTTTGGAACTGATAAACCTTCTATTGGAATTTGAAAAAGTGGAGGTATGTTAAATTTTGATTAACATATGTTAAATTGTTTTTTAATCTCAAAATATCTCTTATAATTTGTGCATGCTATATGTGTTTATGAAAAAATTGATGAACTCGCAGTTGCTGACAAATTAATATAAACTGTTATTTTGTTTGGTTGAAGGGAATTAATAAATCTCATAATAAGTATTGGGCGATCTCAATCTAACCTTCTATTGGAATTTCAAAAAGTGGAGGTATGTTAAATTTTGATTACCATATGTTAAATTGTTTTATTACCTCATAATATCTCTTATAGTTTGTGCATGCTATACATGTTTATGAAAAAATTGATGAACTCGCAGTTGCTGACAAATTAATATAAACTGTTATTTTGTTTGGTTGAAGGGAATTAATAAATCTCATAATGAGTACTGGGCGATCTCAATCTCATGTTTTAAGTCTAGGTGAGATCTTCATTTCCTTGATTAACATTTACTTCTCACACAAGTCCAAAGTATACCAGTTGTCATGGATAAACTTTCTAAGTGCTTTCCGTCCATCATGGGTCAATCTAACTTCAGTAAAGATTATCATAATAGTGTTATGGTGAGACTATCTGGGAAGGGTTGAGTTGTTTGTGATATTAATTTGTAATATAATGTTGTAGCACTATTGCAAGATGGGTTGGGTCACATCACAAATGGTTCAGAAATTTATCCAAAAAATTGAAGGATGCTGTCCAATGGCATGCACAATGCTATACAATATATACAATGTTGTACACAGTCTATCCCAAGTGTGATTAGATCACTCAGTTCTTTCATTAATATATGCTTATGGTTTTTCCAAGGGTGCGTGACCCTCAAGATGCTGTTAATGGAAGTTACTATGTAGCAGCAGATAAAGTTGATTGTGATAGTACAAGGCCACAAGCTGAAGATGTCTACTTGGCGAAGAATAGAAGGTTGAAGGAAAGGGACACAGGTAAACATTTGGATGTCATTGTGATAAATTGATAACGTTTTGGAAAATTAGAATTTCCTAAGCTGCTTTCATACCATGGTCATTTTTTAACTTTAGCCATACTATACCATATTTGGAATTGATGTTGCTATTGAGGGAATTTTTGTCATATGCAGTGGTTAAACGTATATTCAAAGAAAAAAATAAAAAGAATTTGTGAGTTTGTTTAACAGGTTGTGAAATTAAGGACGATTATAAAAAACCTCTTCAAGTCATTTGTCAATTTGAAATGTACTTGATAATGAAAGATTGGCATAACATTGTGGCTTAGAAAATATGCTTTCTGAAACTATTTTTGCTATGTCAACATTTGACATTAACAAATCTATGGTTGGCTCTTTCAAGGGGCAAAGCTCTCAATGGCCTGAGCTCTAATAGAAAGCAGATGTTCGAAGATGTAAGCCTACTCAAGAAGTTAAAGATAAATGAAACTGAGTCAGGTACATTGACTTCACATGTGACTTAAAATTCATCTGAATATATTAGCTTTATACTGTTTGTTACTCTTGCTTGAAGTCATCAGCTATATGTAATATTTCTCCTTTCCTCCAAAGACATGGAAGCCAGGTGGTCCCTATTGGATTTGGGTTGGATATTTCTGTCTAATTCATCTTATATTAAAGCCAATTTAGCTTTCAATAATTGAAATTTGAGAAATGTTTAAACCTTAACATGTTAACATTTGATTTAAAACAATCCCGTGCATCGCACGGGTTAGCGACTAGTTATTATTATTACTAGTCGTAGACCCGCGCGTTGCACGTGATTATATTATTGTTTTAGTTATTATTGGTTAATAGTTGGTTTTTCATTTTCTTTAAAGTTAATATATTGACTTTTAGAAAATATACAATCTAATATATTAATTCAACAACAATAACAACAACAACAACAACAACAACAATAATAATGTTAAATAAAATAATATAAGAAGAAAAAAGGTAAAAATAAAAGATATAACAATAAATACCAAATTAATTTTCTCTAAATAAATACCAAATTATGTAAATCATATTATGTAATATTATAATATTACATTCTTATATACTATCTTTAATTCTTTACAATGCAATATGATAAAATTTAACAATCAAAGTGAAAAAAAAAATTAAAACACAATTAAATCGCATCAACCTAAAGTAGAGTTCTAAAAAACACACAAATTTCTCAACCTAAATAATATAAGAAGAAAAAAGGTAAAAATAATATAAGAAGAAAAAAGGTAAAAATAAAAGAGATAACAATAAACACCAAATTAATTATCTCTAAATAAATACCAAATTATTTAAATCATATTATGTAATATTATAATATTACATTCTTATATACTATCTTTAATTCTTTACAATGCAATATGATAAAATTTAACAATCAAAGTGAAAAAAAAAAATTAAAACACAATTAAATCGCATCAACCTAAAGTAGAGTTCTAAAAAACACACAAATTTCCCAACTTAAAGCAGAGATGCAAATATATATATATATATATATATATATCACCAAAAATTGAGAGAGAGAGAGAGAGAGAGAGAGAGAGGGGGAGAAATAATTTTTTTTGTGAAGAAAAATTATGCATATAATGGAAAAGAAAATGCCAAATTTATTCTAAAAGAATAACAATAAGAAGAAACAAAATAAAGGAAAAGATGAAGAGTGATATTAAGAGAGAGGGTAGTGGGGAGATGAAAATGTAAAGAGAAAAAGAAAGGTTGGAGAAAGTGTAAATGTTAAAAAAAATGTTAAAATATTATATGTTTATTTAAAAAAATATAAATAATTTAATTATATAGAGGATGTGACTGAGTTTAAATATTTAATAAAATAAGATGAAAAGATTAAAAAAGTAAAATGTAATATATATATAACAATAAATACCAAATTACCCAAATTATGTTATGTAATAGAATAATATATATTATATTCTTATATATCATCTTTTTAAATTTTTTTATAATGCAATAGTATAATATTTAACAATCAAAGAGAACAAAAAAAAAAAAAAAAAAAAAAAACTTAAAACACAAAACTAAATCATACCAACCCAACGTAGAGTTATAACAAACACAAAAATTTATCAACTTAAGCAAAGATGCAGGAAAATAAAATAAATAAAATACTCCAAAAATTATTGTGTGTGTGTGTGAGAGAGAGAGAGAGGGAGAGAGGGAGAAACAACCTTTCTGTGATGGAAAACTATGCAAAGAATGGAAGAGAGAATAACAAATTTATAGAAGATAATATGAATATGAAGAGATAAAATAAAGGAAAATGAATGGAAAGATAAATAATGACATTAAGGTTGAGGGTAGTGGGGAGTTGAAAAGATAAGGGAGGGAAATATGAAGAGACAAAATAAAAGTGATATTAAGGTTGGGGGTAATGGGAAGATGAAAAGTTAAAGGCATGAGAAATGTTGGAAAAAGTGGAATTATTAAAAAAAGTAAATGTTAAAAAATAATTATAGGAAAATTGAAAAGAAAAAGAATAATGACGTGGCTCAACGTGAACACAGTAACATTAAATGCTACGCTTCAGCTTTTAGTAATATATAGATTATTATTGAGAAGGTTCTAATGCGTTAGGTTTAGAGAGAAACCTTGTCATTTCAGAACCTAACGCATTAGAAGAAATTGAAACATAAAAAACACCGCAGACCAATATAAGGGATTGGAAATTTCACGCGTTTTAATTTTTATTTTAAGATCAGGCCACTGATACCGATTTCTCTCTGTGCACTTATTACTTTCCAATTGTTTTCTATATTATCTTTTCCGATTACAATTTGCTTATGCTACAGAGTAAGCTCCACTTCACATGGTAGGCCACGCATTCTCTTCTGCTTTTTTCCATTGATTCTACAATGTGTTGATTCTTTGTTTGTTTCTTTGTTTTTCACCTGCTACTAGTTACCAAAATAATGAAAACATTGAAGGGTTATTTTTTTAATACTCTTTAATCTGACTTTTCACAAAAGAATGTACTCAGCAATTATTAAATCCTTCCTTCACCTTGAATTTTGAGAGATTCGGCCAGCTAATCAGCTCACATCAAACGTTTTCCATCAGCCATTAATCTGTATATGTCTAACACAGTTTTTATAATTTGCTGCATTTCAGAACCTTTTATACTGTCGATGCCATTTTGTGAAGTATGGATGTGGCATAAACAGCCCAAAAGTTTTGGCTCTTTTATTATATTGTTAATTTTGCTAAACAATGAGATAGAAAAATGAAATTCAAGTCAGGAAAATATCAACCCAGATCTTTAGTTAGCTCTGGCCTATGATTTAGAAGAAGTTCATAGGGCTCTAATTTTTCCTCCAACCCAATATGTACATTTGATACATTTTAGGTGGGGGAGAGAGGACTAAAGTCGAATCTTGGATGTTTTTGTTGAAAATACCAAACAATGACATTGAGCTGTACATATTAATCAAAATAAAATATCTGCTTCTTTTTTGCTTTGTATCCTGTTAATATTAGGATTGCCATGTTTTCGCCAAAGGCTTGTAAAAGCTATGCAGAAAAGAGAATGCATGACAAATTTGTCCCACTCAGGCAAGCGATTTTACTAGTGCGTATTTGATACATTATGTGGGGACTATTTTTGCCGTCCTCGGCAAGGCTCTGGGCGCAGTGCCGAGGAGGCTCAAAGTGTCCCATATCGAAGAGAGCTTCCCCCACTTTCAACCTTATAAGCCACGAAGTGAAGGAAGTAGTGTACCATCATTTCCGATTTTCGCAAAAATAGTCCCCACAATAAAAGAAGCTTTTTTTATTGTGGGGACTATTTTTGCCGTTCTCAGCAAGGCTCTGGGCGCAGTGCCGAGGAGGCTCAGAGTGTCCCACATCGAAGAGAGCTTCCCCCACTTTCAACCTTATACGCCACGAAGCGAAGGAAGTAGTGTATCATCATTTCCGATTTTCGCAAAAATAGTCCCCACAATAAAAGAAGCTTCTTTTATTGTGGGGACTATTTTTGCCGTCCTCAGCAAGGCTCTGGGCGCAGTGCCGAGAAGGCTCAGAGTGTCCCACATCGAAGAGAGCTTCCCCTACTTTCAACCTTATAAGCCACGAAGCGAAGGAAGTAGTGTACCATCATTTCCGATTTTCGAAAATCGGAAATGATGGTACACTACTTCCTTCGCTTCGTGGCTTATAAGGTTGAAAGTGGGGGAAGCTCTCTTCGATGTGGGACACTCTGAGCCTCCTCGGCACTGCACCCAGAGCCTTGCCGAGGACCGGCAAAAATAGTCCCCACACATTACATTACAAAATGAAATCTTTTTTTTTTTTTTTTTTAATTGCCATGCTCAAACGCATACTTGTTCTTCACCCTGTGTTACATATGTCAAGAAAGCATTACTATTCAGCAAATCAGACAAGATGCTAAAGAAAGATCTGTATAGGTCCACCCTGTAAAATATTTATTATCGTTATGATTTAGATGAATAAAGAATTCAGAACCTATGCTACCGACACTGGGACACAAGATTTTCAAGAACACATCACAAAATACAAACATTGAAAACATTGCAACAACCATCTGATTAAAAATATTAATCATCTCGATAAGTCACACAAAGCTGGAGAAACCAACAAATAATTTATTTCTATATATACACTTAAGATACACGTCACAACAATGTGCATTTAATGCCCTTCAATAAAAGACACTGACCCTTCTAATAATTTAACTCACATCACTCAGATTTGAAGAAACTGACTTTTAGGGTCCGTTCGGTTGGAGGAGTGGAAAAGTGAGAGGATGGAAAATTGTGAAAGGATGGAAAAGTGGGAGGATGGAAAATATTTAGTTTTCCCTCTTGTGTGTTCGGTTGGGAGAGTGGAAAAGTGGGAGGATGGAAAACTTTTGTGTTCGGTTGGAGAGAAAAAGGAAAAGATGGAAAATATAATTTATATAAATTGACTATTATACCCTTATTACATAATATGTAAGAAATAGATTTATTTTTAATCATTAAATAATATAAAATTTATCACATCATATATATAAATTTATCTTATTATAACGTAAAAATTAGATCAAGTCACTTTGAGAAAAAAAAAAAAAACGTTGAAGAAAAAAAAGAAAAAAGACCAACGTTGTTCAGTGAACAACCTTATTTAGTAAAAAAAAAAAAAAAACTTTGAAAGTAAAAATGTTGTTACAATGTTAACAATGTTAACATTGTTAACGTTGTTCACGTTGTTCAGTGAACAACGTTAACAATATTGCTGTTAACGTTGAAAAAAAAAAGAAAAAAAAAAAGAAAAGAAAAAACTTTCAGGTCAACGTTGAAAGGAAAAAAAAAAAAAAAAAAAAAAAAAAAGAAGAAAAAAAAAAAACGTTGAAAAAAATAGGTGAAAAGATGGTATTTTTGTAAAAGTGCTACAATAGAACTTTTCTCTCCATATTTTCCTTCCGATTTGGAAGGAAAAAAAAAGTGGGCCGGGAGAGAAAACTTTCTCTCCAGTTTTCCATCCTCCCTATTTTCCTTCCCCAAACGAACAGTGGAAAACAGTATTTTCCACCCTATTTTCCACCATCTATTTTCCATCATTCCTGTTTTCCTTCCAAACGAACGCACCCTTAAAAGAAGAGAAAAAGGGGAAAAAATAGAACAAACATGTTTCAGAGAATCAGATGCAATAACTTTACTACTTCCTAAACACAATACACTAATTTCACAAACACTCCCTGCTCACATTACTATCTCTGGCTTCAAAATGCTTGCTTTGATCTCTTTGTGGGGCAAAACCACACCACCATTACCGTAAATTTCATCACACACACGTACATCTTCACCAAGAATGGTCATGTTCTCCACGGGCCCATTGCCCAACAGTGGAGTGCCATCCAATGATGCTGCTGGAGATGCAAGCATGCTTCTTGATGCGTACTCTCCGCATTACCATGCAGCGAGTGAGACTCTGAAGTCTCAATGAACATCAAGTGATAAACGGCGCCATTTATCTAATGAGTTTCACTTAATTTAATATTTTGAAAAAGAATACATCTTTCCACAATGAATTCTTGTCGAAACAGAAGAACCAGATTTTTTGAAATTGAAAAAAAATTTATGAACAACTTCTTGTTATGTAGATTCTAGAAGCCAGAGGCCCAGGTCCCAGGACTCTTTTTTACATCATCTCTCTTCTTACAATTTGTTTGTGCTACAGAGTAGGCACCACTTCACATGGATAAGAAATTTTTTGGAACAGTTCTGTGTCATGTTTCAGTTTTCTTGTTCTACACAGGTCTCTTGTTTTGCTTTTTGGTTCTTTTCGGCAGGAGATTTCATTCTTGAAGCGACTTTGGGGCGATTTAGAGATTCAATTTTCCATATTAATGTTGTATTCCCCTGCATCTTTTCAGGTCTACAGTTAGCACAAAAAAGTTTCTTCATCTAGTTCTTCAGAGAGGGCAGCTATATATATGCCATATAGGTCTCACTACATTGAATTTGAGACAAAAACTGATTTCTTTTATTTGCCAAAAACGACAGAAATCTTCACTTACCCAGCTTACAGACAGTTATGTCAGATGTTCGTTGCAATAATCTTCTTTCACAGTTCTGAATGCATTTTAGCAATTGCCATCCATTTGACGTCAAATGTTACTCTTAAATCTCTTCTGATCAGCAAAAAACTATATCATGGCAATGCTCTTCTCACTGCTGGAGCACTTCATTGAAATTTTTTTTATTTCCTGGGTTGAAGGACTAAGTTGCACGGACACGGACACGGACACGAATACGACACGGACACGGGTATGGGGATACGGCAATTTTTGAAAAACAAGGACACGACACGGCGGGGACACGGCGGTTAAATAATTAATTAAATTTTATATTTAGGCATATTTTTAAATATTTTTAGACATAAAATACATTTATGTCTAGAATTTAAATTATGTAAAAACTACAAATAAGTAAATTAACACCCAAAGTAGTACAATAATACATTTTAGTAAAATCACCTACAATATTTAACTTTAATAAATAAATAAAACTATAGCAGGACACAAAAATAAAAACCACCAAATTCATAATAAACAAAAAAAACTGAGTAAAGAAACACAGCGACACTAAGAGCCTGAGACTGTGAGAGTGGGATTAGAAAAAAAAAAAAAAAAACTCTGATGCGTTATAACTTATATAAATAAGTGACTAACAGTAACCATTTCAGCGTTCACCAAACTTAAAATCTGAAAGAATAAAAAAAAAAAAAAAAACAGAGAGAGAAGAGAAGAGAATACTGAATGAAGAGGACGGACCTGCCGAGAGAGAGAGAGAGAGAGAAGGGACAGGGGGCGTCGACGTTTATGGAGCGCCGATCTAGCTCTGGTGAGGGACGGAGGCAGCGGTAGCGGGCAGAGGTCAGAGGGAGGGTGGGTCGCCGAGAGAGAGAGATCGGAAACAGGGCACGGCGTCGAGCCGTCGACGTCTATGGAGCTCGCCGATCTAGCTCCGGCGAGGGAAAGAGGGTAGCGGCAGCGGGCAGAGGTCAGAGGGTTCACCTTCGCCGTTCACTGGGTTGAGACTTGAAAAATGAGAACTTGAGATCAATGATACGTGGGTTCTGAATCTCAGACTCTACACTTGCTTTTTTGTTTTAGGGTATCACAAAATCAACGGAATTGGTGAGTCCATCTGTCAAGATCTTTGAAATTTTTTTTTTTTTTTTTCACTGCTGGCGTGTCGGACGCGTCGGGGCCGCGTCGGAGCCACGTCGGAGCCGTGTCGGCGCCGCGTCGGCGCCGTGTCGGAGAATCGAAAAAAAAGACAGAAATCTTCACTTACCCAGCTTACAGACAGTTATGTCAGATGTTCGTTGCAATAATCTTCTTTCACAGTTCTGAATGCATTTTAGCAATTGCCATCCATTTGACGTCAAATGTTACTCTTAAATCTCTTCTGATCAGCAAAAAACTATATCATGGCAATGCTCTTCTCACTGCTGGAGCACTTCATTGAAATTTTTTTTATTTCCTGGGTTGAAGGACTAAGTTGCACGGACACGGACACGGACACGGACACGACACAGACACGGGTATGGGGATACGGCAATTTTTGAAAAACAAGGACACGACACGGCGGGGACACGGCGGTTAAATAATTAATTAAATTTTATATTTAGGCATATTTTTAAATATTTTTAGACATAAAATACATTTATGTCTAGAATTTAAATTATGAAAAAACTACAAATAAGTAAATTAACACCCAAAGTAGTACAATAATACATTTTAGTAAAATCACCTACAATATTTAACTTTAATAAATAAATAAAACTATAGCAGGACACAAAAATAAAAACCACCAAATTCATAATAAACAAAAAAAACTGAGTAAAGAAACACAGCGACACTAAGAGCCTGAGACTGTGAGAGTGGGATTAGAAAAAAAAAAAAAAAACTCTGATGCGTTATAACTTATATAAATAAGTGACTAACAGTAACCATTTCAGCGTTCACCAAACTTAAAATCTGAAAGAATAAAAAAAAAAAAAAAAAACAGAGAGAGAAGAGAAGAGAATACTGAATGAAGAGGACGGACCTGCCGAGAGAGAGAGAGAGAGAGAAGGGACAGGGGGCGTCGACGTTTATGGAGCGCCGATCTAGCTCTGGTGAGGGACGGAGGCAGCGGTAGCGGGCAGAGGTCAGAGGGAGGGTGGGTCGCCGAGAGAGAGAGATCGGAAACAGGGCATGGCGTCGAGCCGTCGACGTCTATGGAGCTCGCTGATCTAGCTCCGGCGAGGGAAAGAGGGTAGCGGCAGCGGGCAGAGGTCAGAGGGTTCACCTTCGCCGTTCACTGGGTTGAGACTTGAAAAATGAGAACTTGAGATCAATGATACGTGGGTTCTGAATCTCAGACTCTACACTTGCTTTTTTGTTTTAGGGTATCACAAAATCAACGGAATTGGTGAGTCCATCTGTCAAGATCTTTGAAATTTTTTTTTTTTTTTCACTGCTGGCGTGTCGGACGCGTCGGGGCTGCGTCGGAGCCACGTCGGAGCCGTGTCGGCGCCGTGTCGGAGAATCGAAAAAAAAGAGACACTCGCCGGACACCGGAATCCGGCGAGTCGTACCCGTTCCGGTGTCCGACACGTGTCGGACACGGACACGAAGCCAAAAATGGCGTGTCCGTGCAACCTAGTTGAAGGAACACTGGTGGCTAAGCAACTTGGGCCTTGCAGTGGTTATAGTTGGTAAAATCATTAGGAAAACATCAATTATTAGAGCTGGTCAGGCCTTCACACATCTTATCAGGATTAATCATGAGGAGCATCACAAACTGATTACTCATGGAAACTATAGATGTGTTCGACATCTTGGATACTGTGGTTTCCTCATCTGGTCAGATAAATGCTTTGTAATCCCCCAAACGCAGTTTCTTGCTGTGCAATCCAAGTAAAAATTAGTTATGTTTGTCATTTCTTGTAAAATTAATATCCTGTCCAGTAAGGTCGGAGTCTAAACAACCAAATATATTACCTCCAACATTTTGATACAGAAGAAAATTTAGCTCTGCAATCAAGGTCATCTATCCACACACAAAAAAAAAAAAAACAAAACAAAAAAAAAAAAAACAAAAAACAAAAAACAAAAAAACAAACAAAAAAAAAAAAAAAAACAAAAAACAAAACGTAACAATCAGTATATTACAACTTAGGACATCAGCATTTTATGAGACAACTGTCATGTGCAATTTTATTTAAGCTAATTCAAATTTGAAATAGAGCAAGACCTCAACTTGGATTCTCTAACCTCTTCAAATCCTAGAACCTAGAAAAGCATTTTTTATTGAATGTAGTTCCCTGCTGTCTTCCTCCATTTTCATTCTTTCCTTTGGTGACTCGAGGGAACATGCAAGGCCAATTTCAAGGACTGAGACTAAGCACTTATACACATAAGCTTTTACTTGGCAATGGTTCACAATACCTTGAGTTTCTTCATCTGCTTCAATTTCATTCTCATTACTATATTCTCTAGTTGCCACTATAGCTGCTGGAATTTCTTCAACTTCTCTTATGAGAAGTGTTGGGTCCATAATTTGAACAAGTAGTCCTGGCAATGCCATCTTAACAAAACTGTGGAGATTAAGATCATCTTTAAACATTCCATCAGTTGGTTTCTTTCCCAAGAACATCTTCAGTAGAAATACTCCAAAGCTATACACATCCCCCCTAGTTAATACCTGGCTGCCCATGCCATACTTTACAATTTATGATATATAAGAAGATTTTGCAGTTCATGTTATCCATGAGGGGGCCTAACCCGATTAAGATACCCAATGATTTTTGCACCCAAATGAACATCCTTCTTTGGAATTATAGGGGTGCGTTAAACTCGAACTTGAAACGAAGGGTTTTCGAAATGGCTGTTAATCATTATCCTTCCATAATGGTTATTACGAAGATGAGGGTGGGTGGAGACCGTGCTGCAAAAATCATTGAAGGACTTCCCTTTGATGGCTTTTTCTGCACAGAGACTATAGGGTACGCAGGAGGTCTTTGGCTTCTTTGGGAAAAAGAGGAAGTGGATGTGTTTGTGCTGTCTTCCACGAAACAAGAAATTCATGCCACTATCAAGGTATGTAACTCTAACTCTACTTGGCTTATATCTACTGTTTATGCTAGTCCTCGTATCATGGAAAGGAAAATTCTTTGGTCTAATCTTTCTAAAGTGGTAAATTACATAACCTTCCCTGGCTTCTGCTCAGTGAATTTAATGAGACACTTTGTGGTAATGATAAGTTAGGAGGTAGACAGATGAACCTTAACAGGGCCATAGATTTTAAGGACTGTCTAGACTCATGCAATATGATTGACCTTGGGTTCTCAGGACCCAAGTTCACATGGTCTAATCAGACACAAGTCACTAAGCTCATTCTTGAATGACTCAATTGATGTTTCGCAAATCCTTCTTGGAGAATTCTCTTTCCTGAGGCTGCTATCACACATTTGCCATGGGTTTTTTCGAACCATTGCCCCGTACTAGTGGAATTATTTAGAGCCCCCCCCCCCCCCAATCTGGTTTAGAAAAGCCTTTCTGTTTCCATACCATGTGGCTGCATCACCCTTAATTTCTTGAGATTGTTAGAAGGACCTAAGATATGGAGACCAATCTTCCACTTGCCTTAAATAACTTCATTGTTCTAGTGAAGCAGTGGAACAAGAATGAATTTGGTAATATCTTTGCTCGAAAAAAAAGGTTGCTGGCCAGAATTAATGGTACCCAAAAGGCCTTGTCAAATGGCCCAAATCATTTTCTTATCCAGCTTAAAAAGGAGCTTATTGTGGAATATAATCTGGTATTGCGTCAGGAAGAGGAATTTTGGGCTTTAAAGTCTCATGCGAATGGCTATCAATGGGGATAGAATTGTTTTTTCATGTTTCTACCCTTGTCAGGAGACATAAAAATAAGATAAGGAGCATCAAGAATTCGGTGGGGGAGTGGATTACGAATGAGGAAGATATTAAAAATTCTATCCTCTCTGACTAACAATTGTTGTTTGAGACTGAGCTCCCTTACTCCTTATGGGCTTCGGAGGTTGAGAGCTTTTCATGTACTTTTTTATCAAAAGAGGAGAGGGCCAACCTGGCTGCCCGTGTCCAAGGATGAAATTAGGCAAGGGTTATGGGCCTTAAAGCCCTATAAAATCCCTGGGGCTGACGGGCTCCATGTGGGGTACTTCCAATATTTCTGGGCTAATGTGAAAACCACGGTGTGTAGAGAAGTGACCAAAGTCCTTGAAGAGAGGATTGTTCCTAAATATCTTAACAAAACTTTGATCTCCCTCATCCCTAAAAGCCCAAACCCGAAAAGCCTCAGCAATTACAGGCCTATAAGCCTTTGTAATACAACTTATAAGATTGTGTCAAAAATTGTTGTTGGCCGACTCAGACCCCATCTCAACAAGTTGATCTCCCCAAATCAAGCTGCATTTGTGCTTGGCAGACAAGGATTGGACAATGTTGTGATAGCCTAAGAGCTTTTGCACTCTCTTGACACCAAAAAAGGGAAAGTGGGGTTCATGGCAATCAAAGTCGACTTGGCTAAAGCATATGATCGCCTTGAATGGTCCTTTGTGCATCACGTCCTTAATGCCTTCCACCTACCTCAGATGCTCATAGATCTGATTATGAGTTGCATTTCATCAACTAGCATCTCAATTTTATTTAATGGTGGTAAGTTGAACTCCTTCAAACCCACGAGGGGTATCCGCCAAGGAGACCCGCTCTCTCCCTACATTTTTATTCTTTGCATGGAGTATTTGAGTTATCTTATTAATAAGGAGTGCATGGATAAGAAATGGGTGCCAATGAAAGCCTCAAAAGATAACGTTGGTATATCCCATTTGTTTTTCACCGATGATCTCATGCTTTTTGCCAAAGCAAACATTGTGGGTGCTAATTCAATCAAGGGAGTTTTACGAAAGTTTGGCGAGGAATCCGGGCAAACTGTCAGCTTGGAGAAGTCACTGGTTTACTTCTCGCCCAATGTTCCTGAATTGATTAAAGATAATATATGTGAAACCTTGGGCATTCAAGCAACTTCCCAACTGGGGAAATATTTAGGATTCCCTTTAAAACACAAAGGGACAGGTAGGAATTAATATAATTTCATTGTGGATAGGATCGTCTCCAAGTTGGCTGGGTGGAAGTCCAAACTCCTTTCCTTTGCAGGCAGAACGGTGTTGGTTAAATTGGAAATGACAGCCATACCCAACTATGTGATGCAAGGTATTGCTCTTCCCTCACACCTGTGCTCTAAGATTGACAAAATAAATAGAGATTTTATTTGGGGGTCCACTCAGGAAAAGAGAAGATTGCACCTTGGGGTGGAGTAAAATCACCAAATCCAAGGAAGAAGAAGGCCTGGGAATACAGGCGGCAAGAGCTAAAAATATTGCTATGCTTGCTAAACTAAATTGGAGGCTTTATCAAGAAAAGGACTCACAATGGGCGAAAGTCCTCTTAAGCAAGTACCACTCTCGGCAAAGAATGAGAGCAAGAGTCCCGGATAGTCTCCCATGCTCACCTACTTGGAAGGCAATCATGGTTGGGTTCCCAGTTTTTGAGAAAGGGGTATACTGGAGTGTGGGAAGTAAATCTACCCTTAACTTTTGGGAGAGCAAGTGGGTGAAAGGATGTTCCATAAGAGAACAAATTGCTGGCCCATTCAGTCTACAAGATGCTAGTTTGACTTTGCTGATGTCTTTTATGATGGGTAGTAGGCGTGGGACAAGATCTCCTTTGATTTACCTTGCATGATTATGGATAAGATCAAAGCCACCCCCATACAACTCTTTGGAGATAAGAAGGATACGCTGATGTGAAAATTTTCTAAGGATGGTGAGTTCAGTATGGCCTCGGCGTATACATTGGCTGGACCCGAGGACACTGATGGCCAACCCTTCACGGGTAGTTGGATTTGGCAACTTGATTCGCTCCCAAAAATCAACCATTACAATAGCATTCTCGTTAGAAAAGTCATTGCTGCAAGAGGAATCCAATGCAGTGTGGCTTGCCCCATTTGCCAAGCTCAGTAAGAATCAATTCTTCATCTTTTAAGGGATTGTTCCTTTGCAAGGGAATTTTGGAGGAAGGTTGGAACTTGCAAGCTGTGGGTAACTATATACACCTTGACCTCTCAGATTGGTTGAAGACCAACTGTCTAGCCAAAGATTTCGTCTCAGTTAGTGGAATTCCATGGAGGTATTTATTTCCCTTTGCAATCTGGACTCTATGGAAGCATCGCCACAGAGTTGTTTTTGAAAATGCTCCCAGCGATCCGAGGATCTCTACTTCATGCACTCAGCTCGCTAGAGAGTTCTTCCTCTATTTAGGGAAAGGGCAAAAGACAAGGCATAGTGTGGCCATCCCGGTCTGCTGGCACAAACCGCCACAAGGCTGGTTTAAATTAAAATTGGATGAGGCATCCTTAGGAAACCCGAGGAAGGCTAGAGGGGGAGGTCTGATCCGTGATAGTCAAGGGAATTGGGTCAAAGGTTATATGAGAAATATTGGAGTGGCAACAAATATAATTGTTGAATTTTGGGCTCTAAGGGATGGTCTTACTTTAGCCTCTAAACTTGGAATCACCCAACTGCTTGTAGAACTTGATGCAAAAGTTGTTGATCTATTATTATCTAGTAAACCTTCTAACAGCCCCTATTCTTCCTTGTTGAATGACTACAGATACCTATTGAACCGGTTCCAGCAAGTCAGAGTTAGTCATGCCTTCAGGGAGGCCAACTACTGTGTGGACTCACTTGCTAAAGGAGGATGCTCCCTCTTAGAGGATTTTGTTGTTTTAGAGCTTCCCCCTTCTAATAGTTTTTATGTAATGCTTAATTTGGATGCTTCTAGTCTATATTCCCTAAGGCTTTCAGCCACAACTTCGCCTTTTTTGGCTAGTTAATGTTATGCTTTTTCCCCTTTTAACCCCAAAAAAAAAAAAAAAATGTACTCAGCAATTATTGAAGCCTTCCTTCTCCTTGAATCTTGAGAGATTAGGCCAGCTAATCAGCTCACATCAATCATTTTCCATAAGCCATTAATCTATAGAACCTTTTATACTATCGGTGCCACTTTGTAAAGTATGGATGTGGCATAAACAGTGCAAAAGTTTTGGCTCTTTATTATGTTGTTAATTTTGCTAAACAATGAGATAGAAAAATGAAATTTTCAGGTCAGGAAAATATCAACCCAGATCTTTGGTTAGCTCTGGCCTATGATTCAGAAGAAGAAATCATAAGGCTGTAATTTCTCTTCTAGCCTAGTATGTACTTTTGATACATTTTAGGCGAAGGAGAGAGAAGTTGAATCTTGGATGATTCTGTTTGAAATACCAAACAATGTCATTGAGCTATACATATTATACATTCTAGAAACCTTAAGTCAAGTGGACATCCTCTCTACTCTTCTTTATATGATTTCTGATTCTTCTTATGCCATTTGGGATATTATGAACATATTAAAATTATTAACACAATTTGGTCTAAGCCTAATTTTACTACCAGAATTTTAAGAATTCTAAAATTATTACCCATATTAAAATTCTATTACCAACTTAAAAAAAAAAAAAATATTACAAACCATTTATAAATGTAAATAAGTTTTATGTTACTTTAATCATCTATTATAGTTGATCTTTTTAAATAATAAAATTTAGATCATGCCTACTACCATGCTTGCTATGTGGTTTGGAAATTACAATGCGTTCATGTCATGTGGTGTATCATAATTCATAACAAAGGAAATGAAAATTCAATGATCTTGACCAACTTTGGCGGTATAGTTTTTGTAGATTTCCGAAATAATTCGTTAAGAAACAACATGGGGCAATATAACATTTTGTAGTTTTGTGTACTAATGGCTGCTCCTGCTTAGTTGGGTAGCTCTTCTTCTTCTTCTTCTTCTTTGACGCCATCTCTCCTGCCACCATGTCCAAGGTCACCACTGGTGTATCCAGATTTTTACGACAAGCTCTGGGAAATGGCTAAGGTTCAAGTGCTTGAAAGAGAGATTGGCTTTCTTGAGGTGCGTTTGTTTCATTTTATTGTTTAATTAATTGTGATTATTTAAAATCAGTAAATGGACTCCTTTGTTTTGTTAAATGCTTAACTAATGGATTCTAGGCTGTTTGTTAGAATTTTCATTGATCTTATACAGTGGCGACTCCAGAAATTTTTTTTAGGGTGTTCCTCAAGAAGCATAAATTACACAATCTAATAAAAAGAAAATTTTATATATTGATGATGACGACGACGACAACAACAACAACAACAATTAAAAGACACGCAAATGCATATAATTTTACAACATAAAGTTTGTGGAGTTCAGTTGTGGTTGTTGTTAGTGTTGCTGAACAAGATAGGGGCGTAGCCAGAAATACTTGGGGGGAGAGGCCAAATTGCAATATTGATAGAAAAATCATAATTCATAAATTTATAAATAAAAAATTATCAACTTTGATATATTGTCATATTCTTAAATATTAATGGAAGTACAAAAGCCACTCTATTTTACCATACATATCAGTGGCCACTCCATCACATATATACAAAAATTTGCATACTATTATTTTAAGCACCATCAACCCATCATTATCCATAATATTGAAAATTTTCTTATTTTTAATGAATTATTCAGCTCCTAATTTCAAATTAAAAAAAATGATAATATGAAAAGAGATATAATATATTATCATATAGCAATACAAAAAATTGAACAACTTAATAAACAAAGCATATTTATAAAATTAAATGACCATTATCATATATATAAAAAGCATAAATCTAAATGCCCATATGATGTTGAAGAAACAAACAAACCTAAAATACTGAGTCATAAGAAGAAGCTGAAACTGAAAGCAAATATGGATAATTTTTTTTTTTTTTTAGATGAAAGGAGTTTATTTGATTTCTACCCTTGTTGAGAAGAGAGTTAATGTGTTTAGAGGAATCAACAATGACAGTAAAGAAACATGAGGCAGTGTGGGCTTGTTTCAGCAGGAGAAAAGTAGTAGGGATTGCTTCTATTTTCTTTGAGAATTTCGTAGGTAGCTTCTTGAGATTGAGAATGATGAAAAAAAAAATTGTTTGAAAGTGAGTGGTAAAAGACGATATTTTGAGAGTGTGCATTATTGTCTATTGGGTATTTGGATTGACAACAAATCATTTGAACAATTGGGAGAGCTAACTAGTATTTTATTAGAGGACTTTGAGTTATCTATTGAACTAATTAAAGATCCTAGAAAGAATTGGGGGCCGGTCATTATTTTCTAGGGGGCCATAGCCTTTTACTTAAAACAAAAACTAAAAAGTAAAGCAATAGGTTTAAAAAAATATAAAAATACATTGTTCTTTTTGCTTGAAAGACCTTAATATATTGTTAAGTTTCTCAAATTATGAACCAAAATTTAATTTTATTGACATTAAAAAAATTCAGGGTGTTCCCAAAATTTTTTTTAAAGATAAATAAATATAAAACTTTAAATTACTATGTTAAAAAAAAAAAAAAAATTTCAGGCCAGGGTGTTCCCAGGAACACCCTGGCCATAAGGTGGCGGCGCCCGTGATCTTATATGGTTGTAAACTGGTGAGCTTGTGTTTTATGTAATTGTTTCTCTTTATCTAATGACTTCCGTGATCATGAATTAGGTACTGGAGGTTGTCTCTTTTAGTGCACCCGGATAAATGCCCTCATCCTCTTCCCCACATGGCTACCCAGCATTTATTGTGGGCACTAGTGGAAATATCATAACCCTTTGGTTTGCCAAACGCAAGTGTGCACATGGTAGCATCAATTCATCATCAACTTATTTTGACATGAGTGGTAGAATATCATATTTGATTTGTGTGTTAACGAATGATCATTCTTTCGGGTAGAAAGGCACCAAGGTTGATTTGTATAGCTTTGCAGTGATTTTGATGGAGCTAATCACAGGTAGAAAGGCACTCAATGATTTTTGCGAATGCATGATATACTTCCATTAAGTCCTCTTGATTTCCAATTTTTTTGCTTGTAATTTTTAATTTTTTTTTTTATTCTATGAAAGTAATATATCTAACTCTTTCCATGTATAAAGTTTGGGATGAATCCAGTCTTTTCTTTGTTGTTGCTGATATTAGCAATTGTTCTGGAATGCAAGTAGTTTTTTTACCATTTGTTTAGGGAAGTTATGAAAAATAGAGTTTTGTTGTCCCCTGTTTGTGGCAGGCTTTGAAAGACGCACTTGCACAAATTTGAGTTTGTTCTAGATTGGAAGGGCTGTTACTGAAAATGAAATTCCTAAAAAAACCAAGAGTAAGCTTTTCTCTTGTTGTTGGGGCACTGCTTGGTTACTATTTTAAAATAGGGCTTCTGGAAAGTATGTACACTGGGTTCTGAGACAGCTCTGATCCATGGCAGGTGAAGGACTGTGCATCAGCCTTACTGTGTTTTGCAAAGAAGATTAACATCCCCATTATTTTGGTCATTTGGTACTTATACGTTGTCCAAGTCTGAAAGGAAGCCAGCATTTTTTGACATGTCTATCAACCATTTTTCAAGTTGGTAACTTTTGTTTGAGAGTGAACTCTTTGGGCTGGATTTGCAACTTAAAAAAGTGTTTAGCTGCACATTTTGTGAAAAAAATTTAGGAAAATATATTAGATGGTATTGAAGAGGGTAAAATTAGGGATGATGGGTCTGTTTAAATAAACCCAACGGTACAAGTTCAGTGATGGACGGGTCCAAGATGCACGGATGCAAGGTGGGTGGATCCCAAGGCCACACGGCATCCACATGGTTTAAGTGACTTCCAAGAAATCCTATATGGAAAGAACTTACATCTCACGACTAACCCTAGTTGATAGAGTCTCAATATGAAAAGAATCCTAACACGAGAAGGATCCCGTAATATACGCCCATTAATAATGATCTTCCCCATAAGGAAATGCCTTATTACGTAAGGAACGGAGGTCGGTTCTACACTACTATAAAAACCCAAAGACCCTCGTAAAGCAAGGTACGCATAATTCACCCCAACTCTGGCATTCTAGAGTTGTGTAAAACTCTCTAACTTAACCTTCAGAGGGTTTTTGGCCAGTACCACACCGGTACTCTCCTAGGGTTTTCTTTGTCTTTGTGTCGCAGGTCTTGTTTCGAACACGGGAGTATTGTGTGGCTTACTGACGATTTTCGGCATCATCAGTTGACACCGTCTATGAGAGAGGTTCAATAGGAGACTGGCCATATTTCTTCCCGGACAAAAAGTTGCATGGTACTCATTCGTTCGATGGCAACCACTAATAATCAAGGTGACGAACCGCGCACCATTGCCCAAGAAAGACAAGTTCAAACCCTCGCGGTAGCAATGGAACGCCTCACCAAGCAGAATCATGACCTAAAGGAACAGTTACGCCAGAAGAACGCAACGCTTAACACCCAAGGAGAAGATCAAGAAGGAACCAGCGCTGAAAGGAGAAATCAAGAGGGGCCAGAAGGCAGCAATGCCCCAAGTAGACAAAAGCGACAAGACACCAGCCATCCATCTGCCACAAACACGGCTCCCCCTCACATAGTCGCAGAGATGCAGATGATAAAGGAGCGGATGGATTTTATGATGAATGCCCTCAGAGGACGAGTATCTAGCAACCTCGATAACTTGGTTCACTGAACTGATTCACCATTTACCGCACCCGTCACGTCGTTCCCCCTACCACCAAAGTTCTGTATGCCTCAGATGGAAAGCTACGACGGATCTAAAGACCCCTTGGATCACCTAGAGTCCTTCAAGACCTTGATGCACTTGCAAGGAGTAGCAGACGAGATCATGTGCAAGGCCTTCCCCACTACACTGAAGGGCCCCGCGAGGATTTGGTTTAGTAGATTAACGCCTAACTCCATCAGTACCTTTAAGGAGTTGAGCGCCCAGTTCACCTAGCACTTTATCGGGGGGCACAGATACAAGAAGTCCACGGTGTGCCTAATGAGCATTAAGCAACGAGAAGATGAGACACTAAGATCTTATATAGCCCGTTTCAACAAGGAAGCACTCTCAATCAATGAATCCGACGACAAAATACTCGTTGTCGTGTTCACGAATGGGCTGCAGAAGGGTAAGTTTCTATTTTCCTTGTATAAGAATGACTCGAAGACCATGTCGGATGTGCTCTACAGGGCTACTAAATATATGAACGCGAAAGACGCATTGCTGGCACGTGAAGAGAAGCCCAAGAAGAGAGAGAGACAAGAGGAACTGAGACAGGACAGAGGGAAAAAGATGGCAAAGACGAGAGACAGAAGAGAAGATAGACGCTCTAAGCCTTTTATCGGAAGATTCACAAGCTTCATCCCGCTGAACACTTCGATTGACCAGGTCCTGATGCAGATTAAGGATGAAGGAGCCTTAACATTCCTTGGCGAGCTAAAGGGAGATCCCAACAAGAGGTCTAGAGATAAGTACTGCCGATTCCATCGTGACCATGGTCATGATACATCTGACTGCTATGACTTAAAGCAGCAGATAGAAGCAATTATCAAGCAAGGGAAGCTGCAAAGGTTCATTAGTAAGGAGAAAACGGACCAGATCCAAGAACCTCCTACCCAGAGAGAAAATGAGCATTAAAGACCCCCACTAGGGGACATAAGGATGATAGTAGGGGGAACCACTGCATCTTACTCATCCAAGAAAGCACGCAAGAAATACGTACAGATGGTTCAGAATGTCCAACTTACAGGGTATGTTCCAAAGATGGCATGAATCGACAACCCCGTAATTGGGTTCACGGAGGAAGATGCCCAGCGTCTCCACTACCCGCATAACGATGCGCTTGTAGTCAGCATACGTGTAGGGGATTACAACACCCACTGAATCCTCGTGGACAATGGAAGCTCTTCCGATATCCTGTACTATCCAACATTTCAGCAAATGAGAATAAGGAGAGAACGATTAATTCCTACCAACGCGCCACTCATAAGGTTTGGAGGAACAAGGGTACCTAGGAGCGATCACCCTGCCGGTGACGGTCGGAGATTACCCTCAGTAGATCACCATGGATGTCATATTCCTGGTGGTAAATTGTTCATCTGCGTACAACGCCATATTAGGTTGTCCTAATTTGAATTCATGGAAGGTCGTAACCTCAACTTACCACTTGATGATCAAGTTTCCCACCGAGTACGAAATGGGAGAAGTGAGACGGGATCAAGTCGCAGCACGCGAATGCTACATTGCCATGCTGGAGATAGACAATTATTTGCAAACTATGCGCATAGAAGAACAGTGGATGGCAGCAAAACCGGTGGAAGGGTTGGAAGAAGTACTCCTCGATGATTCTAGGCCTGAGTGAACAACAAGGATAGGAACCTTGGTCAGCCAGACAGTATGACAAGCACTCATAAGGTTCCTAAAGGAAAACCCAGACGTGTTCACTTGGAGTCATGAGGACTTGCTAGGATTTGATCCGTCAATCATAGTGCACAAGCTGAATGTATCGCCCTCATTTTCTCCTATCGGGCAGAAAAAGTGAGTGTTCGCTCAGGAGCGGGACAAAGCCATAGCTGAAGAGGTTCAAAAATTACATGAAGCAAACTTTATACGAGAAGTGTTCTACCCCGACTGGCTGGCAAACGTGATAATGGTCAAGAAAGCCAACGAAAAGTGGAGGATGTGCGTAGATTTCACGGGCCTAAATAGGGCCTGCCCCAAGGATAGCTATCCTCTCCCGTGGATTGATGCATTGGTAGACTCAACCGCAAGACACCAGTTGCTAAGCTTCATGAACGCATTCTCTGGTTACAACCAGATCAAACTAGATGAGGCTGATCAGGAGAAGACCTCATTTGTCATCGGCCAGGGGCTTTTTTGCTACAAAGTGATGCCGTTCGGACTTAAGAACGCAAGCGCAGCGTACCAAAGGCTGATGAATAAGATGTTCACCCATCAGATTGGAAAGAATGTGCAAGTTTATGTAGACGACATGCTGGTGAAAAGCATAAGGGAGGACAACCACTTAAGCGACCTCTAGGCGACCTTTGAAACCCTGCGATCGTACAACATGAAGCTGAATCCAAACAAGTGTGTGTTCGGAGTAACGGCTGGAAAGTTCTTGGGGTTCATAGTCTCCCAAAGGGGTATTAAGGTCAACTCGGAAAAGGTACAGGCCATAATGGAGTTAGCTCCACCAAAGACAGTCAAGGAAGTCCAAAGCTTGAATGGCAAGGTAGCTGCATTAAATAGGTTCGTTCCAAGAGCAATGGATAAATGCCTACCTTTCTTCCGCATATTGAGAAGGTCGTTTGAATGGACAACCGAGTGCCAGCAAGCATTTGATGATATAAAGGCATATCTTTCTTCTCCGCCATTATTAAGCCCATCTAAGCTAGGGGAGGAACTATTCCTATATCTTGCAATCTCCCCGGCCGCTGTCAGCATGGCTTTAGTCAGAGAAGAGGATGGGGTGCAGAAGCCTATATACTTTACAAGTCGAGCACTCCGAGGAGCATAAGAGAGATTCCCCTAGATGGAAAAGCTAGCCTTCATGTTAGTAACTGTGGCACGAAAACTCAAGCCGTATTTCCAAGCACACACTATAATTGTCTTGATGGATAAGCCCTTGCGAAGAGCTATGAGTAACCCCGAAGCTGCGGGACGGATGGCGTTATGGGCAGTCGAGTTAAGTGAGTTCGACATACAATATCGGCCGCCCACGGCTATAAAGGGACAAGTAATAACTGACTTCATTGCTGAATTCACTCTCATGGAATGCTAGAGAGAGAGCATGCTGAGAGTTTGACATGCCTACAACAATGTTTAAGGGTTTAAGAACTTGTAGCAATTGAAGTAAAATAAGATGAAAAAGATCAACAAAAAATATCCTTTATATTTTTTCTTACAAAGTCTTGTAGCTTGTATTGTTATATAAAATTGGTAGCAAGTAATTGATTGGAAAGTATAAATATATCTCTATTTTCTAGCACACTAACTATGTTCCAGTGAGGCAATTTTTTATTTGCTTCAATTTGGTCACCTTCAATGATTCTAGTCATACCAAATCTTGAAGTACAGGAAACTCCGTTTAAAGTATGAGAAAGAAAGGAAAATAATAAAGGTTTGAATAGGATGATTTTCCAATTAGGTTTTTAAAGTCTTTTTAATAATTTCTTATTATAATGTGGTATAATAGCTATTTGACTCACATTTTCTAACACTTTTCGAATATTTTGCACATCTAGAACATCCAAATTATATGCATGAAGCAAAGTAATTATATATAGTTTCATTATACGATCCAAAAAAGTATAAAAATGTTCTCAATGGCTATCTTCTCTTTTTCTTAAAATTTTTCCATGCCTATCCCCATTTCACCCAAAAAAAAAAAAAAAAAATGCAAACCTATAAGCAGCAAGTTGACAAGTTGAAATTGTTTAAAATTTGTAGATGTCTAACATAATAAGATTTTCTACAATTATATTCATCACTTCTATCCTGCTATATAACATTAATTTGTTCCATATCATGTTAGTGTTGTGAAAACTAGTTTGCTCTTTTTATTTTTTCAAGTGACTTCAAGGAGAGATTGACACACTCTCAATGAGGAACCTTCACAAATATAAGTGACCACAAATATAAGTGACCACAAAAGTAGAATTGGGCCAAATTTTAGCAAAAAGGAGGAAATGGTAACAACTTTTTGTCACCCACTTCTTCACACTTCTCCTTGCCATACAAGAGGATCTACCATTAAAGTTATAAATTGTTGTTCTAACTTATTTGGTAATATTGTCTTGGTTTGAAGTGTTCTCTTCAGTTACATATTAGCCATTCCCAAGCATATCAATAGTAAAACACCATGTAATCCAAATTAAATTCCAGTATTATGCATTTTGCGTTCCTCTTTTAAATCTTCATGGTTAAACTTAGTAAATTTCACACCAAAAGAAAAGATCTTTGTAACTTTCGACATCTTGCTTTGCAAACCCATGAAGTTATCTTCATAGAACATTTATACGCAGTTAACTTTTTGTATATTAATATTAGAAACCACTTGAAAGAAAAAGCTAAAGGAGATGGTAGTGATTTCATCACAAGTTCTGGACAATAATAGTTTGTGTAATATTATATATCTTCTTTTTTGTAATAATTTTACAGTGCATACATTTTGTTCAATTGTTCATACAAAATGTAGAGTAGACTTAGAGTAACTCAATCCTATGTTGTAATGGAATATTAGTACACTTGCTACAAATTGTTTGGGGCTTTAGCGACCGTCAATTGTAGAAAGTGTTATTTCATTTACTGAATTAGACGCTGAACTAGTTGATCTATTTGTAATAGTGTAAGTACCCTTCAAAATAAATGCAGGTTGTTTTGGAGAAGGAAGATGTGTGTCATTACCCAACATGAAAACAACAGTTGACATGGTTGGCCGGTCTATTGCATGTTCTTGCACACACAAAAGCCCAATTTGAATGCATCTTGAAACTTCATTAGCAGGATATGCCTCATCTAGTAATGGGTCGACCATTTTCATGGAATTGTCTTCTCTCCATAGGTCCCAAACCTGAGACAAGATATTAATCATATTAGGCTCAACAATATAAGCTTAATTTTGTAGTCATTGTTTACACATGTACTTACATGTCCAATCAAATTTGAGGAAGGACCATCATGATGATAAGTACTGTTCTTTTTGTCAGTAATGATCTCTAGCAGCAATACCCCAAAGCTATATACGTCAGACTTTATTGAAAATAGTCCTTGCATTGCATACTCAGGTGATATATAACCACTGTCATAGCACAATGAAAAGGAAGATATTGAACCTCAATGTAAAATGATCGAAAATAGCCCTTTGGGCACTAACATACATGTAAAATTTGAAGTAACACAATATGAAAACGAGTTATAGAGATATCCTTAATATTTTTTTTCTTACAAAGGCCTGTAGTTTGGACTCTGCTTATATGTAAAAATGGTTTTCCAGTAATCGGTTAAAAAAGTATATCTTTGTTTTCTACTATACTTACTATGTTCCAACAACGCAATTTGTATTAGCTTCAATTTGGTCCCCTCCAACAATTCTAGCCATACCAAAATCTGAAATTTTTGGATTAAATGCATTGTTGAGTAGAACATTGCTGGCCTTTAAATCTCTATGGATAATTCTTAATCTTGAGTCTTGATGAAGATATAAGATCCCTCGACCAATACCGCAAATAATCTCAAATCGCTTTCCCCAATCTAAACATGACCTTTTTGTTTCATCTAAATGAAGAAATGAGAACTTGGATTAGATTGCATTGCATTCGTGCTTTTTCACTAAGGTATAAAATTTTACTGCTTGGAACTGATGTGTTTGTAATGGGAAGATCGTTTTCTAGTGATGATGAGTGAGGTAAATGTGAAAAAGAAGACATACCAAAAATGAAAGAGTCCAAGCTTTTATTTGGCAAGTACTCATAGATCAACATCTTCTCTTCTTTGTGAATGCAACAACCTAAAATTCTCACAAGGTTTCTATGTTGGAGTTTAGCAATTAGTGCAACTTCTGTTTTGAATTGTTCTATTCCTTGTCCAGAGCATTTTGATAGTCTTTTTACTACTATTTCCATTCCATTTTGTAGCAAACCCTGCAATTAAAGTCCAAATATCATTGTCATAGTACACAATTGTTGAAAGAAACTCAACTTTGTAAATTATTTGGGGAAGCCCAATTGCACACAACAAATTCATACTCAATGAGTACCCGTAAACTTTCATGATGGAATTTATGATGCATAAACACACTTGAAATGAGATTATGCAAATTCTAGGACTAGTTCAATGAGACTACCTTATAAACTGGGCCAAAACCACCTTGGCCAAGCTTGTTAGCAATAGAGAAGTTATCTGTAGCTGCAATAATGGTTCTTAGATCAAATAATGGCAAATTTGAATTTCTTCTAGTTCCATCGAGGTCCCTTCTACTTGGAGAGTCTTCGAAGTATGGTAAAGTGGAGTCAGCACTATTTGAATATGTGCTATGCCTCGTCTCTGTCATAAAACAAGTAATTAGTAATGCTAGTAACCATTTTTGTCCAATTAGGAATTCTCACGCAAAAGCCTAATTTAATAAAACTGAGAAACACACTAAAATAAAAGAATCAAACAGAGGAAAATAAGAGGAAAAATTGAAGCTTGCAATTTTCTATTTATCATTGACAGGAAATCCCATTTGGTTAAAATGCACTTTTCTAAGATGTAAGTGCTTATGGGTGATGAAAGTTCCTTAGGCCTGCTGATGGGGCTGGAGAAAATCTTAAAATGTCAGGGAATTGGTTGGGCCATTCATTAAGCTCTTAGTTGAAAGGGTGAAAAAATTATCTATGTGGCATGATAATTGACACCCTGAAGGTGTTTTGATCCCCAACTTTGTCCAAAAGGTGGTGTATGTTATTGCAATTTCTGAGTTTGCAAAAGTATCCAGTATTCTAAAAGAAATGCAGTAGCCTTAGAAATCTGTTAGATCAAAAGATACTACCCTACAAGCTTATTTCATCAATTAAAATATGCTAAAGACAACTCAATGGACCGGATTTCATCTAAATATGGAAAAGTCACATGGATTTCAACCTGAAGTGAAATAAGAAACAAGATGGATACAGCTAAATGGTGGAAAGTGGTATGGTCTAAAGCATCTGCTTCTAAGCATTCCTAAATACTGTCTTTGGCTAGTAGTGAAGGACGAATTGCAATTCAAAGTAGAATTAAATAAGAAACATTTATGTCGCATTGAATGGTCGAAACTGGTATGGTCCAAAGCAACTTCTCCTAACAAGGCCTTTATATTTTGGCTAGCAATGAAGGACAGGTTACCCTCCTAAGAAAGGCTTGTAAAATGGGGTACAATGGTGCTCATGTATGTTTTCTGTAGAAGTCAAATGGAATTTGTGATCATGTTGTCTTCGAGTGTTTTTTCTTATGAATTTGGCATTTGTGTTAGAAGCATTTGAAAATTCCCCTTGGCTACTTCAGTATACCATCTTTGGATCCAAAGAAATGATTATGAGTATAATAACAAAATATATTAAGTTCTTTTTCATTTTCTTTTCTTTTATCAACTTCTACGCTTAAAAAATATATCAAGTTCCATCGCATTTTATTTAATTTTTTCATGATCTATGAATTCTGCCTATTCTTTTATAAATCCTGAAACATAGTGTTGGAGTAATTTTGGGAGCATTTGTTCACTGGCCTTATAAATACAGAAATAGGATTTTTTTTTTTTAAATTGCTCTAAACTTCCTTACCCTTCTTCTTCTTCATTACAAAACAAAACACAACTAAGACTACAAGAAGAAAGATTGCAGCAACAGAAACTCCCAGAATTGCGAGCATCCTCTTTTTTTGAGTAAGACCATTTTTCTTACCATCTTGAGCTGAGTAAAAAAAAATTATTCAATTGACATCATAAATTTGAGAAGTTCATTGAACATAAATAGTTATTATTGATGCAATTTTATAGGAAAATGAGAGTAGGGATGAAACAATGGGTTTAAGGAGAACAAGTGATTTTATTTTTTTTTTTTTTAAAAGGAAAAAATTTCTTTTTGAGGTCCAACGTATCAAAAGAAGAAAACAAAAAAAGCAAACATGTTCTTACAACAGTGTCAAACAACAAGAGTGTTTCTTATTAATATAAGTAGAATCATAATTCAAATCTTCCCTCCCCCATTATTGTAACAATAAAAAAAAAGTCAAATAAAACAAGTGTTACATAGTAGGAGGACCAACTACGAGTGATGAATATAGTTGTAGAAATCTTGTATTATTAGGTCTATAGAACTCTTAAATAATTTTTACTTTTCCACACATTGTATGAGTTTTGAATTATAATGAAATAGATAAGTTAGACATTGTGAAAATTTGATATTTTTAGATAATTTAACAAAACCATATATAAATTCTTTCCCATATGGAATGTAATACTCATTTAGATTTGTACTATATAATTTGAAATGGATCTATTTTAAATGGAGAAAACCATTTTTCAATAATTTGACCTAAGTCAACTTTAAAGTAAATACCATAGGGAAAATTATATGTTGGGTTAGTATTCTGTATAAACTTCAGACTAAAATAATACAATAGATATGAATCTTCACTAACGCTTTATTTGTTTTGAAGTAAAACAAATATGATTTTTATATGTTTAGTATGGCAAATAATATTTTTCAAGCAAACAACCAAGATTAGGCAACTACTGCTAGAGCAGTGTCTTTGGCCGTTGGAATGGTGGCTTTGGTTATTGAACCTTTGACACACTGTTTTAATGACTAGACTACTAGCATTTGATACCGGAGTGATGGCTCCAGCCACCAGAATGTTGGCACTAATCGTCAGAGCGGTGGCTCCAACCACTAAAGTACCGACATCGTTTGCCTAGCTCACCGAATCGGTGACCTAGCCACCAAATGGGATGAGAGAAGTCACTGTGTATTTTCATAAAATGTTTTTCCAAAATTTTAAAGATAAAAAATGAAAAAGTACCTAATACAACTACATCCACACGTATATATAAATCTTGTCCTAAAATGTTTTTCCAAAATTATAAAGATAAAAGATGAAAGAGTACCTAACACAACTGCATCCACACGTATATATAAATCTTGTCCTTGATCAGGATATTTTCTTGTGTCCACCAAGTCCCCTTGCCATGTCAAGCAACCAATCCCTCCCTCACTCTCATTTGCACTTGCATAAGCCATACAAGAACAATTCCTCAAACACTTTTGTTTACACTCGTTCATACTCAAGCTCATGTCCACATGTGCTATTGAAGTATCCGGCACCTTCATTTGTTCCAACTTCACAAAACCTTCTCCGTTGTTGCACATGGACACTCCTTGCTTTTCCCTCATGCAATCACGAGATGACTTGGGTTCAAATCCAGGAAAGTACTTGCACTAAAAAATGACCACATTGTGTTGGTCACAATAACTATTTGGACCGCAATTCAAATACTTATCGCATAACTCTTGTGGGGCGGACCAATATTGGACCCATGTTGTCTCCTTCCATAAGGACCGTAGCATAATTCCTGATTCATCGACCACCATTTTAGAAAAAACTTTGGAGTCAGATAAATTTAATAATGTACTGTCCATAATGGTGGTTTCATCTTGATTATTCACAAAGCTAACATCGAAGTATTTTGATGTCATTTTGGCTACACCACTCCATCTTAGGCCAGTCCAAGATCCAGCACGCCATAATATAGTCTGATCCATGAATAAGTATGCTTGAGGGTACCCAGTTGTAACTATTTGAAATGAGTAGTTGCCAATTCCCGAGTCATCTTTGGACCTCCAAGATGTTAGGAACCGGTTCAACCCGGTCCGCCGATCCAGCCCAAGTTTCATAAATGGAAGCATAGTATTGGTGGGATAATCAAAACTTTGCCATGTAGGTGTAACACGTTGGCTGTCTTGTTGAACCGAAACAAGATTTCCTATATCTAAGAGCTTAGCCATAGAATTATTTGTGGATGAGACAGAAAAAGAAACATTGGTGGACCAAATAGGAGTGGTTTGGTCTTGGGTGTGGAGTACAAGGTTTCCCTTATCGTTGATGGAGAGGACTCCAGTGGTATGAATGAGAGGAGTGTCTCTGTTTGCAACCCACACAACAGGTGGTTCGGTGATTTGGTTATACCAAATTCCAACGTAGCGGTGACTGGAACTGCCGGGGCTGAAAAACCCAAGTGCAAAGGTTTTCTGGTTTGAGAGTAGAAGTTGACCATCCTTGAGGGGTTGGTCTGGTGTTATGGTGTCAAGGGAAGTGCAGATTGGGCAAACAAGAAGAAGGGAAAGAAGAAGCCATGATGTATTCCCTTTAGTAGGATTTATCATTTTTTCTAATGAAGAGTACAGTAATAGGACTTGTGGCTGATTGGCTAGTATAGACTATAGAGAGCTTGATAGCCATATAAAAAAAATCAATTGTTCTTCTTTTTTAAATAAAGTTAAATGAGTTATTTGACGTATGCAAGGTGTCATCCACTTGTCAAGGACCCTCACACTCAAATCACGGTTACCTTGAAAACTTGTTCACGTTATTGAAATATGAGTCATGCTATGGTGACAGAAAAAAGATAGTAGCTTGTGTCCAGTGGCAACTGCCACTAGACACAAGCTGCACCTCTAAAAAAATGCACAATTTTGTGCTACAACTCATCACGTGACGAGTTGTGAGTGGTGAAAATGTGTCCCCACATAGCCCATAATTATACATCTACTAATAGGATTATGAGCCATATTATCTACTAATAGGATTTTCAAATTTGGATAAATATAATAGGATTTAAAACCCATATTATCTACTACATGCTGATTGTTTTTTATCATTCATTATTTGATTGACAAAAGACTGCCAATTACTCTAACTGAAACTTACAGCACAACTTTGTTTTAAGGCCATTTATACCATATTTGATACAGGTGAGGTGATTACAAGCTATCATCACAATAACATGCCTCTAGTGTTTAAAAAATAAATGCCAAAAAGAAAAAGAAAAAGATATAGTGTTTTAATATAGTAGTCTGTCAATTTATGATTATCAATTAGAAGAAAATGAGTGGGCTTTTAGTTAATGATATCAGTTATTTCACATCCAACTTGGATGATTGGACAGTGATTGATGGCACTTCCACTTGCACATTTGGTTGTTAGGACCAGATAATTTTTTCAACCGTGTTTAACACTTCACTGGATATTAACATTTTCCTGCCCAGTTTCCACTTTCCTGGTTTTCCACATTTGGATGAACTTTTTTTGGAGCATGATAAATTTCCATCGTGTTTGACACTCAAAAGATTTTATATTTTTCCGCTCTGTTTGTCATTTTGCTTTTTATCTATTTCCACACTGAATGTACAGGTCATATCCCTAATTCATACGTTGATACTTGATACCCTGTATTGACCGTCTTGTTTTACGTAACAAGCAAGATATCCCTTAAGTCACGGCTGTCAAAATAGGATAAATTAGAAAGCGATATTAAGGGTGAGCCGGTGAAAATCAATAAGAAATTAGCCACATTAATAATTTATAAAAATGTTATAAAATAATTTGTGACTGTAGCATTACTCTTAACAATTTGTCACATAGACTTTATTGTGATTTTTGTGAAACTGTTGTGTCCATAACTTTCACTAGTATGTAACCTGTGCTTATGCACAAAAATGATAAATTGTTGTCATACCATTGATGTTAATTTGGGTTATTAAATATATAAAACATTAGTTTGATCAAGAAATTTGGAGGTACTAAAATGATTTTTTCTTGTAATTTTAATGATATTAGTTATGCCAAATTTCTCATTATACTGTTGTTTTATATATATATATATATATATATATATATATATATATATATATAATTTTGAAAATCACTATTAGACACTTCATATACTATATTTGTAGGGACGTTGGGCCAAGCAATATACATATCTTCCTACATGTTGGGCCGGGGGCCCAATCCGAGGACGTGAAGTAGTCCGAGAAGAAGTGAACATTGTTATGGGAGTTCGCGATAGAAAGTGAAGAGGTTAGTTTTGATCATGATGGTCGACAAGGGTAGTCCGAGAATGAATGCCTCCTTGGCTGGGTAGAGTTATGGTCCGAAGGGGTGCTCCATTACTCAGGGCTACATTCCAGGTGACTCTGAGGAGGGCAGGATAAGGAGAAGTCCTAAAATATCTACAGAAAAAGCTGTTACTACCGCATTGAATGCTCTGTAACTAACTCTCTGGCCACATTAATGAGGAAGTGATACATGAATAGTAATTTTCAGCCTTATAGCTACTCCCAAAAACTCCAGGAAGGTGCCAAAGGGACAAGTATCAGCACCAGCAATCTAAATCTACACGTGGAAGGTGGAAATGAGAAGAAGGAATGAGTATAAAATAGAGGGAAGTCCCTGGGGAAGAGGGATTGAGAAATTAAGAGAACAACACTGTAACAATCAAGAGTTGAGCTTGTAATCAAACTTAAGAGAAATATATAAGAACTAATCTCCTCAGATTGTGCCGAGGACAATTTTCTTTAGATTAAACCTATCTAACTTCGCTTTCTTGTCATCTAAATCCACTTTACTTGTTGTACGATTCATTAAAGCCCAGATTTCCAATCCATTCTCTACAAATTCATTGTATTGGGTTTTTTGGGCCTAAGTTCATCCATCATTTGGGCTTGGGAACCAAATTGTATCCTTACAATATTAATTCACTATCTTTGTCCGTGAAATTCTACTAAATACAAAACAAAATAAAAGAATAAATCAGTTCCATAGTATTTCCTAAATTGAATGGAGATAAATGCATGGAATTGTTTAGCTCAATCATAGTTTGTTACGTTCAAGATCTTCATATACAAAATATCTAAACAGAAACAGTATAAAAAATATATACTCATTAATTAAAAAAAATAACAACAAAAATCTAAATAATTTAATTTGTACGAAAAGCTAATAAAGGCAGAATATTTGATTCTAATCAAATTTTCTCTAAACTTTGGTTATATATATATATATATATATATATATATATACACACACACTATCCAATAACTTATTGTTGAATTCATATTTTAAAAATTCTACCAATGAATTACATGTTCAATATATTTTTAACATGCATATCAATATTCTGATTTTCATGCTAATCAATTGTTATTTACCATTCAATCCATAAATTTAATTTTTTATGCATTATTTTAAACTACAAAAACTTGAATTTAAAAAATTGATTGACGACATGACTATTGATATTTAATTATCTTAAAATTTTACAAGCATAGAGAATGCATGAAGATAATATAATCTAATGGTTAATTTGTTAAAATTCGAATTCAATTACAAAATATTGAGTAGTGTAACATTGTTAAAGTTACACCAGGTGTAACTTGAACCCAAGCTCTCTCTCTCTCTCTCTCTCTCTCTCTCTCTCTCTCTCTCTCTCTCTCTCTCTCTCTATATATATATATATATATATATTATCTAAGTTTATTTATATTGTACTCCCTATTTTTTATATTGAATTAACTCACTTGATACAAAAATTTTAAAAATTTAAATTAGATGGGACACATGACGCGAAATTAAACTCTAATTGAAATCTATTTTTTATACTAAATAAACTCACTTGGCACAAAAATTTAAAAGCTTATATTAGATGAGACATATGATGAAAAATTAGACTCTAATTGAATTCCAATTTAAAATCTAATTAGATTTTTTTCTCAGTTTTGGCTATTAATATATACTAGCTTATAACCTCATGCACACGCATGGATCAAGGTTTTCAAAGCCGGACCGTTCATTGAACCGTAAAAGGAAGAGGTTCAAGGTTTTTAAGATCGAACCGAGATCGAACTATGATGACGTCATAATTAATTTAATCTAAAATGATTAATTTTATTTTTAGTGAAACCTACTCTCACTTAAAACTTATTGTAAAAATATTATAGTTATAATTTATATTGTTTCTCTTTCTAAAAAAACACTTTTCTCATATAACAATATCTTTAAAATTATCGCATTAATATATTTTAACTCTTTAATATTGGCAAGTACAATTACAAAATTCCAACTATCAAGGTGGCTTAGTTGTATACCATTCCGGCAAAGTACAACTTGTACTAGTACAATCAAAAGTAAAAAAAAGAGAAGTCCAATCCAACTATCAAACCATTTTGACCGTTGCTTTTAATCCAATGGCCAGTAACTATGTTGGGTTCTTCAAAGTTCACACCAAACTTCAAACCCTACATTATTGTCTTCTTTTCTTTTTTGCTTTCCCCTACTGCCTCCACCTCTCTTTCCCTCCTTTGTCAACCTCTTTTTTACAATTTTGAAAAAAACAGAAATCGCTCTTTCACAATTTTCCAACAAACAAAGAAGAATCAGACGCATATGCAGAAGCCAGAAGCAGATTTGTAGTCTCTCTTCCACAGTTATCTATTCTTCTTCATCTTCTTCTTTTTTTTCTTTTTTTTTCCTGGGAAGATCTAATGTTGGGAGATTTATTTGGCAATGTTTTGTAATTTTTTTAAGGACCGTCAGACCCATGCCTGGTTTTAAAAACTGGGCGGTTTGACCGCGGCTCGAAAGGTTCACTGAAAAATTAAAATTTCCGGTTTTGGTAGTTTAAAAAACCAGAATGGTACCGGCCGGTCCGGTTCGGATTTCAAAACCTTAGCATGGATATACTTAAATATATACAATAAGATACATAATATAATTCTTATATATATAATTTAAGTACTATTGATAGTCATTTTTATATTTTATTAACTCTTTAAAAAATTTTGTAAGGATATTATTAAGAATAAAATGTAAATTGTCCATTTATTTTTAATTATTGTGAAGCGCCTTTTTTTTTTTTTTACGATTCATTTATTCTAAACTTTTTGGTTTTTGTACTTAATAACTCACTTAAATGAATATTTATAATGTGGTCCCACATTTGATTCTAAAATTAAGAAATAAAACTCTTTAAGAATAAATAAATTAAGACACATGGTGCAAAATTGGAACTCTAATTTAGAATTCTAATTTGAGTTTCTCTCAACTTCACCTATTATTATATATATAGATTAGCCATACCCAAGCATATCAATAGTAAAACACCCTAAAATCCAAATTAAATACCAGTAAATACCAGTATTATGTATTTAGAATTCCTCTTTTAAATCTCCATGGTTAAACTTAGTAACTTTCTCTCCAAAAGAAAAGCTCTTTGTAACTTTGGACATCTTGTTGGGAAAACCAACGAAGTTATCTCCACAGAACATATATACACAGTTAACTTGTTGTATACTAATTTTAGAAACCACTTGATAGAAAAAGCTAAAGGAGATGGTAGTGATTTCATCACAAGTTTTGGACAATAAAAGTTTATGTAATAATATATTATCTTTTTTTCATAATAATTTTACACTATATACATTATGTTAACTTGTTCATACAAAATAAAAAATTGTAATGTAGATTAGAATTAGAGTAACTCAATCCTATGTTGAAATTGAATATTAGTACACTTGCTACAAATAGTTTAGGCTTTTAACAACTATCAATTCTAGAAAGTGTTATTTCATTTATTGAATTAGATGCTAAACTAGTTGATCTGTCTATACTAGTGTAAGGACCCTTCAAAATAAATGCAGGTTGTTTTGGGGAAGGAAGATGTGTGTCATTACCCAACATGAAAACAACAGTTGACACGGTTGGTCGGTCTATTACATGTTCTTGCACACACAGAAGCCCCATTTGAATGCATCTTGAAACTTCATTAGCAAGGTATGCCTCATCTAGTAATGGGTCGACCATTTTCATGGAATTGTCTTCTCTTCATAGGTCCCAAACTTTAGACAAGATATTAATCATATTAAGGTCAATAATATAGGCTAAATTTTGTAGTCATCGTTTGCATGTGTACTTACATGTCCAATCAAATTTGAGGAAGGACCGTCATGATGATAAGTACTGTTCTTTTTGCGAATAATGATCTCTAGCAGCAATACCCTAAAGCTATATACATCAGACTTTATTGAAAGTAGTCATTGCATTGCATACTCAAGTGACATATAATCACTGTTATAGCACAATGAAAAGGAAGATATTGAACCTCAGCATAAAAAGATCGAAGATAGCCCTATGGGCACTAACATACATGTAAAATTTGAAGTAACACAACATGAAAACGAATTATAGAGATATCCTTAATATTTTTTTTTTCTTACAAAGGCTTTTAGTTTGGACTCTCCTTAGATGTAAAAATGGTAGTCAAGTAGTCGGTTAAAAAAGTATACTTTGTTTTCTAGCATACTTACAATGTTCCAACGATGCAATTTGTATTAGCTTCAATTTGGTCCCCTCCAACAATTCTAGCCATACCAAGAATGATGAATCAATGCGCCTACAGCTGATCTGGTGGACAAAGTCAAGGCGACAGCTGAGCAAAGGTTAGCACGGTACCAGAACCTCATGGCAAAGTACTACAACTCCAATGTCAGGCATAAGGAAAGCTAGGACCTAATTAGGAAGGGCCATACAGAATTACATCATGGCCTAGGAAGAGAACCTACCATTTTGGAGACATTGTACGGGCGAAAGCTACATCACCTATGGAACACAGAGCACTTGAAGAAATACTACCAGTAAGCGACAACATGAACAATATAATACTCCTCATTTCCAGTTTATTGCTTTTTAGTTAAGATTTTATTATTTGTTTCTTTTAGCCTAAAGGGCAAGTTTCTTTTTTTTTTTTTAGAACAATTTTCTACACACATATTTAACATACAATAAGAGGAGTTATTCAAAAATATAGTGTATGATGATATCTACATGTCTACATATTCATTAAAATAAAGTCCATGATAGGATGGATTCATCCATGAGGGTGATCTGAAAAGTATAAGGTTCATAATGGACGGACTCAACTACAAAATAGTCCATAATAGGGCGGGTTCATCTGTAAGGATGATTAGAAAAGTATATGGTCCACAATGGATGCACTCGACTAGAATATAAAATAAGGTCCATGATAGGACGGGTTCATCCTGGAGGGTGATCAGAATAAAGTGAGCAGACTCAGGTCCACAAAAGTATACGGGTGTCATCCTCAAAGGATAACTGACTGGTGGCAATCTCGTTAACTGAAAGGGGCTAAAGTAATGAAATGGCCATTCAGTCCATAGAGTGGATGAATTCAATCCCTCCAAAACGGGCCCCATTCAAATCCATAAAGTGGACGAGTTTAACAGCGTGTTAAATTAAAATTACAAGTCCATAAAATGGATGGGTTCAATAGTATGGATTCATCCTAAATTATGGGTTACATATGACCATAAATTGAAAAGATTTATCCACCAGCATAAAAGTAGACGGATAAATAGAGTAAGCTATCAAGTATTACTTAAAACCCATAAAGGGAGATGTCTACGTACAGAAAGTAATGGATAAGTTAAAACATAAACTGTTCTTCTAATTCTTACAATTTAGAGAAAATAAATAAATAAAAAATAAATAAATAAACTACTGGTGAACGGGTGTTTCATTTTTCTCTTCAACCACCTCAGGGTCATGGGTATTGTCCCCGACTAGCTTAACTTGGCTTTCAACTTAAGCTGCCTCTCTGTCATCATGAGGATCCTCAAGAAGGGCATCATCAACAAACAAGTCTTCTGTGCTCTCCGAGACGACAGGCTGAACTGAAGATTTGGCTTGGACTTTTATGGAGACATTTGATAAATCCTTTGGATAAGAAGACTTGACTTGACGGAAAGCGTTGTCAAACCAGTTAGCAAACGAGCTTCCGAGCTCTACTAGGAGGGCATCGAAGTCGCGATACTCAAGAATCGCTTCTTCCTTCACCTGATGGAGCTGGTCCTTGCCTTCACGGATTTCTTTCTCTTTATCCTCTAGGACCTGCCTTAGTAACTCCGTCTGCTTTTCAAGCTCTCCCCTGGCTTGCTTTGAGCAAGCAAGCTTCTTCTCCATGCCCGTCTTCCAGGCCTTCAATGCATTCAGCTCATCCTCCGTTGAGTTTTCCTTCACCCTTATACGGTCCGGTGCCGTCTTATGGTTCAGGTAGCGAACCATCAACCCCTTCATCATCAACATTGCCTGAAAAAAAAAAAAAAAAAAAAAAAAAGGGTTAGTGATAAGGCAAGTGGAAGGAAAGGAAAACTAGAAAGTGGACGGACATGGTTACCTGAGCAATGCTGAAAAGCCCCGTCTCCCTTATGGCTTCAGTAGCATGGTTGCTCAGGTTCTCATAGTCGTCAGATGTAATGATGGATGATAGCTGTTCCAACGCGTACTTAGAATCCTCACGAAGGAGGACTAGTGGATTTTCAGTGACAAGGCCTTTCATGAAACCCTTGCCTCTTCCCTAGTCGAAAGAGGTGACCGTTTTCTTGGCCTTAGCTTTCAAACCCATGACGGGCTCAGGGACGGTCTTGGGCTTCTTAGGAAGACGGTCAGATTTCTCTAGCTGCTTCCTTTTTGTGGACGACTTAACCAAACCCGTCTCCTTGGAGGGTTGACCCCCCCTCTTACTTCTTCTTTGCTTAATGTAGGCCCTTCTCCTGGCATCTTCCATCTCTGCAAAGGTGGACGGATACACAAAGTTACATAATGAAAAAACAAAGAATTAAATCAAGTGTTAGGTGACGGACTTACGTTGGCGCACTTGAAGGTCGTAATGACGGGCAGCTTGAGTAGGCTCTGGTCCATCACAGTTCCAGATAAGGGTGTCTAAGTTAACCAATTTAGCCTATGTCCTTTCTTCTAGCTTAGTTTTATTTAAAATTTTCTCCAAAAAACTCCACTGCTCAAGGGAGACTTGTGGACGATCCCGTACTGTAAAAGAAGACGGTTAGAGTAACATGTAAAGCTAAATCAATTAAAGGTTTGGATGTAGACGGATGCATACCAGACAAGGGCATTATGCCCCATGTTGTGTCGATGGGCATATATTCATTGTCACCGGGATGACACATCCATTTGTTACCTTTCATAAAAAAGTACCGACTCTTCCAGTTCCTATTGGAGTCGGGGGTATCACACACGAGCCTCAACAACGGGCTTTTGGGCATAAAGCTATACATGCCCTTTGACTGAGTAATCTTAGTTGGACGGTAACAGTGAAAGAATTCGTCCACCGTCAACCTCCATGCTCCATCAGACATGGCCCCATACAAGACCTCCACGCCAAGGAAAACCCTCTAAGCGTTTGGGGAGATCTGGGTGACGGCCAAGCCTAGGTATTGAAGGAGACGACGGTGGAGTGAACTTAGGGGGAATCTGAGCCCTGCTTTTAGCATCTGCTCATAGACCCTGACGCCTTCAACCCCGTCGTAGTAACATTTCTCTGACTTGTAGGGTAGACGAAAGGGTATGTTGACGGGTATTTAGTGCTTATCCTTAAGCGTTTTGAAGTGAGATTCTTTGATTGAGGATCTAAAATCGTTAACCATCCACAAGGGTAGCATTACAAACTCCCTTAATCCATCAGGACCTATGACGAATTGGATTGGGGGCTTAGCGCCATCTAAACCATCATTAGAGTCACCCTCTGACCTATCCACCTCCAAACCCTCATCCCTTGAGGAAGGAGAAGTGGAAGACAGATTCCTCTCTTCACTTGAAGTGCTAGGGTCTTTCTGACCTGACGGGAACACTTCATCATAGCCCGCCTCATCGCGGACACATGATTGGTTACTTGACGCACTAGACATCTGTCACCTACACGTGTCGGTAAAACCCTAAGACGCTGACGAATCTAAATAGATGACGAGAGTACAAAATCTAAAAATGACAAATTTAACAGAAGGAAAATAGTACTTACTAGTTGAAGATTAGATACAAAAAGGTGTAGATGATGGATGCACCAGGTGGACAGTATGTTTGTCTGGCAATGATGACGATAGCGCTCTGATCATAAGATTTCTATGGAAAGTAAAAAATGAGAGGTGAAGAGGCAGGTTTATATAGAGGTAATGGCACGGAAGACGAAGGGACACTTCGTTCCAAGTGATGGACCATTGAATAGACGCCACATGTCCCTACGACATTAATGACCCTAGCCCAGCCTATCAGGCTAGGTATGTTTTAGGAGACAAGTTAAGCCATCACTCCATGAGTCCGTTCACTTAGAGATCATGGACCCATGGAGTGAGGGGGCAACTAAAGAGGGTAAAATTAGGGATGACAGGTCCGTTTAAATAAACCCGACAGTACAAGTTCAGTGGTGGACGGGTCCATGATGCACGAATGCAGGGTGGATGGATCCCAAGGCCACATGGCATCCACATGGTTCAAATGACCTCCAAGAAATCCTAAATGGAAAGAACTTGCATCTCACGATTAACCCTAGTCGATAGAGTCCCAATATGAAAAATATTCTAACACGAGAAGGATCCCATAAGATACGCCCATTAATAATGATCTTCCCCATAAGGAAATGCTTTATTACGCAAGGAATGGAGGTCGGTTCTACACTACTATAAAAACCCAAAGGCCCTCGTAAAGCAAGGTACGCATAATTCATCCCAGCTTTAGCACTCTAGAGTTGTGTAAAGCTCTCTAACTTAACCTTCGGAGGGTTTTTGGCTGATACCGCACCGGTACTCTCCTAGGGTTTTCTTTGTCTTTGTGTCGTAGGTCTTGTTTCGAACACGTGAGTATTGTGCGGCTTACTGACGATTTTCGGCATCATCAAGTATTAATGCAACTGTGTTTATGTTTATATTTTGAAACAGGTTATTAAATTTTGATCAATGTGAAAGAGGATATCCATTTAAAAAAAAAAAAAACTTTTTTCAATGTTTACAAACTGTTGAAACTTATCTCAGGATCTCTTTTATCAATGGTTGAGTGCATGTGGGTAAAAGTAATAAGTATATTTTAATCTACATCTAGGTGTATATATTTCAACAGTTTTTAATAATACTTCAACATTCATTAACCATTGATAAAGGTGTAACATTTTTTTCGACAGTTGCATAGGTTGTAAAAAAATGTTCTCGACGTAGATTTCAATGAGGGTTTTCAACCGTTGTTTCAACCGTTGAAATGCATTTCTTGACAGATTCTAGCACTTTGAAATGGTTTCAGTCGTTGAAAATGGTCAAATTTTTTGTAGTGTGGGGGACATCGGTCAATTCAGTTTAGAAATCTTGATACCTCCTATAGTTTATATCTTATTACCAGTTGAAGGTTGCAGATCGTATGATACGTTGGGGTTGAAGATTGTTGATTAGGTTCAAGTTTCTATTGAATGAACAAGGTGCTTGTTAGTCATTCCCCATTTTCCTTTTTTGAATGGATATAAATTATTGGAAAATATATTTGGATGTCAGCACTTGTAACTCTCTCATTGTAATTGATATTTTCATTGGATATCATATTAGCAATAGGCAGTGCTCTTTTTTCCAGTAGGTGACATGCTCATTGGAAGTTGTCACATTGTTCTTGATATCATATGGCTAGTCAATTGAGTTCCAATATTCTTAGGATCATATTATTTCAAGGTATAATCAAATCTTCAGATTAAAAAAAAAAAAAAAAAAGTCTTCATTAAAAGCCAAATATATATTCTATATACATGTGGAATGCAGAATCATAGACAAATGATGCCAGGGTTGAAATTCACTTTTGGTGTTTAAAATTGATATATAGATACTAATTTTCGTCAAAATTTTAGTAAAAGTTCCAATATCGTAAAATTGATATAGATACTAAAAGTTCCAATATCATTTTTAAAGAAAGACAAAGTTTGGCTACAAACTTGATTATAGTTAATGACTACAATTTCACTTAATATCTTTTTATTAGATATAAACTTTGACAAATCTATCATCGAATTATATATTCTTCTAATATTTTCATATTTGCAAAATTTTCATAAGATCAAATATCAATAGTTACGTCATTAATCAAATGTTTAAATTTTAAATTTTATAGTCTAAAATTATTCATGAAAAATAAGTTTGTGGATCGATACTCGATAATAAATAAAATTTAATTGACACGAAATTTGACATGCATGTTAAGAATATAAAGAATATGTAATTTAACGGTAAGATTTTTCAATTATGTAGTAATGTTAATTTTTTTAAGTAAGAATTATAGCCAACCAAATTTGTAGTAAAATTTTGTCATTTAAAAGAAAATTTAAATACTATTAATTTGATCTTTCTGTCCCTAGTTTTAATGAAAATTACTCACGTGTCAAAAAGAGTGTGATACACATTAATAGCATAGTATTTGTGGCATTGTCTTGCTAACGATTTTATTTTATATTATATTTTTTGAAGTACACAACCCTGTTGTGGGTTATTTGTGAAACACATCCCTGTGTAATCTAATACTCTAAGCCCTTGTGATATTGTTTTATATATAAATAACAGAGGGATTTGTGTTACACTGAAACCTCAAGGGATTTAATTGTTACATAATTAATAGCTTATACATAAAACAATATCAGGCAGGGGCAAGCCAAGGGGGGCAAGAGGGGGCAACTGCCCCCCTAACCCCACCAGAAATTTCACATACATACTACCGTACGTTAAGCAAATTTTCCTTGACATAAAAAACAAAACACTCCACAGTCCACACTTGAACAATGACAGAAAAAAACAAAACACTTCAGACTTGGGAATAGTGAAACCTGGCATAAAAAAGAAGGAAAAAAGTTACTATGTAGTCTTTACACTCCAAAGTCTATATCATACCAATCTTATCCCATGTTTTTTTTGCCTTATCCCAAATTTACCCTTATCATCACTCACAGACTCATTACACTTTTTTCTAGCTAGTCACTTAACTTTCTTAGTAATCTTCAACCACAAGGCTTAAATTATTTGAGTGAACTAAATTAGATGTTTAAAATTTATGAATTTAGATTACTATCTTACATTGATTGTTATAATCAATAAATTGATTATTTTCGTTCATTGATGATATGAAATTAAGAAATGATTAATTTCATTGTTATTTATTTTGATTAACAATTATTTGTTTTTTTTTAATATTGATTAATATTTTTAAAGTTAATTTCATCTCACAATCTTGCCCCCTCTGGACTGAAATCCTAGTTCCGCCACTGATTATCAGGTTAAGTGTTACATTCAAATTCTTTTTCGTTTGTTGGTGGCCTTGACTTTCTTTAGCATCTTGTCAATAGCCTCTTGCAGTTGAGTGTCCCATGCTCCTAATTGAATTTAAAAATGACAAAATGAAAGGGATTAGATACAAAATATTTCTCGAGAAACAAACAAAACAATTAATTAAGTGTATATTATGATTCTACTTTGGAGTGAAACTTACGCAGTTTATGGGTGTTTGGAATAGATCTAGCTGCACCATCTGTTTCTGATATCATTGTACTTAATAATTTAACCTTGTTTTTCTTTCACCATACATTAAATAGTTAAGTTTGGAAAGTTTTTGCCTTGTACGCATGCATGCTGGACATGTTTGCACCATCTCAAGAACAATACCAAGATTTTCCAGTTCAATTTCCCTTTTCTTTTTTTTTTTATTGTGGTTTTTTTAGGTTTGTAATGAGAGGCACTTTTCATACTGAAATTAGTTACCATTTTGTCATAGAAGTTTGGCATCGATTGGTATAAAATGGAGTGTCTACAAATTCGAATCTTCTCAATTATTATGTTTAAAAATTTGAGGTCAATGACACAAATATGTATGAGCTGCTACAAATCCTTAACAACTTGTGGCGAAAGACCTCGCTGCTAGAATAACTTGGATAATCATATTCGCTTTTTTTTTTTTCACCCCTAAAAATAAATTATTTTTGCTATTTTCTTTAAAGGATTTTGTTAATAAATGCTCTAAGAGTGTACATTTAGGAAATACTCACTAAAAAAAACAACTGTTTTTTTTTTTTTTTTATATATATACAGTTTTTATACTTCTCATATAAGCAGTATTACAACTTCTCTAAAATTGTTCATTAACAAATATCCTAACGGCATCCGTTAATCAGAATTTTTTTTTAATTGAAAAAAGATGTACTCCCCCCTCTTCTTTTTTTTTTTTTTTTTTTTAACGAATCATTGCAATGACATCATTTCACTGTTAATTTTACTGCGTCTTCAAGGAACATAATTCTTTGACACAAAAATATTTAGACATAGCAAAATGGGTTGGGACCTGTATAATTTTTTGGAGGTGTGAAAAATAGTACACATCTTCTTTTTCTTTTCTTTTTTATAAACCAATTTAGAATACTGGAAGTCCTAAAAGTAGTATAATTTTTACTATATAAAGCAAACAAATTGAAGTGGTAATAAATGTAATTGGTGGGCTTCAACTCTCTAATATATGAATGTTTGAAATTTTTTTTTTTTTTTTTTTGTAATTGGTACACAATAATTTGTAATATTTCTAACATTACTATACAATTTTGAGCTCTTTTTATATGAGATGAGGCTTTTTATATAAATTGTGAAATCATTAAAAAAAAAAAAAAAAAGTCGGGGACCTTAGGCCTAGGCCTTGAGTCACTACTGAAAAGTGAAAACGTAAAAAAAATACTTTACTATTAGAAAAGATGAGACGTGGATCTAACACGATAGTACATAAAATAAACCAGCTATGATACCATGTAATAGAACAAAATTGAACCGATATGTATGAGAAATTATGAAGAATAAAATAAAGAAGAAAAGGAAAAAAAATGAAGAAAAATAGAGAGAACGCAAGGTATTTATGTAGTAGAGAACATGGTTCAATCTTAGAGAACTACATCCACAACAAATAACCATTGATGACTAAATCTTTGCTATTATCCTCTATGTTTATAATGAACCAATTGGAAGGATCCTTATAGCTGGCTAAATCATAAACTAAACACAGGCTAACTCAGGATTATGATTATTTTACTAGTAAAATTAGATTCAGTGAAAATGGATTTGAGTTATGCAACAAAATTTTTTATATTGTAAAAAAAAAAAAAACCTATAAAAAAGTGGAAGACAACTAGATTTTTGTGTAGAGTTCCAATTAGCTCAACTAGTAAAATTTTTGATAGTTGAATAAGAGATCTAGGGTTCAATTCCTGCCTACACCAAAAACTGATTGATATTTTGGTCTAGTGATAAAGAGTTATTATCAAGAGCAAACGCCATAAGTTGAAACATTCTAAAAAAAAAACTAGATTTTGCACATTTTGTATAGCTACTATGCAGCTATTAAAGAGGTTGATTGTACTTAACATTTTAATTTATCTTATAAGTTTACAAAATCATCATTACAAGGATTCTTTATATATGTTTCCCGTTAGCTTATTCAAAAGCAGTCAAAGTAACGTAAACAAATTAAGGAAATGGAGGTTTAACCCTATGTACTATCTTAACTAAGAAGGGTGGGGGACAATTATCTCTTTTGAAGATTGAAGGGCAAATGTATGTTTCAAGAAAAGCAGGGTAAAAGAAGAAAGTGCTAATGACATTTTTTGCATAAACCTTTGACTTATACCCTTCTTGCTAAAATCGTTTGACTTATACAATAAAAGGGTAAAAGAAGAAAGTGTTAATTTTGCATAAACCTTTGGCTTATACAAAAACTTGCTCAAAAAACCATTCCGATTCCTAATTTATTATCTTCTTCTTCTTCTTCTGCTTCTTCTTCTTCTTTTTATAAATATAACTGCAAGAACTTTTTTCTTTATTTATTAATTTCATTTCTAAACGAAGTAGCAAACAATATGAGGTTTTCTTATTATTTATTTTTTTTAATAATTTGATAGTTGGGAAGAGAAATTTGAATCTTGGATTCTACTTTAGAAATACTAAGATGTGCCAACTAGTTGATTTACAAGATTTTTGACAAAATAACAAAGTTAAATCATATGAAAATTAGGAGATTCATCATCAATATGTCCTTCACTTGCGCATTTGCTATACATTCTTTACTTGTATTTAGAAATAGTTACTATTTAATAACTTTTTATTGGATTAATATTTTAAAATTTCTTCTATTAGATCATAATTTCTCATTATGCTTGACGCACACACTAAATTTGATGTTATAGCGTATGCACTACTCGATCCTTAAACTCATATTTTTTTGCATAATTTTAAAATACAAAATAACCTTGAAAATTTAAATATTTGGTAAATGAGAGATAATGATTAATCTCTAATTATTTTCAAATTTTGCAAGTATGGAAGGTATAAGAAAAAAAAAAAACATATTCCAACCATAGATGTTTCAAAATGCACATCCAACTAAAAAGGACTATTAAGTGGTGTAACTTTCTTAAAAGTTATTATAGGGACACAATTCGGATTCCTAGCCCACCAAATGGATAGATCTAGGCTCCAAAAGCCCAAAACAATGAATTTGTAGAGAATAGGTTAGAAAAACTGGGCTTTAATGTGTTGAAATCAAGTATAATAGATCCAAGCAAACAAAAGAATAAAGACAGAATAGATTTATTCTAAGATCAACGTCCTCAGTTCAATCCGAGGAGAATTGTTTTAGTATATTGATTCACAAGTTGGTTACAAACTTAATTCTAGATGGCTACATTGTCACTTTCTTTTCCCTTCTGATCCCTTGCTCTTTTGGGTCTCTCTTTTCTTTTTTACTCTATCCCTCCTTCTCTTTGCCTTCCACGTACAAACTAGGTGGTGGGTGCTGATACTTGTCTCATCCCCCTTTTCCAAAAATCTTTGTGTAGCAGCTGTAAGGCTGAAAACCACTGTTTAGACATCACCTCCTCATTAATGCGGTCAGAGGGTTAGCTATAGAGCATTCAATGCGATGGTGGCAGCTTTCTCCTTTGATATTTCAGGACTTTCTCTTGCTACACGTTTCTGCAACACTTATCCGTTCCAACAGAACCTTCTGGAGTGTTCTTTTGAGTGGCAAACCACCAAAATAGACCTCGGCTTTGGTTGTCCAAGGTGATATCCATCCTCGGCGCTACTTACTCAATTGCTATGTTCGAAACTAACTTCTTTCTCTACCATCACAAACTCCCTTAATAGAGTTTACCCATCCTCAAGCAAATCTTAGTCCTTGGCTTGGGCTCTAGGCCCAACATGTACATGGATATGGAATTCCTAGCCCAATGTTCCTACAATAGCCCCTTGAGATATTTCTTTCTGGATCCTCGGGCAGAAATGAGGATTTCGATATCCTTATAGCTATCCCAAACTCATTGCATTCTACTTCTGCTTGTAAAAACTTCTTTCTAATTACTCAAGGCTCGCTCCTGATGTTTCGGAGTTCGAGGCGCGTCTTCATTAAAAACCTGCGGCTCCCTATCCCCCACGTTCTATGGTGTGATGAGAAATTGACGGCTGAGGTTTGTGGGGTACTGAGCTGGAATTTTCCCGCTCCCGATTCTTCCTTTAGTATAAATACTTTTCAAATCAATCAGTTATCTTATCTTAACATTCACTTCATACATTGAATTTGTCAACCTACCTAATTCACTCGTGCCCTTACAAGTACAAAAAGTCTGTCCGAGGCCACTCTCTCCTGTTCTGTAAGTCTTTTCAGATCTTTATATTGTACTTTTCCATATATTTGTCTTTTTTCAGCACTTTTCTCTTCCTCGACCTTCTTCTCTTCCCTTAATCCTCTTAATTTTTTCCCTTTTCTAGAAATGGGTAGATTTAAGAGTTTAGTAGATTCCGAGGAGAAGATGGAAAGTTTTAGGGCTCAATATAGGATTCCTCCCGGGGTGAGCCTTAGGTATTGTAAGAAGGGGGAATGGCACGTATTAAGGCAAGAGGGAGAAGTAGTGATCCCAATGATTGCCTTCAAAGAGGGAAGGATGAGAATCCCTATGGGTGCCGTTATTAGGGATTACCTCACCTCCCATAGGTTAGCCCCTACCCAGTGTGCACCTAATATGTTCAAAATATTAGGTTGTGTAGATGCCCTTAACGAAAGAATGGGCTTAGGATTGACCCATCATGATGTTAACTAGGTCTACAATCTCCACCACCTCAAGGGTCAGGGGTACTATTTAAAGTCTAGGTACCCCGAGGTTAGGCTTATCTAATGCCTTCTTGAGTCCAATAAGGGCCTGAACAAGGATTTCTTGATCGTGTCGGGGGAATGGCACAACGGCCTTCATTGCCCAACAAGAGAGGGGCAACTAGGTAGGGTTATAGGTCTAGGTTTATAATTTCTAAGTTACTTCCCATTCTTTTTCTCTTGTTTTTGCTGGTACTTGAAGATTCTTTTTACCTGAATTGTTCTTTGCTAATGAGTTTCTTACCTTTAATGGTCTTGCAGATAAGAACACAAGCATCCCCAACTTTAGTCTTGTGAACCAAAACAGTTTGGACAAGATCTTAAAGTCTGAGGAGTTTGTGCACTCTGACGGCCAACTGAGGGTAGCCCACCTAATCTTGAACTACGCTCCTATCTCCACTGCCTTCCAAGCGCTGAAGTGTGTGATCAAGACGCGAGACCATCGTTTACACCACATAAATGTAACAGCTCCGGGCTTCCTACTCCCTGGCCCTATCCCAGAAGGAGTTCTCTCCACTAGCCCAATTTTTGATGGCATACCTAAGGCAGAAGTGCCTTTCCAACGAGTTGCGGAGGAGGTAACCACACCATCCCAGCCAACCATTAAGAAGGAGGAAGAAATAATGAACCTTTCTAAGTCTGAGGACGAATTTGAAGTCTTCAACCACCTCCCCATTCCAGAGATATCCACCAAGGACTCCAACCACTCCCCTTCTGTCCAACTAAGCCAAACACAAGGTGACATAGGGATACAACGCAAGCCCAGGTCCATCTTATTGGAGGTGATGGAGTCCCCAGTTGGGGGAAAAGTGCCAGAAGCGGCTCCCCAAACCAAACTCCCTCTTCTTCCCCCTCCTTATGACCCACAGCTAGAAGGGGCTGATAAGAAAAGAAAAAGAGAACAAAAAGAGGTGGCCTCCCTCATGAGACAGAGCCCCAAAAAGGGGTAAAAATAACCAAAACTAGCCAAACAATGTCCTTAGGGGATGGCACACACAGGGATAAGGGACGAGACCTACGCACCATGGTTCCAAACTGGAACCCTCCCTTGGTACTTGATGGGTCCCCCCTTCCGGCCAACTCCTCAATCAGAGACTGCCAAAAGGGGAAGGCCGAGTACGTAGCAAATGCTGTGGAGCAAGCTCCACTACTACCCGAAGACACGGTCGATCTAAGGACCATGAAGAAACATAAAGTGTTTCTAAGCTTAAAAAGGGAACTAGCCATGGTAAATTCCTTTTTAAGTTCAACTTTTCTTTTTTCTTACATATATATATATATATATATATTGCTACTAACCACCAAGTACCTTTGCATCCTGTTCAAGCCACTTTCAAGGCAGAGGAGTTGGTGGATGCCTCCTAACGACAGATGAAGGATAAGGAGAGCAGAAGAAGTGCTGCTGTTGAGGCCTTCAAGGTGGCCGAGAAGAGAATAAAAGAGACTGACGCCAAGCTCGTCAAATTGGAGCGGGGCAGAAAGAGCGCTGAGGCAGCGGTGGACAACGCCAAGAGGCAGGTGGAGACTCAACGCAAGCAACTTCACCTAGCCGAAGACAAGCTCGCCGCTGCCAGAGAACAAATAAAGCAGCTAAAGAAGAAGCTGGAGGAGGTTGAGAAGGCCAAAGACCAAGCTGAACAAGACGGCTACGACGTGAGGGTAGCCGAGACCGAGGAAGCCCTTAAGGCAGAGGTCTTGGGGGTGTGTAGAGTGTACTACTCCCAAGTGTGGAGTAAATCTCTCAACCGAGCTGGGGTTGAGGCTTCCTCGGCACTTAGGAAGCCAGAGAACATCTACTACCCCCCTGTAAATCGGGCGCCAGGCTCTTCAGCCTCTCCGAATGAGGCAGCCCCCATTGTTGCAAGCCCCATTGAAGAGGCCTCGTCCAAGGACCTTCTCCCTTCCAACAGTCTTGAGGAAGCGGCAGAGCTGGCCAGTCAAGTGGATAAAGCTAAAAAAGTAACCAAGAAGGTTGTGGCCTTGACTACCAAGTCTTCGAACGTACCCAAGGACTCTTCTAAGGAAGGGACAAGTTCTCAAAATATGGAGTTCGTTTTGGCCACTTTTCCCATCCCTGCCAAGGAGAGCTCCAAGGGTATAGACACCACATCCTCGGCAGCAGCAACTACTCAACCCTCCAAGACTCCCACAGAAAAACTTATAATAAAAATGAAAAAATGAGTTGTTCTTTTTTTTTTTTTAATTTTCATATTGTAGCTGAACCTTCCCTTCTTTGTACTTAACTCAAATTAATGAAAAGTATGTTTATTTTCTTCTATGGTTCTTATACTTGTATTGATGTCATTTCTATCTTTACTTGACATTTAATGAAGATGGTAATAGGGTAAAACTCTCATTGTTAATCTGCATAAGTAACAAGAAATTCACCCATCTGGATTGGCTAATATCAAACCAAGTTAAACCCAAAAAGTGCATCACCTCGACACTGCATAAATTTAACTTCAAAACCATATGAGCTAGTGTAGTATACACACAAGTTTAGAAATTATTTCCTCTCTGACTTATCAGTAAGTTTAAAGGACTAGGAGGATAATCAATCCTTAAACAGGTATGAGTATACCTGTAAATGTTTTAAGTGATGCTCATGAACATCCATTTAAGCTTGTCTATCATGATGAAGTTTTTTGCTGTTTAGAGTAACTGGTTATATTTTACATTCAAGCAATTAATAAGAAGCACTTAATTACCTAAAGTTTGGAGAAAATGTCAGAAAGTATTAATTTGTGCAAAGTATACGGTCTAAAGAGTCAGATATAACTGAGGCTCTGTTTCTTGTTTAAAACAATGATAGAAAGATATCAATTTTCCCAAAGTATATGGTCCAAAGATCCAAACATAACTAAAGGTTTGTTTGATACTTAGATAAATGTCATGGAGTATTAATTTTCTCAAAGTATGTGGTCCGAAGAGTCAGATATGACCGAGGCTCTATTTCTTGTTTAGAACAATGATAGAAAGATATCAATTTTTCCAAGGTATGTGGTCCGAGGATCCAAGCATAACCAAGGATTTGTTTGATACTTAGATAAATGTCATGGAGTATTAATTTTCCCAAAGTATGTGGTCTGAGGAGCCAGGCATAGCTAAGGTTCTGTTCAATACTTAGAATGATGATAAAAAGGTATCAATTTTTCCAAGGTATATGGTTCGAGGATCCAAGCATGACCAACGTTTTATTTGATATTTAGAAAAATGTTATGAAGTATTAATTTTTCCAAAGTATGTGATTTGTGGAGCCAAGCATAGCTAAGGTTTTGTTTAATACTTAGAATAATGATAGAAAGATATCAATTTCTCCAAAGTATGTGGTCCGAGGATCTAGGCATGACCAAGGGTCTATTTGATACTTAGATAAATGATACATGACACGTAATATAACCAACCCAGATACGATAAAGTATATTCTTATTAATAATAATACCTTCTCAGGTTATTTATATTCCAGGGGCATGGTACAGTCTTTTCTTCAAGATCTTCAAGGCAGTATGCACCTATTCCTGTCACTGATGTGATACGATATGCTCCTTCCTAGTTGTGTCCTAATTTTCCCCAGACCGGGTTCTTTACAAAACTTACAACCTTTCTCAACACCAAGTCACTAGGTACCAATGGCCTTAATTTTACGTTGGCACCATATCATTGCTTAAGCTTATGTTGATAGTAAGTCAATTAGACCATGGCATTTTCTCTTCGTTCTTCAATTAAGTCTAAACTCTTCTTCAGTAAGTCATTATTGCTGTTCGGAGCAAAGAAGCTCGTCCTAAGCGTAAGGAATCCAGTTTCCAGCGGGATAACAGCCTCAGCCCCATAGGTCATTGAAAAAGAGGTTTCCCTAGTGGACCTTTGAGGTGTAGTCTTGTAAGTCCAAAGGATGTGTGGCAGCTCATCCACCCATCTTCCCTTCGTGTCGTCCAATCTTTTCTTAAGCCCACTAACTATGACTTTATTTACAGCCTCAGCTTGTCCATTCTCCCACGGATAAGCCGGAGTGGAATATCTATTAGTTATTCCCAACTCGCAACAGTATATCCTGAAGGCTTTACTGTCAAATTAAAGTCCATTATCCGAGATAAGGGTATAGGGGACTCTAAACCGAGTGACAATATTTTTCCAAACAAATTTCTTGGCATCCATATCCTAATATTTCCCAATGGTTCAGCTTCAACCCACTTAGTGAAATAATCCATGCCGACCAACAAATATTTCTTATTTCCTGCTGCCTTGGGGAAAGGACCTACAATGCCCAAGCCGCACTGAGCAAAAGGCCAAGGGCTAGACAGAAGATTAAGGACTCCTCCTGGTTGATGGATGTTTGGTGCAAATCTCTGGCATTGATCACATTTCTTTACGTACTCTTGTGCTTCCCTTTGCATGTTGGGCCACCAATACCCCTGAGTGAGGGCCCTATGAGATAAAGACCTTCCTCCTGTGTGGCTTCCACAAATTCCTTCATGTAACTCCTCCAAAAGTAGCTTAACTGCTTTAGGGTGTATGCACAACAGATACGGGCCAGAAAAGGATCTCTTATATAATTTTTGATCCTTAGACAGCCAGAACCGAGGAGCCTTCCTCCGTACCTTATCTGCCTCGGACTTATTCTCAGGAAAGATATTATCTTTGAGGAATAGCACGATAGAGTCCATCCAACTAGGACCCATCCTTATCTGATGGATAGAGACCACCTCTCTTCTTACCTTAAAAGGTTTAATCAGATCATCCACAAGAATCACTCTAGGTAAACTCTATGCTGAGAAGGTTGCCAATGTTGCAAGTGAGTCTGCATGTGTATTTCTACTTCTAGGAATTTGCGATAAATTAAAAGACTCAAATCCGAACGATCTCTGGCTTTTAACTCTCCTCGGACTTAACCTACCACCAGTCTTGAATCAGAGAATATTTTCACTACCTTTCCACCCATCCTCTGAACCATAGTCATCCCAACCAGCAAAGCTTCATATTCAGCTTCATTGTTTGTGGCCGAGAAGTCTAGTCTGAAGGATTTTTCAATTGTGATCTTCTTAGGGGACACCAGAACTAGCCCCACTCCAGATCCTTTGAGGTTCGCCGCACCATCAACGTAGACCCTCCAAGACAAAGATTCTTGTAAGGAGATTACACCAACTGAATTTCCATCCGTGTTTTACTCCTCCATTTTTTCTTCTGTCGGGGTTTCAGTAAACACAGCCATCAAGTCGGCGAGGACCTAACCCTTAATAAAGGTGCGAGGCATGTACTTGATGTCAAAAACTCCTAATATTGTCCCCCACTTTGTAATCCTTCCTATATAATCAACGCTTCGAAGCAAAGATCTGAGTGGGAGTAGGGTTAGGACAACAACTATGTGTGATTGAAAATAATGGAGAAGCTTACAAGTGGCATGCACCACTGCCAAAATAGCCTTTTCGAGTGGTAAATATCAAACCTTGGCCTCATATAGTGACTTGCTCACATAATAAACCAACTTCTGTACACCACTGTCAATATGTATCAACACCAAGCTCACCACGTGGGCAGACACTGCAATATAGGCAAATAATACCTCATCTACCTCAGGCCTAGACATGATAGGTGGTCGAGAAAGATATTCTTTCAACTGCTAGAAAGCCAGGACACACTCCTCAGCGAGGACCTGACCCTTAATAGAGGTGCGAGGCATGTACTTGATGTCAAAAACTCCTAGTATTGTCCCCCACTTTGTAATCCTTCCTGTATAGTCAACGCTTCGAAGCAAAGATCTGAGTGGGAGTAGGGTTAGGACAACAACTGTGTGTGATTGGAAATAATGGAGAAGCTTACAAGTGGCATGCACCACTGCCAAAATAGCCTTTTCGAGTGGTAAATATCAGACCTCGGCCTCATATAGTGACTTGCTCACATAATAAACCAACTTCTGTACACCACTGTCAATTTGTATCAACACCAAGCTCACTACGTGGGCAGACATTGCAATATAGGCAAATAATACCTCATCTATCTCAGGCCTGAACATGATAGGTGGTTGAGAAAGATATTCTTTCAACTACTAGAAAGCCAGGACACACTCCTCGGTCTATTCGAATCTCTTCCACTTATTCAACGACTAAAAGAAATGCCTACACCTCTCTGCTGACCGGGATATGAGTCGGTTTAAAGCAGCGATCATCCCTGTTAACCTCTAGACCTTCTTGGGATTCCGAACTGGTTGCAAATTATTGATTGCCTTAATCTGGTTAGGGTTGACCTCAATCCCATGGTGTGTGACCATGTAGCCCAGAAACTTCCCTAATCTGACACTAAAAGAACACTTGGAAGCATTAAGTCGCAGTTTGTATCTCCTCAAGATTTCAAAGATGTTTCCAAGGTTGTTAATGTACTCGGCTTCCATCTTGCTCTTGACCACCATGTCATCAATATAAATTTCAATGTTTTTTCCCAGTTGTGGCTCAAACATCCTTGTCATCATTCTCTAACAAGTAAACCCTGCATTTTTCAGCCCAAAAGGCATCACTTTATTGTGGTAGTTCCCAGTGAGAGTAACAAAGTTGTCTTTTCTTGATCCTCTAAAGTCAAAGGTATTTGGTGGTAGCCTTGGAAAGCATCCAAAAAGCTCATCTGAGAGTGTCCTACAGTTGCATCTACTAACTGGTCGATCCGAGGCATGGAGAAAGGGTCTTTTGGGCATGCCTTATTCAAATCTGTAAAGTCCACACATACTCGCCACTTTCCGTTCTTCTTCTTCACAACTACATATTAGCCAGCCATTCAGGGTAAAACACCTCTTTAATAGCCCCAACCCGTTTAAGCTTCATCACCTCATCTTTGATAGCATCAGAGTGATCTTTTAAAGAGCGTCGAGGTTGTTGCTTTTTAGGAATGACGGATGGATTGAAGTTTAAGTGGTGACAGATGAAGCTCGGATCTACCTCAAGGGATTTATAGGCATTTTATGCAAACACATCAATGTTCTCCTTGAGAAACTTTACCAACTCTTCCTTATCCCGAGGAGGAAGCTGAGTTCTGATTTGAAAAAATTTCTCCGAATCATCACCTATAATGACTTTCTCTAAATCCTCACACTTCACCTCCTCGGCTGCTCCACCTAGAGGTGACGCCTTGGTCTTTAACTGCTACAAATCTTTATCTATTAGAGCTGAGGAATCAGACTCAGGCTAATACATGATGGCAGCCACCAGACACTGTTTGGCTACAAATTGGCTCCTCTTCAATCCAATCCCCAGATGGGCACTTTACCTTGAGATGAAGAGTGGATGAGACGGCACCTAAGGCATGGAGCTAGGGCCGTGTCACAATGGTCGTATATGAAGAAAAAGCGTCCACTACTATAAAATCCACCTCTACCACTTCTGAACCGGCCTGCACGAGCAATCTAATTTGTTCTTTCGGGACAACAACCTTCCCGTCGAAGACCACCAGAGGTAAGTCATAGCTGGTCAGATCTTTCGGCTTCAAATTGAGCCCCTTGTACAAATCTGGATACATAATCTTAGCTCCACTACCCTGGTCTACCAGTACCCTTTTCACATCATACCCTCTAATACTAAGGGTTATCACTAGGGCATCATCATGTGGTTGTATGGTCCCGGCTTTGTCATCATCCGAAAAGCTCAACATCAGTCGAATCCCCACCTTAGCCCTCTTTAGTTCATGCCCAGAATCCTCGGCAGATGACCTAGCCACCGTCATTACCTTAGACAGACAGGATCCTATTCTCCCTGGGGTGGTGAGTATAACATGGATAGTGCCTAGAGGGGGCCTTGAAGAAGTATTACGTTGAGTCCCCGATCCCACTTGATTTTCCTGCTCGTTGGGTCGGTTCAAAAACTGCTTTAATCTGCCATCTCGGATCAGTTGCAGATGACTCCATAAGGTTCTACAGTCTTCAGTTGTTTGCCCCCACTCCCGGTGGTATTAGCAATGAAGACTCTGATTGTATCTCAAGGGATCTACGCTCATTTTGTTTGGTCACTTGAAGTATCGCTCATTCTTAATTTTCTCCAGGACTTGATGCACTGGTTCCCGGAACACAGTATTTACCATATGGGTAGCTATAGATCCAAATTGCCCACCAAAATCCATTCGCAACCGGTTATTGTTATAGCGGTCCGACATGAAATCCCTCCTCTCTTGAGGGATAACCTTACCCTTCCTCTTACCTTGCTATTGATCCTCCTCAACCCTTTTATACTTATCAATCTGATCCATGAGCTAGCGTACACTGGTAACAGATTTCCCAGTTAAGGACCTCCTTAAGCTGTGCTCGGCATGCAAGACAACCTTAAAAGTCCTGACAGCCACGTCATTAAAGTCTCCATCTATCTTGTTGAACATCTCCTAGTATCTGTCCAAATATGTTTTCAAGGTTTCTCCTTCCCTCATGGACAGGGACAACAAAGAATCCAAAGGCCGAGGAACTCTACTGCATGTGATAAAACTAGATCCAAATGCCTGAGTGAGTTCCTTAAAGGAGTCGATGGAACTTGCTCTCAAACCATCGAATCACCTCATTACCATGGGCCATAAGCTAGATAGGAATACCTTACACATCAAGGCCTCATTCTTGCAGTGTACAGCCATTCTCTGGTTGAAGTGGCTAACATGTTCCACAAGGTCTGTCCGGCCATTATACATGGTGAATGTGAGTTGGGTAAACCGCCGAGGAAGCCTTCCTCCTTACACGTAAAAGGTGATCTAGAGATTCGGTTAAATGCCTTACTCATGGCATCATTCCACAGGCCTTTCGAGGATGAATCTTTGTTCCTGCACTCACGATGGTAATCCCCATCATACGAGAAAGATTCGCTAAGAGGTGTCCATGATTTACGCCTATAATCACCATCCTTTTCACCATCAGAAGAAGGGTCAGATATGGAGGGACTTCGCTGTTGGGATTAGTGCCCTTAAATCCTATTGTATGATGCTATGTATGATATTATGTGTGACTTAATATTGTGATTAATAAAGTTGTTTTATTATTATCTAAAATAATGGTAACATGAATATTCGGACATTACCATATAGTTTATGAGATGCATAGTATGTAATTTATGTGAAAAGTCATAGAAGATATAAATCACAAGTTTTTTATAAACTCAGAATTTTAGTTCGTAGTCAATGATGAAATTGGGCATTTCATCTGCAAAGACTATAATATATCAACTAAGATGATTTGTCTTGATCATGGAAGTGGAGACTTCTAGTTGATGTGTTGATATGTTTTAAGAGTTAAGACATTGAACTGAACCGCTGTGAGATTTATTATTCTCCTAACGACTGTCAATTGAATAATAAATCTCATGACTTCTATTTGCATGAACTCTTAATCTTGAGAGAATAATGGACCTGATCATGAAGTATAGGTTGTTTTAATATATCAGGAGTGAGATCTAAAGTAACGGTCAAAATCTCAGTATGTTGGGCAGCCACATTTAGTGTTGATAGAACATATATTCTCAAGATGAAATTCATAGTCTCTTAACGAAGATACAAAATATTCCCTTGAGATAAGTTTAATGGATTTGTTATTCAAAATAAATATTTATGAAATTGAATTTCATAAATATATAATGAATAACTTAAAGGATTAAATCGGATACTCAAGAATTAAGATGTAGTAAACTACAAAATGGCAGTATACTTTAATGACTTTGTATTACTATGAATATTTTATGAAGGAGTTGCATGTACAATAAAGTCTTAGGATATACTAAAAAATAAGGCCTAGAGTGCAATTATATTTATATAGTGATATTAAATATAATTAATAGTAACTTTGAACTTGTCAAGAGTTGACATGTGTCTTATTTGTTCCCTTTTGGTCTCACTCCAAGCCACATACTAAAGCCCAATTGGAAAAGCCCAAAAGCTAGCCTAATTAGATAATCAGTTGTTAAGGGAGAAACATACAAAATTTTTTGTAAGAGATATTGTCATGAAATGGGATATATGTGAATGTTGGACACTCTCTCATTCGTTCTAGAACAAACATATATAACTGATTGAGAGACCACACATCTTGGGCACAAGTGGAATTGGAATGAAGATTAAAAGTATTCCCGAGTACTTATTATCTTCAGTTTTGAAATTCATTGCACCAAGGTACACTCTCTTGATTCTATATTCTGAAACTTACATAGTGCATGTTATCAATTGCAAATGAAGTAGATCCGTTAATTTTCCACTGCGTATGTTTTGTATGCGATACAAGCATGTTATTTTCCATCATTCGCCTTCTCCGCTTGTGGTGCAATCTCCTCTTTAAGTGATCAATCTCCAGCTGCATGGCCTTGGCCTTCCTCTCGTGAGAGACATGGCTACCACCCCGAGAATGACTCTCACTAGTATAGGTAGTATGCACACTTCCCTTCCAGTCGCTTCTGCGCTTAAGATTACGAAAGTGGTCTTCACGTTAAGACCCCGTAGATTCTAGCTAGTTTAGACCTGAACCTACCATGATTAATAGATAGACTCACTATCACACTAGTGATTTCTCACAGACAGCGCCAATTGTAGGGACACAATTCGGATTCTTAGCCCACCAAATGGATAGATTTAAGCCCAAAAAGCCCAAAACAATGAATTTGTAAAGAGTAAGTTAGAAAAACTAGGTTTTAATGTGTTGAAATCAAGTATAATAGATCCAAGCAAACAAAAGAATAAAGACAGAATAGATTTATTCTAAGATCACGTCCTTGGCTCAATCCGAGGAGAATTGTTTCAGTATATTGATTCACGAGTTGGTTACAAACTTAGTTCTAGATGGCTATAGTGTTTCTTTCTTTTCCCCTCCGATCCCTTGCTCTCTAGGTCTCTCTTTTCTTTTATACTCTATCCCTCATTCTCTTTGCCTTCCACGTACAAACTAGGTGGTGGGTGCTGATACTTGTCCCATCCCTCTTTTCCAAAAATCTTTGTGTAGCAACTGTAAGGCTGAAAATCACTGTTTAGACATCACCTCCTCATTAATGTAGTCAGAGGGTTAGCTATAAAGCATTCAATGCAGTGGTGGCAACTTTCTCTTTTGATATTTCGAGACTTTCTCTTGCTACACGTTTTTGCAACACTTATCCGTTCCAACAGAACCCTCTGGAGTGTTCTTTTGAGTGGTAGACCACCAAAATGGACCTCAGCTTTGGTTGTTCGAGGTGATGTCCATCCTCGGCGCTAGTTACTTAATTGCTATGTTCGAAACTGACTTCTTTCTCAACCATCACAAACTCCCTTAACAGAGTTTACCCATCCTCAGGCAAATTTTAGTCCTCTGTTATTGTACATAGATATGGAATTCCTTGCCCAATGTTCCTACAATTATTGTAAGTGTAATTTCCACATATATATAGGGCTAGATCAAGTTACACCAAATATAAATTTAAATTAATGTTACACCACCTAATAAGTTTTTATTAATTTAATACTTTGAAAGTTATATCACTAGATATATGTTTTCAACGTTTGTGTCAATAAGATTTTTTTACTATTTGATCCATAAACTCATCTTTTGTGAATAATTTTAAAATACAAAGACTTGTTACATGAGAGAGAGAGAGAGAGAGAGAGAGAGAGAGAGAGACTTGTAAAGAAATGTTACACTACTTAATTTTTTTTATTGGATGTGAATTTTGACAAATCTACTATTGGATTTTTTTTCCTTATACTCTTCATGCTTGCAAAATTTCAAAATGATTAAAAATCAATAATTATTTCATTGATCAATTGTCCTTTTTTTTTTTAAGAAGTTGTATTTCCTTTAAATCTTGTAAACCATTGGGAAAAAAAATTACTCACTTTCTCATAGATCAAAGTACACATATCTTAAGCTATATGTGCTTTCTAAAGTTCTCTTGAAAAAAAAAAAGGCAACTTTAAGTTCCATATCCCATATCACTATGGAAAATGCTAACAAATGCTCTTAGGACATTGTTTAATAATCCATTTAAAGAAAGTTTTTATGGAAAAAGAAAGAAAAGCAATTAATGTTTTGACAGTTTTTTTCATTTCTCATAAAAGTGATGTTAAAATTTTCCTAAAATAAATCCTTAACCAATACCCTAAGGGCTCTTCATATGAACATGTAAGTTCTAGAGAAGGTAAGACAAGTTATACTCTACACAATACATTCTCTTAAGCAATATAAAAAAATTATAAAATTTAATTATAAAATTAGTTGTAGCCTTATGTTACAACTTACAACCTTACTCAATAAAATATATATTACCACATATTTTGAAAATCTAAACGTTGAATTGCATATTCTTTATACTCTTAATACACATGTCAAATTTTTTGTCAATTGGATATTATTTATTATATGATCTATAAACTTATATTTTATGCATAATTTTAAACTACAAAAACTTACAATTTAAACAATTTATTAATGATCTAGTTTTTGATTTTTAATTTTCTAGAAATTTTGCAAGTATGGAGGATATAAGAAGAATATGTAATCTAATGGTAGTTTTGTCAAAATTCACCTCCAATAAAAATCATATTATATATAATAAAAGTTGGGCTTAGACGCCGTGGTTGCACCACGTGGCTTCACAAAATTGCAGAAATTTTTTCAAAAATTTTCTTAAATTTTTAGATTTTAAGCAAAATATATATAAGAGTTGTAGTTCACACGTTAGATATTAGAGTCCCTCACATGCACAAAGACCGACCTACAATTTGTGGTTAAGGTCAATTGTAATGTAAAACCCCAGTGAACTTTATATACTTCACACGTTAGATATATAAGTTTATATAAAATAATATATATGAGTTGTAGTTCACACGTTATATATATATATATATATATAAAAGTTTAACCAATTGTGATCGGAGTGGGTTTCTATACGGTTAAAATTATATACTCATCATGTGTTTTTTCCTTAATCAACTGTAAACCGTATATATCCCAAGAAAGAGAAAAAAAAAAAAAAAAAACAAAAACAAAAACGTTATTGGTGAAGATAAGAAGTTGACCGGTAGAAAAAAACTCAGAAGATATAATAAAAGTATATACCAATTGTGACCGGAGTGGGTTTCTATTTATTTATACCAATTAGCTTTAGACTTTTTGTTCATATAAAATTCTTCAACGTGGAGTGTATATATATATATATATATATATATATACAATATCTACTATTATTTAGTAAAATTGTAAAATATATTTAGTAAAATATATATAGTAAAATTGTAACTTAAAACTACAACTAATTTTGTAACTAGACTTTGTTCATAAAAAAAGAATCTATTATTTTTATTAAAAAAAACACATGCACATGAAAAAGAAAACTGTGTTTTGACCTGATTATAATATATATATATATATATATATATATATTATGAGTAATATATCTCAAGGCAAAAAAAAAAAAAAACCTTTTAGTGTATATCTCAGGAAAAAACCTTTTAGTATGATAATCAAGAAAAAACCTTTTAGTGTTATCAAAAAAGAAAAAACCTTTTAGTATATATCTCATCAGAAAAAAAACAAAACAAAAAAGCAAAAAAAAAAAAAAAAACAAACCTCTAAGAAAAACACAGAACATAAAGCAGCATAGCGGAAGAGAAGAGTCAAGAGACAGGATGGCGGAGATGAGTTTGACCGCTCCAGTGTTCCTCTTGTTGCTCCTTTCCACACTAGGTTAGTACATAGATGAAAGGAAAGACAACATTTTTGAATGAATGATTACCTTAATTCTTGTTGTATGTAATTAGCTTTTGTTTTTCCATGTGAGTCTTATGGTATGGGATTAGATCTGAACATTCACGTTATACATATGGGTTTTTGATCTTATATAGTTTCGAGAATGTCATTTCCATTAATGGGTTCATTTTTTTTTTCTTCTTTTCTTGTTCAGTTTCTGCGAAGAAAGGCGATGTCACTGAGTTGCAAATTGGGGTCAAGGTAAATTTTCTCATTTCGTTTTTGTTTTTTTTTTTTCGGTTTTTTGTTTTTGTTTTTGTTTTTTTTTTTTTTTTTTTTTTTTTTGTTTTTTTTTTGAATCTGACTCTTTATGTGAATTGAGTTTGTAACTGGAAATGACCTATATCAGACTTGCTTGAATCGGAATGTTGGGTTAGTGGTGAATTTGAAAAATTAACAAAATGAAAATATGTGCGTGTGTTGTCTACTAAAGTTCCTCTGTGTTGATTTGTGATGGCATATGTGAAGGTATCTCATTTATCCGATATAGACATCCTCCCTCTCAGGCCGTATAAGTCCACACGCTATGAGAAGGAGGATGCGTATATTGGATACATAAAAGATAATTATTGATATATGTGAGAGAAGAATTTGCTTGACGGTAAATTTTTGATGGATAATGGAGTTGAATTGGTAATGGTGTTTGTGAATATTGTTGGACGGGTTCTTCTATGATACCTCTAATATATATATATATATATATATATATATTGATATGATACCCACCTAATTTTGAACATCCATTGAGACAACCTGTTTGTCTTCGTAAATATACATGAATGGTCCAATCATTGGGGCTATCATACCCTCAGAAAATCATAGAGGTACCATAGAATTATCTTTGTTTGGACAATTATTTTTTTATCAGTATGCAATGGCAAGTGCCTTCTACTAAAATCGACATGTCATGAGTTTGGGTTCAAGAATCAGCCTCTTAAAAAAAAGTGTGTGTGTGTGTGTGGAGGGGGGGGAGGGTTAGGTAAGGCTACCTACTGGTAAGTGGTTACCTGTTCTAGATCCTGCAAAAGTGAGAGATTTCTACACTGGGCATGACCTTTATTTTTTGTAAGTCACATACAAAGCTGGTCAATCTTGAACCCATGATCCCACTCTCCATCCTGTTGTTATGGAAGTAGGATGTGCTAGGATTTTGACGGTTTTGATCATTTCTTTGGAAATTAAGGAGAGAATAAGGACCCTTGTGAAAATTGGTTGATAATTATGGAACTCTAATAGTTTGTTTGGTACTCCCTGTATACTTATTTCATATTATTCGCCCAAAGTTTCAATCTTCTTCTATTTGTATTATTCCCCTATGAATGCCTGATATATGCCTAATTTTGTTTTGCACCAAATCTAATATGGTCAGATGTCATCAATGAATTCTAGCTCAACTTGCAGCTACTCTTCTTATAAGTTCTAGACGGAGCTTCAGGTCATGGGTTTAAGACTCATTGGGTGTCTATGTAACTTACCAATAATAAAAAAAGGTTGGATGTCATTTGAAAAGTGAAGATTCTCTGTCATGATCAATGCCATTCAAGATTCATAGATTCCCGATGAGTTTTAAACCCGTGTCTTGAAGCCCCACCTAGAACTTACCAATAATAAAAAAGGTTGGATGTCATTAAAAAACTGAAGATTCTCTGTCATGATCAATGCCATTTAAGACTCATATAAGAATTCATTGCTTTAACCTGTTTAGCATATAAGTTACATTTACTAGGAGTTCTTGGACCTTGATTCATCTTGAGACTAAATGATTAGACAGTTAACTCAATTTTGACGTACTTATAAAAAATTAAAAAAAAAAAAAAAAACTCAATTTTGACATGGATTTGGGAATGACCACTGGATACACCAAAAACGTGGCAAATCTCAGGAAGTCTTTTGTGTTCAACTGCTAGACCCACTCCTACACTTGACACTACAATTTAAGTCTATGCACCAAGGCTTATATATACATATTTCTAGTAAAATCTATTTATTCTTTTGGAATTTCTTAGAAAAGGATAATTTTGTACTTTCTCTATCATACTTTTTAAATATAATTATGAAAGAGAATTTGTGTGGCTTGAGCTTGACATCTGCTGATCATGGATATCTTGTGAGTAGAGTACATGGTTGGAACTGCTTTACATATTTTGAATTTCATCTAGCACCATGCAATGGTACTGTCTATAGCACATCCATTTAAATATGTAGGAATGCCTGTTCAAAGTCCAAGAAACATCTGGTTAATAGTGGAAAAATTGTGGAAAATGAAACTAAAAGGTTTTGTGTGTCCTCTTATGAAGAACATGTACAACTTCTTTCTTTCTCCTCTATAACAGAAAGGACTGTAGGTGGTTAATTAAGTCATGCTAAGATGCTTATGGTTCTATTTTTTTTGATAGTTAAGAAAAATTTATATTCAAAAACACTACCTTATGTAGAAAAAAACATAAGGTAGAGAAAGAAATACAAAGAGAAAGGAAAAGAAACAAAGAAAGAAAAAGAAGGGAAGAGAAGCTAAGAACACAAGAGAGAGCTAAGGAACATAGGGAGGGAATCACTAGAGGTGAGTCCCCAAGCCCTAGACTAGTCAAACAAAGTGCCGCTGAAAGAGGCCAAAAGCTGGTCATCCGAACTATCCAAGTCCTCAAACATCCTCCTATTGCGCTCTCTCCAAAGACACCACATCACGCATAAAGGAACTAAATTTCAAATGCTAGACAAATGCTTTCCAGGCCAATTCCACCAACCGAATAGAGTATCCGAAACCGATCTAGGCAAGACCCAAGAATACCCAAAGGATCTAAGCACCAAACACCACACCCGATAAGCCTTACCACAATGCAGAAACAAATGATCCATCGTTTCTCCATTACTGCGACACATGATACACCAGTCAACAAAATCCCATCTACCCCCCAAATTATCACCTGTAAGGATCTTATCCCAAACAGCAGTCCACACAAAGAAGGAAACACGCCAAGGAGCCTTAACCTTCCAAACGGCTTTCCAAGGAAAAGTAATTTGCAAGGGGGTTCTTAATTTATTGTAGAACGATCGAATATCAAAGTTCCCTCTCTTAGTCAACTTCCATCGCATACGATCACCGTTCACGGTGGAAGGAAGATTAGAGCCTAAGGTACGAAGAAAATCCTCCACCCCATTCAATTCCCAATCATTAGGCCTCCGAGTAAAATGAACATCCCAACTTCTCTGCTCCTCAGTCCCCAACCGTTCGAGAGAAGAGGCCACCGATGCCCCTTTATTGGAGGCAATCCCATACACACTCGGGAAAGACAAGTGAAGTGGAGAATCCCCACACCAATGATCTGTCCAAAGCTTCACTCTATCCCCCACCCCTACCTCAAAGCGAATATTCTTGCTAAAATCCTCCCATCCCATGCGAATACTTCTCCACAAGCCGCACCCGTGAACCCCTCTACCTAACTTGGAATTCCAACCCCCCCATTCTTCCCCAATCTTAAGAGCTACAACTCTTCTCCAAAGTCTTGTCTCCTCATTTCCAAACCTCCATAACCACTTCCCAAGTAAGGCTTTATTGAAAGTAGTAACTTTCCTTACTCCTAACCCACCATTTTGCAAAGGTGCACACACCTTGTCCCAACCCACCAAGTGAAGCTTGGAATCCCCCCACAAGAAATCCCTTTGCAGCCTCTCAATTTTATTAGCCACATACGTAGGGATGGTGAAAAGAGACAAATAATAAGTGGGGAGATTTGATAATGTGCTTTTAAGCAATGTTAGTCTACCATAATGTTAGTTATGGTTCTATTATATGAACTTGATACTTTTTTATTCCTCCATGCTACCAAAAGTGAAATTACTATCTTCTTCCAACTTCAACATCTGAACTAAGTTTGACATAACATTTAAAAAGTGAAAGTACAGTGTATTGGATGAAACAAAATGAAAACACCTCAGAAATTGATAGTAAGAAGAAATAGTGATCAACTTAAACTTGAATTGGTTTTACCATTATAGAATTACATGTGTAAAAGTGGTGTAGGTATAGGAGTAATTGATAGTTGGTGACCATGCTAAACCAAACCCACTGGTACAATGGTTAAGTTGATGGTGTTTGGTGAGGGAGCTTGCCTGGTCACGTGAATGGGGAGGTTTGGCATTTGCAGGCTATATAGGGATAATTTGGAAAATATAATGAAAAAGGATATATAAAAACTAGATATGCTTTTATATGTATGTGCATGTCTATTGCTCACTTAATGTAAGTTTGTGGGGTTTCTTTTTTGGGGGGTGTGGGGGGAGTTTTATATATATAAAACTGAAACTGGGGTTCGACTGATACCACAGTGGTGCCTGCACCTTTTGGTGCTGGGGCACTAAGGTTTGAACCCCACCACCCCCCACATTCATATATATATATATATATATATATATATATATATAACTGAACCATAAATTTTGGGACTAAGGCTTGGTTATTGTTGTAAATATATCATTTGGATGTTCTGGATATGGATATGCAATTAGTTGCAATTAGACGATCTCTTTGATATTATACAGGATCACAGATCATTAATTACTATTTTCAATTTTGGCTCATGCATATGGGTAGGTGCTCATGCATATGTACATAAACAAAAGACAAAAGTCCACTATATCTTTTGCCAGTCTTCCTAATATGATTTTTTCCTGCTCACTAATTCTTTGCGTCATTTATTTTTGCAGTATAAGCCAGATTCTTGCGAATTTAAGTCTCACAAAGGCGATAGACTTAAAGTGCACTATCGAGTAAGTTGCATTGCAGGTTTAGTTGCATGATTGATTACATGATAATTGTTTCAATAGAAATGATATTTTTTTGTTTATCAATATATCATTACATGAAAATCACAACATTTCTTAGCTTGGTCTATGTTATTTTTATCAAGGTTCAGAAATTCTAATTGCCACATTTGTTGAAAATGCTTCTGTTCTGGAAAACTTAATTATTATTAAGGAATTAGCAACTTGCTTGCTCACTGGACAGAAGTCATTTGATGAACAGATCTGGTTAAGAATTCACCTCAGTTATGTATTTAAAGAAGCATAAGCCTCTGTAACAGTTTGAATAAATGTAAAACCTCATCAAATTTTATAGCTATTGTCATAAAGAAACAACTCTATTTCCTCATAGACAAGGAAATATGTCAGAACCAGGTGAGACAAGTGCATTAGGGGTGTGCACAATTCAGTTTGATTGGTGTTGAGAGGTACCTTTACACCAAACCATTTTTTTCAATTTGAAGCATTCTCAAACCAACACCGACTAGAACTGAGTTTCTTCTTTCTAAGTTTCTCTCCTTTCCCCCTCAATTTTCATGGCAAATAAATAAAGCAAAGATAACCTAAAATAATTAGAAATTTGAAGATTGAAAGACATACCTAAACACAAACCGTGGTAGGTTGTCGTCCAATGGGATGAACAAGTTGAGGGAGGGGTTGCATTTGGTTGGAGTGAGTGGAATGGAAGGGTAGTAAATCTCTGCCTGAATTGAGCCAAAAGTAGTGAGAGGCTTGGGTTGATGAGCATGACAGCCATTGCCACTAACTTTACCATGCCATTAAATGAATTGCTTATTTACGTTGACTATTATAGTAGTTTAGATTAAGTTTTTGAACAATCAATTTCATAATTGAATATTGTATTAGATAATATTGGTTAATTGCTTATTAGTAAGTACAAAATTTATGTTAGATTGCCTCTTAATTAATTAATTTTTAAAAAATATTATGAATTTTATTTATTTATTTATATAGAAGTATTGCTGTTGTTTAAATTATTATTCTTGAATTAATTATGTTTAAGTTTCTCAAGAGAAAACCAGGGTCAAAGCAAGTACCACTTAGAAAAAAATGTTAATCAACGCATTTAAGCTTTTTGTATTATATTTAAAGTTTGCACTGCAAAATCCTAATTACTAGAGATGATTGATCTCTCATTTATTGTTGACCTCCCTGATTTTCTTTAGGTTTTCAGTAACATAGTCATAGTAATTCAGTACGAGTGATAATTTCTTCCCTTTCCTTGACATTGCTTGTATTGGAGGCCTAATTGCCTCATTGTTCATGTTGACTAAATTGTTCCACACACGCGCACACACGGTTATTTAAGTAATTTGGTACTGGTAGCAGTTAAATTTGTTCATGTCATTGATTGAAAATACAGGAAGGGTTGGATTGGTCCAGTGAATGAAAAGAACTATATTGCCTTGGATGTCACCAGAAATATTTATTTAAGTACAACTGTATGTATGCATAGATACATTCACATATATTTACACACAAGATAACTTTTTCTTGTTACAAGGTAAAATATTAGCTGAATTCATTTTAAATTGCTATATGGTTCAGTTTTAACTTGTAACTCTATAATTGCATTATAGTTTCTACTTTTATTTTGCAGGGAACACTTACAGATGGAACTGTTTTTGACTCTAGTTTTGAAAGGGACTCTCCAATTGAGTTTGAGGTTGGGAGTGGTCAAGTTATAAAAGGTATGTGGTGCGTTAACAACCACGTACAGTTTAAGTAGTGGTTCTCCTTCAGTCATTGCAATTACCTAGGTCTAGCATTTAAATTGCTCATGCATGCATGTGCATGAATATGAGTGTGATGAATGAAACATCAATAAAAATGATCTAGAGTGCAAAAATGGGCAACAAAACAGGGATTTGAATCCTGACCCTATTCAGAGGGGAGAGAGAGCTGTATTACAAGGGTTGGTTAATGCTCATTATCATGGAATCTAATATTTGTGAAATCTATAAGTTCCAATGAAGACAAATGATTTGCAAGCCCCTTGAAATCTGTTAAACGATATTTAATGCAGTATAAAGACCTTAATATGAGAGAGAGAGAGAGAGAGAGAGAGAGAGAGAGAGAGAGAGAGAGAGAGAGAATCCAAAGGTTTTCATTTTGTAATAATTAGCTTTTGTGGCAATTGCCAAGAGCCATGTATCTCAATTGACGCCACAGGGTATTTCCAATAGAGACATTTAGAGTTTAAATCCCCACTCCCCCATTGTAACTATTAACGAAAAAAAAAACTTGGTGGCAATTGCTTTATATAAGTTCAGCAGACTTTGAGCTGTATGCCACTTGGATATTACTTAATGGCATTTCAATGTACACATGGCTCAGCTTAAGGTTCATTTTCTTTTCAATTATACTGGTTCAAAACTATAAGCAGTCTAATGTTTATAATGAGGCTCATCCTTGTATCTACACTTGGCTCATCATGGTGAATGTCGGACTGCTGCTAGATATTTTGCATGGAGGTTTCTAATGGCTGAAAAACTTCTTCTTTCAGGGTGGGATCAAGGGTTGTTGGGAATGTGTGTAGGTGAAAAGAGGAAGTTGAAAATACCTTCAAAGCTTGGTTATGGGGACCAGGGTTCTCCACCAACCATCCCAGGTAACATTTTCTCTCATTTCGTATTATAATCTAAACATATTGCTACTCAATATAATTAAAATTAATGTTTAACAGTGTCAAGATTGAGTGCTGATATAGTACTGTTTAATCCACCGCACTATCGTTCTATGAAGTTTCTGGGATGTCTCATGGGAATAGCTAGGGTTGTCTATGATATATTTAAAAAATTACTAATAAATAAAATAAGATGCCATGGAAAATCAATTGAGCAACAATTATATATATACTTGCACGCACATATATGAAATAATTTTTCTTTCCAATTTTCAAACTTGAGTTGACAAATTTCTGCCATATATTTGACAGGCATTAAATTTTTATAACTAATTTTACCGTTTTTTAAATGTAGGATTGTACTTCTAATTAAGAAAAATCCTAATGGTTAAACATTTAACGATAACCTCTGTGCTTATAGAAAGGCAATACAAGAAAGAAAACACTTAGCACATGATAATAAAAATTATCATTATTATTTTTTTGTTTCATTAACGTATGCATGTGGGAAGGTTTAATTCATGTTTTCTAGAGAAAGAACATAAATTTAGTAGCTATCAAAAAGAAAAATACTATCTTTTCTTGGAAAGACACTTGTAGAAAACTTTAGTTCTTTACTCTTTTCATCTACCTCTGATCCTTCATAAGAATTTCTTGGAGAAAGACAAGGAATATGCTTCAGCAAGAGTTTGCTTTCCTTCCACAGCAGCTCTTCTCTCTCTTTATTTTCTCTTTTCCTCTAATTTTTCTTCTTCTCAATTTTGGCAGTACTTTTTCTTTAGGAAGCTAAGAGAGTATTTGGATTTGACTTAGCCTCCAAAGCTCTACTCACAGTACATTTTTATATTAGTGTAATCAAGTAAGACAATAAAAAGTTGAATTTGTATAGTTGATATCTGTCTTGTTTGTCTCTTATGTGAAACTATACGTGTTATACATCATTGTTCAATATGAGTTGATATGTATTTGTTTGAAAATTACAGGTGGTGCAACACTAATATTTGAAACAGAGCTAGTTGCAGTGAATGGAAAACCATCAAGCGATGAGAAAACAAATGATGATGAGCTGTAGGCAGAAGAATTGTTTATTAGCAGTTTGTGTCCCTGATATATTAATTTTGTGCCACTGCAATGTCTTTGCTATCGGACTTTGATTTTGAATGTTAAATGACTAGATGTTCTATTTATCCTGAAATGGAAGCATTTCTATGCAAGCTATATGATTATTCTTATTTCTTAGTTTGGATTCTTAGTATAAATAACAAGTATTCATGCTTCAACTGTGATCAGTGTCTGCTTAAACTAGTCTCCATATATAAGAACGTTTTGAGATTTATCTGGAAGTAGTCTTCCCACTATGGTGGGAGTTTTTGGGTTATCAACATGGAGGAGGAGGGATTTAGAGATGAGTGCTAATGCCTAGTTGTCTGGCCAAAATGGCCAAATACCACCCGTTTGCAAAATATTCTGTAATATACCATTGTTTGTGAAATATTTAGCAATCTATCACTTTTTTGAAACTCGAGTTTACTGTGTAACTCAAGTTCCATAAAGTCGAGTTCTTTGAAAAAATAGTCTTTAAATTTGCAGAAAATTTTTTGATGGAACTCGAGTTCATGGATTTCTAATACCATTAAAATTTTCAATATTTTTTTATGGAACTCGAATTTCTCGAACTCAAATACCCAAAAAGTAGTAGATTCTTACATATTTTTGAACAGTGATAGATTCGTATATATTTAAGTAAACAGTGCTATTGTGTCATTTTGGCCGTAGTTGTCTACCATCGGCTTCTATTGTGAAACTTAGGTATATTTCTTTAGTTGTTGAACCTTAGGTCATTCGATTAAATTCAATCATTTGTGCTATATTGGATTTAATTGGCAAAATTAAAGTACAATGCATAAGGAATTGTGCCTAAATTTTGCTCCAAACAGATTTTTGAATTTTAGGTAAGATAATATATCAAGTGCCAATGGGCTGATGTTCCGGAGGGACGTGTCCAAGTTGGATCTTCCAAACAGCTATTTAGCACAAACATTATTTATCGAGTATATGCTTCTAGCTCCAGAAGATTTTGTTAGAGGTATGGTAAACTTGTTACAGAGGTAAATTGTAAAATCGTCAAAGTAAAATGTCCTGTTGCATTGTTGCAGCCTTGTTTTAATGAGGTAAAAACTTGTAATTTCGTGCTATCTTTTTTAATATTTTTTTTTCAAAGAATAATTCCAACTTAATATTTTTTGTTTACCATAATACATCTAACAGTAACAGCTTGTCTTACGGACCTCTATTATATCAACCAACAAGCTATTACTACTATAACGAATCCCCACGAATGCAATTTTATATCTTTGAAAATTTTACATAATGAACATATTGTCAATTTTTATTTTTTTGGCAATGGTTAGAAATTAAGAGTGTACCAATTAATGTCTTCCATTATATTTTGGATCTAATTTGGAATTTGAGGTTATTCAAAGAATCAAAGATATAAAATGATGGCATAATAGGGTAAGTATTTCCAAGAGATCAAAGAGGTACTTGGACGACTAGGCTCTTTAATCAATAACCAATTGGAAAGATGAAAAAGCTTTCATTCAATAATGTATAACCCATACTAACAAATACTATACATCCAAATGTATCAAATTAGAATTGTAAAAATGAACATCATATTTACTTAATCAACTAAGTACAAAAGAATTCAGAAATCAAATCTATATATAAAAACCGCCATTGCGCAAACAGTGATTGTGTACAATGCATTTGGTTTGTTCAACATGCACTGTTCATTCGTTTTATTTTATTTTATTTTTTTCCTGCGGCGGTTTTGTTTGTGGTTTTTGCTTTTTTGTCTTTTCTTTTAAATACTTATTATTTATATGTACATATTCAGTTACACCGACTTAACAAATTCTTACAATATTTCACAATTATTTGACAATCAGTACCGTTCATTGGCCTCTTTTTCTTTTCTTTTTTCTTTTTTTCCACAATATGCCGGTTTTGCTTCTGCTCTTTTTGTCTTTTCTTTTAAATATTTATATGTGCATACACAGTTACACTGATACAACACATTCTTACAATATTTTACAATTATTGAGATACCAATTTTTTAAAAGTCAAAATAAAATAAGAGACTAAGAATTACTATCATCTAAAACTCAAAATACGTAAAAAAAAGTTTTGGGATATTAAAATTTAGTGGGAGTATTTTAGACATTACACAATAAATATTTTAAGAATCATAAGTTTTTATTAAGGTTTAACGGAGAGAATAACAATATGACATATTTGCTATTTTTCAAAATATTAAGGGAAAAATTGCTTGATTTTAAAATTTAAGGAGTAATGCTATATCCACAAAATTTTCACAATAATTTCACAACAAATTTTATGTGGCAAGATATTTTTAATGAATAAAAAAGTGATATTAGTAGTAAACTTAGTTTAAAATTAATAACAACTTGTTATTTAGAATTTGTTCTAAAAATGCTATGGATGTAGCATTTCTTTCAAATAAAAAAAAAATCTATTTAGATCCTAAAAATGAAGGTATTGTGAAAATGTTGTAATATTTTTTTGTGTTCTTAGACTTATTTTTTAATATAGTCAAATTGGGTGAGCCAAAATTCATAGTTTCATATACAACTTTCTTGTGTTGTCTTTTTGTTTTTTTTTTTTTAATGCATAATTTTTTTAATGCATAATTTTAAAACCAGTAATTTTTTTTAATGCATAATTTTTCACTTAAGAGTTGCTGTGAAAATACTGTGGACGTAAAAAATAAAATAATAATATCAAACTGAGACCTACCACAACTAGAAATAAAAAATATTGTAAAAATGTTGTGACATTTTGTTGTGTTCCTAGGATTCTCTTTTGTGTGACATTTTATTGTGTTCCTAGGCAGCTAGGCTTCTTTTTTTGTTTAATCAAATTTGGTAAGCCAAAATTCATTTTTTTGGGCACAATTTTCTTCAATTGGCTTTTTATTTTTTTAAATGCACGGTCAAAAGTGGTTAGCCTAATTTAAAACCAATAACAATTTACCACCTAGGATTTATTATGAAGATGTTGTGGATATAGCATTACTCTAAAATAAAATATTAAAATATTATACCAAAACCCACCATAGCTAGAAATAAAGGTATTGTAAAAATATCGTGACATTTTGTTGAGTTCCTAGACTTTGTTTTTGGCTTAGTCAATTTGTTGAAATAAAATTCATTGTTTTATGCATAACTTTTTTAGGTTGATTTTTTTAACACATTGTTTCAAGTTTTTTTTTTTTTTAAACACATTGTTTTACACACACACACACACACACACAAATTGATGAAGTAGCACTTTCTCCTTTATGTTTGGAGTAGTTTCATTCCTCCCTAAACTAAAGTTGAATAATTTCCTCCTTTATATTTTGTAAATGAGCGTATACTCCTATTGTTACTCAGTTAAACCCTAACGAAATCTTATAATTCCTAAAATATTCCATTATGCAATGTCTAAAATACTCCTACTAAATTTTAATGCCCCACAAAATTTATTCTTGTATTTTGAATATTATGTAGTAGACTGGTAGTCATGCTTGGAAAGTTAGAATGATAATATATGGTGTTCTATTTGTTACCTAGAGAACACTAATTTAATATGTTTAAATCTTCTAGACTTATAATTTTATCTAATAGAAACTTTGATGAAAGATGTCTTTTGTTATTTTGTTCTTGTTTTAAATTCTTTTCCTACATAAAAGGGTGTTCATTAAAAATAAGTAAGCTAAATATCGTAGTTAAACTCGTAAAATAAAATGATAAAGAATGAAGTATGAATAAAAAAAAAATCTTCATTGTAGATGGTTGCAAGTATTTAATTTGATGAAGATCTTCAAAAAAATTATAGCATATATCATCACTTATTACAAAAATTTAAATATTGTGGAAAGATGATGACATTCATTGTCATTCTTTGTAGCATTTTTTGGTGAGTAGATATTACACTTAGTAAATAGGTTCTAAGAAATTGTCATAATAATAGATATTCAAATAGCTATTTTAAATTTAAGTACATGATTTTATACTTCTTTAACAAAAAAAAAAAATTCTATATTAATTTTCTCACTAAAGGGGGCACATACCTTGCACGTGCGACCTACACTAGTTTAATATAAAAGGTAAATATACAAAAAGAATCTTGGGTGGTATGACATCACCATACATATCATCAATGACGATAATGGAACTTGGACTTCTTGGTGAGATTAATTTCAGGCTCAGGCTCAGGCTTAGGCTTAGGATGTCTCCCAAATCTATTAATTGAATCTTTCTTTCAGGCTTAGGATGTCTCCTAAATCTACTAATTGAATCTTTCTTTTGGCATTCTGAAATTGTTGGTACCCCAATTGTAGCTTTCTCTTTGAGGATTCAAGTTTCAACTCCAGTAAATTCCCCATCTCTTTCTCCTCCTTTTGGACAATTTTCTTTTCAGAACATGTGTTGATTGCTAGTTGTTGAACTTGATGCCTCATGTTATTATAAATAAAATTATATTATTTAAAGTACAAAGTTTAGCTACAACCTTACTCAACATTTTTTTATTTGAGGTGAATTTTGACAAATCTACAATTAGATTACATTTTTTTCTTATATCCTCCATGCTTGCAAATTTTCTAAAAAATTAAAGATTAATAGCTATATCATTAATAAATTATTTAAATTGTAAGTTTTTGGATTTTAAAATTATGCATAAAGTATAATTTTATAGATTATATAGTAAATAATATCTGATTGATACAAAATTTGACACATGTATTAAAAGTGCAAAGGACATACAATTCAGTAGTTAGATTTTCAAAATATTTAGTAATGTTAATTTTATTAAAGGAAGTTGTAGCCTTATGCTACAACTAAATTTGCCGCTAAACTTTGTCCTTATTTAAATTCTCAATAGTTATGTTTAAAGGTGACGAGGAAACATGTTACATGATATTAAATCATAGAAGCATTATTATGATGAGATATTTATGGTATTAAGAAGTTTTCAAGATTGAAGCTTTGTCATAACATGTTTTAATGTTCTTGTAAGGGAAAAAAAAAAACGTTTTCTTTATGAACTGAAATATAATTTGTAAGGATAGTTTATGAAAGTAATTTTCAAGAATTGTATAAAGCTTTGTTATAAAGCTCATAAAAAATTCTTTGTGCACGATCAAAGAAATTTATATTAAGCATATCCATGTACTAAGAAGCCTTTGGTTTATTTTAAGTTTATTTAGTTTCGCTTTTCATTTGAGTAGTTTTCCGCTTAACTTAATATGTTTGTATTTACGAATTAATAGCTGAGACCAAAAATTTTTGATTAAATCCTGGATTTTAGTATGTGAACTTCTAGTATTTTCAAAATTGTTAATTTTGATATGATTTGAGAAAAATGTTAGTTACTTTGTCTATCTAGTTGCAAGTAGAAAATTTTTTAGTTTACAGGTTTAGTTTTACTCATGTTAATATCTGGCTTAGTCTTGGTATTATCATGTCGATCATGGTTGCAAATCTGTAATACGGGATCAAATCATGATACATATCTCTCTTATTAATAAAAGTTGATGAAACTAGGACCTAGGTTGCGCATCAGAATAGGCTAGAGTTGGTGTTAGTACTAAGAATGGTTTTATTAGTTTCAGAATAGTACTAGAGATACAAATAATTTTACAAATAATTTTATAAACTGCCGATGTGGTGAGTGATTTTTGGTAAATAAAAAAATAATATTAGTAGTGAGCATAGATGAAAACCAATAACAGGTTGGCCACATTAATAGTTTGTAAAAATATTGTAAAATAATTTGTAGTTGTAGTATTACTAATAACTTTTAATTTACCTTTCTTTTCTTTTTTTCTCACTCTGCTCTTAAAATTCGTAATTTATAGCTCATAAGCTTTAAATTTCTTAGCTCTCATACTCTACCTCAATTATTTTGGAAGCCTATTGCATTTTTTCTTTCAATCGATGAAGACTAATTGATAGCTTTTGTTCTCTCTTTAAACACCTTACGCAAGACAGATTGTTCAATTCATTATTCGACGAAGGTCTTCTGAACCAAAACTACATCTATATCATTAATTTAAAATTATCTAAAGCTCCACAAAAATGTGTGTAGGATAAGCTACGAATAAAATATATAATCTTGTTAAATTGAAACTCGCTTGTTAAATTTATATTTACAATGTATCAATAGTTCAAGGTTATTGACAACCAATATATCAAGATGGTAATAGTTTTTTTTTTTTTTTTTTTTGGCAGCATTTTTAAAACCCAGCAATATAAGTACTCTATCACCGCATTTTTGGAACCTCTGCACCCAAAAAAAAAAAAAAAATTGCAGCAAACTTGAAAAATGCCATAACTGGGTAAAAATATTTCATATAAAATTCTGGTCAAAATTTTTTTATTATTCAAAGGAAGCTGTGTCTAATCTTTAGACCAAACTCTGTGTGTCCATGGATTTCTAGACTGTATCATGGATGGAAGTGGTTACAATATGCAAAATTCTTAAGTTCATGCCGGGGGGCCACAAGGGTGGATACAGTCGCAAAAATAAGTAGGATTAAGGCCACCTACTTTCTCTAAGCACTCTCCAGTGCCTTTATACTCTTCAAAGCACTGCTTTCTACAGTGGTAAAGGACACAGCTTTTGGGATTCAATACTGTGCTAGCAGTACATTGTGCATGGGCTTCGGGCACCATAACTGCAACTACAAAAAATGATAACAAGTTCAACAACTTTCACCCACAAAAACAAAAAATGTTACATTCAAACTAACGAGAAAAAAAAAAAAAACAAAAAAAACAAAGCCACTCACACAACAACATGTGTTTTACATAAGTGAGGAGGTTAGTATTAATATAGCATATATAATATAAAATACAAGCCTTGGGCTATTTATTGACTTCTTATCATTTTATCACGTATACTTTTAAAAGCCCATATTTTCATATTCTAATTAAATTAAGTTTCATATTCTCTAAATATATTTAATTAAATCAACTATATTATTTTATACGGAGTCATTAATTTACATCTGTATTCATATATATATATATATATATATATATATATAAACTAGACTCTTCCTTTTGCATTGCACATGTTAACGATTTGTAAATATACAAAATAAATAAATACTTATATAGTCTTCTTTTGCTAGCTCTTTGTAGATTTTTTCCTTCTCTCATTTTCTTAGGTAAGGTAATGCAGTTACACATATCTTAGCCCAAAGAACAAGGTTTTCTTATCCACTCTTAGTGTAAATAGAGTTTGTTCCTCTAAACATAAACAATATTGTAACTTCTCATATACCAACATATTTATAAACTTCTTGATGTTCTGTTTCTTAAAAAAATTAAAAAATTAAAAACCCTTACCAGTGAAAACAAGGAAAACAAATAGGAATAAATGGAAAAAGGAAAGCTTAGCCATATGATGCAGCGTAGAGGTGTAGAAGCAAAATATGTGACACACAATAACTACAACGGTTCCACAAAAGATAAATTCTACAAGAACTGTCGACTAATAGGCAAAAGAATATGACAAAACCTCTCAATAGAAACAAACTTGATAAAAACTTAATGATCATCATCTCCTCCTAAAGAGTATTTATAAAAGAGATTTTCACCTCTCCCTTCCGAAAAAGTTATAACAAAGTCCTAGTTCTACAAGAAATAGGAAAACCAAAAATCATAATTCATCTAGGATATGGAAAAGAATATATTTTATCTATTTTATCTTATCTAATTTATTATATCTAATCTTTTTTTAGAGAAATTTATTATATCTAATCTTATTAAATGTATTACAGTTGTTCAATAATGCTATGACATTCTTTTTATTGTGTCCTTAGCATTACTCAAACCAATTTAAAAAAAAAAAAAAGCTCAAAAGTCTTTTTTTTAAACAAATAAATTAAAAAAAAAAAGAAATACTCATCCACAACATTTTTCACAACAAATCCTAATTGGCAGGTTGTTATTTGCTGTTACTAGTGGGTAAGAAAGTAATTTCAGTGTTGGATTTAAATTTAAAACCTGTAACAACCTGCCAACTAGGATTTGTTGTGAAAAATGTTGTGGACATAGCAGTTCTCTAAAAAAAATTATCTGCATAATTTTAAAATTTTACATATATAGCAAGAAAATTATATGACATGGTCCTCATAGATTTTGAGTTGTTTATCAAAAAAATTAAATCCAATTTTTATTTTTGAAATTTGTTTCCCATAATTAAATGTAATACAATTAGGAAATAAATTCAAAAGTACAATAATAAAAACACCTAATTTCTTCCCATAAATGTCTAATTATATCTAATCTATAATTAAATTATCACAATTTGGAAAAAAGTTCAAATGTTTTTTCTTTTTTAGTATTGCTAGGGACATAACAAAAAATCACAATAATTTCATAACTTTCCTAAATTACATTGTCAACTTGTACAAGGTCCCAACACAATCTCCAATTTAAAATTTTAAAATGATGTGGCATGCTAATTTTAAAATGATGTGGGCAGGGATATTTCCTTGCCTTTTTACATGGGACACCGCTACTCTAAAAGAAGCCAGCTGGGCTATGATACCCTCTACAACGTTCTGGATGGATGGCTAAGATTCTGTGGAACTTTGGATCATCTTACAGATGCTCAAGGAGTCTCCTTCAAAGACTACTTCTCGAATCCCAATATCTACGGCAAACTGCACTGCTGTTTCCATCGCTTTTGCCTCCGTTTCTAACACACCCATTAAGCCAGCCATTCTTTTCCCTCCGTTTATCTCATATTTAGTTATACAAAAATGCTTCAAAAAAGTACCTTAATTAATGTTACCCTTGAGCCAAGTACATTATGTTTCTTTAAATTATTTACTTAAGGAAGGAAAAAATAACTTGTACTTTTTTTCCCCAAGACCCTAATACAAGATTCTGAAATATGATGGAAAACTTTTTTGGACAATTTTTTGAATAGCAACCACATTCGTATGCACAATTAGTGGAAAATATTTTTTGGACAACATATTTGACACAATTTTTTGATTTGGATATCTAAAAATTTGGACAATTGATATATTTTGTAACAACTCTTTTGGATACCTTTTGTAACTAATGAAGCAACACAAAAACGTTACATTCTATATTTGCATTTTGATTTGCTTCTAGTCTAACACAGATTATATTTGAAAATGATGAAATTTTTTTAAATGTAATGGTAAAGTTCATTTCTATAAACCATGAACTATGTAGTATTTAAGAACCAACAACTAAGTATCAAGCATCAAGAATCAAGAAAAAAAAAATAACGTTATATCATTTCACTACTCATAGCTAAAAACACCTAAAAATAAAAATTCTCTCCAAAGAGGCTCGCATATATCATTTCACTTAAAAATATGGAAGGCAATCCTACCTCACTCCACTTTGTCCCGTGCAGGTTATCCCCACCCCACAAATGTGGCGGAGCAGGGATGGGGCGAGATTTTAGCCCCACACCATAAGGCAGGGCTGGGATGAGTTTAGACTTTTTAAAACCCGCCCTATCCCGTCTCGCCTCGCGTTGATAAAATTTATAATTATAAATTTTTCATATCTTAAAACTCTACTATTTAAATAAATATATCAATATTAGCTTATTTTATTCTACCTAACGCGGCTCTTTGCCTGTATTTTGTTATTTGTTATACTATGAGATTTTTGTTTTTGTTGTGATATTGTCTTGTTAAACGCTTTGATAATATTATTTAATTTTTGCTAAAAGTTAATTTGATTTGATGGATAAATTTAGTTGTAATTTTAAGTATATTTTTATTAATAAAATAGGTTTTATAAAAAAAAATGTAAAGTTTGGAGGAAAAATTAACAAAAAGTAGAGTTTTACGACTGGGACGGGACTTCATGAGGCCCCAAGGGACAGGGATGTGGCAAGAAAATTTTTCCTATTATGTGGGACAAGACAAGAACAGGGTATAACAAAACCATGCGGGATAACAAAAGCCAAAGCTCCCTTAAAACTCCCTCAAAACAAAAGCCAAAGCTTAACATTAAGGAGGACTATAAACACGCAAGGGAACTGAGATTTTTTATTATCCCAGATAACAAATCTAAAGGCAGAAATATGACCATAGGTCGGAGAAATGGAGAGATTGATAAGGAGGGTACAGTCACAGTCATATCTATTTGCCACTCTGTTTTAGGAAGTACTAACTGTGTGACCCGTGGGGTTTAATGGGCTCTTAGGCCAGTAGAATATAAGATTGAGCTATATAGGCTTGTTAAGTATATGATCCATAAGTTGGCAATAATAAAGGCCGTCTTTGATGACAGTACTCAAAATCAACTTTGCTTTGAGAAAACTCCTTAACCGAGCTGGGCTTCAACCTTGTCTAGACTGGACTTGAGTGAAAAGAAACTTGGCTAGACTATGGGCCTCGAAGTTAAATATATGCTAGCACCCATTCCAAAGTCCGAGAATATAATTTCAGATAAAGAGATCTGTGACATGACTCAAACTCGTATTACAAATTTATAACCATGATCGACATGATAATTCTAAGACTAAGTGCCTGTTTGTTAGCACGTTTTCAGCTCCCTGAAAGCCCGTTTTGAAAAAGTGGAGAAAAATGCCCGTTTGGTGAGTTTAAAAAAGCAACTTTTTGCTAAAAGTTGCGTTTTGAGTTTGTGAAGAAAACGTGATTTTGCAAAAGCTGAGGATGCGGTCCATAATCTAAAAAGCCGGTGCGCGTTTCCTCCTAGCCGTTGGGCTGTGCTTACAATTGACCAAATTAACCTCACTCTCATCTCATCTCTCTGCCCTTTTGCCAACAATCAGCGAAGGAAGATGGAAAACACACACAAACCCAAATGCAAATCAACAGATCGGCGATGATGAATACCCTGAACAGATCGGAAGTGATACACACATACCCATATGCAAACACACACACACCCAAGTTTAAAATCAACAGATCGGCGAAGGATGATGGATGAACGGAGCTGGGCTTCGAAGATGGGTGAGGAAGATGATGAATCGGGTTCGCGACGGTGCGTGGGTCGGCGATGGGGCGTAAGCTTCGGTGTGAGTGGGAGGAGAGTCTGAGGATGATGGATGAATCGGCGATGGGCATAAGCTTCGGCTATGGAAGAATGATGGATGATCCGGTCAGACGAAATGCTAAGAGAAAAGGGAGAAAGGAAGGAAGGAAAAAAAAAAAAAAACAGGAGAAAGAGGAAGAAGGAGAGCTGGGTTCTGAATTTGGAGGAAGTGGGAGGCCAAAATAGGGGAAAGAAGTAAAAAAAGAAAAGAGGAAGGGTACGTGGATGGAGGAGAAAAAAGAGAGAAAAAAAAAAGAAAAAAAAAAAGAAATGCGGTACGTGTGGAGGATAAAAAAAAGGAAAAAAAAGAAGAAGGAAATGATATCACAATATTTTCACAATAAATTTTAAGTAGTAGGTTATTATTAGCTAATATTAGGGAGAAAAAAAAATTAAGTTTTTTAGAAAAAAAAAATTAATTTTAATAGTACGTTCAAATTAAAATCAGTATCAATTTTTATCACAACATTTTTACGATACTTTCACAATAAATCTTAAGTGGTAGGTTATTATTAGCTAATATTGATAAGAAAAAAATAACTTTTTAAGAAAGAGAAAAAAATTAGTTGTAATAGTACGTTCAAATTAAAATTAGTATTAATTATCACAATATTTTCACAATAAATCTTAAATGATAGGTTATTATTAGCTAATGTTGGTGAGGAAAAAAATAATTTCACAATATTGATTTAAGTATGAAATAAACTCCTTTATGTATATGTTGTCCTTTTTGGTAATTTACAACTCAAACCGCTACTTTTATAAGTGCTAGCCAAACACTCAGCTTTTTCAAAAAGCACTTTTTCACAGTTTTTACCAAACACTCAACTTTTTGAAAAACCACTTTCTCATTATGCACTTTTTGAAAAAGCCACTTTTTCAAAAAGCCCTTTTTCAAAAAGCTTAAACAAACTCACCCTAAGCCTGATATTAACACGAGTAAAACTAAACCTATAATCCAAAAAATTTTCTATTTGCAACTAAATAAACAAAGTATCTAAAATTTTTCTCAAATCATATCCAAATCATCAAATTTGAAAATAGTAGTAGTTGGCATACTAAAATCCATGATTAGATCAAAAATTTTTGTCATCAAGTATTGCTTCGTAAATACAAACATATCTACAAGGTTAAGTGGAAAACTGCTAAAAATGAAAAGCAAAACAAAATAAATCTAAAACTAGCTCATGCAAAACTCAACTAAGGCTCCTAGTGCTCTTCCATAATAGTTCAATTACATAAAACCTGCTTACTAATGAAACAATTTTAAAAAGGTTGAGATGAAAAAAAAAAAAAAAAAAAAAAAAAAAAAAAAAAAAAAAACCCTCAGTAAGGGGGGTTAGGTGGCATGAGAATTCAGAAATAATGCATAAATGCATATAAACAAGATGCTTCTTAATACATGGATATGCTTAAAATAAATTTCGTTGATCGTGCACAAAGAATTTTTCATGAACTTTATAATAAATCTTTATACAATTCTTGAACATAACTTACATACTTTCCTTGCAGAATACATCTCATTTCATTTTAGCCTGTCCCACTTTGAGTGTTTCATAATATGCTTCATCAATTATTAGTCTAGAGATCTAAGAGCATTCACAATAATTTCAAGTGGAATCATGTATGCTTCATCAATGCGTATTTTTTCACCAATAACTTCTTGGTGACGACGACGATACAATGATTCTCAGTGAGTTCAGGTGGAATCTCAGGCCCAAAAACGACGATCAGAACCGGATTGGCCACGACAATGCCTCTGATTTCACTAGAAGCTTCGTGTTTCTAGATCAAAACAACGACGACATCGGCCAAGCTCTGCAAAGCTCCGAACCAGCAATTCCGTCCATTTTCGAAAGTAAGGCCAATGAAGTAACAACGACGTCGAGAACACCGATGTCGTCCAAGGCACCACACGAGCCACCCACAACACCCAGCGACCCAACACCACCAAGATGAGAAAGAACCAGCACTATCGAGACAAAACAACCAAGTCCCACTAAGTCAAGCCCACCAAATCAAACCCACATCACCATCGTGCCTCATGACCTCACCCACCACATTTGACCCACGAACCGCCAGACCACAACCACAAAACCACCAAGAAGATAGAACAGAGAGAGAGAGAACAGAGAATAGAAAACAGAGAAGTAAGAACAGAGAGTAGAGAAGCGAGAGAGGAGAGAAAAGATAGAAGAGAGTTTGAGATAAAAGGACACGTTGGGAATAAAAATAATAATTTTTATGTTTAACTTCATGCTACAGTGAGTTGTTATTGATAACAGCTCACTGTAAATGAAAGCTAAAATATTTTAGTTATAGCAACTTTGTTATAGGTATTTTTTTATGGTTTGAGGTGTTAAAAAATAATTTTTTAGCAATTTTGACACATTTACTATGAATGCTCTAACCATGACAGTGGAATCCAAAAATAAATTTGTGTATAACAATAGGAAACTAATGTCGTGTTGGTAGCAACATCACTGCACTATTTCTAAATTATATTATGATGAGATATTTACAAAATTAAGAAGTTTTCACCAAAGATGTCCTCATAAGATGTTAAAAAGTGCTCCCATAAGATGTTTTAATATTCTTGTAAAGAAAAATGTTTTCTTTATGAAATGAGATATATTTTGCAAGTATGCAAATTATTTTCAAGAATTGTGTAAAAGATTTGTTTTAAAGTTCATCAAAAAATTATTTATGCACGATCAAAGAATTTATATTTAAGCATTTCCGTGTATTAAGAAGCCTTTGGTTTATATGCATTATTTCTAAATTCTCATGCCACGTAACCCCCTTATTGAGTCTTTTTTTTTTTAGCTCACCCTTTTTTAAATTTTTTTTAGTAAGCAGGTTTTATGTAATTGAACTATGGAAGAGCGCCGAGAGCCTTAGTTGAGCTTTGCATGAGCTTGTTTTAGTTTCATTTTAGTAGTTTTCCGCTTAATTCTGTAGAGATGTTTGTATTTATGATACAATAGTTTAGAGCTGGAAATTTTGATCCAATCATGAATTCTAGTATGCTAATTTCTGGTATTTTCAGAATTAATGATTTTGTTATGATTTGGAGAAAAAAAATACCATTAGATACTTTGTTTATCAAGTAGCAACTAGCAAATAGAAATGATTCTCATACTTCTAAAAAAAAAAAAAAAAACTAGCAAATAGAAAAGTTTTTGGTTTACAGCTTTAGTTTTGACTGGTGTTAATGGTATTAACATGTCGATCGTGGTTGCAAATCCTTCGTACGGGCTGGTATGAGTCATATCTCTTGTAGAACTAGATCTCTCTGACCTTCAATTCTCAGGCTTTGGAATGGATATTAGCATATATTTCACTTAGTACGATAGGGTCGTAAACTTGAACCTTAAATTATTTTTGATTTACATAACTTTGAGTTAATTAGCTCTTGTGAAAGGTAGGATATCATTATTATTTTAATTAATAAGCTGCATATATATTATTACAAGGAAGGTTGTCAAAATCTTCACCAATAGAATAGGCTAGAGTTGGTGTTAGTACCAAGGATGGTTGTATTAGTTTTTAAATATTATTGTTTTTTCCTCATTCTGTTCTTAAAACTCGTATTTTATAGCTTATAAGCTTTAAATTTCTTAAATTCCTGTTTCTCAAAAAAAAACTTTTAATTTATTTCCTCCCATACTCTACCTCAATTAATTTGGAAGCCTGTTGCATTATTTCTTCAATCGATGAAGACTACTTGATAGCTTTTGTTCTCTCTTTAAACACCTTATGCAAGACAGACTGTGCAATTCATTCTTCGATAAGGTACAACTAAAATCTCTAATCTTGTCTGCATCTTAGACAAGCAATCTTAGACAGATTCAGACTCATTTGTTAAATTTATATTTCCAGAGATCATTAGCTCAAGGTCATTGACAACCAATCCTGATGGTTATAGTTTTTTTTTTTTTTTTTTTTTTTTCAAAACTCTGTAATACGTACTTACCCTATTGTGGCATTTTTGGAACCCTTGCAACCAAAAAAATGCAGCAAACTTGAAAAATGGTATTATTGGGTAAAAATATTTCTCATAAAATTCAGAATTTTTATTATTCAAAGGAAATTGTTTTGACCAAACTCTGTCCAAGGATATCTAGGGTGACTCATGGACAAAGGTGGTTACAATTTGCTCTTGACGACATATGAAGTTCATGCCGTATGGCCACAAGGGTGGATACAATTGCAATAATAAGTAGGATGAAGGCCACTTGATTTCTGTAAGCACCGTCCAGTGCCTTTGTACTCTTCATAGCACTGCTTTCCACAGTTGTGAAGGACACAGCCATTGGGATCCAATATTGTGCGACATTGGGCATCGGCCTCGGGCACCAAAACTGCAACTACAAAAAATGATAACAAGATCAACAATTGCCACACACAAAATATTTGTTACATTTAAACTAATGGAAATATAAAAATAAAAATAAAAAAACCAAAGCCACTCACTCAACGTGTGTTTTGCATATGTGAGGAGGTTAGTATTATAATATATATGAAATAAAATATAAGCCTTGAACTATTTATTGACTTCTAATTTTGTCACATATACTTTTAAAAGCCCATATTTTTCGCTGTCATAATTCTAGTAAAATTTTCAGTCTGGTTTTTAGAATAACAAACTATGCTAAGTTGTGTTGGTTTAAACTTTAAACTAATTAAAGCTCATATTTTTAATAAAACAACTATATACTAAAAAAAATTCTAATTAAATTAAGTTTCATATTCTCTAAATATGTTTTTATTAAATCAACTATATTATTTTATAACGATTCACTAATTTAAATTTGTAGTCATTAATAATCATATATAACCTCGACTCTTCCACTTGCATTTCATAAGTTAACGATTTGAAAATATACAAAAATAAATAAATACTTTTGCTAGATATTTGTAGAGTTTTCATTCTCTCATTTTGTTAGCCAAGATAATACAATTGCACATGTCTTAGCCTAAAGAGCAAGACTTTTTTTTCCTCTATTAGTCTAAATAAAGTTTGTTCCTCCAAACATAAATAATATTGTAATTGTTTATGTACCAGCATATTAATAATTTTCATGATGTTTTTTCTTTCAAAAAAAAAAAAAAAAACCCTTACCAGAAAAAACAAGGAAAACGAATAGGAATAAATGGAAAAAGGAAAGATTGGCCATTTGATGCAGGTTAAGTGTATAGAAGTAAAATATGTGACACACAATAACTACAATTGTTCCACAAAAGCTAAATTCTACAAGAACTTTAGGCTAGCAGGCAACAAAATAGGAAAAACCTCTCAAAAGACACTAACTTGATAATAACTTAATGATCACCATCTCCTCCTAAAGAGTATTTATAGAAGAGATTTTCACCTACTTCTTTTCGAAAAAGACATATGTGAGTGCACCGCGCCGCACTTGCGTGTTGCATGGCCTACTTTCTCATTTCTTTGAGGGTTGTCACCTGGTTAATTTAGGCTCACATTTAATTATGAATATTATTACCAAGCCAAAAATTTCTAATCATGCAATTAATACACACATAAGGAAATATCTCATCACATCATGGCATAAAAGGAAAGAAATTCAGATAAAAGTAATTAAATCAAATCAAGTCAAACATCTAATTAATTATATAAATCAAATCATGCTTTAAAAGGAAACATTTTATTCTAAACATGCCAAATATAATGTGGAAAATTCAGGAGAAAAGCAGGTCAAATATGAATTATCATATTTCTATCCTAAACAGAGTCAAAACAACTCATCAAACATGGAAAATATCATAGAAATTAATTCAATCAAGCAAACAAAACATGACTGATAATATCCTTAAGAGAATAAGGAATTTGAATAATAAATTCTTTTTTTTTTTGAAAAGAATAATAAATTCAAAAGTTAAAATTTTAGTTTTATAGAAAAATTTGTGGTAAACCTAATGTACTATAACATAATTTAAAAGAATATGTACCACCTCAAAAAAGAATAATTATCAATCAAATAACCAATATAATATAATGATATATTTGTAGAGATAGAAATATGAAAAATATTTATAGAAATTTTTTAATTTTTAGAGAGAACAAATTAAATTAAAAAAATTATATAATATATCACATTATAAAATAATTATATATTCACATGCATTATATGGGTATGCAACTAGTGCAATATAATTTTGCAAAGCATGGGTCAACGACTAATATAAAATTAAATTATAATTCAACTAGTAAGAGGAAAAAAAAAAGTATCATAACTCTCATGACCCAACCCTCAATTCTGGATTTAGAACTGTCATTGGCATGTTAATACCAAGTTTAAACCTTTTTTTTTTAGGGGGAATACCAAGTCTAAACCTAATATTAACAAGAACCAAATAAACCCATAAAAAAAAATATCTATCTGCTACTTGATATTCAGAGCATCTAATATTTTCTTCAAAATATAACTAGAGTTAAAATCTCTTCTGAGTTAAGCGCAAATCCCCCATAATGGAAAGCAGTTACTAATCTATATATATCCCCCATAATGGAAAGTAGTTACTAATCTATAGAAATATATATATATATATATATATACATATATATTGTTGACTTCTCTAGAGCTTGCCACATTATTATTATTTTTTTAAAATTGATTTATTTATTTTGAATTTATAGCCGACTAAATTCTCTGGAAAAAAAAAAAAAATTTATACCCGACTCATTCTCTTCTCCCTGGCTCCATTTCCACTCCACTCTCCAATCTTACCAATTCAGCCGATCTCTCGCAGCCCCTTATTTTATCTCTGACTTATAATTCTACATTTAGAAAGAGAAGAGCAAAACCCAAAGAGTTTCTTAGAGAGCAACGTTATTCCAAGGCTAAAGATAATAAAAAATTTCATCATGATTTGATGGCAGGGTTGTTGCACATGATTATGGCCCAATGGAGTGAGCCAAGCTTCTTAGAGAGCAACATTATTCCAAGGCTTCTGTGTGTGTTAGCTTTTGTTAGGTATAAAAGGAGTCTGGGCAGAATTTTATTTTTTATTTTTGATGGGTTTTCCAAGCTCTTGCATAATGGAGTTTATAAAAATTGTTTTTTTTTTCTTCTCAAAACGCAAACACAAAAGATCAAAGAGGATTATTGGGAAAAAAATTCAGCGTGAGCTTCCCAAATCCCCTATCATCAACCTTCAATTCCTTCGTAAGATCCCAATTGCTTATTAATTTTTCCACTCCTACTTTGGTTTTGATTTTCGGTTTTTGAATTTCTTAATTACTTTATTTTTATGACTAATCTAATTCTTGCTTCTAGAGTGTAAGAAGAGCAAATCCCATCTATTCATAACAAAAAAAAAAAAAAAAAAAAGAAGAAGAAGAAGAAGAAGAAGATGAAATCCAAGTTGTTCATATTGCAGGACCACCTTATTTGATTTTGAGTTTCATATACATATGAAAATTTCATATAAAAAACTATTCAAAGACTTGCAAATGAGACTAAACTATTCAAAAACATGAAATCTTCATATTTAGACAGTAAGGGATATCATCTATATACAAAAATCTACTATAGCAATTTAGTTGGTATTGTAGGCAATTAGAAGGAATAATCTTTGTGGTTATTACTATTCTACTATAGCAATTTAGCCTGCTATTGTAGGCTATCAAAAGATATAATTTTGATGGTTATTGCTATCCACTAATAATATTCACTATTCACCATTCCAAATTTTAAGTTTTTGTTGTTGGATATTATAGAAGAGGATTATCTATTTGTTAAATAATTAGAGAATATTTAAAGTGAAGCAGATTTTGTTAAATGGATATAGAATTTGTTTGGATGCAACGTGCAGCTTAAGTGGGTATTATTTTTTTAAACTAGGAATTTATGGGATATGGTTTATGAATTATGGATTTTAATCAAACTTCTTAGATCAAATGATGATGTGGGATTAAGGGGTTTGTAGTTTTATCGACATGTGTTGTAATAGGTTCTTACCATAGACACCCGTTAAACAATAAGTTTAGGGTTATAAATTTCTTTAATGTATTAAATTCATGTTTTGTATATTTTATTTTAAAGTTAGATATGCACTTATCATTTTTTTTTTTTAAATCAAGAGCTGAGGAACTGATTCAATTTCAGTCACATTAACAAACTCTCTTAACTTATAATGACATTTTTTTTTTAATGTTTCATAAGTTTTTTATTCATTGTAAATAATAATAATTGTACAAGAAACTTTTATGTTTTCTTTGTTCTATATCATATAATTGTTAATATATATTTTAGCTATGTAGTACTATTTACAAATTCAATTTATTTGATTGTATTAAAATAAATCAAGATTAAATCATATATGCTCATCAAAGAAATTAAATCATATATCATACTTAAAACATTTTCCGTGCATTGTGCAGGTTAGCGACTAATTAATACTAAAATCGGTTCCTGCAAAACTCAATTAGGGCTCCCGTTGCTCCTCCATTACGTAAAACCTACTAACTAAACTTCTTTGAACATGTATAATTAATTTTTCATGAAAATTATAAACAAATCGTTCCATAACTTCGGAAATACCTTCTCACCTAAAGAATACACTTTTCTTAAGAAATATTTTGTCACATAAAGCAACCATTTTTCCTCAGAAGAACATTAAAATCTGTTGAGAAAAACTCCATATTCTTAGAAAGTTTCTTGATTGAAACTTATTGACATCATGAACATATCATCACAATCATACTTCCTTTTTTTGCGCTTCACAAACATACTCCCTTAATTTAACATCATATGACAATTTTCTTGATCTTCTTAAAAAATTATTTATCTTCTTAAAGAATAAATGTTGACAATTAAATAATTGCAAATTCTTTTTACTATAATACAAAACATAATTATTACTTTGGTCTATCAGTATGATATGCCTGTAAGATGTGAGCCATATAACTCCCTTGAGCTAAGCATCCAACAGTTCTCACAAATGAGAAAACTTTTTATCATCTGATGAGAAAAACACTTTCTTGAAAACTTTTTAACTTCATAAGCATAACATTTTTTGAGAAAGTTTCTTTATTGAAACTTCTTGAAATCATTAACAAATTAGTGGGTTCTAGTTAGCTTAATTAGTAAAGTCTTTGATGATTAAATAAAAGATTTTGAGTTCAATCTCTGCATACACCAAAAACTAATTGATGTTTTAGTCTGATGATAAAAAGCTATCATTAAGAACGGATATCATAAGTTGAAACTCTCTATTAAAAAAAAAAAATTAACGTATCATCACAATTAACAAGGGCCAGGTACAACATTTCTCTCATCTGATAGTCCCAATCGTGTCGGGCCTCTTTCATTGATTGTGGCGATGATCTGCATCCACCCAAGTTGGTCTCAAGTCTCAACCAACAAGGGACAAGTACATTGTTCGTTTCATAAATTTCATGTAAAGCTAGGTACCATTATCCCTATATGAGAAGAGTTTATGGGACCATTCCACGTAAAGCCAGTACCATTAACCCTACCGAAGAAGAATTCTGAACATACCATTAGATAATCCATAAACTAATCTTTCTACTAAAATTCAATATATTTCAATATGCTGAAATGTTACATCATTTATCTACTAATTTAATTGCATAAAACATAACTATGTACATAATGTTCTTATTAAAACAATTTAATGAAATATAAGTTTTTCAAATCATGTCATGACTTACCAACCTTAAAATCGATCATAAACTCTCAACCTTAAAAACTCTTGTAACTCAGGAAATTCCTAACCCTCCTAAAAGAGGTTCCCAAAACACACATTACATACTTTGTTTCATGAAATCAAGAGATATTAAAAAAATATAGGTAGTAAGGATGTTGCCTTTCCTTTGGGTCCTAAACAACAAAACCAATACATTAAAAAATTCTAACCATGAGCTCGTGTAGTACTAACTACAAAATATAGAACCGAATTCTCTCTGCAACACTTGCAACATAGGACTTTAATAGGCTTCTAACACCTAAACATCTGCATATATGAGTGATGAGTCCAACTACTTCTTATATTCATGACAATTGTTATGCATTGCACAACGTAAAAGGCATAGACAATATCAACCCTTTCAAACCAACAGCCTAATACATAAGCCTTGATTTCATGGTTTAGTAGACCTCATTATTTCATCAAAATTTACGTGAAACCCAAGTTTTAATAAAGTCATTTAGCCCTTGAAGGCTGAAGCACATTCTCTCTCTCTCTCTCTCTCTCTCAGATAATTAAGACGGGTATGTTTGAATACAGCTTATTTGCTTAAAAATGAAAACTTATTGCAGAAAATACTGTAACAAAATAATTTTTAAAGGTGTAAATAGTGGTGTGAGACCTAAATTTACAAAGAAATCTGCATTTTACTGAATTTAGTGGTCCGTGAATAGTACCCATGAAACCCACTAAAAAAACGCAAAATGCACGGATTGAGCAAAACGCCCAATCCAAACTCACGCTTAAACTTCTAAAATCTATTCCCAAAGCCTCAAAACCAACAAGAACCAAAAACCCAAAGTTGATACTTGAGATTCTTTTTTCTTTTTTTTTTCTTTTTATAAGACTTGAGATTCTAATTATAGATCCTAACTGAGTGTATTTGTATTTTATACTAGTACTAGTAATCTAGTATAAAACTACACATCAAGGCATTTTCTAAGAGTATGGTCACTCCTAAGTCCTAAACTTTATTTATGCACTACAAAAACTTGCAACTAAGGTTGCGTTTGTTTTGGGTGTAAATGATTTCCAGAAAATATTTTACACCCAGCAGCATGTTTGGGTGCACATGAAAAACAGAGTTTTCCGGAAAATCATAAACATTGAGGGTGTGTTTGGTTCAATGTAAATTGAATTCCGACTGTAAAATGAATGCAGGTGAAAGAGAATTTTCGTAAGTAAAATAAAACCTGGGTGTTTGGTTTTGCAATGAAAAATAGTCCAAAAAAACGATTTACGATGTTTGGTAGCATTCTGAAAATGCTATTTTTCTACTAATTTTACACATTTTCTCAGTTCCTAAACAAATTTTATACCAAAAAATTTTAATCCATGCACTTAACACAACCAAAAATTAAAATAAAAACATGTTTTATTCACAATCTGAGGAAGAAACAGTGAGAGATTGAGGGAAAGAGAGATCGGGAAAGACTGAGAGATTGAGGGAAAGAGAGATCGGGAAAGAGATGGGCGACGAGAAAGAGATCGGGAAAGAGATCGGCGAGAAATCAGGAACGAGTGAGAGATTGAGGGAAAGAGAGATCGGCGACGAGAAAGAGATCGGGAAAGAGATCGGCGAGCTTGACGATGCGATCTTCAAGGCGCGATCTCGCCGGCGTGAGCTTGACAACGTGATCTCCCAGGCGCGATCTCGCCGGCACGTCTGGGGTTGGGGCGATCTTCACGGCGCTAACTTGGCGGGACGATCGACGGGACGATCTTGGCGGCACGACGTTGACGGCGCGTTCTGGGGTTGGGGCACAACTCTCTCTACTCTCTTCTTGCTCTCTCTCTCTCTCTCTCTCTCTCTCTCTCTCTCTCTCTCGCTCTGCGTCTTTCCGGAAATGATTTGAAGGTAAAACAGAAGCAAAATTCATTTTCCGGGTCAAAGGGCTTATTTTACAGTCAATGTTTATGATTTTCCAGAAAACTCTGTTTTTCATGTGCACCCAAACATGCTGCTGGGTGTAAAACATTTTCTGGAAATCATTTACACCCAAAACAAACGCAGCCTGACTGTAAAATAAGCCCTTTGACCCGGAAAATGAATTTCGCTTCGGTTTTACCTTTAAATCATTTCCACAAAGACGCAGAGAGAGAGAGAGAGAGAGAGAGAGAGAGAGAGAGAGAAGAGAGTAGGGAGAATTGCGCCCCAACCCCAGATCGCACCGTCAACGTCGTGCCGCCAAGATCATCCCGTCGATCGTCCCGCCGAGTTCGCGCCGTGAAGATCGCCCCAACCCCAGACGTGCCGGCGAGATCGCGCCTTGGAGATTGCATCGTCAAGCTCGTCGATCTCTTTCTTGATCTCTTTCTCGTCGCCGATCTCTTTCCCGATCTCTCTTTCCCTCAATCTCTCACTCGTTCCTGATCTCTCGCCGATCTCTTTCCCGATCTCTCTTTCCCTCAATCTCTCAGTCTTTCCCGATCTCTCTTTCCCTCAATCTCTCACTGTTTCATCCTCAGATTGTGAATAAAACATGTTTTTATTTTGATTTTTGGTTGTGTTAAGTGCATGGATTGGAATTTTTTGGTATAAAATTTTTTTGGGAACTGAAAAAATGAATGAGAAAATGTGTAAAATTGATAGGAAAATAGCATTTTCAGAATGCTATCAAATACCGTAAATCGTTTTTTGGACTATTTTTCATTGCAAAACCAAACACCTAGGTTTCATTTTACTTACGAAAATTCACTTTCACCTGCATTCATTTTACACTCAGAATTCAATTTACATTGAACAAACGCACCTTAAGAAAATATTTTACTGATTCTATTAATACAACATATCACCACATGACTAGTAGACACTGAAAACCGTAGCTTTAGGCAAGCCAAAACGTTAAGAACTTGTTTGGTTCTATTGTTTTTTGTTTTCAAATCCAGAAAATAATTTTTCTAAAAGCTGAATAGAAACAAGTTTTCATAACGCAATTTTATCATATTTTTTATTTGGCACCTATTTTTGTCTCAAAACTGAAAATAGAATAATTGGTGTTTCAAACTGATTTTTTAATCTACAAAATTGCATCTCCTCTTACAAAAGTAATGGCAACAAAAGCCCACAAACCTGAAAACATCCATTCACTTGAAACCATTGTTGTTTTTTTGTTTTATTTTTTTTATAATTTTTTTTCTGAACCTATAACTCCCCAAGCCTCAAAATGGTTTCTTAAGAGCCCATGAAACTAAGATGTACACAAAAGACCCATTAACGTAACACATCGTCCTTGTCAACAATTGGAAACTTGCAATGCGACAATAGGAGCCTCTTAGAATAGATTAAACATTTCACCTTAAAAGGCCTTTGGGCCAAGATCTACACTTAAGTACCTTGGGTCCATATCTACCTACCATGGACTGGTTCAGATCTAAGCCCATTCGCACCAAAATAGTTGGATCGATTCTCATGTCAAGAGCTCTAGTACCCAATGGTTTTCTTTTCTGGTCTTCTGAACATTGGTGTTATCACTGCAAGGATGGGCTTTCTCTTCTAGATCTAAAGTTCCTTTTTTGTGACTTTCATGGCTTTGAGGTGGATTTTTGGAAAGCACTAGATACTTGTGCTTTTTCAGTTGTATTGTTGTCTCTCTCCTACATATACGGTTGTTAATTTTCTTTTTTTAGCAAAAAAAAAAAAAAATTGTAATGCTTTGGGTCTATCCCAACATTTACTTTGTAATTTATTCTTTTTCTTTTTTTTTAGTATTAAATTTATGCTTTTTTAATAAAAGAAAAAAAAAGTCAAATCAAGGCACCAACTTTTTTTTTTTTTTTTTTTGCATTTTTGTTCTAACTTGCCCATACTAAGAGCATCTCCAATAGATGCTCTCTATATATTTTTTGGAGCAAAAACACCACTGTTCACACTTCAACAGATTCTCCATCTCCATTTTTTAGATTAGATTTGTTACAATACTTTTCTACAAATAGAGAATATTGTAACTTTTACTATTCATACTTCAAATGTTTTTTTCTATTATAATAATTAGGTATTGAATAAAAAAATATTGGACGATGTGTAGTTAAAAAAAAATGAAGAATGAATGAAGAAATAATATTTAAATAAGATAAAGAAAATGATAGAGAATCTGTTGGAAATTGTATTTGAAAAAGTAGGTAGGTAAAAGCTAAATGTCACTGTTTATTGTCCAAATAGTACAAAAATTTGGCTAATCTGCTAGAGATAATACTTCCATTTTGAACAAAAAAATATTCCCAAAATTTTGAGTTAGGGCTCAGTGAAATCCCAATCTCTCAACCCAAATATTGTCCAATTCATTAGTGATGAAAACCAAACTTATTATAGAGTTAAGGGTGGAAATCAATATTTTAGTCTTAAAATATTTAAAGAATGAAAAAAAGTTTAGACTTTTTAAAACCCACCCTGTCCCATCTCGCCTCGCATTGATAAAATTTATAATTATAAATTTGTTATATCCTAAAACCCTACTATTTAAATAAACATATCAATATTAGCTTATTTTATTCTACCTAACGCGGCTCTTTGCCTCTATTTTTTTATTTGTTATACTATGAGATTTTTGTTTTTGTTGTGATATTGTCTTGTTAAACGCTTTGATAATATTATTTAGTTTTTGCTAAAAGTTAATTTGATTTGATGGATAAATTTAGTTGTAATTTCAAGTATATTTTTATTAATAAAATAGGTTTTATCAAAAAAAAAAAATGTAAAGTTTGTAGGAAAAATTAACAAAAAGTAGAGTTTTACGAGTGGGACGGGACTTCATGAGGCCCCAAGGGACAAGGATGTGGTAAGAAAATTTTTCCCGTCATGTGGGACAAGACAAGAATAGGGTATGACAAAACCATGCGGGATAAAGGTGAAGACCTCATCCTTCGACCATGTCCCGTCTTATTGTCATCCCCACTTAAAACTCCCTCAAAACAAAAGACAAAGCTTAACATTAAGGAGGACTATAAACACGCAAGGGAACTGAGATTTTTTATTATCCCAGATAACAAATCTAAAGGCAGAAATATGACCATAGGTCGGAGAAATGGAGAGATTGATAAGGAGGGTACAGTCACAGTCATATCTATTTGCCACTCTGTTTTTGGAAGCACTAACTGTGTGACCCGTGGGGTTTAATGGGCTCTTAGGCCAGTAGAATATAAGATTGAGCTATATAGGCTTGTTAAGTATATGATCCATAAGTTCGGCAATAATAAAGGCCGTCTTTGATGACAGTACTCAAAATCAACTTTGCTTTGAGAAAACTCCTTAACCGAGCTGGGCTTCAACCTTGTCTAGAGTACTGGACTTGAGTGAAAAGAAACTTGGCTGGACTATGGGCCTCGAAGTGAAATATATACTAGCAGCCATTCCAAAGTCCGAGAATATAATTACAGATAAAGAGATCTGTGACATGACTAAAACTCGTATTACAAATTTATAACCATGATCGACATGATAATTCTAAGACTAAGCTTGATATTAACACGAGTAAAACTAAACCTATAATCCAAAAAATTTTCTATTTGCAACTAAATAAACAAAGTATCTAAAATTTTTCTCAAATCATATCCAAATAATCAAATTTGAAAATAGTAGTAGTTGGCATACTAAAATCCATGATTAGATCAAAAATTTTTGGCATCAAGTATTGCTTCGTAAATACAAACATATCTACAAGGTTAAGTGGAAAACTACTAAAAATGAAAAGCAAAACTAAATAAATCTAAAACTAGCTCATGCAAAACTCAACTAAGGCTCCCAGTGCTCTTCCATAATAGTTCAATTACATAAAACCTGCTTACTAATGAAACAATTTTAAAAAGGTTGAGATGAAAAAAAAAAAAAAAACCCTCAATAAGGGGGGTTAGGTGGCATGAGAATTCAGAAATAATGCATATAAACAAAATGCTTCTTAATACATGGATATGCTTAAAATAAATTTCGTTGATCGTGCACAAAGAATTTTTCATGAACTTTATAATAAATCTTTATACAATTCTTGAACATAACTTACATACTTTCCTTGCAGAATACATCTCATTTCATTTTAGCCTGTCCCACTTTGAGTGTTTCATAATATGCTTCATCAATTATTAGTCTAGAGATCTAAGAGCATTCACAATAAGTTCAGGTGGAATCATATATGCTTCATCAATGCGTATTTTTTCACCAATAACATCTCGGTGACGACGACGATATAATGATTCTCAGTGAGTTTAGGTGGAATCTCCAGCCCAAAAACGACGACCCGAACCGGATTGGCCTCGACAATGCCTCTGATTTCACTAGAAGCTTCGTGTTTCTAGATCAAAACAACGACGACATCGGCCAAGCTCTGCAAAACTCCGAACCAGCAATTCCGTCCATTTTCGAAAGTAAGGCCAATGAAGTAACAACGACGTCGAGAACACCGATGTCGTCCAAGGCACCACACGAGCCACCCACAACACCCAGCGACCCAACACCACTAAGATGAGAAAGAACCAGCACTATCGAGACAAAACAACCAAGTCCCACCACGTCAAGCCCACCAAATCAAACCCACATCACCATCGTGCCTCATGACCTCAACCACCACATTTGACCCACGAACCGCCAGACCAAAACCACAAAACCACCAAGAAGATAGAACAGAGAATAAAGAGAGAGAGAGAGAGAGAGAGAGAAAGAGAGAGAGAGAGAGAGAGAGAGAGAGAGAGAACAAATAATAGAAAACACAGAAGTAAGAACAGAGAGTAGAGAAGTGAGAGAGGAGAGAGAAGATAGAAGAGAATTTGAGATAAAAAGACACGTTGGGAATAAAAATAATAATTTTTATGTTTAACTTCCTGCTACATTGCGTTGTTATTAATAACAGCTCACTATAAATGAAAGCTAAAATATTTTAGATATAGCAACTTTGTTGTAGGCATGTTTTTATGGTTTGAGGTGTTAAAAAATAGTTTTTTAGCAATTTTGACACATTTGCTGTGAATGCTCTAACCATGATGGTGGAATCCAAAAATAAATTTGTATATAACAATAGGAAACTAATGTCGTGTTGGTAGCAACATCTCTGCACTATTTCTTTTGGTCAAGGTAGAGCTCCCACAAAGATAACATAAGTTAGTCTTGGGCCTGTGTAAAGTAGTAAATCTATATCTATCTAAAAGTTTAAGCGTAGTATTAATTGTTACTATACTCTCGATGAACCACATTAATAGCCACATCATCCACTTATTTTCTACCTCTTCTTTTTTTCTTTTAAAACTTTTATTCTCCTATCCAAAAAAAAAAAAAAAAAAATTCTTCTCCCTATTAGTCCGCACCTATTGTTACATTTCTCCCAACTTTTCTACTATCTCTTTGCTTCTTTATCTCCCCCACTACTCTCTACTTTACCATTACACTTCCTTCATCATTTTTTCTTTCTTATATTTTGACTCTTCTTCTCCCCATTTTATTTTATATAAATTTTATATCATTTCTCCCATTCAATCTATATTTTTCCCACATAAAAATTGTGAGTACTCTCTCTTTCTTTCTTTCTCTCTCCATCTTTACTTTGTTTTGGTAGATTTTTGTTCTTTCTAATAACTCCAATTAAGGTTGATGGTTTTTAATTATTTTTTTATTTTATAAATATGTGTTTTGGTATTATGGAGGATCCTAGGATAGCACCACTATTGGGCCACAACTGAGGAGCATATGGGCCAATGGGTAGGTATTATGGGGGAAGATCTTGGCCTAACAAAGAGAAAGGGGTCGGATGAGGGCCTCTTACGACCCGAGGAAGGAGAGAGAGTCCCATCCCTATTTGGAGATGTGGACCGAGTTGGGCAGCCATGGTAGGTATTGGAGAAAAGAGAACGGAAAACGTGTTGAGGAAGCACCCATCATCTACACATTGAATGCATTGTACCAACTAGGTCAGCTGCATCTACGGCTGAAATGACACCTAAACTATACCAAGATAGCTTGTAGCTCACTTAGTACTTCCCCCAAAGCTAGGATGGGACAACTATCTGGGGGAAATTAACCACCCTCCATGTGGAGGCTCAGGATGAAAAGCTAGCAGTTATAAAAGGAGGAGAGTCCCCATTGAACAGGATCGAAACTGGGTATATAATATATTGATTATTATAATAACAAATAATATATTATAAGGAAAAAAAAAACAAATGAAAAGTAAAATAAACTACCTAGGAAATAGTGGGAATTAGGAAAATGGTTAGCCAGTTAGGGGCATAGTGATGCACAGGGGTGAGGGCCTACACAGAAGCTTCAAGGCTCAAGCTTGTCTATCTTTTCTTTTCTAGTCTGGTCACACTCACATAGAAACTTTATTAGATTTTACTTTTTCCTTTGTAAATCACGAAACTATAGTAGCCTAAAGGAAAGAACTACAGCGACCCAAACAAAAGAACTGAAAAGAAAAGAAGAAGAAGAAGGCAAAGAGAGAGAGAGAGAGAGAGAGAGAGAGAGAGTCACCTATGGTGGCTTGGTGCAGCGAATCAACATTCAACAAACCCTCTAACCTTTCAATTTTTCCATTGTCGTGGTACAAGTAAGCCCTAAATGTGTTTATGAGAGACCGGGTTATTTTTGGGTGCTCTCAATCAAAAGAGAAAGGTATCAAGACCTCTCTTTTGGGATTTTGTGGAGTACCCACTTATTTTTTATATTAAGAAAAAATTACAATATTCAATTCACATATCTAAAATACCTCAAGTTTCATTGATTGAACATATGAATACAACTTGGTAGAATATTGTTACAAGGCTTTGGTCCTAAATACAATCTATGTAAAAAAATACAAAACTTTGGTCCTAGATACAATCTACCAAAACAAAAATAAAACACTATTCTACGAATCAAGATCTATGGTTTGAGGGCTAAGTTACAGAATAGGAAGGTGTTAAGTACCCATTCTGCCCGGATAAAATCTGGTCTTCTAGACTCTAATGATCATTTAAGTACCCATAACCAATGATATGCAACAGATTATAAAAAGCATAAATGTTATTTAGAGACCTTAAATCTGATGTAAATAATCAAATCTGATGTTTAATGTGGAAAATAGAGTTTCAAGATAAAAATGTAGATCTGATATTAATTAAAAAAAAAAAGGAGTTTTGATGACAAAATGGGGATCTAGAGGAATTTTGGTGAGAAAAATTCAGATATAATTTTAGATATGAAAAAGATGAATTTTTAATTAAAAAAAATTCAGATCTGGTTTTTAATTATGAAAAAGAATGAGTTTTAATGAGAAAATTTTAGATCTGATATTTAATTATGAAAAAGAATGAGTTTTAAAGAAAGAATTTTAGATCTGATTTTTAATTATGAAATGATTAAAGAAAGAATTTCATATTTGAAGCTTTTAGTAACAAAGAACCATAGATCTAAAACTATATAATGACCATCCTAAATATATATGATCAAACATGTGAATCAAACAATCATTGCATTTTAATCATGAAACAAAGACTCAAAATAAAAATCATATCAGAGATTAATGTTCACATGTTAACATGGAAAGCATAGTTAGACACACATGCTAATAAAAGAATCAACATTCAAACATGCATGTTAATAAAGAATTAAAAGTGATACTTGCATCAATTACACGAACGAATTCTATAGGGGAATTGCTTTAGAGTTAGAGTGAGTAAATCTCTCTATGTCCTAAAGAATTGTCGCTTAACAGAAAAGAAAATCTTAAAATCATACTTCTAGAGTTTCTTTAACATTAAGGGGCAGAGGGGTCCTAATTCTGGATTTTCTCCTTTATTTATAGAGGTGTATTTGCTTAAAAAATGAGCTAGGGTTGCTTAGAAAATCAATAGATATGAATTGGGTCAAGTTTTATCCCTAAAAAATCAAATATGGTGCGTCTAAACTTGAACCAAATGCGTCTGGGCTCAATTCAAAATGTGTGCCAATTGGCACTGTGGAAGTTGGCACTTCCCAAGTGCCGACCGGCACTTCTTAAGTGTCGATTGGCACTCCTTAGTGATTTGCCCAATTTCGTCTTCTTGTACGTTTTGAACTCTTTTTTGGTTGTTTTTCTGGGCCGGAAATTGTACTTGGATGTTTTTTGGACTTGTATTCCTAGTAAAATCCATTTTAACTTGATAATTAAATCCTTAAAAATAATTATCAGAAAGATAATTACCTAAAAACCTAATTATCAACTCAAATCCCATATTATTAGATTATTCATTTTAATCCCATGCAACCAAACTTATTTTTAATTAAAATCAATAACCAATCACATAAATTTATTTAATTAATTTTAATTATTAACCAATCAAAATTAATTTCAATTAATTACACATGATCAATTCCATTCAAATGAATACATGCAGACCTTGAAAAACCTGATCTTGTGATATCTTTCAATTTGACAGTCCAATTTGGGAACTAGGCATATCGTTGCGATTGTTAGAATCTCAAGATTATTTTTATGTTATGTGATGAATGATGTAACACATGTTATGAAATCATGAATTTTAGGTACTTAAAAAAATTATTTTGGTCATCTTTCAAGGTCAAATTATGAGTGCAAAATTGAGTGTCTACAGTGTTAGAATGAAAATTAGAATTTTTTCCCCTTTTATTTGTTGAGATAATTGTTAAAATACCTATGTTTTCATTTTATAGATGGAGAATGTCGAATTATTGTAATTGTTTGATATATAATTATCACTGATTGGATTGTATTCAATTTAAATGAAAGCTATATTGTATTTGTAGGGGCACAAATTACAAATGGGGCCTACAGGGGAGATGGACTCTGGCCCAGTAAGCAAAAAGTACCCTCACAATAGAATTTGTAAGAGAGTGGGCTGAACTAACAAGGTTGAGAATGGGCTTGCTTCCGGCCTAAGTATGGTTGTGACCAATCTAATGTAGACGAAGTGCTGAGAAAGTGCCGAGGTCTGCTCGGACCCGTCCGAGGAGTAAGACTTAGCTGATTCTTGAAGGTTTCTCTTAGTTCTTTCTTCTCTTTCTGTTCTCTTCTCTTTAGTTTCTCCAGAAAATGTTCAATCCCCCCTCTTTCCTTGCTTCGGGCTCTATTTATATGTCATTTCTTCTCACGTGCCAGTAGGCGGTTCCCTTCAAATACTTGTCCCATCAGCGTCCATTAAGGCCTTCATGTAGTAGCTGCATAGGACCAGGGTCACTGTTCAGATGTCTATTCGTCATTAATGCGGCCATGATGTTAGCTGCAGGGTCATTAATGCGGTTGCAGTAGCCCTCTGTAAAATATTTCCTTGTTGCCACCTGTCCCTTATGGTCTATGGACGTTAGGGAAGTCCTCGGCAGTACCAGGACTGGTGCTGGAACCTCCATCTGGGTCGTTCCTTTGATGATCCGAGCAATAAGCCATCCTCGGACAAGTCCTTTTTCTCCTTCACGTAATTTATATGACAGAAGGGAATTAGGCCAAGTATATTCCTCATGACAGGGCGTTCTCGGACGAATGGCCTCCTCGGACAGGCCCGTGGCCCGTTGTTTGGTAGTGGGCCTTTTACCCCAATATCTGGTATTGGGCCCTTTACCCCTACAATAGCCCCTCAAAATTCCGGCTTGCCCTCCTATCCGAGGTGAAAGGTGCTCTTCGATTCGGGAATAGTACGGGGTTCGTCTTGCACCTCCTCTTCGCCTTTGAATTGAAACCCCTCAATCTCCCCTTCCAAGGATATCCGAGGAGAAGCAGGTTCTTCCCTCTGAACTGCGTGCGGAGGAAGAGTTCGCTGAGCCAGCAACTCAACGGGGGGAAGATCCTCTTTAGCCAAAAAGCCTAGCCGCGAAACGTCTATACTATGAAGCCGCTTGTCTTTGGCTCGGATGGAATTGCCGACGTCTTGAAAGTTGCCCGATAACGGGGTGATGTCCAATATCAAGTGAGCTGCTCTTAGCTGGCCGTCTGAGTGGACGAACACCTCGGACCGTAGCAGGAAGTTCAAACCAGGGACATTCACGTGGCTAAGCTTTGGGGCGACGAACTTCCTATCTGCAGACAAAATCAAAGAACGTTAGATTTATCGCCGAACCGTGAAATCAGACGCAGACATAACAGAATGAGATCATATCTAAAGCATAAGCCCAATATCGTCTCGACCTAACCCTAAAGCACCCCACCTGGCTCCCCCTCGGTAGTCGGACAGTGTCGGTCATCATGCCACGCCCCAGAGACGATGACGAAGTCGTCCTTCATGCCCTTATTGGACTTGGGAAGACAGGATAGCATTTTCACTATAGGAGACCTAGACTTTAGGTAATACCCCCCATCGGCCAAAGAATGGCACTCGTACATGTGTACGACATCGTGCCAGGTCAACTGCAGGCCCATCATCCGATTGAGGGCTTCTACACATCCCAAGACTCTAAACAGGTTAGGGGTGCACTGGTGTGGACATAACCTATGGTTCCTAAGGTAATCTATCGTCACATCACCCATGGGAATTGTCATCCCGCCTTCCAGGAAGGCTATCACGGGAATGACCATTTCGCCGGTGTTCCGATGGGTAAGAATGTTTTCCGGCGGGCAATAGCGAAGACTAACCCCCTCGGGAATGTTATATTTCTCTTTGAAAAGCTCCACAGCGATGGGATCATCGACCAAGTACTTAAATCTACCCATTTAGACAAATCGGAAGGAGACTAAGGAGTTTTCCTAAGACGAAAAACGCAAAGACAGAGGGCCGAAGTGCTCAGCCGAGGAGAATAAATCTTGAGGGGTGTAAACTTATAGAAGCGGATGAAATCGCTGGTTCAATAGCTTGTCAAATACCTAAGAACCTTTAGGAGAATGTTCTCGGAGGACTTAGAGCAGGAGAGCGTGGATCTACTAAGACATTCGAAGACACTGGAGTACTTAAGGCTATGCGAAATGAGCTACAGAGATCCCTCAGAGCACTTTATATGGCAAGAAAAAGCGAGAAGGAATTGCCCTGCTCAAAATTTCACAAAAAAAACCTGACCGCACGATCTGCATCTCACTGTTGGTGAATAAGACAGGATGCCACCCAGAGCAATAAATGAAGCGCTACAATTTCCAAGGCTTCGTCAGAAGTAAAGAAAATCACATGTAGACGCTTCCACGTGGATAAACAGAAAAGCTTAAATGGGTCTTACCCCTAGAGGAATCAAAATCCCACCTTTCACCTCGGATAGGAGGGCAAGCCGGAATTTTGAGGGGCTATTGTAGGGGTAAAGGGCCCAATACCAGATATTGGGGTAAAAGGCCCACTATCAAACAACGGGCCACGGGCCTGTCCGAGGAGGCCATCCGTCCGAGAACGCCCCGTCATGAGGACTATACTTGGCCTAATTCCCTTCTGTCATATAAATTACGTGAAGAAGAAAAAGGACTTGTCCGAGGATGGCTTATTGCTCGGATCATCAAAGGAACGACCCAGATGGAGGTTTCCGCACCAGTCCTGGTACTGCCGAGGACTTCCCTAACGTCCATAGACCATAAGGGACAGGTGGCAACAAGGAGATATTTTACAGAGGGCTACTGCAACTGCATTAATGACCCTGCAGCTAACATCATGGCCGCATTAATGACGAATAGACATCTGAACAGTGACCCTGGTCCTATGCAGCTACTACATGAAGGCCTTAGTGGAGGCTGATGGGACAAGTATCTGAAGGGAACCGCCTACTGCCACGTGAGAAGAAATGACATATAAATAGAGCCCGAAGCAAGGAAAGAGGGGGGATTGAACATTTTCTAGAGAAACTAAAGAGAAGAGAGCAGAAAGAGAAGAAAGAACTAAGAGAAACCTTCAAGAATTAGCTAAGTCTTACTCCTCGGACGAGTCCGAGCAGACCTCGGCACTTCCTCAGCACTTCGTCTACATTAGATTGGTCACAACCATACTTAGGCCGGAAGCAAGCCCATTCTCAACCTTGTTAGTTCAGCCCACTCTCTTACAAATTCTATTGTGAGGGTATTTTTTGCTTACTGGGCCAGAGTCCATCTCCCCTGTAGGCCCCATTTGTAATTTGTGCCCCTACAATTGGCGCCGTCTGTGGGGAACTAACGGTGACGTTGGCGAGCGGAAAGCTTGAACTATGGTGGGATCAGGTCCTAACCGGGCGGAGTCAGATGACTCTCAGCGTATTGATCACTTTGAGCGACTCGAACGTGAGAAGGACCGTGAAGGAAGTGTGCATACAAATCGCACGGCCAAAAGCCAACATCGGGACAAAGGTAAAGAATCTCACAAAGACACTACAAAGAATATGCAACGTGAGATTGACCGTCTGAAGAGGAAGCTCCGCCAGGCACGTAGGAGGCGCAGTCCATCTAGCAGCCCATCCGTTACGGATGACTCCTCTGACGATAGCAATGACGGTAGCTATAGGCACCGCTCCAGGACGCCCCCAAGTGAGACTTTCTCCTACGAGGAAGAACATCGCCACGACCGCAAGAGCAGAAATACCTACTCTAGGGGCACAGGGAGCGATGCAATGAATATGGTGCTCAACCAGATCTCCAGGTCGCCCTTCACCCGCAGCATCGAAGGGGGGAGCCTCCCTCGACGTTTCACTCAACCTACCTTCACTGCCTACGATGGGAGAACTGACCCCGTGGAGCACGTGAGCCATTTCAATCAGAAAATGGCTGTCTACTCTCGGAATGAGACTCTCATGTGCAAAGTCTTCCCCTCTAGCCTGAGGCCTGCAGCCATGAGATGATTCGACGGCCTCGCGGCTGACTCCATTGGATCCTTCCGAGAGCTTACTAAGGCTTTCTGCTCTTGGTTCGTGACGAACACAAGGGTCCCTCGGCCGCTAGATTCCTTGCTGTCCATGTCCATGCGAGAGGGGGAGACCCTAAAAACGTACTCGGATAGGTACTGGGAGATGTTTAACGAGATCGAGGGCAGTTTCGATGACGTGGCTGTGAGAACCTTCAAGGTCGGCTTACCAGCCGAGCACGACCTTAGGAAGTCTCTAACCAAGAAGCCCGTAAGGAGTGTGCGCCGACTGATGGACCGCATCGACGAGTACAAGTGGGTTGAGGAGGACCAGCTAGTTGGAAAAGGAAAAGCTAAGGTTATCCCTCAGGAAAGGAGGGATTTCAGGTCGGACCGGTACAACAACAGCAGGCCGAGGAGAGACTACAATATCCAATCCGGGTCTACTGCATCACAGGCTGTCCATGCTGTGTTCCGAGAGCCAATTCATCAAATTCTGAAAAAAATTCAGAACGAGCCATACTTTAGGTGGCCAAAAAAAATGGGGGGAGACCCCGCGAAGTGCAATCAGAGTCTGCATTGCCAGTATCACCAGGAACGGGGGCATACCACCGAGGACTGCTGAAGTCTGAAGAGCCACCTGGCAGAGCTTGTGAGGGAAGGAAAGCTGCAACAGTTCGTCTATTCGCCAAATAACCAAGGAAGCCACATCAGGCCAGGGGCTTCAGGGACCACCTCATCAAGGCCCCCGCTGGGCACGATTAATGTGATCTTCGTGGCCCCCGGGAGAACTGGATCCTGCCCTTCCAGGGTAATGTCTATCTCCACGGCATCTACCGAGGACCCAAACCAGGAGCCGAAAAGGGCAAGGATGGACGTCCGACCAGTTTTAAGCTTCTCGGACGAAGATAAGCAGGGGACAATCCAGCCCCATGACGACGCTCTGGTCATCACCCTTAGAATAGGGGGGTACGACGTGAAGAGGGTAATGGTTGATCAAGGGAGTGGGGCTGAGATCGTGTATCCGGACCTATACAAAGGACTGGGCCTGCGGCCCGAGGACCTTACAGCGTATGACGGTCAGCTTCGATGGAAAGACGGTCATCCCCAAAGGCCAGATCAGATTGCCCGTGCAAGCAAGGTCAGAGGTAGTCGAGGTGGACTTCATCGTTGTGGATGCGTATTCTCCCTACACAGCCATCATGGCCAGGCCTTGGCTCCACGCCCTAGGGGCTGTCTCATCTACATTGCACCTGAAATTTAAGTTCCCGTCCGGAGGACGGGTGGAGGAGATCGTAGGAAGCCAATCAATGGCAAGGCAATGCCTCATAGCCGCCATTTCACATCGGCCTATTGCCGAGAAGGCCACCACCTCGGCCAATGATTCGTAGCAATCACAGGTCCCGAGTCCACCCAATGCAGTGGGGCCGGATGACGAGAAGTGTGAGAAGTTAGAGAAAGTTACCATCGGGGACGACCCAGGGAGGTTTTTTCAGGTTGGGGCAAATTTACCTCCTCAGGAGAAGGAGGAGCTGTTGGCATTCCTTCTGAAAAACATCGATGTGTTTGCCTGGAACTCATACGAGGCCCCGGGGGTGGACCCAGAGTTTATCTGCCATCACCTGAATGTGAGAGCGTCTGCCCTTCCCAAAAAACAGCCACATCGGCGCTCATCTAGGGAGCACTCTGATGCTGTCAGGGATGAGGTGAACAAACTCAAGCAGGCAGGGGCAATCAAGGAGGTCTTCTACCATGAATGGCTAGCAAACACAGTGGTGGTAAAGAAGAAGAACGGGACGTGGCGTGTATGCGTGGACTTCACAGACTTGAACAGAGCCTGTCCAAAGGACCCCTTCCCCATGCCTCGGATTGATCAACTGGTAGACGCAACTGTAGGGCACCCTCGGATGAGTTTCTTGGACGCTTTCCAAGGGTACCACCAAATCCCATTAGCGTTGGAGGATCAAGAGAAAACGGCCTTCGTGACGCCCATTGGGAACTACCATTATAAGGTCATGCCATTCGACCTGAAGAACGCAGGCTCCACCTATCAGAGAATGATGACGAAGATGTTCGAACCACAGCTGGGGAAAAGCATTGAGATTTACATCGATGACATGGTGGTCAAGAGCAAGCTGGAGTCCGACCACGTTGGCGACCTCGGAAACGTATTTGAAATTTGAGGAAGCACAAGCTGCGACTTAATGCTTCAAAGTGCTCTTTCGGCGTAGGATCAGGAAAGTTTCTGGGCTATATGGTCACCCACCGCGGGATTGAGATCAACCCCGACCAGATAAAGGCGATCAACAGCTTGCAGCCTCCTCGGAACCCAAAGGAGGTCCAGAAGTTGACCGATATGACCGCTGCTCTCAACCGATTCATCTCCAGGTCGGCCGAGAGATTTCGGCCCTTCTTCCAGCTGTTGAACAAGTGGAAAGGGTTCGAGTGGAATGAAGACTGCGTTCTGGCTTTCCAGCAGCTAAAAGAGTATCTATCTCGGCCGCCCATCATGTCCAGCCCCATGGAGGACGAAGTGTTGTTCGCATACATCGCAGTATCCACCCATGCTGTGAGCCTGGTACTTATACGGGTCGACAATGGCGTACAGAAGCCCGTCTATTATGTGAGTAAGTCCCTCCATGGGGCCGAGGTCCGCTACCTGCCACTCGAGAAGGCCATCTATGCAGTGGTACATGCCACCCGCAAGCTTCCACACTACTTCCAATCGCACACCGTGGTGGTCCTTACCCAGCTCCCCCTTAGATCACTACTCCGGAGTGCAGACTACACAGGGAAGATCGCGAAATGGGGGACGATCCTAGGGGCTTTTGACATAAGGTATATGCCTCGTACCTCGGTCAAAGGGCAAGTACTAGCTGATCTGATGGCCGAGTTCGCTGAGCCTGCATTCGAAGAAACTGCCGAGATGGCGCACACAGATGGAAAGTCAGTTGGCCAGGTATCTGTCCAGGAAACCCCCCACTGGAAGTTGTACATTGACGGGGCAGCCAATCAAAGAGGCTCGGGGCTGGGGCTGGTCCTGATATCCCCCGAGAAGGTTATCATCGAGAAATCTTTAAGGCTAAACTTCTCGGCCACCAATAATGAAGCCGAGTATGAGGCCCTACTAGCCGGAATGGACATGGTTTGGAAAATGAGTGGAAACGCCCTGGAAGTGTTCTCAGACTCATTTCTAGTCGTCGGACAAGTCAGAGGAGAGCTCGAGGCACGCGACGAGAGGATGCGGAAATATCTAAGGCATGTGAAGCGCCTGTAGTCACAGTTCAAATCATTCAGTCTGCAACACATCCCTCGGAGCGGGAACACTCATGCAGACTCCCTAGCCACTCTCGCAACCTCCTCGGCACAAGGGCTACCTCGGCTTGTCTTGGTCGAGGACATACAAAGGCATGCCGAAGAGGTAGATGGGCACAACATCTGTCAGGTCAGAGCAGGGCCAAGCTGGATGGACCCCGTGGTAACATACCTCAAAGATAACGTCCTACCGCCGGACAAGACCGAAGCAAATAAGGTGCGGAGGAAAGCCCCTCGGTTCTGGCTATCAGAAGACACTAAGCTGTATAAACGCTCTTTCTCCGGACCCTACTTACTGTGCGTGCACCCTGAGGCAACTGAGTTGCTCCTTGAAGAACTGCACGAAGGGATCTGTGGGAGCCACATAGGAGGCAGATCACTGGCTCACAGAGCTCTAACTCAGGGATATTGGTGGCCGAACATGCAGAAGGAATCGGAGGAGTACGTCAAGAAATGTGACCAATGCCAAAGATTTGCGCCAAATATCCACCAGCCAGGGTGAGTTCTGAATCCTCTGTCTAACCCGTGGCCCTTCGCCCAATGGGGCTTAGACATTGTGGGCCCCTTCCCAAAAGCAACAGGGAACAAAAAGTACCTGGTCGTCGGCACGGACTACTTCACCAAGTGGGTGGAAGCCGAGCCCCTGGCCAACATCAGAGATGTGGATGTCCAGAAGTTTGTGTGGAAGAACATTATAATCCGGTTCGGAGTGCCACATACGCTCATCTCGGACAATGGCCTACAGTTTGACAGTAAAGCGTTTAGAAGGTTCTGCTGCGGATTGGGCATTACAAACAGGTACTCCACTCCCGCATACCCGCAAGGGAACGGCCAAGCTGAAGCGGTTAACAAGGTCATAGTGGGCGGTCTCAAGAAGAGGCTAGACGACACCAAAGGAAAATGGGTGGAAGAATTGCACCACGTCCTGTGGACCTACAGGACAACCCCCCGTAGATCTACAGGGGAAACTTCTTTTGCAATGACATACGGTGCCGAAGCTGTCATCCCCATAGAAACGGGGTTCCCCACTCTTAGAACCAGCTCGTTCTCCCCGGCCGACAGCGACAAACTGCTGAATGATAGTCTGGACTTAGTCGCCGAGCGCAGAGAAAATGCTGTTGTTCAACTGGCGTACTATCAACAAAGGCTCAAGCAAAGTTACGATGCCAATATCAGACTGAGACCACTTGCACCAGGGGACTTGGTCTTACGGAAAGTCGTGGGCACCGCGAAGAACCCGGCCTAGGGAAAGCTGGGACATAACTGGGAAGGCCCATATCGGATCCTATCAGTAGCAGGAATAAGAGCATTTTATTTAGAAGATCTGGATGGGAGGGCAGTGGTACACCCTTGGAATGTAAATAACCTAATAAGGTATTATTATTAATGAAAATGTCCATTCTCATATTTGACTCAACTATATTGCTTGTTCCTATGTATTAAACAGAACCTTGGTCGTGCCTGGTCCTCGGACCACACACCTCGGGTAAATTAATACTAAGTGCTAAACAGAACCTTGGTCGCACGTGGTCCTCGGACCACACACCTTGGGTAAATTAGTACTATGTTAAACAGAACTTTGGTCAGGCCTGGTCCCTCGGACCACCTACCTTGGGTAAATTAACACCCCTAAGTATTAAACAGAACCTTGGTCGCACGTAGTCCTCAGACCACACACCTCGGGTAAATTAATACTAAGTACTAAACAGAACCTTGGTCGCACGTGGTCCTCGGACCACAAACCTTGGGTAAATTAGTATTGTGTTAAACGGAACCTTGGTCAGGCCTGGTCTCTCGAACCTCCTGCCTTGGGTAAATTAACACCCCTACGAGCTAAACAGAACCTCGGCTGCGCCTGTCCCCTCGAACTACACGCTTTGGGTAAACTAACGCTCTTATTGTCTATCGTGACTGATTCCTCGAATTACGCGCTCAGTCCGACGAGCATACTCATTCAATGTTCTCAGCATTATTCAGTTTAATTCGTGAAATGACTCTATTGTTTAAGAATTGAATTGATTGACCTGGTAACTTCATTGGCGTAAACTTGCGCGTAATTTGTGTACTTAATGGCAATCCAACGGTTCACGCCATAAGAACGATAAAAGAGAGAAGTTGATCTTGATCATTGCAAGATGGAAATACTTTCACTAAATTAAAGCTGAAGTACAATGACTTAACCAAATTCGAACCAAAAGGGAATGCAACTAACAGAGACATAAAATTCTAATCCTAAGTCTAAGATTCAGGGAGAGGGATGTCGTCTGAATGACCCAGCTCGGCCACAGAAGGGGCAACCTCCTCGTCCTTGTTGGCATCTTCGGCTTTGGAAGAGGCATCAACATCCGCGCCACCCTGCGACGCTACCTCTTCTTTTTGAACCTCTTGTTCAGCTCCGAGAGGTGTTTGTGCTTGGCTTGATTGCTCAGGCGCTTGGAGCGGCAAAGGCACAGGGTCAGCCTGGGTCGCACGTATATCAGGGTGGAAATACACCTTCCCCGGCTGCCTAAGCTCTGAATCGGCCGAAACACCTGCAGCGCCCAATGCCTCTTCCCATGTTAGTGTACAATATTCCCTGCACACCTCCGTTATCTCCTCGGCGAGCCTCTTCTCAGTCTCCTCCATCCCGCGGATGTATTCCGCCTCTTTCTCGGTCTCAGCCATCCTCAGAGCTTCTTTGGCCTCCTTCTCGGCTTTCTCTGCCCTCTCAGCTCGGGCGTGGAGCTCTAGAACCAGCTGCCTCTCAGTGGCCAGCTCTATTTCTGTCATGTGTAGCCTCTTCCGCTGGTCCTCGGCCTGATCCTGGGCACTTTTTAGCCCAGCCTCGGCGCTCCTCCTCTCCCGTTGCTAGGTAGCGAGTTTTTTGGCTAGCTCCTGCCTCTCGTGCTTCTCAGCCCCTAGGCTTTTTTCTGTCTCAATGCGGGCTTGGGTTTCAGTCCTCGCCAAGTGGTGGGCATCTCGGACCCACTCTTCAGCCACGTAGACCTGTTGGGTGAGCTGTGCAATAAGAAAGGCCAGATTGCATCACTAACATTGTAAGAAGAATGTGCGGTACATGCCGAACTTAACCAATTGTACAGTCAAAGGACCAAGAACTTACCATACCCAGGTCTCTCTTCATCGACATGAACAGGTCAGGCTGCCTCCACGCCCTCACTGTGTCCATGTCCTTGGGCAGAAGAAGAGGGCGCTCTAGAGCCTCGGCAATGTAGCCAGACCGCCCTCTCTGGAAGTCCCTTATAGAGGCCGTGGCAGGGATCGGCACACCATCCAGGGCTAAGCTGGGAGCCCAATCTGGAGTTTGCTGAGTATCCAAGGCTTGACTTTCAGCTCGGTTCTCGGACGCGGACGTCCTCCTCTCACCCCTTCCCGTTTTCTGATGTTTGAGCCCCTTCTGCTGGGGAGGGGACACCTCACCCTCTTCAGTATCCAGGTCCACAAACTTCTTCTTCTTCTTCCTAAGGTCGGGAGTAAGAAGAAGTTAGGGACCGGTTGTTGGGGGAAGAGGAAGAGGTGAGGGTTGTAAGGGTGTTTTCTCCTTAGACGGTTCCCTGGAGGGGCCGCCCTTGTTTCTCCCAGAGATAAGATCCCTCAATCCGGCCCTTGGCCTCAATGACATGTCGCCTTCCTCCTCTTCGGTGCTCTCCGATTCGAGAATAGTACGGGGTTCGTCTTGCACCTCCTCTTCGCCTTCGAATCGAAACCCCTCAATCTCCCCTTCCAAGGATATCCGAGGAGAAGCAGGTTCTTCCCTCTGAACAGCGTACGGAGGAAGAGTTCGCTGAGCCAGCAACTCAACGGGGGGAAGATCCTCTTTAGCCAAAAAGACTGGCCGCGAAACGTCTAAACTATGAAGCCGCTTGTCTTTGGCTTAGATGGAATTGCCGACGTCTTGAAAGTTGCACGATAACGGGGTGATGTCCAATATCAAGTGAGCTGCTCTTAGCTAGCCGTCTGAGTGGACGAACACCTCGGACCGTAGCAGGAAGTTCAAACCAGGGACATTCACGTGGCTAAGCTTTGGGGCGACGAACTTCCTATCTGCAGACAAAATCAAAGAACGTTAGATTTATCGCCGAACCGTGAAATCAGACACAAACATAACAGAATGAGATCATATCTAAAGCATAAGCCCAATATCGTCTCGACCTAACCCTAAAGCACCCCACCTGGCTCCCCATCGGTAGTCGGACAGTGTCGGCCATCATGCCACGTCCCAGAGACGATGACGAAGTCGTCCTTCATGCCCTTATTGGACTTGGGAAGACAAGATAGCATTTTCACTATGGGAGACCTAGACTTTAGGTAATACCCCCCATCGGCCAGAGAATGGCACTCGTACATGTGTACGACATCGTGCCAGGTCAACTGCAGGCCCATCATCCGATTGAGGGCTTCTACACATCCCAAGACTCTAAACAGGTTAGGGGCGCACTGGTGTGGACATAACCTATGGTTCTTAAGGTAATCTATCGTCACATCACCCATGGGAATTGTCATCCCGCCTTCCAAGAAGGCTATCACGGGAATGACCACTTCGCCGGTGTTCCGATGGGTAAGAATGTTTTCCGGCGGGCAATAGCGAAGACTAACCCCCTCGGGAATGTTATATTTCTCTTTGAAAAGCTCCACAGCGATGGGATCATCGACCAAGTACTTAAATCTACCCATTTAGACAAATCGGAAGGAGACTAGGGAGTTTTCCTAAGACGAAAAACGCAAAGACAGAGGGCCGAAGTGCTCAGCCGAGGAGAATAAATCTTGAGGGGTGTAAACTTACAGAAGCAGATGAAATCGCTGGTTCAATAGCTTGTCAAATACCTAAGAACCTTTAGGAGAATGTTCTCGGAGGACTTAGAGCAGGAGAGCGTGGATCTGCTAAGACGTTCGAAGACACTGGAGTACTTAAGGCTATGCGAAATGAGCTACAGAGATCCCTCAGAGCGCTTTATATGGCAAGAAAAAGCGAGAAGGAATTGCCCTGCTCAAAATTTCACAAAAAGAACCTAACCGCACGATCTGCATCTCACCGTTGGTGAATAAGACAGGATGCCACCCAGAGCAATAAATGAAGCCCTACAATTTCCAAGGCTTCGTCAGAAGTAAAGAAAATCACATGTAGACTCTTCCACGTGGATGAACAGAAAAGCTTAAATGGGTCTTACCCCTAGAGGAATCAAAATCCCACCTTTCACCTCGGATAGGAGGGCAAGCCAGAATTTTGAAGGGCTATTGTAGGGGTAAAGGGCCCAATACCAGATATTGGGGTAAAAGGCCCACTACCAAACAACGGGCCACGGGCCTGTCCGAGGAGGCCATCCGTCCAAGAACACCCCGTCATGAGGAATATACTTGGCCTAATTCCCTTCTGTCATATAAACTACGTGAAGGAGAAAAAGGACTTGTCTGAGGATGGCTTATTGCTCGGATCATTAAAGGAACGACCCAGATGGAGGTTCCAGCACCAGTCCTGGTACTGCCGAGGACTTCCCTAACGTCTATAGACCATAAGGGACAGGTGGCAACAAGGAGATATTTTACAGAGGGCTACTGCAACCGCATTAATGACCCTGCAGTTAACATCATGGCCGCATTAATGACGAATAGACATCTGAACAGTGACCCTGGTCCTATGCAGCTACTACATGAAGGCCTTAGTGGAGGCTGATGGGACAAGTATCTGAAGGGAACCGCCTACTGGCACGTGAGAAGAAATGACATATAAATAGAGCCCGAAGCAAGGAAAGAGGGGGGATTGAACATTTTCTGGAGAAACTAAAGAGAAGAGAACAGAAAGAGAAGAAAGAACTAAGAGAAACCTTCAAGAATCAGCTAAGTCTTACTCTTCAGACGGGTCCGAGCAGACCTCGGCACTTCCTCAGCACTTCATCTACATTAGATTGGTCACAACCATACTTAGGCCGGAAGCAAGCCCATTCTCAAACTTGTTAGTTCAGCCCACTCTCTTACAAATTCTATTGTGAGGGTACTTTTTGCTTACTGGGCTAGAGTCCATCTCCCCTGTAGGCCCCATTTGTAATTTGTGCCCCTACAGTATTTATTTTTAGACTTTCTTAAATATATATATATATATATATATATGTATATTATTAGGTATAGGGGGCCTAAATGATAAGGTTCTTAAAACTTTTCAAATTAGTTAGGCTAATTCCAAAAATATATATATTTCCTTATTTTTTTTCAAAAACTTTGGGGGGCCAAAGCCCCCCTCGGTCCTCAAGATGCTCCGCCACTGCTCCCTCTTTTGGCGTGTGTGTGTGTCTAGATGTCCAAGCATCAAAGCTCATGGTATTCAATCAAACATATTAAACATATCATATTCAAAGCTAGATGCATGTTCATTTGATCTATGCATGACTTGCCCCACTTTCCTCACTACAACATAGCACCTATGCATCAATGCATGTTCATGTGCATGTTCATGGTATTCACATAATCTAAAACCCTAATGAGCATCAAAACAAAACAAGACAAAACAAAAAAAAAAACAAAAAACACAAAAAAAAAAAAAAACAAAATGATAGATACTTAAAGATATGAAAAACAAGGTTAAACAGAGGCTAAACGTGTAAAAGAAAACAAGGAAAGAACAAACAAAAGTGAATTATAATTTCTGGGCACAAGTGTGCATGCGCATATATAGAGCATACGTGTGCATCCCAACTGTATGCGTAAGCAAACTTCGAGTATGTGTACGCATGCATGAAGCATACGCACACATACACGCCCAAAAAACCCTAACCCAAAGACTCAAAATAGAAAAACAAAGAGAACAGGAAATCTAATAACCTAGCATGCTTCTAACATAAATACGAAGTAAACCTAAACTAAACAGACATGTTATAAACTCATAAACATGTGTGTGTATATCTATATCTATATATATATATATATATATATATATATATATATAAACACAAAAACAAAGAAAAGTGAAGAGTTAAAGTTAAAACCTTTACCTCAACACTAGAACTCTTTAGAGTTTGATTTTGATCGTTCATCTCAGTCAATCTATTCACAACCAAATCAAAATAGGTTAGCAAATTTTAGAATTCGAAGATCAAGAACAGAAAAGGTCCCAGTCAAGTAAAATTTGGCTTAAGTATGTTTTGTGAAAAACTCCTTCTTTCATTTACTATTTTTTAGTGAATCTTGTATGTTTTGCCTCCATTTTTGTCCTCCTTTGAAAAAGTGCCTCTTATGGCTTTTAATAGCGGTAAAATAGGGGTGTGGGCTGTCAGATGATGTGGGATTCATTCCAAACCAGAATTAAGTGCAAAAGGCTTTCCTTACATAGTTTCTGGAACCCTAAATGTATACGCACGCGTGCACATGCCATAAGCATGTGTACACATACGCGTGTATGCATGCGCACACTTGAGGTTAGCAGCCTTTCTTTTCCAAAAATAGTTTTATTTATTCTAAAAATAAGTTATATTTTCCCTAAATATTTCCTCAAGTCAATTTTCACGAGATTGGGCTCTAAACTAACCTTAGGCCTTAGAGTACTACCATTATTGGGAAACGAGAGCTCGAGTCATAAGTGGTACAAAATGAAGTGTCTACACCAGTGAAGAATTTCCTGACTCCCATACTGGCATCACATCTCATCTAATCTATCTATTATATCGATTAATGATGCGAACCTCAATCGACTCACTTTGAGACCCAACAAACAATATTAGAATATTGCCTAAGAAAGCTAAAATTCAGATTTTGGTAGAAAATCCTGACCTAACGTTTATAAGAGAAACGCGAACCAAAGGTATAAGTAACAGATCTCGACCCAATGATTATAATGGAATCACGAATCGAAAGTATAAAGTTTAAACGCCACAAGGAAGAATCCCTGATAAGTTCACAGTTCTTGAAGAACCAAAGAGAAGAGCAAAGTCTCACCTTTTTCTGATTTTTATTCAATAATCTTCTCTATTACAATGAGTGCATGCTATTTATAAGACATGACTGAATGTAGAAAATATAAAAAACGTACTAAATAATAAAACCCTAAATAAAAACTGATTTGGTCTGAAAATAGCAGACCAAAAATAGGAAAATAGCTAAAAAACATTCTAAATAATAAAAGCCTAAAATTAAAGTAGATCTGGTGTAAAATTAAAAGATCTAAATTAGGAAAAATATCTATTAACTGATTTGGAGCTGGAAATTCAATCAATCATTAATTCACGCCATAAATAATGCCCAATTAAGCCAAATCAGCCCTCAATAGCTTGGATTAAATTTATTATGTCTTTATCTTCCTTTGGGCCCAGTCTGGAATGTCCTGCGTTAGAATCAACCCAAATCTCTTGAATTAGCCCATTAAGTGCTTCTTCGATCTTCTTGAATCTTGCTCTTGTAATAGGCCCAACTGGGACATGCAATGGATTCTTGAATACTTGTTGATTTTCATCTCTATTATATCTATCTGTCTATTATATATATATATATATATATATATATATATATATATATTATAATTTGGATCTCCAAATTGGAGAATGCATAAAGTAATGACATGTGTCCCTTTCTCAAGGTAAACAACAAGGGCACATCATCTTTTTGATTGCTTTCAAGGTTCATTAATTACTTTTTTCACCAAAAAAAAAAAAAAAAATGGGCAAAAATGCAAATTACACCCTCTTAGTTTGACCAAAATTCATTTGATTCTCTGATTTTACTTTTGTTCAATTGAATCCTTTAAGTATCAAATTTGTTCAATTAAGAACTTTCATCCACTTCTATTAATTGACTGCCGCTAAGAGTCCAATTAATTTTTTTCTTCAATTAATAAATCTAAATTATATTATGATGAGATATTTACAAAATTAAGAAGTTTTCACCAAAGATGTCCTCATAAGATGTTAAAAAGTGCTCCCATAAGATGTTTTAATATTCTTGTAAAGAAAAATGTTTTCTTTATGAAATGAGATATATTTTGCAAGTATGCAAATTATTTTCAAGAATTGTGTAAAAGATTTGTTTTAAAGTTCATCAAAAAATTATTTATGCACGGTCAAAGAATTTATATTTAAGCATTTCCGTGTATTAAGAAGCCTTTGGTTTATATGCATTATTTCTAAATTCTCATGCCACGTAACCCCCTTATTGAGTCTTTTTTTTTTTAGCTCACCCTTTTTTAAATTTTTTTTAGTAAGCAGGTTTTATGTAATTGAACTATGGAAGAGCGCCGAGAGCCTTAGTTGAGCTTTGCATGAGCTTGTTTTAGTTTCATTTTAGTAGTTTTCCGCTTAATTCTGTAGAGATGTTTGTATTTATGAATCAATAGTTTAGAGCTGGAAATTTTGATCCAATCATGAATTCTAGTATGCTAATTTCTGGTATTTTCAGAATTAATGATTTTGTTATGATTTGGAGAAAAAAAATACCATTAGATACTCTGTTTATCAAGTAGCAACTAGCAAATAGAAATGATTCTCATACTTCTAAAAAAAAACTAGCAAATAGAAAAGTTTTTGGTTTACAGCTTTAGTTTTGACTGGTGTTAATGGTATTAACATGTCGATCGTGGTTGCAAATCCTTCGTTCGGGCCGGTTTGAGTCATATCTCTTGTAGAACTAGATCTCTCTGACCTTCAATTCTCAGGCTTTGGAATGGATACTAGCATATATTTCACTTAGTACGTTAGTGTCATAAACTTGAGCCTTAAATTATTTTTGATTTACATAACTTTGAGTTAATCAGGTAAGATATCATTAATATTTTAATTAATAAGCTGCATATATATTATTACTAGGAAGGTTGTCAAAATCTTCACCAATAGAATAGGCTAGAGTTGGTGTTAGTACCAAGGATGGTTGTATTCGTTTTTAAATATTATTGTTTTTTCCTCATTCTGTTCTTAAAACTCGTATTTTATAGCTTATAAGCTTTAAATTTCTTAATTTCCAGTTTCTCAAAAAAAAAATTTTAATTTATTTCCTCCCATACTCCACCTCAATTAATTTGGAAGCCTGTTGCATTATTCCTTCAATCGATGAAGACTACTTGATAGCTTTTGTTCTCTCTTTGAACACCTTATGCAAGACAGACTGTGCAATTCATTCTTCGATAAGGTACAACTAAAATCTCTAATCTTGTCTGCATCTTAGGCAAGCAATCTTAGACAGATTCAGACTCGTTTGTTAAATTTATATTTCCAGAGATCATTAGCTCAAGGTCATTGACAACCAATCCTGATGGTTATAGTTTTTTTTTTTTTTTTTTTTTTTTTTTTTAGTATTATTCAAAACTCTGTAATACGTACTTAACCTATTGTGGCATTTTTGGAACCCTTGCAACCAAAAAAATGCAGCAAACTTGAAAAATGGTATTATTGGGTAAAAATATTTCTCATAAAATTCAGAATTTTTATTATTCAAAGGAAATTGTTTTGACCAAACTCTGTCCAAGGATATCTAGGGTGACTCATGGACAAAGGTGGTTACAATTTGCTCTTGACGACATATGAAGTTCATGCCGTATGGCCACAAGGGTGGATACAATTGCAATAATAAGTAGGATGAAGGCCACTTGATTTCTGTAAGCACCGTCCAGTGCCTTTGTACTCTTCATAGCACTGCTTTCCACAGTTGTGAAGGACACAGCCATTGGGATCCAATATTGTGCGACATTGGGCATCGGCCTCGGGCACCAAAACTGCAACTACAAAAAATGATAACAAGATCAACAATTGCCACACACAAAAAATTTGTTACATTTAAACTAATGGAAATATAAAAATAAAAATAAAAAACCAAAGCCACTCACTCAACATGTGTTTTGCATATGTGAGGAGGTTAGTATTATAATATATATGAAATAAAATATAAGCCTTGAACTATTTATTGACTTCTAATTTTGTCACATATACTTTTAAAAGCCCATATTTTTCGATGTCATAATTCTAGTAAAATTTTCAGTCTGGTTTTTAGAATAACAAACTATGCTAAGTTGTGTTGGTTTAAACTTTAAACTAATTAAAGCTCATATTTTTAATAAAACAACTAAATACTAAAAAAATTCTAATTAAATTAAGTTTCATATTCTCTAAATATGTTTTTATTAAATCAACTGTACTATTTTATAACGATTCACTAATTTAAATTTGTAGTCATTAATAATCATATATAACCTCGACTCTTCCACTTGCGTTTCATAAGTTAACGATTTGAAAATATACAAAAATAAATAAATACTTTTGCTAGATATTTGTAGAGTTTTTCATTCTCTCATTTTGTTAGCCAAGATAATGCAATTGCACATGCCTTAGCCTAAAGAGCAAGACTTTTTTTTTCCTCTATTTGTCTAAATAAAGTTTGTTCCTCCAAAAATAAATAATATTGTAATTGTTTATGTACCAGCATATTAAAAATTTTCATGATGTTCTATCTTTCAAAAAAAGAAAAAGAAAAAACCCTTACCAGAAAAAACAAGGAAAACAAATAGGAATAAATGGAAAAAGGAAAGACTGGCCATTTGATGTAGGTTAAGTGTATAGAAGCAAAATATGTGACACACAATAACTACAATTGTTCCACAAAAGCTAAATTCTACAAGAACTTTAGGCTAGCAGACAACAAAATAGGAAAAACCTCTCAAAAGACACTAACTTGATAATAACTTAATGATCACCATCTCCTCCTAAAGAGTATTTATAGAAGAGATTTTCACCTACTTCTTTTCGAAAAAGACATATGTGAGTGCACCGCACCGCACTTGCGTGTTGCATGGCCTACTTTCTCATTTCTTTGAGAGTTGTCACCTGGTTTAGGCTCACATTTAATTATGAATATTATTACCAAGCCAAAAATTTCTAATCATGCAATTAATACACACATAAAGAAATATCTCATCACATCATGGCATAAAAGGAAAGAAATTCAGATAAAAGTAATTAAATCAAATCAAGTCAAATATCTAATTAATTATATAAATCAAATCATGCTTTAAAAGGAAACATTTTATTCTAAACATGCCAAATATAATGTGGAAAATTCAGGAGAAAAGCATGTCAAATATTAATTATCATAATTCTATCCTAAACAAAGTCAAACCAACTCATCAAACATGGAAAATATCATAGAAATTAATTCAATCAAGCAAACAAAACATGACTGATAATATCCTTAAGATAATAAAGAATTTGAATAATAAATTCTTTTTTTTTTTTTTTTTGGAAAAGACTAATAAATTCAAAAGTTAAAATTTTAGTTGTATAGAAAAATTTGTGGTAAACCTAATGTACTATAAAATAATTTAGAAGAATATGTACCACCTCAAAAAAGAATAATTATCAATCAAATAACCAATATAATATAATGATATATTTGTAGAGATAGAAATATGAAAAATATTTATAGAAATTTTTTAATTTTTAGAGAGAACAAATTAAATTAAAAAAATTATATAATATATCACATTACAAAATAATTATATATTCACACGCATTATATGGGTATGCAACTAGTGCAATATAATTTTGCAAAGCATGGGTCAACGACTAATATAAAATTAAATTATAATTCAACTAGTAAGAGGGAAAAAAAAAAGTATCATAACTATCATGACCCAACCCTGAATTCTGGATTTAGAACTGTCATTGGCATGTTAATACCAAGTTTAAACCTTTTTTTTAGGGGGAATACCAAGTCTAAACCTGATATTAACAAGAACCAAATAAACCCATAAAAAAAAAAAATCTATCTACTACTTGATATTTAGAGCATCTAATATTTTCTTCAAAATATAAATAGAGTTAAAATCTCTTCCGAGTTAAGCACAAATCCCCCATAATGGAAAGCAGTTACTAATCTATATATATCCCCCAAAATGGAAAGCAATTACTAATCTATATATATATATATATATATATTGTTGACTTCTCTAGAGCTTGTCACATTAATATTATTTTTTTAAAATTGATTTATTTATTTTGAATTTATAGCCGACTAAATTCTCTGGAAAAAAAAATTTATACCCGACTCATTCTCTTCTCCCTTGCTCCATTTCCACTCCACTCTCCAATCTTACCAATTCAGCCGATCTCTCGCAACCCCTTATTTTATCTCTGACTTATAATTCTATGTTTAGAAAGAGAAGAACAAAACCCTAAGAGTTTCTTAGAGAGCAACGTTATTCCAAGGCTGAAGATAATAAAAAATTTCATCATGATTTGATGGCGGGGTTGTTGCACATGATTATGGCCCAATGGAGTGAGCCAAGCTTCTTAGAGAGCAACATTATTCCAAGGCTTCTGTGTGTGTTAGCTTTTGTTAGGTATAAAAGGAGTCTGGGCTGAATTTTATTTTTTTATTTTTGATGGGTTTTCCAAGCTCTTGCATAATGGAGTTTATAAAAATTGTTTTTTTTTTTTCTTTCTCAAAACGCAAACACAAAAGATCAGAGAGGATTATTGGGAAAAAAATTCAGCGTGAGCTTCCCAAATCCCCTATCATCAACCTCAATTCCTTCGTAAGATCCCAATTGCTTATTAATTTTTCCACTCCTACTTTGGTTTTGATTTTCGGTTTTTGAATTTCTTAATTAGTTTATTTTTATGACTAATCTAATTCTTGCTTCTAGAGTGTAAGAAGAGCAAATCCCATCTATTCATAACAAAAAAATAAAAATAAAATAGAAGAAGAAGAAGATGAAATCCAAGTTGTTCATATTGCAGGACCACCTTATTTGATTTTGAGTTTCATATACATATGAAAATTTCATATAAAAAACTATTCAAAGACTTGCAAATGAGACTAAACTATTCAAAAACATGAAATCTTCATATTTAGACAGTAAGGGATATCATCTATATACAAAAATCTACTATAGCAATTTAGTTGGTATTGTAGGCAATTAGAAGGAATAATCTTTGTGGTTATTACTATTCTACTATAGCAATTTAGCCTGCTATTGTAGGCTATCAAAAGATATAATTTTGATGGTTATTGCTATCCACTAATAATATTCACCATTCACGATTCCAAATTTTAAGTTTTTGTTGTTGGATATTATAGAAGAGGATTATCTATTTGTTAAATAATTAGAGAATATTTAAAGTGAAGCAGATTTTGTTAAATGGATATAGAATTTGTTTGGACGCAACATGCAGCTTAATTGGGTATTATTTTTTTAAACTAGGAATTTATGGGATATGGATTATGAATTATGGATTTTAATCAAACTTCTTAGATCAAATGATGATGTGGGATTAAGGGGTTTGTGGTTTTATCGACATGTGTTGTAAAAGGTTCTTACCATAGACACCCGTTAAACAGTAAGTTTAGGATTATAAATTTCTTTAATGTATTAAATTCATGTTTTGTATATTTTATTTTAAAGTTAGATATGCACTTATCATTTAAAAAAAAAATCAAGAGCTAAGGAACTGATTCAATTTCAGTCGCATTAACAAACTCTCTTAACTTATAATGACATTTTTTTTTTTTTATGTTTCATAAGTTTTTTATTCATTGTAAATAATAATAATTGTACAAGACACTTTTATGTTTTCTTCGTTCTATATCATATAATTGTTAATATATATTTTAGCTATATAGTATTATTTACAATTTCAATTTATTTGATTGTATTAAAATAAATCAAGATTAAATCATATATGTTCATCAAAGAAATTAAATCATATATCATACTTAAAACATTTTCCGTGCATCGCGCAGGTTAGCGACTAATTAATACTAAAATCGGTTCCTGCAAAACTCAATTAGGGCTCCCGTTGCTCCTCCATTATGTAAAACCTACTCACTAAACTTCTTTGAACATGTATAATTAATTTTTCATGAAAATTATAAACAAATCGTTCCATAACTTCGGAAATACCTTCTCACCTAAAGAATACACTTTTCTTAAGAAATATTTTGTCACATAAAGCAACCATTTTTCCTCAGAAGAACATTAAAATCTAATGAGAAAAACTCCATATTCTTAGAAAGTTTCTTGATTGAAACTTATTGACATCATGAACATATCATCACAATCATACTTCTTTTTTTTGCGCTTCACAAACATACTCCCTTAATTTAACATCATATGACAATTTTCTTGATCTTCTTAAAAAATTATTTATCTTCTTAAAGAATAAATGTTGACAATTAAATAATTGCAAATTCTTTTTACTATAATACAAAACATAATTATTACTTTGGTCTATCAGTATGATATGTCTGTAAGATGTGAGCCATATAACTCCCTTGAGCTAAGCATCCAACAGTTCTCACAAATGAGAAAACTTTTTATCATCTGATGAGAAAAACACTTTCTTCAAAACTTTTTAACTTCATAAGCATAACATTTTTTGAGAAAGTTTCTTTATTGAATCTTCTTGAAATCATTAACAAATTAGTAGGTTCTAGTTAGCTTAATTGATAAAGTCTTTGATGATTAAATAAAAGATTTTGAGTTCAATCTCTGCATACACCAAAAACTAATTGGTGTTTTGGTCTGATGATAAAAAACTATCATCAAGAACGGATATCATAAGTTAAAACTCTCTATTAAAAAAAAAAATTAACGTATCATCACAATTAACAAGGGCCAGGTACAACATTTCTCTCATCTGATAGTCCCCATCGTGTTGGGCCTCTTTCATTGATTGTGGCGATGATCTGCATCCACCCAAGTTGGTCTCAAGTCTCAACCAACAAGGGACAAGTACATTGTTCGTTTCATAAATTTCATGTAAAGCTAGGTACCATTATCCCTATATGAGAAGAGTTCGTGGGGCCATTCCACGTAAAGCCAGTACCATTAACCCTACCGAAGAAGAATTCTGAACATACCATTAGATAATCCACAAACTAATCTTTCTACTAAAATTCAAGGGCAAAACTTAAATACAGTACCTTAGGTACAGTACATTAGGTACCCCTTTTAAAATTTAAACACTTGTCCACTTACTTAACAGTGAAACTGCCGTTTAACTCTCCGTTTATTTCTTTTTCTTTTTTATTTTTCCCCTGTTTCAAACTCAAGAACTCCAGCAAGAAAATCCCAAAACTCACCAGCTCCTACATTTCTCTACTACGCTCTCTTTTCTTCTCTCTCACTCAAATTGTTTGAGTTATTGAATCCAACTCTCTGAACTCTCTCTCTCTCTCTTGCTCTATTTTCACATATTGGTTAGCTGGAACTAAAGTGATTCCTTGGTATGTATCGGCTAAATCTCATTATAGGTTTTCAATTCTAGTTGTTGGTTTTGTCTTATTTTGAGGTTGGTATAGTTTTTCTTTGTTGATTCTGACTTGGGTGTCAATTTTGGTTAATGGGTCTGTGTTATCATTGCTTTGGTTAGTTTTGATTTGGGTTTCCAATTCTAGTACTGGGTTTGTGTTATTTTGAGGTTTGGTAGAGTTTTTCTTTGTTGATTTTGATTTGGGTGTCAATTTTGGTTAATGGGTCTATGTTGTTATTGCTTTGGTTAGTTTTGATTTGGGTTTTCATTTCTAGTTTCTAGGTTTGAGTTATTTTGAGGTTTGGTAGAATTTTCCTTTGTTGATTTTGATTTGGCGTCAATTTCGATTAATTGGTCTGTGCTATTATTGCTTTGGTTAATGGGTCTGTGTTATTCGTGGAATGGAGTTTGATTTAGAGGAAGAGGCATATATATATATATATATATATATATGCTGGATATGTTGGATTCAATTTTCGTAGAGATTGTCTGAACAAAAGAATCTATGTGGTGCTTATTTCTTTTGGAAGTTACTCTTATTTTGTTTTCATGCAGTGCTTATTCTATTTCAATTTTACTTGGAAATGGAAGCCATCAAGCATTGCATCTGATTATTCTGCAAGGGATGGCAGCAATGCTAGTCATTAGATTCCATAGGTTTGAACTTAGTGTGGTGGTAGTTGGCCATGTTTATTATTTGTAGATCAATTTATTATGAGCTCACTAGCTCTGTGACCCTGGCCACCCTACTAGTTAAAAATATTTATTACATTTAGGGATCACCAAGGAAGAATTTCATGCAATTTCATGGTTTACCAGTTGGGCGGTAGATGTTGAGCATGGTTGAGATCTTCCTAGAGTTCCTGATTTCAAATTGCATCTAGAGTCAATGTAATTAGTTTGAAATTGTCATAATGTAGATTCATTCTTCAAGTTTTCTTGTAGGAATTTTGGAAAAAAATTTGGGTCGGTATTTCATTTTAAGCAATTGATCCAATTACTCTTTTCATGCCATGATAGTGATAATAAAGATTGTGATGGAGATGCAAGTGGAGTTGAAGACATTATGAGGAACATGAAAGCAGTTGAAAGCGTAGTCTTGGGGTTTAATGTGCAAGTAGATTATTGACATGGAAAGATTGATGTGGGCCAAGGAATGTGGTTTAGAAACAGAGTTTGTCATATATGTCCCATCAAGCATTTCTCCTGGAAACCATTTACTGATTACCAGACATACTAATCAATTTTGAGATGTCTTTGTTTTTTCTTTTATGTAAGGTTTTATGATTTCCAATTTTGCTAGAATGTGCTATTGTATGACACTCTTATTCAAGTTTTGAAATGAGGAGTAGATTTCTGAGAATTGCTTGGCAAGTGAATGAAATACATTTACACGATTTCACTTTCACCTTTGCACTTTGGACTTGGCTAGGGACAATTTGACATTTTTTTATTTTTTGGGATGAAATTTGGTAATTGACATGAGTATTGCAAAAATTTACCTAACCAGGACAAGGTACAGTCTGCTTTAGCAGATTGCATACTCTCTAGCAGCATTTTAGCCTTCAGAAAAACTAAAGAGGAAAAGCACAAAACAATATCGATCTAATCATAAAACTCTCACAAAATATGTTTCACTGGTTATAATTTCCTAGTGAAATATGTTCAACTTTATACTGCACATGTAGGTAAGTCTCTAATTTCTTTTGTAAACAACCTACAATTGATACACTTTGCTTACTTTCCTACTGCCTTCCTCTTTGCTCTTACTTAACATATCTAACCGATTCTTGCTTGTAAAAAATTGTCACTGGCTATCTTTGCCATTATAAAGTGGAGCAAGTTTAAACCCTTTTACTCTTGGCTATAATTTGATTAGCCATTCACCTATTCCATTCTTGAATTTTCCTAAGCTTAGTAGAATCGTAATCTAGTAATCTGCCTGCACTTTTTAGATCGATGCGCATGAGCAGATGTGTCACCCTTACCTGAACTCCCATTAGTCATGCTAACTTGGAAAAGGGCTTGGCCACATCCACTTCAACTTTTGGAACATACTCTTATTTTGTTTTCACGTAGTGCTTATTTTATTTCAATTATACTTGAAAAGGAACTTAGTTTTGATAATAAAATGAAGTAACCAATTTTTTATTAAATTGTGAAGTCACATGACAGAAATCACATGGCATGTTGCAAAAGAGAATTCACTAATTTATTAAATCATTTCCTTTGCTCCCATTTGTAAACAAAAAACATACTTCGCTAATTAAATACGATGCTTATTTTGCAATTTTTAAATAAATTACAATTGTACAGAATAAATTGAATATATTCATGAGCTTAAGTCATACTACCTATTCAATCTAACACCAACTGCCTCTCTGCCTCATTGGTGAACAATACTGCCTATTCAATCTAACACCAACTGCCTCTCTGCTTGATTGGCAAACAATATGTTCGAAATAGTTGAGCTGCAAGTCACTTTGTCTCCATTAAACTATCATATCTTCTAAGAAAGCAAGCAGTGAAGGAAAAAGGCAGGTAAACACCTTCTTTTGTAAAAAATCTGGACAGAAAACAGGCAAGAGCAACCTTGCATCTTGTGACAATTTAATGAAGATGTTCCTTGAGATATTCTTCAACTGAGAGGTCGAGAAAAAAATAAACAAATCTTTAAGCATGCTAACCCAATTGTCATTATTTTCCTGCAATAATGAAAAGTTATACATTCAGCAGATACCACATTTAAAAATCAAGCTACAACGTTAATGACCTGTCACCAGAGCAATCTTAGAAGATATGACAAATAAACCAAAAAAATTCACTAGCCACTAAACACATCTCCAGGTATTGCTAATATCAATGCCTCCAATAACTTCCAAAATATGCAAATCAAGATATTTGTATTTAATTCTCTAAGATTAGTATTTGATTGCTGTTCTAAGAATCTTTTGCCTCTCCAATTTTGAATTTCTGATTTGAAACTATCAATCAAACACCAAAGATAAACATCAGACATTGAAAAAATAATTAGAACTCAACTTCATCAAGGTGAATGGAGAAATCAATGTCCATCTACTGTTAATTTTCCTTTGTACCTCTTCCACATAAAACTCAAATGCTTCTCACTCTCTTCAAAACTAGATGGCCAACTTCAAAGGGTACTATCAATAGTTACCAATTTACATTATCACCAACAACCTGCCGCTCTACAAGGATCCCATCATCCTTAAGAGGCAATCTTACTATCAATAGTTACAAAGAAAGCACTAGAACTAAATTATCACAAATAATGCCAATGTTCCTCCCTACGTTTATGATCAATAATTATAAGCAGCCTTATATAGCTAGCAATTATTTTTTATACATACATAAATTTTATAAGATTAAGACATGGTGTTACTACAACACAGTGATCCACACACTTAGACATTGAAGGGTTTGTTCTTTTCTTGCTTTTTCTACTGATGTGATGTCAAAATGGTTTCTTAGGAGTCTTTCAGCTTTGTGGTTTATCAGACTAATTAACCAAAATTGGCCCCCAAATCAGAATCAACAAAGGAAAATTCTACCAAACCTCAAAATAACACAAACCTAGAAACTAGAATTGAAAACCCAAATCAAAACTAACTAAAGCAATAATAACACAGACTCATGAACCAAAATTGACACCCAAATCAAAATCAACAAAGAAAAACTCTACCAAACCTCAAAATAACAAAAACCCAGCACTAGAATTGAAAACCCAAATCAAAACTAACCAAAGCAATAATAACACAGACCCATTAACCAAAATTGACACCCAAGTCAAAATCAACAAAGAAAAACCATACCAACCTCAAAATATGACAAACCCAGCAACTAGAATTGAAAACCTATAATGAGATTTAGTCGATACATACTAATGAATCACTTTAGTTCCAACCAACCAATATGTGAAAATAGTGCGAGAGAGAGAGAGAGAGTTCAAAGAGTTGGATTCAATAACTCAAACAATCTGAGTGAGAGAGAAGAAAAGAGAGCGTAGTAGAGAAATGTAGGAGCTAGTGAGTTTTGCGATTTTCTTGCTGGAGTTCTTGAGTTTGAAACAGGGGAAAAATAAAAGAGAAAAAGAAATAAACGGAGAGTTAAACGGCAGTTTTACTGTTAAGTAAATGAACAGGTGTTTAAATTTTAAAAAGGGTACCTAATGTATTGTACTTAAAGTACTGTATCTAAGTTTTGCCCAAAATTCAATATATTTCAATATGCTGAAATGTTACATCGTTTATCTACTAATTTAATTGCATAAAACATAACTATGTACATAATGTTCTTATTAAAACAATTTAATGAAATATAAGTTTTTCAAATCATGTCATGACTTACCAACCTTAAAATCGATCATAAACTCTCAACCTTAAAAACTCTTGTAAGTCAAGAAATTCCTAACCCACCTAAAAGAGGTTCCCAAAACACACATTACATACTTTGTTTCATGAAACCAAGAGATATTAAAAAAATATAGGTAGTAAGGATGTTGCCTTTCCTTTGGGTCCTAAACAACAAAACCAATACATTACAAAATTCTAACCATGAGCTCGTGTAGTACTAACTGCAGAATATAGAACCGAATTCTCTCTGCAACACTTGCAACATAGGACTTTAATAGGCTTCTAACACCTAAACATCTGCATATATGAGTGATGAGTCCAACTACTTCTTATATTCATGACAATTTGTATTATGCATTGCACAACGTTAAAGGCATAGCCAATATCAACCCTTTCAAGCCAACAACCAATACATAAGCCTTGATACAGTGTGTTTAGATACCGCTTATTTGCTTAAAAATGAAAACTTATTGTTGAAAATACTGTAACAAAATAATTTTTAAAAGTGTAAATAGTGGTGTGGGATCTAAATTTACCAAAAAATCTGCATTTTACTAAATTTAGTGGTTCGTGAACAGTACCCATAAAACCCACAAAAAAAACGCAAAATGCACGGATGGAGCAAAACCCCAATCCAAACTCACGCTTAAACTTCTAAAATCTATTCCCAAAGCCTCAAAACCGACAAGAACCAAAAACCCAAAGTAGATACTGGAGATTCTTTTTTCTTTTTTTCTTTTTATAAGACTTGAGATTCTAATTATAGATCCTGAGTGTTTTTGTATTTTATACTAGTACTAGTAATCTAGTATAAAACTACACATCAAGGCATTTTCTAAGAGTATGGTCACTCCTAAGTCCTAAACTTTATTTATGCACTAGTAAAACTTTGCAACTAAGAAAATATTTTACTGATTCTATTAATACAACACATACACCACATGAATAGTAGACACTGAAAACCGTAGCTTTAGGCAAGCCAAAACGTTAAGAACCTTGTTTGGCTCTATTGTTTGTTGTTTTCAAACCCAGAAAACAATTTTTCTAAAAGCTGAATAGAAACAAGTTTTCATAACGCAATTTTATCATATTTTTTATTTGGCACCTATTTTTGTCTCAAAACTGAAAATAGAATAATTGGTGTTTCAAACTGATTTTTTAATCTACAAAATTGCATCTCTTACAAAAGTAATGGCAACAAAAGCCCTCAAACCTGAAAACATCCATTCACTTGAAACCATTGTTGTTTTTTTGTTTTATTTATTTTATAATTTTTATTCTGAACCTATAATTCCCCAAGCCTCAAAATCAGGGATGGAGCCAGAGCTTTGAGTTAAGGGGGCCAGTTATTGTTGGCTATGTGCGGCGGTTTCAACCCTTGACTCTGCTACTATTTAGTTGCTGAGATTTGTGTGTGTGTGTGTGGGGGGGGGGGGGGGGTAAGAACAACATTATTTTAATTTGTTTAGAATTTTTTAAATGACAGAGTTGTTTATTTTAAATAAAATTGGTTAATTGAACTTAATTTTTTTTTTAAGTTTTATTATTGGTAATTTTTGTTGTTGGGCTATATTTTTGGGGTTTGTATATTTTGTTTTAGATTTTAGATCTATAAATTTTTTTATAGTCACTAAAATGAGGAAAATACTAGCACTACAAAATTTATTATAAATTATTGATGTAATAAGTGATTACTTGTAAGTAAAAAAATGATGTGAGTGGTGGATCCATATACGAACCAATAAGAATTTGCTACCAAAACAGTTTATAAAAATATTGTAAAAAGTTTGTGAATATAGCATTACTCTTAAAAGAATTAATGATATTGTTTAATGGAAAAAAATGTAATTTTATAAAATAAAATTGCTAAAATTAGTACACACACACATATATATATATATATATAATATTTTTAAAAAAAAATTTAGGGGGGGGGGGGGGGGGGGGGGGGCTATTGCCCCCTCTAGTCCAATGCCAGCTACGTCCCTGCTCAAAATGGTTTCTTAAGAGCCCATGAAACTATGATGTACACAAAAGACCCATTAGCGTAACACATCTTCCTTGTCAACAATGGGAAACTTGCAATGCTACAATAGGAACCTCTTGGAATAGATTAAACATTTCACCTTAAAAGGTCTTTGGGCCAAGATCTACACTTATGTACCTTGGGTCCATATCTACCATGGACTGGTTCAGATCTAAGCCCATTCGCACCAAAATAGTTGGATCGATTCTCATGGCAAGAACTCTAGTACCCAATGGTTTTCTTGCCTCGTCTTCTGAACATTGGTGTTATCACTGCAAGGATGGGCTTTCTCTTCTAGATCTAAAGTTCCCCTTTTGTGACTTTCATTGCTTTGAGGTGGATTTTGGAAAGCACTAGATACTTGTTCTTTTTCAGTTGTATTGTCGTCTCTCTCCTACATATACGGTTGTTAATTTTGTTTTTTAGCAAAAAAAAAAAAAAAAATTGTAATGCTTTGGGTCTAACCCAACATTTACTTTGTAGTTTATTCTTTTTCTTCTTTTTTTTTAGTATTAAATTTATGCGTTTTTAATAAAAGAAAAAAAAAAGTCATATCAAGACACCAACTTTTTTTCTTTTTCTTTTTTCATTTTTGTTCTAACTTGCCCATACTAAGAGCATCTGCAATAGATGCTCTATATATATATTTTGGAGCAAAAACACCACTGTTCACACACCATCAAACTCTCCATATCCATTTTTTAAATTAGATTTGTTACAGTACTTTTCTACAAATAGAGAACAGTAGAACACTATAACTTTTACTATTCATACTTCAAATATTTTTTTCTATGATAATAATCAAGTATTGAATAAAAAAATATTGGAAGATGTGTAGTTAAAAAAAGAATAAATAATAAATGAAGAAATTATATTTAAATAAGATGGAGAAAATGATAGAGAATTTGTTAGAAAGTGTATTTGAAAAAGTAGGTAGGTAAAAGCTAAATCTCACTGTTTATTGTCCAAATAGTATAAAAATTTGGCTAATTTGCTAGAGATGCTCTAATACTTCCATTTTGAACAAAAAAAATATTCCCAAAATTTTGAGTTAGGGCTTAGTGAAATCCCAATCTCTTAACCCAATATTGTCCAATTCATTAGTGATGAAAACCAAACTTATTATAAAGTTAAGGGTGGAAATCAATATTTTAGTCTTAAAATATTTAAAGAATGAAAAAAAGTTTAGCTCTTCTCATAAATAAAATTTTATTTTTAAAAATTTAACTCTAGACCAATTTAGAGTTATCTATTTTGATCATTATCACTTCGTTTGTTTCGATGGAAAATCTTGAATAAAGATAGTTTTTCACATTTTTCAGTGTTTGATAACATCAGAAAAAAAGAGTAAAAAAAAAAAAACTATTTTTGGTCAATAGAAAAAGTATGACTTATTTTTAGAAATTGTTTTCCATTAACTTTTTTTTTGGAAAACAACTTTATCTCACGAATAGCTAAATAAGATAAGTTTGAAAATTGTTTTTCAACTCATTCAAAAGATTGCTATCAAACATTGAAAAATGAAATAATTTTCTAGAAAATACTTTTTAAAAAATGACTCATTTTCTAGAAATTATTATTGCCGAAACAAACAGAGCGGTACATGTTGATTTATAAGACTATTAATTTTCTCTTTATTTAAATGAATTCTTTTAGAAAAAAAATCATATAACCAAAATTACACATTAGTGGACATTTCAATTGTCCTAGAGTGGGTTGGAGTTAAATAGCTTTAAATCAATTTAAAATTAGAGCTATTATATGACCACAATCAATTCTACTCATTTTCTCAACCACCCTACGCGACAGATTGCGATTAATTAGATGTCACTTTTATACAAATATATCACTTTTTTTCTGGTACTTAAAAAAATAAATACGAAATTAGTTGTGAACTTGAGAATGTATTTAAAGAAAAATTTAAAATAATAGTAATGAATAATATATATATATATATATATATATATATAATATATATAGATTATATTTTGAAGACCAAAACACAACATTTAGACCGTCCATTGTAGTCTCTGGAACCATCCGGACCCTTTGATTAGTTTCTACACTCTTTAAACCCTTTTCTCCGAACTCTCTAGAATCCATCTTTCTCTTTGTATATGTCCCTCTCTCCACGCCATTAAAGCCCCACACCCTCGTTGAGATTCACACTCAACACACACACACACACACACTGTCTCTCTCTCTCTCTCTGACTCTGTAAGCTTAGTATCTTTTTTTGTGTCGTATCTCTCTTTCGTTTTTTCGAGATGGATGAGGACTTCGAAATGCCGACTGGGGCTGACGAGATGATGAACATGAACGAAGTCGACGATTTGGATCTCCCAGACGACACTCCTCCCATTCTCAAAGTCGGTGAAGAGAAGGAGATCGGTAAACAAGGGTTGAAGAAGAAGCTTTTGAAAGAAGGTCAAAACTGGGACACACCTGAAAATGGCGACGAGGTCGAAGGTGGGGTATTTTGTTTTTTTTTTTTTTTTTTAATGATTGTTTTGTGTTTTTCGTGGTTTTTAAGGAATTGGTTTTTTTTTTTTTTTGAATTAATGGGTTTTTTGTTGTTGTTGATTTTAGTTCATTATACGGGGACTTTGCTTGATGGGACACAGTTCGATTCGAGTCGTGATAGAGGGACGCCTTTCAAGTTCACTCTCGGACAAGGTGAGTGAGCAATCGATTTGGGTTTTTTCATTTTATTGAATTTGGAAATTGGGTTTTGGTTTTTGAGATTGTATGAGCATTGTGTTTAGGGTTCAAGTTGATTGGTAGCTCTATAATAAGAAAATGTTGCTTTTAATATTTTTGTTTGAAATTTGTTCCTTTCTATGAAGTACCATAAATAGTATGTTTTTGAGTAAATAAGTTGTTTATAAAAGGAAAATAAATTATATTGGGATGTTTCATGAATTGTGTTCTAGCTCAAATGATACCAAAATTTACATGTATTCTTTTTAACTATTCTATTTATTTATATTTGGAATTTGAGTGCTGATTATTTTGATTGTATGAGGCATTGTATTCAAATTGGAAGCTTGAATTGGTGTGTACTAGTAAACATGGTTAGTACCTCTATAATAAGAAACTGTTACTTTCTGAATTCTGTTTGAATTTTTTTCCTTGCTATGAGGTATAAAAAATAGCATGTTTTGGGTAAATAAGATGTTAAAAAAAAGAAGAAAAAAAGAAGAGATGTTTCATGAATGAGTTCTAGCTCAAATGCTATCTCCTCTAAGAACAAGGTGCAGGGTGAGGTAGTTGATTTAAAACTGTGTAATTACCAATAAAGAAAGAAAAAGAACTGTTAAGATTTTTCAAATTCAAGACTCTGTGTGAGAACAAAGTAATATTGATTTAAATCAATGGAACAAAAAGAGTAAAGGAAGATTAAAAATAAAATTAAATAGATTTAGTAAAAACGATCCTTGATTTGGAAGTCACTAAGAGTATTACTTCAAATCAGATAGAATGGTGAAAAGAATACATGTGGCTGATCCTAACTAGTCTATTCAGGATCCATAGTTGATACCAAAATTTTAGGGTTAAGGCTTGGTTGTTGTTGTATGAGATGAAAGTAGCATTGAGTTGTTTCTGCTAGTTATTAGTAAAGTTCCATCTGTTGTGTATTTTTATGGTCCCAAAGAATATTGGGTTAGTGGAAAAGAAGACTCTACTTTTCCACTTTCATGAGTTTGAAAAGAAAATAAAAAGGAAAAACATACACACACCCCCAGGGAACAATGAGGGAAAGAAATAAGTGTAAAATCAATTAAGAAATGAATTTTAAGTGAGTGCAAGAGATGCCCAAATCTAACCAGTGAAGGAAAATTCAGGGTTCAATAGGGTACTATTGAACGCAAGATAATTCAGATAGACGGGGCTGACAGCAAATCTATGGGACAAAAAGGACAGTGCTTGCTTCAGTTTTCCAGATTCTACTAGCTGCTTCAGTATTGTGTATTTTGTGTTGTTAACCAATGTTTTTATTTTGGGGAAAAACTACTTCCTCCCCCATAGTATAAGGGTAGTTCACAATTCCCACCCTTATCTTCGAAGCCAACCAATTTCCCCCATTATGTTTGGAAAATGAGCAAATACCCCCACTCTGAAGCCAACCAATTTCCCCCTTTATGTTTGGGAAACGAGCAAATACCCCCACTCCAATACTTCAGTTAAATCTAATAGAATCACAACGATTACAAATACAATCCAAGAAAACAATGCAATTCTCAACTTTCTCTTCTTTGTGGTGTATGAGTATGACTAATAATTTCTTTAAAAGCTTCCCATTGGATTTAACTGAGAAAATAATGTAATGGGGGTATTTGCTCATTTCTCAAACATGAAGGGGGAAATTGTGAACTTCCCTAAACATAAAAGGGGGAAGTGCTCTTTCCCCTTTTATTTTTATGTTGATACCTAGGCATTCTAGGAGTGTGGCATTAGTTTTTAGGTATTACCATAACAAGTGGTTGTGCTGGATTTTGATACCTGTGCTTACTTTGAAAGTGGACAATCACCCTAAGAATCATTGATACAGACATGGATATGAGTCATATGACAACATGAGACACCACATGATAATAGGGTAGTAGGGGTGGCAATTTGTGTTCACGCGTCGGGTTCGTGTCGTGTCGACTTATGAGTATTTGACTATATAGGTCAATCCTAAGCTGACATGTTTATTAAATTGGTCAGATTCCTCAACCTTAACACAACTCATTTATTAAACGGGTTAGTCGTATCGACCTGTTTATCAGATTTTATTAAAATGAAAAAAAAAAAATTAGTATTAACCAAATTGAAATGAATTATGAAAAACTAAACAAATAAATATTTTTAATATAAAATTCAAAATTAACAAGTAATTGCATCACATATAATTAATCAAAACTAAAGATTATCTCAATATTATAAATAATTAATCATAATATGTCAAAGAAAATAAACCATAACAACTAATAAGTTTATATACTTAGGGATTGAATGGTATATTGGTAAAATGTCATTTAATTAAACGGGTCAAACAAGTCAAACGGGTTTTATGTGATGGATACTAACCCAATCCGTTTATTAAACGGGTTAGTCGTGTCAACCCAAATATGAAACGAACCCATTAAGTCTCAACCTATAACCTATTAATTTCGTGTCATGTTGTATCGGATTCGTGCGTCGTGTCCAATTTTGCCACCCCTACATGATAATTCTTGAAAAATTAGGACATGACATCTTTATGGATGTAACAAGTTAATTTTAAGTTTTTAAAATAACAACTATTAAAAACATATATATAAAAACTATTTTACGTAAAAGAATTATATTTTTTCCAACCTAGAGAACAAACTTAAGTACACGTATGCAGTGGTGTCTCCATATCTGACACGGGACACATTGAGAATTTTGTAGTGTCCGTGCTTTTTAGTTGTATGTGGATAGGTGGTGCATCAATAGAACAGTTTCTCATGTACATGCTGGCTTTAATCCAGCCATGATGCACCAATAAATGAGCGTGATTGCATAATCCAGCAACATGAACATTGAAAGCTGATGACCGCCCAATATACATTGTTTTGCACAATATTTTTGAAGGGTCAGGTCAAATTTTGAGTTTTTCCCTTGTTCCTTCTTAAATGTCCGTTTCTTGTTTTTCTCATTACGCATGGTGTGTGTACTTGTCTGTGTTCTAATTTTAAACTCAACACCCCCCCCCCCCCCCCCAAAAAAAAAAAGACCTTAAAAATAAATGGTGAATACTGATGGAGAAGCTATAGATGCAAAGGTACAGTCAAATGTGGTGGCTTATTACCAGTGTGCCACTGATGGAATAATATGCATCGATTGGAAGGTTGAGCTTAGGCCATGGAACATGCTGAAAGTGAAAATTAAAAAAGAAAAAGAGATAAGTCTATAGAATATGATGAGACCACATCAAGTAGGATGGAAGTTTTAGTACCCAGAAATAATTAAGAGATCAATTGTATGGGGAGATTCATTTTTTATTGCCTTTGGAGCTGATAGTGTTCAAGGCGAAATGTGTCTGGCTTGAGGCATCTTCCAATCATGTTCTCACATTATCAAACCTTTGTTGAGTCCACATCAAGCTCTTTCATGATCTGTTATAGGAAACACAGTTAATTATGTGCAGACCTCTTTCAAATGAGGAACGAGATTTAAAAATTGCTTTGCTTTTTGGGGTTGTAGTTACACCGTATGCCTTTACTATCCTACCTCAGTACTTGAAACTTGGAAGATCTCTGGGGTGCTCTATTTTTATTACTAAATGATTACCATTCTGTGTAGAAAAATACAAGGAAGTATATCCTTGTGTGTTTCCCATTATAGTCTTTCTCTCTAGAATACCCGCTCTTAATTATTTTAGGATTGCTTGTAATTTTACTCTACAGCTTATTTAATTGCTGTCTATGAAGATTGGCCCCTCTAGTTAGTCCTTGTTTTGTTTTTACATGATGTCATACTGGTGGCCCTTGTTGAAGATTAGAGATTTGAACTTACATGACATTCTTTTTGGTTGTGATGGCAGGACAAGTAATCAAAGGATGGGATCTGGGTATTAAAACTATGAAGAAAGGTGAAAATGCCTTATTTACCATTCCTCCTGAGCTAGCTTATGGTGAGTCTGGCTCTCCTCCAACCATTCCTCCAAATGCCACTTTGCAATTTGATGTTGAGTTGCTGTCTTGGACTAGTGTCAAGGACATATGTAAGGATGGTGGAATATTTAAGAAGATTCTCACTGAAGGAGAGAAATGGGAGAATCCAAAGGACCTTGATGAAGTGTTAGGTACAGTATACTTTTCCAACTTTTTTGAATTTTTATTTCTCAATTGTTGTACTCTTTTAAGTGACTTTGTTATAACTGATAATTCCATCTTTATTTCTTTTTTTGATAAGTAATTCCATCTTTATTTCATTGCAGTTAAGTATGAAGTTCGCCTTGAGGATGGAACCCTCATTGCAAAATCTGAGGGAGTTGAATTCACCGTTAAAGAGGGTATGTTACTTGTACTTCTACAGAACTAAGACCCTTTGAGGTCAATGTTGGTTCTGCATATTTAATTTAATTTCCACTTATGAACAGGTTGTTTCTGCCCTGCACTGTCCAAGGCTGTTAAAACAATGAAGAAGGGGGAAAAGGTGCTTTTGACAGTGAAGCCACAATGTAAGTTGTCTTCTTGAAGTCTGGTTATATAGCAGCCATGTATTTGATTGTGTTTTTCTTATTTTGTTGACTATTGGTTGCAGATGGATTTGGGGAAAAGGGTCGCCCAGCTTCTGGTGATCAAGGTGCAGTCCCACCAAATGCAACACTGCAGATAACTCTTGAATTGGTATCATGGAAGACTGTATCAGAAATCACTGATGACAAGAAGGTTATAAAGAAGATCCTGAAGGAAGGAGAGAACTACGAGCGTCCAAACGATGGATCTGTTGTCAAATGTTAGTGTTAAAATTTTTTAAAAGTAAATGTGTTCTTTTACCTATGCTAAATTGTATGGTTCCTGATGAGTTCCATTATTTTGCATCTGGCAGTGAAATTGATCGGTAAACTGCAAGATGGTACTGTATTTTTAAAGAAAGGCCATGGAGATGGAGATGAGCTGTTTGAATTCAAGACAGATGATGGTAAAAACTGGAGCCACCCTTTCTTGGTTACTGATTTTGTTCACTTTTGCACTGTGTATTGACTGACTTGAGGACTGGATTTGTTGGCAGAGCAAGTTATTGATGGGCTTGATAAAGCTGTGATGACAATGAAGAAGGGTGAGGTAGCCTTGTTGACTATTGCCCCGGAGTATGCTTTTGGGTCCTCTGAATCCCAGCAGGAGTTGGCTGTGGTTCCTCCCAACTCTACTGTGTTCTATGAGGTAGAGATGGTATCTTTTGACAAGGTTAGTTATAAGCATGGGCTTTGATTCAGTTGTAAAGACATCTTAAATTCATTTGGTTAAGTTATAAAAATGTGTGGGTTTTGAATTCAATTTATTATAATGGTTTTTCTTTTAGGAGAAGGAATCATGGGATATGAACACTGCAGAAAAAATTGAAGCTGCTGGTAAAAAGAAGGAAGAAGGAAATTTATTGTTCAAGGCTGGTAAATATGCAAAGGCTTCCAAGAAATATGAGAAGGTACACATTATAAGGAGCTTGTGACATGACAAGCAGTTTTACTTGAATCACTATTTTTGGTTGTGACATGCCCTGAGTCCATCTTTCATTTGCGTAGGCTGTGAAGTACATCGATTATGACTCCTCCTTTGAAGAGGAGGACAAAAAGCAGGCTAAAGCATTGAAGGTTGCCTGCAATCTGAACAATGCAGCTTGCAAGTTGAAGTTAAGAGATTACAAGGAGGCTGAAAAATTGTGCACCAAGGTTATATACTATGGTTTAATGTTTTGGGAGTGTTTTGTCTTTTCTTTTAGTCTATATTACATTTATACTAATTGCTTGTGAATATGCAGGTGTTAGAGCTTGAGAGTAGAAATGTTAAGGCTCTTTACAGAAGGGCTCAGGCATACATTCAGCTGGCAGACTTGGATTTAGCCGAATTTGATATCAAGAAAGCTCTTGAGATTGACCCTGACAACAGGTTTGTGCCATCTCTATTTCTGGAATAGCCCAAAATTGCTAACAGTAATAGGTCTCGTTCAAAATTTGATGCCTTGTACACTATCATTAAAGACTAGGATAAGACTAAATATACACAAATTTCCATTCACCCCTCTGATTTGTTGCTTTTATCATGTTGAAATAGGGATGTGAAGCTTGAGTACAAAACCTTGAAGGAGAAGGTCAAGGAATACAATAAGAAAGAGGCCAAGTTTTATGGCAACATGTTTGCCAAACTAAATAAGTTGGAGCCTCATGAATCAGATGTAAGTTAATTCTGCATTTACTACCATACTTGCTGTGATGAGTATATTGGGGCTCGCTGTGTTGCTTAAACTTGTGTTGTCTTGTATATGCAGAAAGCTGCAGCTAAGGAAGCTGAGCCATTGAGTATAGACAGCAAGGCATAAATGGAGTGCAAACTTTGACTTCTTTGTTATAAGAGTGAATCCCTCATTTAAGTGGTTTCCTGCTCTTTGTTTCCCTTTCATAACTAGGACATGCTCTTGGCATAGGGAGGTTGAAATGAATTTTCTGTTCTGGGGATTATTGACATAAATTTTTATTTGCGAACTCTTATTAATAGAAGAAACTTGTGATGAACTAATGTTTTTATTTGTGAGGGTTTTGAATTTTTTTTCTTTTTTTTTTTTTCCCTGAGGATTTTTTTTTTTTTTCCTTAAAAAGTTTTTTACTCTAGTTGGTATTGAAGGAAAATGAAAAGGTGAGAGGAAAGAAAAGATGGGAAGGATAGAAAAAAATGGAGGGAAAAATAATGACACTTTACATCCATGTGTTTGGTAGGAGAGTTGGTAGGAGGGATGGGATGATGGAGGATGAAAAAGAAAAGTAAAGTAATTGTTATATCCTTGTGATAAATTGTTTTCAATTAATTAAAAATTAAAATAGTACCTCCGGCTATTGTTCTTCCAAGAAGGTCAAGGACTCGTGGGGAGTATGTAATTAATTAGTTATTAATCCAAAGAAAACGGTGGGTCTAGTGGAGGTTAGCCAAAAAGACTGTCCTTAGCTCGCGAGCGCCGGAGTTCTAAAATCAAAATCATATTCATTTTACACTCTAAAATTATATTCATTATACACTCTAAAAGGTTATTTTATTTATATTAACATATTATTATACAACTTACCTTACATCTCATATCTTAATTTTTACATGACACTCAATACTATTTATTTATATATTCATTTATTTCTCTCTCTCTTCTTTTAAGCCAGCAAACGCACACTAACACAAAAACTCAACCATCAACTTCCACAATCAGCCCTTGCCATTGTCACCACCAAAATGACCCAACTATCACACAAAATCACAACCCATCAGTCGACTCACAATTGTGTAATCGTCAACCAATGTCGATCCACCTCGTCGTGGCCGTCAACACTTATCCATATGCATAACCAACATAGAGAAAGGCACAAACAACCAACCTCCAATAGGCACCACCAATATTGAACCAACAAAGACCAACTATTGCCAACTGAAATTGCAACCTAAAACACAGCCCACTAACCTAATCGCCAATCCACCGCCACCTAGAATTGCGAGCAAGAGAGAGAAGAGAGGCTCAAAGGAGAGATGGTGAATAAAAAAAAAATATAGTTTTTGAGTTTACAACTGACTTAGAATAACTTCTAAATTTAAAAAATTACTGTAGCAAAATTCTAAACAATTTTAAGAAGACACCTAGATGTAGCTAGGATTTTGGTGTTTGGAATGTAAAATAGCACTGTGGGGGGTTTTACACCCCTGGATGTTAATGCTCTTATGTTTCATCTTTTTCACTTTATTTAAATGCATTTTGAAGTTCAATTGATTTTTTTAGAGACAAAAAAATATTCGTAACAACTGAGGTGACAAGTTGATACTGGTTGGTAAAAATGAAATGTTAGTTGTGAGCATAGATGAAAAAATTAGTAAAAGAGTTTTTTTTTCTTTGACAAGAATAATTAGTAAAAGATTGTTAACTCAATTATTGTAAAAATGTTGTGATTTTTTTTTTTTTATACAAGATACAAATTCTATTCTAATCTTATGGGTCTGTTCGTTTGGAAGGAAAATAGGGAGGATGGAAAATAGAGGATGGAAAACAGGGTGGAAAATACTGTTTTCCACTGTTCGTTTGGGGAAGGAAAATAGAGAGGATGGAAAACTGGAGAGAAAGTTTTCTCTCCGGGCCCACTTTTTTTTTCCTTCCAAATCGGAAGGAAAACTTGGAGAGAAAAGTTCTATAGTAGCACTTTTACAAAAATACCCTCTTTTCACCTATTTTTTTCAACGTTTTTTTTTCTTCTTTTTTTTTTTGCCTTTTTTTTCTTTTTCTTTCAACGTTACTGTGAGAAGTTTTTTTATTTATTTATTTTTTTCCTGTTCAACGTAACAACAACGTTGGCCTGAACAAATTTTTTTTTCTTTTCTTTTTAACGTTACTGAAACGTTGGTTTCCTTTTTTTTTTTTTTTTTTGGCCTGAACAATTTTTTTTTTCTTTTCTTTTTAACGTTACTGGAACGTTGGTTTCCTCTTTTTTTTTTTTTTTTTTTTTTTTTGGGCCTGAACAATTTTTTAACGTTACCTGGAACGTTGGTTTCCTTTTTTTTTTTTTTTTTTTTTTCAACGTCACAACTATGTTTTTGTTTTTGTTTTTTTTTTTTTTCTTTTCTTTTCAACTTTACTAAACAATGTGGTTTTTTTTTTTTTTTTCTTTTCAACATTACTTAATGTTTTTTTTTTTTAACGTGATCTGATCTAATTTTTACATTAAAATAATATAAATTTATATATATGATATGATAAATTTTATATTATTTAATAATTAGAAATAAATCTATTTCTTAGATATTATATAATAAGGGTATAATAGTCAACATATATAAATTACATTTTTCATTCTTTCCTTTTTCTCTCCAACCGAACACAAAAAGTTTTCCATCCTCCCACTTTTCCACTCCTCCAACCGAACACACAAAAGAGAAAACTAAATATTTTCCATCCTCCCACTTTTCCATCCTCCCACTTTTCCACTCCTCCAACCGAACGGACCCTAAGTGTATATGTATGTGAAGCTCTTTTTTGAAATCTTGAACTCTGGCCTTGCACTTATACTTGTGAATTAAAATTTATTATACCTGTGGCAAACTCATCTTTTAATGGATGATTAATGCCTTTGTCATGTCTTTATTCTGACTATCATATAAAAGCAAGGCTGATGATTAGAACTTCAGAAGTTCTATTGATTCATCTTCATGGTCAATGCTGCAATACATAATCAATTATCTTACTATGCCCACTCTTCCTTGTGACGTCTCTCTTCTTCCGCTTTAAGCTTTCTTCCTGCTAGGGTGACATTGAAGGTTCTTCCTTCTTTAACATCCCCTTTTATATTTTCATCTCCCTTTACTTCTCCTCTCATTTAGTTGCCTCATAGTCCCTATTCCAAACAACCTAACCCCCTTTCTGCTTTCCTGGTATTGCAAGATTTGACGGTAATTGATGGAAATCAATATCTATTCATATATGTTGAGTTTGACTTTACTGCATACTCAACACCCTGTTTGACTGGCCATTTTATCATTCCAACCTACCACTAACCCATCTTTAACTGAGTTTATCTGACACACCATCACTTCCCTGAGAAATTATAAACTCCAAGGTTTAAACTAACAAAATCAAAAAGTTAAAATTTAATGTCTCGGGAACAAATTCTTGAATTGTTAATTTTTCTCATAAAAAAAACATAGATCCTAGACCTTGCAAACAGATCAAGTTGGGTCGAATTAAAAATAATAATAATAAATAATATGATAATATTTTTAATGTATTCCTTTCAATACAAATAACAAAATACTCAAAAATAAAATTTAAATAATGCATAAATTCTTAAATTTACCTAATTCATTGTGGGGGCAAAAATATCAACAGCAATGGTGGGTCTGTGTGTGGAGCCCAAATAACGAGAATCATAGGCCCGTATGTCGGACCCAAATTGCACGCCGAGGACCATGGCTCAGCCGAGGACTACCTAGTCTGATCTATAGTGACCGAGATAAACGAAGGGGAATCTGAACAGGACTTGGGAGAGATCGACCGCCCGTCCGAGAATATTAACACCTCGGACGGTCGAGGTAGAAATAAACCTTGGAAACCGGCCGGTCAGAAAAGTGCCCCAAGAGTCTCCACTGGCTTTGTCGAACGTAGTAGATCCACACATCCAGAAAATATCCCAAAATATCAAGGACGAAGGCTGCCAACCCCGCATTGAATGCCCCACAGCTAATCTTCTGGCCGCATTTATGTGGAGAAGACATCTGAACAGTAACAAAGAGTCTCATCGTTTCTACGAAGCAACTTCTAGAAAAAGCTGGGGGGACAAGTGTCCAAAGAGGAAGGAAACAATCCACACGTGGATGGCTAAGAAAGGAGGGGAGGAAGTATAAAAGGGGAGAAAAAAAGGAAGAAAGGGGATCTTTTCTGGGGCGGAGAAAAAGAAAGGAAAGAAAGAAAGAGAGAGAGAGCCTCGGACGTAGAACGAAAATAACATTTTAAGTGTAAAACGGAATTTCATCATGGTGGAGGAGTTAGTCCCAACCATTTGAAGAGCTGAATCATTCCTAGTCCAGTCCTTCTCAACCTACTCTCTACAAATTCATTGCTTAGGGGCCCTTTTGGGCTAATCTATCCATCTTCGGGCCGGTAACTCAAAATTGTGTCCCTACAATTGGCGCCGTCTGTGGGAAGGGCTAGTTGTCTAGAATAATTAGGTTCTTTAACATGGCTGGCTCAGGTCCACACCATCAAGAATCTTTGGGATCTCAAAGGGAAGAACCCTTCCAGGAAGGCCAGGAAGGAAGCGTGCATACCACCTGTGCTGGCGAAGGTCAGTCTAGGGGCGATAGCCATGTCTCGCAGGACAACCGTGCTAAAGCCATGCAGAAGGAGATTGATCACTTGAAGAGGAAGTTGCGACGGGAGCGAAGGAAGAGAAGTCCTTCAGGTTCTGATCCTTCCTCCGATGGAGAGGGAGATGACAACTACAGGCACAGGTCACATACGCCCCCGAGCGAGACCTTCTCTTATGAGGAGGACAATCGCCGAGGACGCAGGGGCGGAGGCGCGTCTTCTAGGGGATTGGGAAATGACGCCATGAGCAAGGCCCTCGATCGGATATCCAAATCACCCTTTACACGCCGGGTTGATGCAGGGCGACTTCCCAAGCGGTTCACCCAACCAACGTTCACCCTCTACAACGGCCGTACCGATCCAGTTGAGCATGTTAGCTATTTTAATCAGAAGATGGCGGTGTACTCTCATAACGAGACCTTAATGTGCAAGGTGTTCCCGTCCAGTTTGGGTCCTGTGGCGATGAGATGGTTTGACGGCCTCAGAACTGGTTCCATCAATTCTTTCCAAGAGCTCACTCAAGCTTTTGGATCCCGCTTCATCACGAACAGTAGGGTTCCTCGGCCTCTGGATTCTTTGCTGTCTTTATCCATGAGAGAGGGAGAAACCCTGAGAACATATTCGGACCGGTACTGGGAGATGTTCAACGAGATCGAGGGTGACTTCGACGATGTGGCCGTCAGAACCTTCAAGGTCGGTCTACCAGCCGACCACGGTTTACGGAGGTCCCTGACTGGAAAGCCAGTGGTCAGTGTTCGCCAGCTCATGGATCGCATTGACAAGTATAAGAGGGTCGAGGAAGATCAGTTGCAGGAGAAAGGGAAGGGCAAGGTTATCCCTCAGGAGAGAAGGGATTTCAGGTCGGATCGTTACGGCAATAACTGACCTCGGCGAGAATTTGGAGGGGAAGCTGGGTCTAGAGCCACCCAAACAGTTAACACTGTGTTCCGAGAACCAGTGCACCAGATCTTGGAGAAGATTAAGAACGAGCCATACTTCAGATGGCCGAACAAGATGAGCAGAGACATCTCGAAACGTAACCAGAGCCTGCATTGTCAATATCATAGAGAACCCGGGCATACGACCGAGGACTGCAGGACTCTATGGAGCCATTTACAACAACTGATCCGAGAGGGCAGGTTGAAACAATTCCTATCTCAGCCTAACGGACAGGGAGGCCAAACCGGCGCAGGGGTTCCAGGCAATAATTCCTCCAGACCTCCCTTAGGAACAATCAACGTCATCCTCGCCGCGCCAGGCAGGACAGGGTCGTACCCCTCTAGGGTAATGACGGTGGCTGGAGCGTATCCTGGGGATCTCGGGCAGGAGCCAAAGAAGGCCAGATTGAGTCCCCAACCAATGCTGAGCTTCTCGGACGAGGACGAGGACAAGGCCGGGACCATACAGCCCCACGATGATGCACTGGTGATAACTCTTAGGATAGGGGGTTATAATGTGAAAAGAGTACTAGTTGATCAAGGCAGTGGGGCTGAAATTATGTACCCAGACCTGTATAGGGGCCTCGATCTCAAGCAGGAGGATCTGACCAGCTATGAATCACCTTTGGTCGGTTTTGATGGGAGAGTAGTTGTTCCGCGGGGACAGATCAGATTGCCTGTTCAGGCTGGCTCGGAGGTAGTGGAGGTAGACTTTATCGTGGTGGACGCCTTCTCCCCTTATACAGCTATCATGGCGCGACCTTGGCTCCATGCCCTCGGGGCAGTTTCATCCACCCTTCACCTAAAAATCAAATACCCATCCGGGGACCAAGTTGAGGAGTTGCTCGGGAGTCAGGCCGTGGCCAGGCAGTGTCTGGTGGCGGCCATTATGCACCAACCAGAATCAGGGTCCTCGGACCTGGCCAGCGAGGATCCCTAGCAATTAAAGTCAACGACCCCAATATCTGACGTAGGGGCCGAAGAGGCGAAGTGTGAGGATCTGGTGAAAGTTCTTATTGATGGAGACTCAGAGAAATTTTTTCAAATCGGCGCCCAGCTGCCTATTCAAGATAGAGAAGAGCTATTGCATTTCCTAAGGCGCAATATCGATGTATTTGCTTGGAATGCTTATGAGGCCCCGGGGGTGGATCCAAATTTCATCTGCCACCATCTGAACGTAAGTCCGTCTGCTCTTCCTAAAAAACAACCTCCTCGGCGATCCTCAAAGGAACATTTTGATGCTGTTAGAGAGGAGGTGGATAAGCTAAAACAGGCTGGGGCTATCAAAGAAGTGTTCTACTCCGACTGGCTAGCTAACACCGTAGTAGTGAAGAAAAAGAATGGCAAATGGCGGGTTTGCGTGGATTACTCGGATCTGAACAAAGCCTGCCCAAAGGATCCCTTCCCCATGCCTAGAATTGATCAACTGGTGGACGCAACCGTGGGACATCCCCGGATGAGTTTCTTGGATGCCTTCCAAGGATACCACCAGATACCCCTAGCCGGGGAAGACCAAGAGAAGACGGCTTTTGTCACGCCGATTGGCAACTATCATTACAAAGTGATGCCATTCGGACTTAAAAATGCGGGGTCCACGTATCAGAGGATGATGACCAGAATGTTCGAGCCTTAGCTGGGCAAAAATATCGAAATCTACATCGACGATATGGTGGTCAAGAGCAGACAAGAGTCTGACCACATCGCCGACCTTGAATGCATTTTTGAAATCCTGAGAGGACACAGATTGCGGCTCAACGCCTCTAAATGTTCTTTCGGGGTAGGCTCGGGGAAGTTCCTAGGCTACATGGTCACTCACCGTGGAATTGAAGTGAACCCAAACCAGATCCAGGCCATTAATATCTTACAACCACCTCGGAATCCCAAAGAGGTGCAGAGGCTGACCGGAATGATCGCTGCTCTTAATCGCTTTATAGCCCGGTCCGCTGACAGGTGCAGACCCTTTTATCTTCTGTTGAATAAGTGGAAGGACTTTGAGTGGACCGAGGAATGTGCTTTAGCCTTCCAGCAATTAAAAGACTATCTGTCTCGGCCACCGATAATGTCCAAACCGGACGTGGATGAGGTCTTATTTGCTTACATCGCGGTGACCGTTTATGCGGTAAGCTTGGTATTACTAAGGGTTGACAATGGGGTACAGAGACCCATGTACTATATTAGTAAGTCTCTCCATGAGGCCGAGGTCAGATACTTGCCGTTGGAGAAGGCCGTCCTAGCCGTGGTGCATGCCACACGCAAACTGCCGCATTATTTTCAAGCGCATACGGTTGTTGTCTTGACCCAATTGCCACTCAAGGCCTTGCTTCGAAGCGCTGATTATACAGGAAGAATTGCGAAGTGGGGGACTAAGCTGGGGGCCTATGACATCAAGTACATGCCCCGCACTTCCGTGAAGGGCCAGGTCATCGTCGACCTTCTAGCTGAGTTTGCCGAGACCCCGTTGGAAGATGATGAAAATAAACATCGCATGGATGAAAATTCAGTTGGAGTGACCTCCATAGAACGGGTATCACCATGGAGGCTATATGTTGATGGCGCATCGAATCACAAAGGATCCGGAGTGGGGCTGGTTCTAATCTCGCCCGAGAATATCACGATTGAAAAGTCATTAAGACTTGGTTTCTCTACCACGAACAATGAGATAGAGTATGAGGCCCTGTTAGTCGGGATGGCCATGATCCAGCGAATGGGAGGAAAAGATGTAAACATATTCTCGGACTCCAGATTGGTGGTAGGCCAAGTCCGAGGGGAACTAGAAGCCAGGGACCCAAGAATGCAAGAATACCTTAACCAGGTTAAACACTTACAATCTGGTTTCAAGTCTTTCAACTTGATGCAGATCCCCAGAAGCAAAAACGCACATGCTGATTCCCTTGCGACGTTAGCAACATCCTCGGCGCAAGACTTGCCGACGGTGATTCTTGTGGAGGATCTCTTACAACCCCGTCGGTTGGGGAAGGTGGTGTCAGCTATTCACCAGGCAGAAGCGGCTCCCAGTTGGATGGACCCCATCGTGCATTTTCTCAAAGATGACTTATTGCCTGAAACGAAGTTGGAGGTTGATAAAATACGGAGAAAGGCACCTCGGTTCTGGCTGTCCGAGGATCTGAAACTCTACAAAAGGTCCTTCTCTGGACCGTACTTATTGTGTGTACATCCCGAGGCCGTTGAGGTTCTCCTGGAGGAATTTCACGAAGGAATCTGTGGGAGTCACACGGGGGGTAGATCTCTATCTCATCGAGCCCTCACGCAGGGGTATTGGTGGCCCAACATGCATAGGGAAGCTCAGGAATATGTGAGGAAGTGCGACCAATGCCAGAGGTTCGCCCCGAGCATACACCAGCCGGGAGGAGAGCTTAATCCCTTATCCAGTCCGTGGCCCTTTGCCCAATGGGGCTTGGATATTGTTGGACCTTTCCCCAGGGCAGCGGGGAACAAAAAATACCTAGTCGTCGGCACAGATTACTTTACTAAATGGGTCGAAGCAGAGCCATTGGCCAATATCCGAGATGCCGACATGAAGAGGTTCATTTGGAAGAATATCATCACCCGGTTCGGAGTCCCGCACACACTCGTCTCCGACAACGGACTTCAGTTTGACAGCAAGTCTTTCCGAAGATACTGCTGCAAACTAGGAATAACGAATCGGTACTCCACCCCAGCCTACCCTCAAGGGAATGGACAAGCCGAGGCCACAAACAAAGTTATTGTAAATGGACTAAAGAAGAGGCTGGACGACTCCAAGGCCAAATGGGTTGAAGAATTACCACATGTACTGTGGACCTACAGGACCACTCCTCGGAAGTCTACAGGCGAAACCCATTTTTCATTGACTTATGGAGCCGAGGCAGTTATTCTGTTGGAGACGGGCTTCCCTACACTAAGGACTAGCTCCTTCACTCCGGATAATAACGACAATCTACTTGAGAAAAATCTAGACCTGATTGATGAGAGAAGAGAATGTGCCATGGTCCGATTGGCTTCTTACCAGCATAGGCTCAAGCGAGGATACGATGCAAATGTAGAGTCAAGGCCTTTAGCGGCAGGGGATCTGGTATTGAGGAAAGTTGTCGGCTCGGCAAAGAACCCCTCTTGGGGAAAACTGGGACCAAACTGGGAGGGGCCGTACCAAATCATATCCGTAGCCGGGATAGGAGCGTACTACCTGCAGAATTTAGAAAACAGAACAGTGTTGCATCCCTGGAATGTAAACAACCTGAAAATGTACTACTATTAATAAAAGTGCCCTTTATCTTTTACTCAATTATATCTTGTATAATTCTCGGTTATGCTTATCACGTGCCTAAGTATTAAACTGATTCAAGCTATGCCTGGTTCCTCGGACCACCTGCCTTGAAGAAATTAATACTGTTATTCATTTTTTCTTAAGTATTAAACTAATCCAAGCTATGCCTGGCTCCTCGGACCATCTGCCTTGGAAAAATTAATACGATTCATTTCTTTTCTAAGTATTAAACTGATTCAAGCTATGCCTGGTTCCTCGGACCACCTGCCTTGAAAAAATTAATACTGTTATTCATTTTTTCTTAAGTATTAAACTGATCCAAGCTATGCCTGGCTCCTCGGACCATCTGCCTTGGAAAAATTAATACGATTCATTTCTTTTCTAAGTATTAAACTGATTCAAGCTATGCCTGGTTCCTCGGACCACCTGCCTTGAAGAAATTAATACTGTTATTCATTTTTTCTTAAGTATTAAACTGATCCAAGCTATGCCTGGCTCCTCGGACCATCTGCCTTGGAAAAATTAATACGATTCATTTCTTTTCTAAGTATTAAACTGATTCAAGCTATGCCTGGTTCCTCGGACCACCTGCCTTGAAGAAATTAATACTGTTATTCATTTTTTCTTAAGTATTAAACTGATCCAAGCTATGCCTGGCTCCTCGGACCATCTGCCTTGGAAAAATTAATACGATTCATTTCTTTCCTAAGTATTAAACAGAACCGAGCTACCCCCGACCTCTCGGATCATCCAACCCCCCTTGATTAAGGAAGAAGGGAGAAGGGAAAAATTTTCTTTAGGGTAACATTTAATCCTTCTGGGCACACAATAATTCTAAACCTTTGCTCGGCTCCTAAGTTGCTAACTCGAACCAAGTGTTAAGGCAAAGCTCTAGTCTGACACGCTCCCGAGATGCCTAAGCACTCATAAGTGGCTATCTCAACACAAAGGGCTATCTTCTGTCTCAGTATGAACTTATAAGAACCGCTGGGGATACCTGTATGCGTGTTGACATAACTCACCCCATTCTTATTGCTCACATAATTAATGGAATCAACGGCTTATCGTGATGAAGCATATGATCTTTAGTCACTCTTTAGAAGAACCGTATGTAAAGGCAAAAATAAATCTAATCAACAACGATAGTAGTAAACAACAATGATAATAGGTAACACATTAAATAAGTACATCATTGTATTTGTCAAACACCACGGAATCTGGAAATTACTTGCACCTTTCATTAATGTAAATTGGAAACAAGATAGTGAAAGTACAACAAAAAAGAAGAGAAACAGAAGCAACAAATACTAAAAGGAAGGACTACATCAAAAAAATCCCACAAGGGCCTACTTTTTCTTTAACACTATCTTCCCGGCTGGGGGGGCCTTGGTCTGCTCTGTGGCAACCGCGGGAATGCTCGGATCCGACCCTTTAGGGTCACCCGGAGGAGAAATGGGGAGACTGGCGAGCACGATCTCCATCTTGGGTGCCTCTTTCTTCTCGGCGGGCTCCTCGACGGTAGCAGGTGGTTGAGTGGCATCAGGAGCAGCCTCCTTGCACGCTTCAGCCTCCTTAACTTGGATCTCGGGAGCGGCGAGTGGGAGAGAAGCCGCATCCGAACCATTCCTCAACTGCTCGGTCACATCGGGTGGAGGACCTGTGGGATGACCAACAGAGGAATCGACTCGGATGGCTGGGGGATAGTAGATGTTTTCTACTTTCCTCAGCATGGATAAAGCCTCGACCCCGGCTTGGTTGAGGGCTTCGATCCATACTTCGGAGCAGTACTTCCTACACACCCCCGAGACCTCCGCCCTAAGGGCATCCTCGGTCTCAGCCACGCCGATGTCGTATCCCCTCTGCTCGGCCTCATCTTTCTCTCTTTCAACATCCTCCTTTGCCTTCATCACTTCATCCTTCGTCTTCTCGGCCAGCTCCTTGGCCCTCTGGACCTCTTCCAATTTCTTCTGGAGCGCGATGACTTGTTGCTTGGAAGAGGCCAGCTGGTCCTCGGCACCTCGGAGAAGAACTCTTTGGCTCTCGGCCTGCCTCTCAGCATTGTCCAGAGCGGCCACGGCACTCCTCCTCCCTCTTTCCTCTTCGGCCAGTTTAGTTCTCAGCTCTTGGAGGCTCTTCTCGGCCACCCGGAAGGCCTCCACCGCGGAGATCCTCCTCTCCTCCTCATCTTTGGCCCGGCGATGAGCGAGCCCCACCATTTCTTCTGCACAGAAGGTGGCTTGAACCGCCTGTACAAACATGTGCAAGTATAGATATTCAAAAACACGATAGATTGAGTGAGTGAGAAAGATATATAAACATGTATCAAGTCCAAGAAAGTGCATAACTCACCATCGCCAGGTCCCTCTTGAGGCCTACAAACACCTTGTGCTGCCTCATCATTCTGAGGTCGGCCATGTCCTTGGGAAGGAGCAAGGACTACTCCACCGCATCCGCCACGTACCCGGCCCTCCCGTCCTAAGAGTCCCGAATGGAGGCGTCCTCGGTCAGAAGGGCCCCATCCAGCTCTAGACGTGGGGTCCAGATCGGCGCTGCAGGTCTGCGGTCGCCTCGCCTCTCCATCTCTTGGGTCGACCTCGTTTGTTGGTGCCGGGGATACTTCCCTCCTCTAGTGTTGTCAATTTCTTGGGGAGGCTGCTGTCTCCCCGTTTCCACGACCTCCTTCCCCTTGTCCTCCCTTTTTCGTTTGTGCTCGGGAGGATCAACCCGAGGCGGTGGGACGGGAAGTGGAGCCGGAGGTTTGGCTGGTGCAGACTTGCTCGGAACCTCTTTCCCGGGCTGAGATTCCAGTAGCTCTTGCAGAGACGACTTGGGCTTCCTCTGAATTCCCATATCCTCGGAAATGGTTATCTCTGGAGACGAAGGTTGGTTGAAAACCTCGAAGAGCTCGTCAGAATCTGACACCTCGACCAACACTTTTTCCCTCTCACCCTCTTCCTTTTCCTCCTCCTTGATTTGAGGTCGAGACGGAACGGTTATGGGCACCCCGTCAAGTATTGGAAACGTGGGTAGCTCGCCTGCTGGGATAGAAGCACCCTCGGGAAGGAGGAATCCAGGTGCCGCTACACTGATCCTATGGAGGCGAGGATCTTTGGCTCGTATAACGCACTTCGGTGCTTGAAAACTGGACGAGATGGGTTTGTAGCCCAGTATTATGTGCGCCGCTCTGAGTTGGCCGTCTGAATGCTGAAACACCTCGGCCTTGAGAATTTTGTCCAAACTCTCTTGGTTCACTAGTCCGAGCTGGGGTACAGCAACGTGCTTATCTGCAAAACAAGAGGGAGAGTTAAAATCAAACTCTGTGTTACTAAACAGATAATCAAAACAAAGCTTCCTATACTAAAACTCCACCTGGTTCCCCCTCCCTATTTGGGCAATGCAAGCCGTCATGCCAATCGCCCGAAACAATCAGAAAATCCTTGTTTAGGCCCTTGTTGGATTCGGGTAAACATTGGATTAACCTAACTTCGGGGTGTCGCGACTTTAAATAATACCCCTGACCCCTAAGATGGTGGAGGTTATAAACTCAGTTGACATCGTGATGTGTCAATCCCAAACCTAACTTTTCGTTTAAAGCATCTACACAACCCAGAATTCTAAATACGTTAGGAGCACACTGGGTAGGAGCCAACCTATGAGCGCTAAGGTAATTTCTCATAACCTCACCCATAGGGATCTTCATCCCTCCTTCTATGAATGCGATCATAGGGATCACAACTTCTCCCTCTCGCCTCTGCGTATGCCAATCGCCTTCCTCACAATACCTAATGTCTACTCCGGCAGGAATCTATAATCGCTCTTAAACCTCGCAATCCCCTCTTCAGAATCTACTAACTCCTTGAATCTACCCATCCCCGAAGAATATTAACAAACTCAGAATATTCAAGGTGGGGAGAAGAAGACGAGATGAAAAAGGGCACGGAAAACCGATGAAATTATATACTAGAATATAAAAAGAGAAAGGATAAGGATGTAAAGACTTACAGAAATCTAAGGAAATCTCCTCGGACAGGCTTTGGTGTTTAGGAGTGACACGGGTAACGAAACGGCTGACAGGATTCAATGAATATGCTCTGGAGTTAAGCGAGTGCGAAAGTAAAGGGAAAAGAGATCGAATGAAAGAATATTTATATCAAAAAGACCATCTGAAGCGGTAAAAATCCCGCCCATATCTTGGTTGAAATCCAGGCCGTTCAATTTGTATCGCACCGTTGAACGTGGGGAACATGGCGTAGCAAATATTTAATGAAGGAGCGCCTCGAGCGCTGCACCGTCAGAAACGCGCCCTTAGAAGTCAAAGGGGCATCTCTACTAACCAAAGCAGTTCGGAAGTTAGAAGACACGAGCAACAAGGCATCGAGATCCTCCTTTTTGTCCGAGAGCCCATAAAGAAGCATCTCGAGGGGCTATTGTGGGGGCAAAAATATCAACAGCAATGGTGGGCCTGTGTATGGAGCCCAAATAATGAGAATCATAGGCCCGTATGTCAGACCCAAATTGCACGCCGAGGACCATGGCCCAGCCGAGGACTACCTAGTCTGATCTATAGTGACCGAGATAAACGAAGGGGAATCTGAACAGGACTTGGGAGAGATCGACCGCCCGTTCGAGAATATTAACACCTCGAACGGTCGAGGTAGAAATAAACCTTGGAAACCGGCCGGTCAGAAAAGTGCCCCAGGAGTCTCCATTGGCTTTGTCGAACGTAGTAGATCCACACATCCAGAAAATATCCCAAAATATCAAGGAGGAAGGCTGCCAACCCCGCATTGAATGCCCCACAGCTAATCTTCTGGCCGCATTTATGTGGAAAAGACATCTGAACAGTAGCAAAGAGTCCCATCGTTTCTATGAAGCAACTTCTGGAAAAAGCTGGGGGGACAAGTGTCCAAAGAGGAAGGAAACAATCCACACGTAGATGGCTAAGAAAGGAAGGGAGGAAGTATAAAAGGGGAGAAAAAAAAGGAAGAAAGGGGATCTTTTCTGGGGCGGAGAAAAAGAAAGGAAAAAAAGAAAGAGAGAGAGAGCCTCGGACGTAGAACGAAAATAACATTTTAAGTGTAAAACAGAATTTCATCATGGTGGAGGAGCTAGTCCCAACCATTTGAAGAGCTGAATCATTCCTAGTCCAGTCCTTCTCAACCTACTCTTACAAATTCATTGCTTAGGGGCCTTTTTGGGCTAATCTATCCATCTTCGGGCCGGTAACTCAAAATTGTGTCCCTACATTCATAATTCACTAATCCTTACCATAAAAATTGAAAAAAAAAAAAATACTAAATGTTGTGGATCATAATTTTTTTTGTTAGATTCAATATATAATCATCATAAATACTAAATGATGTGGTCTAATACTAAAAGTTTATTTAAAAGCACCTGTAAGAGATCATGTGCCATTAAAAGGAGTTTTATAAATTGAGTGTAATTCTCTCTCCACTAAATGAGAACATCCAACTTTGTAAATTGCCTTCAAGAAAAGAAAAAAAAAATTCCTCTTTAAAAAAAGCAGATTCGGTCAGGTATAGGTTGACGAAACAATTCAATGGGTCAAGTATAGGTTCATTTGTTTTCCCTATTGATTGGGTAATCCTAATCTCTAGGGGTGTATAGCCATCCTACCAAAACTGACCCAATTTAACCCAACTCAGAGGATTGCGTTGGTTTTTAGGGGTTGGTGGGTTGAGTTAGGTTATGAAATTTGTTTTTATAGTGGGTCGGTTTTTACAAATCCGCCTAATCGGATCCAACTCACCTATATTTAATATATATTTAAAATTTAAAAAATATATCATACAATCTTGCTATTTATTTTTTTACCTCTCTTCCTAAATAAAACCTAAATCGTAAAATCTAAGTTCTCCTTATATAGCTTGTATTGGTTTGGTGTTATATTTAGGATTATTTGGTTACAATTTTGCTCTTATTTTGCGGTGATATAGTTCTAATTCTCAATTTAATATTAATAATAGTAAAGAGAAATTGCACTTTACCCACCTGTGATTTGGCTCATTTTAACAGTGTCCACCTGTGATTTAAAAGTTATTACTTAACCCACTTGAGGTGACCTCCGTTAAACTCCCGTTACCCACCTCTCCTTTTCCACCATTAAAAATAGGGGTAAATGTGTCTTTGTCATTATATTTTGTGTCTCTCTCCTCTTTTCTCTCATTTTCTTCTTCTTCACAATCAAAACCCAGAAATGTATATGGAATGATGTGTTTAACGTTCTTACCCAATGCCCACTGCAATTGCCAAACATACTTTTAGACAAGAAAACCAATACACCTACAGTCACAAACAAAGCCACAAATCCATGTGACCATATACTCACAAATTTGCTAACCTTCCATTGCTAAATCCAAAAATTGACTACTTAACTCTTCATAAAACAATCACAAAATAAAATTAATTAAATACAAAAATTAAGGATAAATGGTATCCACCAGTTTGCTGGATTCTATCTTTACCCTAGGCTTTCTCTCTCTAAAACTCTAACCCCTTCTCTTTTGCTGGGTTCTCTAAAAAAAAAAACCCAGATCTGCAAAAAAAAAAAAAAAAAAAAAAAAAAAAAAAAAACCCAGCAATCTAGCAAATCCAACACCACAACCAACTCATTGAACAAACAATACATGCATGTATTACCTAGGAGCAACTGAGCCATGCCTCCATTCAGATTCCAAAGAAGGAAGAACAGTCGGCTTTCTTATTGCTATACGAATGACATTGAGGGCAGTCACACAAGTGGTTTCCTGCTTTTCAGGAAAAGAGGAAGATAGATCTCCAAAAGCTATTGTGCTTTTTGACATGGCTATAGCAGGATCAAGAAAAGGCTCTAGCATCTCCACAAGAAAAAGAATCCTGTGCTTGACTTCCTGAAAGAACCACAGACAAGAAGTTAAGAAAAACATTGACACTTAAAGAAAGCTAAATCTATACAATTCTAACCATATATGCCCACTACATAGGAGGTGCTTAGTTGTAAAGCTACCAAAAACCAACAAATCTAGCAGCAATATCCTAAGCATAGTGATTGCCAACCAGACACTGAGGGGTTTTTTGCCAAAACATTCAATTCAGATGTGCATCACTATATACTCATGCCATGCCAAAACCCCAGATCAGGAAGAAAAACGAAATTGTGAGATCGGCTAAGCAGCAGAGCAACCTGATTGTCTAGATCGATTGAGATCAAAGCAGCGGAGAGCGGTGGATCAGTGGATTCAAATTTTCAGAGGTTAATGGATTTATGGGTTGCTTTTTGTTTTCCCTTGCTATCTGGGTTTGTAACTTAAATTGATTTTTTTTTTTAACAGCAAGATTTGATGTATATTGTTGGTAGTATATACATCAAAAGGGAAGCAATTATTGTGTTGATTGAATAAGATCCGCGTCATGAAATGGGATTTGGGTTTGAAGATTTGATTTCTAAGATGGTGAAAGAGAAGTCGTTCTTCAATATATTGCTTCTAATTCTGTTTCTATTGTGGCTTATATAGTAAAGGGGATTTCTTAACAGAAAGGACAGAGGCAGGTTACGGGGGGTTTAACGGAGATCACCTCAGGTGGGTTAAGTGATAACTTTTAAATTACGGGTAGACACTGTTAAAACGGGTCAAACTACAAGTGGGTAAAATACAATTTCTCCTAATAATAATTAAAAATTTGTCCAACTCGATTCTCATGAGTTGGGTTGAACCGTTATGATGGATTGGATTAAGTTGATTTTTTTAAACCCAAATCTCCCTTTCAACTCAAAAATTAAAATAATAATAATAATAATAATAATAATAATAATAATAATAATGTAGAAACTATTTTTTTTTATAAGGTAGAAGCTGAAATGACAAAAACACCCTCCTCTCGAAATTGCATGAAAGAGCACTAGGGTTTCCTATTTAAGCCCAGACAGTCAGGGTTTTAACATTTAGAGAGAGAGAGAGAGAGAGAGAGAGAGAGCACTTCGCTGCGGGGCCAAGATGGGTAGGATCTTCGATACCCTCTACGCTCTATGATCTAATGAAACTTCTGAATATTTGAAATCCTCCATTTTCTCAGGATCCAAACATAAACAAAAAAAAAAAAAAAAAAAAACAAGCTTTTTTTGTGGGTATATATATATTTTTTCTATCTCTCAATGAATTCCCACTGTTTTGTTTGTTTTGTCAGGTATCTCTAGAGACTCCATGCACAAGAGACGTGCCACTGGTGGCAAGAAGAAAGCTTGGAGAAAGAAGCGCAAGTATACACTTTTCCCTCTATTCTTACATATATTTGTGTGAATAATATGTATGATTGTGTTTATATTTAAAGCTATTGATATCTTTTAGGGATACCCATTTGGGTATTTGTTTGGCTGCTGGGAAATCTAGGAAAACGAAAGTCAATGAAAATGTGGTATAATCACTGATGAAAATGCTTTATTGGTACCCATTTGGGTATTAGTTTTTGGGGGGTCTCTTAGGTGTCAAGGAAATCTGAGATGGGATTTTGCCTATTTTTGGTCTTTTAGTTTGTGATAACAAAAGCTGAACTGGTCCATTATCGTTTGAATTTGGCATCTTGGACTTTTGGTGTTGAGATGGATGATATATGCTTGTTTAGTTAACATTATGCTGGTAGATAGCATCCTCTGTTAGAATCACGTATAAATTTGTAATGCAGGAATTATAATGAAAATGAAACTGTTGTAGAATTAGGATATTCGGAATGTTCTGACAATAAGTGCTGCAATTCATATTTTTGGCGTAAACTATAGCAACTTAATTAAAATTGAATGGCTAAAAATTTCCTACTGGGCTGAATTTAGCTGTGGCTGTTTAGATTTGGATTTATTTCTGTTTTGATCCTGACATGGTAAGACTTGACAACTATCAAAGTAATTGGGGAGGGGCTCATTCATAAGGAATTCTCTCTTCATAACTTTTATCAGCCATTGAATCCTGTCATTTCAACCTCAAACAAAGGATCAAGAAAATTTTTTAAAGGTGATCTGGGGACTTACCTATGTGCTAGGTGCCTTTAGAAAGACATTTTTCTTTGGTGCTAGGTGAATGCCTCTTCTCTGTATATTGCAGCTGGACCAAATAGTCCCTCAAGGAATGTTTTTTTTTTATAGCTACAACAGGAGGTCAATTTTGTCCATGTCTGTATATTTTGTTCAGTAAAAGTATTTTAGAAAGTGGGGTTGGGGAGGTCCCTTCAAGTCAAACTAAAGTCTAAAACCGTTGGGAGAATAGACAATTAGTTCTGAAGAATGTTTGCAACTCCATTTTCTGATGTGCATTAATTGATTTTTACCAATTGTTGTTGGCTTAGCAGCTTAGTTGAGGTGGCACACCTGGTTGTCTTCATATTCCTATCATTTGAAGAGTTCTAGTGATTCAATATTAATCTTGTTTTTTCATTATATGTACGAGCCCAATATTAATTGTGCCTGTTAGCCTTTGCCATACTTCTAATACATATTTTGGATCATTAGATGGTAGCAAAGCTATGATGAGTATTTTAGTTGATATTTGTGGTTGGAAAGACTTCCAACATGGGTGAACTTATTGGTTGGTTACCCAAACTTCATATTGTTGCAGGTTTCTGAGCACTATATTATGAGTTCGTACACTGTTCTCTGATAATGGTTTAATCCATGCTCTATTATGTTTTTATATAATTTTTGCTTATCTAATTCTTTATATTTTTTATTATTAAGGTATGAACTTGGTCGCCAGCCAGCAAATACTAAGCTCTCAAGCAACAAGACAGTAAGGAGAATCCGTGTGAGAGGTGGAAATGTGAAGTGGAGGGCCCTTAGATTAGATACAGGGAATTTTTCATGGGGTAGTGAGGCTGTCACTCGCAAAACCCGTCTCCTTGATGTGGTTTACAATGCCTCAAACAATGAACTTGTTAGGACACAAACTCTGGTGAAAAGTGCCATTGTTCAAGTGGATGCAGCTCCATTTAAGCAATGGTACCTTCAACACTATGGTGTTGATGTTGGCAGGAAGAAGAAGGCGACCACTAAGAAGGAAACTGCGGAGGTGATATATGATTGTGAAATTTTGTTACAAAAAAAATTAGTTATATATTTGTATAAATGCTGTTTATGAATTTAGCATTTTTTGTCTTGTGGTATCCATTAATTGTGATATGTCAATATGATAATATGCCTTGGTCTATTCACCTTCATTATGCTCTATATTCCTCCTTTGCCTGTCCCAAAAAGAACAACTATTTGTTTGGTAAGTAAGAAAAGTAGCATTTGTATTGTAGTTAGAGGCATTTTGATTTTATCCAAACACATAAGATATAGCAAAAAAAAAACGATATATTCATTTTTAAATGCCTTTTGTTTCCTGTTTTTCTCTGCTGGTGTTTAATTCATACATTTCTTATTTAAATTAAATTAGAAGCCTGTGTTGCAGTAATTGAATTATCTTGGGCTTTGGTAATTATTTCTGATCTTTACATGAATTCATTAGCTTTTATATTGGTATAAAAAAGTATGTGTTCTAAAGTGAGTATGGACTATGCTCATTTGATAGTAATCTGGTTTATTGCTGGTTTAACCGAATCTACTATACTACTGCAGTTTTATAATTTAAATTGGACTACATGACTGATGTAATGTGTACTACATTCTCATAATTGTTCTGCCTTTTCTCTTGTTTGTCTAAATGTATTCTTTTGTTAGGGTTTTCTACTTTTATTTCACTCATTTTATTAACCTCTTCCCTTCTCATAATTATTGGAATTGAACTTTATAAGTTTCTACATGATAATATGTCAAGCTCACTTAATGTATTCCTAACATCAAAATATTGTAATTAATAGACATTACAAATAATCCAGGTGACACCATAAAGAGCACATGCTACTCTCCTGTCTCTTTCGTCGCATGTTATCCACTAGATGCATTCTTTAAGTTTTGATTTTATTGTCCGTTCTAATTTTTTGGTTTCCAAAAGAAATTGACATTTTTTTTTTGTTTTTGGTAACAATTGTAGGAGGGGGAAGGTGCTGTTACAGCTACAGAGGAAATTAAGAAGAGCAATCATGTTCAGAGGAAGATTGAGAAGCGCCAGAAAGATCGTCAACTTGATCCGCATATTGAAGAGCAGTTTGGTTCTGGTAGGTTGTTGGCCTGCATCTCTTCCCGACCTGGTCAATGTGGCAGAGCTGATGGGTAAGCTTAATTAGACTGAAGGTTTCTTAAATTACCTTTGTTATGTATCTTTTGTTTTACCAATCGTTGAACCTTTTTTTTTTTTTGGTAGGTACATATTGGAAGGGAAAGAACTAGAATTCTATATGAAGAAACTCCAGAGGAAGAAAGGAAAGGCTGGTGCTGGTGCTTAATTGTACCGTGTTAGGGTTTTGATGTTGCCTATATTGAATCTTTATTTTAGGCTATAGCTTCCATTGAAGAAGAGGCTTTTGCCAAGCATTTTTTCTGTTACCTGATTGGTGACCACTTGAACGATGTCAATTGTTGTGGCATCATCTCTTAGAACATTTTTGGCAACACATTGGGTTTAATTCTTTTATTACGGGGCCTTTTATTTTTCTCTACCTGTTAAATGTTTGTGGTTGCTTTGAAGTGGTCATCTGTCCTTCTTACACGATAAGATTGAATCGAAAAGAATAATGTGATTAAGAGTATGATAAATTCTTGGAGAAGAAAGAAACTATTTTATCATTTAACATCTCTGTAAAATTCCATCAAATCTAAGCGATATTAGAAACATGGGTTTAGGTGAGTTCAAATCTTCTGTCCTATTTTTTTTATTCTACTCTATATTACACCAACAAAAACTTCTCATGTATTCATTTAATTAATTAAATATCACTATTAATTAATAACGGTAGTATTAATAAGTTAATAATTATAGAATTTAATTAATTAGGTGATCATGTAACAAGTTTTTATTGGTGGAGTAGAAAAAGTGGGACAGAAGATTTGGACTCACCTAAACCCATTTTTTTAATATCACTTAGATTTGATGGAATTTTACAGAGATGTTAAATGATAAAATAGTTTCTTTCTTCTCCAAGAATTTATCATAAAAGCTAATGCTAAGAGCTTTCCCAAAACACATTTTAAGTCGGTGCTTGGATGTAAAGGTGCAGCTGTTTTATTCAAACTGGTGTCAGTTGTGTGATAGGTACGGGTTTGGATAATGCAATACCAGTGAAAAACTTGCAATATATATATATGATTTCATGGAGTTGAAGTGATATGAGAAATTGTATTGGAAACTGGTTTCCAAACAAGCTCACACGTATTCATATTGTTTTGACTTATGATTATAAGCCTATGTTTGGATCCCTTGCTAAAATGCAGTTTAGTAGTTGATGATGCCGAAAATCACCCTCAGTGAGCCGCAAGGCCTTCGCGTTCAGAGTGGATCTGCACAGGTAAGAAGAACCTCAAAGGGAAGTACCGGCGTGGTACCGGCCAACGACCCTCCGACGGTCAAGTTAGTATTGCTCACAACTCCAGAGTGCCAGAGTCGGGATAGAAACATGCGTACCTTTTTCATGAGGATCGATGGTATTTATAGTGGTGTAGAGCTGAGACTCTGGCGTGTCGGAGGAGATAACCTCTGATCGGAGTCATGCCCTAAAGCGTGTTCTTTACGGAATCCCTTCCTTACCGAAGCCACTCCCTATTGCGTGGAGTGCAAGATATTTATCTGTGTAGTGGCGTGCGTGACAAGACATGATCCCTATAGGATTTGCCTCGTCACTCAATCACCCCGTTGGTGTATAGGCTATGCCGTCGGGTCAGGCCGGAAAGTTGATCGGGGGGTGACGGATGGAATGGTACCGTCACCCCTTATCGTGCCGTCGTCCAGGTAGGGGGTGACGGCACCTTCAAAACGTCTCCTTCCATATCAGTTCCCCCCACTCCTTAATCCCGTCGGGCATGTCTGACGGATTGAGGAGTACAGTGTGTGGCGGACAAGGCATTAATGGCTAGTCACCTCGAGCAGGCCTAGTGTCGGAACACGTGTCCTTGAAGGACTGGCAGGTAGCAGGACGGGAAGGTCGCTTCGTCTTCCGTGCTCCAAGCCTCCTATATATATATGCTCCGTTTTCCCTCACTTCTCTTCTTTTATTCTAATTCCGCTGATCAGAGAGAAACCATCACCTCAAGGAGATCACAGTTGCTTTCTGGCTCTCGTTTGCTGTTTGACGCCGTCAGCTTCATTCGCAATTCCGCTGTAACCTGGTGAGTTACTCCCCCCCCCCCCCCCCCTTTCCTTTCAATTTCCTCGATTTAGTCGCATACTGAGCTTTCGAAAGACGTCTCTAGAAAGGCCGTCACTCGGGTTCTTAGTCCAACCCCATCGCTTGTAGCTAGTAAAATGCCCGGGGAGACGTCGAGCGAACAGTCGTCAGCCCGCGACGGGGCGGGCTACGACGAGGTTTATCAGCTGGGCCACGATTCAGGAAATGACTCTTCCTTGTCGTCAGGGGATGAATCGTCGATTCAGTCGTGTGACGAGGAGGTAGGGGGTGATGACGGAGTAATAAGGAAAGGCGGAGATGACGACGCAAGGGAGAGTGGGCGTGATGAGGGCTCGTCAGGAGGTGAAAACACGGAGAGCACATCGGGAGGCTCAGGGGATGACCGTCCGTTCATCCTTCCTAAAGAATGGGCGGTTAATCACTTTTTGCCTTCGATGACGGAAAAGGTTTTCGATTCGTTACGGGCTCGTTACCAAATTCCGGACGATATTCCGATCCGTCTTCCCTTGGAGAAGGAGAGGTGTTACTCCGGGAAGACCGCGGACGTTGGCATGAATGACGCCATGTTCGCGGCAGGATTGAGGTTGCCTCTGACGGCGCTTCACCGTCAGCTGGCAAACTATCTCGGGATATCCATCAGCCAGATTGCCCCCAACGCCTGGAGGGTGTTCATTGGCTCTGAGATACTGTGGGGGAGTCTAAGTGGCGGGCACCGTCAGCTAACCCTCGACGAGTTCTTTTGGTGTTACCGTCCACACCACATTGTCTCGTCTAAGGGGATTTACCATTTTTCTGCGAGGAAGAAAGAGCTGAGGTTGGTGTCAGACATGCCCGACTCCAACAGGAAATGGAAGGGCAGGTACTTTTTTGTAGAGGGGACTAATTGGGTATGCCGTCAGGAAGAATGGGGGTCAATTCCTCATGGCTTTGATAACACCTGGGCTCACGTCAGGGAATCAGGTCGTCACCGTCAGCCTTGCATGTAGGTCTACTTATGCCAAGGTTCTAACCCGTTCGTTTTCCTTTTCTTTTTCAGCTTTCTCTCGTCCGGTGATCACAGAGGAGCGGAAAGCCTTCATTCTCAAGGTGACGGGGATCCCTTTAGAGGAGAGGAAGTGTCGCGACTTGATTACGCCTGACGCCCTCTACGCCTACTGCGGGGGACCCGAGCCAACAGAAGAGGCACGCCGTTTGAACAACTTGTCCCGTCAACGTAAGTATAATCGACCCATCCCCTCCGTCACTTTCACTCGGGCATTTTTACATTGTGTCCTCATCTTGCAGAGATGGAATCAGCCAAGCTGAGGGCTCAAATCAAGGCTGCCGCCGCCCGTAAGAAGGAGGAGGGAAAAGGCAAGGAGGGAACGTCTGCGTCCCTTCCAAAGGGCGCGCCGAAAAGAAAAAGTGACGGGACTGAAGACCGTCCGGCAAAGAAAGTGACGGTCGCCCCTAGGGACCACTCCTCGAAGCCCCCGTCGCCCAAGCATGGGGTCGACAAGGGGTTGATGTCGGCGCGAGGTCCCGTCATCCCAGAGGCGGGACGCTGCATCCTTACCCATAAGGGGTACGCCTTGGAGCGGTTGGACTCCATACTTGGGAAGGAGGAGGCTGATTCCTGTGCCAATCAGCCTGTGTAGGAGCTGGGAGACTCGGGCCTCTTTGATCTTGCCAGGGTATGCACCTTCTTTATTGTTTGTGCCGTCATCTTCTTACATCGCTATGCTGACGGGAATTTTGTGTCGCAGGTTGTGGTCCGCATGAGGGCCATGCAGGTCAAGGGGTTGAAGAACGAGGAACTGTTGGCCCGTCAAAAGAAGCGCATTGCCAATCTGACAGACGGGCTAGAACAGTACAAGGACGCATGCCGCACCCTGAATGGGGAGATCAAGGAGCTGAAAGAGACACTCGAGGAGGGAACCCGTCAGGCCGAGCAGGAACGAGAAGCTAGGGTGACGGCTGAGAAGGAGTTGACGTCTCTCCTAGGGCAGGTGGAGACGGCGAAAAGTGACGCCGTGGCGGAATTTAAGACGTCCCAGGCATTCATCGATTCCTGTGCTGTGTACTATGGTGACGGGTTTGAGGACTGCCTTAAACAGGTGAAGTCTCTCTTCCCGCATCTCGACTTGTCACGAGTTTCGATGGATGACCCTGTGCCGTCGACGCCCATGGTCGACACCGTCTCCGTGGAGGATGATGACTCCGGCGAGCCTGAGGTTCCTACTAGAGACGACGGTGTCGTCCTTGCCCAGCCTGCCCTAGACAAGCCCGCAGCCTTGAAGATCCCGTCATCCGATCCTTCCAAACTTGACGAGTCTCCTGCCAATGAGGTTCGGGATCCCGAAGGTGACGAGGCCGCGCCAGACGCCCCGGCTCCTTGACTTTAATTATTTTTGTAAAGGTCATTTGTATTCGGTGCCCCATTGTTTTGAGGGCTTTTTGTAAGAACACATTCTTGTAAAATACTGGTCTATCTATATTATTTACAATGTGTCGTTTTCATTAAAAAAGCTTTCTTTTCGCACTACATCCCAACCTTCCAACGGGGTCGTCAACCTTGGATCATGCCTTAAGGATGTTTTAGGATTTAGTCTTTAATTTTTAAACTGGCTCGTGCCTTATTAAATTAGGGTAGGATTATTGGCTTTTCGGGCCGTCACCTCATGATCCGTCAGCTTCTAAGTTCGGTTGGTCTTTTGACCTTATCCTAGTAGGATTATTGGTGCCGTTAGCTTAGGCGCGACTTCGTCAGGGCAACATTGCCGGCTTTTGGGCCGTCGGCTTTTAGCATGACCAGCTCTCAAGTAATCCTTAGGACGGATCCGTCGGCCTTTGTTTTGTCGGCTTTTACTCGCAACGGGCTCATATGCCCCTTAGATTTTAGATAGGATTCTATGCCGTCGGCTTTGAAGCCTGACGCTTATACGTCGTGTAGATTTTAGGTTGGCTTTTAAGCCGTCAGCTTTGGTGCTTGACGCTTCTACGCCTCGTAGATTTAAGTTGGCTTTTAAGCCGTCAGCTTTGGCGCTTAACGCTTCTACGCCTCGTAGATTTAGGTTGGCTTTTAAGCCGTCAGCTTTGGTGCTTGATGCTTTTATGCCTTGTAGATTTAGGTTGGCTTTTAAGCCGTCAACTTGGGTGCCTGACGCTTTTATGCCTTGTAGATTTAGGTTGGCTTTTAAGCCGTCGGCTAGGGTGCCTGACGCTTTTATGCCTTGTAGATTTAGGTTGGCTTTTGAGCCGTCAGCTTGGGTGCCTGACGCTCTTATGCCTTGTAGACTTAGGTTGGCTTTTAAGCCGTCGGCTAGGGTGCCTGACGCTTTTATGCCTTATAGACTTTAGATTGGCTTTTGAGCCGTCGGCTATGGTGCTTGACGCTTTTATGCCTTGTAAACTTTAGATTGGCTTTTGAGCCGTCAGCTTGGGTGCCTGACGCTCTTATGCCTTGTAGACTTTAGACGTCGCCTTGGTATACCTGTTTTAAGATCTAAGCACAGTACAAGAGAGATTGAATAAACTTCTGAACCTTGCTTCAATTTTAAGAAAGGAAAAAGGTGCCCATTGGGCCCTCGAGATACATTTAGGCAAGCACAAGTAGGAGCTGCCGCTCTTTTCTTATTGGTAGTACTTTCGCAGGTGCTCGGCGTTCCATGGATGGGGTAGTGCTTGTCCTTCCAGCGTTTCCAAGTGGTAAGTGCCTCTTCGATGCCACGACGTGACTCGGTAGGGTCCTTCCCAGTTGGGGCCGAGCTTTTCTTGGGCAAGGTCTCTGGTAGCGCCCATGACTCTTCTTAGAACAAGGTCTCCGACTCGGAAGTCCCTGTGCTTGACCCGGGAGTTGTAGTGCTTGGCCATGCGATCTTGGTACCGCGTGAGTCTTTGTTCAGCTACTGCTCTATCTTCGTCAATTAGGTCCAGCCGTAGGCGCAATGCCTCATCGTTCCTGCCTTCGTCGTAAGCGTTCACCCGGTAGGTCGAAAGTCCTATCTCGGCCGGGATGACTGCTTCGCTTCCGTAGGTTAGCCGGAATGGAGTTTCTCCTGTCGGGGTTCTTGCCGTCGTCCTGTACGCCCAAAGTACGCTAGGTAGCTCCTCAGGCCATATCCCCTTTGCCCCCTCGAGCCGAGTCTTGATAATCTTCAGCAAGGATCGGTTCGTCACTTCAACTTGGCTGTTGGCTTGGGGGTGGGCGGGGGAGGAGTAGTGGTTTTTTATCCCCAGCTGCGAGCAGAACTCTCGGAAGGGGCCGTTGTCGAATTGTTTGCCATTGTCGGAGACTAGGACCCTAGGGATCCCAAATTTGCATATGATTGATTTCCAGACAAAGCTCCGCACGTTCTTCTCCGTGATGGTGGCAAGAGCCTCAGCTTCTACCCACTTTATGAAGTAGTCTATGCCTACTACCACGAACTTCAGCTGCCGCATAGCCGTCGGAAATGGACCCATAATGTCTAGTCCCCATTGAGCAAAAGGCCACGGGGCTGTTATGGGAGTTAGCTCGGCGGGCGGCTGTCGGACAACGTTGCTAAACCTTTGGCATTTGTCGCAGGCTTTGACGTAGGCTTGGGCGTCTTTCTGCATGGTAGGCCAGTAATACCCTGCCCGAATCAATTTATGCGCCAGTGATCGAGATCCCGAGTGGTTTCCACAGACTCCCTCGTGGACTTCCCTCATGACATAGTCAGCTTCTTCGGGGCTCAAACACCTCAGGTACGGGCGGCAGAAACCCCTTTTGTACAGAATGCCCTCCATTAATATGAACCTTGCGGCCCGGACCTTCAGTTTTTTGGCGGCGTCTCTTCCGTCCGGCAAGGCGCCATCCTTTAGGTAGGAGACTAGTGGCGTGGTCCAATTGCCTTCGGAGCCTATTTCTTGCACACTGACAATGTCTATTAGTGGCGCCGTTTGCAAAAAGGAGAGCACATTATCTGGGGTGGCCACGTGTTCTGAAGAGGCGGCTTTAGCAAGGCGGTCGGCTTGCTCATTTTGTTCTCTAGGTATTTGGATCACTTCGGCCCTTAGCCCATCCACTCTTTTCTTCGCTTGATCTAAATACTTTCTCATTCTGTCGCCTCTACACTCGTAGTCTCCGCTTACTTGGTTGACGATGACCTGGGAGTCGCAGTAGGCTACCACTTTGGTGGCTCCTGCTGCTTTGGCGAGGTCGATCCCAACTATCAGTGCTTCATATTCAGCCTCATTATTTGTGGTGGGGAAGTCTAGGAGAATCATGCATTCGATCTAATCTCCCTCGAGGGAGCAAAGTACGACACCTATCCCCCCAACCTGTCTGGTCGACGATCCGTCCGAATGTACGGTCCATGAATGGTTCTTGTCTGCCCCCTGGTCCTCGCCGCTTGTGAATTCGGCGATAAAGTCAGCGACAGCCTGCCCCTTCATGGCGGTGCGTGGGCGGTACCTGATGTCGAACTCGGTCAACTCGATTACCCATAAGGCCAGGCGACCGGCCGCTTCGGGGTTGTGCATCACCCGTCGTAGGGGTTTGTCGGTTAAGACAACTATGGTATGAGCTTGGAAGTATAGCTTAAGCTTGCGGGCCGCGGTGATCAATGCGAAGGCGAGCTTCTCCATTGGCGGGTACCTTTCTTCTGCCCCGCGGAACGCCCGGCTGGCGTAATACACGGGCTTTTGGACCTTGTCTTCTTCTCTGACCAAGGCCGCACTGGCTGCCGCCGGGGAGACGGCCAAGTAAAGGAAGAGCTCCTCCCCTGGTTGCGAGGGGCTTAGTAGCGGGGGTGAAGAGAGGTAGGCTTTTAGTTCCTCGAACGCCTTTTGGCATTCACTCGTCCACTCGAACGACTTCTTCAGCGTGCGGAAAAAAGGGAGGCACTTATCTGTCGCCCTTGATACAAACCGGTTCAGGGCGGCTATCTTCCCATTCAAGCTTTGTACCTCCTTCACGTTCTTCGGGGGCGCCATTTCCACTATGGCCCGAATCTTGTCAGGGTTGGCCTTGATACCCCTTTGGGACACCATGAAGCCTAGGAACTTTCCCGCCACCACCCCAAATGCACACTTTGCCGGATTGAGCTTCATGTTGTAGGAACGGAGCGTGCCGAATGTCTCTTCTAGGTCCCTCAGGTGGTCTTCCTTCCTTCTGCTTTTTACCAACATGTCATCGACATATACTTGAACATTCCTCCCTATTTGGTTGGCGAACATTTTGTTCATGAGTCTCTGATATGTGGCGCCCGCATTTTTCAATCTGAATGGCATTACCTTGTAACAGAAGAGACCCTGGCTGGTGACGAATGAGGTCTTCTCTTGGTCAGCCTCGTCCATCCGGATTTGATTGTACCCTGAGAAGGCATCCATGAAGCTCAGTAGCTAGTGTCGGGCTGTGGAGTCCACCAGCGTGTCGACTCGCGGGAAGGGGTAACTATCCTTGGGGCACGCCTTGTTCAGGTCTGTGAAGTCCACACACATGCGCCATTTCCCGCTAGCCTTCTTGACCATCACCACATTGGCCAACCAATCGGGATAGTATACTTCTCGGATGAAATCCGCTTCTCGTAGCTTGTCGACTTCTTCGGCCACTGCCCTGTCTCGTTCTGGGGCAAACACCCGCTTCTTCTGACGGATGGGCCGGAAAGCGGGTGACACGTTCAGCTTGTGCACCATGACCGAAGGGTCAATTCCCGGCATGTCTTCGTGACTCCAGGCGAACACATCCCGGTTTTCTCGGAGGAAAGTCACGAGCGCCTGACGAGCCACCGGGCTGGTGAGGGCTCCAATTCTGGTGGTCCTTTCTGGCCTGAACTCGTCGAGTGCTATCTCCTCGAGCTCTTCTGCGGGTTCTGCCCCCACCCGCTGCTCTATGTTCAGTGCCGGCAGGTGGCTGTTTGCTTCTACCATCGCTACGTAGCACTCTCGCGCGGCGACCTGGTCTCCCCATAACTCCCCCACACCATACTCAGTGGGGAACTTGACCATCAGGTGGTAGGTCGACGTCACAGCCTTCCAAGCGTTAAGGGTGGGCCGCCCTATGATAGCATTGTAGGCAGACGAACAGTCGACGACGAGGAAAGTGACATCTTTAGTGACCTGCCGAGGATACTCTCCAATCGTGACTGGCAAGGTGATGGCGCCGAGGGGGTGAACTCTCATCCCTCCAAACCCAATGAGCGGAACATTGGTGGGGACCAGGCGTTCCTTGCCGATCCGCATCTGTTGGAACGCCGGGTAATAGAGGATGTCCGCGGAACTACCATTGTCGATCAAGACCCTGTATGTGTTATAGTCTCATAGCCGGATATTGACAACAAGGGCATCATCGTGCGGATGATGAAGACGTTGGGTGTCTTCTTCTGTGAACTCAATAATGGGGCTGCCGACATGCGGCTTCTTCTGGGCGACGCCCGCCGCCTGGACGTTCTGCACTGCCCTGAGATAGGCTTTCCGGGCTTTCTTTGTCGATCCGACGGCTGCCGTACTCCCGATAATCATCCTTATATCTCCTATAGGCGGTCTAGGGCGCTCACTGTCCCGACGGGGGACCTGTTCCTGCCGAGGCGCTTCTGTCCTTTCTCGGCTGATGAACCTTTGCAACTTTCCCTGTCTGATCAGGGCCTCAATCTGCTGCTTCAAGTCGTAACAATCGGCGGTGTCGTGGCCGTGGTCTTGGTGGAAGCGACAGTACTTGTCTTTGGGTCGTCTATCAGGATTCCCCTTTAGTTTTCCCAGAAACGTCAAGGACCCCTCGTCTTTGATTTCCATCAGGACTTGGTCGACCGGGGCCGTCAGCGGGGTGAAGCTTGTGAACTTTCCGGTAGGGGGTTGCGGTCGCCTGTTGTCTCGGCCTTCCGTCCGCGGTTTCTTTCGCCCCTTATCCTGCCTGACGTCCTCCTGCCTTTCCCGCCTCTTGGGAGGTCTCTCCCCCCGAGCCTGTAATGCGTCTTCCGCATTCATATACTTCATCGCCCTGTAAAATACCTCCGACATCGTCTTCAGGTCATTCTTGTATAGAGAGAACAAGAATTTGCCCTCCTTCAGCCCGTTGGTGAACGCGGCGACCTGTATCTTATCGTCCGCTTCATCGATCGAGAGTGCCTCTTTGTTGAAGCGGGCTATGTAGGATCTGAGCGTCTCGTCCTCCCGCTGTCTGATGTTCATCAAGCACGCGGTGGATTTCTTGTACCTGTGTCCTCCGATGAAGTGCGTCGCGAACTGAGCATTCAGCTCTCTGAAGGTATTGATAGAGCCGGGTGTCAGCCTGCCAAACCAAGTTCTTGCCGCCCCCTTTAGCGTCGCCGAGAAAGCCCGGCACATAATTTCATCCGGCACGCCATGCAAGTGCATCAACGTCTTGAAGGACTCCAGGTGGTCTAGCGGATCCTTGGACCCATCATAGCTTTCTATCTGGGGCATGCGGAACTTTGGCGGCGTGGGGAACATGATGACATGTGTGGTGAAGGGAGAGTCAGTACGGTGGACGAGGTCGTCAAGGTCGCTGGACACTCGTCCCTTGAAGGCGTTCATCATAAAGTCCATACGCTACTTCATCAACTGCATCTCCTCGGTAGCGCTAGGCGGATCATTGTTAGCAGTCGACGGACGGCTTGTCTCCTGCCCTTCGGGTTGGGTCAATGCGTTGCTCCCTTCCGGGCCTCCATAATCTCTTTCCCTGGCGCTGTCTTCCTCATTCTCTCCCTGGTTGCCAACCGTCGCGTTCCTTCGCAATAGCTGTTCTTCCAAGTCATTGTTACGTTTTGTGAGGCGTTCCACCGCGGTCACTAGAGTCTGGACTTGTCTCTCGAGGGTCGTGGTACGTTGTTCGTTGCCTTGGTCGTTCATTGTGGTAACCCTTGAACGCGTGAGTACCATGCAACTCTTTGTTCGGAAAGCACAGAATACAGCCTACGTACGTGTCCTTTCCCACAGACGACGCCAACTGATGATGCCGAAAATCACCCTCAGTGAGCCGCAAGGCCTTCGCGTTCAGAGTGGATCTGCACAGGTAAGAAGAACCTCTAAGGGAAGTACCGGCGTGGTACCGGCCAACGACCCTCCGACGGTCAAGTTAGTATTGCTCACAACTCCAGAGTGCCAGAGTCGGGATAGAAACATGCGTACCTTTTTCATGAGGATCGATGGTATTTATAGTGGTGTAGAGCTGGGACTCTGGCGTGTCGGAGGAGATAACCTCTGATCGGAGCCATGCCCTGAAGCGTGTTCTTTACGGAATCCCTTCCTTACCGGAGCCACTCCCTATTGCGTGGAGTGCAAGATATCTATCCGTGTAGTGGCGTGCGTGACAAGACATGATCCCTCTAGGATTTGCCTCGTCACTCAATCACCCCGTCGGTGTATAGGCTATGCCGTCGGGTCAGGCCGGAAAGTTGATCGGGGGGTGACGGATGGAATGGTACCGTCACCCCTTATCGTGCCGTCGTCCAGGTAGGGGGTGACGGCACCTTCAAAACGTCTCCTTCCATATCAGTAGTGTTTGGAAATTTTTGGGCTTTTTTAAAAGTTAAAATGAGGATTCTCAAATTCTCATTCTTCATTTAAAAAATCCTGTTCCTGTTATCTTCATTTTCTTTGTTTCTTATCTTCTTTTGTTTTTTCTTTTTGGGTAAATTACGTCAATTTCTCTTGAGGTTATGCGGAATGACACTTTTTCAAAATGTTTCATAAAATGATGTTCTCTTTTTCAAAATGTTTCATAAAATTATGTTTATTTTCGACTCTTATTTTTTCCTCAAAAAATTTCCTATTAAATTATACATGCCAAACCTCAAGGGAAGGCTTAAATGGATTAACTCCAAACTGTGTTGTAGTTGAGAATAATAAATTGCTGAAAGTGCAACCAACTGGTGAGGAGGTTAGTTTCTCCCCAAGAAAAAAAAAAAAAAAAAAAACCGCTTACTGGATTAAGAAAAAAAATCCATCATGTAGTCCCACAAAGCACCGAGTCTAGATGGTTTATCTCATTATTCTTTAACCATTATTAGGATATCATTATATAATTGTTGTTGCATCTAGTTTCATCTCTTAAGGATTCATGCTGAAGAAATTTAATCATACATTTTTTTTTTTTTGGACGTAAAATAAAAATATGTTTATGAGTTTGATTCCTAAAGGTGACAAAGCTGCTATGGTGAACCATTTGACCAATTAGTCTTTATAATGTCCACAAGGCTACTTTCAAAATCCTTGAAATCGATTCAACCCCCTTCTACCCAAGTGATATCTCAATGGCACGTAATGCTTATTCCTGGAAGAAAAATCTAGGATAATAGCTTAATTGCTCAAGAGACCATCCATTCCATGGAAAGGAAAAGGGGTAAAAAGAGAGAAGAAAATGGTGGATTGGTTTGAACCTTGAGATGAAAAAGCCTTTGATAAGCTCTAGTAGATGATTTGGATTTTCAGATGAATGAATAAGATGGGTGGAACAATGCATAACAGCACAATTTTTTATATCCTACTTAATGGGCCTTTATATATATATATATATATATATATATATATATATATATATATAAAAGTGTTTGGGAGGCTACAAGATGTTTTTGGGACTTCTTTTTCTTTTTTTATTTTAAAAGGTTGAACATTGTTAGTTCCATCCGTCTCTTTCTTGGAACCATTCTTCGTTAACGTTTGCATCAGTGTTATGATTATCATAGTAAGGTCATTGTGGTCAATCAAAAGGGGATTGGATAGTTCCTAAAGGTCGTCATGTGACCATTGTTGTTTGTAAGCTTTTGGAGTATTTGGGCCCGTTTTACATAGAATTCTCGTATTGAGAGTTTCTGTTCTGCTGAGAGCTTTCTGACAACATGACGAGGAGGGGTCCATATGCACATGAAAGGACTCATATGGGTTATTTATGTATGATAAATCCCTTGTCTTTGTTTTTGTTTACTTTTAGTAATTTAGGCTCTTCTCCAAAGAGTCATTTTGGTCGGTTTAAAGGCATCAAAGTTCATAGCAAGAGCCCTCCAATTTAAAGATGATTTATTATCTTCATTCACACAAGTTAGGAGGGGCATGAAGCAGTGAAGTTGTGTTTGCAAATGTTACATGAGCGTGTGAGGTCTAGCTGTTAACTACTTAAAATCCTCCATCTTTTCCAGCAGAAACTTACGCAGATTGGATTGATTTAGGTTGACTGCTTGTGTAAGATGGGTGTAATATATCTTTTGTAATGTCAAATACCTTCTCAAGAAAGTGGGCATCCATTCCATGTACCTACAATAATGGCTTCGATTATAAGGCAGGAGAAATTTCATCATATTATCCACCTGAAAGCTTTACTAATTAAAATTCAATTCTCTTCACGGCCAGCCATTCAGAGATACAACTAATAAAGCTACAAGAAGTTGCACTTCCTACTTCCTAAGAGAGCCTTCGTTGTTGATATGAAAAGTACCCGGTTGGTTGTAGTGTGGAACAGAAACAAAAGAATATAAGTCAGTAGTCCTACATCGTATAAAAGAGAAGAGGGGAAAGTGAAGCTTGAAAATAAAAGACGAAAGCAGACACAATTCGCATACTTTTCTGTTTGGAATTTGCTTATTTTATTGAAACTAAAAACTTTTTAATATCTGATATGTGGGTCATCGCCCACATGATATTAAATATATTTCTTGAGGGAAAGAGTCCACCACAGTAGCTTGCTACTGTGGCTCTTAAGCGTCGCCCAAGCGCTGCACTATAGCTCAGACCTGGCGCACCCCACCATTTCTAGTTCAAAGTATTACAAAATTTGGATGTCTTAGTGACCAGTTTAGATAATATTCGTGCGGGTTCTTGTTTTACTCAATAGTTTCTAGTTTCCTACCAAAGTGGATATTGTTCCAGTAACAATTTGGGAGAACTTTGGAGTTAATGTACATTTCTTTTTTGATTTAGTTATTTGTATAATTATAGGTATACTTATTTATTCATTTAATAAACTTTGTTGAACTAAGTTGTCAGAATCGAAAAAGTTTATTTATTTATTTATTATTTTTTTATCTATTGAATCAGAGATTTTTATGGTTGAACAACTGAATTGGTTTTTATTGAACTTGTTGAGGGTTCGTTCTCCTGATTGAATCAGTCCAATCTGGTTGAGGGTTCGTTCTTCCAATTAAATCGGTCTGATTTGATTTTTAAAACCATGATATGAATTATGCATATTACTACTAGAAGATGTACCTCTCAAATGCAATAGCAAAGCCATGATTTGAGTTTTGTGTGGCAATATCAAAAGAAAATATTGAAAGTAGTAAATTCAAGAGATTTAAGTACATTAAATTTAAATATGTAACCGATTAATTTAATTTTGAACTTGTAATTTGATTACTCAAAATAAATCAATGTAAAAGTGTTGAAAAATATAGCAATACATCTTTGAAAGTTCTATAATGCCTCATTGTCTTGATTGCTTTTAGAAAATTATGTTGGATTTCAACTCTCTTTGAATTTCTTTATCTATTATTCTAATTATTTAAAGCTGAGTTTATGGCGGAAAAAAGAAGAAGAAAAAAAAGCCCGAAGTTTGAAACTTTGAAAGAATCAAGAGAGAGAGAGAGGGAAAAGATTAGCGGAGGGATTGAGACATTGTGGATTATTGTTGTGTTTTGTTTTGAATAAATTTAAAATATGTGACCCACTACTTTGAGTTGAAGTGTAGTGAGGAATATGCATTTTATATAAACTTTAAAATGTTGTGATATGGAAAAATTGAATTTTAATTATGTAAAAAACCACATGCGTCCTAAGTCAAATTTTAAGTTCTCTTATTTATTTATTTAAAACATGTTATACTTATCTCTCTCTTTCTCATCTGAGAATTGAATTCCATGACATCAATTAAGAAAAAGTGAGTTACACTCTAAACTATGTTGTCAATACTATACTCAATACTCCATTATTTGATTGTCTTATTAGGTTTTAATTTTTTTTCTAAGTTGGTCAAAAGACAAGAGTAAATTACCACTGTGTTTGTTTTTCTAGAAAATAAGTAATCTTTTAAAAATATTTTTTATAAAACTATTTCATTTTCTTATGTTTGGTAGCAATTTTAAATGAGTTGAAAAAAATTTCTTAACTTCTTCTATTTAGCTTACTGTAAGATAGAATTGTTTTCCAACAAAAATTTAGTAGAAAACAATTTCTAAAAATAAGCTATACTTTTTATGTTGATCAAAAATAATTTTCTTTTGATTTTTTTTTTCTGATACTATCAAATACTAAAAAACACGAAAAATTATCTTTACACAAAGTTTTTCATTGAAACAAACGGAACGTACGTATGTTGAGATACTATACCTCCCCTTATGATAGGAGGGTGACGTTACACTTATGACTTATCTTTAGAGGCAAACTAGTAAGTATTGGACAAGGCTAACTAATCTACATTTTCTCCTTTTTTATGGGAGTTTTTGGTGAGGTAAGGGGGGGCAATTGGTCCTCTCGCTCCTCCTTGGCTTGACCTCTGTCTAATGGGACTATTAGTTGGTCTTAACTACTAATAAATTGCTATTTTCTCAAAAAAAAAAAAAAACTAAAAATAATAATAGAGGGGAAGAAAATAAATATGCAAAGAACAAAGTTTGGAAATAAACTCGACTGTAGTTTGACGTTATAATTTCATTTAATATATTTTTATTGAATCTAAATTTTGATAAATCCACCATTGAATGAAATTTTCTTCTTAAATCCACCATGTTTGCAAAATTTTTAAAAGATCAAAGGTCAATAGTCATATCATCAATCAAATATTTAAAATTCAAGTTTTTGTAATTTAAAATTATGCATAAAAAATAAGTTTATAGATTGAATGGTAAATTACATTCGATTAGTATAAAATCTGACATGTGTGTTAGGAATATAAAGAACTTGTAATTCAACACTTAGATTTAAAAAATATTTATTCATTTTAATTTTTGTAATGGGAGTTGTAGCATTAGGCTACAACTTGTTCTTAGGAAAATACTCTCTCTCTCTCTCTCTCTCTCTCTCTCTCTCTCTCTCTCTCATCTATATATATAATAATAGGTAAAGCAGAGAGAAAATCTAATTAAATTTCAAATTGAAATTCAATTAGTGTCTAATTTTCATGGTTTTTAAACCCGGACCGGACCGTACGGTCCGACCGGTAAAACCTCGAACCGCTCAGAATTCCGGTCCATTTAACATCAAAAACCGCTCTATACAAAAAAAACAGGGACCCGTATGAACCGCGGTCCGACCGCCCGGTTCTGTGAACCGTGAGAGGTTCTGGCGGTTCAACTCAAAGCTATTTTTATTAAAAAAAAAAATGTAAACATAACAACTCACAGCACCAAATCACCATTGTTGAAGCTTCAACCATAACATTCTGTCAAATGTTGAACTCGCATCAATGTTCTAGATAGTTTCAGGCGAAAATTTATTTTCAGCAATGACAGCTTCTGCGAAATTTTTTTTGACAAAAAAAAAAAAAAAAGAAGAAGGATAAGCCACTGCACGGTGACAATGTAATGATCTGGAGTCTGCAAGAGTTTTTGACAAAAAAAAAAACATGATTGTTTCCGTGAGTGAAACTAAGAACAGCTTCTGCGAAATTTTTTTTGACAAAAAAAAAATAAATAAATAAAAGAAGAAGGAGAAGCCACTGCACGGTGACATGCTCTGGAGTCTGCAAGAGTTTTTGACAAAAAAAAAAAAAATGATTGTTTCCGTGAGTGAAACTGAGAAGGAGGCAGAGGAAGAGTTTTGTGAGGACTGAGGGGATTTGTGAACTGTGATGAAGAAAGAGTGAAGAGGGTTCGTCAAAAAAGAGAAAGAAGGGACACTGAAGAAACGTGTAGGCAGTCATTGGGAAAGTAAAAGAGGCATTGGGAAGGTATCTTTTTTAAATGGGTGGATGAGAAAAGTTTAAAATATTAGTAAAAATATAAATGAAAAAAGAAATAGATAAAGATGTAAAAGAAACTGAAAAAAGGAAAAACGGTGGAGGAGATAAATCATTCAATCACACAGTGGAGAAAAAAAGGAAGAAAAAATAAAAGAAACTGAAAAAATGAAAAACGGATTGTGCTTAGGCAATTTGAAAGGGTGAAGTATTAAGTTTATAATATTTTTACAATATTTTTATAACAAATCATGGATGGTTAGTTATTATTTATTCAAATTTAAATTTAGAACTAAAATTACTTTTTTAACTCAACAATAACAATTAGTTACAACCTGTCACTTAAGATTTGTTGTAAAAATATTATGGACATATCATTTCTTTTTCAAAAGTATAAGAAATTTAAAAGAAAAATGAGATGTCCACAATATTTTCATAACAATATTGTAGTGGATGATATAATGAGTATAAAACTTTTATACTCATTATATCATCCACTATAATATTGTTATATACTTATTTATTTGTTTATTTATTAGGTTTGCTTAAGATTTAATGTTTTTTATGTGTCTTATGAAAATTATGATATGAAAAATATATTTGAAAGATAAATCTCATATATATTTGGAGACTATTTTAGCTAATTTTTCTATATTTACTAATTTAATGTATTTATTTATATTTAAAATAATTATTAAATTAATTATGACGTCATCACGGTTCGACCCCGGTTCAACCTCGGTTCGACCTCAAAAACCTTGAACCTCTCTCTTTTACGGTTCAATAAACGGTCCGGGTTTCAAAACCTCGCTAATTTTATGCCACGTGTCTCATCTAATCTAAATTTTTGAATTTTGTGCCAAATGAATTAATTTAAGTAAAAATTGAATTTCAATTAAAGTTTAATTTTGCGCCACGTTTCCCATCTAATCTAAATTTTTAAATTTTTGTGCTAAATTAGTTAATTTAATGTAGAAAACAAAGAGTTCAATATAATAAACCATAAAAAATATAATCATATAACTAAAATAATTCAAATTTATAAGTCATATATATATATATATATATTAATAGCTAAAGCGGAGAGAAAATTTAATTAAATTCTAAATTGGAGTATAATTTTGTGTCACGTGTCATTTAATTTTTAAATTTTTGTGTCAAGTGAATTATTAGGTGCAAAAATTAAAAAGTCTAAATTCAATTAGATTTTAGATTGAATTTTAATTAGAGTTCAATTTTGCGACATGTATCTCATCTAATTTGTTAATTTTTGCGGTAAGTTAATTATTGGGGGCAAAAATCGAAGAGTCTAGATCCAATTAAGTTTCAAATCATATATATATTTATATATATATATATATATATTATATGTAATTGTGATTATTTTTAAATGGACCCGTGCATATGCACGGGATTACACACTAGTTTATCTAATGCAAGACTACAACTAAGGGTCCTATCTTTTCCTACATATCTTATTAGTTGTGATGGTATTACTATTAACCAGGCAAGCATCTTTATACGAATTGCGAAAAGAAAAAAGAAAAAAGAAAAAAGAAAAAAGAAAAAAAGAAAGAGGTGCCAGCTGCATTGGTAATTAGGTATGCTTCTCAATTTTCAAACACCTTGGCATCTTCCTTCAATGTTGTGTGAGGTGTGACAATGTCTATACTCTTGCAATTACCTGATCAAATCCAGTCTTTCACACTCGCACCAAGCATACTAAAGTTGATTATCATTTTATTCGCGAGCTTGACCTTGAAATTCAGCTTGTTACTAGTGCTGGTCAACCCACAAGTATTTTTACAGAACCTACCATCCCCTCGAATTTTGGAGCTTCAATCCAAACTCATGGGGCTGCTTCCTATTACTTGGTGAGAGAGAAGGGTGGTGGCGTTAATAGTGGAGAACAAGATTCAGCCAAGCCAAAAGCATTGTCTGCAACAAGTTATATAAGCTCAACAGTGAAAGAACTTGTTGCTAAATGACACCGTTTTGGAAATGATTTTCTCAATTGAATGTCGTTTTTATGTTGAGGCAATAATGATTGTGTCGTTTAACATTTTGGGATCTATTGGAATCACAACTTGCTATCTATTAGTTTAATTTTCTTTATAAAATAACCCAAGTTTAAGATAGAAAAAATAAATAAATCAAATTAAATACCATAATTAGTAAAGTATAAAGTAGAACACAAAAAGTAAGACATAGGATTAATCATATTTCTTAGGTATGTGGCAATCTAAGATTCAGCACTAGAGACTGCATTTTCTCCCTCTCCCTCGATTCCTAATTTACCGAAAACCTTGCTATCAAAATGCCTTAACTGCTTTCATCACAACAGCGGCATGACTACCACCATCCACAACTCCAACCACCATATATAGCTAGAGCCAACCCAAAAAATAAAATAAAAAATACTATAGCAAGAGCAAAAACAAGGAAAGGAAAGGCAAAAGAAGGGGAAAAAGAAAAAAATCAGAGAGCCAAAGGGTAAGATCCAAACCATTTTCCTTTCTTTAAGTAATGTACCTTGAACACAAATGACACTCCCAAGTACGAAGATAGATACAATACACACGGGTGAGGTGACACCCAAAAACCAAAACCAGCATTAGCAAACCCATCTCAACGACCAAGTGAGGCCGTGAGGGGGTCGAATGAACAAAAATATATAGGGAAAACAGAACAAAAATAATTAAAGAGATTCTTAATTTGAATATAATCTCGGGTTGGGTCTAACCTGATCTGTTTCACTAAACCCATTAAAACAAGAGACAATGCCCAACTAAAATCCAGCAAGCTAATTTTAAATAGTTAATAATCGTTTTCATTTGAACCCAATCTATAACCCACTATTAAGTCAATTGTAGACCAAGTAACTCACTCCCTCAAAAAAAAAAAAAAAAAAAAAAAAAAAAAAGGTCCACGGTAAAATAAAACATGGTTTTTTAGTAGAGTTTATGGTGTACTTTTGTGTTAAAACCTCTTTTTCTCCCTCTTGTGTGTGTTTGTTTCTTAATTTTTTTTTTAAATCCATTATAAAATAAAACTCCAAACATAACATATAGTCCATCATTTACACACTTCCTAAAATTTCACTTGAATTTCACACGAAACGTAAATTACACATTAATCTCTCAATTAACATAATTTTATCTTGGCCCCCATGCTTGGCACAAATTATACTTTGATCCTACATTTTGCATAATTTATAAGTTTGCTCCCATACTTTCGCATAATTACATTTGTAATCTCACACAAAAAAAATTAAAAATTAAAAAAACTTCTAAGAGATACACTTTTTTTTGGGGTGAGTTTGGTTCAGCTTTTTCAAATTGTACTTTTTGAAAAAGTGGCAGTTTTAAAAAGTGTAGTATAAAATTGAGCTTTTTGAAAAAGTAGAGTTTTCGGTAAAAACTGTCAAAAAGTGTTTTATGAAAAAGCTGAGTGTTTGGCTAGTACTTATAAAAACTGTAGTTTGAGTTATAAATTACTAAAAAGTACACACACACACACACACACACACACACACACGCGCGCGGAGTATTAATATTACTAAAAGGATTCTCTGTTCAGGTTTCATTATTTTGCATACTAAAATATTCTCATACAAATTCTTAAATTCTAAAAAATAACCCTATTTTTTAGTTAAATAATTTTAAATATAAAAACACAAACTGGTTAAAAGAGTAATTTACATTTTTTTTTAGTTCCTAAATTTAGGCTTTCAAACTTTTATCAACTCAAATATCTTAAAAATTAGGATACTATCACTATCTCTATATCACTTTTAAACATTATTTTACTAAATTCAAAATAAAAAAATAAATAAAGCCTCATTGCACGCCCGAAGCGCGTGTGATGAGTCTAGTATATCTATATCTATACTATATATATAAGAGGATTCTCATATTTCAACTGAACTTTTTTGTGGTTCAAAAATACCTTTATTAATGAAGGGTAACTTCATTTAAAAATACGGTCATAAATGTTAAATAATAAAATTCATTTTTGAATTCAAAAGGAGAACTTCTAAAATTTAGGATTTTTTTCTCTTCACGTACAAAAAAAAAAAAAAATGGTACGTTTGGTACATTGAATGAAGATTACATTAGAAATATTAATCTTTATTACTGGGAATAGAAAAAATAGAAATGGAATAAATATTACTATCTATAAGTTTGGTTGTTACATATGGAAAACTTGTAAAAGATGATGTATAAGGAAAATTTATATTTTTGGAAATATATTAATTTTAAAATATATTATATATAATAAGGAATAGCTATTACATCCATCTTAAAGAGGAATAACTATTCTTCAATTTAAAGAATAGTTATTCCTATGTAATAACTAATCCACGTAATAAAGATGTAACCAAATGACCGAATTGTTATCACACATGAATAGCTATTCTATTACAGGAGCTATTACACCATACCAAACATACCCTTACAGTTACTGCTTATGTCTAAAGTTTATCATTTTTATTTTTAAAAAAATAAAAAAAAAATATTGCTAAATTATAATAGATTCAATTTATTAACCTTTACCGCAAAAAAATTGAAAATTCTTTGAGCACGCATGCTCGGAGACTAGTTATATATAAGAGGACTTTCATCTTTCAACTGGACTTTTATGTGATTCAAAAATACCTTTATTAATGAAGAGTAACTTCATTTAGAAATAGAGTCATAAATGTTAAATAACAAATTTCATTTTGAATTAAAAGAAAAAAATCCTAAAATTTAAGATTTTTTTCCCTTCACATTCAAAAAAGAAATTACAATTACTGTATATCTCTAAAATTTATCTTTTTTATTTGTTTAAAAAATAAAAATATATATTTCTAAATTATAATATATACAAATTATTAACCTTTACTCAAAAATAGAAGAGCCTCTGAACACGCGCTCATATATATAATTCTTTGTTCCAATTACCATAATAATAATAATAATAATAATAATAATAATAATAATAATAATAATTATTATTATTATTATTATTATTATTATTATTATTATTATTATTATTATTATTGTAAGGACACGGTTTTGGCGTATCAGCCCAAAGGAGAATGGATCAGCCCAAAAAGCCCAACAATAATGAATTTGTAGAGAAATGGGAAGCGAAAACTGGGCTAGAATGGACTAAACAATCAACCAGATAGACTTTGAGCCCAAAAAGGATAGAATGCAAGATTTAATACAATAAACTGTCCTCGGCTATGGTCTGAGGAGATTAGGTTCAGTTTAGCTATCCTTAGTTTTTACACAAGCTTTCTCGTTTTTTTCTCCTTCCTTTTCTTCCTCCTCCCTTAAGGAGGATTCCTTTACATTATATAGTGATTTCCGGATCATCTCTGCCCTCCACTTGTTGATTATCTGAGTCTCTTCTTGAGTGCACGTCTCATCTTGCAAACTTTATGACCTTCTGTGAGCTGCGGTAACCAAGGCGGCACTATTCAGGGGTCTTCTCCACATTAATGCGATCAGAAGAGTAGATGCAGCACATTTAATGCGGTGGTGGCAGCCTTTCCTTAGATATTTTTAGGGAGTTTCACTCATTAGGGGTTAGGTCTACTCCTCGGCTGCCTTTATTTGTTCCAGAACGCAATAATATGTTCTGGGAGTCCGTGCATTTGCTCTTCATCTCCTCGGAGCTGGCTTCGTCCTCGGACATGATTGGGCCTAGTGGGCGTCTTTGGGCCTTTACCCCTGCAAGGCCCAACGTGTGATCTTGGGATTCCAGGTGTCGCGTGACCTAGTACATGATCTTGGGCACCTGTGCCCACAATTATTATTATTAATGACTTCTCAATAGTAAATGACTCCTTTAATTTTTTTAAAAATGGAATACACTATCATTATCTTAAAACTTAATAATTTTAGTTGTATAAATCCTTTTTTTTTTTTTTTTAGAAAAAAGTTGTACAAATCCTTGCAATAAGCTTTTGTTGAGACTTATATTTTTCATTTTGTAATTATTATACTCATTAATTATTAATAGTAACAACTATATTCAAATTATTTTTTCTCTTAATATATATATATATACACACACATATATATCAATAACTAAATCTCAGAGAAAATCTAATTAGATTTTAATTAGATTTTCAATTTTGTGTCACGTGTTCCATTTAATTTTTAATTTTTAATTTTGTGCCAAGTAAATTATTGAGTGTAAAAATTGAAGAGTCCAAATTCAACTAGATTCTTAATTCGATTTCAATTGGAGTCCAATTTTCAACCACGTGTCCATTTATTTTTTTTTTTAATTTTTGTGGCAAGCAAATTATTAGGTGTAAAAATCGAAGAGTATAAATCCAATTAAATTCTAATATATATATATATATATATATATATATATATTGTGGGGATTGGGTTCGAATTCTTGGCCCAATAAGGTGTATGGACTCAAGCCCAAGAAGCTCGAACAATAAATTTATAGAGAAGTGGGTTGGAAAGCTGGGCTGTAGTGAGTTGAGTAATAGGTCAGTATTGTTAATGCAACAAAGAAAGGAAGATTATAGATGTTTGCTGAAAAAAAAAGTCCTCGACAAAGTCTGAGGAGGTTGATTCTATTTTTATTGCCTTTGAAACTCTATTAAAAGTCTTACTTTCGATTTTTTTTTCTCCCCCTTCTCTCTGGGAGCCTCTTATATTATATACCCCATTCCTAGTGATCTTGACTCTCCACTTGTTGGCCATCCAAGTCACCACTTGAGTACTTATTCCATCAGACACCCCTCCTGGCTTCCAGTGGGTTGTGGTAGCCAAGGCAGCACTATTTAGGAGTCTTCTCCACATAAATGCGGCCAGAAAGGTAGCTGCGGCGCATTGAATGTGGATGTAGTAGCCTTTCCGTAGGTACCTCCTAGTTTCTGCTTGCTGTTATGCTCGAGGTGCACGTACCTGCCGTCGAATTTTTTATAAGCTTGCCGAAGCTTGTGGGATCCGGATTTGGCCCATGCCTAACCTGTCTGAGAAGGCATTGCTCCTCGGGCAGGGCCCATGGCCCAACACCAGATATGGGCCTTTGCCCCTACATATATATATATATATATATATATATATATATAATGAGAAACCATTATATATTTTAGAAATGTATGGTTTGAAAAAAAAAATGTAAGCTAATACTATGTAAAATTTGAATTTTTTTTTTTTTAAGTGTAATTGTGACTATTTTTAATTGTAATCATGTATATGCACAAGGCTACAAACTAATATATATTAATAGCTAAAACTGAGAGAAAATCCAATTAGATTTCAAATTGGAATTCAATTAGAGTCTAATTTTGTGTCATATGTCTCATCTAATCTAAGCTTTTAAATTTTTGTGCCAAGTGAATTTATTTAGTGTAAAAATTGGATTTTAATTAGAATTTAATTTTGCGCTATATATCCCATCTAATCTAATTTTTTAAATTTTTGTATCAAGTGAATTAATTCAGTGTAAAAACAAGAAGTACAATATAAATAAACCTAGGTAATATATATATATATATATATATATAAAGAGAGAGAGAGAGAGAGAGAGAGAGAGAAGTTGCCCAACTCAAACAATGCAATACTAATGTCTTTAGCACATGACAATCATGGCTTTTCAAACCAGATAATCTACCATTTTTTGCATTTACTGACCTTGATATGTTGGCTGCATAGCTATCCGGATACTTGACTGATTTCAAAAAGTCATAGAAACCATCCCTTTCATTTGGGCTTAATGAAAAGAAAGTCCGAGGCTTGTCATATGATTCATCGGGATGTTGTTTAAAATGCAACGTGTGCCTAAAGTTCATATTTTGTAAGTCTATCCGTGCCCTGTCAGTGTCATTGTTTTTCCCCTCAATGCCCAACAAAGTACCGTAAGTACTCTCACAAATGTTCTTCTCTACATGCATGACATTAATGTTGTGCTTAAGTTTCTTATTTTTCCAGTATGGAAGCTTGTACACAATGCTTACCTTTGACCAATTTGGCTCCCCAGTGTGTTGTCTCTTTTTGTTACTTTGATGCTTTCCCAAAATTATATTTGGTATTCTATCTAGCTACATGTGCGTAAGCACGGGTTATATATTAGTGAAAGTTATGAACACAACAATTTCACAAAAATCACATTAAAGTCTATGTGACAAGTTGTTAAGAGTAATGCTATATTCACAAGCTATTTTATAGCATTTTTACAAATTGTTGATATGACCAATTTCTTATTGGTTTTCATTGAAGCACATCACTAATATCACTTTTTCATTTACCATATCTTGATTGCCATGACTTAAGGGATATCTTGTTCATTTTAGCACGCAAAACAAGACTGTTAAAATAGGGCATCAACATATGAATTAAGGATAGAGTAATGCTAATGCCACATAAAGTGACACAACTTTTACCACAACTCACTCTCGTGGTGAGGTGTGAATGGTAGATAGGTGATGGTGGGTCCATGTGGGGATACCCTTCTACTACTCATAACTCATCACGTGGACAAATTGTGGCACAAGTTGTGCCACTTTAGATGGCACCAGCCACTAGCATTACTCTTAAGGATATGGCCCATACATTCAAGTGGATAGGTAAAAAGTAAAGTGACAAAGAAAAATAGAAAAATCTTTCAGTGTCCAACACGATGGAAATTTATCATGCTGCAAAGTTCATCCAATGTGGAAAACCAGGAAAGTGGAAAACTGGGCAGGAAAATTTTAATATCATGTGAAGTGTCAAACACGGTGGAAAAAATTGTCTAGTCCAAACATCCAATGTGGAAGTGTAAGTACCATCAATCACAGTCCAAGAGCATCCAAGTTAAAATGTGAAATGATTAATATCATTAACTAAGTGCCTACTCATTTTCTTCTAATTGATAATCATAAATTGAGTAGTTGATAGACTACTTTATTGAAACACTATCTCTTTCTTTTTTCTTTTTGGCATTTATTTTTTAAACACTAGAGGCATGTCATTGTGACGATAGCTTGTAATCACCTCACCTATATCAAATATGGTATAAATGGCCTTAAAACAAAGCTATGCTGTAAGTTTCAGTTAGATTAATTGGCTGTCTTTTGTCAATCAAATAATGAATGATAAGAAATAATCCGCATGTAGTGGATAATATGGGTTTTAAATCCTGTTATATTTATCCAAATTTGAAAATTAAAAAAAAAAAAAAAAACTATGATATAATTTTGTATTTTTCATGTCTGATACTTATAAAACCCTCCAAATCTACGAGTATTTATGTACTCAAACCCTCTAAATTTCTGCTTGCAACCGACTCCACTAGTTCTTTCTCTAATCTAACGTCCAGGTCTGCAATTATGCTCTAATTGCAACTTCAAGCCACTATGGAAAATTATCATGCTCCAAAGTTTAAGGTCCAAAGTTCATCCAATGTGAAAAACCAGGAAAAGGCAAAGTGCGAAACCAGGCTGGAAAAAAAAAAAATTATGCAAACACGGTGGAAAGAACTATCTGGTCCAAACAGGCAAAGTGGAAGTGGAATTATTAGTATCATTAACTGTAAGGGACTAAGAGCCCTCCCGTGAATGAATGATACACAGACACCCATTTTCTTCCAATTGACTAATTCAAAGCAAATTGAACCAATTTAACACGATTGAAGCCCAAACTAATCATAAATTGAGTAGTTGATGGAATAATATATTGAAACACTATATCTTTTTCTTTTCTTTTCTTTTCTTTTCTTTTTTGGCGTTTATTTTCTAAATACTGGAGCCTGGATGTTTGTTATGATATCTTGTAATCACTTGTATCAAATATGGTAAAGGTGGCCTTAAAACAAAGTTTTGTTGTAGGTTTTAGTTAGATTAATTGGTGAAGTATTTTGTCTATCAAATAATGAATGATAATAAATAATCATTGCAGTAGATAACATAGGTTTTAAATCCTATTATATTTATCCAAATTTAAAAGAAGAAAAACCCCAGTGGTTTAATTTTGTATTTCTCATGTGTCCTATACTAAATAGGTTGCAATACACATTACTTACAAAACCCACCAAATCTTGTAGTATTTATGCATTTAAGCCTCCAAATTTCTGCTTGCAACCAACTCCACTAGTTCTTTCTCTAATTTAGCATCCAGATTTGCAATTGTGCTCTAGTTGCAACTTCAAGCCACCATGGCTGATTTTGGGTTGCTTCAATTGTTCCCCAAACACCAATCAATACTCACATGAGTCACAACTCCTGACTGTGAAGAATGTGATGGTATCAGTCCACTCTCATTGTATGTGGCTACGTAGAGATAGAGAATGTAAAGAGAAATGGGCTTTTGATTTAGGCCTCGCTTGGAATGAGAGAATGGAATAGAATGGAAAGGAATGAAAAGAATAATTTTAGAATATTCTTCCAATGTCTCTTGTTTGGGAGTTTTAATGGAGGGAATGGAAAGTCCATTCTCTTGTTTGAGAATTTAAGTGGAAGGGAATGAAATTGGTAGGAGGGAACACTCATTCTTCCCTATTCCCTTAAAACCTCAAATTTTCATTCCCCCCGAAATTGAGAGGAATGGGAGGGAATGGAATTTGATTTAATGATTTTTTTGCTAAAACTCCAAAAATATCCCTATATATTCAACCTTTTATTTTAAAATAAGGGTCTAATAGTAATATTATCATAAAATGATTTCATTCTATTCCCTCCATGTTACTGCCATACAAGATTACTTACATTTCATTCATTTTCATTCATTTCCATTCCTTCATTTTAAAACATCCAATCAAGGTTACTTAATTCCATTCCATTCTTTTCCCTTTCTTAAATACATTCTATTCCATTCCATTCCTTTCCATTTCCTTATGATCATTTGATTCCGTTTCATTCCCTTATGAACTCTCAAGCGGAGCCTTAGGGTTTATCTCAGCTATCTAACACTTCAAATTAGGAATTTCTATGTAAAAATTAGTGGCAAATGATTCTTAAATGGGTCCTGCTAACGAATTCCCTTAAGGCATTAGTTAACAATCCATTTTAGAAAAGTTTTAATACCACTTTTATGGAAAATGAAAAAAACTGTCAAAATATTAATTATTTTATTTCATTTTTCCATAAAAACTTTCTTTAAATGGATTATTAACCAATGCCTTTAAGGCATTCGTTAGCATTTCCCTTCTTAAATAGGTGGAAAAGGGGTTGGCAATGTAGAGAAATTTGAAACCAATTTCTCCTGTGACAATTTCGGTTAAGCCAATCTCCTCAATGTCCAATGAAGATGTTATGGTAACTAATGTTTTATATATTTAATAACCTAAATTAACACTAATAGTATGACTGCAATTTATAATTCCTGTGCATAAGCACTAGTTACATACTGGTGACAGTTATGAACACAACAGTTTCACAAAAATCACAATAAAGTCTATGTGAAAAGTTGTTAAGAGTAATACTACAGTCACAAACTATTTTATAATATTTCTACAAATTGTTGATGTGGCTAATTTTTTTTATTGATTTTCACCGGCCCACCCATAATATCACTTTTTCATTTACCCTATTTTGACAGCCATGACTAAAGGATATCTTGCTTGCTTGTTTTAACACGTAAAACAAGACGCTCAAAACAAGGTATCAATTAAGGATATGACCTGTACATTCAATGTGGAAATAGGTAAAAAGCAAAAGTGACAAACAGAGCGTTCCAAAAATAGATAATTCTTGTTGTGTGAAACACGATGGAAACTTATCATGCTCCAAAAAAAAGTTCATCCAATGTGGAAAACCATGAAAGTGGAAAACTGGGCAGGAAAATTTTAATATCAAGTGAAGTGTCAAACACGGTGGAAAAAATTATCTGGTCCAAACATCCAATGTGGAAGTGGAAGTACCATCAATCACAATCCAAGCATCCAAGTTGGAATGTGAAATTACTAATATCATTAACTAAGAGCCCACTCATTTTCTTCTAATTGATAATCATAAATTGAGTAGTTGATAGACTACTATATTAAAACACGAAAAATTATTAGATACTCTCGGAATACCATAAATGCGTACTCTTCTTTCTCACATAAATGGTGAGTCTCACCATGAATTTAATTAGTAAGACATACCATTTATGTGAGAAGAGGGAATACGTATTTATGGTACTCTAGGAGTACACAATAATTTCCCTAAAACACTATATCTTTTTCTTTTTTCTTTTTGGCATTTATTTTTTAAACATACTAGAGGCATGTTATCGTGATGATAGCTTGTAATCACCTTACCTGTATCAAATATGATATAAATGGCCTTAAAACAAAGCTGTGCTTTAAGTTTCACGCTTTGTTTGTTTTGAGGTAAAATATTTGCTAATGAAAATTATTTTACATGTAAAATATTTGCTAATCAGTAAAATATTTTCATTTTACCATGTTTGATTGTCAACGTGAAAATATAGTGAAAGTCATTTTTCAATTGTATGCTTCACTGTAAAATAAATATTTGCATAGACCTTCAACAAACTGGTGCACAAACTTGTGCAGTGTGTACAGACCTTCAACAAAGAGAAATTGGTGCACAGACCCCCCCCCCCCCTAAAAAAAAAAACACTCCACATCGAAAGGAAAAACCACCACCAAAACACCACCAACCATTCAAAAAACAGCCACCAACCAACAAACCACCACTGACAACTCAAATGACAACCACCATCGACCAAAAATCCAGATCGGAAAAACCCAAAAAAAAAAAAAAAAAAAAAACAGATTGGAAGAACCAGCCAAAAGACAACCACCGTCAACCAAGAAAATCCTCCACGAACTCAAATAAAAAACCTAAGAAAGAAAGAACATTATCTGAAAATCTAAGCCCAACGGAGGCAAGATCGGGTAGCCACCAAAAACTTAAGATCGTCGTCAGATCCAAGGCGGTGCAAGAGAGAAGAGAAGAAGGATTTGTGCAGACATGATGAGGTTGGTAGTGTCGATGATGGCGGTTGGGGTCGGTCAGTGGGTGGGCAACGGTATGAGATGGGTGGAGATGAGAGGGTTTTGACCTTGTGACTTGTGAGTGATAGAGCTGAGAGATGGAGAGAGGAAGAACTGAGAAAATTAAGAGAGCAGAAGCTGATAAAGTGTCGGGTGTGAGAGAGGAGAAGAAATTGTAAAATGTTTTACCGACTTTTTAAGTGTAAAATGTTTTACAGTTTTTGCCTTTGATTTTTTCTTTGACTGAAAATATTTTACATTTGACTAATTATTTTACTACAAAACAAACGTGGTAAAATGTAAAAATATTTTCCTAAAAATATTTTACATCAAAACAAACAGAGTGTCAGTTAGATTAATTGGTAGTCTTTTGTCAATCAAATAATAAATGATAAAAAATAATTAGCATGTAGTAGATAATAGGGGTTTTAAATCCTATTATATTTATCTAAATTTGAAATTTTACTACATAAGTTTTACTACATAAAACATACAAAAACTAATGTAGTAATGAATGTGATTAGTTTAAAATTTTGGTTTATAACAAAATTCTAGAGTTTGAAACTGAAATTTCAAGAGAGAGAGGAAAAAAAAAGACATTGGAGGCTTTAGGGTTTTAGTACCATTCAAGGACATTAGGAAGGTTTTTATTATTATTTTTAAATAACAGTAATTTGTGTAAAAAATATAAGACCCATCAATTGAAATGTTGTGACTATAAATAAAAAATAGAGGGAAAATTTAAAAAAGAAGAAACACTAAAAGTGCCGTGAGCGTGAGTTTGTTTCTTTTCTAAATAGGTGACTAGCACTAAAAAGAAGGCATGATTCCGTGAATAGCGTGAAAAAGATAAAACGCAAGGCTTTTGACTCCAGTGCTGCGTTTTACTGTGTTAGGAAATCTTTTTTTTTTCCCCCATATTATTCGGTGTCAAGAAAGTCCTATAAAAATAGAGAAGGGTTTTTCGTTTTTTAGTTTTTAGCATGGCAGGGGGGCAAAACGTCTATGGTTCCTAAATATTAGCAACTATAAGGTCTTTTAGGGGGAGTTACGGAGGCAGTTGCCCCCTCTTGACCCCCCGGACTTCGCCTTTGAGTTAGATTAATTGGTAGTCTTTTGTAAATTAAATAATGAATGATAAAAAATAATCATCATGTAGTAGATAATATGGGTTTTAAATCCTATTACATATATCCAAATTTGAAATTTAAAAAAAAAAAAAACTGTAGTTTAATTTTGTATTTTTTTGTGTGTCCTATACTAAATAAGTTACAGTACAGAATACTTATAAAATCCTCCAAATTTAGTAGTATTTATGTACTCAAGCCCTTCAAGTTTCTACTTGTAATCGACTTCACTAGTTCTTTCTCTAATCTAACATCCAGATCTGCAATTGTGCTCTAATTGCAACTTCAAGCCACCATGGATTGTTGTTTGAAGGGAATTTAATGACTCATAAATTAATCTTGATTTTATCCCTATCGGACGGTTTGATTTCAATTTATTTTGAACCAAGTCTAGGTTGACCAGAGTAAAATTTGGTTAAATTTAAGAAAAAAACTTGCCAAATTATGGATACTGATGGAACCTGATAAGATTTGATGAAAATTCTAGCTTTACTTGACTTCATTTCACATTGAGATTGCGAAAGTGGGTATTTGGTCATCCAATTGAAATAAAATAAAATAAATGAGATCACATTCATCATTCTCATAGGCTCATAGCCTTTTGGTGAAAATTTTGGATTTTGATATTTAGAGAGAAAATTGACATTTTGCACATAAAACGAGGGTGAATAAAATACGATATCAACCAATAGGATATCTTTGTTGGATATCGTTGTTGTAAGAGTCTAAACAACATTTCAGATATAATAGAAGGATTAAACCTATTGCGCACAAAGTGATTTACACTGTTTTATGCAACCCCAAAAAACAACTCAAATCATGATTTCAAGTAATGATTTCCACATGAAAATCATGATTTCGATTGCTTTTGGGGGTGTGTAAAATAGTTTTTGTGCAATAAAATACTTGACATGGTGCAACAGGATATATTGTATAGATATTCTTTGCTGGAAATAAATCAATCCGGTGTTTGTAAGTGACCAACATCTTAATGAAAAAATAGTTTCAGTGTAGACATGAATTAAGGATATGGCTCGTACATTCAAAGTGGAAATAGGCAAAAAGCAAATTGACAAACAGAGCGAAGCTTCATAAAAGAATCTTTCTGAGTGTCACACACGATGGAAAATTATCATGCTCCAAAGTCCAAAGTGCAAGTTCATCCAATGTGGAAAACCAGGAAAAGGCAAAGTGCGAAATCGGGCTGGAAAAAAGAAAAATATTATACCAAGTGTCAAACACTGTGGAAAGAATTATCTGGTCCAAACAGCCAATGCGTATCACTGGCTGTTTGGGCCACTTCCACTTCCACTTCCACTTCCACATTAACCATAGAAAATGGAAACTAAGCTACCTCACCATCCAACTTGTCATGCTGACATATGAATAGGGATATATTGGTGATTGCTATTTGTTGATGTGTGTGTATATATATCCGCTATTATGTTTGCTTGTGTAGCAAATACATCATGTTTGATCACTTGTTGTGAACTCACCAACCGCTCCAAGGGTGAATGAGCCAACATTCCACACACAACAAGGCCTAATATTTCACCAGCTTCCTACTCCAAACCAAATGACGCCTCACCCAACGAATTTGTGTGCACCATCTTGTTCTATACTCCTTCATGTGATTCTTCTCTTTTCCATATGGCCACTTTGCTTGCAACCCTCCATTACCACCACTGCGCCAACAAACGAGACTGATCGTTTGGCTTTGCTCAAATTCAAAGAATTAGTAACTCTTGATCCATATAAATTATTGAGCTCGTGGAATAATTCTATGCACTTCTGTAATTGGCTTGGAATCACATGTGGCCACAAGCATCAAAGAGTCACTCGCTTGGTTCTAGCAAACTACAGCTTACATGGATCCATATCACCTTATATTGGAAACCTCACCTTTTTAATGTTCATCGACCTCTACAATAACAGCTTCTATGGTGAAATTCCACAAAAAATCGGTCATTTGTTCCGATTGCAACAACTATATCTTAGCAGTAACATGCTGGAAGGGGAAATACCATCTAGCTTGTCCAACTGCTCCAACCTTGTGGTCTTGAAAATTGCTACTAATAAGCTTAAAGGGAGGATTCCGTTGGAGCTAGGCTATTTGATGAAGCTAGAAAGGCTTGTGCTTTTCGAAAACAATTTGACAGGAGGGATCCCACCATTTCTAGGAAATCTTTCGTCAGTCACATATCTTGCTATTGGGCACAATAATTTGGGGGGAAATATTCCAGATGCCATAGGCCAATTAAAAAGCTTAATATTTCTCTCAATTTCAGTCAGTAAATTGTCAGGTACGATCCCTTCCTCTCTTTATAATGTGTCATCTCTCCAAATCGTTTCAATTACATTAAACCAACTTAATGGCACACTTCCAGCCAACATGGGCATCACTCTTCCTAATCTCCGACATCTTCTATTTGCTATAAATGAGTTCTCTGGGCCAATCCCTACTTCATTATGCAATGCAACTCAACTTCAAGTAATTGATTTAGGTGCAAACAATATTTTGGGATCGGTTCCAACCACTTTGGGAATGTTGGATCTAATCAATCTAAATTTAAGTAACAATAGTTTAGGAAGGAGCTTGAAATTCTTAACATATTTGACAAACTGTAGCAAACTGGACCGAATGGATTTAACTTTGAATCAATTTGGAGGCGTTTTGCCCAATTCTATAGCCAACTTGTCAAACCAACTCACTGAATTATTTTTGGGGGGAAATGAAATATCTGGAACTATTCCTGCATCATTAGCAAACCTTGACAAATTAATTGTCTTGGGCTTCGATCATAATCACTTCACAGGAATCATTCCAACTAGTTTCAGGAGATTTCAAAAGATGCAAGTATTGGATTTAAGTGGAAACAGTCTGTTTGGAGAAATACCAACCTTTATAGGCAACCTTACTGAGTTGTTCAACCTCTTTCTAGATGAAAACCTATTTGAAGGAACCATACCTCCAAGTATTGTAAATTGCCAACTTTTGCAGTTCTTAGACATTTCATTTAATAAACTTAATGGATCCATAACTCAGCTTACTGGTCTTTCTTCCCTTCCACTAGTATTCCTCAATTTGTCACATAACTCGCTTACTGGCAAACTTCCATTTGAAGTTGCTAATTTGAAAAATATTAATGAACTAGATGTCTCTAACAATCATTTGTCTGGTGAAATTCCAACGTCTATAGGAAATTGTTTGATCTTGGAAAAACTTTACTTACAAGGGAACTCCTTCAAAGGAGCCATACCATCATCTTTGGCTTCGTTGAGAGGTCTTCGACGTCTAGATGTTTCACAAAATAACCTATCAGGAGCCATTCCAAAGGGTTTAGAGATGCTTCCCTTTTTAGAATTTTTGAATCTTTCGTTCAATAATTTTGAGGGTGAGGTACCAACTAAAGGGATTTTCAAAAACACAAGTGTTATATCATTGATTGGAAATATTAACCTTTGTGGTGGTATACCACAATTGCAGTTGCCAAAATGCCCTGTGAAAGTCATGAAACCAAGAAGTTCCATTCAATTCAAACTAACAATTGTAATTATTTCCCTTGTACTATTTTTCATTTTGTTTTCATTCCTTTTTGTTCTTTATTGGATGAAAAAATCAAAAAAGAAATCATGTTCTATGGTTCCAACAATAGACCTCCTTCAAAATGTGTCATACAAAGAACTCTATCAAGCAACTAGTGGATTTTCTCCAAATAATTTAATTGGGTCGGGCAGTTTTGGCTCTGTATATAAAGGAGCTCTTGATCAAGAAGAAAGGTTAGTTGCTATAAAGGTCCTTAACCTTCAACACAAGGGAGCTTCCAAAAGTTTCATGGCTGAATGCAATGCATTACGAAATATCAGGCATCGAAATCTTGTTAAGATATTAACATGTTGCTCTAGCATGGATTATGGTGGAAATCAATTCAAAGCACTAGTCTTTGAATTCATGACAAATGGGAGCTTAGATATTTGGCTGCATCCCGAGATACCCGACAAACATCAATCGAGGAACTTAAGCCTTCTTCAAAGACTAAATGTTGCAATTGATGTGGCTTCTGCAATAGATTATCTTCACAATCATTCTCCACAACCTATCATTCATTGTGATTTAAAGCCAAGCAATGTTCTTCTTGACCATGACATGGTTGCTCATGTAAGCGATTTTGGTTTAGCGAGACTCCTCTCAATTACTGATGGTTCTTCTGCAAAGCAAACTAGTTCAATTGGGATAAAGGGGTCAATTGGTTATGCTGCTCCAGGTAATATGTTTCCAATTCTGCTAGCTATACCCTTAAACATATTTATAGTTATTGTTTTATTTTGGCAATTACCTTACTAGTTACAACTATAAAGGGAGGATATTAAAACACTCTCTCTCTCTCTCTCTCAATTTTTTTTTTTAGTTTTTGGGGGATTTTTTTATCTTGCATCTCTACTTTAGGTTGATTAATTTTTATTTTCTTTAGAATTTTACTTTAGATTGATTTGATTTAGTTTTATGTGGTTGATATGACTTAAATTTGTATTTTTAAGTTTTTTTTTTCTTTTATTTGATTTCATAGATGTTATCCTATTATATTCAAAAGATAGTATATACAATAAATTATAAATATTGCTCCCTTGTAATAAATTTACGGCAGACTGTAATATGGAAGGAAGTGAATTTTTATTTTTAAATAGATTTGCTCCACATCAAGAAGTTTACAAACTATTTGGGAGGTATATAAAGCAACAGAATCACCAACAAATAATAGAGAGAAATGTCGCACTAGAACATGAACACTTTCCCATGATGGCTTCTGTCTTCATGTTCTTCTTTGCATTTAATTTCTTTTTGCTATTTTGACTAATCAAAAGAATTTGTACTTACATTAAATGCCAATTATCATTGTAAACAACTGCAACATTTCCTTACATATCATAAATAAATTGTTAATTGCAGAGTATGGCATGAGCGGTGAGGCATCGATGGAAGGGGATGTGTATAGCTATGGAATATTACTACTAGAGATGTTTCTAGGAAAGAGACCCACTGATGAAATGTTTAAAAATGATCTCAATCTTCACAATTTTGCTAAGATAGGATTGCCAGAAAGAGTTGTTCAAATTGTGGACCCAATCCTTTTACCAATAGAAGTTGTTGCAACGCCAATAGCAATCGTGGCAACTAGAGAAGATAATAATGACAATGAAATTCATGTAGACGAAGATGCTCAAGGTAGTATTGCAAACTTGTCCCAAATGGATGCCAATATGCATAAGTGCTTAGTCTCGATCCTTGAAATTGGACTTGCATGTTCAATGGAGTCACCAAAAGAAAGAATGAAAATGGAGGAAGTTACCAGAGTACTACATTTGATCAAAAATGCTTATCTTGGCTCTGGCATCCGCAATGGACTTAGTGAAATCCTAGTTTGAGGTACTTCTAAATATTTTAAATTTTAATTTGCCTAAAAATAAAGTCACCAATGACAATTATCTCATAAAGTGATTGATTCCTATTAATGTTGTATAAACGCAAATGGGTAATTATAAGTTTACATTGTACAGTCAATGTAAATCTTACATTGTAGACTAAACAAATATGTACAATGTAAGATTTACAATACTAGTACAATGTAAACTAAGAATTTTCCTTATAAAATTAGATTTTTGACTAAAAATTTTCACCTTTTTAGACCCACAACCTTATGAAAGGTTCCTTCATATTTGTTATTTCAAATGGTCTCATGCAGATGCAATGGCAGTTCTTGTGTCTACATTCATGGTTTATCCTTATTAGTCTAGGAAATAAGGAATATAACAAACTTTTTTTTTGGTCTGCAGAGCATGAAACTATCAAAAGAGATCATTGAAACCTCTTTCATATCCCTGTTGAGCATTGGCTTGCTAGTTCAATCTCTTTGTCGAAATGTTCAGGATATGATTTACTCAGGGTATTTTCTTCTTCTGGATATGGCAGTCTTATTTGTGTATTTATATCAGTGATATCACTACTTTTTGACAATAAAAGTATATTGAACACTTCTGCTACAGGTTTTAGTATGGTGTGTATATATTCGGCTTAAATAAATAATAAATAAAAAGAATAGTGTGTTTGTGTGGGTTTTGTGTTCTATTGATAATTGATCTAGTTGCTGAAAGCCTTTTGTATTAAGAATATGAAGGACGATGTTGTTACTTGTTTTTTTAGAATTTTTGTATCAAATACATGTCATGTAGCAAAGTTTCCCCAAACATAGTGTTTTTTTTTTTTTTTTTTTTTTTTTTTTTCCATTTCTAATCTCTAAATAGAGCATATAAATAAAGTTTTTTTTTTCTTTTTTAAATAATTTGATAGTTTACAATACAAAATAGGAGAAGAGAGATTTGAACTCTAGTTTTCCTCATGCAAGATAGCAATATAAATATACAACTCTTGGCACTCTAAACATGGTTATTAAGACATTTGAACAAAATGAAAAGAAGAAAATGAAATAAGAAAATTGAAAGGAACATTTTAGACCATGATAGATTAATTAAATCAACTTTGCATATTGTGTTAGAACCCCTTTCCCTCTCCCTTGTGTATGTGTGTGTGTTTGTTTCTCAAAAAAAAAAAAAAAACAAAAAAACAAACAAACAAACAAACTGTACACAATAATCAATTGTGTGATCAATTCAATTTTGGTTGATTTACCACAGTAAAATATATTACCAATTAACCAATAAAGATTGACACGGGAATCTCGATAACAATGTGAAAACTCATTGGATGCTTCCAAAGGAAGGAAAATAAAAAGGGCCTCAAGTTTTGTTTTTTTTTTTTTTTTTTTAAAGAATTTTAACATATGGTATTCACTCCTGAAAAAGAGCCTCAAGTAAATATCCTATATTATGTGTGCTACATTAATCAATGCATTAATTTTTTTCCAAAATTTAATAAGAATTTTAAGATACTATATTTAAAAAAAAAAAGTATCTAAAATTTACCCCAAAATAAAAAAATTATAAAAAAAAAGTTTATTCTAATTTATTTTTTTATCAAACTTATATACTAGGAAACCTCCAACATTATGTTGGTTAGAGATTTAACCTACACATAGTGGTGAGCATCAAACCTACCAATTCAATGAAACTGATCCAACCCAAAGACTTAAGATGGTTTTCATGGGTTGATGGGCTGGGTTGGGTTGAAATTTTATTTTAAATCTTAGGTCAGGTTGGGTTTAGATTAATAGCATTTTTAACTCATGTAATCTAACTCAACCTACCAGGTATATAAGTTTATTTTATTACCTTTTTTTTAATTTTTTTTTTAGTTTAATTGATTTTGGTATTTTGAGAATTAGTTTTGATGAATTTAGAAATTTGGAATATAATTTAAGTATATTGTATGAATCATAATGCTGTATTCAAAAATGTCTAAATAATGTTGTTCCTATGAACATAAATTAATAATAAATTGCATCTAATAATTCATAGAATAATTATTTATATAATCATATTTCACTAAGATTGCATTTCAACATAAAATTAGAGAATAAATTAAAAGAAATTACCTTGTTGGTTCTTAACTTATTTCATAACATGAGAAATAATTTTTTTACAGTCAATTCCATCAATTTAAAGGTAGTGGAGTTAAGGCGCAGACTAGATCGTTCTTTTGAGATGATAAATCCTGTCTATGAAATTTTCCAATGCAATATACTAATAATTTTGCATGCCACCCTATGGGTGCAAGTGCCCGTCCATGGGTTTCCTCCCCTTGCTTTGCATGTCATGTACTCTAGAGAATACACCTCAGCCAAGTGGACTAGAGGCGATTTGAGGGAGTCAACATCTATTTTAAATCTAGAAAGCAAACTTTGGGCCCTTGCATAGGGACTTGCATATCCAATTTGTGGGTTCAAATTAAAATACGAGGATGAGAAGGTGTTAGACACCTAACACTCCTCAACCCATGGGTTGATCTCTGCTTATTGTATTTCATATCCTAATTCAATTAAAGAAACCTTTAAGACACTATCCTAAACATGCATACACACATAAACTCTAGTTCTATGTCATACAACATGTTATCTCATCCTAGCATACATCTAAGCATATACTCACGTACATCACAAACATACATCATCTCATCCACATGGCAGAAAACATACAACATATTATCACATGGCAACAAGCATACATCATATTATCATATACACATTCATAGTAGCATAATTTACTATGTTCATCTCATCCAAATATGCATGTTCATATAAAATGCATGTACTTACCATTTTTGGACCACCACAGCATCCATGAATAGATGCATGTTCATGTTCATATGTTCATTTAAGCACACCCAAACCCTAATCATTAATCTAACTAAACTAAGCAATTAAAGCATGCTATCAACGAAACAGAGACCTAGGCATACATTATCTAACTCAAACTGAAGCTAAAACATGGAATTCAACTGAACGAAAGCAAAGAAATGGAAGAACAAACAATTCTGGACATTCTGGGTTAATCCTGCTCGCATGTAGGCTCATGGAAAAACATTTCAAGCGTTTCTTTAATCTTGCATTTGAATCCATTTCTAGGCTTAGAAATGCTTGGGTTGGGTTTTGTTGTGGAAAGGGTTTAGATGAAAACCTTGTGTCTTGGATGGGTGGAAACATGCTTAGAATTAATTTTGATCCAAAGGGGCCGAGGAATAGCGGTAAACACACTCAAGGTTGAGCCTGCGTATGCAGGGACCTGCATACGCATGCTTAGTCTTGCGCCTTTTATTTTTTTGATTAAAAAATAATCTACTTCAAGCTGTTACATAGTATACCTATAATTATACCACTGAGAAGATATTTTTGCTCGACAAAAGCATAAATATTCAAGGAGAAACATGATATTTTCACCAGTGTTTGCTCAATAAAAAGATACATATTAAAAGAAAGAGGCAATTCAAAAAATAAAAATAAAAGGAAAAGAAAAGAAAGAGGAAGTCGATTTTTTTTTTTTTTTCTTTTTAACAATTTGTGCTATACGGCCAAGTGGTCCGTAGAGTCCGTAGTCCATACCCATAGCATGTCCGGGGCTGAGTTCAAAATCAAGATCATTTAGCAGCTATATCCAGGTCATTAGAAACGGCGAGCATCTCTTAAGAGACACAAGCATATATAAGTATCAGCGTCCATTTTAATGTACAAAAAAATTCCCACTTATAGGTATCTCCCAAAGTCTCAAGTGCAAAGAATTTGGGTTCAGGCCAAGGAATTAATCAACAAGATGGATTTTTCACATCTGACTTGAGCTGTTGACGGTAAAATCCAGTTGATTCAGCATGTTGTTGAACACACACACAGAATGCAACCCTGCTCAAGTAAAGTGTAGTATAAACAAAGAGCAAAATTTCTGAAAACAATGGCTCTTTTTTGTAATAAGGGAAAAAAAAAGGTTTATTTACAGTCTATAGCACAAAACCAGATCAGCTATTTGCCTGGCACACTCTGATCCCGCATTTATAGTGACAGGAAACCAACTCATGTCCTTTGATGACAGGCACCCTCTTTAGAATAAGAACACTAGCTCAGCTTCTAAATTCCACGCAAAAATACCTTCAAGGTTTAGGCTTCTTTGGCGCTGAATTTGCTGGCTCAGCTTTACGCTTTATCCCCAAGAAGTGCTCAACCTAGAAGGTGGACAGAAAATTACACTTTGTAATCAGTGCAAGCAATGCGGAAAGAATAAAATTAAGGATACATAAACCTCATACGGAATACCATCGAGCAGAACGCATGATTCTTAACCTCTTTCTTTTTCATAGGAAAATCAGCAGTGTCGAAAAGGATGCAAAAGCATACCTCTACCAACCTATACTTTTAGAAATGTGAAGAGGTATTTTTAGCTTGTAATATTCATAAATCTACAAGTTGTCAGGATTGATATTAGAATTTTATCCCAAAGAAAAAGGCATAAAACCAAGTATTCCCTTCTTTTTTTAGTTGGTAAGTTACAACCACACCCAGTAGGTCTTAAAAGTTAAACCTCAACCAAATCCTCCAGCTTGCTCTTACATTGGAAGAAGGTGCCATTCGAGCTAGAGCTAGGGCTCATTAGCAGCATTCTCTTGTTGTACACTGGGCATCTCTTGATTTTTTTTCCCCCCATGAAGCAAGTCTCGTGAAATCATTTACTAAAGAAAACTACAACCACCACCACTAAAACTGTACTAACATATGAAACTTAGAAGGCTGGGTACATACTTTTTTATTTTTATGGATAAAATAAAATCAAGGATAATATCACAAAAAAGTATTAGGATGTTACTGACCTTTCTATCAACAAGCATTGGTGTCAAGCCCCCAGGGAAGTTCTTCTCAACAGTTGCAAAACCACTTCTAGGATCACTCGTTTGCCTGGTAATAAAATACACACAAAAAGAAAGAATAAATAAACAAAGTAAACAAAGGCTAAAAATTAAAAAATGTTATTTAGACCATACAGCTACAGACTACTCATGCTTCACTAATTCAAAGCTTTGATTAAGAAGTAAGCCTTCCTTGGAGCAATGCAAACCATAAGATGTGTTTATCAACCAAATATAAATATGAAACTCTAGATATCCAAAACTTCGCCTTATGATGATCTTTTAGCAAGTATTGACACCAAATTGATGCAAGCCAACATGGGTAAATGATTAAAACCTAACCATCAAGCTCCCCAACTGCCCCAACAAGAAATTAAGATTCTTTGACATGGCCCCAAAACTGCAATGACATTATCATCTGACAGTACCCTCACAACAAAATATGGAAAAAAGCATGAACCACTACCAGCACTCACATAAAAAGGGTAATAAAATGTAAGGTACTATATGCAATACCTGAACATCCAAATAAGCTGCGCAATGCTCTAACTAATCATTTAACCTCCTACACTGATATTTTGAGGAATAGAATCTTGTATACATATTATTTCCTCACATATTCTAAGGTGTCCAAGTGTATCTAAGCACCCACAGATGGTTCATTTGGGGAGAGAGACAGTTATAATTAGTGGTATGATATATAATGCCAGTCCATCTCTTTAGCTCCTACGCCAATCATAGAGGGAATAAGTTTTTCATCAACTTTCTTTCCTTATAGTGAAATCCAGCAATAATTGGTCAGAATTATATATGAACATATGACAAAGATGAATGACGCATACCCTGGTTTAACATGACCACTAAGGACAAGATAGGGCGTCTTTAACTGCATTTGAGCTTCCCTCATCCTCTCCAGAGTCTGATGGTGTATCTGAATTCTTCATGTTCTTCAACTTCAATTCTTCCAGGTATTGCTTCATGCGTTTTTCTTGCCTCATTTTGCCAGGACCCTTCCCATGAAACTCATGTGAAATCAGACGAAAGGCTTCCTTCGGAGTCATCTGGTAAAAACATGGACATAAGTCAAGAATGCACGCTAACACACACACACAAAAAAAAAAAACAAAAAAAAAAAAAAACAAAAAAAAACAAAAACAAAAACAAAAACAAAAACAAAACAAAAAACAAAATAAACTATTATATAATACTTTGTTTTTTCTAAGAAGCTACAAAATTCAATTATGAACCAAAGAGAGTTGTCTTGATTGTGAAAGAAGCAAACCATTACACTGCTTTGAGGTTTCACAGAGTCATCAACTAACAACCACAACAAAAACAACCAAGGCTTAGTCCCAAAATTTTGGGGCCAATTATGGATCCTCAACAGACTAACAGGGGTCAGCTTTGTTTCCGCCATTCTATTCTAACCAATGCCATACTCTCTATTACCCTCTAACTAATACTCTACTACTCATTAACGCACCCCCCCCCCCCCCCTGGCTCTTTTCCAAAGCGGAATATCCAAACTATTCTATCCAATTCCAAGATGGATCAAGAGCAGAAAACCTTGTTTGTGAGATCTCTGTTTGAGTGGTGTCAGTGCATGGGAGTAATTGATAGGCAGTCACTTGTTCTGTACATGAAATGTCTTCTTCTTTTAAAAAAAAAAATTTAATAAAGGTATTATTTGAAAAGTCCAAGATGTATCAAGAAAGATTTTGTCTTAAGATACTGAGAAGGAATAGCCAATTATAGAAGCAGCAGCAGGGAATGAAAGCACCATCGAAAGCAGAATTTGACTCCAAGGAGGGACAACTCACTTTTTAAAATCACCCACCAAACTGAATCCGCATTGTTATAATATGGGTCATAGAACTCTTTGCCCAAGGATAAAAAAGGTTTCCTCATTTTGTGATTTTCATAAAGATCTAAGTAAGTTCACTTTTTCTGCAACACTAGACTAGCACACAGACAAGACAGCATATTTAGACATGGCCATGCAAAACAGTCTCAAAGTTCAAAATTCAATGAGATTTTCACTTTTTTACCTTATAGGAGAAGTCGTCAATGCATATTACACCACTTCTATTTTGATAACCCAACCCATGTCTATCTTCTCTTTACATATGATCAATAGCAACTAGCTATCATGACATCACCTGTCTTCAATCATGACTCCAATTCAATAAACAACCACTATAAATAGTTTCAATACATTTTATATGACGTTACTTTTTCTATGGGCTTCATTGTTTTGTAATCAAGTTTTGGCCCCAAGAAAAAGGGGAAGGGGAAATTTGAACTAGTGACATTAGCTTCATGAGATTTTTTTTTTTTTTTTTTCAAAATTTTTTGCATGAATACATCTGCTTCATCAAGTGTGGTCCTCATCTGATTGTGCTACCCCTTGGGGTTACTTTTAATAGGCATTAAATGCATGGACATATTCATAACCATTATAAAAAACCGCACTGGCATGGAATGGTATGGTGTAAAATAATTCAACTATGTGGTACCCAGTTAGTTTCATCTCAACTCCACTCAAGGATTTTTTTTACCAATTAAAGCGATGGGAAGAAGGAAGAAGCAAAAGAGAGATGATCCAATTCCATAAGATGACAAGTCAGAACTTAAGATATGTGATCCAGCCCTCATGTTGAGAGATTTATACAATAAATATATCAAACAGCCCACTTGATTATAACATATATTTTAAAGAACCACTCCCAACTGATTTCACTCAAAAAATTACACCCCATACCATATGTCACTTGTCTCTCTAAATAAGCATAAGTATCATTCACCCGAATAGTCAAAAAACATGACAGTACGTATTCTTGGAAGGTTAGAACACCACCTAGAATCACATTTTACTTGTAAAACAGCAAGCATATAAAGGTTTTGACAATAAATAGTTAGAAAAAGCATCAAATAATACTATTGCATTAGTGTTGTATGTATCTCTAAATCAAGTGGAGAGACAACAGATCACCCACTTCTTCACAGTGACGTAGCCAGAGAATTGGGGTCATTGATGATTGATCTATCCTAGGTTTTATGGGCTAACTTAAAACAGTTGTTCATTTGTCAGCATGATGGAAGAGACAATTTGGAAGACCTTTTAGTAATGAAATTTGGAAAGTAGTTCCCTTTTGTATCATATGGTACATTTAGAGAGAGAGGAACGTGAAGAATTTTGAGGGGTGTGGACTTCCTTGACAAAGTTGAAGTTTCCATTTTTTTTTTAGTTCTCAGTATAATTGGACATCATAAAGTTAGCTTTTGTTTTGGGGTGTTTCTCCTGTATAATTTGTGTGTAGTATGATTGTGCCCTTATTATTAAATTTTTTTTAATAAGTAGGATTGTACCCTTAATTCACTTTCCTTTTCTGATAATTTACTTATGAAAACATCTATTCTTCTCATTGAAGTTCATCTTTAAAAAGTAATATAAAAAAAATTAAAAATCCCTTGGTTTTTTTATAAATAAAAGAAGAAAAAACCCTCCTTAAGTGGAATATGAGGACCCCCACATCCAATCTGCCCCAGATGTCATGTTACACCATATAATAGAGAATGCTATTGTACATGTAACTGACGTGTGTGTGTGTGTGTGTGTGTGTGAGGCCATTTGAGCTAAAGAAAAATATGAAATGACTGGATGGTTAAGTGAAGCACTTACAATTCGCCCAAACTCATCTGTCCGCTCAATGCAAATCTCCTTTCTATAATCGATCAAAGAGGATGAACAAGGCCACGAGTTTGCTCTTTTTATTATCCATGTTTCTGCCACCCCATTCAATGCTTTCTTTAAGTGTTCCTCACTCTTTAAGCAGCTTCAGTGCACCTGATAACCCTTTTCCAACAGCAACTTCATGGATAGTTTCATCTGGCACTATCTCCTCCTTGTCCTCGTCAGCAGGGTGCTCATCTTTACTGACATCTTTAACTTCGGTCTATCCACCAGTCTCATCTTTTATTTCTTCATCAGAAGCTTTTGGCTCTTCATCTTCTTGCATAAAAACATCTTCATTTTCAGGCTTACGGGCTTCTGCAAAAGCACAAAAGTACGAGTTATTTCTACCATCAACCATTGGAAGAATACCTGCAGCAAACTAAGTGATGTAGGATGTTTAAGAATTCAGCACTACAATAGATTTCTTGATGAGCCATTGAAGGGTTCTTGAATAAGGATTGATGCTGAAGGGTTTTAGGTTAGGAAAAAAATGAATCTTCATGGCTGTTTGGGGCAGAATCAGGGGATAAAATAGAAAACAAGATAAATAAAATATTACAGTCACACCTAGGTCTTCCTAAGTAATCACACTTAGGTAGGAGAAGGCAATCACACCCTTAAAACTTAAAATAAGCTACTAGAATTTTATTAGAATCAATCTCTATGAATATTATTGACTACAATAAAGCCTTAATGTAGGCTATTGTTATATCCTTCCCTAGAATGACTAAAATTACTAATAACAAACAAAAATGGACCTAATAACTCCTCAACCATTAGGAATAGGACTCAACATAAAATAAGACTCGATTCAACTTTAGAATGACTAAGCAAGATCCCAAGAAAGCTCTCCATCATCCGAAACATCCCAAATAAATGCTTCAGCACTAGGATCAGCTTTCCCTCGCCTCTTATAGGTCTTCAAAGAGGGCTGCCACTTACGTCTCCCATCACTAAGAAATAAAATAGTATTTTAATTGGGAGAAGATCTGGCATTTCCAGGTGGTGTAGAAGGTGATGGTTCAAATTCACATTATAATATAATATAGCAACCGTGCTATATATGCCCAAAACTTAGCAAACTAGGAAAAGAAAATAAAAAATGAATTAGATTGTTCAGGTGCCAAAAAGAAGAAAAAGATCAAGATTTGGGTACAAATGGAAGCTAAAGGAAATTGATAGGAACAAGGGAAGGAAAACTTTCAAAGAAAAATGGTCATGATTAAACTTGAATTTTGACCAGATAAAATAATGGATATCAACAACCCACAAGATGGTGAATGGCCAGAAACAGTAAAGCAGTCAAAAAAATTACATATGCAGAAATCTCAATTCAAGCAGGGAGGCAGTAAGGCAGCTCAAATTTCAATTTTATTCAAACACATGAACAAACATAAAAGAAAAATACCTTCATCAAGCTGGAGACCCCAGACAAACTCCTCCATCTCTGTAAAGACAACCCTGTTTTCTTGCGACTCTCCAGTTGTGGGGTTTTGATCTTCTGTAGTTTGACTGCTGCGGGCAGTAGTGGCAAGAAGTGCAACTGCTTGAGGACCAGATGCCACCTCCTCTTGCTTTTTAAGAGCTAATTTCCTTGTTCTTTCTAAAGATCTATAAAGATCATCATTGTCATCAGCAAAAACAGGATTTTCATCTTCCTCCAATTTAATGGGAAGAGTTTGTTCCATCCGCAATGATTTTGATGCCTCATCGGTTTTAGCATAAGCTGACTGGTATGCATTGTTTCTCAATTCAGCCTCAGCTCTTTCTTGCTCCTCTCTGATGGCTTGCCTTCTTGCATCATTCCGAGAGCCAAGATCCCCAACTCCCAGCCCTGAAGAGAGAGCTTCTGCTTCAAGCGCTTCCAAATCCAGCTTCTCTTTTTTCCTCGAGGATTTCTTTTTCTTGGGCTTTTTAAATTGAAGCATTTCTTCTTGAGTATAGTAATCTGATGTGATCTTCCCAATTGCATTGAGATCTTCAAAGTGATTGTTTGTGGAAGTGCCCTCTAACCTTTTACGAAGCTGGCAATAAGGGGGGGAAAATCCTTCATAAGCAAGGGGAAAAAAACTAGTGAAGTAATAAAATGAATTCTAACACCAAAAGAAGCATAAACTCATTATACATGGGAAATCCTAACACTGCAAATTCAGTACAATAACAGAACAGAAAATAGGAAGAATGGGACTACAACTTGCATAAATAGGAAGTCACAAAAAACAATAATTAAAATAATGCCATTACTGCGCAGTATGCAAAGAGTTCCTCATTTTCAAACACAACCAATCTTCTCCTTTATCTTCTGGGTTTAATAAGAATTACTTCTTGGAGTTTTTTCTCTGCTTCGCCAGAGAAACGTCCTCTTTCATCCAGAGCTAACCCCTGTAAAGAAGAATAAATTAAGTACAAAGTTCCATGATCAATCCCCATGCACAACACTCCTTGTAATAAATTGAATAAAAAAGGAAAAGCAACTGGTCAGACTAAAATTTAAAATATAGCGAATGGACAAAACCAAAAATCAAACCTCATCTGCAGTGGGGTCATCATACTGTGGCAAAATTTTTTTCTCTGCACCGGGATCATCATTAAACCTAAAGCATCAGGATGCATGAGATGTTAAATCATTTTTTCATATACTTATGGTATAATTATGAGATAATAACAAATTATAGAAGTTTCCATCTTACTTATCATCATAGATCCCTGTTTTTTTCTTTGCAGCCTTGTAAGCCTCATCTTGCTGCTTTTGTTCTCCAAGTTCAACATTCTCAAGCATATCAATCTCTGTCACACCAGACCAAAAACCCCTGTTATATACATGTGTCAACTCATTGAGGGCCCTGAAAAACAAAAAGTAACACCAAATAGTTTACCTTCATTGATGTCACCATCTGCAAGTATATTCTGATCTTTTAACGTTAAAACAACTGCACCACCTTCCACTACTTTGTCAATGCCATGAAGAACTTTAACTCCTGCCAGATTATCTATAAAGTATTCAAAATAAAAATCATATCAGTATTGATCAGTGATGAAGGAATCCATCACACAAAACCATTGGCTTACAGATCGGGTTCCAGAAAAACACACTACTGGGGTATAAATTATGAACAGGTGCAAACTCAAAAGAATGATTAACTACAGTCACTCACACGCACACAGGAAATTTCATTAGGAAATTTCATGACTCCTCAATAGAACTTGAATGAGTTCAGTATTTGAATCAGTCCAATCCGAGCACTCAAAATTCAATACGTTTCAGAATGGACTGACCCAAAATCATGTGACATAACATCAATTTGATTTTATAAGACAAATCAAAAGGAGTAAGAACCCTTACGAGCAGTACCCTGGCTTGGTTCCTCATCTTCACTGTCTCCTTGACCTACATTGTCCTGAGAAAATTCACACCATGAGATAAATAAAAGATCCCACGTGAAATCAATAGTATTGTGAAAAAGAATACAAAGAAACACTATTGAAACAAAACCTGTTCCTCAAAAATCTTTGAGAGCTGCAATGCTTTTTCCTTTTCAGCAATCCTTTTCTCCTCAAGATTGCGACTCCGACTAACCCATGACAAAACCTCAGAAACACCTTCAGAATTTTTGTTCAATCTCTCTTTTCTCTTCCTGAGCAAAAAGGTTAACACATTCACATTACAAAAAATGGATTTTCTCAGTTCACCACCAACGTAGAATGCAAAAAACGTAGGAAAGAGATAAATACAATGCAAATGTAAATCAGTTTACAAACTAATCATCATTCAGCTAGTTTAGGCACAAAACCCAAGGGAATTCTGGAAAGACAAGTAACTTAAATAACAGCACATACAGTGCCAAGTACAAAGTAGCTACTGAAAACCAGGATAGCAGGAAAATATGGTCAAGATGGTTTCGTGGATTAAGGTAGGAATTGCAAGAGTGCTTTTGGGCATGAACATAAATTGCTTAACCCATCAACTAGTTCTGGCAGATGGGGTCAGATAGGTTCCCTACGTTATCAAAAGAAAAAAGGGTAGGAATTGCAAGAGTTAAAATTTCAAACACCAACTGCTTGATTTGATATGTCAACATGCAACAAAGAAGGCATAAATAAAGATTTACTTACTTCAAGATGCGCTCCTCCAGTTCTGACGCTGACAAGTGTGCTCCACCTAACGAACCCTGAGTATTTTCTTCAATCTCAGCATGATGAGATAACCTCCCTTGCTTGGAAGCATCCCTATCCCTATTATCTTCATAGTCCAGCTTAGACTTATCATCCTTGCTCCAATCATCTTCCTCCGGAGTTTTCCTGCTCACTCTATCTCTCAACCTCTCTTTATCTTGATCTGCCTCCCACTCCTCCTCCCTATTCCGATCCTTATGTTTTTCTCTTTCCTTTTCCCTTTCCTTTGTTCTTTCTTTATCTCTATCCCTATCCCTATTCTTCTCCTTTACCCTCTCCTTGTCCCATCCTCGATCACTATCCTTCTCTGCATCTCTCTCCTTCTCCCTCTCCCTCTCATGGTCTTTCCCATGATCTTTTCTATCTTTATCCCTATCACGCTCTTTCTCTCTATATTTTTCCCGATCATGCTCTTTATCCCTCACCTTACTACCCTTACTCCTATCCTTCTCTCTCTCATCTCTATCTTCTTTCCTCCTATCCCTGCTCCCGCTTTCTTTCTCCCTTTCCTTTAAAACATCATCACTACTTCTCTTCGACCGTTCTCGGTCTTTACTCCTATGTTCTTTATCTTCCCCTCAACTACCCTTCTTCCTATCCTTGCTCCGGTGCTTACTCAATTTATCAGTTCCATTCTGTTCCAACTCATCCCAATGTTCTCTCATTGGAGAAGAGTCAACATCCCTATCTTCCCGGTATTCATCCTTCGACTCAGACCATTCCATGTCCATCACAACTTTAAAAAAAAAAATAAATAAATAAAAAACCCAGAATCAGAATAATATATATATATATATATATATATATTTTTAACATTATAGGCATTGCCAAGCAAAAACATGAACTCTATAGCTCAATTTATGTTTTTGAGTGCAAAATCAAACATATAGTGAACAATTAATTAAAAAAACTAAACTAAATATCATTTTTATTGAAATACTTTGTTTAGTTCTAAACAACTAGAACAAGATACTCTTCAAACCCTAACTGCAAAGGACTCAAAATTTAAACAGAAATAAATTATTTATTGAACAAAATAGTAATAAAATGGGTTCAAATAGAAATAATCATGCAAAAATTTAAAGAAGTAAATTACTGGAACGCAAAAAAGTTAAGAGAGCAAAACTCACCGTGAGAGAGAGAGAGAGAGAGAGACTAAGAGGCTTGGGGTTTTGTTAGAGATGAAAGTGAGTGAGCATGAAGATGGAGATGGAAAACCGGGAGAGTTGTATATATTACAGAGCAGGAGTAAAAATGCTTTCAGGACGCTGGTTTTGTAATTGCCAAACTGTTGTATATGCCGATAGGATAAAAAATTGGTGAAAAGAGCCGGTTTATTTATTGTTTTTATTTTTTTTTAAGGCCAAAATGGCCAAGTAACTTATTTACAAAAATATGTATAGATATATGAAATAATTAAAAATTTATTACTTTTTTTAAACTGGATTTTGCCATATAATTCGAGTTTCACAAACTCAAGTTTTATAAAAAAATTTTAATAGAACTCGAGTTTCATAAAAAATAGCATGGCAAATTTGAAGATTACTTTTTCAAATAGCTCGAATTTTTTGAACTCGAGTTACACGACAAACTCGAATTTCACAAAATTGAGTTTCAAAAAAGTAGTAAATTGCTAAATATTTTACAAAAAGTGGTATATTACTAAATATTTTACCAATAAGTGGTATATGGCTATTTTTTTAATAGGTTTGTACAAGGTGTGCTATTCAACGCCCAACTCAACACATACACACATATATATTATACATAAGTTTATTTTTTTTGTCATTATTTTAATTTTTAGTTTAATTTATTTTGGTATTTTTTAAGAATTAGTTTAGATGAATTTGAAACTTTTAATATAATTTAGTTATATTATGTGGATCTTAACTTATAAAAAAAATAGTATTACGAGGATTGTAATCATTTATTTAAAAATAATTAATTAAAATGAAAGTTCAACTTTTAAGAAATAAAACATGTAAACACAACCCATCGACTCAATCCATTTGGGTTAGGTTAGGCTGGTTTTTACACATATGATGGGTTGGGTTGGAAATTTATTTACTTGACAAACTTGGCTTAGATTGAAAAACCTCTCCAACCTGACCCATACACACCATTTTTTTTTTTAAACAAACCAATTAAGAAAAGAAAGTCTATAAAATCATAGCTTTCCCTTTTTAATCTATGATTAAGTAGCATGAAATACCTTTACTCAACTTGGGCTAATTTACCTATATAATAAAGGAATTGAATTTATTTTAATAATAAATATTTTGTGTTTGAGTGATATTGTTGTTGCTTCATATGAAATTATTTTGATGAATCACATAATGTGCTATTTCTCTTTTCTTTTTTCTTTTTTTTTTTTGGATGAAGTCAAAGATGCTTTGATGCTATATTAAATAAATTGGAGGTGAGTGCGAAAGTGGAAGTATAAAAGAAATAACACATTATGTGATTCAACTTGACGACCTATGTCCACAAAAGAAAACCCCTTGAAAACTACATCTTGATGTATAAGTATAAATCCTATGTTACAATAAACCCATTAGGGGTATTTATAACAAGCTAAACCCTAATGAACAGACTTGCAATACAAGTACAAGACTTGGGCCTAGAATATTAGGGCTTGAACATCTCTAATTACCCCCCCCCCTTCTACCCCCACACTTCAAACTCAAGGTAGAAGCTAGATGGAGCTTTAAGTTTGGTTTAAGCTAGAGAATGTCCCTTGAAAATGCCATGAAGAATGAAATTGAAGAAGCCACGAAAATGCCTTGAATAAGCCACAAATGAAGCCTTGAGAAAGCTTGAAGAATGACTTTAGGAGAGATTGGATTGATTAGATGTGGAGCAGGTGTTGATATCGTATTTTTGTTCACTCTCACCTCGCATGTCAAAATTTCAATTTAATCCGAAAAATTGCAAAAATTATAATTGTGATCCCAGGATTGAATGAGTGCTAAATTCAATGTATTTGTCGTAATTAGATGTTGAATGTACCAATTTTGTGTGTCAAGATTCAAAATAACTAAAATACCCTTTGATAATCAAACTTTGATTGAGTTGACTGACGGTCAAAAGAAGTCAAAAATTCACTCCACCACCAAAATTCATCATTTCGCATCAAAATTTAATATTTTCCAATCACCTTTCCTATAAAATGACAAGTTTGACCTTAATTTGACCAAATATCCAACTGTTTTGATTGAGATGAATTTGAACCCATATTGTAAGTAATTGAATTCCCTTCAAAATGACAAGTAATGGGGCCATGTCAAATTTATAATAAGCAAGATATCGCAAAAAATAAGAAAAAAGTGTCCAACACTAGGTCATTTACCAAGTGTAATAAAACTTTATTCTAATTTAAATTTGATTGAATTATAACTAAACAACCTTGGTTTGACCCAAATAAGGAGTTGTCGAAAATGTCTCATTGTGAATTTCAATTTGCTATCCTTGATCCCTTAAAAATTAAAGAATTTGATAAAATACCAGAATGAGATATTTGTGCTTAAAATTGAATTTCACACTGCCTTTCAAGGCATCAAATTTACCAAATATGAACATTGGAGCCTTAAAGTAAGCATATTTAGAAAGAAACATTGCAATCTTTCCAATGGTACCTCACTTGAGCCAAACAAAGTTTGGAAATGCCAAGAACTTTGATTTCAAAAACAGGACAAAATTATGTAAACACACAAAAAGTTGGTTTTGATACTCACTTTGCAGCCAAATTCTTAATTCCTTTCCAAAGTGTTGTCTCCCTAACATACATAAATATTCTTTTTCCTTTTCCAAACTGCCTTTTAAAACGAAAATAACTAGTTTTGGTAAATTAAAAAAATATATATTATTAGTACTAATTAAACAAAATTATACGTTTGACCCTCAATTGTTTTCGTTTGGTTTCTTAAATTTAGGGTTTTTGATTAAGGGTCATTTTGTCTATGTCTATGAATATGACTATTAAGAGAAAGTTTAAACCAGAAGAACCAATTTATTTTTATCATTGCTTAACTCTCGGATCAATAATAGAAATGAACGAAAGGACCACTTTGAAAATGGAATCAAATTTTATGGGTTTAAATGAAAAATTCTCAAGTACTAAGGATCAAAAATATGAAATTTAATCTATTAGAAATGATGGGTCTACACACTAGAGTTTACTCCATAAACCATTGAAGTATTGACGTGTCTAAAAGAGGCACATGCACATTACATTCACATGGCCTGCTTCCTACAATTACAAATGATAAGATAAACAAAACATATATATAATAGAGCTGCAAGCAAAGACAAAGGTAAAGCAAAACCTCCCCGCTAAAATTGGTGTACTTTGTCTAAATTTAGCTTAAGACCTTAAAATTAGCTTCGTCCTCCTCCTACGGATCAAACACTCACATCATTCCACTTTCTTTACTCCAGCCAAAAAAAAAGTGCGCGGAAATATGTTTATGGGCAGCAAAATGGTCAAATTTCTGAAAGATAGAAGATGAGAGAATGGCGTGTTTAGATTCTTTAGAAGAGTTGTAGAATGTACGTATGCAGTGTAGGAAAAGAATATGTTTAAGGCTTAGCTAGGTCCTCTTTATATGGAACCAAGTATGAAACTAAAATGGAATTAGCTGAAGGCAAAATCAGAAGATAAGGAAAAGTTGGAAAGGTTTTTAGCCAAAAAAAGGGTAATTTCTTTAGTGAATTTTAGTTTTTAGCCAAAAGAGGAAATTCTAAAATTTAAGGTTACTGGAATAGCAGTTCTATCATAGCTGTTTTAAGACAGCTGTTGCTTGGAGCTGAAGTAGATGAGATTAACTTGCTGATGTCATGCTGCTAACAAAATATTCAGCATATTTTTCAAGGATTTGGCTTGAAATCGTTTGATCTCTTTTATGCGATTTTGATATTTTTGGAAGGGCAATTGACTACTAGGATTTTGCATTAAAATGGTAAAATCCCTTTTAAGGATATCTTGCTATTTTGGGTATAGTATCTAGGGTATAGCATCTAGTTATTGGGATTGAACATGTGTTAGGTGCTGAAAATTACTGGTGGTTTGTTGGCTAAGTTTCATGTTTTGGAAATTATATGTTTAGTCCATGGTTTCATTACAATATAATTTTAGTAAGTAATAAACTAATTGGTTGATATTTAATGAAGCTTTAGAGATATAGTGATAGTCTTTTTACATTGTGACAAAATCTTGGAGAGCAATAAGAGCATTTAAAGCTAAAATCAAGTAGTTAGAACGAAATACTTGGGTTGATCTTGCATTTAATGTTGATTACAGTAATTGACTTAGATATTAAATATATTTCTTATATATGGAAATTAGAGATAGCCAATAAGGTTTAGCCATGAGTTTGGGCTAGATTTAGTTGAAAATGATAATATAGTTTATATGAGATAATATGGCCAGATTTCCAAATTTGTACCATATGATGAACATTAAGTTTTAGGTAATGAATAATGCGAAGTTTTATCATTTAAGTGTTATATGATATAGGATGCTTACCAAATGTTACCTGCTACACATTGTCTCGTCAAAGTTCAAGGAGTTGGAAAAGACATGCCAAGTAATAGGTTTCTCTTATCAAATATAAATTGTTGAGTTTTTTGGAACATACTTTTTAGCCCTCCAACTCCCAAAGTTTCCTCAGTGACACTCATGAGTTTGGATCATGAACCAAAAAATATAAGATAATTTGCCATGGGCATATGACCATAAGCTTTGATGTTGTCTTTTGTAAATATGAGTTCTTATTGGAGAAGCCATTTCCATAAGTATGAGAGAGAGATATATGGGTCGTAACCCCTGAATTTTTGCTTGAGCTTAATCCATATAATGATGTTGAGTGAGCCCAATTGATGAAGAGGGACTATGGACCATGAATCCACCTTATAAGTGAAGATCTTGTGGGCTATTTAAGCACAATTCATATAGTTGAATAAAATATGGGCTATTTTAGGCTTTGAAAAATATTTATCCAAAAATCCATAATAATGTTGATGTGGCACGGGTCACCAATGAAATAATGCCATTTGGTTTGAAAAAAAATTCTTCAAACATAAGGTAGCCAACATATGTAATTGACTTATTTCTATTTCATTTAATTTAATATATTGGCCCTTTTTAACCAAGAAAAAGAAGAGAAAATGTTTAAAGAGGTTAAAATAGTAAAATTGCCTTGTAGAATGAAAAAAACTAGTTTTTGTAAACTTTAAAAAAGTATTATTAGTTTTTGAAAGAGAAAATTATACTTTTGACTAGGGGTGTTTTTCAAACTGCTTAGACTGCACAACAACATCCAAACTGACCAAAATCATGCGCAAAATGAAGTAACTGCACCTCATTGTATTATGTGGTGCGGAGTACGGTTTTATGATAAGAAAACTGTAAATAATCGCACTGCACCCCAATATATTTATTTATATTAGATATATAATAATTTAATATTATATGAAGTAAGTGGCTAGTTTAGTGTTAGTGCATTCTAGTTTCACATTAAAATGATTTCGTTTTGGTTAAATACAAAATCAAAAGTTCAAAACATCATTCACTTCTCCATCTCACGCTGTTAATCTCACAAAATCAAAAGTTCAAAAAAATTTAATATTATTTCCATTCTTCACTTTACACACTAATTGAACATTCAGAAACTAAAATGGAATTAGTTGAAGGAAAAATCAGCAAATAAGGAAAAGTTAGAAAGGTTTCTTTAGCCAAGAAAGGGTAATTTCTTTAGTGAGTTTTAGTTTTTAGCCAAAAGAGGAAATTCTGAAATTTAAGGTTGCTAGAACCGTAGTTCTATCATAGCTGTTTTAAGATAACTGTTGCTTGGAGCTGAAGTAAATGAGATTAACATGCTAATGTCATGCTGCTGACAAAATATTAAGCATATTTTTCGTGAATTTGGCTTGAAATAGTAAGATCTCTTTTATGCGATTTTGCTATTTTTGGAAGAGCAGTTGATTGTTAGGATTTTGGATTAAAATGGTAAAATCCCTTTTAGGGATGTCTTGTTATTTTGGGTATAGCATTTAGTTACTGGGATTGAGCATTAAAGGGCTGATGTTGCCACTTTAGGACATGTGTCAAGTGCTGAACATTACTAGTGCTTTGTTGACTAAGTTTCATGTTTTGGAAATTATATGTGTAGTCCATGGTTTCATTACAAAATAATTTTAGTAAGTAATAAACTAATTAGTTGATATTTAATGAAACTTTAGAGATATAGAGACAATCTTTTTACATTGTGACAAAATCTTGGAGAGCAATAAAAACATTTAAAGCTGAAATTAGGCAGTTAGAAGGGAATACTAGGACTGATCTTGCATTTAATATTGATTACAGCAACTGGCTTAGATATTAAATATATTTCTTATAAGGCTTAGCCATGAGTTTGGGCTAGGGACAAGTTGAAAATGATAATATAGTTTATATGAAATAATATGGCCAGATTTCCAAATTTGTATTATATGATGAACATTAAGTTTTAGGTAAAGAGTAGTGGGAAGTTTTATCATTTTAAGTGTTAGAGCATATGCAGCAGTGGTGTCAAATTGCTATATTGTTATAATATATAGCAATATAGCTACTCTCTCCCACAATTTTAGCTCCCAGCAGTGGAGCTATTTCCCTATTTTTTAGCTTCACGTGAACAGTGCACATCTATAAATAAATGTGCACTGTTCATCAAAGCTAAAAAAAAAAAAATTATTTTATTACCTCTCTTTCTCCTCTCTCATTAACAACTCAGCCTCTCATTCTTTCTCTCTCTCTCTCTCTCTCTCTCTCTCTCTCTCTCTCTCCGACTTCTCTTCTTCTTCTTCCTTCTTCCTTTTCTTTTTTTTTTTTTTCTCTCCCTCATCACCGATCAGCTCAGTGCCATCCTCCATCGTCAGCGCCGTCCTCCATCGCCGACTCAGCTAATCGCCGTCCTCCATCGCCGATCTTCATCGCCCAGTCCTCCATCTCCTCGCCGATCTTCATCGCCGTCCCACTCGCCGTCCTCCATCTCTCCCTCATCGCCGATCTCATGGGTTTTTTTTTTTCCTGTTGTGGACTGTTGCTGATGGTGGTGGTGGTGGTGGTGGTTGTGGCTGTGGTTGATGGTAGCCGACCCATCGCCGTCCTCCATCTCACCGATCTTCATCGTGGGTTTCTTTGGGTTTCGTTGGGTTTTTTTTTTTTTTTTTTGCTGTGAACTGCTGAAGTTTGCTGTGGTGGTGGTGATGGTTGTGCTGTGGTGGTGGTGATGGTTGTGCTTGCTGTGGTGGTGGTGGTGGTGGTGATGGTTGTGCTGTGGTGGTGGTGATGATGGTTGTGCTGTGGTGGTGGTGATGGTTGTGTAAATTTTTTTATTATTATTGTAATGAGTTTTTTGTATTATTTTAATCAAATAGCTAAAAATATAGATGTACTGTTGTGGAGTGTGAAGACGCAATAGCTAAAATTATAGATAAAGTAATTTTTAGATGAGAGAAATATAGATGTGCTGCTGTGAATGCTCTTATGTGATATAGGATGCTTACCAAATGTTACTTGCTACACATTGACTTGTTAAAGTTCAAGGAGTTGGAAAAGACATGCTAAGTAAGAGGTTTCTTTTATCAAATATAAATTGTGCAGCTTTACGGAACATACTTTTTGACCTTCAAAACCACGACTCTCAAAGTTTCGTCAATGAGACTCATGAGTTTGGATCATGAGCCAAAAAAAAAAAAAGATAATTTGCCATGGGCATATGGCCATCAGCTTTGATGTCGTCTTGTGTATATATGAGTTTTTATTGGAGAAGCCATTTCCATAAGTATGAGAGAGATAATATGGGTCATAATCCTTGAATCTTTTCTTGAGCTTGATCCATATAATGATGTTGATGATGTTGTGGGTCATGAGCCCAATTGATGAGGAGGGACTTTGGACCATAAACCCACCTTACAAGTGAATCTTGTGGGCCATTTGAACCCGATTCATATAGTTGAATAAAATATAGGCTCTTTTAGGCTTTGAAAGATATTTATCCAAAAATCCATAATAATGTTGATGTGACACGAGTCACCAATGAAATAATGCCATTTGGCGTGATAAAAAATTCTTCAACATAAGGTAGCCAACATATGTAATTGACTTATTTCTATTTCATTTAATTTAATATATTGACCATTTTCAACCAAAAAAGAAAAAAAAAAAAAAAAAGAGAAAATGTTTAAAGAGGTTGAAATAGTAAAATTGCCTTGTAAAATGAAAAAAACTAGATTTTGTAAACTTTAAAAAAATATTATTAGTATTAGAAAGAGAAAATTATACTTTTGACTAGAGGTGTTTTTCAAATCGCTTAAACTGCACAACAACATTCAAACTGACCAAAATCACCCGCAAAATGAAGTAACAGCACCTCACCATATTGTATGGTGCAGAGTACAGCTTTATAATAAGAAAACTGTAAAAAATTGCATTGCACCCCTGTATATTTATTTATTTTATAATAGATATCTATAATTTAATATTATATAAAGTAAGTGGCCAGCCTAGTGTTAGTGCATTCTAGTTTCACATTAAAACGCTTTTGTTTTGGTTAAATACTAAATCAAAAATTCAGAACATCATTCACTTCTCCAACTCACACTATCAATCTCACAAAATCAAAAGTTCAAAAGTTTAATATTATTATTTTTTCTTTTGTATATACAATATATTTGTGATACTTTTAGTTTACTATCAATCTTAAATGAATTTTTTTTAATCCTTAGTAGTTAGTACTATAATCTATTAGAAATGGCCTCGTTTAAGATTCATTTAAGAAAACTATAATCTATTAGAAATGATGGGTCTCTTCTCTAGTGTTTACAACATAAACCATTTAAGTATTGATGTGTCCAAACTCCAAAGAGGCACATGCACATCACATTCACATGGCCTGCTGCTTCCTACAACTTCAAATGATAAGAGGCAAAGCAAAGGCAAGAGGCAAAGCAAAAACCAAACCTCCCCGCTAAAATTGGTGGTACTTTTGTCTAAATTTAGCTCAAGGCCTTAACAGTAGCTCATCCTCCTCCTCCTCCTCCTCCGGATCACACACTCACATTCACATTCACATTCACATACCATCATTTCCATTCTTCACTTTCAGCAACAAAAAAGGAAAAACAAAAAACCAAAACAAACAAACAAACACGAGACAGACCGAACAGAGAGATTAAGGTTTGTCAAAAAATTATGACAAGACCTGAAAACTTCGAGTTCCAGGAGTGGTGGAACCAGCAAAGAGATAAAAACAACACCACCACCACCCACGATCTCCTCCTCGACACTTCTTCTTCTTCTAACAACGACATCCTCACCGTACAGATCACCACTCCCACCTCAGATCCGACGGTCGAGAAGGGACGGTCGCGCAGCGCTCGCCAGCTTTACTGGCTTTGCCTCTTGAGGTTCCAGCAACTCTTCTCCTTCTTCGCTTCTCTCGCCAACGGCGTCGTTTATCTCCTCCGCATCTCCCACCGTCGGATCTCGTCTTCTTCTTCTTCGTCTTCGTCTTCCTCATCGTCGCGTCTGTACCGTCTGATCAAGGCTTTTTTGGTTCTGGTTCTGATCCTGCTGTGTTTGGAGCTTGTGGCGTACTTCAAAGGATGGCATTTCAGGCCGCCGGTTGGGTCGGACGAGGTGTTGGGAATGTTGGGGTTTGTGTATTCGAGTTGGATCTCGATTCGGGCGAACTACTTGGCTCCGCCGCTGCAGGCATTGACGAATGTGTGTATTGTGCTGTTCTTGATTCAGTCGGTTGATCGTGTTGTTTTGATGATTGGGTGTTTTTGGATCAAGTTCCGGAAGCTTAAGCCCGTCGCGACGGTGCGGTACGCGGCGGCGGATGAGGAGAAGGGGAATGTGGGGGCGGTGGAGGAGTATTATCCAATGGTGTTGGTGCAAATCCCAATGTGCAATGAGAGGGAGGTAAGAACATGTAGGTTTCATATCACTTTTTTTTTTTTTTTTTTTTTTTTTTCTATTGTAATTTTGTGTTTCTGGTTAGTATATGTTTAGAGGAGAAATGATGTTGCATAGTAAGGTAAGAGAGAGTGAGTTGATTCAGGTTGAGGGAATGGAAAAAGGTAGAGGAAGATTGAAAATACTAACATTAATAGACGTAGTGAAAAATGAGATGTTGGTTAAGGAAGTAATAGTGTATGAGTTAGAATAGAATAGAGTGATCGAAAAGATTAAATGTGGCCACCCGACCCAATTTTTATTTTTTGTGATTTTGAACTCTTGGAGGGTCAAGCTTGGACCTTTTTTTTTTTTTTTTTGATAAATAAGAAAGATGTATATTCAAAAAACTAATGCAAAGAAGTACAAAGCATATCAAAGATTACAAAAGAAAAGAAAAGGCAACAAACAAAGAGAAAAGAAACTAATTACAAAGATATAGAGAGCTTTATGCAAAGAAGCAAAAAGCATATCAAAGATTACAAAAGAAAAGAAAAAGCAACAAACAGAGAAAAGAAACTAATTACAAAGAAATAGAAAGATAAGAAACAAAGGGAGAGATTCACTAGATGTGAGTCCCCAAGTCCTAGACCAATTAAAAAGGAAACCAGTTAAAAAAAGCATGCAACTGGTCATCAGATCTATCTAAGTCCTCAAAAGTCCACCGGTTGCGTTCCCTCCAAATACACCACATCAAACACAACGGAGCTAAATTCCAAATGTTAGATGAATGCTTCCCCAACCAATTAAACCAACCAAACAAGAAATTTGCAACCAATCTTTAGAGAACCCATGAAATCCCAAAAGTACCAAAGACAAAGTTCCACAAACGATGAGCCTTCCCACAATGTAGTAACAAATGATCCATTGTCTTCCCACAACAACAACACATGAAGCACCGGTCAACAAAATCAAATCCCCTATCCCACAAATTATCACCCATGAGAATCCTATCCCAGGCCACTGTCCAAACAAAGAAAGAGACACGCCGGGGTGTCTTAACCTTCCAAATACCTTTCCAAAGAAAAACAATGGAAGAAGAACCACGCAACTTATGATAAAATGAGTGGATATTAAAATCCCTATGCTTTGTCAACTTCCATCTCATACAGTCACCATCATCATCTGAAGGTAAATTGGATGCCAAAAACCAAAAGAAGTCATCCGTCAACTCCGCCTCCCAATCATTAGGACCCCTAATAAAATGAACCTCCCAATCTCTCATATCCCCTGTTCCTTGCCTTATCAAAGAAGAGTCAATAGAGACCGCTTTGTTAGTAGCAATATTATATAAGATTGGAAAAGCCAAACAAAGAGGAAGATCCCCACACCACCGATTTGTCCAAAATTTTACTTTATTCACGACCCTAACCTTAAATTGGATGTTTTTGCTAAAAGCTTCTCAACCCATCTGGATACTTCTCCACAAGCCACACCCGTGAACTCCCCTTCCAGCTTAGAAGTCCAACACCCCCCCCCCCCCCCCCCCTAATTCTTCCCCAAATTTAGCAACTACAACCTTCCTCCAAAGTCGAGTCTCCTGCACCCCCAAAGCACAAAAGCCATTTTCCTAGTAAGGCTTTATTGAAAGTTGTCAGATTCCTAATCCCCAAACCACCATTGGCAATAGGTATACACACCTTATCCTAACCCAACAAGTGTGTCTTGGAATTACCCCACAAAAAATCCCTTTGCAACTTCTCAATTTTGTTAGCAACATGAGTAGGGATGGTGAAAAGAGATAAAAAATAAGTAAGAAGGCTAGATAACATACTCTTAAGCAAAGTCAGCCTACCACCTGTTGACAAATACAGCTTCTTCCACCTTGCTAACTTTCGTTCAATTTTTTCCAATATAGGACTCCAAATAGAGGGGCCTTTAAGAGACGCCCCAAACGGCATACCAAGATAAGTCATTAGCAAAGACCCAACCCTGTAACCCAAAATCTCTGCCAAAACATTCACATTATTCACCTCACTTATAGGAACCATTTCACTCTTAGACACATTAACCTTCAATCATGCTACGACCTGAAAACAAAGAAGTAACAAACGAACATGAAGGAGTTGCTCCATAGTATCATCCACAAACAGCAAGTGCTGAACACATTCTCCTCCACCCCTCCTACCATCTGCTCTAAAGCCACGAAGTAAACCTGTCCCCTCCATTCTCTCCAACATCCTACTAAACACCTCCATCATAACCAAAAATAACATTGGAGATAGTGGATCCCCCTGTCTCAAACCCTTTGAACTACTAAAAAAATCAGTTGAAGACCCATTGACCAACATAGAAAACTGAACTGTGGAGATGTAGGTATGAATCCATCTACACCATTTCTCCCCAAAGCCCATTTTCTTCAACAAATATAAAAGAGCCCCCCAATTCACATGGTCATAAGCTTTCTCAATATCTAGCTTACAAATCACTCCCAAAATCTTACTCTTCACCCGACTGTCAACACACTCATTGGCTATAAGGACTGAATTAAGGATTTGTCTGCCTCCCACAAAACTATTTTGAGATTCAGATATCAACTAATCTAGTACCACTTTCAAACGATTTGTCAAAACCTTAGCCAAGATCTTATAAATACTCCCTACCAAGCTAATAGGTCTAGTAGTTATGATTGATTAGTGTTGCATGTGTAAGAGGGATGGGGAGACTATTGATCATTTACTTATACATGGCCCTACAACTCGAGAGTTGTGGAATATGTTTAAAGGAGAGGGATTAAATGTAGAGCTTTTAAATGTAGCACTAGTGAGAAAGCATAAGTTGTTTTAGGATGAGGGAACAAAAAATATTAATAGACGTAGTGAAAAACGACATATCAGTTAAGGAAGTAATAGAGTGTATGAGTTTGAACAAAATACGATGTTGGAAAATATTACATGTGGCTGACCTTGATCAATTAATTTGAGGATCCATAGCTGAACCAGTTGTTGGTTTTTCGATTCTAAACTCTTGGATGGCCAATTGTGGACCTTGTTGCACTTTTAAGCTAAAACATAAGTGAAATGATGATTCTGGCTTAAAATTTATCAAAATTCAATGGTTACGGAAAATTCTTGTATTTGTTAGTGTTAGAATAGATTAGGATACATATATTAGGATATTCCCATGAAGTTGATGAAGAATGGAGAACCTAGCTTTGATACTATGTTAAATTTGAGAATGTAATTTTCTATATGATTGAATTGTATACAACTGTACTGAGGAGGTCTGCATATATAGAGAGGCCATTTAGTAGTAATAATATTCAAGAACACTACGTAGTACTCCACAATAGTACAACTTAGATAGTATGCAGTAGGGCAGTAAAGTACTACAGTTTTGGGCCCACTGATGAGCTTGGGCCTCGTGTACACTAGCAGCTACTATTTTGCGACTGAGTAGGATGAGCAGCATTCCAGTTTCACATCCTGGGGCTGAACTAAGATAATGAAACTAAAAGTTCTTCACTTATAAATTGTGACCAACAACAAAAGGTGATTTTAATTAATTTCATCACTACCCTTCGACGAGGCAGAAGTTTTTGAGGTCTTACAGAATTTTAATGGAGACAAATCGCCTGGACCAGATGGGTTTCCAATGGCATTCTTCCAAGCTTGCTGGGGAATTCTCAAAACTGATCTTATGGCTGTTTTTCATCATTTTTATGCTAATGGTCAGTTTGAGAAGAGTTTGAATGCAACTTTCATCACTCTCATACCTAAAAAAAATGAAGCAATTGAAGTTAAGGATTTTCGACCCATTAGTCTTGTTGGGGGGGTTTATAAAATCATTGCTAAGGTCTTAGCTAACAGACTTTGTACAGTCATGGAAGATATAATTTCAGTTTCACAGAATTCTTTTGTGAGGAACAGGCAGATTCTTGACCCTGTTCTTATTGCCAATGAATGCCTTGATAGTAGATTGAAAATTGGGTTGCTAGGGCTATTTTGTAAATTAGATGTTGAGAAGGCCTTTGATCATGTAAACTGGGGATTTCTTATGCAGTTATTAGAAAAGGGTGGGTTCTCTACTAAATGGCAGCAATGGATATTCTTCTGTATATCTAATGTTCGTTTCTCTATTATGATAAATGGTTCTCCTTGTGGGTTCTTTAAGAGTTCCAAGGGGTTGAGACAAGGTGACCCATTGTCCCCTTTGTTGTTTGTACTGGTTATGGAAGCCCTTGGGAGAGTGTTGGATAAAGCTGTCCTTGATGGTCACATGTCAGGCTTCGGTGTGGGTCGTGAAGAGGGAAGATCCTTGGCGGTGTCTCATCTTCTCTTTGCGGATGACACTGATTTTTTGTGGTGCTGATCTGGATCAGGTTCTGTTTCTCCGTATGATCCTCATGTGGTTTGAGGCGGTCTCTGGTCTAAAGATAAATTTGGGTAAATCGGAGTTGGTTCCTGTTGGTATGGTGGATAATTTGGACTTGTTGTTGATTGTCCTTGGCTGTAAACAAGGTACTCTTCCAATGAAGTATTTGGGTCTTCCTTTGGGAGCAAAATTCAAGGATAAAACAATATGGAATCCAATTCTGGAGAAGATAGAACGAAGATTGGCAGGATGGAAACGTCTGTACTTATCCAAGGGAGGTAGAGTCACTTTAATTAAAAGCACTCTATCTAATTTACCCACTTATTTTCTATCTCTTTTTCCTATACCTGCAATTGTGGCTAACCGAATTGAGAAACTTCAGAGAAATTTCTTATGGCAGTGACTGGGGTGGTTGGTGTACTAGGCCTGTTAATGGTCCATATGGTGTTGGCTTGTGGAAGTATATTAGGCGGGGATGGCCTTCTTTTTCGAGTCACATTCTATATGATATTGGAGATGGGTCTAGGGTGAAATTTTGGCAAGACCATTGGTGTGGTGTGACTTCTCTTGTAGTCAGCTAATTACAGAAAATAATGTGAGAGAGTAAAGGGAGAGAAGAGTGAAGAATGCGTATTGTTCTGTATGATTTTCAGTACCTACTTGGATATGGACAGGAGCTCTCATTTATTTTTATGTAGAAAATCATAATCATATATTATTATATTGTGTGTGTTTGTATGTTCGTTTGCTGTTTTATGTTCACAAATATTCAATTTTTATTTTAATTTTTTCTTAATTTAATCCATAGTAAATTTGCATTGAACTGGCAATGCTGGTTTTTTATTTGCACATACACGCACGCGCGCACACACACATCTATGTATATATTGTTCTGTTTCAGTTTTTCAGTGTTTTTTGTATTATTTCTTTCGTTTTTTCCTCAGTAAACCTTAATATCTACTGTCCTTGGGTGCTGCACAGGTTTACCAACAATCTATTGCAGCAGTTTGTATCCAGGACTGGCCAAAGGAGAGAATGCTTGTACAGGTTCTTGATGATTCTGATGAATCAGATGTCCAACAACTTATCAAGGCAGAAGTACAGAAATGGCAACAAAGGGGTGTTCGCATACTGTATAGACATCGTCTCATTCGTACTGGCTATAAGGCAGGAAATCTCAAATCTGCAATGAGCTGTGATTATGTAAAAGATTACGAGTTTGTGGCAATCTTTGATGCAGATTTTCAGCCTGGACCGGATTTCTTGAAGAAAACTATTCCTTATTTTAAGGTAACTTCAAAAGATTTATTTAATCTACTCTAATGTATCGAGCATGTTTAATGGTTACTGTTATGATCTAAAGCACACTACATAGAATAGCCGTTGTTTAGATTGTCAAGTTATATCCATGCTTATGTCTACAATGCATATATAAATACATATTACACGTGCAAATTTCAGCAAAAACAACGTCAAGGAGTATTTGTTATGTGGACAACCTGGACTACCCTGGTAGTTGATTCTATTAAAATCAATTTCTTTTTTTATGATAAGAGACAAAATATGTTAGAAAGAGGAGAAACCTCGATCTAGATACATTTCTTAGATTGGCAGCTGCGCATGCTGTTCATAGCTTTGCAGAATGATGTGGTTCTTTGTTATATCATTTATATATTTTTTATTTCAAATAAGAGGTATAAGATGTTTAGGTGGTTTACGATCTTCACAAATGAAGTCGATAGTTGTCTGTCAATATAAATGTCATGCACATACATAAGGATACCAAGATATTCCTATGGATTCCTATATACATATATCCAAATTCCCATTAAAACTTACTTCTTTGGGAATGTCGACCCCCTTCAGAACTGGTAAGTATCCACATTACTATGACTAGCGAATGTTATTTTTATTTTTATTTCATAAAATGAAAATAATAGCCCATTTAATGTAGCTCCAACTAACCAAAATAAAACTTTCCTCCCTTTACACAAACCCTCTCTATCTTCTCAATTGTTACTCAATTCATTGCTTTTTCACTGCCCTGATGTTGGAACCCATATGGCCAAGGGAAGTTGCGTACTTGTTTTCTAGTCAATTTTTCTATGTAGTGTTCACTACTGCTTCAATTTTCTTTTAATCTCCTTTTCGTCCCCTAGTCATTTGTTCTATGTGGTGCTCACTACTGCTTCAATTTTGTTTTAATCTCCATTTCGTCCTCTTTTTCCTTCCCCCCTCCCCCCCCCCCCCCCCCCTTTCTTGGGTCTTTCTTTCCTTTATGGTGTCTCAATTGGTTCCAAACCCAAAAAAAAAAAAAAAAAAAAAAAAAATCAAAATGTTAGTGGAACTGGATGATTGATATTTTCAAGTAAAATTAAAATATTGAGGTATTTCAAGCTTATCATGTACAAAGATATTTTTGGAAAAATCAATAATTCCTATAGGATTCCTAGGAATAAACCAATATACGAGGATCTTACATTCATGGGAATCTTACTGAATTCCTAATCAAACCAAACAGCCATGCTAACATTTCCAAGCTTTTTAGATTTCTAGGGATCACACTCCCAAGAATTTGGATGTTGGAGTCGATTGATTCCTTTAATCAATACGACATCAGTTTTTGGATGCAAATATGAATGTGATTGATAACACCAATTGTCTTTGAACCAAATGGTGTCTCCTCTCCCACAAAGGGTGGAGGGGTGAGACCATGAGTTCAATCCTTATGGGTGTGTGAGTTGAATTGCCTATAGAGAGGGAAAAAAGTTAAATACGATTGGAAACTCTTTTTCTACTATGTTGTGGAAATCGTAGTTTGATGAGGCTCTTCTAATTGATGTCAGCGTAATTATTCAAGTTTCTTCCTTTTCCCCAAACCCTCAATATTAAACATTTTGTAGATTATAAAGTAGATCTAGGTGACCTTTAAGTTTTGATTTTCTAACTTCAGGTCTTTTTTGAAGGGGAATGATGAACTGGCATTAGTCCAGACAAGGTGGTCATTTGTGAACAAGGATGAGAACTTGCTTACAAGATTGCAGAACATAAACTTGTCATTCCACTTTGAGGTTGAGCAACAGGTCAATGGCATGTTTATCAACTTCTTTGGATTCAATGGAACTGCTGGTGTTTGGAGAATTAAAGCCCTTGAAGACTGTGGTGGCTGGTTGGAACGGACAACTGTTGAGGACATGGACATTGCTGTTCGTGCTCATCTTTGTGGGTGGAAGTTCATATATCTGGATGATGTTAGGGTATAATGTATTCCCATTCACAGGGTTTCTTAACATGTTTTAAGATTAATCATATGCTTTTCTGATCTTACTCCTTCTTGCAGTGCCTTTGTGAACTCCCAGAGTCCTATGAAGCATACAAGAAACAGCAACACAGATGGCATTCAGGTCCAATGCAGTTGCTCCGCTTGTGCTTTGTTGACATACTCCGTTCTAAGGTATGGAAGTTTCATTTATTTATGGTGTTATTTGCAAGACATTGAATATGATGAAAGCTTAAGAAACCTGATAAATGGTCATGAGGAAAGATGGATTTTGAGGTTGACAAATCATTGCACTCTCTTCGATAGACAAACTATGAAAGTTCCATTAAGACTTTCAAACATAAAGATGCACAGTTGTGCAAACAAAATCATTTAAATGTATCCTTGTAAGACATTACTTCAATTAAGTTGTTTAACTCATCATTCTGTGGCTTTGATGTTTGGTATCAAGTACTTCAGCTTTAAGTATGTTTTATATCTCATTCTAATGTTACTTTCTTTGACATTCCAGGTGAGTTTTGCCAAGAAAGCCAATTTGATATTTCTTTTCTTCCTCCTACGAAAGCTCATCCTGCCATTTTATTCATTCACACTCTTTTGCATCATTCTCCCCCTGACCATGTTCCTGCCAGAAGCTCAGCTACCAGCTTGGGTTGTTTGTTATGTTCCAGGAATCATGTCTATATTGAATATCCTCCCAGCACCACGATCAATCCCATTTATAGTTCCTTACCTTCTTTTTGAGAACACCATGTCTGTGACCAAATTTAATGCCATGATATCTGGATTGTTTCGGTTTGGAAGTTCTTATGAGTGGATAGTTACAAAGAAATTGGGAAGATCATCAGAGAATGACCTAGTTGCATTTGAGAAGGAATCTGATCCCCTAGTGGAAACTACCGGTCTTCTAAGGTCATCCTCAGATTCGGGCCTTGAAGAGCTGAGCAAACTAGAGATATCTAAAAAAATCAGTAAAACTAAAAGAAACCGGTTGTATAGGAAGGAACTTACTCTTGCATTCATTTTGTTAACTGCCTCAGTGAGAAGCTTGTTGTCTGCCCAAGGAATTCACTTCTATTTCCTATTATTTCAAGGGATCACTTTCTTAATTGTTGGTCTTGATTTGATAGGCGAGCAGGTTAGTTGACCTTTAGTATTTTGAATTTTGAGTAATGCTGGAAGCTATTTCCCCAGGATTTGGACTGGGACTCAGTTTACCATGAGTGGAGCCAATGTGCTGGCTAGAGTATTGGCAGTTCATACCTGCCTTTCTTGGCCCCTCATTGAAGCAATTTCTTCATGCCTGGCACACATTTGTAGTCTATGAGTTTACTTTTTGTGTAAAGGGCTATTGTATCATTGTTGCCGTCAAGTCATATGCCTCAAGTTAACATAAAGTTGTCTCAAGGTTGCAGAGAGATATGACCCTCAAAAATGGTCGAAGAGGAAAGGATTCTTATGTCCAATCTGTTTGTTTGTATGCTACCAAGTAAACTTTTTTGCATGTACCAAACAAGACGGGAATTGTTAGATTATTAAATTCTTTATTTTTTGTCATCAACAGATTTGTGTACAATAAGATATACTTTGGTTGAAATGAAATTTATGTTCTCAAACTTGTGGATGTTGTCTTATTCCTATAGGCATGGTTAGATACATGTTTCATGACATGTTTCATGAATTGTGTAAAGTTTCTTGTTTCTTTGAGGGTGAATCCTCTGGCACTTTAAAATGCCTGATAATGATTAATTAACAGAAATACCTACAATTTCGTTTTTAAATTTTGGCCAGAGATTTCAAAGAATTATAACAGCATCTATACAACCTGTATTATTACTAAGTGATGACCAACGCATTTTTGCTTCAAAATTATTTACAGTTATTTATGTAGTCTCATGTCACCTTTGTTCAAATGTCGCTACTGTGATCACATCCGGAAAATCACATCAAAGAAAGGCAAGGATTGGGAGAAGTTTTTATTGTTCAAGTAAGCAGAATGACAAAATACAATGTTTTAAAACTTAGATATAAAGAGGAGAAGATAAAATGAAAATATTGAGAAAGAGATGAGAAAAGTTAGCAGAAAAATTTAGGGGTTGAAAAGATATAGAGCTGGATAATAAATAGGCACATTTGAAGGACTCTAAATGAGGTCTAATGTCAAAAGTCTTGGACAATGCCATTATCTGATTTTTTTTCAATGAGGAGAATCTGGGTTTAAATCCTCCTCACCTTGCTTGTAAGATTTTATTTTTGGATATAATAAATGGTATTAAGGAACATTTTTATTTTTAATGTTTAAAAACAAGTTGTGTGATGTAAGAGGCTCTATATTCCACAATCCCTTAAAAGAAAAGGCGATACGGTAGAATCATAGGTTACCTACAACATGAGATTCAAGCCCAAATAAAGGAAGAGGGTTGCAATAAGTTGATGACTAAGCTAAAATTTAATAACTCTTTGAAAATTTAAAAGGTATCAATATTACTCAGCCGTCAACTTTCTTTAAGGCTACATAAGCTTTTTGACATACCACAATGGTGTTTTAATAATTTTATAAAGCATGTATGCAATTCTTTTAATCCCAGATAAATGAAAGGACAATCTTTTAAAGTTTTTAGGATGAAATTGAAACTTTTTATATAAGAAGAATTAAAATTAAAAAAAAAACTTTTTTTTTTGAGGAAGGAAAAAAAAAAAGAAAAAAAAAAAACTTAAACCAAGTTTTTAGGCACGAAAATATATTTCAAGGAAATATATATAAAGGTTTATAGATTTTATAAGACAGCAATATAGTATGCTTATTCATCTACAAGGATCAAACCTTTTTTGTTTATTTATTCTTATTTATAAAATTTGATAAGGGCTGATTTCATAAGCATTGATCGTATGTTTCATTGGAGTTCTATGATTCAACGTTTTTTTTTTTAGGTAAGATTTAACGTGTTATTTTCTAATTGATCTCTTTGAATTCCTTAATTATAAGTTGCAATTGGAAAAGGATGTTATTTCTCTGTAAAATTGGAATACCATTGCTGTCATTTTGACTTATGCTTATGAACAGCATTTAACTATGTGATATGTGTTTATCAAAAAAAACAAAAAAACTATGTGATGTGTAGATGGAGCGTCGAAGTGCCATTATTGTCCACTTTTATTTTTTATTTTATTTTGATAAATATGATAAAATTTCAATTTATGACATCTGTTTTATGATGATTGATAAAAGATTTAACTAAATAAGCTAATTAGAACCCACTTTCACTTTTATATTTGGTATTTTAATTTCCTTTTGCTTTATTGCTTAATTTTGTAGCAATAAGATTTCACAATTTTTTGTATTACCATCTAAGGATTTTGTTTCTTTTGTTTTGTTTTTATTTTTGTTTTTGTTTTTATTTATTTATTTTTATTTTTTTTATACAAGATAGAAATTCTACGCTAGCCTAATCTAAGTGTATATGTGTGTGAAGCTCCCTCCTGGAGACTTGAACCCCGGCCCTTACCTCCCACACCCTACAAACACTTATACTTGTGAAGTGACCATCGCATCAAGGGTGTGCGGTGTTTCTTTTGTTTTTTAGTAGTGACAATGGCTGAATGAAAGATGGAGTGTCGAAGTGCCATTATTGTCCACTTTTATTTTTTATTTTATTCTGATAAATATGATAAAATTTCAATTTATGACATCCATTTTATGATGATTGATAAAATTTTTTCACTAAGTAAGCCAATAGAACCCACCTTCACTTTTATATTTGGTATTTTCTTTTTCTTTTGCTTTATTGCTTAGTTTTGTAGCAATAAGATTTCACAATTTATTGCTTAGTTTTGTAGCAATAAGATTTTGTTTCTTTGGTTTTTTGGTAGTAACAATGACTGAATGAAAGAGCTAGTCTATTTGAATACAACCATTTCCCACTAATAACTTGTCACTAAATTGACATTGTCAATTCCGTAAATTATTCCAGTGTTCTTAGAACTTACATTTATGTGAAAGAAGGATGTAATCCACCGCTTATATCAAATAAGTTTTAGTCAACACCCTATTCCATCTCGCTCAAAACACCGGTCTATTTTCGCAGTCTTTAGTCAATTTGAATCTTTCAGTCGTTCTTGATCAAAACGTTTTCGTTCAGATTGCTTTGTGGGTAACTTAAAGCTCCTACATATTGAGAGATGCAATGGACCAGAGCATAACTCTAACAGAGTTAGAACAGTTTCATATTTGTCGGTTACCGTGTCCCTTGATTCTACGAATCATCAACCATGTTTCACTCGTCGAACTACGCCATTGACTCTGTTACACAACTTGCTGTTAACAGACTATCAGAATATTCCATACCATTTAACAGTAGGTAAAAGAATAATCTAACTATATAAAATGCTAGAACATAGCTTAAATGATTGAATTCACTATTTCGTAGTAGTTTGAACTTTTGAGAGAATCGGACATTGATCACAGTATCAGAACAAACTAGTTACTGGCCCATGCGATGCAAGGAAGTGTCGAACAAAAGTTGTAAATTTTCACTTATAGAAGTTACAACTTAAGAGAAAAAAAAAAAAAAAAAAAAAAATACAAAGACCAATAGAGATAACTCCAACACCAATAATATTATATATAGTCTCAACTTTCATATGAATAAAATGACTTTGTTAGAGAGTGAACACAAATAAATGTACTGAATATTAAGTAAAAGTTACTTTAGTCATCTGGCTTAAATAGTTATATTAGAATTATATTAAAAAAAATTCATTTGAACTCTTTTTAAGCCAATAAATAAAACAAACCCTCGTCACGCACACAAATGAGAGAGATTTGGAAAAAATAGATTTTGAAATATCTAAATGTAAAAAAAGAATAAGAAATACCAGTTGAAGGGCAAAAGAGCATTAATGGAGTAAAAATGAAAAATGGATCATATATATCATAAAAAAAAAAAACAAAGAACGTAATTTGTAATTCTTAAACCACCCGAATTCAAATAATAAGGCAATGTGCTAACTTTGGCAATCAGTTGGATTGTGTTGCCTCTATTATCTATCTTCTCTTTCCCTTCCCCCATTGCTTATTTGTCTCATCAATTCAATTAAAAAAAAAACATTTAAGTAAAGCAATTTTGTATAATTTAAAAGTTACCATTTAACAATTCAACTTTGTTTTAAACTTTAACTTCACTAAAGAATACAAATAAAGCAATTAACTTTAATTTTTTTGAAAAAAAAAAAAGCATTGTGTTAATATTGTCATAATCTAATCTAACATCTAACCCAACATGTGAAAAAATAAATAGATAAATAAATAATTTTAAACACATCTATTTTGCTTTAGAAGAATTTCGGTGTATCAACTTTAGTTTGATTTTTGTAGCTGCACAGTAGCCAAATTAATGGCTTAATACCAATTGGTTTCTTTAAGTTAGAAACCAATTGGTATTTTATATTTTTATCATAAGATGTTAATTACAATTAAACATCAACTTAAAACTTCTATTATTTACTGATTGAATTATGACATTTATGCATGAGATCCATTCAAATCTAAGTCACTAAATGGTTGTCATATATGTAGGGCTCCCTGAGATGTGTTGGGCACATTTTGGTAGATTATGCAGCCTTATAAAGTCAGCTGTACTGTCTCCTCATTTAGTAGACATTGTTACGTTTTTATTCCATAAACTATTGACTTATTATCGGTGTTTAATTAGTCAGGTCCACCGTAAATGTGAGAGGAGAGAGTATCACCTCATCCTACTCCAAAAGCATTAAATAATTACTCCATTCTTAGGCACTTTGAAATCTCTCTCTCTCTCTCTCTCTCTCTCTCTCTCTCTCTCTCTCTCTCTCTCTCTCTCTCTCTCTCTCTATATATATATATATATGTGTGTGTGTGTGTGTGTGTGTATGGATGTATGTATGTATGTACCGTCTCCTCATTTAGTAGGCATTGTTGCATTTTTATTCCATAAACCATTGACTTATTATCAGTATTTAATTAGTAAGGTTCACCGTAAATGTGAGAGGAGAGAGTATCACCTCATCCTACTTCAAAAGCATTAAATAATTAGTCTATTCTTAGGCACTTTGAAATATATATATATATATATATATATATATAGCCAAAATTGAGAGAAAATCCAATTAAATTCTAAATTGAAGTCTACTTTTGCGCCACGTGTCTCATTTAAGTTTTAAATTTTTGTGTCAAGTGAATTATTAAATGCAAAAATCAAAGAGTCTAAATTCAATTAGATTTTAAATTGAATTTGAATTGAAATTCAATTTTGTGCCACATGTCCAATCTAATTTTTTAATTTTTGTGGCAAATAAATTATTGGGTGCAAAAACCGAAGATTTTAGATCTAATTAGATTCTAAATCTCATATATATATATATATATATAATTGTGATTGCTTTTAAATGTATTTATGCATATGTAAGAGGTTACACACTAGTCTATTTATATTTAATAGTTAAAGTTGAGAGAAAATCCAATTAAATTCTAAATTGGAGTCTAATTTTGCATCACGTGTCTCATCTAATTTTTAAATTTGTATGTCAAGTAAATTATTTGATGCAAAAATCAAAGAGTCTAAATTCAATTAGATTTTAAATTGAATTTGAATTGAAGTTCAATTTTGTGCCATGTGTCCTATCTAATTTTTTTAATTTTTGTGACAAGTGAATTATTGGGTGCAAAAACCAAAGAGTATAAATCAAATTAGATTCTAAATCATCTATATATATATATATATATATTAATAACCAAAACAGAGAGAAAATCTAATTAAATTCTAAATTGGAGTCTAAATCTCATCTAATATTTAAATTTGTGTGTCAAATGAATTATTAAGTGCAAAAATCAAAGAGTCTAAATTCAATTAGATTTTAAATTGAATTTGAATTAAAGTTCCATTTTGTGCCATGTGTCTCATCTAATTTTTTAATTTTTGTGGCAAGTGAATTATTTGGTGCAAAAACCAAAGAGTCTAAATACAATGAGATTCTAAATCATATATATATATATATATATAATTATGATTGTTTTTAAATATATCCGTGTATATGCACGGGGTTACACACTAGTATTTCATAAATGATAATGACAAGAAATAACTACAATTTCATTTTTTTTGTGTGTGTAAATGCATTTTTAGTCCATATATTTTGACTTTTTTCTATTTTAGTCCCTACATTTTTATTTTACCACTTTTAGTCCCTAAACCAATTAATGCCTAACGTTTAAATCCTTACCGTCACCCAACCAACAGAAAATGCTGACGTGGCTGATGGCACAGTAAAATAATAATTAAAAATTTTATTTTTGCATTAAAAATTGCCACGTTAGAATTTAAATTTTAAAAAAATTAATTTATTAATTTTAACTAAATAAAAAATTAAAAACAAAAAATCAACCCCAAAAACACCATAATCCTTTCCTATCGGTGCTTGTTTCTTCTTTCTTTTTCTTTTTTGTTTTCTTTATTCTTTTTTTTTCTTCTCCGCCTCCATTCTTTCCTTTTCTTCTTGCTTTCTTCTTCTTTTTCTTCTTTCTCCACTCTTTATCTCTTGATTTTGCTCAAACCCAAACCCAAACCCATATGCCTCAAGCTCCTCTCTTAAATCAATGGGTCTCTTTGGCATTTTTTTGTGTGAGTTTCTGTGCATATGGTGTTGCCAACTTGCCGTGGTGAGGTGGAGGGCGTGGGTTTGTGGGGATCGGCGTGGTGGAGGTCTAAGTTTGTGGATCGGCGTGGTGGAGAGTGTGGGTGGTTATGAGTCGGCTGGGTTGGCTAGAGATCGGGGTGGCTGGTGGGTAGAGATCGGGCTGGGGTTGAGGTTGGGTCGGGGTGGGTGGTTATGAGCTAGCTGGGTTGGGCGAGATAGGGGTGGCTGGGGTTGAGACCAAGTTGGGTTTGGTTGTGGCGGCTGTGATGGTGGGTAGTGGTTGTTTGATTGGTCGAGGTGGTGGCTGGATTTTTGTTTGGGTAGAAAGAAAATTTCTGGGTTTGGGGAAAGAAAATTTTTGGGTTTGGATAATCTGTTTTTTCTTTTCTTTGGTGTTCTTGTGATGGGTTTGAGTTCTTGGATGTTGGGTTTGATTTGGGAAGAACACGTTGTTAAATGAAGAACAAGTTGAAGAACATGAAGAAATTTTTTGATCTCTGTTTTTTTTTTTTTTTTCATGTGTTGTTGTGATCTGGGTCTGTGTTTGTGTTTGATCTCTGTTTTTTTTTCTTTTTTCATTTGTGTTGTTGTAATCTGGGTTTGAGTTATTGGTTGCTGGGTTTGTGTTCTATCTGGGTTTGAGTTTTTGTTTTTGTTGCTGGGTTTGTGTTCTTGTAATCTGGGTTTTAGTTTAATGTTCTTGTTGCTGGGTTTGATTGGGAAGAACAACAAGGTGTAATGTTCTTAAGAAAATTAATAATGATAAGGAATATTTTTTTAAAAATTAAATTAGATTTAAGGTTTTTTTTTATAATTTTAATAATATTTTAATTGCCACATCAGCTACTAGGGTATTCCGTTAGCCACGTCAGCATTTTCTATTGATTGGGTGATGGTAAGGACTTAACGTTAGGGGTTAATTGGTTTAGGGACTAAAAGTGGTAAAATAAAAATGTAGGGACTAAAATGGAAAAAATTCAAAATGTAGGGACTAAAAGTGCATTTACGCCATTTTTTTTTTTTTTTTTTTTGGCTAGAGAACACAAAAGAATTATATTAGTATCATACAACCTGTACTATTACTAGGTGATTACCAACGCACTTTTGTTTCAAAATTATTTTATTTTACAAATTAGTCCTATGATTTTTCCTATGTTATAATATCATTATTGTGATCACAAGAAACTATTAGGTCCATCGGGAGGATTGCTGAAATGGTATTCTCAACCAATCACATCTATGCATATGAATGAATCAGCACTCGGGAGAAAAAAATGCACCAGACAATGTCACACTTGTATGGGTGGCAACATTTTATTGGTTGAGAGGAACAGTGAAAAACCACTTTCGCAATCCTCCAATGGACTTAATAATTTCTCCTCAGCTTACTCGAAAGATGTTTTGTTTTTGGACATAATAAATGGTATTAACTATTAAGGAACAACTTAAAAAAATGTTTTAAAAAAAAAGCTGTGTAATGTTAGATATTGAGGGGCTGTTTGGATTTGTTGTTTTCCATCACCCATAACTCAAAAATGGTGGGTCCCATGACTGAGTAGTTTGTTTGGATGTGTTTTCAGTTTTTATTTCCATCACTCAATTCTTTGATTTTTGAGTGATGAGTTATGGAAATTGAAAACACATTTTAGGAATTTTCAAGTTTTCAAAACTGAGTTTCCATGACATTTTGGTAAATAAACACACATGCATGGGACCCACGGTCAAAGAAAAGTCACACTAGGCACTGCTTTTGATGGCTTTCTTTATATTGGTAAAGCAGATCACTATAATCCATCTTCATACCAATACCACCACAAGTCCTTAGAAGCCTCTGCTTGCCCTCACCTCCTCACGCACGTAGTCAGTGATCGGAGCTCAGCCAACCCGCACTGCTAGGTCACGATCACGCAGTTCTTCACGCGCCAAAGGCACTGATCTCCCCACGACCTCTTTCTCAGTTTTTTTCACAAAAATCCGAAGGTATTTTATACATTTGATTTGTTGGCAATAAGGTGGTATTTCGCATCTTTTACATCTATTTCAACCCATGGTGATGACGTTTGCTTCTTTGTTTTTTTTTTTTTTTTTTTTTTTTTTTGATGTTTGGGTTTTTGTTTCTTCGGGTTGAGGGTTTTGAGAAGTTCTTAAGGGAACTTCTCAAAACCATCTATTTCAATTGGTTTTCTTAAGCTGATGAGAAATCAAATTTCTCTAATAAACGATATAATATTATCCAACCAGGAACAAATAATCCAATTGAAGCAATTCAGCAATGGGTGAGCATAATAATATCATATAAACAAAAAAACAAACCAAAAAAACTTCTCCTTTATTATTTTCTCACAAACCAAACAACAGGGAAAAACAAAGGCAAAGCAGAGTTCAAGCTAAAATCTATCAGTTTTCTCAAAACCCAAATGCCAAAAACATAAATTAGATAAAGAAAGAAGCTGAAAGAGTACAAAAATGGAGGAGGTAGCACCGTATTGGGTCAAAGGAGATTGTCCGTGACAAATCAAGGAAATGGGTCACGTTTCTTCACACTTCGTCGGCGCCGCTGGGTCACAATGGAGGAGATTGCGCCGCCAATACACGTCAAAAAGATGGGTCAAGTGGCCCTAGTGACAGTGGAGATCAGCGTCCAAGCTTGTTCTATTTTAGTTGGGTCTCGGGTTTGTGTTTTGGGAGAGTAACAAGGCTGAAGGGGTGAAGGGGAAATGAGAAGTGAAGAAAATGGTAGGGAATGAGGGTGAGGCGGGTAGGCTAACAGAAATCATGTATGGGTCAAGGTGTCTCTGACCAAGTGCTCAACTATGGGTCCCACAAAAAGTAAAAATATTTGAGTGATGAGCAGTTGAAAACAATGTTCCAAACATGCAGGGTTAGGAAATTGGGGTATTTTAAGTAATAAGTGATGAGTGACGAAAATTGAGTGAGGAGTGATGAGTGATGGTTTTTTTTTAAAACCAAACAGCCCCTGAGGCTCTATATTCCACAATCCCTCGAAAGAAAAGGCCATATGGCAGAAGCATAAGCTACCTATAACATGAGTTTCAAAATATATAGCTACAAATCTGCAATATGAGTTTCAAGTCTAGGTGATGGAAAGGCTAAATTTAATGGTAAAAATCTAAAAGGTATCAATATCATCCTTCCATTCATCTGTCATTAACTCTCTTTAAAACCAAATAATTTTTTTGACATTCCATATTGACGTTTTATCAGGCATGTATGCTTAACCGAAGAAAAATGAAAGGAAGAATTTTAAATATTTCATGATGAAATTGTAACTTTTTAAATATTAGGAATAAAAAAAAAAAAATTGAACACCCCAGGGTTTAGGCACGAAAGTATATTTCAAGGAAAATAAAAGTTTCTGCTAAAAAAAAAAAGTTTATATAGATTTTATAGGATAGCATTGTAATATGCTCATTCAACTATGAGGATCAAACCATTTTTTTCTGGGTATTTTTATTTTTATTTTTAATTTTGATAAGTGTTGATTGACCATATGTTCTATAATAGTTCTGTGGGCGCTGGATTTGAACTCTAGGCCCAAATCTAGAGAGCTCAAACAATAAATTTGTAGAAAAGTGAGTTGAAGAACTGGGCTATAATGAGGAAGGTAACAGGCCAATAGGTTAAGGCAATAAAGAAAGCAGGACAATCAACATTCAAAAGAGAGTTATATTCCCTGCTCAATCCGAGGAGACTGATCTTTTTGTATTACTGTTTTCTAGTTATATTACCAGTGTCCCCCCTTCTTCAGGGGTCTCTTACATTATATATCACCCTCTTGGTGATCTTGACCTTACACTTGTTGGCCATCCATGCTACCACTTGAGTACCTGTCCCATTAGACACCCCTCTTGGCTTCTTGTGAGTTGTGGTAGCCAAGACAGCACTGTTCAGGGGTTTCTTCCACATAAATGCGGCCAGAAAAGTAACTGTAGTGCATTTAATGCGATGGATCTCCCTGGGCGGTTTTGGATTCCTTTTCCTTCTGGCAAGTTCATGGGCTATGTCCCTATTTCCGAGGCTTTTATGGGGGTTGCCTCCATTGCGTGGATGTGGATTTGTCTACGGTTTACTGTGTCCGAGGAGAAATCCCTCCTCGGGCCTCCTTCTCCCTCTCTTGGATTCAGGGGAGTCTAGGTCAGTCTTCTATACTAGTTCACCCTTCTCGGACGGGCCGCGTCCCCAGATAGGGCCCAAGGCCCAATATACGATTTTGGGCCTTTACCCCTACAAGTTCTATGACTCAAAGTGATAATTCCTATTTGATCTCTTTGAATTCCTTAATTCTAACTTGCAATAGGAAAAGGATGATGTTCTTTCTTTGTAAATTTGGAAAATATTGCTGTCATTTGGACTAATGCTTATGAACAGCATTTAACTTTGTGATATGTGTAGATGGGAGTGTTGAAGTCCCGTTATTGACCACTTTTATATATGATATTGCCTTTGCTTTTGTTTTATCTCTTGGTTTTTTATTTTTTAATAGAGAATAGTATTTCAAATGAATGGCATCTGCTCCATGATGATTACTTTTTAGTCTTTATCATCAGATCAAGATATTAATAGTCTTTATCATCAGATCCAAAATTTATTGTCTTTTGGTGTAGGTGATGATTAAATCCCAATTTTTTATTCAACGATTTTTTTTTTTTAGTAATAAGGATCTTATTGTTAGTGAGAATGATTGAATGAAATAGCTAATTTATATTGGAAAGTTCGAATAATTCCATTTTGCATTGATGACACGTAACTAAATCAATATGGTCAAGTTTGTAAAATTATTCAATGTACTCGGTGGATTACATCCTCCACTAGTATTGTAATACCCCGGGAAAAAAAAAGGGATTAAAAGGAAGGGTATTTAAGTAAATCTTTGTGGGGTCAATTTTATAATTTATAATTATAAGGACTTTTAGAAAATAAGGTTGAAACCCTAGCTATATATATAAGCATATTAAGTCAATATATAGGGAGGGATATTTTGAGAGAGGAGACTACTCAAAGGATTGAAGCAGAAAAGAATTGACTATACTTTTGAGGTAAGAGCATAAAAATCTCTTTCTTGTCAAATCTAAGTTTTATTTAGAATTAAAGTATTTTTTTTTATATGAGTATTTTGGTTTATAGAGAAACTATTTAAAAAATCCCATGAATATGATGATGTAAACGAATAAGGAACTAGATCTTTTTTTTTCTGTGCCGGTGTTGCCTTAACTATAAGTGCTGCACAAGTTTACTGAATTGAGTTTTGGTGAATGGCAAAAAGTTATGGTGGAGGCTGGTAGTGTGATAAATTACAGAGGTAAAATATATATGTCAAATGGTATGTTTCTGTAAAAGCATGTCAGGAGCTTGATTCTGGTTTGATATAGTGTTTTTCTTTGTTTTGTCCTCATGCCAAAAGAGAACTAGGGTTGGCGGCAGTGGCAGGAAAGAAAAAAATATATATACTTACATATGTATATATGATAAATGGAATCACCACCTTGACAAGTCAACGCCAACACCCTTCCTTCATTGTTATTGTTATTATTATTATTATATTTGTTTTTTTGGTTGGTTGTGGTGTATAGGGGAAGTCAGTAGGCCTGACATAAGTGATATTATATATATATATATATATATATATATACATATATATATATATTAACTCACGAATATAATAATAGGTGATGTACTTTTGACCCTTTATGCCTATAAGCATGGTGTAACTATAAACTTGATTCCGTTGAACTATTAGTGGCAAAAAATCAAGAGAGCAAAAATATTGTAATTACGTGGGATTTTGGTGTGAGTGGATAGTGGGCAATTATTGGTTATTTTTTATAATCTCTCTCTTTTGGCCGGTACCGTTATAAGTTTCTTTTTTAATTATTTGTTTATTGAGTATAGTATTTACAAAATTGTTTTAGGGGATATCTAAGGATTTTAGAAGAAGTGTTAGGGAAAAGTTTCTTTTGGAATAACTTTTAGAGGTAAGTAACCTTATCCTAATTGGTTTTATTTTGCATATTTTAATTATTGAAATTGTTTATAGTTATTACAATTTTATTTCTATTGTATTACTGATTTCAAATAAATAATTATTACAAATATATCTGATTACTGAATATATGATGTAATTTATGTAATTGCTTTTAGCTACACTAATTCAAAGTAAAGGGTAAAGAATTTTCACAATTACATGTGCGCATTGAATATAAGGTTTATTTTATTTAACTGTTTTATAGATATAATGATTTAAAGTAAATAATATAGAAATATCACAAATAGATTTGAATATTGAATATATGATTATATAAATGTGTTTGAATAAGATATTTTTGTTAGAAACTATGATTTCATATATATAATTATGAACAATTTGACTATGAATTTATTCTGATACCCAGCCAATGTGGGTTATTCATTGGTACTCTGATACCCAAACCAATGGGGGTTATTCATTGGTACTCTGATACCCAAACCAATGGGACAATTTGATTATGAATTTATTCTGATACCCAGCCAATGGGGGTTATTCATTGGTACTCTGATACCCAAACCAATGGGGGTTATTCATTGGTATTCTGATACCCAGCCAATGTGGGTTATTCATTGGTACTCTGATACCCAAACCAATGTGGGTTATTCATTGGTACTCTGATACTCAGCCAATGGGGGTTATTTATTGGTACTCTGATGCCCAGTCACGGGGATATAGCGTGACCATAGTCATAAAATTGTTAAGAATATGAATTACGATTGGATATTTGAACCATTTTGAGTTCTTAAAACTACATATGTGATTTTGGAAATGTTTGAGCATTTGAGCTATTTTGAGTCATAAAATTGTTTATGTATTTTTGGAACATATTGTAAGTTATAGCTTTGATATCTGAAAAAAAAAACTGAGTACTTTCTAAACCATTTATAATGTATTTGTCAGATTAAAGTATGTGGCCTATTTGCAACTTATTATTTTAAGACTATGAAAATTCTTTAGTTATTTTTTTGAAAACCCATAATATATTACAACTTTTGAAGACTTTTATTACATCTTATTACTTTACAGATTTATTGCTTGATAGAACTTATTAGGACTTTGGTTACTTATTGAGTTGTTAGCTCACCCCTTTTTCCCCTCCAATTTCAGATTGTGAAGAATAGCAAGTTTTGGGAATTTTGATGTTGTGTTGTGAGCAGAAAAGGAGGCTTAGTGATTTTGGGATTGGATAGTCTTCTAATAGTTTTATATTTATTGGCCACTTGGCATTATGTACCTAAGATTTTGATTTTGTTCCTATTAAATTATTGGAGATCTATTCATAAAGGAATTGTTGAGGTATTTTGAATTTATTTGATTTAATTTTTAGGATAAATCTTAGTTGCTAAAAAGGCCTTGCACACTTGTAGAGTGCTTACTTTATAAGTGTGCGGTAGTTGTCACGTGCCTATCTTTATGGTTGGGTTCGGGGCGTGACAAGTATAAAGATAAACCCTACATGTAAATCGTTTACATAAAAATCACACTAGTATAAAGATAAACCCTACATGTAAATCGTTTACATAAAAATCACATAGAAAGGCGTAGTCCACCAAATGTATTGAATAATTTCAGGTCAATTCTCCATCCCATCTTGCTCAAAATTCTGGTTTATTTCGTCATCTTTTGTCAATTTGCTTCTTTCAGCCTTTTAAACAACATATTTTCGTTACCCACTGCTTTATAAAGGACCGGACAATAATTACTAGAGGTATTCATATTTGTCGGTTACAGTGTCCGTTGATTCTTGGACTAATTAATTTTAATCATGTTTTACTTGTAGCACGCCATTGAATGTGGTACAAAACATTATGTTAGCAGACTATCAAAATATTTCGTACCATTTAAACAATCACGAAGGTCAAAGAATATACTTGTTCTTGTGTAGCCAGTGTGAACCGTTAGAATATTAGTTAAATAATTAAATTTATAATTTCTTAGTAGCTTAAAGTTTTGAGAAATCAATAGTACTGATCATGGGATCAGAACAAGTGACCTTAAATTGGAACCTAGTTGGTATTTTATCAAAAGAGGTTGATTTAGTAATTCCTAAGGTCTCATGAAATTTACAAGATCTTTAGTTCAAAACTTTTTGCTAGCATTTTAAGATCATTATCATGAAATTTCTTCCCATAATAACTTGTTAACTTGGTGTATGTGGGATGGACACGTAACCAAGAGAATAGTCAAATATTCTAAAGACATTACGTCTTTTTATTTTTTATTTTTTTTATTTAAAAAAAATCTCTTCTATTATGCACCAATTGAATTATGACATTCATGCATGAGATGTATCAAATCTAAGTCACCAGGTGGTTGTCATGCAGAGCACCCCGAGATGTGATGGGCACACTTTGGTAGACTAGGCAGCCCTTGGCTTATGAATGAAATGAGACCAAGCGTGTAACATAAGATTTAGAAGATCTTGTTCTTATTCCATAAACTATTGCCTCATTATCAATGTTTTAAGTGAAGTTCACTGTAAACGTAAGAGGAGGAAATATCACGTTATTATATTTCAAACACATTGAAATGCCTGACAATGGCAAGAAATGCCTACAATTTCAATTTTCTTTCTTGGCCAGAGAATGCAAAGAATTATATCAGCACCATACAACCTGTATTTTTACTAGGTGATTACCAACGCACTTTTGCTTCAAATTATTTGCAAAACAAGAGGCTGTGGTTAGCGAAGAAGAGGTGAGTGATTAAAGGGCAGCCTCTGCAAATGGAGATTCCATTAATTTGTTGATTCATGGCAGCTTCATGAATAAGAGCTGAAAAACAAGGTTTTCAAACCCGGACCGTTTATTGAACCGTAAAAGGGAGAGGTTCAAGGTTTTTGAGGTCCAACCGAGGTTGAACCGGGGTCGAACCGTGATGATGTCATAATTAATTTAATAATTAATTAAAACCTAAATATTAATATTAAATTTATAAAATTAGCAAAATTGACTAATATATCTACATATGTGAGGAAAATTTAATGATTTTTAAGCATATATTTAATAATTAAATAAGAAATTTAATAAAATAAAATAATAACCATGAAAACATTAAAATTTATGATTAATTTTTGAAGTAAAGTTGAATATCTTTGAAGGATTTTAATTATAATAGTTGAATATTTCTTGTAAGAGATGGATAATTTAATTAAGTAGAATAGAATTATGTTAAGTTGTTTTTATTAAAAAAAAAAAAAAATTGCATTAAGTTTACTTCAAGTATTTTTTTTGTTAATATTGAGCACAAGCTTGCATGCTTGGCTGAGTGGTTAAGTTTTAGCAAAACCTCTGACCGGGCCTGAGTTCAATTCCTTCCATCCGCATTTCTCAATTTTCCTGATTTTACTGTTTGAACCGGTTTCTCAAAACAAAAAAAAAACTGTTTGAACCGGGGTTGGACCGCACGGTTCATGCAGCCGGTTCTGCATGAACCGTGCAGTCCAACCCCGGTTCATGCGGTTCACGGAATTTGCCTCACTACCCGGTTTTGGAGGCTTAAAAAACCGAAAATCACACCGGTTCCCGGTTTTCCCGGTCGGACCGCCCGGTCCTGTCCGGGTTTCAAAACAGTGCTGAAAAACCCTCGGCACAAAGGAAAAAGAGGCAAGGAGAGAGTAGGTCTCCCTGTCTGATGCCCCTTGAGGGAGAAATGCTCCCACAAGCTTTCCCATTTATAAGCACTGAATAAGAAACAGAAGAGACACAATTTATAATAAGATCAATACATTTTTCCACAAAGCCCAATTTTTCCATCACACCTTTAATAAAATTTCATTCTACCCTATCAAAAGCCTTGCTAATGGACATGTAATTTTCTTTTCCTTCACTTTTATGGTTTAGGTAATGCATGCACTCAAAGGCTACAAGGACATTATCTGTGATTAGACAGTAGGGGGTAAATGCACTTTGGATTTCGGATATGATGTTTGGTAGAATGGCCTTAAACCTATTGGCTAGGACCTTAGACATGATTTTATAGGTGGTGTTACAGAGGCTAATGGGGCAAATTTCTGTCATTCTGGCTGGCTGATTGGTTTTTGGGATGAGGGAGATGTTGGTTTTGTTTAATTCGGCCATGGACAGATTTCAATTCAGCACATTTAAAACCATGTTTGTGATACTAGGTCCGACAATGTCCTAATATTTATGAAAAAAGATTGCGGACATACCGTCGAGCCCGGATGCTTTGGTGGGGTGGAGTTGTTGCAGTGCCTTCATGACTTCCTCTCTTGTGAAAGTTTTGATGAGCTTTGTGTTCATTTCTTCTATGACATGCCTAGGGATTGCATTAGTAACTTCATTAATCCCGGTGGGAGAGGAGGTAGTGTAGATTTTCTCAAAATAGGATATTACAGTGGCTGCGATAGTTTCCTTCCTTTCACACCAAACACCATCCTCATTCCAAAGCCCCAAAATGGAATTCTTTTTCCTCCTTTTCGAAGCACAGGCATGGAAAAATTTAGTGTTTCTGTCACCTTCCTTATACCAATGAACCTTGCTGCGTTGTCGCCAAATGGTCTCCTCACTGTCCAAAAGGTCATTTATTTCCTTTCTAAGCTGATTAATATCTGCCCCTCTATTGCCTTGTGGGTCTTCAGTGGTAATGGAGTTAAGAGCTCTTCTTTTCTCCTCAATTTTTTTTGGTATATTGCCTACTACAATCTGATTCTAGCTTGCCAGTGCACTTGCGCATCATTGGAGATTAGATGCAACCTCTTCAGGAGTGACAAAGAGAGTGCCTGAGTGCCATGCAGCCTTTATCACTTCACGACAATCCTCCCTTTTGACCCACATGGCCTCAAAATGGAAACGGCGTTTACCTTTACGGGTTGGAGGAGGGGAGTCAGTGATTGCAAGGATGCAGTGGTCAGATGTGGATTCAGTCAAATGGTGTACTTTTGGGTCCTTGAAATGTCCAAGCCATTCAGTAGTAGGAAAAGCTCTGTCTAGGCGAAGCGAAATTCTATTGCTCCCTTCCTCCATATTACACCAAGTATAATCTGGGCCATAGTATCCCAAGTCCTTGAAGCCATAATGATTTACAATTCGATGGAAACCATCCATTTGGTTTTGGGAATGTTGGACTCCTCTTGCTTTTTCAGTCATTGAAAGAATTTCATTAAAATCACCACAGCAAAACCAAGGCAAATTAAATTGACTATTAACCGTGATTATCGCGTCAATATGATGGTTGGAAAAGCTCTTAATCTCCAAATTTGTGTCACTAGACCAAAGTAATGCAAGGCCTCCACTTCGGCCCCTGCTTGAAACACATAATCCATTTGTGAAACCAAGTTTGAATTTTATTTTTTCGATACGTCTGCTCTTTGATTTAGTTTTCGAGAGGAAAACTAATTTGGGATTCTAGTGCCGCACATTATCGCGGAGCGCATAAACTGTCCGGGGGCTCCCAATTCCCCGGCAGTTCCAACACAAAGAATTCATGGCTCTCGGCAGTGCTGCTTGGCAGCCACTGCCAATCTCTCAGTAATATCATGTGTGTTGGAGTGGCGTGAGTCACAATGTTTCTTCAAAGGTTTACCTTCATCTTCATTTTCTTCTGAGAAGTCTAGCCTATTTATTCTTTTCGAGCTCGAAAGTCCCACCAAATTTTGAGTGTTTGAGTTAATAGTTTGGGTTTGTTTTCCTTGGGCTCTAGCAATCCTTTTCCAGTTTCCTTTTCTTGGGCTTTGGGGGTCGGTGATGGTTTCATTGTTAATGAGAGGCTCTTTATTTTGTTTTAGTGGGCTTGTAATTTCGTGGGCCTCAGAGGGGGATTGGTTAGGGAGGCCCACGAAGGAAGATTCATCATAGACCTCATTTACCGCTGCAAAGATTTTTTGGTGATTACTGGGGCTTTTGTTTTATCTCTTGGTTTTTTATTTTTTAATAGAGACAATAGTATTTCAAATGAATGGCATCTGTTCTACGATGATTATTCTTTAGTCTTTATCATCAGATCAAAATATTAATTGTCTTTTGGTGTAGGTGGTGATTAAATCCCAAATTTTTTATTTAACGATTTTTTTTTTTTTAGTAATAAGGATCTTATTGTTAGTGAGAATGATTGAATGAAATAGCTAGTTTATATTGGAAAGTTCGAATAATGCCATTTTGCATTGATGACACGTAACTAAATTAATATGGTCAAGTTTGTAAAATTATTCAATGTACTCGGTGGATTACGTCCTCCACTAGTGTAAAGATAAACCCTACATGTAAATCGTGTACATAAAAATCACATAGAATGGTGTAGTCCACCAAATGTATTGAATAATTTCAGGTCAATTCTCCATCCCATCTTGCTCAAAATACTGGTTTATTTCGTCATCTTTTGTCAATTTGCTTCTTTCAGCCTTTTAAACAACATATTTTCGTTACCCACTGCTTTATAAAGGACCGGACAATAATTACTAGAGGTATTCATATTTGTCGGTTACAGTGTCCGTTGATTCTAGGACTAATTAATTTTAATCATGTTTTACTTGTAGCACGCCATTGAACGTGGTGCAAAACATTATGTTAGCAGACTATCAGAATATTCTGTACCATTTAAACAATAATGAAGGTCAAAGAATATATTTGTTCTTGTGTAGCCAGTGTGAACCGTTAGAATATTAGTTAAATAATTAAATTTATAATTTCTTAGTAACTTAAAGTTTTGAGAAATCAATAGTACTAATCATGGGATCAGAACAAGTGACCTTAAATTGGAACCTAGTTGGTATTTCATCATAAGAGGTTGATCTAGTAATTCTTAAGGTCTCATGAAATTTACAAGATCTTTAGTTCAAAACTTCTTGCTAGCATCGTATGATTATTATCATGAAATTTCTTCCCATAATAACTTAGTGCACGTGGGATGGACACATAACCAAGCCACATAACCAAGAGAATAATCAAATATTCTAAGACATTACGTCTTAAAAAAAAAAAAAAAAAACCTCTTCTATTATGCACCGATTGAATTATGACATTCATGCATGAGATGTATCAAATCTCAGTCACCAGGTGGTTGTCATGCAGAGCACCCCGAGATGTGATGGGCTCACTTTGGTAGACTAGGCAGCCCTTGGCTTACGAATGATATGAGACCAAGCGTGTAACATAAGATTTAGAAGATCTTGTTCTTATTCCATAAACTATTGCCTCATTATCAATGTTTTAAGTGAAGTTCACTGTAAATGTAAAAGGAGGAAATATCACGTCATTATACTTCAGACACTTTGAAATGCCTGACAATGGCAAGAAATGCCTACAATTTCATTTTTCTTTCTTGGCCAGAGAATGCAAAGAATCATATCAGCATCATAGAACCTGTATTTTTACTAGGTGATTACCAACGCACTTTTGCTTCAAATTATTTACAGGAAGTTTATTTATGTAGTCCCATGTGTCAGTTCGTTTAAACCCCTTAAACCTAACAGATTAACCTAGTGAATTAGCCAAGTGATTAACTTAGGTAATTTAATTAAAACTAGGTTAACGCAAATAATCAAAAATAACAAAGCAGCGGAAAATAAACAACACAAAGATCTGATGACCCAGGAAAACTAAACCGAAAAAAAAACTGGGGAGGATTTGACCTAGCTATCCTCAAGGTAAACTGAATCCACAATGAAAGAATTGAAGTTTACACAATAGACTTAGACCACTAACATCTTATTGCTACCCGAGTGTAGGAAACTTACTACCATGACCCCATGATAGCTCCGAGATCCACGGACTCCTTCTTTCCGGAATTCTTCAGCAAATCCACAAGCGCACCTGCTTGTATATCTTTGTGTTCTCTTGATTCTGCAACTGTAACGATCTACACAACTCTTGACATAAATCTCAAGTTTGTAAACCCTAAGTGTATGTGAAGGTAAACACCTCTAGATCTCACAGAAAGATTTACAAACACAGCAAAACAGAACTCTAAAAACGTGGCTAGGGTTTTCCCTTTTATACTTAGGGCAAAACATAAAACCCTATACATTAAAACGGGCTTGGGCTGAGTTGGAATTTTCTGCAGAAAAACGTTCTGCACGATTTTCGATCGATCGAGTCTAATTTTCAATCGATCGAGTCATACAGAAAGTGAACAGTACTTCTGCATAAAAACTCGATTCCAACTTTACAATAAGACCCATACTTTGAGCAAGTCTAACACACGACTAAACATTGTTTTGATCATGGTTTGCCAACATACAAATTGAAGTTCTAAATACATTAGTTCCTAATCTTTAGAACCTAACAAACTCCCCCTTTGGCAATCCGTGACAAAACACAGACTTAACAAAAAGCTCAAAGTTACAAATTGAAATAGCCCATTACAATAAAAATAGCCACTTAACAATTCAACCTAGACTACTATCTAACAGTTGCAAAGTAGACAGCAGCTTGACTGAAAGCAACCTGTATATTCCTGTAACACTTAACATACACATAAACGCATGTGTGGAAAAAAAAAACAGGAAATACATAAATAAAAATTTCTTGATTTCACATGACACAAAATAAAGACATATATCATGAATAACATCATCAATATAAATCAATAAGCAGAGTAGTAGCATAGTGAAATAAGAAACATATACATACAAATGTATCTCAACAAAATAAATCTCCTAAACAAGAGCTAAAAATGAGAATACACAGTGAAGCATCTAGATACAATCTAATAACTCCACAAGCTCCGCAGTATCACTACCAAGTAAACAAAAAACTCCCCCTAAAATGTAAATCTCCACAAAAAATCTCCTAGATACAATGAACTATGTACTCTCCCTTTTTGTGACGAATTGCCAAAGGGCACTCACTCATCATCAAAAGGTGGAAGAGGAGATCGACGAGAGCTCGCCAAATCCGCTCGTAACGCACGTAGCTCATCAAGGATGTCCACCAAAAGCTGACCATGAGCCGCCTGAACGGTCACGACAGTATCAAGAGTCCGACGAAGGTCAGAAACCTCATCAAACGGTGGAGGAACATCAGCAGCAGCAGCAGCAACAGCAGGATCAGAAGAAGTCCCAGCTGCATGAGTATCTGTAGAAGAAGAAGGGGGTGGAGTGACATCGGAAGGCTCTACCCTAGAACGCTTAGAGCTAACTCGACGTTGAGCAGCCCTTTGCCTCAAAAAGGTAGCACCGATAGGAGCGATAACATGTACAGGCTCAAAAGCAGGATACTCACCAAAACCAAGAAAAAGGAGAATCCGATGAATAAAAACAGGGAAAAACAAAGCATGAGCCGCAGAACTAGATCGATGAACCTCGTTCAAAGAATGAAGGAACAGATGCGGAAAACTGATAGGAGCATCAGTGACCAAAGCATACAAAAAGACACACCTCTCAAGAGGAATGGTGTGGACATGCGAAATAGGCCACAAAGAATGACACGCTATCCTAAAGAAAAGATAGTGCAGCTCAGACAGCTCAGCAGAAGTGATTCGAGGATCAGAACCCCACTGGATAGAAGACCCAGTGATGTATGACAAGACGTCATCAAGGGGAGGAGACTCCTCGTAAGGAAAAACGGGATGGTCCACAATGGGCACCCCAAGAGCATTAGACACTACCGAAGGGGTAATGCGATACTCCACACCACGTAACCACACCTTGACTAAGGTGTCGTTATCATAGACATGAATAGAGAGGTTCGAATAGAACTCTCTAATCAAGGTGGCAGGAGGAGGAGAATGCTCATACTCGAGCAAAGGTAACCAACCCCGACGCTCAAAGTTACGTCGCACCTCAGGATCCAGCTCATCTAAGATAACCCTACGCTCAGCCCAAATCTGACGCCTAAGGTTCAAAGTCTCATAAGTGACTTGGTTTGACTCACTAGAGAACCGCTCAGTGTCAAAGGAAGGAGAAGGATCAGAAGTCCTATGGGCTCTAGTTTTCCTAGGCATAGTGCTAAGGAAAAGATAGACACAGAAAGAAAAGAGCAAAAACAATACCAAGGGCAGACTGCAAGTTAGCACAGCAAAAAAAATAGAATAAAACAATTCTATATGATGCATGAGCATGAACATAACATGATGCATGTACTAGTGCAGTGACATGTTCAATTGTGATCCAAATTAACAAAATTGGCTTGAGCAAGCAATATTTATCAAAAATACCCAATTTGAAAAACCCTAGTTTTCAAAACACAACAAATTTATAAATTGATCAATACAATAGTTAATTAACACAATATAATGATCAAATTAATCAATCTAACAAGCCAATTTCATCAATTTCAATCAAAGTGAACAAAACCCCCAATTAGCTCAATTTCAAGCCCTAGAATTTCAAATTTCCTTCAAAACACCACAATACTCAAATTAAACCACATGATGTGCTTAGGTAAGGTGTCCCCACAAAAACCCATAAAGAATTTGAGAAAGAACCACTCAAAAACAATCCCAAAAATAGAAAATTCCTAAATGCCGAAAATACCCAAATATGCATGAAAATAATGCATGAAATTAGAAAATAAATGCAAAGGAAAGGGTATAAAGGACTTACCACACTTGGGAGAGAGAGATTGTGCAAAAGAATCGGAGGAAAACGACAAAAACTCCAAGAGAATCGTTGACCGGTTGGTAGGAAACCAAAAGAAGTTTTGAAAAATTTGGAAAAAGTGAAAAGACACTTGAGAAACTCCTTTTTAAAAAATAGCCGGCCCGATTTTCGATTGATCGAATATTACATTCGATCGGTCGAAAACTTATTCGATTGATCCAAAAACAGCTTGGATCGATCGATTCAACCAGAGAGTTTTCTGAACATTTTAAAACATTTTCGATCGGTCGAAAATCAGTTTCGATCCATCGAAATTCTGGAAAAATCAAATTTTTGAAAAACCAAACATTTTAGATCAAAAACTCCTCAAAGCAACAGATTTTAAAAATCAAATGCATGAGTATGAGATGAGATGTTTTCCAAAAACACATGTATTCAACCCAGATTTCTCAAAGCAAAATTTTCTCTCAATATACCCAAAAAAAAACAACAAACAAGCAAACATGTTTTGCATCAAATTCCCAAAATTCTCAAACTTGGTTGGTCAGGCCAAAAACACACACAATATCATGTACACAATTCTAGCAAAGAATAGCTTGTGTAGTGTGTGCAACTAGCATAAGTTTGAGAAACATGTGAGGTGATATACATATAGAGATCAATCACAAATTCTACAAAATCCATCACATGAATTTGAAAGAGACTATAACTTAAAGAGTTACATCATATAACTCCCACATCTCCTAGAATAAGAGCTTGCAATCATGTAAGTTTCTTGATTTGCCTCATTATTCAAATTTATTGATTAGAAACTTAATAAAAGCCGGGATAATGTACACACCAATTTTATTTAGAATTTGTGAGATTATTATAGCCCAATAATGTACACACCAATTTTAATTAGAGGCTACACCTTATGTTCTTTTTGTGCATGTGCTACACTTTCTCGAGCACAAAATCTTACGATATGCACTAAGGTGTTCATGATTGGCTAATAAACAGTGGTGAGATGGTTATTTATGCCTTTCTCAATAAGTTCAAGTCCAACAATCAAATACATAAGACTTCAAGATCAAGATCATGTGATCAACAAATATAGCATCTTCCCACACAACATGCACAACAAGACTTTAGCTAGTAAAGTGCAATAGAAATAAGTGCATCAAAGCTAAACAAGGTACATACTTATGACATGTAATTTTGATTGACCAACCTTGTTTTCAAATTCAAGGAAAAAAATAGCAAAACACAATTTGCAAAAAAGTTTTTTTTTTTTTTATTAAACAAAGAAACAGACATCCTAGAATGAAATGCATGAATGTAATGCAATGCAAATCCTAGAAACAAAGGTCACAAAAGATTGAGCAATGAAGCACAAGGACCATGTCAGACAGACTCAATTAGATTGAGCCTTTTGCATCTAAGACTTCTTAGATGCAACTCTTGCATTAGAGTTATGATTCACATTAGAATTCTGAGCAACTCCAGGATTGGAATAAAGGTTTAACGCCTTTACCAATTCACCAATAAGTACCATAGGATCATGTGCTTGAGGCACAGGTACTTTAGTTTTATTTGCTCGCTTCGCAGCTTGCAACTTAAAACAATTTGGACGTATGTGTCCAGGTTTTCCACAAAAATGACAAACCCATGCAGGCTTATCATGCAATTTGCCCTTAGTAGAAGTTGAAGCTCTAGAATGAGAAGCATGAAGATCAACCCTAATCTTTCTAGGTGGAGTAACATTAACATGTTTGACAGGTTCACTCACCGAGAATTTAACAATATCACTCTTAGGAGGTTCAGAAGAAGGAACAAATTTAGTGGAAGAAGGTTTAAGCACAGAAATACTTTCCTCATAACCTAAACCAGTTTTATCAGACGGAGACTTTTGAATACTCAGCATGTGATCAAGTTTGGAGCTTGCAGACCTATTAGTTTGTTCTCTAGCAACAGATAAATCAAGTTCCAAACATTTAACTTTATCAAGTAAGAGCATGTTCTCAGTTTTCACATTATTCAAAAGCTCATTTGCATCAAACAATTTAACAAGTAAATTTTTCTTTTCATGTTCCAAAGATGCAATTTTCTTCAAGCCTAACTCAACATTCATGGCATCCTTTGCAGCAACTTTGCAAAGTTTATTGTAGACTTCTTGTAAATCTGCATCCTCAGAGAGTTCCCCATCAGAAGGGTTCTCTTCAACAGATATGCTTTCATTGACTACAGTGGTAGCAGTGAAAGCAATGAAGTTTCCATCCTCATCACTAGCGGATTCATTGTCGGAAACTTCGTCATCACTAAGAGTTACAGCCATAGCCTTACCCTTAGACCTCAAATAAGTAGGACATTCAGACTTTAAATGACCATACCCTTGACAACCATAACATTGTTGTCCCAAAGAATTATTAGAAGATTGACCTACTTTTTCCTTAGGTTTTTCAAAGTTATTAACCTTAGTGGGTTCATTCTTCCTAAAATTTTTAGGTTCAACATTGTTCTTACCTCTTGCCCTTCTGTTATTATTCCTCAGAAAGTTTCTAAAGTTCTTGGCAAGATAGGCAATCTCTGTAGCAGAGAGATCATCATCAAATCCACCATCATCAACATCATCAACAGACTTAAGAGCCATTGATTTGGATTTGTTAGTCTTGGGGAGGTCTAACTCATAGGACTGAAGAGATCCTACAAGCTCATCCACAGGGATGGAGTCCACATCCTTACTCTCAGTGATGGCAGTCACTTTGGGTCTAAAATCTTCAGTCAAAGATCTAAGAATCTTCCTAACAATTTTAGGTTGATCATAGATTTCACCCAAATTATAAGCAGAATTAACAATATCATTCAATTTAGCATAGAATTCATCAAAAGATTCATCATCATTCATTCTTATGCTTTCAAATCTAGAAGTTAATTGCTGCAACTTATTAATTTTAACTGCCTTCGTGCCTTCATGCACAGTCTGGAGGATTTTCCAAGCAGTATGAGCAACCTTAACATTAGAGATTCTCTTAAATTCCTCCATGGAAACAGCATTAAAAATAGCATTCATTGCTTTGCTATTAAAAGCGGCTGCCTCCTTTTGAGAAGTTTGCCATTCACTCACAGGAGTAGTGGGCTTCTCCCATCTGTATTCAACGGAATTCCAAACTCTCTCATCTATGGATTTCAGGAAAGCTTTCATCCTTACTTTCCAATATGCATAGTTGTTTCCATCAAAGTGAGGTGGAACAACAAGAGAGTGTCCGTGTTCCATGACAACAGGGGTCAAGGATCAGCTCAAAGATCAAAGGATCAAACAAAAAGCTACCCGCTCTGATACCACTTGTCAGTTCGTTTAGACCCCTTAAACCCAACAGATTAACCTAGTGAATTAGCCAAGTGATTAACTTAGGTAATTTAATTAAAACTAGGTTAACACAAATAATCAAAAATAACAAAGCAGCGGAAAATAAACAACACAAAGATCTGATGACCCAGGAAAACCAAACCGGTAAAAAAAACTGAGGAGGATTTGACCTAGCTATCCTCAAGGTAAACTGAATCCACTATGAAAGAATTGAAGTTTACACAATAGACTTAGACCACTAACATCTTATTGCTACCCGAGTGTAGGAAACTTACTACCATGACCCCATGATAGCTCTGAGATCCACGGACTCCTTCTTTCCGGAATTCTTCAGCAAATCCACAAGCGCACCTGCTTGTATATCTTTGTGTTCTCTTGATTCTGCAACTGTAACGATCTACACAACTCTTGACATAAATCTCAAGTTTGTAAACCCTAAGTGTATGTGAAGGTAAACACCTCTAGATCTCACAGAAAGATTCACAAACACAGCAAAACAGAACTCTAAAAACGTGGCTAGGGTTTTCCCTTTTATACTTAGGGCAAAACATAAAACCCTATACATTAAAACGGGCTTGGGCTGAGTTGGAATTTTCTGCAGAAAAACGTTCTGCACGATTTTCGATCGATCGAGTCTAATTTTCGATCGATCGAGTCATACAGAAAGTGAACAGTACTTCTGCATAAAAACTCGATTCCAACTTTACAATAAGACCCATACTTTGAGCAAGTCTAACACACGACTAAACATTGTTTTGATCATGGTTTGCCAACATACAAATTGAAGTTCTAAATACATTAGTTCCTAATCTTTAGAACCTAACACCATGATTTCTCCTCTGTTACAATATCACTACTGTGATCACATCTTGAAAATCGCATCAAAGAAAAAGCAAGGATTGAGAGAAATTTTTATTGTTGAAGGAAACATAATGATCCAATAAAATGTTTTATACTTGAATATAAAGAGGAGAAGATAATATGAGAAAGAGGTGAGACAAGTTAGCAGTAAAATTTTGGGAGTTTAAAAGATAGAGAGTGGAATAATGAATATGCACATTATGAAGCAGTTTAAAAATGATGTTTTATGTTATTTATGTTAAAAGTCTTGTAGTTTAGTGTGTTATTGTTGGATTCTTTTATTGAGATGAATTTGTGTTTTGAATCCTCTCACCCATCTTGTACATTTTTTTTAATTTTTTTTAATTTTAATTTTTTTTTTGGGTTGAAGTCTCAAAATAAGTTGAGTGACAAAAGGCATTGAGGCTCTGTATTCCAAAATCCGTCGAAAGAAAAAATTATATGGCGGAAGCATAAGCTACCTACGGGCTACGGCATGAATTTTAATATATATATGTTAGGTTTAAGTTATACTTGGTATAATTTTTGTCTATATTACACCACTTAATATTTTTTATTGGATAAAATTTTTGACAAATCCATTGTTAAATTATATTGTCTTGTTATATTCTCCATACTTATAAAATATCAAAATGACTAAATATTAATAATTATTGCGCATCTTTACAATGTTTAAATATCAACTTTTTACTTTTATTTTGTTCATAGTCGGTACCAAGCCTAGACAAACGAAGAGGTTAGAGTAGGTTGCTAGTATGCTTATTCATCTACAAGGATCAATTATTTTTCTTAATAAAATTTGATAAGGGCTGATTTCATAAGCATTGATCGTATGTTTCATTGTAGTTCTATGATTCAAGGTTGATTTAACGTGTTATATTCTAATTGATCTCTTTGAATTCCTTAATTCTAACTTGCAATTGGAAAAGGATGTTATTTCTTTGTAAAATTGGAACACCATTGCTGTCATATTTGGACTAATGCTTATGAACAGCATTTAACTTTGTGATGTGTGGATGGAGGGTCGAAGTGTCATTATTGCCCACTTTTTTTCTTTTGATAAATATGATAAATTTCAATTTATGATATCTGTTTTATGATGATTGATAAAAATTATTACCAATTAAGCTAATTAGAACCCACCTCCACTTTTATATTTGGTATTTTCTTTTTCTTTTGCCTTATTGCTTAGTTTTGTTGCAATAAGATTTCACAATTTTTTGTATTACCATCTAAGGATTTGATTTTTTTTTTTTTTAAGTAGTGACAATGACTAAATGAAAGAGCTAGTCTATTTGAATACAGCCCTTTCCCACTAATGACTTATCACTAAATTAACATTGTCAACTTTCAGCGTACTAGATGAGTTACACCCTTCTCTCACATTAAGGTGGACCTCATACGTGAATCTCGTACTTAGAACTTACATTTATGTGAAAGAAGGATATAATCCACCGCTAATATCGAATAATTTCTAGTCAACACCCTATTCCATCTCGCTCAAAATACCGTTGTATTTTCTTCGTCTTTAGTCAATTTGAATCTTTCAGTCGTTTTTGATCAAAATGTTTTCGTACAGATTGCTTTGTGGGTAACTTAAAACTCTTACATATTGAGAGATGCAATGGACCAGACCATAACTATAATATAGTTGGAACAGTTTCATATTTGTCGATTACCGTGTCCATTGATTCTAACACTCATCAACCATGTTTTGCTTGTAGTACTACGCCATTGACTCTGTTACACAATTTGCTGTTAACACACTATCACAATATTCCATACATTTAACAGTAGGTAAAAGAATAATCTAACTTTATAAAATGTTAGAACATAGCTTAAATGATTAAATTCACTATTTCGTAGCAGTTTAAACTTTTGAGAGAATTGAATATTAATAATGGCATCAGAACAAATGATTTTAAGTTAGAACCCAGTTGGTATTTTGTATTTTTATAATAAGATGTTGATTACGATGAAGCATCAACTTAAAACTTCTATTATGTGCTGATTGAATTATGACATTTATGCATGAGATCCATTCAAATCTAAGTAACTAAATGGTTGTCATGTGGGGTTCCCTGAGATGTGCTGGGCACATTTTGGTAGATTATGCACCCTTATAAAGTCAGCTGTACTGTCTCCTTTCTCATTTAGTAGACCTTGTTACGTTTTTATTCCATAAACTCTTGACTTATTCTCCGCGTTTAATTAGTGAGGTCCACCATATATGTGAGAGGAGAGAGTATCACCTCATCCTACTCCAAGAGTACTAAATAATTACTCCATCCTCAGGTATTTTGAATTGTTTAATAAATACCACCGCACATTCTTGATGTGATGGTCACTCCACAAGTATAAGTGCTTGTGGGGCTGGTGTGGGGGGTAAGGGCCGGAGTAGTCTCTAGAAGTGAGTTTCACACACATATACACTTAGATTAAATTACAATAGAATTTCTATCTTGTATTAAAAAAAAGAAATGTTTGATATATGATAATGACAAGAAATAACTACAATTTCTTTTTTATTTTTTTGGCAGAGAACACAAAAGAATTATATTAGCACCATACAACTTGTACTATTACTAGGTGATTAGTCTAGGGGTGGCAAATGGGCGGGTTGGGTCATAAATGGGTTGGGTATGTGATTACCCATTTATCCATTTATGATCCGTTTATATATAAATTAATTATCTATTACCAACCCAACCCATTTAATTGGTAACCCACCTATTTAATCCAATATGACCCAAACCTATTTAATCCAATATGACCCAAATACCTCTAAAACAACTTGAATACCTTCTTGACCTCCAAAATTACCAAAATACCCTTAAATACCTAAAATGATGCAAATACCCCTACACTTTCAAAATTACCAATATACCCTTGGACATCCAAAATTATCCCCAAAATCTCTAAAATGAGTAAAATACCCATGAAACTTCTAAAATGACCAAAATACTTCTGATATCACTAAAATCACCAAATATGCTTAAAAACCACTAAAATGACCAAAATACCTCTGAAATCTCTAAAATGACCAAAATATCCTCTAAAACCCAAAAAATAACCCAAATACCCCCAAAACCCAAAAAATAACCAAAATACCCCCAAAACCCAAAAAATGACCAAAATACCCCCAAAACCTAAAAAATGACCAAACTACCTCCAAAACCTAAAAAAAGACCAAAATACCCCCAAAACCCAAAAAAAATGACCAAAATACTCCTAGAACCCAAAAAAATGACCAAAATACTCTCGAAATCCAAAAAATGACCAAAATACCCCCAAAACATAAAAAATGACCAAAATACCTTCAAAACCTAAAAATGACCAAAATACCCCCGAAACCCAAAAAATTACCAACATACCATCGAAACCTAAAAATTATCAAAATACCCCCAAAACCTAAAAATGACAAAAATACTTCCAAAACCCAAAAAATGACTAAAGTATCCCCAAAACCCAAAAAATGACCAAAATACCCCCAAAACTAAAAAAATTACCAAAATACCCCCGAAACCTAAAAATGACCAAAATACCCCCGAAACCCAAAAAATGACCAAAATACCTCCGAAACTCAAAAAATGACCAAAATGTCACTAAAACTCAAAAATACCAAAATACCCCCGAAACCCAAAAAATTATCAAATACCCTTGAAACCTAAAAATGAGCAAAATACCCCTGAAACCTAAAAAATTACTGAAATACCCCAAAACCTAAAAATTACCAAAATACTTTTGAACCATAGAAATTTACTAAAATAACCAAAAAATCTAAAAATTATTGAAATAACTCTAAAACTAAAAGATGACAGAAATGCCATTGTAACCTAAAAAATGACTAAAATACTCTTAGAATCTAAAAAACGATCCAAATAACCCCGAAACCTAAAAAATTACCGAAATTCCCTCGAAACCTATAAAATGATAGAAAGACACCTAGAACCTTTAATTTGTCAAAAATATCCTTGAAACATCCAAAATACCCTAAACCTCTATTTCGATAATTTTAGGTGTATTTTGGTCATCTTACATGTTTAAGGGTATTTTGGTCATAATTTGGGTTTCAGGGGGGTTTTATTGATCATTTTTTTTTTTAAGGTTTTGGGCTTATTTTGGTCTTTTTTAGGTTTTGGGGGTATTTCGATCATTTTTTAGGTTTCAGGGTATTTTGGTAACTTTTTTAGGTTTCGAGGGTATTTTAGTTATTTTTTAGGTTTTGGAGGTAGTTCGGTCAATTTTTTTGGTTTAGGGAGAATTTTGGTAATTTTTTAGGTTTAGGGTGTATTTTGGTAATTGTTAGGTTTTGGGAGTATTTCGATGATTGTTTTAGGTTTTGGGGTTATTTTAGTCATTTTTTAGGTCTTGGGGTATTTCGATCATTTTTTAGGTTTCAAGGTATTTTGGTAATTTTTTAGGTTTCAGGGGTATTGCAGTCAGTTTTTAGGTTTAGGGGGTATTTTGGTAACTTTTTAGGTTTAGGGTGTATTTTGGTAATTCTTAGGTTTCGAGGGTATTTCGATTTTTTTTTAGGTTTTGGGGGTATTTTGGTCATTTTTTAGGTTTCGGGGGGTATTTTAGTCCTTTTTTAGGTTTCGAGGGTATTCGGTCATTTTTTAAGTTTAGGGGGTATTTTGGTAATTTTATGGTTTTTGGGGGTATTTTAGTCATTTTTTAGGTTACGGAGAAATTTGGTAATTTTTTCAAGTTTCAGGGGTATTTTGGTCATTTTATAAGTTTCAGAGGTATTTTGGTCATTTTTTAGGTTTCGGGAGTATTTTTGGTAATTTTAAGGTTTTAGAGGTATTTTGGTCATTTTTAAGGTTTATGGGGTATTTCGATCATTTTTTAGGTTGAGGAAGCATTTTGGTCATTTTTTTGGTTTTGGGGGTATTTTGGTAATATTTTGGGTTTTTGGAGATATTTTGAACATTTTAAAGGTTTAGGGGGGTATTTTGCTCATTTTAGAGGTTTTGGAGGCATTTTGCTCATTTTGTGGGTTTTGAGGGTATTTTGGTCATTTTAAGGTTTTAGGGGTATTTTGGTCATTTTTTGGGGGTATTTTGGTTATTTTTAGGTTTCGAGAGTATTTTGGTCATTTTTTTGGGTTTTGGGGATATTTTTTTGGGTTTAAATTTATAATTTCTTAGTAGTTTAAAGTTTTGAGAAATCAAGTATTGATCATGGGATCAGAACAAGTGACCTTAGATTGGGACCTAGTTGGTATTTTATCATAAGAGGTTGAGTTAGTGATTCCCAAAGTCTCATGATATTTATGATATTCTCAGTTCAAAATCTTTTGCTAGCATCTTAGAATCATTCTCAAGAGATTTCTTCCTATAATAACTTGGTGTACGTAGGATGGATACACGATTAAGAAAATAGTCAAATATTCTTAAGAGATTACATCTTATTAAAAAAAAAAAGAACTCTTCTATTATGCACTGATTGAATTATGACAAATATGCATGAGATGTATCAAATCTAAGTCGCCAGGTGGTTGTCATGCAGAGCACCCCGAGATGGGCTGGGAACATTTTGGTAGACTTTGCAGCTCTTCGCAGTCTAATGATATGAGACCAAGCGTGTTATGATTTAGAAGATCTTGTTCTTATTCCATAAACTATTGCCTCAGTTATCAATGTTTTAAGTGAAGTTCACTGTAAATGTGAGATGAGACAATACCACGTCATTATACTTTAAGAGCACCTAATAATTACTCTATTCTCAGAAGAGACGAAACCAGAACTTTAAGTTAGGGGGGCAGTTTTATTATTGACTGTGTGCGGCAATTTTAACCTCTAACTCAACTACTATTTAGCTGTTGAGATTTTTTTTTTTTTTTTTTTTTTGTATGGGTAAGAACAAAATGTAATTTTATAGAACAATGATATTGTTTAAAGAAAACAAAATGTAATTTTATAGAACAAAATTACTAAAATTAGTATACATACATATAATAATATTTAAAAAAAAAAAAAAATTGGGGGTGAGGGGGCATTGCCCCCTAGTACAATGATGGCTCCGTCAATAATTCTCAGACACTTTGAAATGCCCGATAATGACAAGAAATGCCTACAATTTCATTTTTCTTTCTTGGCCAGAGAATGCAAAGAATTATATCAGCATCATACAACCTGTATTTTTACTAGGTGTTTGCTTCAAATTATTTACAGGAAGTTTATTTATGTAGTCCCATGATTTCTCCTTTGTTACAATATCACTACTGTGATCACATCTTGAAAATCGCATCAAAGAAAAAGCAAGGATTGAGAGAAATTTTTATTGTTGAAGGAAACATAATGATCCAATAAAATGTTTTAAAACTTGAATATAAAAAGGAGAAGATAATATGAGAAAGAGGTGAGACAAGTTAGCAGTAAAATTTTGGGAGTTGAAAAGATAGAGAGTGGAATAATGAATATGCACATTATGAAGCAGTTTAAAAATAATGTTTATGTTAAAAGTCTTTTAGTTTAGTGTATCATTGTTCGATTCTTTTAATAACCACAATTTGTGTTTTAAATCCTCTCACCCATCTTGTAGATTCTTTTTTTTTTTTTTTTGAAGTCTCAAAATAGGTTGAGTGACAAAAGGTATTGAGGCTCTGTATTCCAGAATCCCTCAAAAGAAAAAATTATATGGCGGAAGCATTAGCTACCTATAGGTTACGACATGAGTTTCAATATATGTTAGGTTTAGGTTACACTTGGTATAATTTTTGTCTATATTACACCACTTGATATGTTTTATTGGATAAAATTTTTGACAAATTCATTGTTAAATTATATTATCTTGTTATATTCTCCATACTTGAGAGCATTCGTAGCAGATGTTACAAAAAAAATGTCATTTTGCCACACCGAAAGCTTACTTTATCATTTCACCATATCATTTTACAACATCCCATTTATCAAATATTTTATAATTCAATTCTATACATTAAAATAATATTTACCACACATTAAAATAATATATCTATCTCCTCTCCATTTATCATCAACAACAGCAACAACCACACATAGATCAACTAAACCCACAACCACCACAATCAACCCACAACCACCACAATTACTCACCAATATCAGACGAACCCAAATTGCAGCAAAAAAAAAAAAAAAAACCCCATAACCAGAGAGAGGCAGAGTGAAAGGCAGACAGAGAGGAGAGGGAAGAGGGTGAGATCGACGGTGGCCTCGGGGTGAGATCGGCCATGGCTGGAGAAGGTGAGATCGGGCGTGACTAGAGAAGGTGAGATCGGCGAGATCGAGCGTGGGCGGCTGGGCGAGATTGTAACGTTGAATTTTATCAACCATTTTGTTGGCTTTATTCAGTGCCAATTTGCTTGTGTTTTAGCACTTAGTAACCTTGTATTTAGGTGGGAATCATGTAAGGGTAGTATGTGTGAGAGTATGAAGAAATGCTCAAGACTGTGCAGAAGAACAGGGACTCGCGACTAGATCTCGCTGGTGTCTCGCTACTGTCAAGCCGCCAGATGTTGCACACGAATGATGTGTGCAGAGTGGAACTCGCGACCGAACCTTGCAGGTAGCTCGCGACTGGCAAGCCACCAGAAGCTGAACCGTCGTGCCAACTATTGTACTACAAGACAAAAATTCTAATCTGGCAGTTCAGTTAGTTCGCGGCTTAGACTCGCGACTCAGTCAAGCCGCGAGGCCAAGCCGCCAGCCAACTCTGTTTTGGAAAAATTGACTCTTTGCATTCCAAACACCCACTAGTATAAATACCCTTTATACCCACGAAATGTAGAGAGCTTCTAGAGAGAATTTTGAGAGAGAAACCCTAGAGAAAAATAAGATTGACTCATCCACAATCTTTACCTTGTGACTCTTCAAATTCCTCTACTCTCCCCTTTTCCATTGTAGATCCTTGAGAGATTTTTTAGCCAAATCCTTTTCTCACCATACCCATATCAGTGAGTAGGCTCTTTGGTGCTTTAGGAAGTAGTTAGGAAGGGACCAATTCATATTGGTTAATGCTATGGACTTGTAGCGGGATCCGGGAAGCTAAAGAAGAAATAGGTTTGGCGTAACCTCGTTAGAGCAAGAAGCTTGGGGAGCTTAGGTACACTGGGTAGATTAGGCTTAGATAGTCTATTGCTGTCCTTGTATCCCAACTACATTCTTTAGTGGATCATTTGACCGCTTGGAGGGCAGCGGAGAGGTTTAATGCCGAGGGCTTCGGTTTCCTCTTCGATAACACATCGTGTGTTGTCCTTGTGTTTGCATCTCTCTTCCCTTTATCTTTGTCATTTAATTTTGGTTATGGATGTGATTTTATTTGACTTAGATTGTTTATCAATTCGGTTTTAAGCTTTTGTTCATTTTCCGCACGTTCATCTTTTGATATAAAGCTTGAATTGATAATTTGTAATTTGGGGGTCTTAACGTTCATAGTGTTTTATACGCTATTTGAACTTTCAATTGGTATCAGAGCGGGTGCACTTGTTGTGGTTTAATTACTTTTGTGCGATCCTTGACCCCATTTTGAGATGGACCAGTCTCAATCTTTGAATGCACCACCATATTTTGATGGTAGCAACTATGCCTTTTGGAAAGTTCGGATGAGGGCATTTTTATGTTCTATTGATGAAAGTGTGTGGGATGCTGTTGATATTGGTTGGGTTAGGCCGGAGACCGAAAAATCCACTTGGGATAAAGCAGCCCTTGCTGCATCTAACGCTAACAGTAAAGCTTTAAATGCAATTTTTTGTAGTGTGTCTCCAGATGAGTTTCACAGGATATCTCATGTTTCGGTGGCTAAAGAGACGTGGCAAATATTGGAGACCACGTATGAAGGAACCAAGAAGGTGAAAGACACTAAGTTACAGATGCTGACCACTCGCTTTGAGGAGCTCAAGACGAGTGAGGATGAGTCCTTTGACTCTTTCTATAGCAAGCTGAATGAAGTAGTCATCGGCAAGTTCAACTTGGGTGAGAAAACGAAGGACTTAAAGATTGTAAGGAAGATCCTTCGATCATTTCCGGAGAGCTTCCGTGCAAAAGTTACTGCAATTGAGGAGAGCAAAGACCTGGATGATATCAAGGTTCAAGAATTAGTTGACTCACTTCAAACTTATGAGCTATCCTTGCCATCACAAAGGAAGAGCAAATCTCTTGCTCTTAAGACAATTAATGAGAAGGTGGAAGCTCATGATTCATCGGATAAAGATGAGGCTAATAAAGATGTAGCATATTTTGTGAAGAATTTTCGAAAGTTCTTGAAGTTTAAGAAGAATGGAAAATTTGCTGAGAAAAGAAAATTCCTAAGTTCCGGAAAGGAGAAAAAGGAATTTAAAAGGAAAGATGAGAATGAGTCTCAATCCTCTCAAGGAATCACATGTTTTGAGTGCAATGGACATGGACATTTCAAGAAAGAGTGTCCCAATTATTTAAGAGGGAAAGGAAAGGCGTATGCCACGACCCTAAGTGATTCAGATTCATCTAACTTAGATTTGGATGAAAGTTGTGACGGTGAAGGGAATTATTCTGCTTTTATGACCATTGATCATGTTGCATCGTCAGATAACTTGAGTGTGCTTGTAGAAGAGCTTGGTGAGCACTCTGAATTGGAGTCAATTGGGATAATAGAGGAATCCGATGATGAAGAAGATAAAGGTACAGTGGGACTGCAAGAGGCCTATAATTCTCTTCTCGAGAAGACAGGTGAGTATGCGAAAGTGGCTAATGCAGCCATTAAAAAAATGAAGAGGGCAGAGGAGGACTATATAAGTCTCTTAGTGCGACATAAGGAGGCCAAGTGTGAGATAGAGAAGCTAAATGGAGAGTTGTCAGAAGCTTATACAAAGGTAAGGTTCCTCGAGCTTAAGGTGATTCAAGCAAATGCCAAGATAGAAAGAGTCTCCACAAAGAAGCTAGATGATGTAATCTTCTCGCAAAAACCCTTCTCAGAAAAATCCGGTTTGGGATATACTGAAGAAAGTAGTTCTGCTTTCAAAATCTCCAAGGACATGAAGTTTGTAAAGACAAAGGAGCCTGTGATGGAAACTCCAGCTGTTGAAAAAATGAAGCCAGAAAAGAAGAAGAATGTAGCTGACCAACGGGTGTTGAATAAGCCCCGTAACTCCCCAGAGGTTAGACTTGAAGCTAGAAGGAAATCACTTCCAAGATAACAAAGAGGTCCAAGAACAAACCATTTTTGTCATCATTGTGGTCTTCAAGGGCACACCAGACCAAATTGTCACAAACTGAGAGCATTGATTAATGCAAGTAATCAAAGGTCAAAAGGATCAAGAAATGACAATAGGACTTGGGCTGTTGAGCAATCAAGAAGTCGAGATGGCGATTTTGGAATGAAAGATGTAATGAAGATGATTGGTGCTTTCACCACTTGCTTAGGAAGCTTTAATAGAAGGTTTGAAAGTCCTAACTCTCGTACCCAATCCTATAGGGATATCACCCCACACGCACGTGACGTGTGGGTGAAAAATGGTACTCATGCATGAGCATTACAACATGTTCATGCATCAATACTTCCTATTTTTCTGTGACTATACTTGGTTGTTTGTTTTTGCACTTGTTTGTTTGTGTTCCTACTTTGAATGTTTTTACATGATTTGTTTTTGATAAATTTTTTTTTAAGTCAAAAATTCAAAAACATATAAAAAGTAGAAAATCTAAAAGGTTTGATCAGCTTTGTTGAGTTTTTTGTCTTAAACTTGTTTTGCCTTGTACCTTTGTACTTATGGCTTTGTGCATTCACGAGCGTAGCTTGTTCTTAATACACTCATGTCATTGTGGGAAAAGTCTTGAAATCTATGTGATTGTTGTAAATCGATCTTTAAACTTGTCATAAATGATTAGTCAATGGTTTTGTTGATCTTGAGACATGCATAGACTTGTGTCTATATATCTTCTCACTCTTTATTTTATTGTCTTTACTTAATGAGCTCAACAAATGTAAATCTCCAAATGAAAAGAGATAATGAGCTACAAAAGCTTGTCGCATATACTTGTATTTGACTAGGAAAAAGGGAAAGTGACTCAAAATGTAATGCATGATGCCCAAAAAGGTCAAAGGCTATATCATCAAATTGAAATATCAAAAATTTCTAGCATCGATCTCCAAAATGAGATGTTAATGTTTCAAAAAGATCAAACAAAATGTTGAATATGGAGCCAAATGAAACGCTTCAATGTTATGTTATTAAGTTCTTGTGGGAGATCATATATGCATATTTCTATAATTGAGATGGGTCACATTATCTAGTGCTAATTGTGTATGTCTTGGTTGAATTGATTATTGAAGTTTCGCATTAGACTAAGGTCTTTCTCATTGTTGATATCCACACACATCACACTTGTCTATGTTCAACGAATGTCTTATTCATGTGTGTGATTGTACTTGATAAAATGTGTTTCACATGCTCAATTTTTTGTTGATCAAGCTCAAAAAGATTTTTGAGTGTTTTTAGGTGTTTTTGAAAAGTCTTTTGTTTTAGCAAAAAATGTCAAAAATTTTCAAAAATCTGTTGTGTCCTGTTTTGGCGACTCAGTTGCGTGTCTGTCCAGTCGCGAGCTCTATACAGATAGTTTTCACGTCTTACTGGCGGGTCAATGCCCAAGTCGCAAAAAAGACTTAGAATATTTTTCAAAATCAAGTTTTTTAGTTTCTCGCGTCTTGATGTAGCGGCTTTGTCGCGGGTGGAGGCTCAGTCGTGAGAATTACACAGAATGTTTCGCGGCTCAGCTTACATTTCTTTCGTGACTTGAACTTCCAGTCGCGAAGAACACTTAGAAAATTTTTTCAAAATTTATCTTTGAAGTGTTCTGGCGGTTGGACCTGGCAACTTGCACGCGACTTGATTCAGTCGCGAAAAACGCGTGTTTGCTTGTATAAAGTCAGTTTTTAAAACTTTTCAGCTTTCCCTCGAATATTTGTGACTGTTCATTATCCTGTCCGTGTTCTTCTCTCTCAAACTCACCGTGTTCTTCAAAAAAACCTCTGTGGTCTTCATCATTTCTTCATCAATCTTCAAGAAAAAGGTATGGGTTTTCATATTTTGATTACCTATTTCATGTTTTTAAGCCTTAGTTTCTTGGATTTTATGCTGTTAGAACGGTTTGAGTTATTTGGGGTTTTAGTCATGGGTTGAATTTGTTTGACTGGATTTTGTTGGTTCTTTTAATCTTATGTCTATTGTGATTACCCTCTTGCTTGTTTATCATGTTTGAGTACATATGTTGCTTTGTCCTTCATGTGCATGTCATCATCAATGTTCCTTGACAAAAAGACAGTTTCTTACAATTGTATGTTGTCCGTAAAATGCATTGGTCTGTGTCATACCTGCACATTTATTCATTTTGATGACTTGATAGATACTTTTATACACAATGCACTTGTTTCTCATGTCTCCTTGTTGCGGGCTTGGTTCATACTTTGTGGTTAACTGTTATATCACTTTGAAATCCATGTGTTTTCATTTTTCTAACCTGAGTCTAATCAAGTTGATGGTTGTGTTTTGTTTTTGTTTTTGGAACTCTACTGTGTGTCTCTTCTTTTGCAGATGTCTCGCCGTTCATCTAAAGGAAAGGAGATTGCGAGTGAAGTTCCTTTCCCTGTTGCTAAGCGAACTTGTCGCTCATCCCAGTCATCTCAAGTCCCAAGAAGTGAGAGATTCAGGACTCCTATTGATTCACAAACCTACTCAAATGTCTTTGTCGATGCTCCCATTATTGTGGAACGAATAATGCATTTTGATTCCTTGGGAACCACATTTATTCCTAGGATCTTTGAAGGAAGAGAATGGGCTACTCTTTTTGGGAACTTCGAGGATCCATATGAAGAGTTAGTGAGGGAATTCTACTCAAATGCTTGTTTCATTGGAATTGAACTACAATGCTGGGTAAGAGGAAAAGAATTTGTTATTACTCCAGACTATCTTGCACAAGTTCTTCACATCACCCGACCAGAAAATCTGGACAAGACTTCGTATGATGATAGAATCCCTCAGATGCAAGACATTCTTCAAGTTCTTGGGTCTGACCATGAAGTTAGAAGCAAAGGATTGTCTATAGGCACTGCAAAGTTTACGCCTGAACTGACTACTCTGAAACTGATCATGTTCTCCAATCTTTACCCATTGTCCAACACTGGTTTCATAAATCTTGGAAGAGCCCAGTTTTTGTGTGATCTCATTACTGGTGCTCCAATTGACATTTGTGCCCATATTTTTCAAACAATTGGGAAAATCGTGGCTCAATCAGCAGCAAGAGCTTGTCTTCTATTCAGTAGTCTCATTATGAAGGTCATGATTCAAGAGGTATACGTCCAATAACAGATGGAGAAATTGTGCAATGACCTCGACCAATTTCCATGTTCACTTTTCAAGCAAGCAAGAGTCACTCCTCTATGGCAACAAAGACTGAGTCACTTACCCATGTCAGTCCATCTGGTCAAGCTACTCCTATGCATATAGAGACACCTTCTACTGCCACTCCAGAGTTGCAGACGCCATGCACTCAACCTAGTGTTCCTGCTGACTGGTTGAGCATTCTGATTGAAGGTGTAAATCAGCGTATTTCTAGACTGGAGAAACTTCTCATCCAATATAACAACTCTGTTCACATGCGCTTCATCGGGATCGAGGCACAACTAGATGCTATTCAGCAGCAGATCGAAAATAGTCTTTAGCTCTTCGTGACAAAAAGGGGGAGAACATTGAAAGGGGGAGGAAGTACAACACAGTACAGTAAAAAGGGAAGTTGTACAGGGGGAGTTATTTACATTTTACAATACATTTGGTCCAAACTGTTGATACTTTGATATATATATTGATGTTATTCTGTTTTCTTTATTTTGTACCTATGCTTCTGTAGCTCTTTTTTTTTTTTTTTTTTTTTGTACCTTGCTTTTGTAAGCGTATTTGTACCATGTGCTTTTGTGGCGTTTGGTTATCTTTTGTGCACTTGCTTTGTAGCTAGTACTTTAAGTTAATGTTATGCATTTTCTTAAGTACTTCACTCTTGTGCCATTTGTTGGATTTTTATCCTTAATGCAATTACCTTGTGTTGTTGCATTGGTTGAGTGTTGGACATGCAAATGATACTTTGTATTGAGTTTATTAGCTTGCATGTCCAGATGTTCATTCCACGTGTGAATGAGCATTGTGATCACTATTTATAGTGATTGTTTATTTTTGGTCAAGCCTTGATGTTTTGCTTTAATCTATTCTTGCTTGATCGCATTGTGCTTGCTTTATATGCAATACAAGTTTTTCTGCATACAATGATTTTATTGTGTGGCTACTTTTCAGGAGATACTTGTTTTTATGATTCAAGAGCTTCACAGATTCTAGAGTTAGGTGTGAGTGAGTTTTGTTTAACTGTTCCCAACTCACGCGTTAAGTCTAGAGTTTGTTGTAGGGTTTTGTCACTGAATAGCCAAAGGGGAAGATTGTAAGGTTGAATTTTATCAACCATTTTGTTGGCTTTATTCTGTGCCAATTTGCTTATATTTTAGCACTTAGTAACCCTGTATTTAGATGGGAATCATGTAAGGGTAGTGTGTGAGAGAGTGTGAAAAAATGCTCAAGACTATTCAGTAGAACAGGGACTCGTGACTGGATCTCGCTGGTGTTTCGGGATTGTCAAGCCGCCAGATGTTGCACACGAGTGAAGCGTGCAGAGTGGAACTCGTGACTGGACCTCGCAGGTAGCTCGGTACTGGCAAGCCGCCAGAAGCTGAACCTTCGTGCCAGCTGTTGCACTACAGGACAAAAATTCCAGTTTGGCAGTTCAGTTAGTTCGCGGTTTAGACTCGCGACTCAGTCAAGCCGCTAGCCAACTCTGTTTTGGAAAAACTGACTCTTCGCATTCCAAACACCCACTAGTATAAATACCCCTTATATCCACGAAATGTAGAGAGCTTCCAGAGAGAATTTTGAGAGAGAAACCCTAGAGAAAAACAAGATTGACTCATCCACAATCTTTACCTTGTGACTCTTCAAATTCCTCTACTTTCACCCTCTCCATTGTAGATCCTTGAGAGGTGCTTTAGCCAAATCCTTTTCTCACCATACCCATATCAGTGAGTAGGCTCTTTGGTGCTTTGGGAAGCAGTTAGGAAGGGACCAATTCATATTGGTTGACGCTATGGACTAGTAGCGGGATCTGGGAAGCTAAAGAAGAAATAGGTTCGGTATAACCTCGTTGGAGCAAAAAGCTTAGAGGGCTTAGGTACACTGGGTAGATTAGGCTTGGAGGGTCTATTGCTGTCCTTGTATTCCAACTACATCCTTTAGTGGATTATTTGACCGCTTGAAGGGTGGTGGAGAGGTTTTATGCCGAGGGCTTTGGTTTCCTCTTCGATAACACATCGTGTGTTGTCCTTGTGTTTGCATCTCTCTTCCCTTTATCTTTGTCATTTAATTTCTGTTATGGATGCGATTTTATTTGACTTAGATTGTTTATCAATTCGGTTTTAAGCTTTTGTTCATTTTCCGCACTTTCATCGTTTGATATAAAGCTTGAATTGATAATTTGTAATTTGGAGGTCTTAACGTTCATAGTGTTTTATACGCTATTTGAACTTTCAGAGATCAACCGTGACTGGAGAAGGTGAGATTGGTGATATCGAGCGTGGGCGGCTGGGCGAGATCGACCGTGATTGGAGAAGGTGAGATCGGCAGTTGGGTGAGACCGGCGGCTAGGCGAGATCGGCGGCTGGGTGAGATTAGCCGTGACTGGAGCAGGTGAGATCGACGATATCGAGCGTGGGTGGCTGGGCGAGATCGACCGTGACTGGAGAAGGCGAGATCGACGACTGGGTGAGATCGGTGGCTGGGTGAGATCGACGGCGGCGGCTTCAGATGGTGAGAGAGATTGAGAGGAATTGGTGAGAGGAACATAGGTGAGAGAGAGAGAGAGAGAGAGAACCAGTGAGAGAGAAGAGAAAAAAAAAAGTGAAGAGAGAGGAGAAAGAAGAGAATAAACAAGTAATAAAAATTATACTAGTGTTGTTCGTACCGTTCCAAATATAGGACAGTACTGTAGCAATATGGTATAATTTTTGGCATTTGGAACATCTGATAAAGCTTTGTTTTTGTGTTTGGTGTGCTAAATGTGCCAAATATTTTGCATTTGGTATATTTAGCACATCTGCTATGGATGCTCTTATAAAATATCAAAATTATTAGATATTAATAATTATTGCGCATTTTACATTGTTTAAATATCAACTTTTACTTTTCTTTTGTTCATAGTCGCTACCAAGCCTAGAAAAATGAGAGGGTTACAGTAGGTTGATAGCAGGTTAAAATTTGATCACTTTATTATGAATGGATCAATAATTTTTGTACTTGCGAATATTTTAAAAGTATCAATTTCGTCATTCCGTCCATCCGTCATTAACTCTATTTTAGGCCAACTCAATTTTCTAACGTACTACACCAGTGTTTTATATAGCATGTATACAATTCTTTTAACTGTAGATAAATGAAAGGACGGACGATTAATTTTTCTGGGATGAAATGTAACTTTTTAAATATGGCGATACAAAATAAATTGAAATTGAACCAAGTTGTAGGCATGAAAAGTATGATTAAAGGAAAATAAAAGTTTGTCAATTTTATAATATTGTATTATAATATGCTTATTCATCTACGCATATCAACTATTTCTTTTTGGGTCTTTTTCAAATTTGATAATTGATTGATCCTATATTTCATTATAGGTCTATGATGATTTGAGACCTGTTTGACTTCTCTGAATTCCTTGTTCTAATTAGTTGCAATCAGAAAAATATGTTTTTCTTTTTTGGCTAGAAAAATTGTTGCTTCTTTGTAAATTTGGAATACATTGCTTTCATTTGGACTAATGCTTATGAATAGCATTGTATTTAGTGATATGTGTAGATGGAATGTCGAAGTGCTTTTGTTGACCACTCTTAATATTTGGTTTTTCCTTAGCTTTATTATGGCTTGGTTTTATTGCAGTATGTATCCACAATACTTGTGTACTACCATCCAAGATGTTACTGTTAGTGAAAACGATTGAATGAAACAGCTAGTCCATCTTGGAATACTTCCCCTTCGCATGCGGGGTTTTGTTTTGAAATGAATATTGATGACTAGTCTTTGTATCGATGTGGTCAACTCCGTGAAATCATTCAATGTATCACATGCAATGGTGTACTACACTTAGTACATTCTACAACTCATCAAAGTTTATTGCCATGTTTTATGTTTAGTTGCGTGTTTGCATGTGATACACAACACGAAGTTGATAGGCTTTCAAAATATTTAGTAGCATTTAAAAAACAAAATAGGAAGGTAAAAGAATAACTTTGCTACTTTATAACGGTATAAGATGTAAAGAATATCAGTCAAATGATTAAATTTAATAATTTAAGTTTTTGGAACAATCAGTAATTGATCGTAGTATTAGAGTAGGTGATCTAAGTTTGAATCCAATCAATAATTTATCATATTTGTTAATTAATTACAATCAAACATCAACTTAAAATGCCTATTATGCACCTATCAAAGTCAACTATACTCTCTCTCTCTTGGCTTATGAATGACATGGGACCAAGCATCTAACATATCATTTAAAAGATCTTGTTTTTATTCCATATAATTTTGGTTCATTATTATCAATGTTTAATCATTTTGTTCTATTGCTAATTTGATGATTCATATTAGTAGCTAAATTCCAATCATTTGGGCTACATTGCTTTGGTGAATCAGCCACTGAATTTTGCCTCTACTTGAAAGCCTATATCAGCCTCTATCGATGCCCTGTGTCATATCCGACTTCTATGTAAAAAGTGCATTGTAAATGTGTGCTGATGATGAAGATCAATGTCACAGATGGTTGGTTCAATGTAAGTATTGGGGTCCTTATATCTAAACCTTCATGCAAGGCAGTTCTTCCCAATCCTTTTATATCGAAATTTTCATTTATCTGATTTTTCCTCATTCCAAATACTTTGTGATGAAATATTCTGACGGTGGCTATGGCTACTAACTACAATGGTTACTTGTTTTTAGAGATGTTACTTTAAGTCATTTTCTTCATGAGGGAAATGAGTCTCCATGGTTTACATCGTAGATATTTACATGAAACTATCAACAACACAAGCTTTTTATACTTGGATTAAAAAGGTTGCAACATGAAAACTGCTTAAGAATTTAAATTCTGATGTGAGTACAGGTATGATTATAGCCACAAGTTTTTCTATAGTGAAATAATTTAATGTTAGCCAAAATTTATGATCAATGTAGTTAGTGACAACTTGTGTTACCTTATGTTCCATGTAAAAATGTAATAAAATTATTCAGTGCACTCGGTGTACTACACACTTCTCTCACGTAAAGATATACCCTATATGTAGGTTTCGTATGAGATCTACATTTATATGAGAGAGTGTAATCCATTAAGGGTATTGAATAATTCTAAAATGTGTAGACGGTGGACACGCCTAAAGAAAGGATCTTGAACTCTATAAATTTTGAAAATATAAGCCATCTGATATATTTAACCAGGCAGGAGTTGGAATTTTCCTGGTGTCAACTGTGAAACAGCTAGTAGGAGAGTCCTATATTTAAAAAATAAAGGAAAGTTTTATTATTATTTTTAATTGGTTCAAGAATTTGCTCTTTGTTGTGAAGTTCATTGTATTACGTGTTTGACCACAAGGGGCTTACTTCAACATGATGGAAAACTTGCTCAAATCAAAGGACTCAGAAGGTCCTCTAGGCTCTAAGCAGGTGGGACCCAGAGGAACGCGTCTTAATTTCACGTTGAGCTCATATCTGGAAAGCAATTTGTCCCTGGATTTTGTATGACTCGTACATGACTTGAAAATGTTGAAAGAAAGAAAAAAACTTTCCACAAATCCAATTTACTAAAGAGGATAACAGGTAAGATTGTGATGCAACTAGATACTTTCCTAGCAAAATTTCCTTGGTGGGAAAAAAAAATTATAGTTTTGGTATTTGATTGTGAGAAACTTTGAAATACAGAAAAACAATAACACGTTTACAGTTGGAGTGCTTGAAATAATTCATGGTTGGTGAAGCAAATGATGGTCCTCAACACAGCCTGTGTTTTCTCCCTTACAAAGGAAAACACCAACCAAAGTTGAAATCCTAAAAACTTTCATAGCTTCTTCCTAAGGTAAAAAAGGAAAAGACCCAAATGAAAATGTGTGATAAAATAGTGACATATTACTCAATAAGAGACACCTATCTTAGTGATCATTATAGTAGTGCCCCCAAAACAACCACTGTGTCCTTTAAATCTGTCCCAACATTCTTTAATGGTAGGGTCTTATATTCTTATCGTTTGGTGGGAAATTCGCGGAGAATCGAAGCTTTTTATGTTCAATCAAGAACATGGATTTCAGGATTTGATTGTGACAATTGACCTGCAAATTCCCTACTCTAAGTAGCTTAATAAGAAGATTCATGTCTTACTCATAGCTATGGAAGATGTTAACTGATCTACATTTTCACTTGGTATATAGTTTTGAAAAAGAAAGTGTGAAACTTTGCAGTGGTGACTTTACTAGTTTTTTTCCCTTCCATCATTTGAGAAAGAAAAAAAATAGTAGAAGCATAGTGAGAAGGAGTTTGTAAAAGCCAAAAATCTGTGATGCTACATTGGATTTTAAAGTTGGCATTTCGTCTGTGGACTACTGAACTTTTGCAAGGTGCCACCATAATTGTTGGATTCGGGTAATTTTGCTACCAAACGGAATTTCTTAACTGGAACTTTCAATAAAAAGTAAAAAAACTCAGAATTTTGGTATCAAAATGACCCAAGTCCAACAATTATTGTGGCAACTGGCAAAAATTCAGAAGTCCACGGATGAAATGCAAACTAGAAAATCTAATGCAACATCATAGAGTTTTGGCTAGTGTAAATTCCTTCTCACTACTTCTACTATTTTTTTTTCCTCAAACAATGAGTGGGAAGCTACGCAATTAGTAAAAAGTCACCACTACAAAGCTCAAAACTTTTTTCTATTCCAGAAGTTACTAGATCAAGTGAAGGATCTAATTAACGGCTGTTCTAAGATATTTGATAAGGATGAATTTTATAATACAATTTATTGGTTTTTTTCTAATAGAAATACTTTCAATTTAAAGAGTATTAGTTTATTAATTTTTCCTACATCCTAATGGAGGTGGGACCTTTCTAAAACCTCCTTAGCGAGTGCATAAGGGCTCCCATTAAAAAAGCCTTTTTTTATATGTTCATTTAACATTTAAACAAGATTTACTAGGGTAAAATGAATTGAGTTATGCCGCGATGAATACCATATATATGTTTTACCTGTTGAAACAATGATTTATACCTTTGTACAAAAAGGAAAAATCTTCAAGAAGGCGATTCTAAAAGTTGTGTTAAACAAAACAAGCTGAAGAAAGGGTGAGCATATTAGAATAATGTTGTATTTGCATGGTTTAAAAATTATGAAAAACAATTGATAACAGCAAAGCCTGGTCTGGCTTGTACTTGCAAGGTTATGTTTTTCCGACCAACCACCAATTTTTTCAGAAAAAAATCTTAAGGAAGTATCAATTCAGAAAAGGCCACCAAAGCATGAATTAAACAGCAAAAAAATAATATACAACAAAATAACAATCCCTAGACACGTAGCAATATGATTGGACCTTTCTAAACTTTTCGGAGACAAATCTGTCACATGAGCATCCATTACTATCTTTAAAATTTTTTTAAAATTTTTCTTATTGTTGTTACTGTAATATAAATTTTTTTTATTTTTTGTTTTTGGTAAACTGCAACACAGATGCATATTGATTAAATAATTTTATTATTTTATTTAACTGTTCTGTACATTGCACCACATTCAAAGCATCTTCCTAGTAATTAAATTACATTAATCTGCAGAACAATAATAGACCCCTGAATATAATACTGGTTAAGGCTGCAGTGCAGAAATCTTTTGCTGAACCCCAGAAACTGGATTTTCAACTAACAGCCCCTCATAAAAAGATTGGTATATTTATTAATTTTTAAGGGTATCTTTACAAACCTGAACTCCACTACAATCTCTTTTCTCCATTCACAATAAATATATATATATATATATATATATATGTGTGTGTGTGTGTGTGTCTGTGTGTGTGTTAAAAGTAGGTAAAGATTAAAAAGTTCTTTTGATTCATTGGGTCTAGTCAGAATCTCACCACTTGACAACCTGGGATTCCCTATTATGCTCTTTTGTATTATAAAAGAATAACTTTTTTTTTTGTTTAAAGGAGTGGTTATAACTTCTAACCTTTGCTTGATTGATTTTTTATTCTGCACTGTAAAAAAGGGTACAGAAGCTTCTGTATTTGGTTAATAATGAAAATTACAGGAGCCCAAAATATGGCAGAAATTATGGTTGACCCCAGCTCAAGATAACCAAATGTCCTAATCATTCAAATATAGACTTTTTTTTTGAGTGCAGAGCCCCACTTATACAGCTGGTTACAACACAGATGAGAATCATATCTACTAGATTACATGATTTAACAATTAACAGTGTTGCAATTGACATGACACAAATATAAATGATAAAGATGGTTGCCAAATTTTCTTGTACAATTGATATATAGGACAAAATGTCTAACAGGAAGGATAGTGAAAGCTTGTAGAATAGAAAACTCTTCTATTAATTAGCACTGTAATTGTTATATTACATGCGGTGCAGATAGACTTTTTGCACCAAAGGACAGTGGATAGTGGATACAAAAATAACTCCCCCCCCCCCCCCCAAAAAAAAATTAGACAACAAAATCACATTGAAAAGGAAAAGAAAAAATTAAAATGAAAAAGAAAAAATTGTCCACTTCATTAGACCTAAAGATGAATGGCTTAGTGGTTCATGTAATGGGCCAAATTAATCTCTTGTATATACAGCAGCCTCTCTTTGCTTCAGGGCCTTGAATTGATGAGGGGTGCAAATCAATCACTGCTCAACCTTCATGTGTGGTACTTGATTTGAGCCTGCATGATAAGAATTCTTATCATGGATCACATTTTTGTGGGTGTGAAACACTTTCAAAGGAAAACTTTTGATTCCCTCATTTCCTTACCATGGAAGCTTTGTGGCTGCAATGGTGTTTCCCGGCTAGGATTTTGACCCAAACCCATTTGTACAATGGTTTGCAGGTCATCTTCACCAAAATTTGGATACTGGAAATAATCAAACAAAAGGGGGTTAGATGTCCGCGTGCATTATTTCGTTAGCTTATTTGATGAGAAGTGAGACAAAAAGTAGCTTTGATAAATAAATTGATTTATTTGAATTTTGAAGACCATTTTTATTGAGGAAAATGTCAAAATTTTGCTTACTTGAGCAACACTCCCACTAAATCCATTGAGTGGAAGTAATTGCATGCTTAGACTTTGGCATAGTGCAGTATCAATTGGGTCCACAGAGCATTGGGTCACTGTCCCGTTAGATAAGTTGCTATGTAGTGCTGGATTTTGCTGGGGCTGCTGACCATAAAAAGCTGATGCCGAGGAATCTAATGGGAATATTGGGTGTGGCAAATTGTTGTTCGATTGAAATATCTAAAAAAAAAAAGATGCCAAGAAATTCCAATTGAGGAAAATTGGAATGTAGAAAATAGAAAAAGGCTTTGCCTCAAAAAGAGAACAGACTTACATCTTTTGAAAATAGACTATCCATGCTGGCATCCATTCTGGTATTGACAGAAGCCAATTTCATGGAAAGGAACTGCAACAATATTTCCATACCCAATTAGCAAGGAAAATTGAATTTTTTTTCAAACAAAATCACAAATTGTTAATTGACTAGACATTACTTTACCTCGACTTGACGTTGCAACGACTGGACATAATTTATAATTTCATCAAGCATAAGTGCTTTTCCGGTGACCTGAAATGCAAAATCATAGGCCATATTAGTTGACATATTCGCGTACTTAAAATCCTATCCATTCAAATTCTAAACTTTTTTCACACCTTATTGCAACCAGGCACAAGATCTTGGAGAAGCTTCATTCTTTCGCTAATCTTCTCTCTTCGGACCTATCAAATGTTAGAATAATGATTAAATAATTAAATTTACAGTTTTCTAATAGCTTGGCCTATTGGGATAATTGATAATTTCGCATCCAAAACATGAAAATGCAATGTCAAATTGGAGAGAATTGAGACATAAACACATAATTCTTACTCTTTCGGCGAGACTATGGCTGTCAGTAGCCTGACCCCTTCTTGCTCTAACATGAATGTAGTCCTTGGGAGGCTCGGAAGGTTTTGTGCTAGTCTTGTCTGCACTACTTTTTTGGGTTTCGTCCTCCGCTTTAACAGGGTCATTTCCATTTCCATTATCCTCATTAGGCTTGCTTCTTTTTGCTTTCGAGTTATCATTAGCTTCACCCACCTGGAAGCAAAGTAATACTGAATTCAATATATGCTCAACCAAATCAAAATGGGAAAATTGGATAGAATTGACTTACAAGTATATACCTTTGTAGCATTGGCAGATGGTGATGATGATGGAGGCTCCTTTTTTCCCCTGGATGCTGCTTTTCTTTTCCTGTAATTGGAATCCCCATTTGGGTTTTGTTCAGAAATGGTGGATTCCTCTTGAGAATCCTGCAATGGAGAAGAATTCTTGTTTTCCTGGGCACCCGTTTGAGATCCATTTGCTTTGAGAGAAGGACTGCTAGAAACTCTGGGCAGATTCTGATTCCCATTTCCCATCAAAAGATTTGGTTTCTTCTGGAATTCAGTGTTGTTTAGTCCCAATTGGACCGGTCTACCATTGAAACTCCTGCTTCCAAAGCGTGAAAACCTTGCAGCTCTCTCAGCAAATCCAGGGTCAGCAGAGAACTCTGCCACACTAGAATTCAGAGGCATAGACTTTCCCAAACTGGGTAAGTTCTCTTTTACCAAATGATCAGTCATAGGCAAGTTTAGCTGCTTAGGAGGAGAATTCTGAGGAGTGCTATAGCATGAATTGTTGGCACTGTTATTTCCAATGTTTCCCAGCTTTCCTATCAACTCCCTGATCACAAAACTGTCATTAGAAACATTGTTAGTTGACGCTGCAGGTGAAGACACCATTGAACTCAAGGCTGAATCAAAGTGGACACTTTGATCTGTGTTGGGACTAAAAAAGCAATCTTGGGATTGCTCAGTCCCCTGAATTTGAATTTCCATGGCTGCTGAAAGAGAGTGCCAAGTGGGCATTATTGAAGCTGATGTAGGTTCAAAATGCAGTGCTGGGTTCAGAAAAAATTCGTTCTCCATGTTGACACTTAATTGATGATTTCACCAACTAGTTAAAGGACTAAGTTGATAAAAGTTTTTGGGTTCCTCTTTTTTTGTGTTTCCTTTTTCTTCTTCTTTGTTGGTCTTAATAAAAAGCAAAGATGGTTTGGCAAAGAGAGGTTGGAAATTTGTAATGATTGAATGTGGTTCAATATGACCCCATGTGAGCTAAATGGGGGGGCTGAGTTGGGTGAGAATGAGAGAGAAACAAGAAGAAGGGAATATGTTTGGTGCAGAAAAGCTAAGCAAAAGCTCTTTCTTTGTGAGTAAGGGAGAGAGAGAAGGGAGGGGGGGAAGGGACATGGTTGGGTAGTGATGAAGTTAAATAGGCAAAAAAGATGAAGATTTTTTTTTTTTTTTTTTTGGATTAAAAAATATATGAGGATTTGTTGACCTTTTTATTTCTTATTATTTTTTTATTTTTTATTACACTGGTAAATTCTAATTCTTCTGTTTCTCTCTCTATCCGCAAATGGTGGAAAGAGGAGTTGCCGGGCCTTGGACGTTAAAATACCCAATGTCCAATTTCCTCTCTAGAAAGTTGTCATGAATTCATGAAAGCCTGGAAACTGTAGGAGGGGTTTTGGGATTTTTTAATTTTAATTTTTTATTTTTATAAAATTTTTCCTTGATGTTAATTATGTAAGAATGGTTGACTCAAATTGATGTTATTAACACATATGTTAAAGGAGTTGTGGAAAATTTGAAAACTACTCGAGTGCAAGACTCATTGCTTATTAGCTTTTAGCAGTTAAGCAAAAGAAAAATCTAAAACTGTTTAACTTTTAGTTTTTTTATAAAAAAATTTATAAACTGACTTGACCATAAGTATGATTAGTGTGGCTTTATTAATATTGTTGGTGCAAAAGCCTATTGGGTTCTGACCCATTTAGTTTATTTGTCGGTTACTTATATTAACTGTACTCTTTACATATTCGTACCATACTCATTTTTCTTCGGTGGTGACTCTATAAAATTTTTTTTAGAGTGATTATTATGAAATTTAAATTATACAAAATTTAATAAAAAGAGAAATTATATATAGACAAAAAAATATATTAAAAAAATACACATGTAAAGACACAATTTTGCAATGTTGGGCCCTCAGGCGATATGAACTTAGGCCCAGCACATGAACAGTATCTGTGCAATAAATTTGTAAGAGAGTGGGATCAATAAACTGGGCTCGAAGTGAGGTGGTTGATAGTCGAGATATGATTGTAAGCAAATCAACAAAAACGAAGTGCTGATGTTATACAAAGTGGTCCTCGGTTTGGTCCGAGGAGAAATATTTTTACAATTATTTGAATGTCTATAACTTTCTCTCTTTCTCTCTTTCTTAGTTGTTTCTTCTCTTTCTCTCCGGATCGTTCAATGCCTTCTTTCCTTGCCTCCAGTTTTATTTATAAGCCAGTTCTTCTCATGTGCTAGTTAAGTGATTTTTCCTTGATACTTGTCCCATCAACCTTCCCTTAAAGTCTTTACACGGCAGCTGTAAAGGGTGAGAGGCACTGTTCAGACATCTTTTCCCCATTAATGCGGCCATAAGGTTAGCTGCAGGATAATAAATGCGGTGGTAGCAGCCTTTTACATAATATCTCATTGCTTCCACCTGTCCTTTTAGCCTATATATATATATCAGGGGGATCCTCGGAAATATTAGGATAAATGTTGGAGCATTCATTTTGGCTATCCCTTTAATCATCAGAAGAGGTAATATTCCTCGGACCACATCTCTCCGTCTTCATGCTAGCAATATCTCAACGATGAGTTCAACTATGTTCCTTACTCATGATTTACTGTTATCGGACGGATAGATCTCCTCGAATAGGCCCACGGCCCATCATCTGTAGTTGGGCCTTTGACCTCTACAACACAAATATATAAAGTCTTACAATTTCATTCCATGAGTTTTTTATTATAAAAATGTTGCGTGATAATTTTATTATTAATGTTACAAGTTACATCTCTTTCAAAATTTTAGTTCAATAACATTTTTCTTGGACATTTTCTTTTTGTTTTTAAGGGCTTAATATATTGTTAAGGAGACCAAAGTCCAAGGACAAAATTTAACTACAAATTTGGTTGTAGCCTGAACTATAACTCTCACTAAACAAATTAATATGACTATATATTTTGAAAGTATTACCGTTGAATTATATGTTTTTTATGTTTTTAAAACACATGTGAAATTTCATGCCAATCGAATGTTGATTATCATTTGATCTATAAACATATTTTTTATGTATAATTTTAGACTACAAAAACTCAAAATTTAAACAATTGGTAGATGACATAGCTATTGATCTTTGATCTTATTGAAATTTTGCAAGCATGAAGGATATAAGAAGAAAATGTAAGCCAATGATGAATTTTTGAAAATTCATATCCAATAAAAAAAATATTAAGTGGAGTTGCATCATTAATCTACAACCAAGTTTGATGCTAAACTTTGCCCAAAAATCAATTATGTTTGGCTTAAAAAATTTTAGGGTGGTAATAAATTTTTTAAAAGGTAAAGAACATCATAAATTTGTTAAAATTTATATAGAAGTTTTTTTTTTTCCAAGTCAGGGTGGTCCTGTGACCACCCCGGCATCAATGTGGAGCTGCAACTATATGTTTTCAAATATAAGAGAAATCCCTTGTACAATTTTCGTTATCAAATACAATAGAATTTTTTTCACAATTTTAATAAATATAATAAATAAATATTTGAAACATGTTTAAGTCCTAAAATTTGTAATATTTTTAAAACTACAGAGTAGAGACAGACCAAGCATGGCATGATCTTATTAAGCAGATGCTTTTATTTTTGGGTTTGACTTACTTTCATTATTTTTAAAAATGAATCTCTTTTTATTTCAATGAGAGATTGTCACATCACTTATTAATTAACTAAAAGGTGGGGATTATAACTCACTACTACTACTTGTCATTGTATATTTAAAACAAAACGACATGTCTAATTAAAAATGTAGTAAGCCAAGCCTTTTATTTTTTATTTTTTTGGAGAAACTATATATGGTTAATAGAAGAATCCACAAAATGTAAAAAGTCAAACCGAGCATGAAAGAATTACTAAAAGATTGTATAGAAAAATATAGAGATTAGTTTATACACGGGGGGTTTCGATGTGTACGCGTTGTGCATGACATCTAGATGTGAATTAATTGGATGGATGGAGTGCGTCACAAGAAACATGAAGTGAATGGAAGTCATGTCCACGATTAAATCCATGTATCTTAGTTAGGTCCATAATATGTGGCCATAGACTCATCTCATTCATGCCTTTACTTTTACTTATTTCCTTTTATTTTTTATTTGCTACTCCTTACGTGGTTTTCCTTATAATTGGCCAACAAGATGTCGTGTGTCCCAAATTAAAATGAATGCCTTTTGCTAACAGAATCAATGCTTTTAATTGATGAATCCTCCACTTTTTTTTTTTCTTTTCTTTAGGGGATTACGTGAAAGTATTTAGAGTTTATGAGTAGTTTTTTTTTTTTTTTTTTTTTTTAAATGAGTAACTTTTAGCTACTTTTAGAATACAGAAAATATTGTTCACTTCTCTCATATTCATGGTAGAGAATATTCATAGTGAGATTTACTTATTGAATTATTGGTTAGAAATTTGATCTCAAATTCTTAATTTTTCAGAAATAAGTGTTAAATTTATGATTTTTTTTTAATTTGAAACCTCTTGTTATCTCAATTACTCATTTTCATTATCTTAGACTGTACCAGAACAAAAAAGAGTGAAAAATCAATGATTAAACTATCCTGACTTTATTCTTCTTAAATCAATTTGACAACTATTGAACATAAAAGAAACAATGAGAAAACTCCATTTAGAGTTTGCGTAAATTGATAAAGTGATTGTCAGAGAATCAAAATTAATTAATTAGGTGAAACACCAAGTTTTATCAATGATTCCCCCTCTACCCCTCTTTTTTGTGTTTGGTTATAGTTTGGAATAATGAAATAAATAATAAAGATGTATAAAGGCTTTAAATAAATAAGAGAAAAATTCATGGTTTGAAATTTTAAAAGAAATGATCTTATTATTTTAGCCTTTGAAAGGTTTTAATATTGTTACCGACTCAAATTTAATTCACGAAATTATCACTATTTAATATTCATAAGATAAGACATCGAGACACAGTACTATATTCGGTGCTAAAAGTAGTTAGAGTGTACTATGTATGACATTGTTGTTTTTTCTTATGGGACCGCACATTTGCAAACTTCAAGAACTGTACCAATATTTTGAGATTATTTGAATGAATGAATTTTTTTTTTCTCCCCCAAATCCCACCTCTTCCATTTTTTTTTTATTGATTGGGTAATTTTAAAGAAAACCAATTTTAAATATGACAATGATTGGAGTCAACACAAGCCTCCTTGGGTTTCTTTTGGTTAATAAAAGTCAGGATTTAAACTGGGTTCTTCTAATATTGGCTGGTTAATTCTAGACTAGTTTTTTCATTTTTTTTTTTAAAGAGAGAAATATATATTTTATAAGAGTATTATACTTTTAAAAAATATAAAAAAAATAGTTTAACGTGTTTAGGCCGAGTCAATCATTGCATTAAATTCACAACTCGGCGGTTAACCCGGGGCCTTGGTCGGGTTCACATAACAAACCGACTTTCCTTAAATTTAGTATTTTGCTCTCTCTCAGAAAATACTACTACTTCCCCTATAATATTATTTACAGCTGTTTCCCATCATCAAGGCATGGAAGAACAGGTTTTCTCAAAATTTTATTACCCATCAGGTTTGGCTATTCAATTTGGTAACTTCATGATGAATATGCAGTATCACTCACATTCTTGTTTGTTTTGTGCCCAAACCCAAAGCCAGTGTGTCATTGATGACACCATTGCTGTCTTGGCCAGTGCATAGCTTTGTATGATCCATTAATGGGTAGGCAAGTATTTTCTACATGCTGCATATCATTGTCTATTGTCAAAGATCTATACATCTAACATAAAAGTGCAAAATTATCTGAAGGAATAGTTGGTTAGGATGTAGGTACACTGCGTATCTATATCTAGACCCACGTCTAGGTTTATAACTTAAAAATAATAATAAAATAAGAAGAAGAAAGAAACGATAATAATAATTTGATCATTCAATTATTGAGTTAAACTTAATTGGTCCTTCGGCAATTAATTGTGGCAATGTAGAGCATTTGCAGCTCACTCAACATACTAATTTTTCAACAAAATTATAGTTAAAATCATCTCAAACTCTCATGCATTAGCCTAAAAAAATTATCCTAATAACTAACAAATGAATAATGTCCTCAATACAATTATTGAGACACAATTCATTACCAAACCAATTTACACCCATTTTATTTTTGGTTTTCTCTCTCTTCTTGACAAACTCTCTCTCTAACTTATAGCTCTCTCTTTCTCGTTTGGCTCACATCAAGATTGGAGTATATTGATCGATGTGCTCTCTCTCTCTCTCTCTCTCTCTCTCTCTCTCTCTCGACATTACACAACTGACTTGTCGACTTGGGTCGTTTTTTGTGAAAGATTGGTTCCGCAGAGAGAGAGAGAGAGAGAGAGAGAGAGAGAGAGAGAGAGAGAGAGAGAGAGAGAGAGAGAGAGAGAGAGAGAGAGAGAGAGAGAGAGAGAGAATATATATAAATAATAAATAAAATAATATTTTAAAGATAAAATATTGGGTTTAATGTCGGGGTATATACAAATGAGTTGGTTAAAATAACTTTATAACTAAATTTGACTAGATTAATTTGCACTAAGCCTGGTGCAAATGGTCTTAATCCTTAAACTTTAAAAATCAAGTCAACTTCATCATTATATCTCATCATCATTTAAATTTTAACAAAATTAACGGATATGACAAAGGAAGCATAGGTTAAAAGGTTGTTGTGAAAGGTGTAAAAATTTTAAAATCAAGTCAATTTAAAGTTTCAACTATAAATTTTGTTAAAAATACCTAATTATATATATATATATTTATTTATTTATAATCGTTCCTAATTCTATTTAGTAAACGTATGACTGTATGAGGGTCTAACCTCATAAATTCTCCCTAAATAAAAAGAGATATACCTCCTATCAAAAGAAAAAATAAAAGAGAGAGAGAGAGAGAGATATATCCCTCTAAACAACAAGGCGAATAATTATCCTCTCAAATTATTAATTGTGCACATCAATGATCTAACAATAACCAAATTAAATTATTATTATTATTATTATTATTATTATTATTATTATTATTATTATTATTTTGTGAAAAGGTATAGGCAATAATTAATAAAGTATGAGATATTGATTAGTTCTATGATCTATCCAGTCAAGCCTATATCTTATTACATGCCAAATTGTTGTCTCAGGATTATTGGGTATTCATGACAAGAAAGAATCTATAATATACTTATTAATGAATATTGGAAGCTACTAATTATTAAATTCATTTTGAGAGATAATGATTATAACCCTTTCTTTTTTAGTTACAATTAATTTCCAATTTACACTAAAATGACTTTCATTTTCTAAATATATTTTATCCTCAAGGCCATTCTTTGAACAAAGTTTCACATGCATTTTTGATAATAAAATTTGGCCTTTTTATTTTAACCGATGAATTTATAATCAATAGTTAAGGTTGCATAATTACATTAGTAAAACATGTGATCAGCTTATTGCTTTATTTTTCTTCTCAAAAAAAAAAAAAAAAAAAAATCTTATTGCTTTATTTTTTTTGAACTAAAGGATACTGACATGTTTGTGCGAGATAGTTGTTATATAATCATGGAGGCCTAGCTAATTAAAGTATTCTCAAAGGCCATAATTACCAAAACCTAGGTAAATACATCAAAATTCAATAGATTTTTAGATCCTATATCGACCAAGGGATACATGCATGAATTTATTACGTAACTGTATTACTATTGTCTTAGATCTAATTAATGAGTAATGATAGTTGGAAGATGCGTGGGATTATCATCTTCATGTAGAAGTTCTTCAATTATTCATTCAATAACAAAATGGTAGTTAGTTATGATTGGGACAATGAAATATGCTAAAACATAATTATTAAATTATATTTTTAGAAAAAGAAAAAGAAAAGAGAGAGGTATGTTTTAATAAGGTCATGATGTACTTGACGTTGGTTGATTATTATCGGGTTTTCATCAAGTGGATAAATAGAGAAAATCACATACATCATATTATATTATATATAATAAAAGTTGGGCTTAGATGCCATGGTTACGCCACGTGACTTCACTAAATTGCAAAAATTTTAATAAATTTTTAGATTTTAAGAATAGATATATACATATTTTTTGGATAAATATGACAAATCAAGTAATGAAAGAAAGTAATATTTCATTTACAACTATAACAGTTTTGTCTATTTAAAATGTTATCAACAAAGCCTAAAATCAATAGAATAGAATTATCTATATAATAAAAGTTGGGCTTAGACGCCGTGATTGCGCCATGTGGCTTCACCAAATTGCAGAAATTTTAATAAATTTTTAGATTTTAAGAATAGATATATATACATTTTTTGGATAAATATGACAAATCAAGTAATGAAAAAAGTAATATTTCATTTACAACTATAACAGTTGTGTCTATTTAAAATGTTATCAACAAAGCCTAAAATCAATATAATAGAATTATCTAAGGATAGAATTTAAATAAAAAAGAGATATAAATTGATAAAAATCTTTTTTTTTTTTTGGTTTATCACTTATTTTTTTCTATTGGCCTATCAGATGGATAAAGTTATGTTGATAACAACTTCTTCTTTGTGTTTTTTATTATTATTATTATTTAATTTCTACATTGATAATCAGGTTTTAAAAAAAAAAAAAAAACAATAATTCTATCCTATTTCCAAAAACGGTATATATCCCAGCAAAAAAAAAAAAAAAAAAAAAAAAAAAACAAAAAACAAAACAAAAAGAAAAAAAAAAAACATTGTTGGTGAAGATAAGAAGTTGACCGGCATAGAAAAAATAGTATAATTATGTAAAACTTTATCATTTAAATTCTAACAAATTTAAATTGTATTCGAATTAAAAGTCTTTTATAAATTTTTTAAAAACAATCCACGTTTTCCCCTTCAAATTGTATCTACGTGTAGTAATATAATTTAAATAAAAAAATAAGGATTAGTTGAAGATTTTGGATTGTAATCAAATTGATATTTGTTATTGATAGGGGTAAAACTCCCACCTGACGGATTGGCCTCTGACGACGGATGTACATGACGGACTCGGCGTGTCGACGGCCTGACCTTCAGTAGTCGACGGTGAAAGGGTCACCCAATGTTGTCACCAAGCGCCGGAGCCCGCCTTGTCACGTGCGCTTCCTTGGAAAAGTGAACCTTGCCGCGTACGCTACTACTTGGTCAGATATCTTACACAGCACGATTCCCTCCCCCAAAGAAGGGAATCATGCCCAACACACTTGGCCACCCAAGAAGAATCTTACGCCCTACGCTACTTAGGGGCAATTTCGGCACAGCGATATCTTCTCCAGTACGCCTCATCCAAAGGCCACTACTACTACTATAAATACCGCCACGCCCTCCAAAAATCGAGGTACGCATACTAAGACCCGACTCTGGCACTCTAGAGTTGTGTAATATACTAACTTAACCGTCGGAGGGTTGTCGGCCGGTACCACACCGGCACTTCCCTTTGAGGTTATTCTTCCTGCTGCAGGACCGTCCGGAACGCGCGCAAGTCCTGCAGCCCACTGGTTTGATTCTTGACATCATCAGTTATTAACTTAAAAATTATATAAAAAAAAAGGATGAGATGAAGAATTTGGATTGTAATCAAATTAATATTTTTTATCAACTTAGAAATTATAGGAGTAGAAAATAAGAACAAAAAAATTTATATCTATTGAAAGTGTAGAAATTTTAGAAAATATTTTAGAAAAATTTAACTTTTGTTTTAGAAAATAGGGGTAGAAATTTTTTTAGATTTTTAGATTTAAAATATATATATAATTTTTCTTCTCCTATAATTTCTAAGTTTGATAAAAATCTTAATTAAATTACAATCTAAATTTTTTATCTAATCCACCAGATATTTTATTAACAATGACACTAACAAAATTAAATTTTAAATACGATACAAACTCTACAGGCCATATGCACCTAGTAATGAAAAAAAGTTGAACTAAACTAAAATTAAAAGGGAAACAAATACGAAATCACAAATTCACAATTCTCTTACCTTTTTTTCATTTTTATTAAGCGAAAAAATAATAAAGTAAATTACATTTAAATTATATATTTAAGGGATGGTTTCAAATTAAATTCTGTAGTTTCAAATTCAAGCCTGAAATTTAAGATAGTTACAAATTCAGTCTTATAGTTTTTTTGATTTTTAAGTGATCTATAGACTTTTAAAATCACGTCAATTTAAACTTTATACTTTTTGGGTTTAACGTGATACAATAGAAGGTTTAAATTGATACAATTTAAAAACTACTCCAATTTAAAACTAACGAATATAGGGCTTAATTTGTAACAGTCTTAAATATTATGATTAAATCTGACAAATTTGAAACTATATAATTTAATTTAAAATCATTCGATGCATACTTTATTGAGTGGTGGACTCATGAATAAACTTGAAGGACATGGTCATGTGCCATAAACCTAGAAGTCACAAGTTCTTATATTAAAAAAAATATATATATGATGATGTCGAAAATCACCCTCAGTGAGCCGCAGGGCCTTCGCGCTCAGAGTGGACCTGCACAGGTAAAAAGAACCTCAAAGGGAAGTACCGGCGTGGTACCGGCCAACGACCCTCCAATGGCGAAATTAGTATTGCTCACAACTCCAGAGTGCCAGAGTCAGGGTAGAAGCATGCGTACCTTTGCTCATGGGGGTCAAGGGTATTTATAGTGGTGTTGAGTTGGGGCTTTGGCGTGTCCGAGGAGATAACCTCTGATCGGAGCCATGCCCTAATGCGTGTTCTCTACGAAATCCTTTCCTCACCGGGGCCATCCCCTATTGCGTGGAGTGCAAGATATCTATCCAGGTAGTGGCGTGCGTGACAAGACATGTCGATCCCTTTAGCTTTGTCTCGTCACCCATTCACCCCGTCGGTGTGTAGACTACGCCGTCGGATCAGGCTGGAGAGCTGGTCGGGGATGACGGATGGAGTGGGACCGTCATCCCTTACCGTGCCGTCGCCCAGGTAAAGGGTGACGGCACCTTCAAAACGTCACCTTCCCCATCAGTTCCCCCCATACTCCTTAATCCCGTCGGTCTCGTCTGACGGATTGGGGAGTACAGCGTGTGGCGGACAAGGCATTAATGGCTAGTCACCTCGAGCAGGCCTAGTGTTGGAACACGTGTCCTCGAAGGACTGGCAGGCAGCTGGACGGGAAGGTCGCTTCGTCTTCCGCGCCCCAAGCCTCCTATAAATATATGCTCCGTTTTCCCTCACTTCTCTTTTTTTATTCTAATTCCGCTGATCAGAGAGAAACCGTCACCTCAAGGAGATTACAATTGCTTTCTGGCTCTCGTTTGTTGTTTGACACCGTCAGCTTCATTTGCACTTCCGTTATAACTTGGTGAGTTACTCCCCCCCTTTTCTTTTTAATTTCCTCGATTTAGTCGCATACTGAGCTTTTGAAAGACGTTTCTGGAAAGGCCGTCACTTGGGTTCTTAGACCACCCCCGTCACTTGTAGGTAGTAAGATGCATAGGGAGACATCGAGTGAGCAGTCGTCAGCCCGCGATGGGGCGGGCTACGACGAGGTCTGTCCGTCGGGCCACGAGCCAGGGGAAGACTCTTCTTGGTCGTCAGAGGATGAGTCGTCGGTGCAGCTTTCTAATGAAGAGGTGAACTAAGGTGAAGTTGTGAGGGAAGGTGGAGGTGACGACCAAGTAAGGGAAAGTGGGAGTGACGGGAATTCCGCGGGGGGTGAAGACTTGGAGAGCACATCGGGAGGCTTCGGGGATGACCGTCCATTCATCCTCCCTAAGGAGTGGACGGTCAACCACTTTTTGCCATCGATGACTGATAAGGTTTTTAACTCGCTGCGGGCGCGTTACCAAATCCCAGACGACATTCCAATTCGTCTTCCCCTGGAGAGGGAGAGGTGTTACTCCGGGAAGACCGCGGACGTTGGCATGTACGATGCCATGTTCGCGGCAGGATTGAGGTTGCCTCTGACGGCGCTCCACCGTCAGCTGGCAAACTACCTCGGGCTGTCCGTCAGCTAGATTGCCCCTAACGCCTGGAGGGTGTTTATTGGTTCCGAGATATTGTGGGGTAGCCTAAGTGGAGGGCACCGTCAACTGACCCTTGACGAGTTCTTTTGGTATTACCGTCCACACCACATCACTTCGTCCAAGGGGATTTACCACTTCTCCGCGAGGAAGAAGGAGCTGAGGCTGGTGTCGGACATGCCTGACTGTTAGGATATGTGCCCTTAAATCCTATTGTATGATGCTATGTATGATATTATATATGACATTATGTGAGAAATGATGTATGACTTAATATTGTGTTTAATAAAGTTGTTTTATTCTTATCTAAAATAATGATAACATGAATATTTGGACATTATCAAATAGTCCATGAGATGCATAGTATGTGATTTATGTGATTTAGTCACAGAAGATATAGATCACAAGTTCTTTGTAAACTCAGAATTTTGGTTCGTAGTCGGTGATGAAATTGGGCATTTCATCTGCGAAGACTATAACATATTAACTACGATGATTTGTCTTGATCATAGAAGTGGTGATTTCTAGTTAATATGTTGATATGTTTTAAGAGTTAAGACATATTGAACTGGACCGCTGTGAGATTTATTATTCTCCTAACGACTGTCAATTGAATAATAAATCTCACGACTTGTATTCACATGAACTCTTAATCCTGAGAGAATAATGGACCTGATCATGAAATGTAGGTTGCTTTGATATATCAGGAGTGAGATTTAAAGTAACGGCCAAAACCTCAGTATGTTGGGCAGTCACATTTAGTGTTGATGGAACATATATTCTCAAGATGGAATTCATAGTCTCTTAACGGAGATATAAAATATTCCCTTGAGATAAGTTTAATGGGTACAGTTATTCAGAGAGTTAGGCCTAACCACTTTAGTAAGACTAAAGTATATATTTATGAAATTGGATTTCATAAATATATGGTGAATAACTTAAAAGGATTAAACCGGGTACTCAAGGATTAAGATGTAGTAATTTACAAAGTGGCAGTCTATATTCATGACTTTGTATTACTACGAATATTTTATGAAGGGGTTGCATGTATAATAAAGTCTTGGGATATAATTTATTAATGAGGCTTAGAGTGCAATTATATTTATATAGTGGTATTAAATATAATTAATGGTAACTTTGGACTTGTCAAGAGTTGACAGAAAAGCCCAAGGCCCATTGGAGCTAGTGTCTTATTTGTTCCCTTTTGGTCCCACTCCAAGCCACACCATATAGCCCAATTGGGAAGGCCCAAAAGGCTAGCCCAATTAGATAATCAGTTATGTGGAGAGAAACATACAAAATTTTATATTGAATGAAATGGTTTGTATGTGTAAGATAATGAAATAAGGAAGAGAGACACTCTTTCATATTCTCTCTAGAAACATAGAACTGATTGAGAGACCACACATCTTGGGCATCAAGTGGAATTGGAGTGAAGATTGAAAGTGTTCTCGAGTACTTCTTCATTCGATTTTGAATTTCACCGCATCAAGGTACACTCTCTTGTTCTTATATTCTAAAACCTACATAGTGCATGTTATCAATTGCGAATGAAGTAGATCCGTTTATTTTCCACTGCGTATGTTTTGTATGCGATGCAAACATGATGATTTCCCAACACTGACTCCAACAAGAATTGGAAGGGCAGGTATTTTTTCGTGAAGGGGACGAGTTGGGTTTGCCGTAAGGAGGAGTGGGGGTCGATTCCTCACGGATTTGACAACACTTGGGCTTACGTCAGGGAGTCAGGTCGTCGCCGTCAGCCTTGCTTATTAGTTTATTTTAGTCCAAGGTCCTAACCCGTCTGTTTTACTTTTCCTTTTCAGCTTTCGCTCGCCCGGTGATCTCGGAGGAGCAAGAAGCCTTCATCCTCAAGGTGACGGAGATACCCTTCGAGGAGAGGAAGTGTCGCGCCTCATCACACCTGACGCCCTCCACGCTTATTGTGGGGGACTAGAGCCAACAGAGGAGGCACGCCGCTTAGACAAGTTATCCCGTCAACGTAAGTTTAATCAACCTGTTCATTCCCGTTGACTTTACTTGGCATTTTTACATTTGGTCCTTGTCTTGCAGAGATGGAATTAGCCAAGCTGAGGGCTCAAATCAGGGCCGCCGCCGCCCGTAAGAAGGAGGAAGGAAAGGGTAAAGAGGGAGTGTCCACGTCCCTCCCAAAGGGCGCGCCAAAAAGAAAAGGTGACGGGACCGAGGACCGTCCTGCAAAGAAAATGACGGTCGCCCCTGGGGACCACTCCTCGAAGCCCCCGTCGCCCAAGCATGGGGTCGGCAAGGGGTTGATGTCGGCACAAGGTCCCGTCATCCCCGAGGATGGGCGCTGCATCCTTACCCATAAGGGGTACGCCTTGGAGCGGTCGGACTCCATACTTGGGAAGGAGGAGGCTGATTCCTGTGTCAATCAGTCTGTGTAGGAGCTGGGGGACTCGGGCCTCTTCGACCTCGCCAGGGTATGTATCTTCTTTATTGTTTGCGCCGTCTGCTTTTTATGCTATTATGCTGACGGGAGTTTTGTATCACAGGCTGTGATCCGCATGAGGGCCATGCAGGTCAAGGGGACAAAGAACGAGGAACTGCTGGCTTGTCAGAAGAAGCGTATTACCAATCTGACAGACGGGCTAGACCAGTACAAGGATGCATGCCACACCTTAAATGGGGAGATCACGGAGTTGAAAGAGAAACTCGAGGAGGAAACCCGTCGGGCTGAGCAGGAACGGGAAGCCAGGGTGACGGCTGAGAAGGAATTGACGTCTCTCCTGGGGTAGGTGGAGACGGCGAAAAGTGACGCCGTTGCGGAGTTTAAGACGTCCCAAACATTCATCGATTCCTGCGCCGAGTATTATGGTGACGGGTTTGAGGACTGCCTTAAGCAGGTAAAGTCTCTCTTCCCCCACCTTGACTTGTCAAGGGTTTCGATGGATGACCCTGTGCCGTCGACGCCCATGGTCGACACCGTCTTCGTGGAGGATGACGACCTCGATGAGTCCGAGATCCCTACCAGAGGTGACGGTGTCGTCCTTGCCCAGCCTGCCCTGGACAAGCCTGCAGCCTCGAAGATCCCGTCATCCGATCCTTCCAATCCTGAAGGGTTTCCTACCAACGAGGTCCAAGACCCCAAAGGTGACGAGGCTGCGCCAGATGCCCCGGCTCCTTGACTTTTGAATTATTTTTGTAAAGTTGATCTTCCTCATTTGTATTTGGTGCCCTGTTGTTTTGACGGCTTTTTGTAAAAACATATTCTTGTAACATACTGATCTATTTATATCATTTGCAATGTGTTGTTTTCATTAAAAGACTATGCATGACTTTCTTCTCGTTGTTTCACGGTAGCCCTACTTGGGACTCAATGCTTTTTGCACTAAATCACGACCTTCCAACGGGGTCGTCAGCTTTGGATCATGCCTTAAGGATATTTTAGGATGCAATCGTTAATTTTTGCATTTAACGGGCTCGTGCCTCATTAAATTAGGATAGAATTATTGGCTTTTCGGGCTGTCACCTCATGAACCGTCAGCTTATAGGCTTGACCGGTTTTCGCACTTGGATTATAGGCTTAACTTTTTAGGATAGTGCTGTCGTTTTAGGGCCGTTTGTTCTTGCGCTTGACGGGCATTTACGCCTTGTAGATCTTCAATTGGCCTTTAAGCCGTCGGCTTTAGTGCCTGACGCTTTCGCGCCTTGTAGTTTTTTTTTTTTTTATTGGCTTCTGAGCCGTTAGCTCTGGTGCTTGACGCTCTTACGCCTTGTAGAGTTTGGGACGTTGGCTCCCATGCCGTCAGCTTTGGTGCCTGACGGATTTATGCCTTACAGTTTTTTGGATTGGCTTCTGAGCCGTCAGCTTTAGTGCTGGACGCTCTTATGCCTTGGATCTTAGGTTGGCTTCTAAGCCGTCAGCTTTGGTGCTTGACGCTTTTATGCCTTGTAGATTTTAGATTGGCTTCTAAGCCGTCAGCTTTGAAGCTTGACGCTTTTATGCCTCGGATCTTAGGTTGGCTTCTAAGCCGTCAGCGTTGACGCTTGACGCTTTGGTACTTCGCATGTTTTGAGGTCGAACACTTAACACAATACAGGAGGGACTGAATAAACTTCTGAGCCTTGTATAAATTTTAAGGAAAAAGAAAGCACCCTTTGGGTTCCCAAAATACATTAAGACATACAAGTAAAAGCTGCCACTCTTTTCTTACCGATAATACTTTCGTAGGTGCTCGGCGTTCCATGGATGGGGTAGTGTCTGTCCTTCCATTGTTTTCAAATGGTAGGTGCCTCTTCGGTGCCATGACGTGACTCGGTAAGGTCCTTCCCAGTTGGGGCCGAGCTTCCCTTGTGCAGGGTCTCTGGTAGCGCCTATGACTCTTCTTAGAACAAGGTCTCCGACCTGGAAGTCCCTGTGCTTGACTCGGAAATTGTAGTGCTTGGCCATGCGATCTTGGTACCGTGCCAGCCTTTGTTCGGCCACTGCTCTGACTTCGTCGATCAGGTCCAGCCGTAGGCGCAATGCCTCATCATTCCTATTTTCATCGTGGGCGTTCACCCTGTAGGTTGCGAGTCCTACTTCGGCCGGGATGACTGCCTCGCTTCCGTAGGTCAGCCGGAATGGATTTTCTCCTGTTGGGGTCCTTACCGTCATCCTATATGCCCAAAGTACGCTGGGTAGTTCCTCAGGCCATATCCCCTTTGCCCCCTCGAGCCGAGTCTTGATAATCTTTAGCAGGGATCGGTTCGTTACTTCGACTTGACCATTGGCTTGGGGGTGGGCGGGAGAAGAGTAGTGATTTTTTATCCCCAGCTGCGAGCAGAATTCTCGGAAGGGGCCGTTGTCGAATTGTTTGCCATTGTCCGAGACTAGGACCTTAGGGATCCCGAACCTGCATATGATGGACTTCCAAACAAAGCTCCGCACATTCTTCTCCGTAATGGTAGCCAGAGCTTCAGCTTCTACCCACTTTGTAAAGTAGTCTATGCCTACAATCAGGAACTTCAGCTGCCGCATAGCCGTTGGGAAGGGTCCCATAATGTCTAGTCCCCATTGAGCGAACGGCCACGGGGCTGTCATGGGAGTTAGCTCTATGGGCGGCTGTCTGACGACGTTGCTGAACCTTTGGCATCGGTCGCAGGCTTTGACGTAGGCTTGGGTGTCTTTCTGCATGGTGGGCCAGTAATACCCCGCCCAAATCAGCTTGTGCGCCAGTGATCGAGATCCCGAGTGGTTTCCACAGACTCCCTCGTGGACTTCCCTCATGACATAGTCGGCTTCTTCGGGTCCCAAACACCTCAGGTACGGGCGAGAGAAACCCCTTTTGTATAGGACGTCCTTCATTAGTACGAACCTTGCGGCTCGGACCTTCAGCTTTCTGGCTGCTTCTTTTTCGTCTGGCAAGGCGCCATCCTTTAGGTAGGAGACTAGCGGCGTGGTCCAGTTACCTTCGGAGCCTATTTCCTGCACACTGACAATGTCTATTAGTGGCGTCGTTTGCACAAAAGAAAGCACATTATCTGGGGCGGCCACGTGTTCTGAAGAGGCGGCTTTGGCAAGGCGGTCGGCTTGCTCATTTTCTTCTCTAGGTATTTGGATCACGTCGGCCCTTAGCTCATCCACTCTTCTCTTCGCTTGATCTATATACCTTCTCATTCTGTCGCCTCTACACTCGTAGTCTCCGCTTACTTGGTTAACGACGACTTGGGAGTCGCAGTAGGCTACCACTTTGGTGGCCCCTGCTGCTTTGGTGAGGTCGATCCCAGCTATCAATGCTTCATACTCCGCCTCATTATTTGTGGTGGGGAAATCTAGGCGAATCATGCATTCGATCTGATCTCCCTCGGGGGAGCAAAGTATGACACCTATCCCCCCGGCTTGTCTGGTCGACGATCCGTCCGAATGTAAGGTCCATGAAGGGTGCTCGTCTGCCCCCTGGTCCTCGCCGCTTGTGAATTCGGCGATAAAGTCAGCGACAGCCTGCCCCTTCATGGCGGTGCGCGGGCGGTACCTGATGTCAAACTCGGTCAATTCGATCGCCCATAAGGCCAGGCGACCGGCCGCTTCGGGGTTGTGCATCGCCCGTCGCAGGAGTTTGTTGGTTAAGACAACTATTGTATGAGCTTGGAAGTATGGCTTAAGCTTGCGGGCCGCGGTGATCAAGGTGAAGGCGAGCTTCTCCATTGGCGGGTACCTTTTTTCAGCCCTGCGGAACGCCCGGCTGGCGTAGTACACAGGCTTTTGGACCTTGTCTTCTTCTCTGACCAAGGCCGCACTGACGGCCGCCGGGGAGACGGCCAGGTAAAGGAAGAGCTCTTCCACTGGTTGCAAGGGGCTCAGTAACGGTGGTGAAGAGAGGTAGGCTTTCAGTTCCTCGAACGCCTTTTGGCACTCGCCCGTCCACTCAAAAGACTTCTTCAGCGTGCGGAAAAAGGGTAGGCACTTATCTGTCGCCCTTGATACAAACCGGTTCAAGGCGGCTACTCTCCCATTCAAGCTTTGTACCTCCTTCGTGTTCTTTAGGGGCGCCATTTCCACTATGGCTTGAATCTTGTCTGGGTTGGCCTCGATGCCCCTTTGAGACACCATGAAGCCTATGAATTTTCCCGCCGCCACTCCAAACGCGCACTTTGCCGGGTTGAGTTTCATGTTGTAGAAACGGAGTGTGTCGAATTCCTCAAGGTCCTTCAGGTGGTCTTCCTTCCTACTGCTTTTTACCAACATGTCATCGACATATACTTGAACATTCCTCCTTATTTGATTGGCGAACATTTTGTTCATCAGTCTCTGATATGTGGCGCCCACATTTTTCAGTCCGAATGGCATTACCTTGTAACAGAAGAAACCCTGACTGGTGACAAATGAGGTCTTCTCTTGGTCAGTCACGTCCATCCGGATCTGATTATACCCTGAGAAGGCATCCATGAAGCTCAGTAGCTGGTGTCGGGCTGTAGAGTCCACCAGTGTGTCGACTCACGGGAGGGGGTAGCTATCTTTGGGGCACGCTTTGTTCAAGTCTGTGAAGTCAACACACATGCGCCACTTCCTGCTAGCCTTCTTAACCATCACCACGTTGGCCAACCAATCAGGATAGTATACTTCTCGGATGAAATCCGCTTCTCGTAGCTTGCCGACTTCTTCTGCCACCGCCCGGTCTCGTTCTGGGGCAAACACCCGCTTCTTCTGACGGACGAGCCGGAAAGAGGGCGACACATTCAGCTTGTGCACCATGACTGAAGGGTCAATTCTCGGCATGTCGTCGTGACTCCAGGCGAACACATCCTAGTTTTTTCGGAGGAAGGCCACGAGCGCCTGGCGAGTTGAAGGGCTGGTGAGAACGCCGTTCTTGGTGGTCCTGTCTGGCTTGGACTCGTCGAGTGCTATCTCCTCGAGCTCCTCTGCGGGTTCTGCCCCCACCCGCTGCTCTATGTTCATTGCTTGCAAGTGGCCGTCCGCTTCCACCATTGCTACATAGCATTCTCGTGCAGCCACTTGGTCTCCCCATAACTCCCCCACACCATCCTCGATGGGGAACTTAAGCATCAAGTGGTAGGTCGACGTTACGGCCTTCCAGGCGTTGAGGGTTGGCCATCCTATGATAGCGTTGTAGGCGGACGAGCAGTCGACGACAAGGAAGGTGACATCCTTGGTGATCTGCCGGGGATACTCCCCAATCGTGACCGGTAAGGTGAGAGCGCCGAGGGGGTGCACTCTCGTCCCTCCGAACCTAATGAGTGGAACGTTGGTAGGTACCAGGCGTTCCTTGCCAATCCGCATCTGTTGAAATGCCGGGTAGTAGAGGATGTCTGCGGAGCTACCATTGTCAATCAAGACCCTGTACGTGTTATAGTCTCCCAGCCGGATGTTGACAACAAGGGCGTCATCGTGTGGATGATGAAGACGTTGGGCATCGTCCTCTATGAACTCAATAGTGGGGCTGCAGACATGCAGCCTCTTCTGGGTCACGCCCGCGGCTTGGACGTTCTGCACTACTCTGAGATAGGCTTTCCGAGCTTTCTTCGTTGATCCGACGGTCGCTGCACTCCCGATGATCATCCTTATGTCTCCTATGGGCGACCTAGGGCGCTCATTGTCTCGGCGGCGGGCTTGTTCTTGTTGAGGCGTTTCTGTCCTTTCTCGGCTGACGAACCTCTGCAGCTTTCCCGGCCTGATCAGGGCCTTGATTTGCTGCTTCAAGTCATAACAGTCGGCGGTGTCGTGGCCGTGATCTTGGTGGAAGCGGCAGTACTTGTCTTTGGGTCGTCTATCAGGATTTCCCTTCAGCTTTCTCGGAAATGTCAAGGACCCTTCGTCTTTGATCTGCATCAAGACTTGGTCGACCGGGGTCGTTAGCGGGGTGAAGCTTGTGAACTTGCCTGCAGGGGGCTTCGGGCGCCTGTTGTCTCGGCCTTCCCCTGTTCGAGGTGTCTTCCGCCCCTTATCCTGCCGTACGTCCTCCTGTCTTTCGCGCTTTTTGGGAGGCCTCTCTTCCCGGGCCCGTAATGCATCTTTTGCATTCATGTACTTCGTTGCCCTGTAAAATACATCCGACATCGTCTTCGGGTCATTCTTGTATAAAGAGAACAAGAATTTACCCTCCTTCAGTCCATTGGTGAACGCGGCAACCTGTATTTTATTGTCCGCTTCATCGATCGAGAGTGCCTCTTTGTTGAAGCGGGCTATGTAGGACCTGAGCGTCTCATCCTCCCGTTGCCTAATGTTCATCAAGCACGCGGTGGATTTTTTATATCTGTGCCCCCCGATGAAATGCGTAGCGAACTGAGCACTCAACTCCCTGAAGGAACCAATAGAGCCGGGAGTCAGCCTGCCGAACCAGGTCCTTGCGGAGCCTTTTAGCGTCGCCGGGAAGGCCCGACACATGATTTCGTCCGGTACGCCGTGCGAGTGCATCAATGTCTTGAAGGATTCCAAGTGGTCTAGTGGATCCTTGGAACCATCGTAGCTTTCTATCTGAGGCATGCAAAACTTTGGCGGTGTGGGGAACAAAATGACGGGTGCGGTGAAGGGGGAGTCTGTACGGTGGACGAGGTCGTTAAGGTCGCTGGACACTCGTCCTTTGAGGGCGTTCATCATAAAGTCCATACGCTTCTTCATCAACCGCATCTCATCGGCAACGCTAGGCGGAACATTGTCGGCAGCCGACGGACGGCTCGTCCCTTGCCCTTCAGGTCGGCTCAATGCGTTGCTTCCTTCTGGGCCTCCATGATCCCTCTCATGGGCGCTGTGTTCCTCGTTTTCTCCCTGGTGGTCAACCGTCGCGTTCCTCCGCAATAACTGTTCTTCCAAGTCATTGTTACGTTTTGTGAGGCGCTCCACCGCGGCCGCCAGAGTTTGGACTTGTCTCTCGAGGGCCGTGGTGCGTTGTTTGTTGCCTTGATTGTTCATGGTGGTAACCCTTGAATGCGTAAGTACCATGCAACTCTTTGTCCGGAAAGCACAGAACACAGCCTACGTACGTGCACTTTCCCACAGACGGCGCCAACTGATGATGCCGAAAATCACCCTCAGTGAGCCGCAGGGCCTTCGCGCTCAGAGTGGACCTGCACAAGTAAAAAGAACCTCAAAGGGAAGTATTGGCGTGGTACCGGCCAACGACCCTCCGATAGCGAAGTTAGTATTGCTCACAACTCCAGAGTGCCAGAGTCAGAGAAGAAGCATGCGTACCTTTGCTCATGGGGGTCAAGGGTATTTATAGTGGTGTTGAGTTGGGGCTTTGGCGTGTCCGAGGAGATAACCTCTGATCGGAGCCATGCCCTAATGCGTGTTCTCTACTGAATCCTTTCCTCACCGGGGCCATCCCCTATTGCGTAGAGTGCAAGATATCTATCCAGGTAGTGGCGTGCGTGACAAGACATGTCGATCCCTTTAGCTTTGTCTCGTCACCCATTCACCCCGTCGGTGTGTAGACTACGCCGTCGGATCAGGCTGGAGAGCTGGTCGGGGATGACGGATGGAGTGGGACCGTCATCCCTTACCGTGCCGTCGCCCAGGTAAAGGGTGACGGCACCTTCAAAATGTCACCTTCCCCATCAGTATATATATATATATATATATATATATATATATATATATGTGCAATCATTCCTAAAGTATACATAGAATTTAAAATGTAATTTAATTTGCAAAAAATAATTACAAAAAAGAGAATGAACAGAGAAAGAATTAATGAATTACCTTCTAATTACGCCTTCATAACTTTGCCAAAGTTTTAGTTGACTTTGAATCTGCTAAATTGAAGACAATATTTTTCAGAGTTAATCAAGAATTAATTTCTAGCATTAATTAACTCATTTAAGTAATGTCCGAACTAAACAAGTTGCGCTTTCCGTGGTTGGTTCATTTAATTTCTTTTATAGTTCAAGTTGAACTTTATTATTATTATTCATTTTAAAGAGGAAGTTCTAATACGAGTTCTAGTTGGACTCGAACTAAAGAGCAAAAACCGAGCTTAGTTTTCTTTTCAATTTTTTCTTTTGGAGAAAAAAATATTGGAATTTTCATTAAAAGAGAGACTTAGCGATAATCGGCTAAAAGAACACTATAAAAGTGTGGAAGAACATTTTCCATCTATCATTTAAACTACTAAAATGTAGGGACAAAGGGAGGACTTGGACTTAGGAGGGCAAAAGTATAAACAATTTTTTTTTTTTTTTTTTTTTTGGAAACTCCAAATAAGCATTCATTTAGAAGAGAAATGTTATGTCTACAATATTTTCACAATAAATCGTAAGTGGTAGGTTATTATTGGTTATTATGAATGGGCAAAAAAGTAATTTATATTGTGAATTCAAATTAGACCCAATAACAACTTACCGCATGTGATTTGTTGTGAAAATGTTTCCGATGAAGCACTTCTCAATTTAGAAAGTTGTTTTTTTTTTTTTTTGTACTTTTTTTTTTTGGGAGTGTCTTGTGTGTTGTCAGATGTGTGTGAATGTTCACGTAGACTAGTTAGAATTGGCTTAGGAATTTTTTATTTTATTTTATTTTTTGTTTGTGCCTTGTGTGGGTTTGTTTTGGGGTGTTGTTTGAACTTAAGTTTGTTATTGGTAAATTTTGTTGTTGAGCTTGTTAAATTTATTTCAGATTTTAGATCAATAAAATTCTTTATAGCCTTTAAAAAGATCAATAATATTGTTAAGGGAAGAAGTGATGGCTCTCATGTAGAGCAACCATAGCTTCTACATCGTCTATCGAAGAGGGGAGAGTTATTTTTTCTGACAAAGAAGCAAGAACCAAACCTTGATTGTTACGGATCAACCACCCCTATATCTACCTCATTACCCGAGTCTGCTTGTTTTGAACTAGGGACGGACTCGGGACTTGGACTTAGGGGGGTAGCTTTGCTACTGACTGCGTGCTACGGTTCTGACATCTGGATCTATTGTTTAGCTACAAGGGTTTTTTTAGTGTCTTTGATGCGTATTGCTAGGTAAGGACAAAATTAGTTTGTTTCAAAATTTTTAAAGGGTCAAGTTGTTTCTTTTGAGTAAAATTGGTTGATTGAGCTTAATTTTAAAAAAAAATTTACTATTGGTAATTTTTATTGCTCAGCTAATTTTCTAGGCTTGTATATTTTGTTTTAGATTTTAAATCTCTATAAATTTTTATAGCCTTTAACATGGTGAAAATGCAAGAGTTACAAATGTTTTATAAATGGTTGATATGGTTTGTGATTATTGTTATGTAAAAAGTTATGTAAGTGGTAGTTCTAGATGAAAACCAATAAGAATTTGCTACCTTAACGATTTGTACAAATATTGTAGAAAAGTTTGTTACTACAGCATTACTCTCAAAAGAATTAATGATATTGTTAAGGAAGGTAAAGTGTAATTTTATAAAACAAGATTGCTAAAAATAATACCTACATATATACTAATAATTTAAATAAATAAAAATGGAGGGAGGGGGGGGGGGGCATGGTCCACTGTCATGAACTATATTAAGTTGATATATTATAACTTTTTCTTTAAAAACTTATATTTCTGACTCTTTTCGTGTATATTAGCCACCAATTTCTCTACCAAAAATTTATTTATTTATTAATTAAACTTTGATAGTAACAATTTTCATATATATATATATATATATATAAATAAATATATAATATGCATTTTCAATAAATTTTTCCATTAAATTTGTACATAATTAATTTACAAAAAATAATAGTGTTCATAAACATAAGCCAATCAGCACTTTCGTCAAGCTTGATTTGTTAATTATCAAGTTTCAAATTTGAGTGTTTATTTGATTGAAGGACTAAAACAAGCACTTTAAGCTTAGTTCATTTTTAGTGAATAAGAGATTTAACTTGTTTAAAATGAATAATAGATTCTTTAAAATCTTAAAGACTAATCCATTACAACAATTAAGGCATGTTTGGTAAATTGTAATAGATTTTGTAAAAGAATAATGTTACAACTACAAACTATTTTACAACGTTTTTACAAAATATTGCTGTGGCCAACCTCTTATTGGTTTTTATCTAGGTCCACCATTAATATTACTTTTTCATTTACTAATAATCATTCACCACATCAACAGTTTGTAAAAAAATTTTGTAAAATAGTTTGTATCTCTAGCATTATTCTTTGTAAAATATATTAATCATTCATATGGTTTAGCTATTCTATAATTTGCATGGTTATGTTTTTATTATATATAGAGAATAATCATTCCTTATAAATAACTATTATTTAAAATACGGAATAACTATTAATTCCTAAAATAGTTATAATATCTATTCCTTATTAACTGTAATTTAAAATTAATATATTTTCAAATATACAAACTTTCTATATGCATTAACAATTAAAAAAAAATTATATATTAAAAAAAAAACCTATCTCTCTCAAACTTAAAAAAAAAAATATATATTTTTAAATAATAATGGTATAAGTAAGATATTTCCTAAGTATATATCTTAAGTTTTATTTTAATATTACAACTTACAAGCGTATGAATAGATTTTATTCTCCATTCACCGTTCCAAATGTGCTGTTAATGTTATAATACTCTAATAACTTGTTTGGATTTTTTTTTTTTTTTTGGGGAGGTGGGGTTGGAGAGGGGAAGAGACTAAGAAACTTGTTTGAATTTTTTTAATGAGGGAGGGGTTTGAACTTTGAAGCGGTATCTTACCCCTCCAAACCCCATTTTAAAATTCCTCTAAATTTGAGGAATTTAGAGGGAGGGTAGAGGTGAGAGATTCACTAATATTAAAATCCTTTAAATTGTCAAATTTACCCTTATAATGTCAATTTATATCTATTTTCTAAAATTAGCAATATGGGTCATAATTATCAATTTATATGATCACTTCTTTCTCTGTTCCTCCCCCTAGCTTTATTTTTATATATTCATATTTATTTTTGTGGATAAATTCGATAGAATTTCAACTTATAATTTTTGCTCCATGATGATTATTTTTTTATCATCATACTAAAACACCAATCGGTTTTTGGTGTAGACAAGGTTTGAGTCATAAATCTCTTATTCAATTAAAAAAAAAAAACTTTATTAGTTGAGCTAACTGAAACCCACATAAAATTTGAATATTAGATCTAATTAAGTTGTAATTAACTAATTATATAAACTTTCAAATTAACAAAAGGGGAAAGATATTTATTACCTTCCCCCTACTTAGTTTTTAAGGCATCCAAATAAGAAGAATGGGTAGCAATATTCTCCTCTCTTTTTCTCTCCTTCCTCCCTTAACTTTACTCTCATTTTCCTCCAAACTTCCAAACATAGTGTAAGAGTAATGATCCCTTTCTTACATAATTATTAGTGAATAACATTCATGCAAGAAAATAGGGTATTCAATAAATGTCACAGTAGGGTTTGCTAGACTAGTGGTTAGTATGCAAGCCCTTGGCTATTGGCCTTAAGTAATGTTTTAGACTTTAATGTAGGATAAAAAAATGTATAAACATATGTATATTCATAGGTTAAGAAGACTCCTATTAATCATGTCTTGTTGTGCTGAAATATAATTGCTACTAATATATAAAGATAGAACTCACTACTGCTTACAAAGACAATAGAAGATGAAACTAAAGCAATAACAGGAGAAACTAAACAAGTGGTATAAACTTGAGAGAGAGAGAGAGAGAGAGAGAGAGAGATTATGGGGTAACAACATATGAGAAAAATAAAACTAAAACTTAAGCTGTAAGAACACGATCTGAGTACCTAGCCTAATGGATGGATGGGTTTAGGCCCAAAAAGACCAATACAATGAATTTTGTAAAGAGTGGGTTGGAAAACTAAGCTCTAATGAGTTAGAGAATAAGTATAATGGATCTTGATGGCCAGAAAGTAAAGATAGACTTGTTTGATCTAAGGAAAGTCGTTCTCGGCTCAATCCGATGAGATTAGTTCTTGTATATATTTCTTTGAATTTGATTACAAGTTCAATTCTTGTTGCTACAATATTTTTCTCTCAAATTCTCCCCCCCCCCCCTTTTCTCTCAGGGGCTTCCTTCTCTTTTATACCCTTTCCCTCTTTCTATCTCTACCTTCCACGTATAGGTTGGATTGTTGGTGTTCATCTTTGTCCCATCCGTACTTTCCTGAAGTCTTTGGGAGTAGCTGTAAGGTTGAAAATTACTGTTCAAGTATCAGTTCCTCATTAATGCGGCCAAAGTGATAGCTATAGAGCATTTAATGCGGTGGTAGCAACTTTTCCTTAGATATTTCTCAGCTTCTACTTTTGTCCTGCACGTTCATGTTGCACGTCCTTATCAGCAGAACTTCCTGGAATGTTACCTTGGATGATAGAACACACCTTCTGATCTCTGCTTCGCTTATCCGAAGAAACTCTCCTCCTTGGCCTACCTTCCCTAACCTTCTCAGTTATAACTTGCTTGTGGAGTTCTAAATATTACATTTTCATTGCTATTTATCTGTCCTCGGATCACTAAGCGTCCTCAGACAAGGCCCAAGGCCCAACACGTATTCTTGGGCCCCTTATCATTATAGTAGCCCCTCAAAACTCCGGTTTTTCCCTTCATATCCGAGGAGAAAATTGAGGTTTTGACTTTGGATAATTAATTCCACACATTTCTTCAATTTCCACACGTGAGAACGTCGCTTCGCGTGTCTCGTAACTGTTGCTGACCCTTTGGAGCCCGCAATATCTCATTAAATGCTCTAGGCAGCGCCTTGTTCCCCACATCTTATGGTGAGACGCAGATCCTACGGTTGACATTTCTCCTCTAATTTTGGGTGGGATAACTCCTACCCAATTCCGCCTCCTATATAAGGCGCCTGGGGGGAGTCATTTTTCCCCCACTTTAAAAATTTTTGAGCTCTCTGAAAGTCCTAAACTCTTAAACCTTCAAGGCTTCCCAAGTTTCTAAATTCTCCAAGTCTTCCTTTTAAAAAAAAATTAAACCTTTAAGAAGTTCAGGAAATAACACACGTGCTCATTCTCGAAAGTTATTTCTTCTTTAGGTTCTTTTCTCCTCGTCCAATCTCCTCAGCCTTCTGTTCTTCATTTCCATTCCTTGAAAACTTCTTTCACTTCCTTTTAGCTTGCTTAGATGGGTAGATTTAAGCACCTTGTAGACTTTTCCGCCGGTATGGAGGGCTTTATGGCTAAGTACCACATTCTTTAGGGAATATCCCTACTACACTGTACCACGGATCAAGTGCTTACTCATAGGAATGAGGGGGAGGTGGTTATTCTCATGATCGCCTTCATAGAAGGGGGGATGACACTTCCCATGAGTAAGGTAACCTGAGACTACTTAATAGCCCATAGGTTGTACCCTCACTAGTGTGCGCCCAATCTTTAGGATTCTGGGTAGCGTAGATGCTCTCAATTGGCAAATGGGGCTAAATCTTACCGGGCATGATGTCTTCTGGATGTATGAGTGTAACCTGCTTTGAGATACAGGGTACTATCTTAAGTCTAGATCCTCGGTGGTCAGGCTCGTCTCGTGCTTCCCTAAATCCAATAAGGGTATGAAGGATGATTTCCTGATAGCCTCAGGGGCATGGCACGACGGTCTTCACTACCTGGTTTGGGAGGGAAAGCCAGGTGGGGTGCCTTAGACTTAGGTTTCCTTCCCCCTTCCCCCCTATTTTATGGGCATTGGTTTTGCGATTTCACTACTATCTTCTTTCTTTTGGCATTCTGTTCACTCTTGATGAATGGCTTTGCTATCCTAATTGTGTTTTTTCTCATTGGATGTTTTTGCAGATAAAAGATACGTAGCTCCCAATCGCAGCCTCATCAACTCCGCTGCCTAAACAAGGTGCTGAGGTCTGAGGTGTTCATGAGCAAAGATAGACAATTGCGAGCTGTCCACCTCATCCTAGACTTCATGCCACTGTCAGATAAGTTTCAAGACATGGGCCACGCGATCAAAGCAGGCGATCTGAGGTTAGCCCGCATAGACGTCTTAGCACCCGACTTTGTAGCCTGAATGGATATCCCTCCAGTTGAACTACCCCTCTATCGCTCTCCCTGTAAAACTGTAGTCCTAAGAGAAGAGATAGCTTCATTGCAATTGTCGCTCGAGGCCGAGATAGATCAATTTCATCTCGAGGACGAGAGAGAGGAACGAGAAGAATAGGTGGTTTAAGTACCACGCCCTCCTTCACCTGAGTAGGTTTGCACAAATTTTCAATAAGGATAACTCGAGGCAAGCTCTGTGCTGAAGAGGTTGCAAAAGTGGCTAGAGAATCAACATGTGTGTTTTTGCTTCTAGGGATGTGCAACAAATTGAAACATTTAAACCCTAACTGTAGATGCTTAACCTGACTCAAATATTCTTGCATTCTCACATCCCGGGCCTCTAACTCCTCACTCACCTGGCCTACAACCAACCTCGAATCCGAGTTAATCTCCACTACGTTTCCCCCCATTCTCTGAACCATGGTCATCCCTACCAATAGAGTTTTATACTCAACTTCATTATTTGTGGCTAAGAAGCCCAATCTTAAGGATTTCTAAATTGAAATCCTCTCAGGAGATATCAGAACTAGCCCCACACTAGATCCTCTATGATTCGTTACACCATCAACGTATACCCTCCAAGGTAAAGGCTCTTGCAGGGAAACCATACCAACTGACTTTCCATCCATATTCTGCTTCCTAACTTCTTCTTCCAATAGGGATTCAGCAAATTTAGCTACCAAATCAGCGAGGAATTAACCCTTGATAGAGGTGCGAGGCATGTATTTGATATCAAAAGCCCCTAAGATAATAACCCACTTGACAATCCTTCCTGTGTAATCAGCACTTCGGAGTAGCGATTTATGTGAAAGTTGGGTTAAAACAATAACCGTGTGGGATTAGAAGTAGTAGAGGAGCTTTCGTGTAGTATGTACCACTACCAAAATGATCTTCTCCAATGGTAGGTAACGAACCTTGGCCTCATGCAATGACTTGCTCAAATAATAAACTGGCCTCTACACACCACTATCAACTCGTACCAGCACCAAGCTTATGGCATGAGAAGTCACAGCAATGTAAGCAAACAAAACTTCATCCACCTCGAGCCTGGACATAATAGGTGGCCGAGAAAGGTATTTCTTCAACTGCTAGAAGGTCAGGACGCACTCTTTGGTCCATTCAAATCCCTTCCACTTGTTTAATAATTGGAAAAAAGGCCTACACCTGTCTGCTGACCGAGAAATGAATCGGTTTAGAGCAGCAGTCATCTCTGTCAACTTCTGGATCTTTTTGGTATTCCGAGATAGCTGCAAACTATTAATTACTTTAATCTGGTTAGGATTGACTTCAATTCTGCGGTGAGTGACCATGTACCCCAAGAACTTCCCTGAACCGACACCAAAAGAGCACTTAGAAGCATTGAGTCGCAGCTTGTGTCTCTTCAAGATTTCAAAGATATTTCCAAGGTCATTGATATGCTCGGACTCTAACTTACTCTTGACCACCATGCCATCTATGTAAATCTCAATATTTTTTCCTAGTTGTGACTCAAACATCTTAGTTATCATCCTTTGATAGGTAGATCCAGCATTCTTTAAACCAAAGGGCATCACCTTGTAGTGATAATTACTAGTATGAGTAACAAAAGTTGTTTTCTCTTGATCATCCAAAGCTAAAGATATTTGGTGGTACCCTTGAAAGGTGTCTAGAAAGCTTATCTGAGGGTGGCCTACAGTTGCATCCACCAACTGATCTATTTGAGGCATAAGGAAAGGATCCTTGGGGCAAGCTTTATTCAGATCTGTGAAGTCAACACACACTCGCCACTTCTCATTCTTCTTCTTCATTACCACCGTATTGGCCAACCACTTTTGGTAGAAAACATCCTTAATAGCCCCAACTTGCTTAACCTTGTTCACTTCCTCTTTAACAGTATCAGAATGCTCTTTAGATAAGCGCCGAGGTAGTTGTTTCCTAGGAGGACGGCCGGGTTGACATTTAGATGACGGAAAATGAAGGCTGGATCCACCCCAGGAGCTTCATAAGCATTCCATGTGAACACATCAATATTCTTCCTTAGAAACATTATCAGTTCTTCCTTCTCCCAAGGAGGCAATTAAGCTCCGACTTGAAAGAACTTCTCTAGATCACCAGAGTCTTTGATTACTATAAGCACCTTTCAGTAGAGGCCGAGGACTCCACTCTTGGCTGATGCATTATTGTAGCGACCAAGCACTGCCTTACCACGAACTGGCTCTTAACCAGCTCCTCATTCCGATCCCCAGACAGATATTTCACCTTTAAATGCAGATTGGATAGAACGGCTCCAAGGGCATGAAGCTAGGGTTTTGCTACAATGACCGTGTAAGGAGAGTAAGCATCCACTACAATGAAATCCACATCTACCACCTCCGATCCTGCTTGTATGGGTAGTCAAATTTGGCCACTTAGAATAACAACTTTCTCGTCGAAGCTTACTAAAGGCGAAACATAAGCTGTCAAGTCCTCAGGTTTCAAGCCTAGTCTATTGTACAAATCAGGGTACATGATTTCTACCTCATTACCTTGATCCACCATCACTCTCTTTACATCATATCCCCCTATCCTGAGGGTGACCATCAGGGCATCATCATGCGGCTGTACGGTTCTAACTTTTTCCTTTTCAGAGAAACTCATCGTTGGCTAGTTCACCACTTTAGCCCTTTTCAGCTCAGGTCTAGAGTCCTCAATAGGTGGTCAGGCTACAGACATCACCCTAGAGGGGTGAGAACCAGTTCTCCTCAGAGCTGGGAAGATGACATTGATGGTGCCCAAAGGGGCTCTAGAAAATGCATTCCCTTGAAATCTTAATCCTACCTGACCTCCTAGTCCATTTGGCTGATGTAGAAATTGTTTTAGCCTCCCCTCTTTAACCAGTTGCTTCAGATATCTCCTCAAAGTTCTACAGTCTTCTGTGGTGTGCCCTCAATCCTGGTGGCATTGGCAATGAAGGCTTTGATTGCACTTCATGGGGTCACCTTCCATCTTGTTTGGCCTCTTAAAGAATGACTCATTCTTGATTTTCTCCAAAACTTGGTGTACTGGTTCTCGGAACACCGTGTTAACCATTTGAGCAGTGGTAGACCCTAATTGCCCAACAAAGTCTCTCTAGGGCCGGTTATTGTTGTAGCGGTTTGACCTGAAATCCCTCCTCTCCTAAGGATAACCTTAGCCTTCCCTTTGCCTTGCTGTTGGTCTTCCTCGACTCACTTATACTTATCAATTTGGTCCATGAGTTGACATACACTATCAGCAAGTTTCCTAGTCAAAGACTTCCTTAAACCATGCTCGGCAGGTAGGCCGACCTTGAAAGTTCTTATGGCCACATCATCAAAATCACCTTCTATCTCATTGAACACCTTCCAATATCTGTCTGAGTACATTTTCAGGGTCTCCCTTTCTCGCATGGCCATAGACAACAAGGAATCTAAAGGCCGAGGAACCCTACTGCATGTGATAAAACGAGATCCAAATGCCCAGGTAAGTTCCTTGAAGGAATCTATGGAACCTGCACCCAGGTCATCAAACCATCTCATTGCCATAGGCCCTAAACTGGACCGGAACACCTTGCACATTAGGGCCTTATTCCTAGAGTGTACAACCATTCTCTGGTTGAAATAGCTTATGTGCTTCATAGGATCTATTCGACCATTGTACATGGTGACCGTTGGCTGAGTAAAATGCCGAGGAAGTTTTCCTCCTTCAATTCTACATGTTAAAGGCCACTTGAAAATTTGGTTTAAGGCCTTACTCATAGCGTCGTTTCCAAGACCTTTGCAGGATGGATGTTTACCCCTGCGCCCATGGTCTTCATCGTATGAGAAAGACTTACTATCCTCAATTTGGGCCTGCAACTATTATCTCCTTCCCAACCAGAAGAAGAAGAAGAACTTGAGGGAGTTCTCCTCCGTCGTTCGCGGCGCAACTTCCTCTGCAAATGATCGATCTCCAGCTGCATGTTTCTAGTATTTTCCTCATAAGAGATGTGGTTCCCACTTCGAGATTAACTTCTACTAGTATGAGTGGTATGCATACTTCCTTCACGGTCCCTTCTCTGGTCAAGATGGAGGAAATGATCTTGATGTTGGGACCCCCTAGATTCCGCCTGGTTTGGACCTGAACCTATCATAATTGAACGTTAAACTCACCACAACATTAGAACTTCTCATAGATGGCGCCAATTGTAAGGACACGATCTGAGTCCCTAGCCCAAGGGATGGATGAGTTTAGGCTTAAAAAGTCCAATACAATGAATTTTGTAGAGAGTGGGTTAGAAAAGTGGGCTCTAATAAGTTTGAGAACATGTATAATGGATCCTGATGGTTAGAAAGTAATGATAGACTAGTTTTATCTAAGGAAAGTTTCCTCGGCTCAATCCGAGGAGATTAGTTCTTGTATATATTTCTTTGAATTTGATTACAAGTTCAGTCTTGTTGCTACAATGTTTTTTTCTCAAATTCTCTCCCCCCCCCCCCCCTTCTCTTAGGGGCTTCCTTCTCTTTTATACCCTCTCCCTCTTTCTATCTCTACCTTCCACGTGTAGGTTGGATTGTTGGTGTTCATCATTGTCCCAATTGTATCTTCCTGAAGTCTTTGGGAGTAGCTGTAAGGGTGAAAATTACTGTTCAGGTATCACTTCCTCATTAATGCAGCTAGAGAGTTAGCTATAGAGTATTTAATGTGGTGGTAGCAGTTTTTCCTTAAATATTTCTCAGCTCCTATTTTTGTCATGCACGTTTATGATGCATGTCCTTATCAGCAGAACTTCCTGGAATGTTACCCTAGATTCTGATCTCTGCTTCGCTTAGCTGAGGAAATTCTCCTCCTCGACCTACCGTCCCCAACCTTCTCAATTATCACTTGCCCGTGGAGTTCTGAATCTTATGTCTTCATTGCTGTTTATTTGTCCTCGGACTGCTAAGCATTCTCAGACAAGGCCCAATGCCCAACATGTACTCTTGGGCCCCTCATCCCTACATAGGCAATTTAGCTTAACAAACCCTAAATTAACTACGCATAAAAAGAATTGACCAATGGTTATTAAAATGAAATTTGCACTCATTAATTCCCTCTTATGTTGGATGCAGGCGCTTCTAATTTTTAGTCAAGGAGCCATTAATGCTATCCCATTCTTACTCCAATTTTCACTTGATTTCTTATAATGATTAAAAATTCTGAAACTAAAAATGAACTAAGGAAATTTAGAAGTACCAAAACAATCGACCCTAGGAAAACTAGAAATGTAACGATCATAAGGGTATTTTTTTTTTCTCTTGTAATATATTTTCATTCATACATGCTCTTAGGATTCTTACTATGATTTATATTGTCATCTATAGTTTTATACATCCTCCCAGGATTCCTAAGAGGACAAAAAATTCTAAGTCCACCAATACGAGGTTTGTTACGATTTGTCTCCAGCAGGATTATTTTATGGTTAAAAATATTAGCGCCCTTGTGACCACAACAAAACTAAGACAAATTAACTGTAGTACTATTAATCAATATATTTCAAATCAAAACATTTGAAATCTAAAAATGGAAGAGGTCCAAGGTTTATGAGGTTGAATTGGGATTTGACTTTCAAATTGTGATGATTTAATAATCTATCTAGTAATTACTTAAAATACAAATAAAGGCATTGACTTTGTAAAAGTTAGCAAATTTGGCTAAAAAAAGAACTAGTATAAAGTTTTTTTTTAAGGAAAAAGTTTGTTACAAACATATTTGGAGTTATCTTTTTTCCATCTCATTATGTGGTGATTGAAGAGGCAATTTATGTATAATTTTAGTCACATGAGTTTGTTAATGAGTTATGTGAGTTATTTAAAACAAACATGAATAGTCTTATAAATCATCATATAATGAGTTTGAAAATATAGCTCTAAACATGTCTGGAGTTAAAATTTGTTCTTATTTTAATTTAGAAAAAAATAAATGTTTTTCTCCAAAAAAAAAAAAAAAAAGGTATAAACATATGTCTATTTTTATGTTAAAAAAAAAATCAAATTTATTCTTGTCATGTTATGATCATTACTTTTGAATTTATTCTTTTTTTTATTATTTCATTAACATAATGCAATGCTTTAACAAAAGATTATTCATTCAAAAAAAAAATCTTCAAAGATTAATTAATCATGATGTATGAGATTTGGAGCTAAAAATTGATGCTCACAAGTAAACCTTTTTGTATCTAAAAAGATTAACACTTATTACCTTAAATTCTAATATACAAAATTTAAAAAGCCTTTAATATCTTTCTCATTTCAATTCTTGAAATTTTTTTTATATATAATTAATGATTACAACTATGAGATAATGGTTACATTTTTAATCTCATTTTTGCTTGGTTCACAAAGTTTAGCTTTTATAGATATTTAAATAAATACAATGTATTTAAATTAGGTTTTTAAATAGAGAAAGGGTGTTTTGTTTCTTTAAAAAAGAAAAAGAAAGAAAGAGGAATGGGAATTTTTGTTGATTTTATTGACTTTCACAAAATCCACATTTCTTGCTAAGCATGTAATGCAAATCCAACTGGAAGGTGAGAGTTTAAAGAATAAGCCAAGCAAGCATAGCAATGTCATATATGGTTGCAAAGTTCTTGGTTTCATAGTGAACAATATGTGGCGCTAATTGTGTATATTTTACAATCAAAAGCTATAGATATATAGCATAACATGATGATAATGACAACGAAAGAAATAATAATTATGTGTTTTATTTCTCATCCATCAACTAAAAACATGGTGACAGTCAATATTTCCATCACACGGCAAGCAAAAAAAGATGAGGAATTGTTATAAAGTGTTAAAGTGGGATTGGGATGCATATATATCCTCAATTAATTCAAGCAAAGCGGTGATATATATCATAAAAGGTATTTCGTCCTTACCTAATTCCTTTCTAGTGCCAGTCCAAATATAAAAAATATCATATCCATTTAATGCAATTAAATCATTAAATGTTAGGCGATTTCTTCTTAAAAAAAAATGTTCGGAGATTTCAATGGCAACCCTTGGAATTTTTTTTAAGGTGGTCACTTGTTGTTGTTTGGTCTTGTCTTATTTTTGTTTGGTTTATATTTGTTACTAGTCGCTAACCCGTGCGATGCACGGGATAGTTAAATAAAAATTAAAAATACTTATTTTACTTAAAGGTATATGACTTAAATTTTAAAAATGTATAATTTGAAAATGAATGAAAATAACCAATTTCTTCAATATAATGATTTAGAAATTTTTTTTTTCTTTCATATCATTGGTTTCACATAACACATTTCGACGTAGGCTATTCTATGATGATAACTTTATATAATATTCAACTGCAATTATATCTACTATCCACTACCAATTTAATCTATGTTATCTTGATAGTAAATCTACAAATTGCATTCTTGTATTCTTAGAGCTTGCCACATTATTGTTATTATCTATATATAATATAAAACTGAAAATTTTAACTTTTTGAAAGACTTACATTAGAATTAGGATTAAAAATTAATTTTTTTTTTTAAATTAGACCTCAAGTTAGTTTTTTTTTTTAAGGGCTCACTTTAGGTTTTAAAAAAAAAAGACTCACGTGAAAAAAAAAGAGACTCCTATTAGGATTAAGGAAAAAAGAGAAAGACTCCTATTAGGACTTTCTCACTATTTAGTTTAACAAATAAAATTTTTTTATAAATTAAAATGATGAGGAAAAAAGAGGGAGCGAGACTCCTGTTAGGGCTCTTTCACTATTTAGTTTTAAAAATTAAAAAAAATTATAAATTAAAATGATGATGTGGAAAATTGTGGGAGTTTCAGAGGTTTCGGTTTTTAATATATATATATATATATATAGATTAATTGGGCTAATATTTATTGTTGTTATTTAAGATTTTTTTTCCTTAATTTATAAAAGGGATTAAGGATTATATTTGGGGAGGAGAGAATTAATTTTAAATTAATGCTACATCCATAACATTTTTATAATACATTTTATTCAAAAAACTGTTATTAATAGGTAAAAAAATAATATCGGTATTTGGGTCAAATTAGAATTAGTAATAGTTTATTACATTAAATTTGTTGTGAAATTATTATAAAAATGTTGTGAATATAATATTATTCTTATTTTTGTTGAGTCCAAAATTTTGTAGTTCTCAAGTCATGGTGTTTAACATTTTTATTAGGGTAGTCACAATAAGTTAGTTTAGCATATAATATTTTTTTAGTAAGTGTCTATATAAATTTTTTGCAAGTCAAGTGCAAGTTAGGGTAGTCCTGTGATCACCTAACTTGGATGTGGAGCCGCCGGTGGGCGATTTGAACTATTATAGTCGCAAGAATAACACTTCACAGTTCTACATACAGGTGTTCGACATGCACACATGAAAATTTATAAAAAGGGTTCGTGTTAGCAAATCATTGGTTTAAAAAATCGAAAAAAAAAAAAAAACCAATGAATCAAACAAAGGATAATGACTTTGATGCATGAATTAGTATTTGCGTCTTCCACAAGTATTGCTAAAGGAATACCGTAAATTTGAATACAAATAAGTCAAGAATTCTACAAATAACAATCTTTGAGAATTTTTGTGAATTTCTGTAAATTTGTGTAAATCATATAAAAAATTGAATATGAAATCACCTATTTATAGACGAGTTTAAAACCTTTCAATACGCATATTAGCAAAGCCACCTTGATGCATTTAATCATAAAGAACTGTTATATAACCATTGGAGACAAGAAAATATTAACGTTAGCGTTCATAATTAAGCACAAATTTGAGCTTCAAATTTGAGCTTAAGTTTTAATTTGTTTAGTTAGTGAAAGGATTCAGAAAAGCACATTTAAGTTTGATTCTCAAAATACAAAAAAAAAAAAAAAAGGAGAAGAAGAAGAAGAAGAAAAGAAAAGAAAAGAAAGAAGAAGAAGTTTGGTTCATTTTTAGTCCCACCTGTGACGTGTGTGATGTGAAAAAGAGATTGATGATAAGTTTGAAATGAATAAATAGATTCTTGAAAATCTTAAAGAATAATCCAGTACATGAATAAAGGGTGGGTGAATATAATATTACACCTCCAGATCTAAAAAACTTTTTACTACAACCGACAATGTTCTTAAATATATTATAACTCAAGGAAATAGTCACATAGACGTCTTCTATTTTGTTGTATAATTAATTATGTAAAGATATGTAAAATTCTGAAGTACAATTCCAACCGCTCAGGTTCCAATGAAATATATATTTTAGTACATATTGGCTGCAATTTTCTTTCTCATTTTTCTGAGATATGTCGGTGTAAGAATGATCTTCATTACTCATTTTACCTTTTAAATATAAATATTAAAAAAAATTTATATATATATCATGCAGGAAATTATAAACGTGTACGTACAAAGCATGTAACAGTCAATGCATTAATGTAGCGCCTGTTGTTAGATAGATATATATATATATATATATATATATTTTTTTGAGAACTCAATGAATGAGAATGGACGATGACAACCATTCTTGTCATGTATCTTTCAATTTGAACAGATAGAACATTATTTATCACTGTATAACATTTAATTATAACTAGAAAATTCCCTTTTGTAATGAATAGTCTAACATTTCTATTCACAGAGAAATCCATGGCTGACCCGGCATTGCATGGTCCCTCCATTGCAGTATTACTACATTTTCTTAAGAATTATACTAAGATTCAATGAGTTTACTCTACCAACCCTCGTGAAGCACATTTGTCATATATGGAGCTCATAACAAGAGCATCCATCATTGACACTGTGGTCATAAAGCACTGATCAGATAGTCATGGGCACGAATTCAGAAAAAAAGGTAAAAAAGAGAGAAAAAATGGGACCATGATTGATGCGGCCCTAAAAAACAACATGTTTTAGTAATTAGTTTTGATTAATTAGCAGCTATTAAGTATTAATGATGGAATTTTCACGTTTACAACATTTAAAATCATGTGTCTTGTAAATAAATATACTACGAGTGCATTCATACACTATTATCTATAAAGTTAAACTACATATATAAATATCAAGAAAAGCAAAATAACAAATACAATCATCTAAAGTTTGTGAACATGAACTAATGATTATTGATTTTGAAAAACATATATACATACGTGGAAACTCATAATTTTAAATGATATATAATAAATATATAACAACCTTGATGTACAAATAGTTAGCAAATCATAAAATCATACAGATACGTGATTATTGTAGTAGTAGTAGTTATTAAGCATATAATTGCATGACTCTAAAAATCTGGTCAAATTAAAAGGCTAACGAGTAACGACCAGCTAGGTTCCATTACTTGGCAATTGGCATTGGCATGCTGACCGGGCAACTCCACCGTCCACTATACCAACGAGAGTGCCAATTTATTTCTCATTGAGACAGCTTGGTAGATCTTTTTTTATTTTGAGAGTTCGAGCATTGGCACACTCCATTAATTGTGCGGATGGTTCCATACTATTTATGAATAAGGTTCAAGTAGGCCAGGGATAATAACTCATTTGCAGTCTGTAGATCTTTCATTCACCAATAAAGAAAAAAAGAGAGAGATGTACTTTCTCTTGAGCTTTAACTTGGGGCTGGTACTATACTATATCAAATGTGAAATTGGAAGGAAAAGGATGAAGATAAATTCTTTAAACTCTACTGATATCTTTTTATTAGATGTGAATTTTAAAAATCTAATAATTGTATGTTCTTAATATATCATTCATATTTGCAAAAGTTAAGAAAATAAAAAATCAATAGCTATGTTATCAATCAAATATTTAAATTTAGAGTTTTTGTGATCTAAAATTATGTATAAAAAATAATTTTATCGATCGAATAAGAAATAATATTTGATTTGAACAAAATTTGACATGTATGTTAAGAATATAAAGAACATGCAATCCAACGGTTAAATCTTCAAAATTTACATCCAATAAAAAGATATAGGAGGAGTTTGAAGAGTTTCTCTTTAAACTATTTTGAAAAGAAACCTTTTCCAAATTGAAAATATTGATAAGATTTCACCATGTTAGATAAATATAGGCTTCTTTCCGTGCACTTACATTCACAACACTCCCTTTTAGTGGTGAGTGAACCTTTTTATCATTGAACTCTCTTGCTTCATGATTTGGAGCACGTGCATGATATGTCATATGTCATGGACATTAACAATTTAATATAGATGTTTGTTGGAAATATATGATTTGGAGTCCCTAACGTACGAAGCGCCAAGAGCGGTTACCAGGCATGTGAAGTGGCACTCCCACATGGGAAATTCAAAGAAGCGTGTGGAACCAATTACTCAAGATCAAAACCCCACATTTCTCCTCGGACATGAGGGAAAGAAAAGTGGAGTTTTGAGGGGCTATTGTGGGATACAGAAATTTAATATGGTAATGGTGCCACGTGTCATATCTGATGCCGAGGAGGCCGATGCAGCTCTGAGAAGACCATATCCTCGAACGGCAAGGCCAGGGAGGCAAACCATGGCCACGTTAATAGCACATCACTAGATGAGGCCTCACTGTAAAGTAAGAACTTCAAAAAGGGTTAGCCCTAACATGACTAGAGGGATGGTAGCTGCTATCACATTTAATGCACCCCATCAAACTCCATAGCCAGTGAAGAAGACCCCTAAACAGTATTGTCTTGGTTGCCGCAACTCATAAAGGATCTAGGAAGACGTCTGATGGGACAATCACTCGAGTAACATCCTACACGATCAACAAGTGAAAGGCCAAGATCAGTTGAAAGAGGATATATAATGTAAGAGACCCCCTAGAGAAAGGGGATCATGAGAAATTCTATTGAGAAAACACTGTAGTAACAAGAACTAAAGTTTTATCCGAGTCTAAAAGAAATATATTCAGGGACCACTCTCCTCGGATTTTGCCGAGTAAGGATTTCTTTGCACAAAGTGTGTATTTCTTTGCTCTCTTATTGTCTTTTATCCACTGTGCGCATTGTTTAATCCACCAAAGTCTAGTTTTTAAGTCCACTCTCTACAAATTTGTTGTGTTGGGCTCTTTGAGCCCTAAGCCAATTACATCTTGAGCTTAGGATCCAAACTCCACCCTTACAGTACCCTTTGTGACAAATGATAATAAGCGTGAGTATTGTACATATTATGCCTAGCTAGTAAATTGACTAACTAAATTCATAATATTGTATATATAAATTTACACATTTTTGCATTAGTATTAATTTATAATGATGTGTGTGTGTTCAAACCAATATGAGACCCACAATAATAATCAAAGTTTTTGGAACACACCCTAACCAACAATATTTATTTGTATATTACCGGTCTACCAACTAGTATTACTGTGTCAAATGATAATAAGCGTGAGTATTGTACATATTATGTCTAGTAAATTGACTAATTCAATTCACAATATTTGCATTAGTATTAATTTATAATGGTGTTTTTTTTTTTTTTTTTTGTGTGCTAATGGTGTAGTATTAGGTTTGACCTTATCTCTATTCCAATTCATATATAAATTTTTGAAAATTAAACTTTATTGGACTTCACTTATTAAGAAGAAGTTTGAATCCACACGTGAGGGAAAGTAGTAAAATAATAATTAAGTGGACGAAAGTTTGAGCACACACATGAAGAGATAAAAGTATTAAATATTGGTAATTAATTTATAAAAAAAAAAAAAATCAATTGATCAAGCTCCACTTATCAAAAGGGAATTTGAATCAAGATGTGAATAGAAATACTCAAATACTGGATTAATAATTGTTAAGTGGGGGAATCTCAACCCACGCGATGAGTATAAAAATAATGGTTAAATACATTTTATTTTTGACAGACAATTATAATATACTACTAACCTCGTAGTTCAAACCCTTTCCTCTCTATATTCTTAAGTTTGTGCATGGGGAGGTACTAATTCAGCTACAAAGCAACTTGGCGTTAAATAATTAAATTAGAGAGAGGGAGAGAGTGATCACCTTTTCTTTGTATATCTTATATTAAATATTTCTTGCAAGAGAGAGAACAATTATTTTTGTAGATAATAAAACTTAAAATCCAATTATGTGGATGTTCAAATGGCAAGTCCAAAATCTCGTTTTCTATGGCTTTCACACTTTTTGGGAAAGCATAATTTATTAGCAAAGTTTGAATGTACAAAATCAAAATTTTCATTTCCGATGCCTTCCCTTGTTAGATGCGTGAAGCAGATCGCTTCTACCATGTTATTTTATTTTCAGCTTTATGGAATCAAATTTCTGGCTTGAGTCTGTCTTAATCCATTTCCAACAATTATTATGAGATTGTCGAAACTGTTCCCTATTAATAGTATTTTTTTTTTTTTTAATTTCATTGCATACTTAGTCCAACTTAATTTTTTTTCTTACTTAATTCAATACTATAATATGATATATGACTTGCAATAGAAAATCAATCCGAAACGGTTGTCTATCAACACAATGCAGGTTCATACCAAATATATAATTATAGAATTGCTTCAGTCCAAAAAGAAAGAAAAATATTAAAAATAATTGATTAAAAGATAAAGAAACGAACAGGAAAAATGCAAGCAAAATCATTTTTTCTTAGAGAAATAAACTAACCCCAAGAAATATGTACCACACCCATAACAAGTTTTATCTTAGATCATCTTTGGAAGAAAAAAAAAAGGCCCAAAAAAAATCATTAGCATGCGGACAGCTTAATTAGGAATTTAATAATTGTTTCTAAAAAAATAAATAAATATACACTTGTTGTTTGTTTTTCTTATCATTATGTTATGCTGTACTGTTGTACACCTATGCAAGCATGATTTAAATCTTGAATTAAGTTATTTATTTATTTAGTTTTTCTGTGCCTTGCCTTGTCTTGTACTTGGTAAAGAACAGAAGAAAACTTTATTATGTAACTGTTATTACCTTTGAGAACAATGAGAAGACATGAGAATAATTTTACCCTAAGGGAAAAAAAAGCCTTTTTTTTCTCTTGAAAAAGAGGCAAAGTGACTATGGTCACCTATAGTAGTTATAAGTTTGTAATTGGGAATGACAATTTCACCCCAACCTATCTCATCCCACATAGATTGTCTTATTGAGTACAGTGAAAACTTTGATTTATATAAATTTTTATGTTCGTATATTGGGACGTTGTATTATTGTCTTGTTAAACAATCTAGTCTTTTATTTTCAGTGTTGAAGATTTACCCTATATTTTTAAGTCTTATTACTTGGCAAATATTTTGTTTATTTTAATAAATATCATTAATTTTTGGTAGAATTGTATGTTTTAATTTAGGTGTGAGGCAAAGACAAGGCAAGATAGGATGGGATCCTATGAGAAAAAAATAGGAGATACGGGGTATGTTGAACCTTACCTCACCCTGTTGCCAGCCCTATAGTACCCCCACCCCACTTCAAGGCATCATCAAAATTTTACTTTGAGTTTGGGGAAGTGTAAAACGTACTATATTTATGTGTTAAATATGTGATGGCCCAAAGAGGCCAAAGTATAGTGTTGGCCAAACTATGGTTAAACTAGCTATTATGTATACCTTATTTAGGGTTCATTTTAAACACGATTGAACAAAGTAAAGATATAACCACTTAGAGTTTCTCCTGTGGACATAAGTTGTCAAGTTGAATTATGTTAACTTCTTTGCTCTCTCTCTCTCTCTCTCTCTCTCTCTCTCTCTCTCTCTCTCTCTCTCTCTCTCTCTCTCTCTCTCTCTCTCTCTCTCTCTCTCTGTGTGTGTGTTTTGTGTTAAGAACTTGATGGTTCCTAATTGGGATTAGTATGGAAATAAATGAGAATGGCATGAGATTTAACTATATTCAAGATAGTAATTACCCTCTAAAGAATTATTAAGAGAGAAAGATATAGAAAGTTTAAGAGAGAGAAATGTCGTTCTAAGCAACAATTTGGTTTATTCATTCAATATTTCAAATGAGAACACACGATAACTATTCATACACACCCTACTAATTCAACATGCATTCTAATTAATTAGCACATGTGATTAATGTGTTACATATGTGATCTAACTAACTCTATTCTATATATCTATTCTACTTGGAATTAACTTATTAATTGCTTTTTTTAAGTAAACAGTAATACTTATTAAAACACACACGAAAATAGTAATACTAGTATTACTGTTTTCGTGGAAGCCGTCGAGCATTCTATTAATTTTGGTAGTATATTTTTCAGGTAATACTACCAAAATTAATAGAATGCTCGACGGCTTCCATATTGGTTGCTCTGTACCCCGCACAATTTTCATGCAGCACATGGACTTAATGTAGCCAATGAAAGTAGTCCACCATTTCAACTGCATGCACAACATTGACCATACAGTTTCGTCGCACTTGGAGCTCAAACATTACGACAGGATTGAAAGTAACATCAACCATATATTCAAGCTGTAGAAGACGTGGTGTCTTCTCAATAATCCCAACGTGGCTCTCCTTTTGCATTTTAAGAATGAAAGTAACACACGTTGTTGACTTCCATTTGTTATTAGGCACTGCAAGATTACGTTCAAGGCTTACATGCACGTTTGGATCTTGGCCCCATCTAAAATGCCCATTTCCTCCTCTAATAGATGTAATAAAATTGATACCATAGTGGCGGGTAGATGATATCCATTCTTTGTTATCATCTATTGGCATGTCATGCTGACAAGCAAGAGTTATAGCTAGCATACTCAAATTTGTAATTGACAACTCATGACACTCTTTAACGTGCTCCAGCCCAAGAAAGTCTTTGTGCTCAATCACAGTAACTTCAATACCTACTGTGTGTTCTTGTTCCATGCGGTTAGGTTCTAAGACTTTAAGAATTAAATGTATTAGAACTTCATTTTGTATATGTTGGCAAGCCGTGATCAAAACAATGAATTTAGGTTTAGGCTTGCTCAAAGTTTGTTTAAGTGTAAGTTTGAATTGGGTGTTTTGCAGGAATTTATTGTCTAGAACTACAAGGCTTGATCGATCGAAAATAAGGCTCGATCGATCGAGAATTGCAACCCAAAATATTCTGCAAAAGTTTCAAACGTAGCTCAAGCCCATATGACGTGTAGGTTCACTCATAGTATAAAAGGAAAAACCCTGACTACGTTTTAGAAGTCCTTGTTGAGTTGTGTGTTGAGTCTTTTGTGAGATCTGAGAGGTTTGTACTTTCAAACACACACATAGAGCTATCAAGATCAAGATTCACATCAAGAACTTGATGGTTGTTTTAGTTGCTGTATAAAGAACATTCAAGGAACAACAAAACCTTTGAGTAGAATTTCAAAGTCACAAGTAGGAGAACTTGTGTTTGTTACAAATTCAAGGAAAAAAATAGTCCGTGGACTCGAAGCTGTCATGTGGTCGTGGTAGTAAGTTTTCTACATGAGGTAACATTAGGATGTTAGTGGTCTAACTTCTTTTGTAAAAATTTTAATTCTTTCATAATGGATCTATTTTTACCTTGAAAATAGCTAGGTTAAATCCTCCCCAAGTTTTTTACCAGTTTAGTTTTTCTAGGTCATCAGATCTTTGTGTTCTTTACTTTCCTCATTATATTTGTTTTGCTCATAATTGTTTAACCTAGACTTGAATAACAAACTTGTTAATCAATTTGGCTTAATATTAGGTTAAACATATTGTGTTAAGGGGTCTAAAAACCTAACACATGCCAATAGCTGCTGGCTCTTGTGGCTTTTGTTTGTACTTCAGTTTCCATTGATTCAAGACTCGATAGCTCTTTTTTCAGTTAAGGCTTTAGTATCCTCCTCCAATTTTGAGAGTTCTTTCACGGCCTTGTGAGATTCCGAAAACACCTTGACCTTCTTTGAAACTTCGTTCACCATTTGTCGTAATTCTTTCAATATTTCTCTAGATCATAGTCTCTCATCTTAATGTTGGCGTATTTGATATCACTTGTTAAGAACCCAATGCGAAGTGTATGAAAATGAATAAGAATTGCATGAGATTTGACTATATTCAAAACAATCACTCTCCAATGAATTATTAAGTTCTGGACAATTTGCCTAAGGCCTTATAGTTGAATTAGCACCTTCCCCATGTACAGAGTACTTGAAGGTTTAGGGAGAAAGGGTTCGAGCTGTGGGGTTAACAGCATGTTATAATTATTTCTCAAAAAAAAAAAAAAAAAAGTTTTGGACAATTTAGTTGTTTGTTTAAAAAGGAAATTATTGAGAACTTTAGTTCAACTTTGATACTTGATTATTTTAGTTCTCTAAAAGTACGAAGACTACAATTTTAATCATTGAATATTTCAAAAGTCAATTGTAGATTATCTTACTTCTCTAAAAGAGTGCAGACTACAATTGTTATTAAAGTTGTCTTGTTTATCATTGTAATTTTTTCATATGGATGTTAAGAATAGTAAACTTTCCGGTGGTTCTTATTGGGAATGGATGAGAATTATATGAAAAGGCATTGGAATTGCATGAAATTTGACTACATTTGAGGTAATTACACACCCCCCCCCCCCCCCCCCCCCCCCCAAAAAAAAGAGTTACATCCCATGTTAGGCTATGTGGGGAATATGTAAATTTCTTCCTAATTACTCGCTTTCTTTTCCCAAAATTATTTTAATCTTTTATCGCTATATTTTTAATTGACTTCCTTTTGTTTACAAAAAAAATATAATTCTTAATTCTTGTTCATGTTTGATTTCACTCAAAATAATGTTATTAATTCAATATATTATTAACCCTTATTATAATTTAGTTTTCACAGTTTAGGTTTAGAACTATTGATATATATTAAAAATTAAATTATTAAGAACTTTAGTTCAGATTTGATACTTGATTATTTTAGTTCTCTAATCCCAAAGTACCATAAATGCATATTCCCTCCTCTCACATAACTGTAAGTCCCACTAATTAAATTTATGATAGAACCTATAATTCATGTGAGATGAGGAAATACACATTTATGGTACTCCCGGAATATTCAATAATTTTCCCTTTAAAAGAGTGTAGACTACAATTGTTATTATTATTGTAGTTTTCTTTATCTTCATATATATATATATATATATATATTCATATGGATGTTAAGAATATATTCCTTAACGGAGACCTTGTTGAAGAGGTTTATATTTGTGCCTCACTAGACTATACACACCCAAGCAATAAAGTTTAGTGCCCCCAAAGCACAATTAACTCTTATTTTTAGTTTTAGTTTTGCTATATAAAAAAAATTTCCTAACAAAGTTTTTATAATGGTTATTTAAGAACTGACCCTAAATAAACAATAAATTAAAAAAGGGACAGTACTTAACCAAAGTGTGTTCTCTAATCTATATTAAAATGAATATTATATTACACTTACCAATTATCAAACTTCATAATGAATCATCAAAACATAAATTAGCAAACGTAAGTATTGTTTATTACTATTCTTAAAGCTGTCTTGTATTTACATGAAAGCATAGTTTTAATATAGAGTGGATATTCTTCTGTTGGACTGTGCCTTGTCTTGTACTTAGCACTACATTAGAAAGTAAACTAAGTTATGTCAATTTTTGTAAAGGAACACAGCTAAGCTTAACATGAACAGAATGGTCGTATTTAAGACAAAACACATACAGAGAGAAAGTGAGAGAGAGGTTATATATTGTAATTTAATTGGGATTTCAAAGTGATGGTTGAGTGCTTTTCTTTAATTTGCACTTTTTAAGATTAGTTTATTAATTAACATCAATTTCTATAATATCTTCTTTGCTTTGCTTTGTTTTCATGTGTTATTAAATGAGAGGTTGTCCAAAACCATAGGTTTCTAAAACTATGGGTAAGCAAACCCCCTAAACCACGGAGATTGAAGAAATTGCTTTCGTCTCTACTCACTACATGTAGGAAGCCTCCTAACTCCCAGGCTTAGCCTCCGTTTTATTCTAAGGTTTTATTTTTTCCTAAATTTTATTTTTTTGTAAATTGTTTTTTCATATATATATTTTTTATGCTTAGGGCAATTCAGAGTTGCCAAACAATAAAATTCATTTGGAAAGTTATGCCAAATAAAATGGTTAAGAGAAGTTTATGTCATTTTTTCTCCCTCTTGCTGGAAATAAATCTTATTCTCCCATTATTTTAATTATTAAATTATGAAAAATACAACTATTAATTTAATTTATAAAAAATAAAGATAAAAAAAAAAACTTATATATCGGCTCGGAACTAGCTTATGTCTACTGTTCTTGTGCATTAAGTTCATGTGTTAAATAATTGTCACGTATCTATGTTTTAACGAGAGTCTAATGCACAAAAGCACTGGACCCAATTCTTGTCCTGCAAATCCATAATAACACAACAAATAATAATAATAATAATAATAATAATAATAATAATTTATTTTCGTAGCAAATACTTGTTTCGTATGAACATGAAAGACATACGTTGTGCACACAAAAGAAGAAGAAGAAAAACATGGCAAGTTGGAAATTGAATAGGATGTGAAAAAAAAAATGCCACTAAACTGGGCAATATAAGCACAAATGCAGAATTTTGGTGCAAAGGTTAACGACTAAGCCCTACCTTTGTATAGCCCATTATTGTTGGGCTCACTGAGAAAAGCAGTAAAGCCATTTTAGTTTTGCATTGAACTTATTACTCAAATGACCAATTAATCAACACAGGTCTTCAGGACTGTCATTGGGCCCAACTAATTTGGGCATCCTTATTCCTTTCCCTTATTAGTTACTTCTCGCCATTTTTTTGTTTGTTTTGTTTTGTTTCCTTATTCCTTATTCCATATTTACTCCTCACCAATTAATCAACATCATCTTTGTCTTCACAACTTAATTACTTCGGCTTTCCCAACATCATGCCCTCTACCATCAAGTCAAGACAATAATTAGTTTTTAGTATAAGTAGAGTTTGAATTTCAAATCCTTTATTTGACGACAAATAACTTTATCAGTTAAACTAATTAGAATCCACAAATTGTTTGAAATTTTTTTATTATAACATAATTCTAGTTGAAGTAGAATTTTAAATTTCCTAAAACTTAGGTAATAGATAATTAATGACTGTAAACAGTTGTCGCAAAAAGATGATAGGAGCCAACCTTTATTATATAAAATAAAATAAAATAAAATATGATAGTATATGTATATGATTTTACTATTTCTTTGTTTAGAAGCATTTGGTGGGCCGTACTAACTAATAATGGCCTGAGAGCTTCACTATTTCATTTGGCCCAACAGAAAAAGGGATACATTGTCATATACCCTTTAGCATACACATTCCAAATTTACTTGCATATGAATGAGAGGAATATAGAAAGAGGAAGGAGGCTCTCATGCAACAGTTCTTTTCAATGTTTATTTTCAACGATTTGTTAGACAGGTATGTATGTGACAATATCATGGCCCATGGGTTCTTAGGATGCTCTAAAATATAAAAATTCAATTTTGTAACTCACTCATCTTCAAAGACTTTATAATTCAGTGGCATTGTCTCCTTTCTTTTATAAGAAAAAAAAATCTCACTCTTCCATCTTTGTAACTGTCAAATTATTTATTAAGAAAAACACTTAGATTCAGAAACAACAAGACTTAATAATAGGAGTAATATAATAAAAATAATAAAGAAATAATTTATTTTTGAAGCAAATACGTATTTTGTATGAACATGAAAGATATGGCCTTCCCAGCCCAAAAAAGAAAGACATGGCCTAGATTGCAAGTTGGAAGAGGATGTTAGAAAAAAGACTGCAACGTTCTTGCCAATTGGGTTGGGCCAAGCTGGGTCAACGTAATCACAATCCTGGTCCAAAGGTTAAGGACACAGCCCCACCTTTCTATGTAGCCCATAATTGTTCTGTGTTGAATAAATCCAATGTTTGGGCTCAGTCAGAATGATCAGTAAAAACATTTTAGTTTTGCATTGAACTTTTTACTTGACCGCCAATGACCAATTAATCAACATGGGTCTTCAGGACTGTCATTGGGTCCAACTTATTTGGGCATCCTTATTCCTTACCCTTACCCCTCACCATTTTTTATTTCGCCTTTTTATATATATATATATATATATATATATATATATATATATATATAATTCATCTTTTGCCGGTGGCTTCATTCCAATGCCATGGAACATCATTTTTGTCTATGTTTAGCTAGAAAATTAAGATTGTCCCACAAACCATCTTTTAAATTTAATGGTATATACATCTTTAAATTTATAAAATTTAATTTAATCTAAAAAATAGAGGAAATAGACAGAACTTGAAATGGAGATGATCTTTTTCCTTCACGATCGCCTCTATCTGGTACAGAACATTGTATTGCATGGCTTCCTCTTGAGTCTTGACTCAGCCTTTCTTAAACTAATTACCGTTGGTAGTGTAGTAGGAAACCTAAGAATGGTATATGGTTGAGGGGCATTTCTCTCAACTTAGGAATCAGACTCTAGGTTTATTGTTTCTTTACAAGCCTCCTCTTGTCACTCACTAGCTATCTTGTTGCTTTGGCTACTCTTGTTTTGGAATGTAGAGAATTAATGTGCAGGCCATGGAGGGTGGTTTCATGTCATGCATGCATACCGTGAAACATACTCTCAGGCAGACATTTTGGCACAGAAGGGCAGAACCCAATATGAACAACATTTTTTTTTCTACGTTTTGTTGGACTTTTTTTTTTTTTGTTGAGAATCTACGTTTTGTTGGACTTGAGGGATTTGGGTACAAACTAATTTTATTCAGTATGGTCCTACTCCTATGCTATAAATTTTGAGTGGCCAAATAAAAACAACAAAAAGGAAAGGCCAATTTAATGGCACATGCAATCAAGAATATAAAAACCAAATGTGCATTTAAATTAGTCAAAATAATTAATTATATCTGAATTTGCTAAAAGTAATATTTTCATATTTATAGTTATATCAATATTAACCATTTAGGTTATGTTTAGTAACTGTTTTTGTTTTCTATTTTCAAAAACTTGTTTTTAGGAATATAAAGAAAAAAAAAAAACAATTTTCTTGTATTTTTGAAATCAAAAACATGTTTAGTTAGTTGAAATTAAAAAGATAGTTTTTTGAAGAAAAAAATAGAAAATACTAAAATATGTTGTTACTAGGATTTAAACTCTAATGCTAACTTATTAAATGAGATAAATTCATTAAATCAAATGCATATTTTCATTGACTTTTGAAAATTAGAAACTGAAAACAACATTTTACATGTTTTCAATTTCCTTCACAAATTAAGTTTTGAGAACAATTTTTATTTTTAGTTCATTTTGGGTTTCCAAACAAGTTTTTTAGTCTCAAAAATAAAAAATTGTTTTTGGAAACAGAAAATAAAGGGGAAAAACAATTACCAAACATATCTGTAGATTCCTTAGCTCCCTTCAATAGGATAAATGAATTTATTTTCCGATATTAATTATTTATATATAATGAAAATTTAAGGTCATTTTTCTAAAATTTATATAAGAAATAATTGATTTGAAATAGAGAAATACTACGTTCATAATATATACATAAAATTTTTTATGATAAACTACGTTTCTGGCCCCTATTCACACTATATTTCAATTTGATTTATATCCTTTCAATAATATTAATTTGGTCACTAATCTTTCAGTATTATGGCAATTTAGTCACAGTTGTTATCTTTTAGATAAAAATTAATGATGTGTCTAATGATTAAAATAAAAAAAAAATTAGCTTCCATTGATGTGAGAATAAATTAAAATTTTATTTTAGTTGTTTGCCATATCAGCAATTTTCATCCAAGATATCACGACAAGGACTAAATTGACATAACACTAAACGATTAGGAACTAAATTGACACATTTGAAAGGTTAAGACTAAATTGAAATATGGTGTAAACGATAAGGACCAAATTTGTAATTAATCAAAATCTTACGTGGCAAGTTGTTATGGATTGTTATTGGTGAACAAAAAAGTAACTTTAATGGTAGATTCAAATGGGTGTAATTCCATGTGATACACCTAATCTGCACAGCCAGCTCTTGCCTTAGGCAAATTAGGCGACTACCTCCAAAATTCCAAATTGTGGAAGACCCCAAATTTTATCAAATTAGGTAAGTTCTTTGATTCCCAAACAAATTTAGAAAAAAAATTAATTATGTAAAATGAATAAATGAAATTCTAAATTTTAGCCAAAGAATTTGTGGGGGGTGGGGGGGGGGTGGGGGGGGGGGGGGGAAGATGTCTGAGAGAAGAAAAATCTGGAAAGGAGGCTTATAAACTTTTTTTGGTCTGAAAGGAGGCTAATAAACTAAACCGAAATATAGCCAAAAAATAAGGAAACAATTATGCCAGAAATATAGCAAAAAAATACGTCTATAGATAAAATAAAGAGAAGAAAAATCTGGAAAGGAGGCTAATAAACTTTTTTTTGGTCTGAAAGGAGGCTAATAAACTAAACCCGAAATATAGCCAAAAAATAAGGAAACAATTATGCCAGAAATATAGCAAAAAAATACGTCTAAGATAAAATAAAATAATAAAATAAAAAATCAGGAAAGGAGTTTGTGACCTAGAAGCTGAAATCTCTCTCTCAACAAAACATAAAAAATCTCAAAAAATACTATTAAAAAAAAAAAAAGAAGCTCAATTTTTTTTTTCCCTTCAATCTTCGCTTAGGCCCAAAATGCATAGAGCCACCCCTGCTAAATTGCTAATATGCATCTTAATCAAGCCATCAATCAATAGAAATGAAAGGTAAACACATAGAATACCCTCAAATATATTTGTAATCTTGACATGATAATTCTAGGAAGAAGAATACTACACATACTCTCAAATATATTTGTAATCAGGACATGATTATAGGAAGAAGAATACTACACCATAATTCATATAAGCATGATTCATTTCTTTATAACCACCTACATCCTAACGTTCTGGCACAAGTTAAAGGCTCATAATCTTCTCAAAATCTTAATAGAGTATTAGGTCCCCAATTCCCCATCAATTTCAACAATACCTTGTGGATAACATAGATTAAAAATTATAGAATACGTGTTGTATATATATATGTATTATACATGGATATGTTGTAATAATAATGTTTGAGTTTGGAGAATATTGTTTCATAAAGTGAAAATACAAAATTCAGCATTTTTCGATCAGTTGAAAACTTTGGCTCAATCGATCGAAATGGTAAAAAAAAATAATCCTGGAGCCTCTAGATGAAATCGATTGCTATTCGATTCCTGTTCGAATTGATCGAAAAATAGTACTCGATCGATCGAAAGGAACTTTTAATTGATCGAAAGTCATAAAACAGAATTTTCTACAAAAATTTTTTGGTAATTGTTCTGAATGTTTGAAGAGGTATCAAACTTTTTGTGAACATTTTGATGAAATGTAACCTTATGTGTATAAATAGAGGCTTATATTCACTTGAAAATGTAAGTTAGAGAGAAACACAAAAAATCTTGTGGTCATTCTCTAGAATTGCTATCTGTAGAATCTAACATCTTGGTTGTATCCTGGGGACAAGTTTGCAATAACCCTTTAGCAATAATAGTGTGTGGGGGCAAATATTGTTTAAAGATAACAATTTTGTGCCTCCAAGTTATCTATATTCTGTTTGTCTTTTATGTTAATCTTATTCTTCCATTATTACTTTGTGTATTATTTCCTAACAATATATATAGTAAAATGATTTATATTGTTGCTACTTCTAAGACAAGTTTATACAAAACCATCGCACAATATTAATCTAAACAGAAGCTTGTCAAGCTCACCTTAGCAAAAACCAATGGTTTTCTTCTCACGTAGGTCTTTGAATTGTTAGGGCCGTCTCATCTTTCCATTTCACCTCCTTCAAGGCTTCAACGAACCTTACAAGCCAGTGAGGTTTTCCTGTTTTAAACACAATATATCCCATAGCCATTCCAATGACCAATCCACATCCGTAGCCCATTAACACACTCTTCCAACCAAATCCACTTGCAAACATTGAATCATTGTCTTCTTCGAATATTGATGGTGGCGGTGGTGGTGGTGATGGTGTCTCATCAGTGCTACATTTCATTGACAATGGAAATCCACACAATCCCAAATTCCCATCATATGAGACATTTTGAAATGTATTAAATTGTTTTCCTTGAGGTATAGGTCCTGTAAGCAAGTTTTTGTGAAAGATTTAACACGGCCAAAAATGTCAAACTTGTCAATTGCAAAGGAATTTCTCCGGTAAGCATATTTGAAGAGAGGTCTATGGATTCAAGCACTGACAAATTTGCCAACGATGATGGAATATGTCCATTTAGTCTATTATGGGAAAAGTTGAGCACTCGAAGAAACTTCAACTTTCCAAGTACTTCTGGAATTTTTCCATAAAACATGTTCCTCGATAGATCAATGATAGAGAGGATGGTTAAGATTTTCTTTAGTGGTAGTACATTCCCCTTCATTGCTATTATGACCGAGTCTTGGTACTGAAGAAACAAATAATTTTCCATGACATACTCCCCGGGCAAGCCATGGTAAAAGTTTTCCCCAATATATTTTGGATCATCTTCATTTTCATTCGTTGTTAGAGCTTTCAAGTCTTCGAAAAAATGGGAAGGTAAAGGACCAATAAATTCGTTGTGAGACAGGTCAAGAATTCGTAGTTTAGAGAAAAACATCCCACTAGTCTCATAATTTTCAATGGGACCATGAAATTTGTTGGATCTCAAGACAAGAACTTGTAACTTCGGAAGAGCTACCAACCAATAAGGGAATGAATCATTTATCTTGTTATTCCCAAGGTCTAGAACTTCCAAATTAATACAATTGACAAAAGATTTTGGTAATAGGCCTTCTAAAAGATTGCCATTAAAGGCAAGAGTTCTCAGCCTATTACCTTTTGCAAAATTTTCAGGTATGATGCCGTGGAAGTTATTCATCCGCAAATTCATCACTGAGAGAGAATTACTGAAGTTTCCCAAACATGATGGAATTGTACCACTCAAACTATTATTAGAGATGTCCAAGATTGTAAGGAAAGTTATATTGCAAATCATAGATGGGATCTCCCCACTTAATCTATTGTTCGATATGAAAAGGTTTTGCATAGAAGATGGTAGAACAGGAACCTGGCCATGTAGTAGATTGGCATGAAGGTCGAGAGTTTCAAGCTTTTTTAGCTTTCTGAACATATCAATGTCCACAATGCCAGTCAAGTCATTTGATGAAATATCAAGATATGCAAGATTAGCAAGATTAGAGAGTGACTTTGGAATAGAACCATAAAGCTTGTTATTACTCAATGCTAGAACCTCCAATGAATTGCTAAACTGAAATTCACCAAAACTACTGAGCTGGTTGTATGACAAGAAAACTGAGGTGAGTTTTGTGAGGTTGGTCAAAAAACTCGGAATCTTACCTCGAATGTTATTTTCTTTGAGGCCAAGAAAATTGAGATTCTTCAGGTATGAAAGTGATGATGGGATTTGGCCCGTGAAGCTGTTATTTCCAAATAAAATCTCTGTAATTCTCGTGAGATTCCCAAGCCACATGGGTATTGCTCCTGTAAAATTTCAATTTTATGAGTTCAAAAGATTTCTAAGGAATACACATTAATAACCAAAACTTCTGATAGAATCTTACCACTAAGATTATTGGATCGTATATCCAATGAGGAGAGTGCCTTGAGATTTAAAAGCGAAGATGGAATCTCACCAGCAAAATTGTTTGCTGATAAATTCAAAAGGGTGAGTTGTGTAAGGTTACCAAGCCATGTAGGAATTGGCCCGTGAAAATTGCATCCACTTATAATCAAATGCCTTAAGAATTTTAGCTCGCCAATTGATTTTGGTAATTCTCCTGAGTCATGAATCGTGTAAGAGACATCCAAAAACCTTAGGGCCTTGCTTGAATTTACCATTGGAAAAAACCATGTGAGTTGAGGATTATCCGCTAATCTAAGCTCACGTAGGTTTGGTAGACAAAAAATATGATCAAGCAGCCTCCCACGCAATAAACAATTGTTGAGAGAAAGGGATGTCAAAGAAAAAGACAAATTCATGAAAGAACTCAACGAAACAGAGGACATGTCAACATGATCAAGATGAAGTTCCCTTAGCTTGGTCAAATTTTGAACAAGTCTCTTGACAACTGATGTTTCGAGGCTAACATTTCCATAGCCAGAGAGGTCCAATGAGGCCAATTTGGAGAGGTGGGATAACTCGTATGGGACTTGGCCAGAAAACATACAGTAAGAAAGGTTAAGATATCTCAACCTAGAAAGTTGGCCAAACCCGAATGAAATTGGTGAATGATTGAAGTAGTTGTAAGCGAGGTTGAGATGTTGCAAGTGAGGAAGATGAAATAGAAAACTATTAGAGGGAATGGTACCATTAAGCCAGCTACAACTGAGGTCAAGGCCAATCACATCCCCACTTGTGTTGTCACACATAACCCCATCCCATGAGCAACAATCAGTGTCCTGTTTCCAAGACTCCATTTTTGGATAAGAATGATGACCAGCTGCCTCACAAAAGGAAGAAGCCTCTTTCGAAAAAGAAAACAATTGCTTAAATTGGAGCAATTCAGAACTCTGGTGTTGGGGGCACACTAGTGCTGAAGAAGATGATGGTGATGGTGATGGTGATGAAAAAGATTGTTGAGAAAACAAGAGCAGCAAGAGATATAAGAGTTTAGAGAGCCTCATCATTCCTAATGAGATCATCAGTACATATAATGAATGCTGTGAATGGAGAGCTAGAAGGTGAGTAACGTATAGGAAATAGTCTTCTTATCCACAGAGCCAGAGGATAGTTCACGTCTCTATGTGGCGCGTGTGTGTGTGTGTGTATATATATGATGTAGCTGTTTAGTGGAAATTGCCATGTGGGTGCGAAGACTTGACTGTATGACTTGCTTTAGGACAATTTGATTTTTCTTTCAAAAATTGGCAGGGTGGTTGAAATCTAATTAAGAAAGGAAAACAGGGGTCCCAATACAGAAAAATGAGGCAGTGACTTATCTATCTATATTTATTTATTTATATCTAAAAACTGATGCATAATATTTAATGTTGTTACGCTCTTGTTAAGCTACATCAACAATCATGTAATTACCCTTCTTCTTTCTAAATTTTTCCTATAATTTTAAATACTTTTTCTAAAATTTTCCATAATTTTAAAATACTATTAAAAAGAAAATTATTTCCAATCCTATTTCCTTCCTTTAGCAATTAATGTTTTGCTCTTCTTTCAACTTCTCATTTCCATCTCTAATCATTTTTAGTCAAAAAAAAAAAAAAAACCCACACATCTATATCTATATATATATATATATATATATATATATTTAAAGCTGAAGCGTAACCACTGCTCCCCCTTGGTGTGGTGGTCACTTTACAAATATAAATGCTTGTTGAGTGCGGGGAGTAAAGGCCAGGGTTTAAGTATCTAAGAATGAGCTTCACACACATATACACTTAAATTAAGCTAGAGTAAAAAATTTTTCTTGCAAAAAAAAAAAAAAAAAAAACTGAAGCGTAGCATTTAATATTACTTCGCTCTATTTATATATATATATATATATCTAAAAACTGAAGCATAGCATTTAATGTTGCTATGCTTTTATTGAGCCACATCAACAACCATGTAATTACCCTTCTTTTTTCTAAATTTTTTCTATAATTTCAAATACTTTTTCTAATTTTTCTCATAATTTTAAAATACTATTAAAAAGTAAATGATTTTCAACCCTATCTCCTTCCTTTTGCAATTAATGTTTTGCTCCTCTTTCAACTTCAAATTTCCATTTCCAATCACCTTTAGTCCAAAAAAAAAAAAAAAAATCCCACACATTTCTTTCCATTTTTTTCCTTCCTTTTGCAATTAATGTTTTGCTCTTCTTTTGACTTCCCATTTCCATTTCCAACCACCTTCAGTCCCAAAAAAAAAAAAAAAAAAATCCCACACATTTTTTCCCATTTTTCCCCTTCTTTTGCAATTCATGTTTTGCTCTTCTTTCAACATCCCATTTTCATTTCCAATCACCTTCAGTCAAAAAAAAAAATCCCACACATTTCTTTCCGTTTTTTTTTCCCCCTTCCATTTGCAATTAATGTTTTGCTCTTCTTTCAACTTCCCATTTCCTATCAACTTCAATCAAAGAAAAAAAAAACCCATTCACTTCAAACTTTTCCAATTCAATCTCCTCTCTCAATTAATGTTTCCCATTTACTCCATGAAACCATTCCTGTATTTTTTTTCCTTTCAATTAAAACTAATTGAGCATTAATTCAGTCATTCTTCAAATATATCTCTTGATTAGTGGTGATTCTTCCTATACCCTATCAAGAGGTTTTTCAAAACATTTAATTGTTACCTATTGGAATTAAAACACCAATCCACATCCCTAGCCCATTAACACGGAGTCAAATCTTCTGTCTCATTAAGTGTGCTCCACTTTATGCTCCACCAATAAAATTTGAACAACTAGCATCTTTCATTAAATGAGATAACTCTGACTTTAACACTCACGTTATTGACGTTACTGTTAAAATCTCTTTCTTTTTTTTTTTCTTCCGTAGCTTTTATTTCTTCTCTCTATTCCGGCTTTTGGTTTTTTTTTTTTTTTTCTCTTCTCCATGTGGTTTGTCTCTTGCCAAATCTTCTGTTTCATCAAGTGTGCTCCACTTCATGCTCCACCAATAAAATTTGAACAAACTAGCATCTTTCATTAAATGAGATAACTCTGACTTTAACACTCACGTTATTGACGTTACCGTTAAAATCTCTTTCTTTTTTTTTTTTTTCTTTTTTTTATTCCATAGCTTTTATTTCTTCTGTCTATTCCGGCTTTTGGTTTCTTTTTTTTTCTTTTTTTCTTTTTTTTTTTTCTCTTCTCCATGTGGTTTGTCTCTTACCGCAGCTTTTGTTTTTGATTGGACTCTTCCCTATTTTGTCTCATTGTATTCCTTTCTTCCAAAGTGATTCCGACTTTTGCTTTTGTTTTTGTATGCCACTCCTTTTGTCTTGTGTAGATTTGTTTCAACTTTTGAGAGACTCCTGTTGCAACAAGCAACCTTCAAGGCTTTTACGTATTGTTCAGTCACACAGTAAGTTCTCTCCTTTTGGTTTAGTGTAAATAAATTTCTTTTTTTTTTTAATTTATTTTAGGATTTATAACAACTGTCTTATACACATTTGTGTGAGTTTGTGTCTAAAGTGTGTGTGTATATATATAAATGTTGTTTATTAAAAAAAATAACTATGTTGTTTTTGTTTTGTATTAAGGTCATGAGTGATAGCAATTATCATACTAAGACTGATAGTCAATCGTTTCGAAAATTGAATTTTGAAGATGAGGATTCACCACTTGTGATAGTTGAACAACCAGAACCAATATCAATAGATAGCAACAACAAAATTCATGCTAACGTAGAAGAAGAAGTAATTCCGAAATTAGGAATTGAGTTTGAGACTGATCAAGATGCATATGATTTCTATAATAGTTATGTGCGTGTAGTTGGTTTTAGTATTAGGCGAAGTAAGGGCTACAAGGGTGATAAAGATGGTTCACGTAAATGGTTAGATAGAGTTTTTTGTTGCTCTTGCGAGGGTATACGAGGGAATGACAAAAGAGATGATAATGTGAAATGCCATCGTCCAGAAACAAGATGTGGTTGCAGAGCAGAGATGAAAATTAGTTGTAGATATAGTGAAAAATATTGTGTGGTAAAATTTGTGTCAGAGCACACATGTCTTAGCTTCTCCTCATAAGCGTATATTCGTTAGATCTCCAAGGTCCATTAATCCAGCCTAAGCTATTGAGGCTGAATTAGTAGATAGTTCTGGAATTGCACCAAGAGCAAGTGTAGGACTAATGGCTAGAAGGGTAGGTGGACTTGACAATCTTGGCTTCATTCCTGAGGATTATAATAATTATTTACGTACAAGATGAACAGAAGAGATGAAAAGCGGGGATACAGGAGGCTTACTTGAATATCTTCAAAGAATGCAATCTAAAGACCTTAATTTTTTTATGCAATTCAGGTTGACCTTGATGATCTAATTACAAATATTTTTTGCGCAGATGGTAGAATGAAGTTGGATTATGAATATTTTAGGGATGTAGTGCGCTTTGATAGAACTTACAAAAAAAATAAAGAAGGTAGGGCGTTTGTATTGTTTGTTGGTGTAAATCATCATAAACAAACTATCATCTTTGGTGCTGCATTGTTATATGATGAAACATCTGAGAGTTTCATATGGTTGTTTGATTCTTTTTAGAAAGCAATGTTTGGTAAGAAACCACAGACTATCCTCACAGACCAAGATGCTGCAATGGCAAAGGCATTAGCTTCACAATGGCCAGAAACACATCATCATTTATGTGCTTGGCATATGTACTAGAATGCAGCTAAGAACCTCAAAGAAGTGTTTGGAAGGTACAGTACTTTTGTAGCAGATTTTAGTAGTTGTGTATATGACCATGACTATGAAGATGATTTTTTAGATGCATGGGAAAATATGCTTGATAAATATGATCTAAAGAATAACAGTTGGTTGCAAAGACAATTTGAGTTAAGGGAGAAATGGGCTTTGGTTTATGGGAGGAAAACATTTTATGCTGATATGTCTACTACTCAAAGAAGCGAGAGATTGAACAGTCAAATTAAAAGGTACATAACTTATAATTATGACTTGTTGCGTTTCTTTCGTCACTTTCAAAGGTTGGTTGATGATAGACGTTTTGAAGAGTTTAGAGCAGATTTTAAAGCAACTCAAAGTAAGCCATCATTAGAATATCCAGCAAGTGTTTATACTCCTACAGTATTTAAGTTGTTTAATCGTGAATTATGGCTCACTTGGGATTGTGAATTGCATAAGGAGGGTGAGGTTGGATCTGTGGTAAAATATAAAGTTATTTCTCCCCGTAAATCTCGCCAACACATTGTTCAATTTGATTCATTGGCTTCTACAGTGATGTGTAGTTGTAATAAATTTGAATTTGTTGGAATTTTATGTACCCATGCCTTAAAAGTGTTATCTCTTCAAAATTGTAAAAGGGTGCCAAATCAGTATATTTTAAAAAGGTGGACAAAAGATGCAAAGATTGGTTCTGCAATGAAAAATTATATGCATGTAGGACCACATGACCAAAATGCAGATGTGGGAAGTCGTTATAAAGTGTTGCTTAAATTGTATTCTAATTTGGCAGCAAGAGTTGCACTAACTGATGAGACTTTTCGTATTTCTTTTGATGCTCATGAAAGTACTTTGAACAAAGTAGAGGAAAATTTGAAAAATTTATCAATCGAAGAATCTATTGTTGGGAGCACTCATTTCAAATCAAAGGCTCAACAAGCTAATGATAATGTGCAGCCTACTAATTGTGAAGGAAACAAAATTAAAGGAATTAAGCTTAAAGGGAGACAAGCATGTGGAGGGACATCTCGTAGAAGAAAGGGTGCATTAGAGAAAGCTACAAGAAAGAGAAAACGTCAAACTAAAGCATCCTCTCATATTCAACAGCTCACACCGGTATGAAATTTGTTTTGTGTTTTGTTACTTTGTGCTTACGATTTGTTAGACAATAGTATGTACTAATTCTCTAAATTATTTATATGATTTTCATTGTAAAATGTATCAAGAAGATAGCATGGGAAATTCAAATACACCTGGCTTTACTGATATGCTGAACTTAACACAGGTAATTAAATGAAAGTTTATTTATTGATTTATTTTTTGCTTTAATTTTTATTTGTTTCATTGTGAAATGTATCAAGAAGATAGCATGGGAAATTTAAATACACCTGGCTTTACTGATATGCTGAACTTGACATAGGTTATTAAATGAAAGTTTATTTATTGATTTATTTATTTTTTTGCTTTTATTTTTATTTGTTTTATTGTGAAATGTATCAGGAAGATAGCATGGGAAATTCAAATACACCTAGCTTTACTGATATGTTGAACTTGACACAGGTAATTAAATGAAAGTTTATTTATTGATTTATTTTTTGCTTTTATTTTTATTTGTTTCATTGTGAAATGTATCAGGAAGATAGCATGGGAAATTTAAATACACCTGGCTTTACTGATATGCTGAACTTGACACAGGTAATTAAATGAAAGTTTGTTTATTGATTTATTTATTTTTTGCTTTTATTTTTATTTGTTTCATTGTGAAATGTATCAGGAAGATAGCATGGGAAATTCAAATACACCTAACTTTATTGATATGCTAAACTTGACATAGGTAATTAAATGAAAGTTTATTTATTAATTTATTTTTTGCTTTTATTTTTATTTGTTTCATTGTGAAATGTATTAGGAAGATAGCATGGCAAATTTAAATACACCTGGCTTTACTGATATGTTGAACTTGACACAGGTAATTAAATGAAAGTTTATTTATTGATTTATTTTTTGCTTTTATTTTTATTTGTTTCATTGTTAAATGTATCCAGAAGATAGCATAACAAATTTAAATACACCTAGCTTTACTGATACGTTGAGCTTGATATAGGTAATTAGATAAAAGTTGATTTAATTATTAATTTTTTGCTTTGATTTTATTGATTTCTGATTTGTTATACATTGATATGTAGGCACAATTACCCAAAGTGGGAAATCAAAGAAATTATGAAGATGTTGAATAACAAGATAGAATTGAAGATAGAAGTGTGATTGCTTGTAGGAATATATTAGCCACGCTCCAAGTCCATAGAGATCATGCATTGAGATATTAACTTAATTTTGCAAATTTTTTATCTTTTACTATGGTTTTCCAAATGTGTCTTTTAGTTAGATCTGGTAAGCAAAAAGGCTCCTTGAACTTTTGTATTTGGGGGAGGAGCATTGTTTTTTGTTTGTTTGTAGAACTAAAACTTCTACTTCCTTTAACAATTATCTTCCTTGAACTTCTGTATTTGTGGCACTTGCCTAATTTTGTTCATGGAGTCCTATTTTAATTGTAGTGACAAAGTTCTTGACTCTAGAGTCAATTGAAATCATAATCCATATAGAGAAAATACTGGTGGATTTTAAATTTCATGTATGAGATCCTATTAGCCTAGCATGACAGTATAATTATAACTAGCCTCACTTGACAAGGTTACTCCTTGCCTATGGATTAGCCTCTTCTTGATAGCTCCAAGCAATGGCCAAAGCACAGTGGCTAGCCAAGCAACATAACTGACAGCACGATTAGCCTTGAGAAGCAAACTTTGGGACTTCACTCTTTCACTCTTCACCCCTTCAAATGGCCGAATGGCTTCTCCTTTTATTTCTTCATCTTTTCCTTCTTTTCTCCCTTTCACACTCTTCACATCAAGTCACAATAAATGCAAGCCAACTTATCTTGACTTTGCTTCAACCAATTTCTTTTCTTCAGCTCTCCCTTCGCCGAATGACCCTTGCCTTTTGCTTCTTGCTTTTCTTTCTTCCTTCCAACATGTCCTACAAGTTTAACATCACATATTCATTTATTTGGCTTGACTTTTGTACATCCCTTCATAAACGTTGCTGGACTTTTGTACATAATTATAGAGGAAAAGATGAACTCAATTCTTCTCTTTCGGACAAGCTTCTCCAGCAAGTTCAATTTACTTTGCTGACTTCTTGCCAATTCTTCAACAAACTCATTTAATGAGCTAAGACAAAGTGTGGGCTGGACCATTGTGCAGTGCACCCAACATTCACCATCATCAAGGGATGTGTACAACTTCAAGCAGATAACAATGTTTCTGTTTTTGCAGAATTGGTATGGTTCCCCTGTTTTTGTTTCTGTAGAAACTGTTTTCCTTGCATATAATGTTTTGTTCCTGCAGAATAGGTCTGGTTTCATCTCCAAAAAAAAAAAAAAAAAAAAAAAATCTATTGAGACGTATCCGACCTTATCTCAATTGAAACATAAAACCAAAACATATCAGTCCACTACAAAAAACGGGGCCTTTAGGCCTTACAATGGGCCGCGCTTTTGTGAACGCGGCCCAGAATAAAGCCTGAGGCCGCGTTTTTCAAAACGCGGCCCAAAAAATAAGCCTGAGGCCGCGTTCTTAGACGCGGCCTCAGGCTTTTAATGAAGCCGCGTTGATAAAACGCGGCTTCATGTTCAATGGGGCCGCGTTTTGTTAAACGCGGCCCGTGTTGGGCATATGTGTTAGACCGGATTTAAAAAAAAACCCTACCTTCATCTCTAAAAAAAAAACCCTAGCCCTCATCTCTCAAAAAAAAAAAAAAAAAAAATCCCTAGCCCTCATCTCTAAAAAAAAAACCCATGGGTTTGCATTGTTCATCGGATCGGAGATGGAGGATTTTATCTCCGATCCGATCGGCGATGTAGGAGATCGGAGATCGAGGATCGAATCCTCGATCTCCGATCGGATCGGAGATGGAGGCTTCCATCTCCGATCCGATCGGAGATCGAGGAGATCGGAGATCGAATCCTCGCTCTCCGATCGGAGGAGAGAGAGAAGGGGATGGGAGGTGAGAGACCGGAGATCGAGAGAGAGTGGGCCGGTGTGGGGGTTAGAGAGAGAGAGGAGAGCGGTGGCGTGGATGGAGGAAGGGAAGTCGAGGTAGAGAGAGAGAGAGATGTGGGTGGTCACTGGGTACGTGGGTCGAGTCAGATCTGCTGTGTTTGTGTGTTTGTGTTTGTTCTTTGTGTTTTAATTTGCTGTGTGTTCGAGTCAGATCTGCTGTGTTTGTGTGTTTGTGTTTGTTCTTTGTGTTTTAATTTGCTGTGTTTGTTCGAGTCAGATCATGCTTAAATTTGCTGTGTGTTCATGCTTAAATTTCCTGTGTTTTAATTTGCTTGTTCTTGTTCTTGTTCTTGTTCTTGTGTTCATGCTTAAATTTGCTGTGTTTTAATTTTCTTGTTCTTGTTCTAGCTTGTTCATGTTTAAATTTGCTGAGTTTTAATTTCATGCTGGGTTATGTGTTTGTTTCAAATTTATTTCAAAATTTTTTTAAATTTGCTGTGTTATTAGTTTTTTTTTCCAGAAATAATTCTGAAAAAGCAATAAATATATTTATATTTATTGCTTTTTCAGAATTATTTTTTTTTAAATATTTTTGGCAGTAGCCGCGTTTTAAACGTGGCCTAAGGTAGAATGGTCTTAGGCCACGTTCAGAACGCGGCCATTGACCTTAGTCTTAGGCCGCGTTTTAAACGCGGCCATAGACCTTGGTCTTAGGCCGCGTTTGGAAAAGTGCGGCCATAGACCCCGGATGCCTATAGTCGCGGGGTTTAGGCCACGTTTAAAAACGCGGCCTAAAAAAGCGCGGCCATAGCCTATAGCCGCGTTTTTAGGACCTTAGGCCGCGTTTTTCAAACGCGGCCTAAAGTCTTTTTTTTTGTAGTGGTCCAAGCATTCTCAGCAGATATCCATTAATCCAGTCAGTCCTTATCAAATAGAGTTTGATAAAATAATGAAATCTGAAATTTAAATAAAATGTTATCCGTAAATTCAAATCAAATTGTAATCTCTACAATAAGATATATACAAGAGAGCTTCTATGGAGTAACTTCCTGTCCCAGTCACTCATTTAATAATTTCACCAAACATATAAATTACAAAATCCAGCAACCCCAATTATTTACTAACTACAACCTTTACATCGTCCAAAAACGTTTTTCTTTCCACATGTTTCATAATGGAACAAAAATCAAACACCATTATCACCATAGACAAGTCACTTTGTAGAAACCAATAGAAGCAGATGAACACTTGAAGATGAAGTGAGGATGTGTCTGTAACTAGGGCGAAGTGAGGATGAAAATGAACACTTGAGACGTCAACCACATAGAGAAGAGAAAAAAAGAAACCTTGAAAGCCTTGAAGGTTGCTTGTTTCAGCAAGAGTCTCTCAAAAGTTGAAACAATTCTGCACCTATAGGACAAAAGGGACCTCTGTGGCATACTAAAACAAAAGCAAAAGCCGGAAACACTTTGGGAGAAAGGAATATAATGAGACAATAGAGGGAAGAGTCCAAATCAAAACAAAAGGTGCGGCAAGAGACAAAACTCAAAAGAGTTCTTGTTGACTCAAACCACATGGAGAAGAGAAAAAAAAGGAACCAAAAGCCAGAAACAGAGAGAACAAATAAAAGTTGTGGAAGAAAAAAAAAAGAAATAAAAGAAAGGGATTTTAACGTTAACGTCTCAGTAACGTGAGGGGTTATCTCATTTAATGAGAGATGCTAGTTGTCCAAGTTTTATTGGTAGAGCATAAAGTGGAGCACAATTGATGAAACAGAAGATTTGGACTCCATTAACACACCCTTCCAACCAAATCCACTTGCAAACATTGAATCATTGTCTTCTTCGAATATTGATGGTGGAGGTGGTGGCAATGGCGGCTCATTAGTGTTCCACACAATCCCAAGTTCCCATCATATGAGACATTTTGAAATGTATTAAATTGCTTTCCTTGAGGTATAGGTCTCGTAAGCCAGTTTTGTGAAAGATTTAACACATCCAAAGATGTCAAACTTGTCAATTGCATAGGAATATCTCCGATAAGCATATTTGAAGAAAGGTCTAAAGATTCAAGCACTGACAAATTTGCCAACGATGATGGGATATGTCCAGTTAGTCTCTAGGATGCATGGACGTGGCAAAACAGCCGCCTCACCTGCGTCCGACGAGGCGACGCGCGATCGACACTGCTGCCTGTGGGTTGGTGCCGCGTCCAGTTTTTTTTTTTTTTTTTGTTTCCCAACTCGCGTCGACTAAGCTCAGACTCGGGCCGATTCAAGTCGACTCGGGCCGTATTTGGCGAAACCGCCGAAACACACCGATACTAGCGTCGAACTGGCCGATTCAGGCCAAAATTCAAAAAAAAAAAAGAGGGAGGGGGGACGTTTTGAGGTATGGGGGTGATGTGAGAGAGTGCTTGTGTGTGAGACAGAGAGAAAACAAAAGAGAAAACAAGTTAAATACATACTTATCTGGCTTCGGAATCAAGAACGAGGCAACGAGCAGAAGGAATGGTTCTTCTTCTTCAAGAGGATTTTAAACAAGAGAAGCATAAGTGTGTAGAATGGGTTTTGGGGGTAGGTAAGGTAATAAATGGGGGAGATATTTAAACAAATTTATTACTTTTTTAATCTACCATCTGATAGATGAAGAGATTTTATCTATTTGTTTAATTAATTTATTGGGATGTGTATTGCACTTTGCACACGGGGTAGATAGCTAAAGTTTCACACAAACTCAATAATTAATATAGTGGGTAATATAGGGGAAAGATAAATAAATAAATAAGAAAGAAGAAAAATTTATGGGTTTAAGCAAGTTAATATTTAGTTGTTTAACTTTATTTTGATATTAAAAAAAACTAAACTTAGTTAATTAAGCATTTTTAATATTTATTTCATTAACTTGTATTTTTATTTAACTAAAAAAAAAGTAATACATTTTTTTATGTTAAGATCTAAGACTAAAATAGTTTGTATGGTTTGATATTTAGTTATTTACTTCCTTAAATTGATAATTTTATGTTGTATAAGAATATATATATATATATATATATTTTAGGAATCTTGAAACACCTTGAAACGGTACGCTGAAATATTTAGTTATTTACTTCCTTAAATTCGGTATATGTTTATATAATATGAAAAAGTATGCTTAGTAATATATTAAAAATATAAATAAAAATATTTTTAATAATTTTTTAATTGCCGAGTCCCGCCGCACCCGCACCCGCACCCGCACCCTCCTTTTTCAAAAATTGCCGAGTCCCGTACTCTAGTCTTGAAACGCACCCGTGCTTCATAGGTTAGTCTATTATAGGAAAAGTTGAGCACTCGAAGAAACTTCAATGTTCCTAGTATTTCTGAAATTTTTCCATAAAACTTGTTCCTAGATAGATCAATGATAGAGAAGATGGTTAAGATTTTCTTTAGCGGTAGTACATTCTCTTCATTGTTATTATGACTGAGTCTTGGTACTCAAGAAACAAATAGTTTTCTATGGCATACTCCCTGGGCAAGCCACGGTAAAAGTTTTCCCCAATATATTTTGGATCATCTTCACTTTCATTGGTTGTTAGAGCTATAAAGCCTTCGAAAAGATTGGGAGGTGAAGGACCAATAAACTCGTTGGGAGACAGGTCAAGAATTCGTAGTTTAGAGAAAAACATTCCACTAGTCTCATAATTTTCAATGGGACCATGAAATTTGTTGGATCTCAAGACAAGAACTTGTGACTTCGAACGAGCTTCCAACCAATAAGGGTACGAATCATTTATCTTGTTATTATCAAGGTCTAGAACTTCCAAACTAATACAATTGACTAAAAATTTTGGTAATGGGCCTTCTAACTGATTGCCATTAAAGGCAAGAGTTCTCAACCTATTACCTGTTGCAAATTTTTCAGGTATGATGCCGTGGAAGTTATTGATCCGTAAATTCATCACTGAGAGAGAATTACTGAAGTTTCCCAAACATGATGGAATTGTGCCACTCAAACTGTTATTAGAGCTGTCCAAGATTGTAAGGAAAGTTATATTGAAAATCATATTTAGGATCTCCCCACTTAATCTATTGTTCGAGATGAAAAAGTTTTGCATGGAAGATGGTAGAACAGGAACCTTGCCATGTAGTAGATTGGCATGAAGGTCAAGTGCTTCAAGCTTTTTTAGCTTTCTGAACATATCAACGTTCACAATGCCAGTCAAGTGATTTGATGAAATATCAAGATATGTAAGATTCGCAAGATTAGAGAGAGACTTTGGAATAGAGCCATAAAGCTTGTTATTACTTAATGCTAGAACTCCAATGAATTGCTAAACTGAAATTCACCAAAACTAGTGAGCTGGTTGTATGACAAGAAAACTGAGGTGAGTTTTGTGAGGTTGGTCAAAAAACTCGAAATCTTACCTCCAATGTTGTGTTTTTTTTAGGCCAAGAAAATTGAGATCCTTCAGGTATGAAAGTGATGATGGGATTTGGCCCGTGAAGCTATTATTTTCAAATAAAATCTCTTTAACTCTCGTGAGATTACCAAGCCACATGGGTATTGCTCCTGTAAAATTGCAATTTTATGAGTTCAAAAAGATTTCTAAGGACTATACATTAATTAACAACTAAAAGTTCTGATAGAATCTTACACTAAGATTATTGGATCTTATATCCAATGAGGAGAGTGCCTTGAGATTTGAATGCGATGATGGAATCTCACCAGCAAAATTGTTAGTTGATAAATTCAAAAGGGTGAGTTGTGTAATGTTACCAAGCCATGTAGGAATTGGCCCGTAAAAATTGCATCCACTCATAATCAAATGCCTTAAGAATTTAGCTTGCCAATTGATTTTGGTAATTCTCCTGAGTCATGAATTGTGTAAGAGACATCCAAAAACCTTAGGGCCTTGCTTGAATTTACCATAGGAAAAAACCATGAGAGTTGAAAAATATCCGCTAATCTGAGCTCACGTAGGTTTGGTAGGCAAAAAATGTGATCAAGCAGCCTCCCACGCAATAAACAACTGTTGAGAGTAAGGGATGTCAAAGAAGAAGACAAATTCATGAAAAACTCAACGAAACCGAGGACATTTCAACATGATCAAGATGAATTTCCCTTAGCTTGGTCAGATTTTGAACAAGTCTCTTGACAGCTGATATTTCGAGGCTAACATTTCCATAGCCAGAGAGGTCCAATGAGGCCAATTTGGAGAGGTGGGATAACTCATATGGGACTTGGCCAGAAAACATAGAGTAAGAAAGATTAAGATATCTCAACCTAGAAAGTTGGCCAAACCCGAATGAAATTGGTGAATGATTGAAGTAGTTGTAAGCGAGGTTGAGGTGTTGCAAGTGAGGAAGATGAAATAGAAAACTATTAGAAGGAATGGTACCATTAAGCCAGCTACAACTGAGGTCAAGGCCAATCACATCCCCACCCACTTGTGTTGTCACGCATAACCCCATCCCATGAGCAACAATCAGTGTCCTGTTTCCAAGACTCCATTTTTGGATAAGAATGATGACCAGCTGCCTCACAAAAGGAAGAAGCCTCTTTCGAAAAAAAAAAACAATTGCTTAAATTGGAGCAATTCAGAACTCTGGTGTTGGGAGCACACTAGAGCTGAAGAGGATGATGATGGTGATGAAAAAGATTGTTGAGAAAACAAGAGCAGCAAGAGATAGAAGAGTTTAGAGAGCCTCATCATTCCTAACGAGATCATCAGCACATATAATGACTGTCGTGAATGGAGAGCTGGTAAGGTGAGTAATGTATAGGAACAAGTCTTGGATTGATGATAAAGATAAACTACCTCATTTCTTGTCTACAGAGCCAGAGGATAGTTCACGTGATTGGTGATATTTGGACTTCCAAAACGATTGTGTTGGGCGTATTTGAAGAAAAGATAGCAAATATTTTTCCCTATATGATGTAGCTGTTTAGGGCATGGAGGAAATGGTCACGTAATTACAAAGACTTGACTGTAAAAGTCACTGTATAACCCTTTAAAAAAAAAAAAAATAGAATCCAGTTGATAATTTTATTTCTAGTCAGCGGCAACCAAACCAGATATGAGTCATATATGACAACCATCGAATCCCTTTCCATTTTGCAAGGGCATGGGCTGAACTATTTAGTCTTATTTCCTTGTCTTCTGGTAACCTGCTTTAGGTCTTTTCTTTTCTTTTTAATTTTTTTTTATTTTTAGGAACTCTAGGACAATTTGGTTGAATGGTTGGTGGTTATTTTTTCTTAGAAAAAATGGCAGGGAGATTGAAGAAATTGCTTTTGACTCTCCTCACTAACTCCCAGCCTTAGCCTCCGTTTTATTCTAAGGTTTTATTTTTTCCTTTTTTTTTTTTTGGTAAATTTTTTTTTTCATATATATATTTTTTTATGCTTAGGGCAATTCAAAGTTGCTAAACAATAAAATTCATTTGGAAAGTTATGCCAAATACAATGGTTAAGAGAAGTTTATGTCATTTTCTCTCTCTTACTAGAAGAAAAATCTTATTCTCTCATTATTGGAAATATCAAATTATGAAAAATACAACTATCAATTTAATTTGTAAAAAATAAAGATTAAAAAAACAAAACTTATATGTAGACTTGGAATTGGCTTATTTCTAGTGTTCTTGTGCACTGAGTTCATGTGTCAGATAATTGCCATGTGTTCAAGTTTCAATGAGTCTAATGTATAAGAGTACTGGACACAATTCTTGTCCTGTAAACCAATCATAACACAACAAATACTAATAATAATTTATTTTTTGTACCAAATACTTTTTTCATATCAACATGAAAGACATACCTTGTGCGCGCACACACACAAAAGAAGAAGAAGACATGGCAAGTTGGAAATTGGAATAGGATGTGGAAAAAAAAAAAGTAAATTCCAGAAACCTCCCCCGAGGTTTGAGGAAATACCAAACACGTCCAAAAGTTGTTAAAAATGTCCAATTTGCTCCTTAAAAATAGACGGCGTATTGCCATTTGTTCACTCTCTCCAAACGATTTTTTTCCATGTTCTCTGTTTGTTCACCTTCTTCTTCGCGCCATAACATAAACGTCTCTCTCTGAAGCTCAAACCAATCCAAAAGATATACACAAAACATGTATTTTGAAAAAGATTACAGGAAAAAAAAATCACTAAACCAGTACCCATTTTTCAAATCAAAATCATACATTCTCATTAGGAAAAATAAAAATTTACATTACATTCCAAAAACAAAAATCCTCCCTCTATCAAACCAAGATTAACCTAATTAAATCCAGTATCACACAAGGCAATCAAACATAGATCAACTCAACTAATCAACCATCCAACATCTAACCTCCAATAGATTCGTTTACATCACACCTCAAACAAATTCAAAAAAATAAAATAAAATTCAAAACAAAACCCAAACCCAAACCCATTGGTGAGCATCTTGTGACTCAGCAACCGCCAGCCACCACAGCACCACGCATCACTACCCACCCATTAATTTCAAACCCAAACCATTTCCACCATTAAACATCACATGATTCACACCTCAAACCCAAAAAAACCCTAAATTAAAAAAAAAAAAAAAAAAGACCCACCGTCGAGCAACTGTGACCCAACCACTGTTCACCACGACACCACCCATCACTACCCACCCATCTTCCTCAAACCCAAACCATTCCAACCAAACATCACATGATTCACACCTCAGACCCAAACCAAACCCAAATAAAAAAAAAAATTTTAAAAAATATACACATACACACAATGGCAGCTCCACCAAACTGACCTTGTAACCACCTTCTCCACTCATCGTGACCCAGCAATCACCATCTACAATTCACCATGATTCGCAACCCAACCATAAAGCTGTTAATGGCGGAGTATGGCGTGAGATTTGAGGTTAAACCAGCTTTAAAACCATTCCGGTGGAGGAGTTATTGGTCCGAGTCTGAAATTTTGGCTTTGAGCTTGAGAGAGAGATATTTTTTGGCGTGAAGAAGAGAGAGAGAGAGAGAGAGAGAGAGAGAGAGAGAGAGAGAGAGAGATTTTCTAGGCGTGAAGGAGAGAGAGATTTTCTGGTGTGATTCGTGAAGAAGTCTAGAAGAGAGAGAAGAAAATTTGATTTGATATATGGTGCTTAAACGGCGTTATATGCTATTTGTTTTTAAGGAGCAAAATTGGTCATTTTTAACAACTTTTGGACGTGTTTGATATTTCCTCAAACCTAAGGGGAAGGTTTCTGGAATTTACTAAAAAAAAAATTACAACTAAATTGGGCAGTATAAGCATAAATGCACAATCTTGATGCAAAGGTTAACGACTCAGCCCTACCTTGGTATAGCCTGGGGATGGCAATTTTGTCCTGCTCCGCTTAACCCGCCCCTCACCTCGCCTCCCCTCTTCACCCTGCATAGGTTTTTCCCGCCCTGCAAAGATGGCAGGGAAGGGATGGAGCAAGATTTTAGCCCCGTACTAGCTACCTCACAAAAGGAAGAAACAGGGGCAGAGCTACAATTAGCATGCCCCCCCCCCCCTACCTAAAATTTTTTTAAAACTTCATAATGTATGTATATTTTGCAATTGTTTAAAATATTAGACCTTAAAATCAATATTTGGCCCTTTCAAAAAAAAAAAGATTTGGCCCCTGCAAAAAAGAATTGAACAACTAATTGTTGGGTTCCAAAAAATAGTTGTTAAGAACAACAAACTATCCACCTTGCAACATAAATAGTTGTTACTTTCAAATTTTTAGTTTTTTCCTCTCTTAATTGGTAAGTTTTGTTTGTTGAGTTCAAATAGTAAGTTTTTAATAAAATAAATTTCTCTTAGAGTTATTTTATTTGGGACTAAGTCTTTTTGTTGTTTTTGTTAAGTTTCAAATTGTTTGTCAATTCTTAATTAGTTAGTCACAAAGCATCAAATGAAAAAAAAAAACTACACTGAGGATATGTAATGTTAGGGAGTGACAATACTTAAAAAGCAATTTTTTCTTGGACACACACACACACACACACACACAATTTTTATATTTAATTTTCAATTTGGGACTAAGTCTTTTATTGTTATTGTTGTTGTTAAGTTTCCAATTGTTTTTCAATGCTTGATCTAGACTAAACATGTTGAATGAAAAAAAGTAGAGGATAATTTAATGTTAGGGGGTAAAAATGTAGTTGTGTAAATGTATGTATGAATATGTAATTCGGCCTCCCCTAAACTAAAAATCCTGGCTACGCCCCTGCCTCTTTCCAAAAAAAAAAAAAAAAAAAATTGCTTAAATTGGAGCAATGCAGAACTCTGGTATTGGGAGCACAGTACTGCTGAAGAAGTGTAACGGGAAAAACAAGAGCAGCAAGAGATACAAGAATTTAGAGATCCTCATCATTACTAACGAGATCATAATAAGCACATATACTAACTTTTAGAGCCATGGATTGATGATAAACTACCTTATTTCTTGTCTATACTCTATAGAGCTAGCGGTTAGTACACGCTTCTATGATAGATTACTTTATAAGGACAAGATGAATGATATTTGGACTTGCAAAACGATTGTGTTGGGTGGGTTTGAAGACAATGTTAGGTTCCAAGAATTTAGGATTTAAATGTATTAGAATTTCAATATGTAATGTTGGCAAACTATGATAAAAATTAGAGTCTAGAATTAGGTTGCTCAAAGTGTGCTTTTGTGTAAAGTTGAAATCGAGAGTACTACAGGATTTATTTTATAAATCTGCAAGGCTCGATCGATCAACAATTAGACTCGATCGATCGAAACACGTGCAGATTATTTTTCTGCAGATTTTTCCAACTCAGCCCAAGCTAGTATAACGTGTAGGGTTTTATGTTTTGTCTTAGGTATAAAAGGTTGCCTTTATACATACATAGAGTTTCCAATCTCAAAATTGATGTCAAGAGCTTGGTGATCGTTTCAGTTGCTGCATAAAGAGCTTAAAGAAAACACAAGTAAGAGTACTTGTGGTTGCTGTGAATCCAAGGAAAAAAGTAGTCCGTGGACTTGGAACTATCATGTGGTCGTAGGAGTAAGTTTTCTACTTGAGATAGCAATAGGATGTTAGTGGTTTAAGTCACGATTGTAAAACTTCAATTCTTTCATAGTGGATCTGTTTTACCTTGAGAATAGCTAGGTTAAATCCTCTCCAGGTTTTTTATCGGTTTGTTTTCTTGGGTTATCATATCGTTATATTATTTATTTTTCCACACTATTTCAATGATATAATTTACTTATGTTAACCTAGATCTAAATAATTGACTTAAGTTAATCACTTGGCTAAATAATTAGGTTAATCTGTTTGTGTTTAAGGGGTCTAAAAACTTTACAGACAAGATAAGAAACTACATATATATGATGTAACTGTTTAGGACATGGTGGAAATTGTCACGTAAATACAAGGACTTGACTATATGACTTGCTTTAGGACAATTTGCTGGTATTTTTTTCTTTCAAAAAATGGCAGGGTGGTTGAAATCTAATTAAGAAAGGAAATCAGGGGTCCCAAACTCCCAATACAGAAAAATGGGGCAGTGACTTATTAAGTTAACTTGGGAAGAAAGTTGCACATAATTAAGTTAACTTGACTGTGTAACAGTGTAACACGGGAAGAAAGTTTCACATAGTTAAGTTACTTGTATAACTTCAAAAGCAATAAAACCTCCAATTATCTTCTCATTGTGTATTGTCAAAATCAAGTGTGTAAAAAAGAAAGCATGTAAAGTAATATATGGTTTTTTTTCAAAAGTGTTGGGACTCGGTGTTAATCAGGTTTTTCCTGTAAGAAGTTTCTGAATTCGAATTTCAACCTCACTTGTCGAATAATAAAATATATAAAAAAAGAAAAAAGAAAAACAGAAGGTAAACGTATATGGTTTCCAAAAGAATATAAGATAGCATGTGGATCATAAAATTTAAACTTTGAATACATTGTTTTTTTTTTTTAATGAAAAGATAATTGAATTAATCTTAAATAAAAACTGAATTAAATTTTGATTATGTAGTTTGTCCAAGTCATACAATGATCACAATTTAATCTTATAATGAGAAAACATTAATAGTTATTTTTCTTTTGCTGAGTGAAGGTGCTGAGATTCTAGAGGTCTAACCACCACAACCACAAGAGTGGAAGTCTTGATAGGCCAGAGGGCCACTGAAGTAAATGTAATTGCTTAGATTTATTTATTTATTTACTTTTTGTTTTTGTTGCTGTTAGACAAACATTATAAGGTTTGAAGTTTGAACTTATGGTATGTGCTCTATAATAATTATTATACCTTTCATAAGGTTAAGACACTAATTTGTGACTTCATTTAGTCGCTTATCCATTCTATCACTTTAACCTTTTGAATTTTGTTGTTATAATTCTTACTCTTTTTTTTTAGAGAGTTTTAACATGTGGTGTCCGCTTTTGATAATAGCTCTTTATCATCAAATTAAGATACCAATTAGTTTTTAGTGTAGGTGGGGATTGAAACCCAGATCTCTTATTCAACTATCAAAGACTTTACCAGTTGAGCTAACTGGAACCCACTTTTTTTTTTTTTTTTTGAGATTATAATTCTTACTTAAGATGGAGTAAAATTTAACATAGTTATGTGGTGCTAAGTTATAATAAGGTGGCAATGATACAAATTAAATATTTTAAGTTTGGTCATTAAAAAGACTCAAAAAAAAAAAAAGTTTGGTCAATAAATGAATGAATTGACATTTTTTATTATTTAACTTTTATCTTTGTTATTTGAGTCCTTTAAATTCACATTTGTGATCACTAATAATCCTTTCATCCATATTGCTGATAGCCATTAAAATATTATTATAATTTATTTTAAATAAAAATAAAATGTAAAATTATACATAAACTCAGCGAAGCTTCAACTAGAAAAGAAGAAAAAATATCACCCTAATTATAGGATTAAACCCACATAGCTTGCAAATGTAAATCAAACCCTATAGTACATCAACACAAACTTAGTCACCAGTCAATGCACACTAGCATTAAGATCCGGTTGAACATAGAAGCAAGTGATGCAATTGCCTAAAGATTTCAAATAAAAGAAGGGTCCACTTGTATATAATATATATATATATATATATATAATATTTATCTATATATTTTAATTAAAATTTTTTTAAGTCTTTTTATTGGTTAAATACCCCATTGTATCATAAAATACAAAAGATGGGAAAAAAACATAAGACCCCACAATACACTGCACAACACTACACGAATAGCTGATAACAGTAGCACATTGCCCATAGCATACTAGCACACACAGCCACATGACCCATGACCCCACAGCTAAAACTAACTTCCCTAAGATGCTAACCCACCCATTGTAGCATGAATAGTTTCTTTTACTTTATTTTAAGTTATCATACCAATTAATAAAATCTTATTTAAGGTCTACTAAAATTAAGTGAATTAGTTATATTATTAATTGAAAAAAAAAATATTAGAGGAACATAAAAACAAAAACTAAATTAGTAATTTTGCATCTCAAAAAGTAAGAAAAATAGATTTTAAATAAAAAATTTAAAAATTCAATAAATACTATTTAATTTAATATATATATATATATATATTTTTTAAAGCCCACTTAAAATTTTCGCCTTAGGCTCTTAAAGTTGTTGAGTTGGCCCTGCTAGCATTCAAAATCCAAACAATGACTCATTTGAAACCCTCTTTAGATCATCATTTGAGAGAAAAAGACAAGAGTACACAAGATCCATAAATTGAAGAAGCAAACCTTTCTGCGATTTATATACAAAGAAAGCTGACTACCATAGCTAAAACTAAACCTTAGAAGCCAAGCAGCCAATCATGCCTTAAATTCCATCATTGTTGACACATCTATGGTTAGAGACCCATGAGACAAATTTAACAAACCCCCCCCCCCCCCCCCCCCCACTCCTGCTGAGAAAACACTTATTCAACTTACCTCACCATCACACCAAGCACACCCACCACAAATATTACCTGAATCTTCCAAAATCAGTTTGTTACATAATTAACCACAACATATCCCATAAACCAATTGCAACTACCCCTTACAGATAAGTCCCCAATAATGACCATTGACTATACATTTTTATCGAACCCAAACTACAACTAGAAAACTTGCAACATCAAACTTTCCTTGAACTATCAATCACCAAAACATCACTATATAGAACCCCAAGTTGCAACAAAACTACCATCATCAATCAAAACCAATCACCCTAAGTTGATCCACCCATACATAAGTCACCACCCATTTCAATCAAGTCATGTTGAATCCTAAACACCTCGAAGCCCATCTAATATGTGTGAGACCATTCAAGATACTTGGTGCGACCTAGAGAGAGAGAGAGAGAGAGAGAGAGAGAGAGAGAGAGAGAGAGAGAGAGAGAGAGAGAGAGAGAGAGAGAGAGAGAGAGAGAGAGAGATTGTTTATATATTAAACAACAAGTAATTGTTTTAGGATAAAAATTGGAAAGAAAAGTTAAAACTATAAGTAGTTTTATAAAAATTAAAACAGTTTTGTTTTATTCGGATGACTAAAATGACAAGATTGAAAGTTAAACTTTAAAAATGACAATTGACCAAATTTAAAGATTTCATTTATATTTTTTCCTAATTAGATTTTATAGATAATAACAAAGTGCCCATCTAGTAGTGTTTTCCTAAATTGCATCTTTTCAAAATATAATATTTTTTAAAATTCACTTTTTAAAAAAAGTACTAAATTTTCAAACAACCTCTTTTTCAGAATGCTAAAAAAAAAAACCGAATTAAATAGGCACAAGCTCTAATTCATATAACTTCTTAAAACATAAAGAAAGAAAAATGAAAATTTCATATATATTTTTTTATACAATATAGAATTTTTATTCTAATCTAATGTAAGTGTATATGAGTATAAAGTTTTCTTCTGGAGACTCGTAAAGTGACCTAATTCATATTTTCATTTCTTATAAATAGAACAAATAAAATATAAATAGGTGTATCTATGTATACTATTATATAAAGGACTTCTCTTATTTGAATTCTTTATTTTTTAGTTCAACAATGTCCTTACACTCCTATGTTTAAGTAGAGTTAAATCTAAAGGATAATCCGGTAAAAATACAATTTTAACTCTCACTAAAATATTGCCTAAAAAATAAGACCACTCTCCTATTAATTTTAAAATTAATTTATTCACTTATAAATTAAAATTTTAAAATAAAAATTATATATAAAAAATAAAATAAAAACATAATTTTCAGTTTTTTTTTTCTACGAAATAGGTCTGCTAACAAAAAAAAAAAAAAAATTTTAATGAAGTTGCCCTGATTGTGTATTACGTTGTAGCCAAACAAAAATTCCCCACATTGCCTTGCTCACCAAGCAAACACAATATTCCTTTTCAAGATTTCACATTTGCTTTGCTATAAATTAAAAACCTTACTGAGCCTCTCACTCGATCACTGAGTCTCTCTCTCTCTTCTTGGAAAACCATGAACAGCCTCCGTTAGGGTTAGGGTTTTTATTCTCAATGATCTCTCTTTTTCGTTTCTGAAAAAGCCCTGTTCTCTCTCTCTCTCTCTCTCTCTCTCTCTAATGGCTAGGCAAGAAAACTTTAACTTGTTCGCCCTTTTGGGTGATGGAGCAGAAGACAGCGACGACGTTGCGACGCTCATCGAAAGCGTCGTGAAGGTCGACCCTAGAGTGGCGGCGGAGGAGAAGAGGAGGAGGAAGAAGAAGAAGAATATGGAGGCGGGGAAACCTATAGGTATCAATTTGGATGTGGATTCCAATAACTATAAGAACAACAACAACATCGTGGTCGATATGAGAGCGAAGCGTATTGTGCTCCCTGAATATGGTGATTGTTTCTTTCTGATCCTATTCCTTCTCTTTGTTTCTGGGTTTTTTCTTTTGGTTTTCTTTTTCTTTGTTTCTTTGTGTGTTTGGTTACTGAGAAATCGGAAGGAAGTAATGGGCAATGGAAAGAAAGAAAAACTGGTGGGGGGGGGGTGATATTTGTGCTGAATATGAATATGTTGAATATTGTCTTTGGGTTTGTAAGTTTGTATTTTGTTATTGTTAATCTCATTTAGTCACTCTGTAGTGGATCTATTCCCAATAGAGTAACTAAATGTTAAGGTGGATTTTTTCCTGGCTAAGAACCACTAAATTCCTTTCATTTGTTTTCTATTGAAATGATTTGTGAAAGAGTATTGTGTGCTGGAATTGTATATTGATTTGTGAAATTGAAGTTGCATTATGTTTTGGGATTTGTTATTCTGAGTCGAGGACTCAATGATGTGTAAGGGAATCACAACATTCTGACATTGAGTTATTCTTGAAACAGTATATTTTGATTGGGAATTGCAGGATTTAACATGTTTTACTCCCTTCTGTTTATTATGTTTTTCTCCACATGATGCCCGTTCTTTAAATGTTTAAGAGTGTTTTACTTATATTCTGTACTTGTTTATTTATTTTTTAAATTTCCAACTTGCAGTTACAAGAAGAGATATTGTAGTAAATAAAAAGCAGTCAGACGAGCAGGGTCAAAGTCACGGTTCTGAAAGGTTTGGGCCAGGTGGGAATGGTTCCCAACGTAATTATGGAGGGGCTGATGGATATCAGCGTAACAATGGAGGGCGGAATGGTTATCAACGGAGTAACAGGGGATCTGATGGCTATCAACCAAATAATGGAGGGGCTGATGGATATCAGAGAAACAATGGAGGGCGTTATAATGGAGGTGCTGATGGATATCAGAGTAACAATGGAGGGCGGAATGGTTATCAACGGAGTAACAGGGGATCAGATGGCTATCAGCCCAATAATGAAGGAGGTATTGGTTATAATGGGAACAATGGAGGGGAAAATAGTTTCCAGAGGACTGAGGGAGCTGATGCTGTAAATGCAGTAGGGGATGGTTGGCAGGTGCAGGGGCGTGTTCGTGTCAGTGGAGGCAGAGGGAGAGGGGGAGGTAGGGGAAGAGGCCGTGGTAGAGGGAGGGGATTTAATGAAGGCCATGAGTTTGGCAGTGAGAACCAAGATGTTGTGAGCAGTTATCCATTGGATAAACCAGGCCAGGATACAAATGATGGTGGCAGTGTGGAACAAAATGAGTTTCAGGGTAAAGTTCGTGAAAGTGAGGCACAATCTGATGAGAGACCTAGAAATGTGAATCGGGGTACTGGTGGTGGTAGAAGGGGTAATGGTAGGGGAAATCATGGTTTCAGGGGACAAGATAGCCGTCCTTATGATAGACAATCTGGACCTAATAATAGAAGAGGTGAAGTGTCTAATGATACTGAAGCGAAGGAAAACCATGGCGGTGATATTGGGACTGCAGTGCAAGTTGATAACAGTGCTGGAGCTGAATGGTATGCTCTTTCTACAAATGACTTTTATTATACTTGTAATTCTTTTTTCTGTGTTCTTTCATTGTTCTTATTTTTAATCTTGCTGCTTGGCCAGTTTAAATTTGCTGTTTGTACCATTAGTTAGGGAGGTTCTCTATTTGGCCTTTCCTTTTGTATGTGATATTTTACTTTTGTGAACTATGGTATCAATTTTCATAACTGGAAAAAAGAAATTGACAGTGAACTATATATCATTTTAAAAATGCTTTACAATTCACAGGGATGGTTATAAATTCAGATAAAAGATTTGTGTGGTGGAAAGATATAAAAATCATAACTTAAATCAAAGTATTGGCTGATATGCTCTAGGATTGTGAGTGGTTGAAGTTTTCTGAGGCAGGAAGCCATTGCCAGGCCTGGCTGAATTGCTCTATTGATATGTAGACTTTATTCTGATTTTTATTTATTTCTTTTATTCTTGTATATAATAGGGATATTCCTGTGACTACTGAAGAACCTAAAGATGCAGAGCATGAACAAGGGAAGCTTAAAGCTCAAGATAATTCTGAAAAGAAGGCCAAACATGCTGATGATGATGAAGAAGAGAAGGTAAGGATATCATTCATTTCAAATTGTCGAGGTCATCTTGTCAATTGAAACTTAAGTGGATCATTTGGTTTTCTTACAGAATATGACACTTGAAGAATATGAGAAGGTGCGTTTTGAGAAGAGGAAAGCGTTGGAATCTTTGAGAAAGACTGAGCAGAGAATGGTCACTCTTGATAAGGATTTTGAGTCAATGCAACTTGTTGAGAAAAAGAAAGATGACAGCCTTGTCATCAAACCGGTGGGTAAACTAGTTTGTAGTCTTGTTTTTTTTTTTTTTCTTTTTGATTGGTTGTATGTTAAATTTGAATGGTTTCATGTTGCTTTTCTAATGTTAATCCAGAAGTCTGAGGAGAAGCTTAAGAAGAAAAATAGCCTTGAAAAAGACGACAAAGCTCGGAAGGTAACATATGACATTCCCTTGCATGCAATGTGTTCAGTTCCCATACTTTTTTTCTCTAGATCTCTTCATTTCTGTGATAATTGTTCTTGGCAGATATGTGTTTACACACCAAGAAAAAAAAGCTTAAATATGTACTTGCATTGACGATTTGATATTTTCTGTCTAACATGTTATATTAACAATACTAAATCAGTTCTTTACTTTGGTTAGTAAATCTGTCCCTGATTCAACTATGTCTGAATCATGTTTATATCACTTCTGATATTTTATGCATGGCAGCTATAGTGTACTCTTTCATGGTCAAAATTTATGTTCCCACTGATGCTTGATTAATTTGGTTAGGGGAATAGTATCTACACATTTTCTTCTCTGCACCATAGTTATGCGGTCTTTCTGTTTTATTTATATTTCAGTTCTTTTCTTTCAGCCATTATATCCATGTAGTGCAGAGGTGGAGGCAGTGGTTGGATCCAGGGTTTATCTCTGTATGGTGTTCTCATATAATACATTTGTTTTTCTTGCAGTCGATGAACATTAATGAATTTCTGAAACCTCCTGCTCGTGGTGGCCATGGCCGTGGCCGTGGTCGGCAGCGTGGGGGCCAAGGTGAGTTTAGGGGTGAACGTGGCAGCCGAGGTGAGTTTAGGGGTGAGCGTGGCGGCCGAGGTGAATTTTTGGGACTGCGACCTCAGGTGGAGGATGTTCCTGCACCTAGCATTGAAGACCCTCAACAATTTCCTGTTCTGGGAGGAGCTATCAAAGCCTGAATTTTGTTGGTCGTTGGATCGATTATTTTTGTTTCATTTTAATTTTTCATCTTATATTGGGGGAATAGGTTCTAGCTTCTACTTGGGCCATAATTTTGAAAAGTCTTTGGAGGGTTTCTACTTAGGCATCTCTTTTCTTTTGGAAGAGTTTCTAGTTTCTACTTAGAATCTTGTTGTCACATCTATGCTTAACAGGATTTGGCAAAAATTTTCGATGTGTATTATGCGATGCTGTTTCTGTGTTTCATTTCTTATGATAGTTATATCATTAGTTTTTCTGTCAAGAGTTTCCATGCTAGTTTTGGTTGCTTGACTGATCAACAGAAGCCATAAATGAAATTTTGGTCTTATGTGAGATGTAATTTTGGGTCTTATGCTTGTAATTGTCTGCAAGTGAGCATCGTTATGCGGGTATCTGAAATCATTAACTTATGCCTTCTTAATGAATGATTTCCTCTTCATAGTTAAAAAAGTTATGTGAGGGTATCTGAAACCATAATTGTAATTTTTTGTTTTGTGCTTATAATTGTCTGCGAGTGAGCATTGATATGGCTTCTTGAGAGTCATTTCCTCTTGATAGTTCCGTAGAATTTGAACATCTGAGCCTCAAGATTTAATACATTCATCTTGCTCCTCTCAGCCACTACTAGCAATCAGCATATTGCAGAATTAGAGAAGGGATTAGTTTCCAATTTGAGACTCATCTACCTTGATCACCAAATTTTCCGCTATTTAATTAACTGTTATTCACTTGGAGTAGCATCGCTAGAATCAGAGGCTTGGACGAATGGGCTCCACATAGAGTGATCTATATCATCCAGTTGAAATTCTAACATGGCCATATCTATCAACAATCTCAATTCTCAAAGTGGATGCTGCAAAAGTTGCACGCTAGGCAGCCAGGTCCAAAGTGGATGCGTAACTGGATAGGTTAGCTTCCAACTGGACAGGCTTGCTTATTAGTTCATGGGTTTGGATTTGTTTGGATTTGACGATTTAAAACAAGGGGCTTTTAAAACAAGTTATAATATATTAATATATAAATAAATTTAACTATTAATGAAGAAGTAAAAATGTTAAAGATTTTTTTTTTTTTCAAATAAAGCACTTGTGATAATCTTCTTCTTCTTCTTCTTCTTTTTCTTTCTTTCTTTCTTTCTTTTTTTTTTTTTTTTTTCCCTGAAATCACATTTTACATCTAGTTGTTAATTCTGCAGCTCAAATCCCATAAATTTCATCAATAAAAAAAATTGATATTTCTCAAGTTCTATGCTGATTTGTGGCACATATGAAAAACAAAATTAGTTTAAATAATTTTAATTGTGATTTTGGATTAACAAACTGACTTGATGAAAAAAGAACTTGTAATCAATAGGTTGTTTTTGGATTAATTTTTTTTTTCTCTCTTTAACTTGGCATCATCCCTTGGAAAAATATATGGCTCTATCACTGACCATATTTGCCTAAATAATAAAAGAATTTCAACATAATTCTTGGTCTAATAAGAAATACTATTTGATATTATTTACAAATGCAATCATATTAATTAATTAATTAATAATTATTATTACGCAAAGGAGTGAAAATTGAGGGCAGAAAACAAGATTCAGAATCAACAATTGGTGTCACTATCTATCATCAACCCATGACCTGACCAATTGCCTATAACGGGCTCTTGGTAGGGGTGTCAAATGGGTGGGTTTAGGATGAGTATAATTGGGTTGGTTATATAAAACTCATTTACTTATTAAAACCCATTTATTTAATTACTTCTAACCCAAATCCAATCCAACCCAATTATTATGAGTAAACCCCAACTCACCCAATTACCCAATTATCAAAATTACAAAAATGCCACTAAAGTGAAAATGACCAAAGTACTCTAAAATTTTCAAAAATGACCAAAATATCATAATAGGAAGGAATTTGAGAAATTAGAAACTGACAAAAAAAATTCCATATTAGAGAAATAAAAAAAAAAAAAAAATTTTTGAAAATGAAGAGTTCAAAAAATTTCCCAGTTTTTCTTGCACTTTCTTGGTAGCTAAACATAGCAACCAAAAAACTTCTTTGAGGAGTTTAACCTAGAAAAATCCAAACCCATAATCAGTTTGTTAAGGCCTTTAACCAAACCTAGACTAAAAATCCATTAACCATAACAAAAAAATTTCCTAAAACCCTTCGTCCCCGAGCTACATCCCAGACCCTTGGTAGAAGAAGACCAGCTTGTTCGGATCATTCCGATCGGCCAAAAACATCGGCATTTTCCAAATTATGTTGTGCATCGCGTCAAAAACGCTGAAGAAGTAGATGAAAACCGAGCTGGCGAGCTAGAGCTTTGGATCGTGAAGCAAGGTCTCGCTTTTCATGATCTTCTTGATCGCGAAGGGGATCCAAACCAGGGTTGCGACCACGATGAAGCCTAATTGCCTGGTGGAGAGGAACAGAGGCCAGTGAATTGGGCTGACGGCAAGCTTGGTCTTGGCCTGGACGAAATCGACCATCGACTTGGTGAGTCGCAAGAAATTGCCCTGGTCCATCTACTTCGATTTGTTTTTTTTTAGGGGGAAGGGGAGGGTTGGGTTGATATATTGTTTTTGGGTCAAATGGGTTTTTAGTTAAAACCCAATAATCACTGGGTCTAATTGGGTTGATGTCTATTAAAACCAATTAATAATTGGGTGGGTTTGGGTTCAATTAGAGTGGGTGGGTTTGGGCGGACAAATGAGTTTGGGCTTACTTTGCCACCCCCTTGCTCTTGGTGTCATTTGTCTATTATGGCCTCATGACCTTTTAAGGAGTTGATCAGCCAATTAACTTGAATCCAAATCGAACCCTTGATAGGATAAAACTATAGAGCCAATGCAATAGTAGGTGTGATCAAGCCAAAGGGAAATAAGGGACCACAGCGACACATATAGTAAGCCTTACAGGAATAGTTTGATCAGAGAGAGAGAGAGAGTTGTTGAAGTTCCCTTGGGGGCAAAAGGAAAACAAAACAACTCCTATTCCAAAATCTTGGTTGAATATAAAATTCATGTTTATCCAATTGAGTTCATGAATGGAAATTTCCCTAACCATTAAACTCTTCGCAATCACAAGAGCCAGTCTTTGCTCCAATCGAACAAAACCGGGCCATTCCACCTCTTAAAATAAGCTCAAGTACTCAACTTCAACCACGTGCCTGTCTCGTGATACACCACACGTACCCTTTACCCTTATTCCCACAACCTTTGGAATATAATAATGCTACCAACATATCATTTTTCACAAAAAAATTCACCATAAAAGCCTGTAAGTGCCAAGTTGTTAATACTTAACAGTAGGTCAAAATATTTATGATAGTGATACAACCAGACGAGAATTAGTAATAAGTTGCCACTTTAACTTTGTTGTGAATTTGTTGTGCTTCGTACCACTCTAATTTTATAACTAATAAAGTTATCAATTGTGAGCAATGGAGAAAAAATTGTAGGTCTTTGGGTATTAATTGTGTGCATGATTTATAGTCAACAATTTTATAAAAATCCTGTGAAGGGATGCTTTTAGCTTTTTAAAACATTTGTTAATTGACCATTTAAAAAATAAATATTTAATATCACTTTTATGAAAAATATAAAAAATTACTAGAAAAATCATTTACTTTTTTGTTTTGTCATAAAAAATTTCTAAATATTCATCCTAAACCAATGATTTTAAGCGATTTGTTTTTTTTTTTTTTTTTTTTTTTATACAAGATAGAATTCTATTTTAGCCTAATCTAAGTGTACATGTATGTGAAGCTCCCTCCTGGAGACTTGAATTTCGGCCCTTGCTCCCCACACCTCACAAGCATTTATACTTGTGGAATAACTATCGCACCAAAGGTATGCGGTGGTGAAATTTTCGTAATCAACAAGTTTAATAACTATAAAATTTATTGTGAAAAAGTTGTGCGAATAATAGTATTATTGCTCAGGAAATAATATTGTCCGCGTCAGCGCACCCACAACTGCGAATAAACTCAAGAGGTGCCGTTTGGATATGCTGCCATGTGTACAGTCCTACGAGGATACTCCATAGCATATCCTCAGAATTAATAATTCTCAAAGTATTTTAAAAGCATAGCTCTCTCCGAATATTCCCCTCTCAAATTCTCTTTATAAACCTTCTCAGTTCTCCGCATTCCATTATAAGTACTTTAAAAAACGTAGTACCAACACACACACACACACACACAACAAAAAACTACAACAAAAGTGATTTCCAAAAACAGTTTTTGTTTTGTTTTGGTTTTTAAGACAGAAATGTTAAACGGGTTCGTTAAGCCAAAGCGAGTTACTGACCCGCTCGACGACAAGGTCAGAGCCCGACTCGTTTCGTCGCAACTCAGCTACGTCAGCAGCAGCGGAAGCGAGCACTCGCCTTGCCTTAGCCTCTCCGAACTCGTCCACGATTTCCTCGAAAACGATTCAGAAACCGAGTCTCAACTCGCTCACAGCTCCGACTCGGAACGAGTCGACTCGGTCTCCGACTCGGTCGAGGCGGTGGAGACCATCGTCGACCTGTGCAACAACAATGTCAACGCCTACAAGAAATTGCTGACGTGTCACGTTTCGGAGGCGGTCGAAACGTTTTCGTGCTCGAGGTCGAATCGAAACGTTTTTCATCGAAACGTGATGGCGTTTTTAAGAGGTTTGGGGCACAATGCTGCCGTGTGTAAGACTAGGTGGGAGGCCACGTCGGGGCTCGCAAGTGGGACCTACGAGTTCATCGACGTGGTCCAATCAGAGTCAACCATGTGTCATACGCGATATTTTGTTGACCTGGACTTCGCGGCCCAGTTCGAGGTCGCGAGGCCCAGTGAGGAGTACTCCAAGCTTGTGCAACATTCTTTGCCTAGGGTTTTTATCGGGTGCGGTGAGGAGTTGAGGAAGTTGGTGAGGATCATGTGTGACGTGGCGAAGAGATCATTGAGGAGTAGGGAACTCTCTGTGCCTCCGTGGAGAAAGAACCGTTATATGCAGAACAAGTGGTTCGGTCCGTACAAAAGGACCACGAACCCGGTTCATGATCAACCGGCTCGGCAACTAATGTTGCCGGTTGGAGGTGTTAAGTGCCGGTTTGTTGGGTTCGACGACACCGTTTCGGACGTCAATGTTTACAGCCACCACCGTGGGTTTTTTGTTCCTACTAGATAATATATGCATTGTTATTTAGTTATTCCCGAATAATTAGTAGTGGTTTTTTTTTTTTTTTTAAATATTATAAAAACAAATCTTCTTACTTTATTTCTTTTTAGCTGAAGTGCTTTGATAAATATGTAATCATATAATTCAAATGGCAGCAAATATTCTGATCTTTCTATATATGAAAAAAAAAATGACAAGATATAGAGTAATTCTTAGGTACTTCTGAAGTACGGAGAATGATGCGCTCTCCTCTCACATTTATAGTGGAGCCCGCTCATTAAATTCATGGTGGGGTCCACTATGAATGTGAGAGGAGGGAGTATCATTTCACTATACTCCGGGACTACTTAATAATTTTCCTAGGATATAAATCATGTGCAAGAGTGTAGCCAATTTAGAGTTTTGGAAAGTTGATTTTAGGGTTAGAGAATATATAATTGATTTTAAAGGTAAATATTAAGTCAATGATTATTAAGTAATTTTAGAATTCTCTCCTCTTAGATGTCACTTGTCAGCTGTTTTGTAATGATATTTGTAGTTACTTGTAACATTGTATTTATATTAAAATTGTGAATTTATCATAGCTCCAATCAAATAAGTTTTGTAAGTGAGTTGAGATTTTGTTAGCAATAATAATAATGCAAAAAAGATATTTATAGTAGCTTTTACCTTTTGAAGGTTGTTGAATAACTTTTTTTTTTTTTTTTAAATGTGTTGAATAACCCTTTTATTTAATTTTTTTATAAATTGAATAATGTTTTTATATATTGTGTTTTTAGTGTATGATTGTTCCTTTTTGTCAATGTTCTATAACAAAATTTTAATAATAATTCAAAAAGATATTCAAAGTAGTTTTTACCCTTTGAAAGTTGTTGAATAACATTTTAAAAAAATAAAAAAATAAATTGAATAACCTTTATATACTGTATTTTTAGTGTATGCTTGTTCCTTTTTGTCAAGGTTCTTTATTGAAAATTTCTAACTTTACAACATGTTACCCTAGAAAAACAACGTACAATTGGCCATAGTTGAAAACTCAACTTGCATATTATTTGATCCCATAATTAATTACTTTTTTATTTTCTTTTACTTTGAAGTTTTATCTAACAATGTTTTTGAAGTGATTGAATTCAATAATTAAAAAAAAATTAAGCAACAATTGAAATCAAACTTAAACTGAAACCCTAATTTAATAATTAAAATAATTAAAATTAATCATCAAAGCAGAGATCTCATATGGGAGAACATGAAGTTCTATCATACGGCGCTTTATTAGAATAGTTATATATTTAGCGTTCTACTTTTTCCTTGGTATTACAAACAATGGGCTAATGTTTTAAATTAGCAAAACAACTAATATGCCTTTATTACTTTAAATGCTTTAGATAGATTTAATGGACAGCATTTCAGTTTTCTCTTTTCTGCATAAGAAATAAGAAATGTAAAATCGTAAAAGTCAAATTTAATGGATTGAGTTGTGTTTAAACATTTGTCAAATCAAGCATAAATAACAACCTGATCTTTAAGAGTTGTCATTTAAGAACTAAGTTCAATATAGAATTGCAAGAGTCAAATTCAATGATTGGGTAATATATATGATTATTTATCTTTATACATTTGTCCAATCAAGCATAAATAAAAACCTTCGTAAGAGTTCAAGATAAACTTTGATGAAGCGATTTTTAAAGAACAAAGCGATAACAAGAGTTTTGATTCAAGATGATAATGGGTTTGCTCATTACAGCATTGAGTTTCAAAGAGAGAGCAATTTATATTCAGAGGAGGCAAAACTAGCAGGGGCTATCCAATCTATTAATTTTGCAATTGAGATAGGTGTAAGAGAGATCATCTCAGAGGGATTTTTAGCAAATGTTATTGACATGCTTCAATCTAAGGGGGAAGAAAATTCATGGCTAGGAGCTATGGTAGAGATATCATCTTAGAGGAAGATTTAGCAAATGTTATTGATAGGTTTCAATCTAAGAATAAGTATTATCCTTAGTCATAAAAAAATTTTCATATAACAAAAATATATAGTTTTTTTTTTTATAAAATATTTTAAAATAAATTTATACCATATTAGTGTATCACATGAGAAATTGGCTAGTTTCTTATAAAAGAAAGCCTAACATGAATGCTCGAAGTTGAAGCTTTCTTTTAACTATTCGCTTAAACATTAAATAAAAAAAAGTAGAGTTAAGTAGAGAGAGACTCACATGAGAATTGAATTTTTGTTCTTGAAAGCGAGTAAGAGGTAGGAAAACTCAATTAATTTGAACTCCATGAAGAAAAATACATGATTTATAAACTTTGAAGAATTTCTTTAGACGAAGAATTTTAAATTGTAATCAAGTTAGAATTTATAATCAACTTAAAAATTATAAGTGAAGTATATATATGGTGAATTGTTTCTGCTGATTATAAAGAGTCATCTATAAATTGAAATAAATATATTAAAATTGATAATTCATAAATGCAAGAAAATAAAAAGAAGCATGAACGTACTAAAGTTGGAAAAAAAAGTTAATAAGAACAAAAAATTAAGGTTATGTTTGGTAACAATTTTTGTTTTCTATTTTCAAAAACTTTTTTTTTTGGGAATATAAACAAAAAACAATTTTCTTGTATTTTTGAAATCAAAAACATGTTTGGTTAGTTGAAATTAAAAAAAATAGTTTTTTAAAGAAAAAAATAGAAAATACTAAAGGGTACTGTTAACGGGTGCCGTACAGCACTTGTTAATAATTCATTTAAAGAAAGTTTTTATGGGAAATGAAAAAAAAGGAATTAATATTTTGACAGCTTTTTTCATTTCCCATAAAAGTGATATCAAAACTTTCCTAAAATGAATTATTAACAAGTGCTGTCCAGCACTCGTTAACATTTCTCAATACTAAAATATGTTGCTATTAAGATTTGAACTCTAATGCTAACTCATTAAATGAGTTAGATTCATTAAATTAAATACGTGTTTTTATTGACTTTTGAAAATTAGAAACTGAAAACAGCATTTTATATGTTTCCAATTTTCTTCACAAATTGAGTTTTGAGAATAATTTTTGTTTTTAGTTCATTTTGGGTTGCCAAACAAGTTTTTTAGTTTCATAAATATTTTTTTTTTGAAAACAGAAAATAAAGGGAAAAAGCAGTTACCAAACATATCCTAATTTGTTGCTTCTATAAAAAGAAAGTCGTTGAAAAACAAATTAAAAATGGTTGATATTCATAAATACAAAACTCTTCTCAAAAAAAAAAAAAAATCCTGCACTTTTGCTGGAGAGAAAAAGTTGATAAAAATAAATAATTAATGAAATATGCGGTTGTTTAAAATAAAGCTGATAACAAAATAAAAAAGTTGTTGATAATTCATAAAAAAAATATATATATATATATATTCACAACATTTTTACAACAAATTCTAAGTAACAAATTATTATTGACAGTGAGCAAAAAAGTAATTTAAATTGTGGATTTATATTATAATAATAATAATAATTTATTGTCTATGATTTGTTGTGAAAATATTATGGATGTAGCATTTCTCTATTTAAAAAAAAAAAAAAGGTTGAGTGTATTGTAACATGAGAGACAAAATTGAGAAGATTAAAATTTTTTTTTTAAATTTAGAAAAAGACATAAAAGGACCACGAACCCGGTTCAAGATAAACTAGTTCGGAAGCTGAAGTTGCAGGTATGCTGGTTTGTTGGGTTTGACGATGCCGTTTCGGAGGTCAATGTCTATAACAACCGCCGTGGGTTTTTTTTTTTCCTAGTAGTACTAGATGATAAGCAATGTCATTAGTTATTCCCGAATAATTCGTAGTGGGTTTTTTATATTATAAAAACAAATCTTCTTCCTTTATTATTTCTTTAGCTAAAGTGGTTTTCCCTTCTTTAAAAAAATAAATATAAAATAAAGTGGTTTTGAAAATAGTTAAGCGGTGTTTAGTTTGTTGTGATGTGTATTTAATTTGATGCACATTATGATAATGTGATATTAATATTTTTTGTTTATTTTATTTTTTCTAACTTTATCATAATATAAAATTACAAAATATATCACATTACCTTAATCTCATAATGTTCCTAAACAATATAATGTTGTATTATTGTATTGAAATTACATTAATGTAAGATTATAATAACATAATATTACTGTGTAATGTAATATCACGATGAACTAAACGTCCCTTTAGCGTAATCGGATGCTTCAAATGGTAGCGCATATTGAATATATATTATGAAATCATATGCAAGAGTTTCACCGATACAGAGTTTTGGACAATTGATAAGAGGGTTAGAGAATATTTAATATATCTTAAAGGTAATTTTTAAATCAATGATTATTACGTAATTTTAGAATTCTCATCTTAGATATCAATTGTTTTGTAATGATATTTGTAGTTACGTGTAACGTAGTACTTATATTTATTTAAATTATGTATCTACCTAGCTCCAATCAAATAATTAAGTTTTGTAAGTGAATTGAGATTTTGTTAGCCATAATAATAATGCAAAAATATATTGAAAGTAGCTTTTACCTTTAGAAGGTTGTTGAATAACCTTTTTATTTATTTTTTGATATGTTGAATAACGTTTTTATATATTGTGTTTTTAGTGTATGCTTGTTCCTTTTTGTCAATGTTCTTTAATTACAAAATTTTAATAATAATTCAAAAAGATATTGAAAGAAGTGTTTTACCCTTTGAAGGTTGTTGAACCTTTTTATAAAAATATAAAATTTGAATAACCTTTTAATATGTTGTGTTATTTGTGTATGCTTGTTTCTTTTAGTCAATGTTCTTTATTACAATTTTTATACTTCAGACCATGTTACTCGAGACAAAAAAAAAAAAAAAAAAAAAAAAAAAAAATCCGAAGCTTACTCTTATAATTAATTAGCCATGGTTGAAAACTAAACTTGCATGCGACTTGATCTTATAATTAATTGTTTTTTTTTTTTTTGAAGTGTTATCTAACAATGTTTTCGAAGTGTTTGATTCAATAATTAAAAATAATCAAAGCCACAATTGAAATTAGACTTACGTTGAAACCCTAATTCTATAATAATTAAATTAAGTGAATATCTTATAAAAGAAAGGCTACCTCAAATGCGAGAAACCGAAGCTTACTTTTAACGTTCTCCTAAACTTAAGAAAAGGAAATAGAGTTAAGTAGAGAGATCGAGACTCACATGGGAATTGAATTGTTGTTCTTGAAAGTGAGTAAGAGGTTGGAAAACTTGATTGAGTTTAACTCCATGAAAAAAAAAAATACATGATATATAAACATGAAAGAATTTATTAGAAAAATAAATTTCAACTAAACAATAACAAGAGTTTTTGGAAATAGTAAAAAATTTACACCAAAGAGTTCTATTTCAATTATAAAGACAAATAATATTCTTTATATATAATTGTAATAATACTATTTTGTATTTTCTTTTTTACACTTCTAAAGACAACCTTATTTCTTAATTGAAAGTTACTTAATAAAAGTTCAAAATGATGAGAATGTCAAAGCAAATTGAATCATTTAAAATCATCCCTAAAACTTCAATCCCGACTAATACTCTACCTTCAATTTTATTTCTGCTTTATTTTAGTATTTAATTAAGGAATAAAATATATAAGATTGAGAGACAGAGCTTCTAAGCACATGCATGCCGTTTAGGAAGCTAGTACTTTATTTGATGCCATTTATTTTTCCAAATTTAATTCAAATTATTTTTAAAAAATAAGAGTCTATTTAGTTGTGGGGACAAAAAAATTGAAGGAATGAAAATTTGGAAAGGATAGAATGATAAGAAAAAACAAAAAATTGTTGGTTTCTTTCTCGTGTTTAATAGAGAAGATAGAGAAGATAGAAAAGTGTAATGATTAAAAATAAATAAGCTAAATTACAAATTACATATTCTAACTTTAACATATTTTCAATTTCTTTCTTAAAGTTTTGACTTTCAAGTTTAGTTTTTAACTTCACTGCTTGTCATTCAAGTCCTTCCGTCCACATCTAATAAATATGTGGTTGTGAAGTGCTTGAAAAGGATGTAGTTTTGTATTTAGAGTCTCTTAAATAAAAAAATACAAAACTTAATAAAAACCATTTTTAGGAAAAAAAATTATAAATTTATTTGGTTTTCAAATTAATGGAAGAACACTATTTTCTTCAAGGGTCTTCTCCTCTAAAATGGGGGTGGGGCAAGGAAAATTTAGGTTTTCTTGCCTTGCTTATATTTACAAAAATGGTATTTATTTAATGAGTCCGAATTTGATAAAGATGAGGTGTAAAACTCATGTTTTACACCATCCAATAAGTGATTGTCATATCAGCATTTTACTTAAAATTGAATACATCCTACCACGCCTAATAACATCTTAATAAATTATCAATTTGGTTAAATTTATAAATGGGTATTAAAATTGATTGTGTGTAGTTGTACTTATTTTTAAATATGTGATAAAATGATGTGGCATATTGGGATTGAAGGGGTAAAACATAGATTTTACACCACGTCCTTACATAATTTAATCGCTTATTTTATTTATAATCCCAAGTACCCCTAGGATCCTTACTAACTTATATTATTAAGTATTTAAATGTTTGGATATTAAGACTTTTTTTTTATTGTATTGTTAAAAATTAGTTTGATTTGGTGTAATCAATTTAATTGTAATTTTAAGTATAATATTATTTTATTGTAATAGGTGTGGAGTGGGTTAATACAGGGGTCTTGCAAGGCAGGATGGGGCCTTGTGGACTAGGGATGAGGAAAGTTAGCTTGCCTTGACATGCTGGACAGGGTCAGGCAACAATCCTTTGGGATAGTGATGAAGCACCCATGAATTAACCCCTCTCCGCCCCATTATCAGCCCTAATTTGCTTGCACATTGAGTAGAAAAATAACTTTGTATTATTCTTATAATCATAATAAGTTTGGTAACATAAATAATTTTTATTTTTTCATAATTATTTGAGTAATATGATGTAGTTTGTATATAATAAAAAGGGGTTTTATAATAGTTTTGTATAAAAATGATGTTACATCAATTATAACTTCTTAACTAGACAAGTAAAAAAAAAAAGAAAAAAGAAAAAAAAAATAGAAGAGACTAAATACACTTTCAACCTTGAAAGTTTGGGGTTTTTTCTTTTTATATTTAGGTCTCTTAAGTTTGAGATTTCTCATTTTGGTCCACGTATTTGATTCCACTGTCAAAACAGTCATTTCATCCATGGTTGTGACTAATCTGGTCATTGAGAGAGAGAGAGAGAGAGAGAGGGATTTATTGACACTACATGATCAAATCAGTCACAGAAATAGACAGAAGAATAATTTTGAAAATGAAATAAAATTTAGTGAGTTAAGATAAAAATTTCAAATTTAATAAAAGTATAATTTAGTATGCGTTTGAATACTGTTTATTTTGTTGAAAATTAAAAAAAAAAATTTATACTATTTGCTACAGTATTATGCACTGTTCATTGGTCTATTTTCACCGTTCATGGCCAATGAATAATGCATGATGTGGAACTGAAAAAAAAAAAAAAAAAAAAAAAAAAACGCCGAAACACCAAAAACGCAAACGTCCAAAACGCAACACAAACAAAGCTATAACTAAAAAAAATTATCTTTCAAGCATTGTCGATGTACTCATTCCTAAGACGATAAGAAACAAGAAATTTCACAACTTATTAAGATAATAAAATTGATAAAGTGTGATTAGTACTCCATCAATTTCAACCTTGCAGAAAAAAAAAACTTATCGTAATAAGATAAGATAGGAGGATATGGATGGGACGGAAGACGTGGAAGTGGCACGGTTCATAGGATTGATCATTGTAAATTATAATGATGTTGACTTGTGCTGCGAAAAATAGTAGGTGTGTGACATGTGTCTAACAGTTGGCGATCGAATACGAGCATGCGTAACAATTTATGCAAAAGGGAAAAAAAAATAGGGTAACGTGTTGATGAAAGAAAACAAAAGGTGACAAAAATGGTGAGGGTTTTGGATAATATTCTTCTATTCTATTATAGTATAAAGAGAAAACGAAATGATGAAAAGGATTGGACCGTCTTGCACAGCCACAACTACCCTTAGAAGTAGAACAACAAGGGTTATGGGGCCCCTCCTTCTAGGGTGCTCATGCATTTGGGGTATACAACCTGTCACTTGAGAGTTGAGTCCAGTCATTTTGGGTGATACTTGTCGCTTCATTTCCTCTCCATTGCTTTATGTCTTCTCCTCTGAAAATTGAGATGAGTCGGGACCATTCTCTGTTTCCTTTTCCTTTAATGCTCTGTTATTATTCACAAAAAAAAAAAAAATATATATATATATATATATATTAATAATAATAATGTTGATCATTGAAATTCATATTTCTACTTTCGGAGTCAAATTTTGAATGGATGATATTTCGACACAAAATTTTCATAAAAAAGTAAAAGGAAAAAAAAAAAAAAATCATCAAAACAATGCTGAAAATAAGAATCTCCAGAGATGGAGCATAAAATTTGTTGTACTTGGAAAAGGTGCTCAGTTGATTTAGCATGTTGGATTGCAGACTGTTCAACATGTGCATTTGATTTGGCTGAAATTTAAGTAAAACAAAGTGTCCAAAGAATGAGACATAAGTAGAAGAAGCCAATAAGGTCTTATCTCATGTGCTCAAGCTGTTGGTAGTTGGTATTTGGTATTTGTCATGCACTTGGAATAATCGGCAGAGTTCAGTCTTATCTTAGAATGGCACATTGGCAAGAAATGAAGCAGATATTCAAATATTTACATAGCACCAAGAGTATGATTTTCTTTTTTTCTTTTTTTTTTCTTTTTTTTTGGGTAGTAACGGAAAAACATTAAGCTAAGCAGGAAGGGATTTTATATGACAAACCAGTGTTGTCATAAAATAAAAGCATACATAAGTTCACAGGCTGATTGTCAAATAACAAAAGATCTTGACTTTGAACCAAATTCCTTCCTAGCCATTATATCTACACATTTGTTTGCTTCACGAAAGCAGTAATCATTTTCACTTGAGGAATTTGGTCGATGAAAGTCCTACGATCCATAATAAGAGAGGCATGGTGTGATTATTGTTGTAATCTTTAGAGACCTGATCAAGAATAAATTTTGCATCAATTTCAATCTCTACAGCCATTAGATTCAGGTTAATATAGAGCATTAGGCCCTCTCTCAAAGCCCACAGCTCTGCATCGACACTCGTGGAAATCCCTATGGAGCGAATAAAACCTTCTATTTCCCACTATGATAACGGATAAGACCTCCACCACCAGCCAACCCCAGATTGCCCAAAGAGGAGCCATTTGTGTTTAACTTTGTATTGAGTGAAATAGAAATAATTACATTGATAAGTGTTCCTATATAAATAATGACTTCTTGGTTAAACCAAAAAACAAAGTTGTGTTGCAAAATATAAATAACTAAAACGAGGTATAGCTGATAGCTCAATCATTGTTCTTTGTAATGACAAACCTGTTATCACATTAATAAAAAGCTAGAACTCATATTTCTAGGGCAAGCATATTGATGCATCACTATAAATTACGATATAGTTGAGAGGTGAAATCAAAGTAGAATTTGTTATAAGATAGTGCTCGATCATATAACAAATATATCAAATTTTTGTTATTTATTATTCGACCCATAAATTTATTTTTCATGCATAATTATAAACTAGAAAGACTTGAAATTTAAACATTTAATTGATGACGTAGTTATTAATCTCTGATTTTTTGAAAATTTTGTAACAAGTAAATAAGTGAGTTTGCTATACAAGTAAATAAGGTGGGACGTCTAAGGCCCATAGTCTATCATATGTAACAAGATATAAGATTGGGTTGAAATTTTTTATGCCATTAAGCTTGGTGTGGAATCTTTGGTAAGGAACTCTCTCAAGCTTGTGAAGGGGTTGAATAACCATTACATTACATTAAGATCACCTTTCTCAGGAGCGCATATACTCCTTTAGGAATTAGGAGTGGATCCTTCTACTACTTTTTTTAAAGATTTTCTTTGTCAGCAGAGAGCAGGTGTTGCTGCTATCTCTTCTTTCTAGCACTTAAGGGCTTGAGTTAATTGTCTTGCGTCCTTACCACATATACGTGACCTTCACCTTTGGTACATTAAAACAATTTATTACATTTCCAAAAAATAAAATGCATGTTCGTTAGATCTGATATATGGTAGTTGTCTAGTTGAACATAACATCGAAACCAATTGTGTGGCTAATTTTTGACAATCAGAACAATGCACCAGACATCCCTTCCAAATTCTTTTTACTAGAAGAAGGAAATTTTTATTGGTATTGAATGGTATAAGTTGAGAGGTATATGAAATTAGTTCTCCATTATTTAACTAGTTATTGTAGGCTGATACCTCGATCTTACTCTTAGCAATATACGGTGAACGATTCAGGAGTACTATTAATGTGCAAAAGTTAGTGGAAGCATGCAAGCGTTGGCTTTCTTGAGTGCAACCTTCATTAGTAGATAGGAAAATTTTCTTGAATCAATCGGTTTAAACTAAAAAGGAGTTGCTAAATTCAAATTCTTAATGAAACTGATAGTTGTAAAGATGGCTGGAGTTGGGACAAATTTCTTGTATTTTTATTCCACTTCTTGCATTAGTTGGTTCAAACTTCAAGGGATTGCTAAATTCAAATTCTCGTTACTAGCCACATATTGAAACTTGCTTCCTGTGTCAAAAAAAAAAAAAAAAAAAACTCGCTTCCCTATAATCTTATTTTTTAGTAAATAATAATATTTATTAGAACATACACGAAAATAATAATATTAGCATTTTATTAAACCAGGTTTATAATATAATCATTAATATATGATATATCCTAAGTCGATTCAGTAGACAATCTATATGGAACTTAACACACATCCCGCAATATGCTTTACAATAATAATAATAATAATAATAATAATAAATACACAAATGCATGTAATTCAGGATATTACAATTCCAATATTTCAATAGGCCTCCACAACATCTAATATAAAGATGAGTTGGTGTTATAGAAGTCTGAAGAGAAAGCACATACGATACTTTGATGGAATAGAAACTAAATTGTTAGTTTCTAGTAGTTAACCTCAAATCCATGAGAAATCTCTTGAATCCACAAAGCATTTAAATAGTAAAAAGGAAACCTAGGGTGGCTAGGAAAACCTAAGGCAACTAGGAAAGTTTACAAAACCCTAATTTCACTAGACAACATTAAAAGCACCTAAAAATAAAGAAATAAATACTTGAACCTAAAATAATGAAAATTTCATAAAAATACCAAAATTAATAAATTTTAAATAATATATTTTGTCCTACATTAGACCCCTTCACTTGAAACAAACTCATCCTCGAGTTTATCTTTAAGATATGAAATCTTCCATGCCAAGCAAACAAATATTGAATACTTGAGCCCCCTTGATCTTCTTTCCATACTTGCAACTTATCAATTGAGCAGCTTGAGCTTCTTGTCCCTTGATCTTTATGCAATTGACAATATTTATCAAATAAGAGTCAATAATCAAATCAAATCTTTCCATCCCAATAAAATCAATAAACTTTGGTTCGGTGTCTCCCACCAAAATAATAGGAGCTTGAGCGTTGCAAAGTCTCGACACTAGCTTGATATTAGCACCTATCAAGAATAAATAAAAGACCTCAAAACCTCTCGATCTATCGAGCTACACAGATCCAGAATTCTCATATCAAATTTTCAACCCATAATGACTTGGATTGCTAGGGTTTCTTTCACTAAACTCCTAGAGGGTATAAAAGTTTTATTTTAAAGTCATCAAAGACACGAAGACTCAAATTAGAAAACTCATACACTTTTGGAGAAGCTACTGCATTCTTATGTGCCTTAGGGTTTGTAACTAAATGCATTTAACAACAAACATTAGTTGTTGGGAAGATAGTCATATAATGGGATCTGTGCAAAGGAAGAAGTCTTTACAAGATTAAGTCCAATTGGGGATTGGAGTGAAGGTTTAATTGTAGGTTGGTACTTTGGGATAGTCCAGGGTAGTGGTAAGATTCCTTATCAGTGGCGGCTCTAGGAATTTTTCTCAGGGTGTTCCTTAAGAAGCATAAATTACACAATCTAATAAAAAAAGAAATTCATATATTGACAACAAAACAATCAAAAAACACGCAAATATATAAAGTTAACAATTGCCTTCTACGAGTTTTTATATTTTGAAATCGTTGCATGATAGTCTCATTATCAATACTACAAGCTACATCTCTTTCAATGTACACAACCAAGCAATCATTCAACCACTGATCTCCCATTTGATTGCATAGTTCATTCTTTATATATTTCATTGTTGAAAAACTTCTTTCTACTGTTGTAATTGCGACAGGAAAGATCAAAACTAACTTCACAAGCAAATAGACTAATGGATAAGTCTCATGCTTCCCTGTCTTCACTAACTTTTCAGCAAGTTCACCAACTCCTTGAAGTTCTAAAAACAAGTCATTGATGTGCATATCAAAAATGTAATTGTGAAGTTGAGAGCCAAGTGGCAAGATATCTGTCTCAAGAAAATCAGATGGATTGAACTTTGCTAGACGTATCAACTTTTCCTAATCAAAAGCCACAAATGAATTACTTGGATTCAAGAAAGCCAAAAAAAGTAGCAAACCGGTATTCGCCTCAGAAAAACAGTTGTTAAGCTCTTGAAGTTGCAAATCTATGACTGTGTAGAATAGCTCAACATGATAATGAAGAAACTTCAGTCAATAAAATATGTGGTACAAAATGAAGAAACTTTAGTCAATAAAGATATCCATTCATCATCTCTCATCACTTGCAATCGTTGCTTAGACACTTTAACAAGATCTAAAGCATTTACTATATCTTGATTTTTTTTTTTTTTTTTTTTGCAATGCTATTAACAACTCATTTGTGATCCCTAAAATGTTTTTCATCAAGTGTAGAGCAAAGACAAATTCAAAAGATAGAATTGACCTCATAATAGATTGAGCTTTAACTTTTTGGTCAAAGAGGCCATCTTCTTCAATAATCTCAAGTACATCAACAACAGCAGAGAACATAAAAATCAAGTTGAGAATAGTCCCATAATATGATCCCTAACGTGTATCACCAGGACGTTTAAGAGTTGTCTCTTAATTCAAACCTTGCCCACTTCTACGTACATCATTATCTAATTCTTCTTTAATTTTGGCAAATTGTGCATCTCGAAGAGCATCTCGTCCCTTACAAAAGCCTCCAACAAAAATTATTAAATTACTAACCACATAAAAAAAATTGAGCAATGTTAATATGATTTTTAGCAATGGCAACAAGAGTCAATTGAAGTTGATGAGCAAAAAAATGGACATAAAATGCTGACTTATTCTCTTTCAAAATTAAAGTTTTGAGACCGTTTATATCACCTTGCATAGTATTAGCCCAGTCATAACCTTGCCCACGTAGTTTCGATAAACTCAAATTGTGTTCGCAAAGTAAACATTCAATAGCATATTTGAGTGACAAAGCAGTGGTACTTGCTACATGTACAATACCAAGGAACCGCTCTATAATAATTCATTTTTTGTTCACATAACGAAGAACGAGGGCCATTTGCTCTTTCACTGAGATATCATATGACTCATCAACTAATATTGAAAAGAACCCATTGTCAAGATCCTTGATGATGTCTTTGGATGTTTCACGTGTAATTGCATTCACAATGTCTTTTTGAATTTCATGGTGGGTAAGCTTGCAATTTTTCGGAGCTTTTTGCAACACTTCATTGATAGATTCATTGTGATCTGCCAAAAATTGTAGAAGCTCAAGAAAATTTCCTTTATCACTTGAACCTTGAGATTCATTGTGACCATAAAAACCTAATCCCTGGCATAAAAGGAATCTTATACAATCAACTATTGCATTTAATTGAATCCAATATTCAATTTTATCTTGATTTAATTGCTTAGCCAAAACACTTTGAGTGTTGCTTTTTTTCATATTAGATCCTCACTTTTCTTGGCAGCTTGGTTATGAGCACTATTAACTCCTCCAACATGGGATAATAACTTCTCTTTTTGATTCCAAACTTCAAGGGATTGCTAAATTCAAATTCTCATTACTAGCCACATATTGAAACTTGCTTCCTGTATCAAAAAAAAAAAAAAAAAAACTCACTTCCCTATAATCTTATTTTTTAGTAAATAGTAATACTTATTAGAACACACACAAAGTAATAATATTAGTGTATTAAACCGGGTTTATAATATAATCATTAATATATGATATATCCTAAGTCGATCCAGTAGACAATCTATATGGAACTTAACACACATCCCGCAATATGCCTTTACAATTAAAAAAAAAAAAAAATTACACAAATGCATGCAATTTAGGATATTACAATTCCAATATTTCAATGGGCCTCCACAACATCTAATATAAAGATGAGTTGATGGAACGGAAGGCTGAAGAAAGCATATACGATACTTACTTTGATGGAATAGAAACTAATTTGTTAGTTTCTAGTAGTTAATTAACCTCAAATCCTTGAGAAATCTCTTGAATCCACAAAGCATTTAAATAGTAAAAAGAAAACCTAGGGTGGCTAGGAAAACCTGAGGCAGCTAGGAAAGTTTACAAAACCCTAATTTGACTAGAAAACATTAAAAGCACCTAAAAATAAAGAAATAAATACTTGAACCTGAAATAATGAAAATTACATAAAAATACCAAAATTAATAAATTTTAAATAATTTATTTTGTCCTACATTAGACCCCTTCACTTGAGACAAACTCTTCCTTGAGTTCATCTTTGAGATATGAAATCTTCCATGCCAAGCAAACAAAAATTTGGAATACTTGAGCCCCCTTAATCTTCTTTCCATACTTGCAACTTATCAATTGAGCAACTTGAGCTTCGTGTCCCTTGATCTTTATGCAATTGACAATATTCATCAAATAAAAGTCAATAATCAAATAAAATCTTTCCATCCCAATAAAATCAATAATCTTTGGTTCGGTGTCTCCCACCAAAATAATAGGAGCTTAAGCGTTGCAAAGTCTCGACACTAGCTTGATATTAGCACCTATTAAGAATAAATAAAAGACCTCGATACCTCTCGATTTATCGAGCTACACAGATCCAGAATTCTTAGATTAGATTTTCGGCCCATAATGACTTGGATTGCTATGGTTTCTTTCACTAAACTCCTAGAGGGTATAAAAGTTTTATTTTAAAGACATCAATGACACAAATTAGAAAACTCATATACTTTTGGAGAAGCTACTGCATTCTTGTGTGCCTTAGGGTTTGTAACTACGTGCATCCAACAACAAACATTAGTTGTTGGGAAGTTAGTCATGTACTGGGATCCGTACAAAGGAAGAAGTCTCTACAAGATTAAGTCCAATTGGGGATTGGAGTGAAAGTTCAACTGTAGGTTGATACTTTGAGATAGTCCAGGGTAGTGGTAAGATTCCTTATCAATGGTGGCTCTAGGAATTTTTCTCAGGGTGTTTCTTAAGAAGCATAATTACACAATCTAATAAAAAGAGAAATTTATATATTGACAACAACAATAACAAAAAAACACGCAAATACAGAAAGTTTACAATTGTCATCTACGAGTTTTTATATTTTGAAATCGTTGCATGATAGTCTCATTATCAATACTGCAAGCTACATCTCTTTCAATGTACACAACCAAGCAATCATTTAACCACTGATCTCTCATTCGATTGCGCAATTCATTCTTTACATATTTCATTGCTGAAAAACTTCTTTCTACTGTTGCAGTAGCGACAAGAAGGGTCAAAACTAACTTCACAAGCAAATAGACTAATGGAGAAGTTTCATGCTTCCCTGTCTTCACTAACTTTTCAGCAAGTTCACCAACTTCTTGAAACTCTAAAAAAAAGTCATTGCTGCGCACATCAAAAATGTAATTCTGAAGTTGAGAGCCAAGTGCCAAGATATCTATCTTAAGAAAATCAGATGGATGGAACTTTGCTAGACATATCAACTTTTCCTAATCAAAAGCCACAAATGAATTACTTGGATTCAAGCAAGCCATACAAAGTAGCAAATCGGTATTCGCCTCTAAAAAATGGTTGTTAAGCTCTTGAAGTTTCAAATTTATGACTGTGTAGAATAGCTCAACACGATAATGAAGACACTTTAGTCAATAAAATATCATGTGTGGTACAAAATGAAGACACTTCAGTCAATAAAAATATCCATTCATCATTTCTCGTTACTTGCAATCGTTGCTTAGACACTTTAACAAGATCTATAGCATTTACTATATCTTGATTTTTTCTTTTTTTTTTTCTTTTTTTTTTTTTGCAATGCTATTGACAACTCATTTGTGATCCCTAAAATGTTTTTCATCAAGTGTTGAGCAAAGACAAATTCAAAAGATAGAATTGACCTCATAATAGATCGAGCTTCAACTTTTTGGTCAAAGAGGCCATCTTCTTCAATAATCTGAAGTACATCAACAACAGCAGAGAACATTAAAATCAAGTTAAAAATAGTCCCATAATATGATCCCCAACATGTATCACCAGGACGTTTAAGATTTGTCTCTTGATTCAAACCTTGCCCACTTCTATGTACACCATTCTCTAATTCTTCTTTAATTTTGACAAATTGTGCATCTTGTCTCTTACAAAAGCCTCCAACAACAGTTACTAAATTACTAACCACATAAAAAAATTCAGCAATGTTAATGTGAATTTTAGCAACGGCAACAAGAGTCAATTGAAGTTGATAAGCAAAACAATGGACATAAAATGCTGACTTATTCTCTTTCAAAATTAAAGTTTTGAGACTGTTGATATCACCTTGCATATTACTATCTCCATCATAACTTTGCCCACGTAGTTTTGATAAACTCAAATTGTGTTCACAAAGTAAACATTCAATAGCATATTTGAGTGACAAAGCAATGGTACTTGCTACATGTACAATACCAAGGAACCGCTCTATAATAATTTATTTTTTGTTCACAAAACGAAGAACTAGAGCCATTTGCTCTTTCACTGAGATATCACGTGACTCAGCAACTAATATTGAAAAGAACCCATTGTCAAGATCCTTGATGATGGCTTTGGATGTTTCATGTGCAATTGCATTCACAATGTCTTTTTGAATTTCATGGTAGGTAAGCTTGCAATTTTTTGGAGCTTTTTGCAACACTTCATTGATGGATTCATTGTGATTCGCCAAAAATTGTAGAAACTCAAGGAAATTTCCTTTATCACTTGAACCTTGAGATTCATCGTGACCACGAAAACCTAATCCTCAGCATAAAATGAATCTTATGCAATCAACTATTGCATTTAATTGAACCCAATATTCAATTTTATCCTGATTTGATTGCTTAACCAAAACACTTTGAATGTGTTGCTTTTCTTTCATTATATCTTCATTTTTCTTGATAGCTTGGTTATGAGTACTATTAACTCCTCCAACATGGGATAATAACTTCTCTTTCTAATTCCAAAGTTCTATTCCCTTCGTTACAAAATTCTCCTCTCCTCCTTGCTTACCAATATCTTGCCCAAATAGGTAGCAATATAAACAAAATACTGTGTCCTTGTCTTTACTATATTCCAACCAGTTTCTATTTACATACCATTTGGATCTAAATCAACGAGGCTTTACAGAAAAATCTGTTAGAGGGTAATCATGGTTTTGGTAAACAGGTTGACAAGGGCCTTTTTGTAAATAAAATCTTCTTATTTCATTATGATTATTAGGATGATAAGATGATATCTTTTCTCATAGCCCAAGATCTGAAGGAAGATTTTCTAAGTTAAAGTCAACACGAATTTGCTTTGAAGATGAAGACGAATATTGCACAGGAGATGAATCTTGGGTACATGTTTTTCTTATCAAATATTTGTCCATAATTCTAGTAAAAGAATAAATTATAAAATATAAGTTCATTTGAAATATTAATAAAATTATTAATTATTGTTGTTTAGTTGTTTCATTATTTTTCTTTACTGACTACTAGCAATCTAGCACACACTCCACTGTGCTTTATCCACAGGCTCAACCCACAACCTAACATAATCTAATTTGTTTGTCTTTTATAATGTATTAGTTAATTAAATTATTATTATTGTTGTTTAGTTGCTTCATTATTTTTCTTTACTGACTACTAGCAGTCTAGCACACACCCCACTGTGCAGTAGGACACACCCTATGTGTATTATCCATAGCTCAACCCACTGCCTAGTGCCTAACATAATTTAATTTTTTGTCTTTTATAATGTGTTGGTCAGTTAGCCTTTATTACCTCTGCATACCTTTACTGCCTTTACCTGTCCACTTCCCCAATTCAAATATCCCACCCCACGGCCCATGGCCCCCATCGACCCCCCACTCAACAGACAAGAGTACTCTTGTTTGTTGAGTCATGGTTACTCTAAAGGCTCATGGTTTTAATAAGAACAACTCCTAAAAAAAAACTACTTCTTTTCAATGTGGAGCTTTTGCTCCAACTCACATTTTCATTTTCATTGGGATGGAAATTGTTTTGAAGCTTAAATTGTTCCTTTATAGTTGCAAAAGAGTTTGGTTTGTTATCACAAAACTTAGTGTCAAGTACATTATCTTGGGTGCTTACTCAACATTGAAGATGTTCTTACCTATTTTCCACAACTTCAATAGCTCAAGTCAGCTCAACAAAGTTCAATTTTAATCATTTGAGTTAGTACTACAAGTATTCCTTTTGCTTATGAGTCTATTGAATAAAAGTAGAACAAAGAGGGTAAAAGCTTATTCACATTTCCATGAAAGGTAAGAGTGCTTCTTTCTTCTTTGACAATCGGAATCTACAATGTGTTGCTTTTTGCAACAGAATTGTAACTCATTCTGGCTTTTCTCCTCATCACTTTTTTGATTGTAGTAAGCACTACTTGTTATTACGTGTATAAGTTATGAGTTTGTGTAGTAATTTATTAGAGGAATCATTTTCAAGACTGAAGTACTTATAAATTTAACTTTTCTTTTGCAGGCTAAATACACATTGTTTGCAATAACTTTGGATTTTTTCTAAAAGTTGTAATTTAATCATTTGAGTTAGTACTACAAGTATTCCTTTGGTTATGAGTCTGTTGAATAAAAGTAGAACAAAGAGGGTAAAAGCTTATTCACATTTCCATGAAAGGTAAGAGTGCTTCTTTCTTCTTTGATAATCGGAATCTACAATGTGTTGCTTTTTGCAACAGAATTGTAACTCATTCAGGCTTTTCTCCTCATCACTTTTTTGATTGTAGTAAGCACTACTTGTATTACGTATATAAGTTATAAGTTTGTGTAGTAATTTATTAGAGGAATCATTTTCAAGACTGAAGTACTTATAAATTTAACTTTTCTTTTGCAGGCTAAATACACATTATTTGCAATAATTTTAGATTTTTTCTGAAAGTTGTAAGCTTAGCTTGAGCAAAGTAAGTAAATTTTAGTTAAAAACCTTATAAAACTCTATATTTGTGATGTTGGAATTGGATTTGTGGTGGTATGTTGTGTTGGAGCAAGCGGGTGGCTTGCATGGTGTTATAAGGTGGTTTAATTACATATTGGAAGTGTTTTTCAATTTTTGCAAATGTGAATGAGCATTGTTGATTAGATGTGATGAATAGTATTTTATTTTATTTAAATACTTGTAAAATTCTATACTTCTGATGTTGGAAATTGGTTTTGTGGTGGGTTGTTAGGTTGGAGCAAGCGAGTGGCTTGCATGGTGTTATAAGGTCGTTTAAACTAATATTGAGAGTGTTTTTCATTTCTTGCAAACGTGAATGAGTATTGTTAATTAGATGCGATGAATGATATTTTATTTGATTTAAATACTTGTAAGCATTATAGTTGTGATGTTTGTGATTGGTTTTGTGCTGGTATGTTACGTTGGAGCAAGCGGGTGGCTTGCATGGTGTTATAAGGTCGTTTAAACTAATATTGGGAGTGTTTTTCATTTCTTGCAAATGTGAATGAGTCTTGTTGATTAGATGCGATGAATGGTGTTTTATTTGATTTAAATACTTGTAAGCATTATAGTTGTGATGTTTGTGATTGGTTTTGTGGGGGTATGTTATGTTGGAGCAAGCGGGTGGCTTGCATGGTGTTATAAGGTCGTTTAAACTAATATTGGGAGTGTTTTTCATTTCTTGCAAATGTGAATGTGTATTATTGATTAGATGCGATGAATGATATTTTATTTGATTTAAATACTTGTAAGCATTATAGTTGTGATGTTTGTGATTAGTTTTATGGTGGTATGTTGTGTTGGAGCAAGCGGGTGGCTTGCATGATGTTATAAGGTCATTTAAACTAATATTGGAAGTGTTTTTCATTTCTTGCAAATGTGAATGAGTATTGTTGATTAGATGCGATGAATGGTATTTTATTTGATTTAAATACTTGTAAGCATTATAGTTGTGATGTTTGTGATTGGTTTTGTGGGGGTATGTTGTGTTGGAGCAAGCGGGTGGCTTGCATGATGTTATAAGGTCATTTAAACTAATATTGGGAGTGTTTTTCATTTCTTGCAAATGTGAATGAGTATTGTTGATTAGATGCGATGAATGGTATTTTATTTGATTTAAATACTTGTAAGCATTATAGTTGTGATGTTTGTGATTGGTTTTGTGGGGGTATGTTGTGTTGGAACAAGCGGGTGGCTTGCATGGTGTTATAAGGTCGTTTAAACTAATATTAGGAGTGTTTTCATTTCTTGCAAATGTGAATGAGTATTGTTGATTAGATGTGATGAATGGTATTTTATTTGATTTAAATACTTGTAAGCATTATAATTGTGATGTTCGTGATTGGTTTTGTGGTGGTATGTTGTGTTGGAGCAAGCGGGTGGCTTGCATGGTGTTATAAGGTCATTTAAACTAATATTGGGAGTGTTTAAGTAATAATATAGACTTGTGCATTCATGAATAAGATAAAACTTTATCTAAGTAGCTTATAGACTTAGATGTTAGAATACATTATGCATAAGCTGTCTTTATTTTACTAAAATAGCATTCACCTTGCAATTGTAGTCAAACATGGATAAAAGTTGGATGACAATGGGTAAGACACCTGATGGTAGATTAAGTCATCCATATGTTAAAGGAGTCAATGCATTCATTAATTTTGCAAGAGCGGTTGTGGACTTGAGTGGTAATATTCCATGCCCGTGGACTTGAGTGGTAATATTCCATGAGTGGTAATTTTGCAAGAGTTAGGGACCAAGAGAAGCAAGCTAGGGACCTAAAGGAGCGAGCTAGGGACCAAGAGGCACGAGCTAAGCAAGAAGAGGTCCAAAGGAATATTCTTAACCTTTTGAGGAGCAAGGGTTATGATGACGCTTTTACTTATGGGGGTAGTTCAACTTCAAGTTAAAACACGTTTTGGTTAGTACTTTATTTTAGCAATTGACTCAAACTACATGGTGTGACTACTTTTTTTGATGGATTATTTGAAACTAATTGTATTATTTTACACTTGAAAATCTATATTTGCTTTCTACAACCTATACATTAGGAGTTGTGATTTTAATTCATTGGTGCGGCTTCTTTTAATGCATTGTTAGAAATGTTTCTTATAACATAGTTAATGTTTTTATTTTACAATTTTAATGTGGTATTGTTTTTATATTTATGCAGATTTCTTATTGGTGGCTTTTGGGGGATTTACTTTTAGCATTACTTGAAGACAAATGAGGGCATCTTCCGTTAGTTCTAATTATATTATGCTACACTTTTTGTATTGTTATAAAACATTTTGAGTTATTGTGTGTTGCAAACAATTATTGTATGGAAGAAGTTTGAATTGGATACTTGTTTTATTTTTTACTTTTGGAATGTATAAATCTTTTTTTATAAATATGTTGTTAAAATAAATGTGTTATTCAAATGTGAGATTTTAATAATGTAATGACAGGTTACAGGTTAAAAAAATGAAAACAGAAAATAAGTTTTAGAGACGAATTTTTTTTTCACAAACATAGCAACAAAAAATTGTTTTAGTGACGAAATATTTTGTCACTAAATATAGCAAAATTTTGTAAGAAATGGTTTTAGTGACGAAAATTTTCGTCACTATATGTGCTTGGATTTTCTTAAAAATAGTTTTAGTGACGTATAATTTCGTCACTATATGTACTCGAACATAGTTTTAGTGACGAAATTATTCGTCACTAAATATGATTTAATAAACTAAGGTGTTTTTAGTGAGGAAATATTTTCGTCACTGAATAGTATTTTTAGTGAGGAAAACATTTAGTGACGAAACGTTTTCGTCACTAAAAGTTTTTTTTTTTTTAAATAAATCGGACTTTTAGTGACAAAATTTTTCGTCACCAGTATTTTTAGTGACGGGGTTGTAGTGACGAAATGAGTTTCATCACTAAAAATCCGATTTCGTCACTAAAGGTTCTTAGTGACGAAAAACTGGACTTTTAGTGACGAATGTTTTCGTCACTAAAAATACATTTTGCTGTAGTGAGTCACAAGAGCCAATCAACATTACACAAAACATTTAGATATAAAACATTCACAACCCACAAAATTCACAATACACAAAACGACAAACTCACAAACCGATAAAGTCAAAATGTCAAATAAAGTTATAAAGTAAAGGCAATTAGACATAGAGAAACAGAGAGAAACAAAGAGAGAATCTCATTTCAGTTCAAAGAGAAAGAGAGAGAGGGAGCTCCACTCTTACTCTTAGAGCACAGCAAAGCCAAAGATGTAAGATGAGATAGAGAAAAGAGAGAGAAGTAAAGAAATAAAATACCTTGAGGCTTGAGGGGCAGTGCCGCGGTAGCACGTCGAGGTGAGGACTCAAGGCCAAGCCAAGCAATCTTTGATCCGATCACCAATCTCGCCGTCATCAATGTCGATGTGCTTTGGGACCAAGGGCGGGGTGGGGTCTGTTGCTATTGCTCGAGTTTGAGGCGGAGGCGCCATTGCGCCGATGTGCTTGGTTGTTGATGAGGTTTTTTTTCCTTTAGGTTAGGATTTCTGATTTCAATTTTGCTTTACCATTTGATGATTTTGATCAATCGGCAGATGCGTATTGGGTTTTGGTTGGGTATTTTTTTTTTTTTTGAGAATCCGTTTGGGTTGGCCCGATTGGGTATTTAGTTAATAAAAATTTAATTATTTTGATTTAAAAATTTGTTTGGGATTAGTTTTGTTTAGAATTGATGTTGGGATTTTTTTTCCCTGGGGTGGGCTTGCTATGTTACAATTTTTTTTTTTAATTTTAGATTTTAGTTCAAATTTTTTTTGGGCTTTTTCTTTTTGCTTGAAAGTAGAACAAATAATGGAGCAAAATTTAATTTTATTGGCATAAAGAAAACTAAGGGTGTTCCCAAATTTTTTTTGAAGGGTAGATAAATAAAAAATTTAAAATTATTAACGTGGCACCGCCCTTGTTCCTTGTACTTGTAGCTGCTTGATTCTTGATTAGTGATTCTTGAGAGTTGTGACCAAAAATCACTTGGTGGAATTTTTGCCTTGTGAGAGATTTCCCCCATTATTCAATAAATCGCTTGTCAAATTTATTTTTCGTTGCACTTTAATTTATTCAGTGATTTGTGTGTGCCTCCATGATTTTAATGTAATTTGATCGAATTAATCAACTTGGGTAATTGAATTAATTAACTGGGGTCAAGCTATAACCCAACAATTTGTATGTTTATTAATCTGAAAGTTGAATTGCCTTTGGAGGTTACAATGCGTTTAAATAGTAAAAAGAAAACCTAAGGTGGCTAGAAAACCTATGGCGTTTAGGAAAACTTAAGGCAGTTAGGAAAGCCTACAAAACCCTAATTTGACTAGATAACATTAAAAGCACCTAAAGATAAGGAAATAAATACTTAAACCTAAAATAATGAAAATTACATAAAAATACCAAAATTATAAAAATTAAAATATAGATTCAATCCTACATCTTGAGCCATTATGGTCTTGGTTGTTCTAAAGGTAGACACTTCAGTTGTATTAAAGAAGAGGCCAGAGGGTCGACCTTCAGGCATTAGAGCCAACATCACAGGACCTTTTGCGCCTTCTTCAGTAGTCATAACTCCAGTATTATGGTTAATATCTGTGCGGACAAACCTAGGGTGGATTGAGTTGATTGCAATTTTGGGATACTTCCTTGCCAAATTCCTTGAGTAAGCATTAAGAGCTGCCTTGGAGACGAAGTATGCAGAAAAATTAACACGCTAACCTTTGGTTTCTATCAAATTCTCCTTGACATCTTCTAAGAATCCCTCCACCACTTTGTCCACCTTTTCTTCTGTGAGGCCATCAATGTCTTCTAGTTCCTTCCTTACATTCTCATTTGTAATAAACTGAAATAATAAAACATAATTAAAATTTTCAATTTCCTGATATTCTCTGTCCTAGCAATTTCCTAGGACCAAATGATCAGTACAGGGGCCTATACAATTGTCAAAGCCACAAAACATTCATGCCACACTATGGTCCTTGCAACTAAACTTGCACTCTAAATTGCCAAAAAATGATCTTGACCATCGCAGCTGCATGTACCTGGTTTAATAAGATGAGTTTCGAATTTGTACCTTCAATTGTCCCGCAATGGAAGAGACATTTACTATTCTTGCTGAATTGGATAACAAAAGAAGTGGAATAAGTGATTTGCTCAGTTGCTTGATCCCATAGTAGTTTGTTCTCAGACAATTCTCAGCAGTTTCATAAGTCTGTTGTACAAGCTCCTTTAGAGGTTTGGCATTTTCACCTATAACCTGTATCATTATGGAAAATGTTGAATTTTCTTGTCTAGAAAATAAAGGTTTTTTTTTTTTTTTGGGTTCAATGATCAATTTCATTTAAAATTGATTAATTTTATGGTTCAGATTAAATATTAAAAGTACAAAGGTGTTTGCAATATTGGATCATTCAAAATTCTAAAAGATGTGTATCATGTATACTTTACTATTAATGTGAGAAATAAATTTAATTGTGAAATGTACTCTATCGAAAAATAGTTGATTATTATTCAACACTGCCTTTCTGGTTGAATGTTTTATGTTCTATTGGTATTCAAATTTCTGGATTATAGCCTTAATCAGTGACAAACAAAGATAATATAATATTGAAAGACATACTTCATCAAAATCAAGTTTCCACAATTCATCCTTGGCTATGGCTCCTTGAACCCCTGCATTATTTACCTGTAATTTTGAAGTAATATCAAAGTTAGAGCTACCAAAGTAATAAGGGGAAAGGAGCAAGATTTCATGAATTAATAAGGATTTTATATTTTTACCCAATCTAGTAACGACACATTTTCTTATAACTAGGCAATTGAGGGGAAAAAAAACTATATGATTCATATTCCTTAAATACAATAAAGTTGAATGAAGAGATTGCAACACATAATTATTCTCATTAGACTTTGGTCAACAATATTCATCTTTGTTTCCAAAGTATGAGATGACTGATATTTTATATTTTGATTATTCTCATCTGCTAGTCAAAATAAATTTGACTTTGGTCAACATTTTCATCTTTGTTTCCTAAGTATGAGATGAATGATATTTTCCTATATTTTGATTATTCTCATCTGCTAGTCAAAATAAATTTGACTTTGGTCAACATTTTCATCTTTGTTTCCAAAGTATGAGATGACGAATATTTTCATATTTAGATTATTCTCATCTACTAGCCAAAATAAATTATTGTCATATATAGACTCAACTAATTCTTACCATTTACTTTATTTAAAAGTCAAAAACGGTCTTTTTTTTTCTTTTTTTTTTGGAGTTTAAATTAAGGAGGGTTGTTTTAGAAACTTATACTAATTTGGGACAAAGGTAGTAATATTTATCATAAGTATAACATCACTAGTCACTAATCGCTCAAATTAATGAAGATGTATAGATTGCATTACCAATATGTCAAGCGTCCCAAATTGAGTTTTGATGAAATCTTCCAAAGAAGAAATGCTAGCTGAGTCCTCCAAGTCTAGTTGATGAAAAATCACATCAGAGTATCCAGCAGAATTGAGTTTTTCAACAGCTTCATTGCCCCTTTTCACATCTCTAGCAGTTAATATCACCTTAACTCCATTTGAAGCTAGCTGTTTAGATATCGCAAATCCTAATTCTTTATTGGCCCCCGTTACAACTGCAATCCTATATGAGAAAGTTTGTAATAAATTAATACAAAAACAACGAGAGGATTGAGGAGTGAGCTTTAAGGATTCCACTCGTATATATCAGGGAAGCTGATACCGTACCGTACCGACCCGTACCGGCCGGTACATACCGTACCGGCCTCGTACCGGTACAAGTACCCCCCCTATTTCGTACCGGAAAAAATACCGGCCGTACCAGCCTCGTACCGGCCATACGGCGAATTCCGGCCGTACCGGACCGGAACACAAAATGCTAGGTTTTTTTTTTTTTTTTTTTTTTTTTTGTAATTGTGACAATTTTTTAAGGGCAAGATAGTAATACTCATATATATTATGGTCTTGAAGTATATCCTTTTGATGGATGGGAGTAGATGATCCTATGTAGTTTGTGTTAACTTAATTATTTGTATTATTTGTTTTCTTTGTATGCAATGAACAATTAATTTTTTTGTTTTTTATATTGTGTTTTTTTTTCTTTGTATGCAATGAACAATTGAAGTAATGTTTTATTGTAAACAGGAGGTAATGTTTTATGGTAAATAGAGATTTTGTGTGTGTGTGTGTGTGTGTGTGTGTATTAAATATAAAAAATAGCGGTAAACCCGAAACGGTACACCGGTATTGACCGGTACCCGAAATATATCGTACCGGTGGCTAAACCGGTACAGCCTCTGGTACGGTATTGACTTCCTTGGTATATATATCATGCTTATATTCAACTAACATTAGAGGGCATTTGGTTTGCCGTAATGTTACATTACACCATAATATTACATTATTGTAATTTTACATTAATGTAATTTCAATATAAAAATACAACATTACATTGTTTAGGAAGGTAATGAGATTAAGATGATGTGATATATTTTGTAATTTTAAATAATGATAATATTAGAAAAAATAAAATAAACCAAAAATCTTAATATCATATCAGGGGTACATCACAGTGAGCCAAACGCTCTCAATGGATTGATGTTTATACTCTTTTTTTCACATCATATCGACATTCTTTCACATGGATATGTAAAATGTGACTGGTATGATCATCACAAAGTATAGACATTGTGTGAAGCATTTTACATATCCAAAAGTGTGCATGAAACACTAATTTTTCTATACTTAAAAATCAGATTACCTTTTTGTCCCAGCATTCCTAGTTGTTTCTGCCATTTGTTAGAGTCTGTTTAATGCGCACAATGTTCCTTGACAATTAATGCTTTATGATTTTGCTCTTGGTGTAAGGCCACAATTAATGCTTTATGATTTTGCTCTTGGTGTAAGGCTATAATTAGAGTAAGAGGTAAGCTTATAGGTATTTATATATAGTTGCATAATGTTGATATTTGTCAATAAGTATTGACATAGCTAGCTTTTCTACGTAGGGCGTGAAGCATGTCAGAGGTAGTACCTTTGAAAATTCCAGGTAAGAATTTTACTCACTATTGACTGTTCTATTTGTAGCTTGCTTTCTACATAGGCCATGAAGAAAATTCGAAACATGACGTTTACTATTCTCACTGTCCTAGTCATATTAAGGAAGTCAATATCATACCGGAGGCTGTACCGGTTTGACCACCGATACGATATATTTCGGGTATCGGTCAATACCGGTATACCATTTCGGGTTTACCTGCTATTTTATATATTTAATACACACACACACACAAAATCTCTATTTACCATAAAATATTACCTCCTGTTTACAATAAAACATTATTTCAATTGTTCATTGCATACAAAGAAGAAAAAAAACACAATATAAAAAACAAAAAACTTAATTGTTCATTGTATACAAAGAAAACAAATAATACAAATAATTAAGTTAACACAAACTACATAGGATCATCTACTCCCATCCATCAAAAGAATCTACTTTAGGACCATAATATACATGAGTATTACCATCTTGCGCTTAAAAAATTGCCACAATTACAAAAAAAAAAAAAAAGCATTTTGTGTTCCAGTCCGGTATGGCCTGTACGAGACCGATACGGCCGGTATTTTTTCCGGTATGAAATAGGAGTGTGCTTGTACTGGTACACTGGCCAGTACAGTATGTACCGGCCGGTACGGTACGGTATTGACTCCACTGATTCATATTAGCTTTAGTCAATAAATGTCGACAGAGATGTAGGGCGTGATGCATGTCAGAGGTAGTTCCTTTGAAAATTCTAGGTATGAATTTTACTCACTTTTCTATTTGAAGCTAGCTTTCTATGCAGGCCATGATGAAAATTCGAAATATGATGTTTACTATTCTCACTGTCCTATTCATATTAGCTTTAGGGTCTGTTTGGAATCTGTTTATTTTGCTGAAACTGAAAATCAGGACCGGCCCTTCCATTAGGCCAATTAGGCAATTGCCTAAGGCCCCCAAAATTTTAGAAAAGAAGCGGTAGTAGGAAAAAAAAAAATAGTTTCCGATGAATCTAAGAAAACCAAGCACATCCTTTTGACCAGGAAACAAAAATTCTGGTATATCCGCTTAAATATTGGTAGTACAACAAAAATTCTATAGTCTAAACAAAATCAATTGTCCCAAAAATAACATCATTATTCTCTAGAAAAACCAAAATTCAACAAGATAAACTGCAAATCCGACCTAAGAAATTAACTACAAAACAATCACAAATCAAAACAAATAAAAACCTCAAATCCCTAAAATTTTTACCTTTTCTCTTTCTCATTCTTGCTCTGCTTCTTTCTCTCAGCTCTTGCTCTCCACCTCTCTCTTTCTTTCTCTCCACTGTTGTTGGTGTTGGAAAAACTGGTTTTGCATCTCATACAAAACACACAGCGGAAGCAACAAATACGGATCTACTTCATTCATGAGAGATAACATGTAACCTTGAATTCTAGAACAAAAAATAGAAAGCGTACCTTGATGTAGTGAAATTCAAAACCAAGACTTGAGAATACCTCTAATCATCATCTCAATTCCACATGGTGCCCAAGAAGTGTGATCTTTTAATTAGTTTACACGTATGTGTTTAAGGGAGAATAATAGAGAAGCTTACACTCACATACACACCATTTCCATAATTCTGAAAATTCTGTATGTTTCTCTCCTCATATATATAACTGGTTATCTAATTGAACTAGCCTTTTGGGCCTATCCAATTGGGCTTTAGTTTGTGGTTTGAGATTGAATCAAAGAGAACAAATAAGACTCTAGCTCCAATGGGCCTTGGATTTATTTGTCAACTGTTGAGAAGTCCAAAGTTACCATTAATTATATTTAATACCACTATATAATATAATTGCACTCTAGGCCTTATTAATAAATTATATCCCATGACTCTAATGATATCATTTGATCCCTCCATGAAATATTCATAGTGAACAAAGTCATAATGAATTGTCACTTTGTAAACAACTATTTTATCCTTGAGTATCCAGCTTAATTTTTTTTTTTTTGAGAATCCGGTTTAATATTTTAGTTATTCACATTTATTGAAATCCAATTTCAATAAATATAAACTTTAGTAACTCCTTATTAAAGTGGGCGCCCTGAATAATTAATTCCCATTAAACATATCTCAAGTGAATATTCTGTGTCTCTATAAAAAGAGATTATGGATTTCATCTTGAGAATATGTGTTCTCTCAACACTACGTGTAGTTACCCAACATACTAAGGTTTTGACCGTCAATATTAGATCTCACTCCTGATATATCAAAATAACCTACATTTCATGATCGGGTTCACTATCCTCTTAGGATTGAGAGTTTATGAAATTAGAAGTCGTGATATTAATTATTCAAGTGACAGTTGTTGATTGAATAATTAATCTCACAATGGTCCAGTTCAATATGTCTTAACTCTTAAGACACATCAACACATCAACTAGAAGTCTTCACTTCCATGATCAAGACAAACCATCTTAGTTGATGTGTTATAGTCTTCGTAGATGAAACGCCCAATTTCATCACCGACTACGAACTATATTTTGAGTTTACAAGGAACTTGCGATTTATATCTTCTGTGACTAAATCACATACATTGCATCTCAAGAACTATGATAATGTCTCATTAGTTCATTTATAAATAATCTCATATAATTAAACAATTTAATTATTTATGACATGCCAATGAATTGGATTTTAGGGCATGATCCCAACAGTTGGTTGCCTGGCTCAAGCTCCCTCCGATCTAAATCATCCGATCACATCTGATTTGAAAACTCTGAACTGAGGACTGCCGACTGCTCTTTTTTTTTTTTTTTTTGCTACAGATGCTTTTTGATTCTATAGATGGGTTTTGACTTTTGAGGTATAAGGCTTGGCTTTCTCTATTTTTTATTTGTTAAGACTGGGCCTATTTATATTGAGTTATGGCTAGACGCTTGGGCCTTCAAGGTTTTTTTTTATTTATTTATTTATTTTTTTTTTGGTTATAGGTGTAATAGGATTTTTTGTGTGTTTTTTGCGGGTGGGTCTTATTAATAAGACTTATGTGGCCATCTTGGCATCTTATTGGCTGGGCTTGTACTTTTGTTATGGTTGTGCTTATTAGTTATTGGTAATATAATGAATAAGCCTTTATTTTTGCTGGTTGAGATTGCTAAAAACTTGTTATTGTTTGGTGAAATTACAACAATACTTTTTATATATATCAGGTTCTATTTCTCATTTGCTTTACACTTGAAAGTTATTTTTTTATTTTAGTCTGTATAAATATATTGTTTGATTAGAAATGTCTACTAGAATATATGCATCTAGATATGAAAAAAAAAATTAATTGAGTCTCAAAAAGGATCAACGGATAAATTTGTTATTAGTAATAAACAAAATATAATATAATATTTAGATGAAAATATCACAAATGAGCAAGAAATTCACAAAAAAGAGTTAAAAGATAATGAAATGATACAATTGCAAGATAACAATGATGTTCAATTTTGCAATACAACAAATCTTGATAATGAACTTCAAAAGAATTTAGAAGAAAATGAAAATAATGACACTACAAGAAAAACGAGCTATTGCGGCGAGTGCGAAAACTGCCGCTATATGTCCCTTATTGTGGCGCGTTTTTGGCCCGCCGCTATACATGAGATCTATTGCGGCGTTTTTTGTGACCGCCGCTGTAGTTGCGGCGTCCTACAGTGGCGGGACATAAAACTGCCGCAATAAACCTGTTTTAGCGGCGGTAACTAAGATATAGTGGCGCTCTAAAAACCCCGCTGCAATAGGGATCCTTTTAGCGGCGGCTTTTCTTAGTTATAGTGGAGGGTTGGACCGCCACAATAGACCTTTAAATTTTCCAGCCCCAAAATTTTCCTCTGTTTTTTTCGCCTTCCCAATTAAAGATCAAATGGTAAATTATACTCGATTGGCATGAAAATTTACATACATGTTAAGAACATATAGAACATGTAATCCAACGGTTGGATTTTCAAAATATGAATTCAATAATAAGTTATTGGTTAGTGTAACATTTTTTAGAGTTACGTCAATTGTAACTTGAACCCAACTCTATTTTTCTTAATTCAATGTGAATTTTGACAAATCTACCGTTAGATTACATTATCTTCATATATTTTTCATGCTTACAAAATTTCAAGGTGATTAAAGATTAATAGTCATGTCATCAATCAATTGTTTAAATTCAAGTTTTTTTAGTTTAAAATAACGCATAAAAGATGAGTTTAAAGATCAAATTGTAAATTACACCTGATTGGCATCAAAATTGGCATGCACGTTAAGAACATATAGAACATATAATCTAACAGTTGTATTTTCAAAATACGAATTCAATAATAAGTTATTGGTTAGTGTAACATATTTTAGAGTTACATCAAGTGTAACTTGAACCCAACTCCATATTTCTTAGTTCATCGTGAATTTTGACAAATCTACCGTTAGATTGCATTATCTTCATATATTTTTTATGCTTACAAAATTTCAAGGTGATCAAAGATTAATATCCATGTCATCAATTAATTGTTTAAATTCAAGTTTTTGTAGTTTAAAATAACGCATAAAAGATGAGTTTAAAGATCAAATGGTAAATTGCATCCGATTGGCATGAAAATTGGCATGCATGTTAAGAACATATAGAAAATGTGATCCAACAGTTGGATTTTCAAAATATGAATTCAACAATAAGTTATTGGTTGGTGTAACATTTTTTAGAGTTACATCAAGTGTAACTTGAACCTAATCCCATATTTCTTAATTCAATGTGAATTCTGACAAATCTACCTTTAGATTACATTATCTTCATATATTTTTTATGCTTACAAAATTTCAAGGTGATCAAAGATTAATATCCATGTCATCAATTAATTGTTTAAATTCAAGTTTTTGTAGTTTAAAATAACGCATAAAAGATGAGTTTAAAGATCAAATGGTAAATTGCATCCGATTGGCATGAAAATTGGCATGCATGTTAAGAACATATAGAAAATGTGATCCAACAGTTGGATTTTCAAAATATGAATTCAACAATAAGTTATTGGTTGGTGTAACATTTTTTAGAGTTACATCAAGTGTAACTTGAACCTAATCCCATATTTCTTAATTTAATGTGAATTCTGACAAATCTACCTTTAGATTACATTATCTTCATATTTTTTTTATGCTTACAAAATTTCAAGGTGATTAAAGATTAATAGTCATGTCATCAATTAATTGTTTATATTCAAGTTTTTGTAATTTAAAATAACAGATAAAAATGAGTTTAAAGATCAAATGGTAAATTACATCCAATTGGCATGAAAATTGCCATGCATGTTAAGAACATATAGAAAATGTGATCCAATGGTTGGATTTTCAAAATATGAATTCAATAATAAGTTATGGATTGGTGTAACATTTTTTAGTGTTACATTAAGTGTAACTTGAACCCAACCCTATATTTCTTAATTCAATGTGAATTTTGACAAATCTACCGTTAGATTACATTATCTTCATATATTTTTCATGCTTACAAAATTTCAACGTGATCAAAGATTAATAGCTATGTCATCAATCAATTGTTTAAATTCAAATTTTTATAGTTTTAAATAACGCATAAAAGATGAGTTAAAAGATCAAATGATAAATTACACCCGATTGGCATGAAAATTGGCATGCATTTTAAGAACATATAAAACATGTCATCCAACGTTTGGATTTTCAAAATATGAATTCAATAGCAAGTTATTAGTTGGTGTAACATTTTTTAGAGTTACATCAAGTGTAACTTGAATCCAAGCCTATATTTCTTAATTCAATGTGAATTTTGATAAATCTACCGTTAGATTATATTATCTTCATATATTTTTCATGCTTACACCCGATTGACATGAAAATTGGCATGCATGTTAAGAATATATAGAACATGTCATCCAACATTTGAATTTTCAAAATATGAATTCAACAGCAAGTTATTAGTTGGTGTAACATTTTTTAGAATTACATCAAGTGTAACTTGAATCCAACCCTATATTTCTTAATTCAATGTGAATTTTGATAAATCTACCGTTAGATTATATTATCTTCATATATTTTTCATGCTTACAAAATTTCAAGGTGATCAAAGATTAATAGCCATATCATCAATCAATTATTTAAATTCAAGTTTTTGTTGTTTAAAATGACGCATAAAGGATGAGTTAAAAGATCAAATGATAAATTACACCCGATTGACATGAAAATTGGCACGCATGTTAAGAACATATAGAACATGTCATCCAACATTTGGATTTTTAAAATATAAATTCAACAATAAGTTATTGGTTGGTGTAATATTTTTTAGAGTTACATCAAGTGTAACTTGAACCCAACCTTATATTTCTTAATTCGATGTGAATTTTGACAAATCTACCGTTAGATTACATTATCTTTATATATTTTTCATACTTACAAAATTTCAAGGTGATCAAAGATTTATAGCCATGTCATCAATCAATTGTCGAAATTCAAGTTTTTGTAATTTAAAATAACACATAAAAGATGAGTTAGAAGATCAAATGGTAAATTACATCCGATTTGCATGAAAATTGGCATTCATCTTACGAACATATAGAACATATAATCTAACGGTTGAATTTTCAAAATATGAATTCAATAATAAGTTATTGATTCGTGTAACATTTTTTGGAGTTACATAAGGTGTAACTTGAACCCAACCCTATATTTCTTAATTCAATGTGAATTTTGACAAATCTATCGTTAGATTACATTATCTTCATATATTTTTAATTCAAACAAAATTTCAAGGTGATCAAAGATTAATAATCATGTCATCAATCAATTGTTTAAATTCAAGCTTTTGAAGTTTAAAATAACACATAAAAGATGAGTTAAAAGATCAAATGGTAAATTACACCCGATTGAAAAAATGGCATATATGTTAAGAACCTATAGAGCATGTAATCCAACGGTTGAATTTTCAAAATATGAATTCAATAACAAGTTATTGGTTGGTGTAACATTTTTTAGAGTTACATCAAGTGTAACTTGAACCTAACCCTATATTTCTTAGTTCAATGTGAATTTTGACAAATCTATCGTTAGATTACATTATCTTCTTATATTTTTATTGCAACCAAATTTCAAGGTGGTCAAAGATTAATAGCCATGTCATCAATCAATTGTTTAAATTCAAGTTTCTGTAGTTTAAAATAACACATAAAAGATGAGTTAAAAGATCAAATAGTAAATTATATCCAATTGGCATGAAAATTGGCATGCATATTAAGAACATATAAAAAATGTGATCCAATGGTTGGATTTTCAAAATATGAATTCAATAATTAGTTATGGGCTGGTGTAACATTTTTTAAAGTTACATCAAGTGTAACTTGAATCCAACCCTTTATTTCTTAATTCAATGTGAATTTTGACAAGTCTACCGTTAGATTACATTATTTTCATATATTTTTCATGCTTACAAAATTTCAAGGTGATTAAAGATTAATAGCCATGTCATCAATCAATTGTTTAATTTCAAGTTTTTGTAGTTTAAAATAACGCATAAAAGATAAGTTTAAAGATCAAATGGTAAATTATACCCAATTTGCATGAAAATTGGCATGCATGTTAAGAACATATAGAATCCAACGGTTGGATTTTCAAAATATGAATTCAATAATAAGTTATTGGTTGGTGTAACATTTTTTAGAGTTACATCAAGTGTAACTTAAACCCTACCCTATCTTTCTTAATTCAATGTGAAGTTTGACAAATCTACCGTTAAATTACATTATTTTCATATATTTTCATGCTTACAAAATTTCAAGGTGATCAAAGATTAATAGCCATGTCATCAATCAATAAATAGCCATGTCATCAATCAATAGGCCAAATGGACCTTTAGCGGTCGCTTTTTGGGCTTCTGCGGCAGTTTTGGCCTGCAGCAATAGGACAGTTTTTTTTGTAGTGTAATGAAAATGTCACAAATGAACAAGTTCACCATAATGATGTTCAACTAAAAGAAAATGAAAATAATAATGACATGTTAAATTATATTCTTTCAAATATTTATGATCCAGGTAAATGGAAAAATATTGACATAAAATTAAGAGATTTATTAGTAGAGAGAGGTCCAATTAGAGACAATGATATAATTCTTCCTAGAGGTGATGACACTAGACATTTTTCTACTATTCATTACACTCGAATATTATCAAATGGGGAAAAGCATGATAGAAAATGGCTAGTATATTCAAAAGATTTGGACCAAGTATTTTGTTTTTGTTGCAAGTTGTTTAAGTCTAAACGTACTGGCCAAATAGTCATAGTCAAAATATATGACTATTTGGTATGACATATTATATGCTGTCAACTCTGTTAGTAAAAACTTACAATCAAAAGACATGCACATTAATGTTGCTATAGATCAATTACAAGGTCTCATTTCTTATTTTAAATGATATAGAGAAAATGGATTTACATCTGCAATGAATTCATCTAAAAATATTGCATTGGAAATGGAAATAGAACTTGTATTTCGTGAGAAACGTATAATTCATAGAAAAGAAACAATTTGATGAAAATGTTCATAATGGGACAATACATTCTGTTGAAGAATATTTTAGAATTGATTATTTCTTATATATAGTAGATAAAACAATTAGTTCAATTGAGAATAGATTTAAACAATTCAAATGTATGAAGATATTTCTGGTTTTCTATTTAACTTCACAAAATTGAAATCACTAGATGATGATAGTTTACAAAAATATAGTCTTAAACTTGAATCTGTTCTCAAACATGATATTTATTATAATATTAATGGTTAGATTTATTTTTCAGAGTTATACATTTTAAAAGAAATTTTACAAATAAAAGATTATACTCCAATTGACATACTAAATTATATAAAAATATTATATTCATTTCCAAATACATGCATTGCTTATAGAATTTTAGTAACAATACCTGTTACAGTAGCTTCTGTAGAAAGAAGTTTTTCAAAATTAAAATTGATAAAATTATATTTAAGATTGATAATATCCCAAGAAAGATTAAGTGGATTTGCTACTGAAAACTTTTTGCTGAAAGTATTGTAGATAAAGGTAAAAGTTAATTGAAATAGTACAGTAAGACCCATAAATAGTACCAAAAAGTGCAATGGAAGTCATGAATAGTAGCAAAAATAAGCAAAAATAAACTGAATAGTAAAATAAGTTGGCGTTTTATTTTTGTCAAACACATGCTTATAATAAAAATGTTGAAATTTCGTTGAAAGTTTTCACATTACTTTGATTTTTTTTTTTTTAGTTATTATTTTTTCAATTTTTAAAAATTTAGTACATTTTTGTAATTTTAATTATTTATTAAATTAATTAAGATATCATCATGCATGATTTGACCTTTGGTTTGACCTTAAAAATCTTAAATCACTTCCTTTTTCAATTCTTTGAACAATTCGATTTTCGTAACATTGGTTTGCAACTTCTCAAATGTGTGTGTAATTTGGAGTTTTTTTTACTAAAAGACTGTTTGGGGCTTTGGGCTATAGTAGAATGCATTCATGAAATAGTAAATTTTGAATTCTCTTGCTTTTAATTGTGTTTACTTGTTTTCCAAAGTGTATTTCCCAATTTTCAGGTCAAGTTTATGAATTTTTTGTTTAAATGCTATAGTATTAATTGGAAATTTAAAAGTTTTCGTTATTCATGCTTGGAAGATTGTTCCAAGTTGGTCCTATATATACAAATGATAAATCCTAGTTCATGTATGGATGAAAATGAGATAATAAAGTGTATTATTTTGAGCCTTTTGCTTTTTGAGAAGAATAAATTATTCGTGTCTAATTCTTATATATCCTTCGATGGATTCCGATAGGTAACGAGGTTCTTGTTCTCTATCTTAATTTCGAGCAGATTACTTAGGGTGTTGAACATTCCTATCCGTTGCTCTGTATCCCTTAATTGGATTCATTTGGGTGGTGAAGTTGTTATCCTTGTAAGCGACTCTTCGAAAAAATTCTATATCAATTAGTGTCCTTAGTAGATTTATGGCTAATCCCCCTAAAAAAACATTACAAGCTATGAAATGAATTTTTTTGATATCTGATAGGTATAGAAGATGTTGGGTTCAAGGTTTTAAATTATGTTCTGCTTTGGCCGTTACTGTCGGAATTTTTCATTCCTGTGCACTTACCCCTCATGATCTGTTTCGGTCTAAATTCTGGTGTTTTGGACAAATTCCAGCTATACCAGTCTTTATATTTCGGGTTGTTCCAGACTGTGTTCAATTATTTAAAACTTTGAAGTCCATATTCATTAATTATTTGACTAATTTTATTCCCATATCATAATATAAAATTTTGTGTTCGTTAATTAAATATATAGAAATATTAAGTTATAGATATACCAGCTTTTATGCGTGTGCTTAATGGCCCTTCTATTTTTTTTCTAAGTACAAAATTTTCTATTCATCATAATTCGAGATTGATTCATTTTTCAATCACAAATATAACTAAAAAGTGTGATAGGCTGTAACAAAAAATATAAATGCATTCAGAAATGCGTAAGTCTCATCACACCCTTAGGTATATTTGTGATAGAAAAATGCATCAATCTCAAATGGGAAGTTATGTATTTAGAAAAATAAAAATAAAAATAGAAGAGTCTCTAATCACATGCACAGAGACTAGTATGCTTAATATGGAATGATAATGTACATATGTTGAATCTCACGTTTGAAAAATTAATATTGAGCTTGAGTTTGAGCTCCAGCTTGACTTGACTAATAAATCAAACTGAGCAAAGCCAAGCTTATGGACCCTTTAACAAGTTTAAGCTCAAATATTGTATATAAGCTTGACTCAAGCTCAAACTAAACTAAAACATTTTACATTAATAGAGCCAAACCTGAACATTCAAAATTCAATAAAACTCAACTAGATTAAGCACTAGAAATTTTAGGCTTGATAATGAGGTAGAAGGATAACTTTCGGTAAGAGAGGGATTCAAAAGTGGAAATGCTAACATATTGGGCAGGTTAAGATTCTTGGTTAATAAAAGACTAAACTCATATAAAATGTACCTATAATTGAGTCACACGTCACACACCCTGGTTTTGGTCTTTATTCTTAAGATAAGATAATCGGAGTAGTTGAATCTTTCCACAAAGGTAGCTAACTATGTTTGTTTCAAATTGATTCTTAAAAAAAAAAAAAAGGTTTAAAATTATGCCTGCCCTATTCTTAAGTACATTCCTATTATATTGTCTAATTAAATAAACGCCGACTAAAAGAAACTTTTTTAACCTTCTCAAAAAATAAATAAATAAATAAAAATAAATGAAAGAAAAAGTTGCCTTGGTCATTTTCTCTTTTCTCTCCATTTTTAATAGCAGCCCAACGTAGAAAAAGATAAGTCTTTAAAGTAAAATATTTTTATAGATAATAAAATATTAAATTTTTGTCATTGATCTTTAATAATTCAGGGGTTTTAAATAATTTAATGAAAGGACATCATGTTAAAATTTTCTAGAAGGTGATTTGTTTTATTAGCTTTTTTTTTTATGAATTTGTTTTATTAGCTTACAATATCTCTATTGTCACCTATTCATATTCCAAGAGTAATTAATGATTATATATTCAACATGTCGGTGAATTGGAAATGAGTTTACCGATTGTATTTTATGGATCTATTTTGTTAATTTATATATATATATATATATATATCTAAAAGCTGAAACATAGCAATTAATGTTTCTACGCTCTTATTGAGCCACCTTATCTTCCACCTCATACTTTTTCTTAAATACTTTTTTCTTTTATAATTTCTCTCTATTTTTTATGAAATAATTAAATATAGATCATGTTCATCAAAAAATTAAATATATATCATGGATAAACATGTTGATGTATTCTATTAAGATGACTATTCATCTGCTCCTCAAAAAAAAAAAAAAAAAAAAACAAAAAACAAAAAAACAAACAAACAAATAGATGACTATTCGTCTACTACTAAGCACTAAATCTTCTCAATTTTATTCATATAACACAAGTTATTATCTTCAGTTACGACTATTCACATCCTTTTATCCAAAATTGGAATTTGGAAGGAAAACAGTTTCTTTGTAACGTAAATGTAGAGTTAGAGTCTTCTAAGCAAATCACCTGTCCACTTTCAATAGCTAATCCAAATCTTATACACTCTGCCTGTAAGTTCTCTCTCTCCACTTTAGCTTTTTTTCTCCCAAATTTCCGTACTTAGCCAATGCCCAGCGAATATGCAAGACAAAGGTGTGCAAATTATCAAGAATTCAATTCCATTGTTGATTATTGCTTACAATCCTAGAGGAAATTTTTGATTCTTTATTGAAATTTTGGTAGTCAATATCTTTGACATATCACTCTTGATTTTTGTTTAGGCGTGTTTCACAATACTGAATTATCACTACATTTGTATCGCAATTTCTGATAACTTTTTGAATGGTTAGTATTTTTTGTTTAACGTTAAGACTAAATGCTAAATTGCTCACAATGTGTATGATGTTATGTTTCTAGAAGGTAGCCAACCAATCAATGTAACTCATGTTTTTTTTTTTAAATAATAATTATTCTGTGCCTTTTTATTTAGCCACAAGACAAATTGTTTTTTTTTTTTTTTTGACAATCCATTGACACTGGCACCCCTACCTATGTGTTTTGGAATATTCACGAACTCTTCTCCTGGCTATGCATTTCGACTTATTTTCTTTACATAAACAAATTTTGGTCTGTAAAATTGCGTAAAAAATGCATGCTTTTATTATTTTCGAGGTATCTCTCCCTCTCTCTCATTATATTTTTCTTATGTGTATCATGTTTGTATTTATCTAATTTATATATATATATATATATATATATCTTTTGATGCTTTTTTTTTCTGCCCTTGAGCTTGGCCCTTACAACAAATAGATTTCATACTAAACAAAAACTCAATTATGTTGTCATCATTTTTGTTTGTTTTTTAATTTTTAAGGGAGAGTAAAAGAGAATAACAATGACTTTTAGAGTAGCTTGCAGTTCCAATCTTTCTAGGTAGACATAAAAGTTTGAAATATTTTATACAAAAAATATTGTGTGTGTATATATGCCAATTTTTCTCAACATAAAACTTATCTCCTTGGCGTATTTTGTCTATGAAAGCCAAATAGAATCACTTGGCATTTCTCCAATGACGGGATTGTCTCTTTCTAAAGACTCATATTTTAATGAATTTGACAGCTCTACTTAGTAATTAAGCTTCTATTCTCTCTCTTTCTTACTTTATTCTCACAATTCAATATTTAATTACAATCACCAAATCAAAAATATCTAGATCATTATTTTGATTGTTTGGTCTCTTTGTGTTAATGGATTCTTAAAATTTTGATCATGTTCCAACTCTATAAATGTGTAACAATCATTTCTTTGATTTATACAAATTTCTATAATTTTGATAATATATATTTCTCACCTCTATGTTTTGTTTTGTTACATTCATTTGTATGATTATAGTTGGTCATAAGTTCTATGCAACACATAGTCTTATTAACTGAATTTTAACTTTAACATTTTCCTATGTTAGTCATTATCCTTTTTAGTGTGCTTTGTTTGGATGATAAGATTTTTGTGTCATATTTGGATTGACATATGACAAATTTCAACAATTAATTTCTCAATAATTGTTGAAATTTGAAAATTTTCTTTACAATTTATAATAATTGTAAGTAAAATAAGAACCAAATGATTATTGGTGGAAACTACTCATGTTAATAGCTTTTCAAAAATATACTTAACTTTTCATCTAATTATTTGAAATCTGTTAAAAGAATCTTTAAATTTCTTGAAATTGCATTTGATAATGCAAATATTCACCAAGATAAATCTTTAGATTGAATGTTTCAGGACTTGCATTTCTTAATTTTAGATTGAATGTTTAAGGATTATGTTCTTTGAAAAGATATGGATAAAAGGTTGGCTTATTAAACTAAATATCTAATAATAAAAATTCAAATTACAAAGGTTACTATATATTAGATACAAATGTTTGACTATTCAGCCACTCAAATTGAATTCAACTTTTAGTTTTCTTCTTTCTAATTTCAATTAATTATTAAAATTGAATAGTTCATTATATTTTTAATGGATACAATTAAAATTTCAAGTATAATCTCCAGCCCAAAGATGAGTTGTGTATCTTTTCGTTTATCTACAATTACAATGTTTCCCCTTCCAAATTTTCAGTTTTTCACAACCTTATTTCTCTTTCACTCACACATCAATTATTTATTTAAGCTTTACAATGTTATATCTACCAATGTACATCTAGATACGATCACCCCATCATCTACAACAAAAAAATTAGCTCAATACTAATTGTTCTCCACATTTTTCAATCAAGCTTTAATTTTCACCATTTTGAGAAGACATTGATTGTTTTTGTTAGAGATTTTCAAAGTTAAGTCGGCAATAGGATGACCATTGAGGTGAACAAAATGCACAAATAGAAATGATCTCTTTTTTTCCCTTTCTTTTTGGTATTCTTGCATTTAGTCTATGTGAAGTGATTTGCTATTTTCCTTCCCAAATTTTTTAATGATATTGACTTTTGTTACTCTTAATTGACTTGGAATTGGCAACGCAAATTTAGTTAATTTGAGCTTTTTTGGTAAGTTTTTACTTTGCTTAGTTGATCTTCTTTAAGGAAAATATCAAAACAAGAATAAGACAAAATATAATTTACTCTAGAGCATCATTGTGCTATTAATGTTTTTATCTATATATACTTAAGGAATTTGATTAATTCTTTAATGAAATTCCAATTATTCTTTTGTCTAGCCTCCTAGATTAATTTTTGGGGGTGCAAATGATAGCCAAGAGGTAAATACATTCTTTGTGGTGTCCCATATTTGTGGTTCACAACCCACCATCTCCCCTCCACCACTATCTACCTATGAAAAAAAAAGTTGGAGTTTGCGTTAGTTTGAATAACATTTGATGTCCCATTATTTGCTTAAATCTTTCATATATGCAATGCTTAATTCATTTAATGTTTTTGAATTAATCTTTTGTTTTTTTTTTCACCTTTTAGTCTCTTTGTGATTTTGAAATTGCACAAATTCTATTACATAGCACGGAATTAAGCTTATGTTGTAGGAACAATAGACACAATGCCTAAGGTGCCCTCACTTTTGACTAATTAAGCATTACACCACATAAACTTTCAATAGGGTTGATTTCTATGATGAAGTTATGGGTATTTGTATTGCAAGCCTTAATGAAAAATGAACTTTTAAATTCCATAAGTATGTACAACATATGGAACAGGAAAATGAATTTATCTGTACAAAGTTTTGAACAATTGTTTTTGAATAGTTTTGTATAACTACTCTATAATTGTTATAGTTTAAATATGTCAATGTCACCTTCATTCTGAAAAGTGAGAAACAATGAAAAACAGAGAACAAACTAACATAGTTGATAGTGATTAAAAAAATTCTTTGATTAATTCCTCTTGGTTGAACGTGTGTGATGATGCTGAAATTATCAGTAGATGGGTTCGAAGTCTAGACGGATCAATACAAACTTGTCCAAGTTCCTACAAGGTTAATAAGAAAAAAAGGGAATCCATTCAGGGTGGTTACCAGTGTGGTGCCGGCCACAGAGTCTCCGATGATAAAGTCAATGAATGGAGCTCAAGAGATAGAAAGAATTTTGTAGTGAGGGTAAAAATGATTAGTGTGTACGTACCTTGTCTTGGATTCGGTAGGTCCTATATATAGGCTCTCCTTAGTAGTTGTTGTCCTTCTTAAATGGTGGTTTTTAGGCTGTTGAGGTAACGTCCCAGGTGTACTTCAATTCAACCTTAGTGGAGGCTCCAATGGTCTTCTTAATGATATGTAACCGTCGAGGCATTAAATAGCTACTTTCATGACGCTCTATCCTCATCCAGGCTGGCTCTCCTGGACGAGGGTAATTACTTGGTCTATCAGCTGCCCCCCTATTCTAAGATCATCCTTGCGTGTGATGATGATCTTGAGAAAATGAAAGGTCATTTGCTCAAATGTGACTCTTGAGATTTTTGTTGTGACCGCATTTAATGCAGTGTGGCGGCATCATACGTGTCTTGGCCACATGGCGCATTCTGAGTGGTGGATACCAGTGTTTTGCCCGAGGGACTTTTGGGTTTCCCGCCGTTTTTCAGTTTCACAAGTCTAGCTTTTTAAACCACTTTGTTTTTCCTCTTCTTCCTTACTTTTTCTCTCTCTTTTGCCATTGTCTCTTTGTCTTTTTCTTCTTTGAGCTTTTTGACTTCCACCAACTCTTTCCTTTCTACGCTTGGTTTTTTAAGATATGGTTTCTCTTTCTTCTCTTTTTTCCTTTTATAGCAAAATTTACCTATCTTTCCTTTTCCGTTTAAGGATAGAAACTTCACACCTTTTTCTTTTCTAGTTCCATGGTTGAGAGCTTCGAGGTTAGGCAACTTTGTCCCTCTATTTCATTTTTCTTTGACCATTTAGGGGCAACCTTAGGTTCCTTTAGCACTCATTGCCCCCCAATTGAGAATTTTGTATCAAGGGGTAGCAGTTTAGGTTTTGTGTTGGCTGATTTGCACCCTTTGCTACATCAGTCCCTAAATTGGTTTAAGGAGATGGTGGGTGAGAGAGAAGTAGTGTCTGAGGTAAGGTCCAACGAGTTTGAAACTAGGTTGTCCTCTAGCGATGACCCCGTTGAGGTTGAGGTAGACACCCTTGCCTCTGGCCCTTCATTGCCTAGATGAAGGGAGGTTAGGTCCTTTCATGCCCTCAAGGAGGAGTGCGCTTTAGACGCAGACACCTTTTTTAGGTTTAGAGACAAGTTCCAGTTTCCCAAGGGAGAAAGGGAAAAGCATGTCATTTATCGCTTGGAGAAGTGTGCTTCTACGAAGTTGCTTTTCAATGTGGCCTTAGGTTCCTTGTCCATCCATTCATCATGGAACTCCTAACCACTTCAATATTGCTCCTAGGCAACTTATGCCAAACTCGTGGAGGATAGTGATTAGCTGTATGGAGATCTGGATGGTCGTCACTAAAGGAGACGCGATCAAGTTGGATGAGTTTGTTCACCTGTACCATTTGAAGGAGTCCAAGGAGTATGGGTACTATGAGCTTGTGCCCAAGGTCAGAAAGGTGAGGATCATGATAGATCTTCCTTCGTCCTTTCGGTACTGGAAGTCCAGGTACTTCTTTGTGTCTGGGGATGGATGGGAGACTCTCTCCGATGACTTCTGGGGTAAAGTTCCTAAGTTGGTTTGTCAGTGGAGGGCCCTAAGTCTAGGTGCGCTGCCCTTCCAACTTCTTGTTAATTCCTTCTTTTTCCTTTGTTTAACTCGTTACTAACCCCTTTTTTATTGTTGTGTCTTTCCAATTAAGAAGCGTCCCAAGCTTAAGAGCAGGTAAAAGGCATGCGTCCAGGCAGTTGTTGAATACGCAAAGACGATTGACAACTTTGACGATCTCATCGACCCTAGAACCTTAACTCGTCACTATCTTGGTCTCGAGCCTTCTCCCTTCATCTTGAGTGCCATCGAGATTGAAGAAAAAAGCAAGTTTAGCTTTTGAGTTCTCTTCATCCTTTCCTTTTTCTCCCTTTTGTTGCCTTTTTTTTTATACATGTACTTTTGATCATGCAGAGATGATGACCAAGTTTAACCAAGAGATGTACGCCAAAATGAAGGCTAAGAAGAACGAGCCTCTCTTAAGTCTGGGAAAGAAAGTGGTGCAGGTCGTTGAGAAAGGGACCTCAATCACCCCGACTACCTCTGTCCCTAAGGCCACGAGGACGGTCTCTCCTGCCACTTCACTGGAAGAGCTTACTTCTTGTCCAAAGAGGTAGAGGACGTTGACCAAAGGGAAGGAGAAGGTTGTCTCCCAAACGTCTAGTGTCTGGGACGATGCTGGCTTTCCCTTGGCAAGGGCCCTAGACATAACAAATGGTCGGGTCAAGTCAATTACATTGTGTGTGGGTCGGGTTGGGTTGGCGCATATTTTTCACATTTAACACACAAAAAAATGCCAAATTTTTAGTGCACAACGTAGTTGCAACGTTTTTAGGCAAAAGATGTGATCGATACGGAGTAAGAATTTTTTTTCCTATACTAAAATTTGATTCAGATGCAACAATAATTATAGGAATGCTCGTGAGATCTCGTGCCATTAAAGAGAGTTTTGGAAACCGATTGTAATGTTCTTTCCACCAAGAGAGAACTTCTAACTTTGGATTTTGCCTTTTGCTAAGTCTAGGCTCTTTTAAATATGAGTCCAATTGAGATTTTTTTTTTTCCTTTTTTTCCTTTTGAGTCATTATTGAATTCTTCTAATTTTTTTTTGCTTACTGTTTTGTCACTTTGTGGCCGAGTTTGTGCTAGTTAGATAGATATTACTATATTAGTTAGACAAACTTGGATGTGTTGTTAGTAATAGTTAGTAATCTTTGAAGTAGAACTTAGTTACTTAGTATTTAGTAGTCTTAGTTACTGACTGTTACAACTAGAAGTAGAGCTTAGTAATTAGTAATTAGTGCTGCTTAATTAGTAGTGTAGCCTGTGTAGACATGAGACAGTAGATGCATTAGGCTTTAGCTTTCCTTTTGTATTATTTGTCCCTTTCATTTAACTCTTTATTTTTTTAATAAATAGGGGGCACAACACACAAGTTCATTGTGCCTTTTATGATAATGTTATGCACCTAGGACTAGTCTAGCACACCTTGCCATGTAATTTTTAAATATTTTTTAGGGAAAAAGTTAAAAAACGGGCGGGCCACAAGTTGGCCCATATTTAATTCGAGCAAAAAAAAATCGAATTCGGGCTGAGCCAAAACGGGTGGGTTTGGGTCAGGTCAGCGAATTTCGGCCCATTTTACCATGTCTACTTTCAACCTAATCAAAAATTTTTTATTAACTTTTGTGATTTTCTTAATGTTATTAAATCACAAGTAGTTTGGGTCATATTTGGCTTTTATCAGAGTAATTATTAGGTACTTCAAGAGTAGGGTAACATGGTACTCATTCTCTCATATTTATGATAAATCTTACTAACCAAATTCATCATGGGAGCCATCATTAATGTGAAAGGATAGAGCATCATATCACCCTAATTACCTAATAATTTTCCACTTTATAAGTAGGCGTTGACGTTTTCCTATCTCTGTCTATGCCTATGTAAGCTATGACATCCATCACAACAAGAGATCTGGAATTCAATTCCCGCTTACAAGAAAAACTGATTGGTGTCTTAGTTTGATGATAAAGAGCTATTTTCAAGAGCGGACGTCATAGGTTGAAACTTTCTTAAAAAAAAAAATTCTCGAGTAAGCCTTTTGTTTTTTATCCCACTTTTTTAATTAAGGGTCATCTCATAATTGAAGTTTAGGATAAGTTATTTATTGCAACCTAATACATAGGCCATGACATTTTTCTATGCTCCCAAACAAATAAATTAGAGAAAAAAAAACAGATTGGTGGGCTATCAAAAATAAATTTCATTTGTGGAACAACATCTGGACTCCATTATGGTAAAACCCAAATGGGAACTTGCCTTGATATAGGTTTTGGGTCCCTAGAGACCATTGTTTCAACTTTCAACTAACATATTACTGGTCTAACTAGATGTTCAATTAAAAGTTAAAATAAATAATTTTATAAGAAACTTAAAAAAAGTAAAAATTGATCTTAAAATGCAAAAAAAATACAAAAATATTCACTGTTAGGACATATGTAGAACTTGTTAAAACATATGTCTATAGAATTGGCTAATCCTTTGACAAAACGTACTTTATTTGTAATTGGGTAGATCTAGGATGTGTTTAATACTTTAAGGAACAAGAGTTCAAATCTAGTATTGAAGCCATGCTAATCTGTCCAAGAATCAAGTGAAGAGGTACTATTCATTAAAACTCAACAGATAGCTCGACAGATGTATCTATCAAGATTTAATATGTGATTCTCAATAGCTCTCGACAGAAGCTGTATCTATTAAGAATTACAAAATTCAGATTTTCAGATCTGTTTTTCACGCATATCCAAGCTATTTGTGTAGGATTTCTTTTCTTACAACCCTAGACATATATAAGGATTATTTGAAGGGCTGTCAAAGGTGATGCAACTTGATGCAAAGTGATTATTCACTCAAATTGTGACTGGAGACAATTTGCCCTAGTTCATCTTTTTCTTAAAGAAGCTGCTGTATCTTTGTGCCAAGGGTTTTGTAACCAAGGAGCTTCTTGATCTTCATCGTGTGGATGAACTGAAGAACTTTGATGCCAACATCTTTCTCAAGTTGGTGTGTTAGTCACATACTGGGATCCGTACATCGATTGGTTAGTCACGTACTGGGAGCCATGCATTGAAAATGAGAGATTGTCACTACTGAACAAGTCCAATTGGGTATTGGAGTAAGGGTTCAACTGTTGGTTGTTATAAGGTACTTCTTGTTTTGATAATAGTGGATTCTCAAGAGTGGTTACCTTAAATTCACCTGGCGGGGTTTTGCCTCGGTGGTTTTCCTCATTTGTAAACAAATCACCCATGTTAAATTTATTTTCCACTGCATTTAGTTATTTGGTAATTTGTTTGTGCTACCACGCTTATTGTATGTAATTGAACCTAATTAATTCACTTGACTAATTAATTGATTAATTTACCCAAGGGGTCAATACATTCTTGGCCTATCATTCACAATAACATATATAAGCATATAATGACATATTTAATGTAATATTAATGTTTTGGCTAACATATTGTGTTTTGGTCCCTTAAGTTCACATGAATTTTGTTTTTCATCTCTACTCTTAATTTTTTTTTTTCCTTTCCTAAATTTTGCAAAGAGCTCTTTTTAATGGTTTAAGAATGAAAATAGGAAAGAGTAAATGATTATTTATTTATTTAGTTTGGGATGAAAAATGAACTTTTTAAAGTATAAAAATGAACAATGATCATGTAAACTTTAGGGACGAAAACAATATTTAGACTAATTTAACAATAGAAAACAAAAAAAAGAAAAAAATTATTGCCAAAAGAGAAAAGCATTACAAATTATACTCATCCAAAATAGCATCCCTAACACTCCATTTGATAGGAAGAAAACTAATGAAATGAAAAGAATTTTTTTTTTTTTAAATATTCATTCTAAGGACTTCTACTTTCAGGAAATCATGTGAAAAAAAGATGAGTTTACAAGAGTTTGTGAGAGAATGAAGGCCAAACAAGACTTAAAGTGGAGCTAAAGGACCATAATTAAATGTCTAAGGAGGTGCAACTGGAGTACTTGGGTCGTCTACCCTGTTTGGAAGCCTCAAATAAGGAAAGAAGTCAAAGAGGTAGAATCTGAAAATGAAAAATCAAATTTGAGCACTGATCAGTATTTTGGGCGTATATCTCTCCTCAAAAATACAATTGACACAAGGCTAGATGGGTTGGAACCGAGACTTAAATATCTATAACTTTCCAGTTTTGATTTTTTCGAAATTCACAATTTTTGAAGGCCGAAATTAACTCACAAATTACTGCTGTAAATCTAGACGAAATTAAAATAGTAAAAGTTTTATTTTATTTGGATACTTTGATGTTAGGGTTTCGAGGGGAAGCCATGGAGAACGAATTGTGGAGAGAAAACCTTGTATTTTCCTTTCTCTAATGGCAGCCTAAAATCTTTGTTAGGGTTAGGGTTTATGTTTCTTTTATACGGTATGAATATTCAATGTGATTTTTTCTAAGATTTTATCAACAACATATTTGCTTGTTTAATTAGATTTCTTTTGATGTATTAGTTCTTCCATACTTTCTGTCAGTTCGTTTAGACCCCTTAAACCCAACAGATTAACCTAGAGAATTAGCCAAGTGATTAACTTAGGTAATTTAATTAAAACTAGGTTAACACAATTAAGCAAAAATAACAAAGCAGCGGAAAATAAACAACACAAAGATCTGATGACCCAGGAAACCACACCGGTAAAAACCTGGGGAGGATTTAACCTAGCTATCCTCAAGGTAAACTGAATCCACTATGAAAGAATTGAAGTTTACACAATAGACTTAGACCACTAACATCTTATTGCTACCCGAGTGTAGGAAACTTACTACCATGACCCCATGATAGCTCCGAGATCCACGGACTCCTTCTTTCCAGAATTCTTCAACAAATCCACAAGCACACCTGCTTGTATATCTTTATGTTCTCTTGATTCTGCAACTGTATTGATCTACACAACTCTTGACATAAATCTCAAGTTTGTAAACCCTAAGTGTATGTGAAGGTAAACACCTCTAGATCTCACAGAGAGATTCACAAACACAGCAAAACAGAACTCTAAAAACGTGGCTAGGGTTTTCCCTTATATACTTAGGGCAAAACATAAAACCCTATACATTAAAACGGGCTTAGGCTGAGTTGGAATTTTCTGCAGAAAAACGTTCTGCACGATTTTCGATCGATCGAGTCTAATTTTCGATCGATCGAGTCATACAGAAAGTGAACAGTACTTCTGCATAAAAACTCGATTCCAACTTTACAATAAGACCCATACTTTGAGCAAGTCTAACACACGACTCAACATTGTTTTGATCATGGTTTGCCAACATACAAATTGAAGTTCTAAATACATTAGTTCCTAATCTTTAGAACCTAACAAACTCCCCCTTTGGCGATCCGTGACAAAACACAGACTTAACAAAAAGCTCAAAATTTACAAATTGAAATAGCCCATTACAATAAAAATAGCCACTTAACAATTCAACCTAAACCACTATCTAACAGTTGCAAAGTAGACAGCAGCTTGACCGAAAGCAACCTGTATATTCCTGTAACACTTAACAAACACATAAACGCATGTGTGGAAGAAAAACAGGAAATACATAAATAAAAATTTCTTAATTTCACATGACACAAAATAAAGACATATATCATGAATAACATCATCAATATAAATCAATAAGCAGAGTAGTAGCATAGTGAAATAAGAAACATATACATACAAATGTATCTCAACAAAATAAATCTCCTAAACAAGAGCTAAAAATGAGAATACACAGTGAAGCATCTAGATACAATCTAATAACTCCACAAGCTCCGCAGTATCACTACTAAGTAAACAAAAAACTCCCCCTAAAATGTAAATCTCCACAAAAAATCTCCTAGATACAATGAACTATGTAAATGTACTCCCCCTTTTTGTGACGAATTGCCAAAGGGCACTCACTCATCATCAAAAGGTGGAGGAGGAGATCGACGAGAGCTCGCCAAATCCGCTCACAACGCACGTAGCTCATCAAGGATGTCCACCAAAAGCTGACCATGAGCCGCCTGAACGGTCACGACAGTATCAAGATTCCGACGAAGGTCAGAAACCTCATCAAACGGTGGAGGAACATCAGCAGCAGCAGCAGCAACAGCAGGATCAGAAGAAGTCCCAGCTGCATGAGTATCTGTAGAAGAAGAAGGGGGTGGAGTGACATCGGAAGGCTCTACCCTAGAACGCTTAGAGCTAACTCGACGTTGAGCAGCCCTTTGCCTAAAAAAGGTAGCACCAATAGGAGCGACAACATGTACAGGCTCAGAAGCAGGATACTCACCAAAACCAAGAAAAAGGAGAATCCTATGAATAAAAACAGGAAAAAACAAAGCATGAGCCGCAGAACTAGATCGATGAACCTCGTTCAAAGAACGAAGGAACAGATGCGGAAAACTGATAGGAGCATCAGTGACCAAAGCATACAAAAAGACACACCTCTCAAGAGGAATGGTGTGGACATGCGAAATAGGCCACAAAGAATGACACGCAATCCTAAAGAAAAGATAGTGCAGCTCAGACAGCTCAGCAGAAGTGATCCGAGGATCAGAACCCCACTGGATAGAAGACCCAGTGATGTATGACAAGACGTCATCAAGGGGAGGAGACTCCTCGTAAGGAAAAACGGGATGGTCCACAATGGGCACCCCAAGAGCATCAGACACTACCGAAGGGGTAATGCGATATTCCACACTACGTAACCACACCTTGACCAAGGTGTCGTTATCATAGACATGAATAGAGAGGTTCGAATAGAACTCTCTAATCAAGGTGGCAGGAGGAGGAGAATGCTCATACTCGAGCAAAGGTAACCAACCCCGACGCTCAAAGTTACGTCGCACCTCAGGATCCAGCTCATCTAAGATAACCCTACGCTCAGCCCAAATCTGACGCCTAAGGTTCAAAGTCTCATAGGTGACTTGGTTTGACTCACTAGGGAACCTCTTAGTGTCAAAGGAAGGAGAAGGATCAGAAGTCCTATGGGCTCTAGTTTTCCTAGGCATAGTGCTAAGGAAAAGATAGACACAAAAAGAAAAGAGCAAAAACAATACCAAGGGCAGACTGCAAGTTAGCACAGCAAAAAAAAATAGAATATAAAAATTCTATATGATGCATGAGCATGAACATAACATGATGCATGTACTAATGCAGTGACATGTTCAATTGTGATCCAAATTAATAAAATTGGCCTGAGCAAGCAATATTTATCAAAAATACCCAATTTGAAAAACCCTAGTTTTCAAAACACAACAAATTGATAAATTGATCAAAACAATAGTTAATTAACACAATATAATGATCAAATTAATCAATCTAACAAGCCAATTTCATCAATTTCAATCAAATTGAACAAAACCCCCAATTTGCTCAATTTCAAGCCCTAGAATTTCAAATTTCCTTCAAAACACCAAAATAATCCAATTAAACCACATGTAGAGCTTAGGTAAGGTGTCCCCACAAAAACCCATAAAGAATTTGAGAAAGAATCATTCAAAAACAATCCCAAAAATAGAAAATTCCTAAATGCCGAAAATACCCAAATATGCATGAAAATAATGCATGAAATTTGAAAATAAATGCAAAGGAAAGGATATAAAGGACTTACCACACTTGGGAGAGAGAGATTGTGCAAAAGAATCGGAGGAAAACGACAAAAACTCCAAGAGAATCGTTGACCGGTTGGTAGGAAACCAAAAGAAGTTTGGAAAAGTTTGGAAAAACTGAAAAGACACTTGAGAAACTCCTTTTTAAAAAATAGCCGGCCCGATTTTCGATCGATCGAATATTACATTCGATCGGTCGAAAACTTATTCGATTGATCCAAAAACAGCATGGATCGATCGATTCAACCAGAGAGTTTTCTGAACATTTTAAAACATTTTCGATCGGTCGAAAATCAGTTTCGATCGATCGAAATTCTAGAAAAATCATATTTTTGAAAAACCAAACATTTTAGATCAAAAACTCCTCAAAGCAACAGATTTTAAAAATCAAATGCATGAGTATGAGATGAGATGTTTTCCAAAAACACATGTATTCAACCCAGATTTCCCAAAGCATAATTTTCTCTCAATATACCCAAAAAAAACAAACAAGCAAACATGTTTTGCATCAAATTCCCAAAATTCTCAAACTTGGTTGGTCAGGCCAAAAACACACACAATATCAGGTACACAATTCTAGCAAAGAATAGCTTGTGTAGTGTGTGCAACTAGCAAAAGTTTGAGAAACATGTGAGGTGATATACATATAGAGATCAATCACAATTTCTACAAAATCCATCACATGAATTTGAAAGAGACTATGACTTAAAGAGTTACATCATATAACTCCCACATCTCCTAGAATAAGAGCTTGCAATCATGTAAGTTTCTTGATTTGCCTCATTATTCAAATTTATTGATTAGAAACTTAATAAAAGCCGGGATAATGTACACACCAATTTTATTTAGAATTTGTGAGATTATTATAGTCCAATAATGTACACACCAATTTTAATTAGAGGCTACACCTTATGTTCTTTTTGTGCATGTGCTACACTTTCTCGAGCACAAAATCTTACGATATGCACTAAGGTGTTCATGATTGGCTAATAAACAGTGGTGAGATGGTTATTTATGCCTTTCTCAATAAGTTCAAGTCCAACAATCAAAGACATAAGACTTCAAGATCAAGATCATGTGATCAACAAATATAGCATCTTCCCACACAACATGCACAACAAGACTTTAGCTAGTAAAGTGCAATAAAAATAAGTGCATCAAAGCTAAACAAGGTACATACATATGACATGTAAATTTTGATTGACCAACCTTGTTTTCAAATTTAAGGAAAAAATAGCAAAACACAATTTGCAAAAAATTTTTTTTTTTTTTATTATTTATTAAACAAAGAAACATACATCCTAGAATGAAATGCATGAATGTAATGCAATGCAAATCCTAGAAACAAAGGTCACAAAAGATTGAGCAATGAAGCACAAGGACCATGTCAGACAGACTCAATTAGATTGAGCCTTTTACATCCAAGACTTCTTAGATGCAACTCTTGCATTGGAGTTATGATTCACATTAGAATTCTGAGCAACTCCAGGATTGGAATAAAGGTTTAACGCCTTTACCAATTCACCAATAAGTACCATAGGATCATGTGCTTGAGGCACAGGTACTTTAGTTTTATTTGCTCGCTTCGCAGCTTGCAACTTAAAACAATTTGGACGAATGTGTCCAAGTTTTCCACAAAAATAACAAACCCATGCAGGCTTATCATGCAATTTGCCCTTAGTAGAAGTTGAAGCTCTAGAATGAGAAGCATGAAGATCAATCCTAATCTTTCTAGGTGGAGTAACATTAACATGTTTGACAGGTTCACTCACCGAGGGTTTAACAATCTCACTCTTAGGAGGTTCAGAAGAAGGAACAAATTTAGTGGAAGAAGGTTCAAGCACAGAAATACTTTCCTCATAACCTAAACCAATTTTATCAGAAGGAGACTTTTGAATACTCAACATGTGATCAAGTTTGGAGCTTGCAGACCTATTAGTTTGTTCTCTAGCAACAGATAAATCAAGTTCCAAACATTTAACTTTATCAAGTAAAAGCATGTTCTCAGTTTTCACATTATTCAAAAGCTCATTTGCATCAAACAATTTAACAAGTAAATTTTTCTTTTCAAGTTCCAAAGATGCAATTTTCTTCAAGCCTAACTCAACATTCATGGCATCTTTTGCAGCAACTTTACAAAGTTTATTGTAGGCTTCCTGTAAATCTGCATCCTCAGAGAGTTCCCCATCAGAAGGGTTCTCTTCAACAGATATGCTTTCATTGACCACAGTGGTAGCAGTGAAAGCAATGAAGTTTCCATCCTCATCACTAGCGGATTCATTGTCGGAAACTTCGTCATCACTAAGGGTTACAGCCATAGCCTTACCCTTAGACCTCAAATAAGTAGGACATTCAGACTTTAAATGACCATACCCTTGACAACCATAATATTGTTGTCCCAAAGAATTATTAGAAGATTGACCTACTTTTTCCTTAGGTTTTTCAAAGTTATTAACCTTAGTGGGTTCATTCTTCCTAAAATTTTTAGGTTCAACAGTGTTCTTGCCTCTTGCCCTTCTGTTACTATTCCTCAGAAAGTTTCTAAAGTTCTTGGCAAGATAGGCAATCTCTGTAACAGAGAGATCATCATCAAATCCACCATCATCAACATCATCAACAGACTTAAGAGTCATTGATTTGGATTTGTTAGTCTTGGGGAGGTCTAACTCATAGGACTGAAGAGATCCTACAAGCTCATCCACAGGGATGGAGTCCACATCCTTACTCTCAGTGATGGCAGTCACTTTGGGTCTAAAATCTTCAGTCAAAGATCTAAGAATCTTCCTAACAATTTTAGGTTGATCATAGATTTCACCCAAATTATAAGCAGAATTAACAATATCATTCAATTTAGCATAGAATTCATCAAAAGATTCATCATCAGTCATTCTTATGCTTTCAAATCTAGAAGTTAATTACTGCAACTTATTAATTTTAACTGCCTTCGTGCCTTCATGCACAGTCTGGAGGATTTTCCAAGCAGTATGAGCAACCTCAACATTAGAGATTCTCTTAAATTCCTCCATGGAAACAGCATTAAAAATAGCATTCATAGCTTTGCTATTAAAAGCGGCTGCCTCCTTTTGAGAAGTTTGCCACTCACTCACAGGAGTAGTGGGCTTCTCCCATCCATATTCAACGAAATTCCAAACTCTCTCATCTATGGATTTCAGGAAGGCTTTCATCCTTACTTTCCAATATGCATAGTTGTTTCCATCAAAGTGAGGTGGAACAACAAGAGAGTGTCCGTGTTCCATGACAACAGGGGTCAAGGATCAGCTTAAAGATCAAAGGATCAAACAAAAAGCTACCCGCTCTGATACCACTTATCAGTTCATCTAGACCCCTTAAACCCAACAGATTAACCTAGAGAATTAGCCAAGTGATTAACTTAGGTAATTTAATTAAAACTAGGTTAACACAATTAAGCAAAAATAACAAAGCAGCGGAAAATAAACAACACAAAGATCTAATGACCCAGGAAACCACACCGGTAAAAACCTGGGGAGGATTTGACCTAGCTATCCTCAAGGTAAACTGAATCCACTATGAAAGAATTGAAGTTTACACAATAGACTTAGACCACTAACATCTTATTGCTACCCGAGTGTAGGAAACTTACTACCATGACCCCATGATAGCTCCGAGATCCACGGACTCCTTCTTTCCGGAATTCTTCAACAAATCCACAAGCGCACCTGCTTGTATATCTTTGTGTTCTCTTGATTCTGCAACTGTATTGATCTACACAACTCTTGACATAAATCTCAAGTTTGTAAACCCTAAGTGTATGTGAAGGTAAACACTTCTAGATCTCACAGAGAGATTCACAAACACAGCAAAACAGAACTCTAAAAACGTGGCTAGGGTTTTCCCTTATATACTTAGGGCAAAACATAAAACCCTATACATTAAAACGGGCTTGGGCTGAGTTGGAATTTTCTGCAGAAAAACGTTCTGCACGATTTTCGATCGATCGAGTCTAATTTTCGATCGATCGAGTCATACAGAAAGTGAACAGTACTTCTGCATAAAAACTCGATTCCAACTTTACAATAAGACCCATACTTTGAGCAAGTCTAACACACGACTCAACATTGTTTTGATCATGGTTTGCCAACATACAAATTGAAGTTCTAAATACATTAGTTCCTAATCTTTAGAACCTAACACTTTCAATAAGTTCAATAATGTTTTTCTTATTGTTTAGTTAAATTTCTAATAGTTTCAAATAGAAATTAAGTTTTAAAGTGAACGGGTTTTTCTGAAAACTTTTCTAACTGCATTATTAATCTAGGTTATCATGCATTCTTAAATGATCTCAGTTCAACCGAATCATAAATATTTCATTGTATAAGAACAATCAATTATGAAATATATAATTTCTTAGATCACAAAGAATTTCATATCGATATAGGAAAACACCCCGATGCCCTAGTATTTACATTATTGATTGAAATAAGTTCTTATACTATTCTTGTTAACAATCACCAAGCAAAAGTACTTTTCTTCTTCACCTAAATTGTTATTTAATTATATTGTCTTTGAATTTACCCTACTCCTTGTGGTTCGACCTCGGTACTCCAAAAATTATATTGCTACAATCTCCGGCACTTGGGAGTGAACAAGTAGTATCTCCTGCACTTGTTATTGAATTCATATTTTGAAAATCTCACTATTGGTTTATATGTTCTATATGTTTTTAAAATGCATGCAAATTTTCATGCCAATCGGATATAATTAATGATTCAATCCATAAACTCACTTTTTATACATTATTTTAAACTACAAAAACTTAAATTTAACAATTAATTGATGACATAGCTTTTTATATTTGACCACCTCGAAATTTTGAAAGCATGAAGAATATAAAAAAATAATGTAATTGAATGGTGAATTTTGTCAAAATTACCATTCATTAAGAAAATAATGAATGGTGTAATATTGCCTAAAGTTACATTATGTATAATATATATTTAAATAATAATTTAAAGTAACCTAAATTTTCTTTCATTAGAGCATTCACATCAAATATGTGAAAAATGCTAAATCCTAATTTTAGCTCTCATCCCCTTAAAATATCATCCACATCAAGCATGCTATTCTTAAAATTTTTGACATCTTCACTACAGTAGAGTGTCATCTTTGACACCCTACTGTAGCAAGTTGCTAGAGTTTTTTAATATTAATTTTCTTTTTCTCTCTCTCTCTCACTCTTTCTTGTGTTGTGCCTCTCTCCATTGCTTTCCTCTCTCTTTCTCTTTCTCTATGCCTCTCCATCTCTCTTTGAATCTCGATCTCCACTTCAACAACGATGAGCGACGCGACGACGAGGACGGCGCCGCCATCGCCCTTTTTTTGAGGGCTTCGTCAAAGGTGTCATGGACTTGTTCCCTAAGCGTGGCTTCCACCGCTAGTGCCACGCTGGACATGAGACACTTTAGGTGTGGCTGGGTTGATCGGGGTTTGCTGGTTGTGGGTGTGGGTTGATTCCATGGTGCAGGTTGAATTGTGGGTGTTTGGTTGATTCGGTGGTTTGGGTTGATTTGTGGGTGCTGGGTTGATTCTGTGGTGTGGGTTGATTTGTGGATGCTAGGTTGATTCCATGGTGTGAATTGATTTATGGGTGCTGAGTTTATTTGTGGGTCTGGGTTGATTTGGTGGCTTTGGGTTTTGGGTGTGGGTTGATTGATTCTGTGGTTGGTTGTAGTGGTTTGTTGTGGGTTGTGCCGTAGGTTAAGGCCGTGGGTTGAGCTGTGTGTTGAGGCCGTGGGTTGCTAGGTGTTAAGGTCGTGGGTTCTCGATCTCTTTTTGGTGGGTGTGGGTTGATTGATTCAGTGGTTGGTTGTGGGTTTGTTGTGGGTGGTGTGGGTGGTAACATTGAGTGGGTGGTGGCTGGTGGTGGCCATGAGGGGTGGGTTGGTTGTTTTTGCTTGGAGAAGAGAGACACACACAGAGAAAGAGAGAGAAAGAGATGTCTCATGGAGAAAAAAAAAAGGAATTGTAAATAATAAATAAATAATATTTTAATGAAGTGGTAAAAAAAATAAAACCTTTGATGTTGGGTGCATTATAAAGTGGAGTATTAAAATAGATAAAGTAGTATTTAAAAATGCTAAATGCTATATTTTTTGACATGTTTGATGGGAATGTTTTTAAAGAACCGAACAGTATAAATGAGTTAAAAAGCTCTTAATTTCGACAAGTATAATGTTGCTCTAACAACTAGTGTTGAAAGAGCTTTCACATAATATAAAGTAGAAAAAAAAAACTTTTAAAGCTTTTATTGTTCAAAGCAAGATCGAAATAAACCAACTATAAGATTTGAAGAAGCTTCTATAGCACATATTTTTATTCTCCATGTTTCTTCCCTATGCTTATGTACTCATTGGGTAGCATCATTTCTTATTCAAAAGGTTGATACTTCCATTCGATCAAAGAAGAGGCCAGAAGACCCACCTTCAGGCATCAAAGCCAACATCACAGGACTTTTTGCACCTTCTTCAACAGTTAGAACTCCACTGTTGTGGTTCAGGTCTGTTCTGGTATACCCTGGACACACGGAGTTGATTGCTATTTTGGGGTACTTCCTTGCTAGAACCCTTGTATATGCATTAAGAGCTGCCTTGGAGACTATGTAAGCAGAAATATTAACAGGCCAACCTTTGGTTTCAATCAAATTCTCCTTGACATCTTCTAGAAATCCTTCCACCACCTTGTCCACCTTCTCTTCTGTGAGGCCATCAATATCTCCTAGCTCTTTCTTTGCATTCTCATTTGAAATATGCTGAAATATTAAAATAATTGAAATTTTAATTTCTTGAAAAAAAAAAATTTCAAGCAATCTCCTAGAACCAAATGTTTAGTGCAGGTCCAACACAATCGTCGCAGCCGTAATCTTGCACTCTATATTGTCGTGAAATATTCATGACCAAATATAGCTGATTATGAATGGTTTAATAAGATGAGTTTTACATTCTGTACCTTTAATTGTCCCAAGGCGGAGGAGACATTTACTATTCTTCCTGAATTGGATAATAGAAGAAGCGGAATAAGTGCTTCGCTCACTTGCTTGGTTCCATAGTAGTTTGTTCTCAAACAATCCTCAGTTGTTTGATAAGTTTGCTTTATGACTTCCTTGAGAGGTTTGGCATTTGGACCTAAAAGCTGTATCATTGTATGCAAAGGTATTAAATGATGCTACAATACTCTTCTTTATAAAACTTGATTAATTCCTATTTTTCTTCATATTGCAAGTCATCAAATTCGGGATATGCCTTCAATTTGAGAGAAAGCGTGTTGTGCATAAGGGATATGTATCGTTTTCTCTAACAACATATGTAATCCACAACTATATAAGACTACATGTGATGACATAATAATGTTAATGTATGCTTATGATGAGTGATCACATGATTCACATCATACTATGATGTAGGTTTGTCCAAGCAACCCGACCACCCAACAGGATGGACCATTGGTGGCCCTATCCGATCCTTTCGTCGGTCAACAACAGGTCCCTTCTCTCAGAAACAAACTTCGGCTAGTTAAGTGGCAGGTGTCTTCGGGAAAAACGAAGCCATCCTACCAGACCAAAAAACACTTCAAGCAACCTTTGTATCTACCCAAATCCAGCTACTATTAGGCCCTTCGCTGCTTAGATCTAGCCATGTTGGGCCTTATCCACTTAGATCCACTCAAATCTGGCAATGTTTAAATTAGATTTACCCAGATTTGGTGATATTTGCTTAGATTTGCTCAAATCTAACGATGTTTCTCTCAAATATGACCAACGGAGTTTCACTTAGATTCAACAATGTTTGACAGAGCTAGAAATTTGTCATGGGGGTAAGTAAAAAATTAGATGATTTTTTTTTCTATACATACAACTTCCATATTATATACAATAATATAAAATAGTATTCTAAATACAATTCAATATACAATACAACTATATTGTACAATAGTCTAAAAAAATATTAATAGTTTAAATATCGATAAGATAGCAAATATAATTAAATAATTAATCATACATTTTTTTCAAATTAATAATAACTTATTATATTTATATGTATTATCAATTAAATAAAAATATATGATAAAGAAGAATAGTAACACACCTAAGAGTAGAACTAGGAGTAAATGTGAAACTAAGAAAGAAAAATAGTAACTAATATAAGTTTTTGTTTTTAAAGTGTATAACTTTTTAATCATACACGTGGTCACTCTCTTAAAATTTGAGCAAGCACCAAAAGACTTCTTGGACTTAAAAATCTATAGAGTATTTATCAAACCATTTAATCAAATAAAGAAAGAAAAAAAAAACTAAGAAATTATAGAAGAGAGTAAGACGGATAAGGATAATGTGAAAAAATCACATATGTAGATAGAGATCTAATAGTTGTAATAGTAGTGTAATTTTTTGCTTATGAAAAAAAAAAGTGCTAGGAAAAACAGCTTTATTTTGCTGTAAACTATAAAGTAAGCCAGAGTCTCGAAGGATTTTTTTTTTAACGAATGAGTAAAAATTTGGAACATTTTTTTTAATAAAATTCTATACACAATACTTTCACAAAAAATTTATAACAAAATCTAGGTGATAAGTTGTTAAAGGTAGGCAAAAAGTAATGTTAGTTATAGGTCCAAATAAAAACCAGTTACAACTTGTCAAATAATATTTATTATAAAAATATTGTAAAAGTAGCGTTAAAATGATCATATTCAAATTTATTTTAATTGGGTTTAAATAAACTTTAGAGTCAGGGTTTTCAAAATTTTTTTTAGGGGGTCAAAACAAAAGTTAATATATATATATATATATAAATTTTGACAAGCCATGCCCTTGAATAATAATAATAATAATAATAATAATAATAATAATAATAAATTTTCAAATCCATGCAGGGTTCAACCCAATCCACTTCGGTTGGATTGGACCCTGTGATAGGTTAGGTTGGGTTGATTTTTTTTTTTTTTTTAACACATCATGATAGGTTCGGTTGAAAAACCCCCTTTAACTCGACCTATGCACACCCTTGACTTTGAGACTTGGAAAACTCACTTGATCAATGCTAATTTTTCCTCGTTCCTCCGGGTTGCGTATGGATCCACTAATCCCCGCATTATTTACCTGCAATTTTGAAATAATAGCAATGTTAGAGCTACCAAAAAGAACAAGATCTCATCGAATAATAAATGACTTTTTTATCAACAACCTAATTACGGAAGGGAAAGGAGGAGAAAGAATACTAGACGATTCATCTTTGTATAGAACTACACAAACTGGTCATTGCAAGAAAAATTATTTATTTATTTTTATATAAAGAAATCTGTTGACCCATGGACAAATCAACCAATACAAGCATGTATGTTTTTAAATTCAAAACCTATATATGATCCTCAGAAACCCAAGAGATTCTTTGCAGCATAATAAGAAGCAAAACAAAGATCTACCCTCTCAAAAATAACACTTGGAATCACTCCAAAGATGTATTTACCAATATGTCAAGCTTCCCAAAGTGGGTTTTGATGAAATCTGCCAAAGAAGAAATGGTAGTTGGGTCCATCACATCTAGTTGATGAAAAACCACATCAGAGCATCCTGCAGCCATGAGTTTTTCAATTGCTTCATTGCCCCTCCTCACATCTCTAGCAGTTAAAACCACCCTGATCCCATTTGAAGCTAACTGTCTACATATCTCAAATCCGATCCCTTTATTGGCTCCGGTTACAACTGCAATCCTTGGGTAAGAAATTTAAAAAAAAAAAAAAAAATTAATAAGCAGGATATCTGCATATAAACTCAGTTCTATATGTGAAATGGAAAGATATATTAGAGCAATTGAGGATAAAATTACCTCTTAATCCCAGGATTTATGGTTGTTTCTGCCATTTGATATGAAAATTGAAGATGCCTTACTGAAAAGTTATAGTTCTGCTCTAGGTGTAGTTATAGTAGTATATTTAATTATTGAGTTTTCGAAGTAATTGAACCTTGAAGTAGAAATCGTCTTTGACTGGCTTTCTTACGAATACCATGACGTTATGTATTTTTGTTTAATAAATCATAATATCAAGTATGGTGTAAAGCAATAAATGAATTTTCTATATATAAAAAGCGCCAATGCCGTAAAGCTGCCGTAAACATTACAATCAATTTTGGTTTATTCAATACTTTGCATTGTTTCGCTGTCTTCTTTTTTTTTTTCTTTTTTTCTTTTTTTTTTTCTTTTTTTTTCTTTTTTTCGGGTAATATCGTGGTCTACTCCTTTTTTATTTTATTTTTTTTTATATATAAAGCTGTTAGTTAACACAATAAATTATCACAATATTTTCATAATTGTTGAGGTGTTAATTTCTTATAAGTCAAAATAAAATATCATGTTATAATCAACCACAACTAAAAATAAAGGTATTGTAAATAAAAAAGTGTTACATTCACAACATTTTTCACAACAGTTTCATAACAATTTCATAACAAAAGTATAAAGAGTAATGTTACAGACACAAACTATTTTAAAACATTTTTACAAAATATTGATGTAACTAACCTCTTACTGACTTTCATTTAAGCCCACTATTAATATCACTTTTTTATTTACCAATAATCACTCACCACATCAGCAATTTGTAAATTTTTTTATAAAATAGTTTGTATCTCTAGCATTGGTCAAAGTGTGAATGCGTAGAACTATAGTAGTAACTACATTTTATTTTATTTTTTGGTTTGTTCAATTTGCATGGTTCCCTCGCCTTCTTTGTTTTTTGGTAATGATGCTCGGTCAACTCTTTATATATATATATATATATATATATATATATATATATATATGAATGTTAGCTGACACAATAAATTGTCACAATATTTTCACAATTATTTAAATGTTAATTTGTTATAAGTCAAAATAAAATATCATACTAGAACTAACCACAACTAAAAATAAAGGTATTGTTATACTAACAAAATAAACTTCACAATATTTTTACAATTATTAAGGTGTCAATTTCTTATAAGTCAAAATAAAATAATAATATGAGACTGTGACCGACCACAATTGAAAAAAAATATTTTGTGAAAATGTTATAATATTTGTTATGTGAATGTGTAAAGCTATTGTAGTAGCTACAATACTTTTTATTTATTCAATATGTGTTGTTCATTTTTTTTCCTTTTTTTTTTTCCAGTCATCGGTTTGTGTTCTTTTTTTTTTTAATATTTATATGAGCTGGTATATATATTATTATACTAACACAACAAATTTCATAATACACAATTATTGAGGGGTCAATTTTTTATAGGTCAAAATAAAATAATAAAATATGAAACTGTGATCAACTACAACTAAAAATAATTTTTTTTATGAAAATGTTGTAACACTTGTTATCACAATAAATTCACAATTGTTGAGATCTCAGTTTCTTATAAATCAAATAAAAAATTGCTAAGTCCACAACATTTTTACATTAATTTCATAACAAATTATAGGTGGTAAGCTACTATTGATGGATAAAAAAGTGATATCAGTCGTGGGTCCATTTTAAAATCAGTAACAACTTGTCATTTAGAATTTGTTATGAAAATATTATGGAGATAGCACCTATCCATATTTGATTATATTCTATTATAGATATTTTTTATGCTTAATTTTTTTTTTTTTTTTGAGATAGTTTCAACCAATGGCATCTGCTCTTGATAATAGGTTTTTTTATCATTAGACCAATACACCAATCAGTTTTTGATGTAAGTAATTATTGAACCCCAAATCTCTTATTCATCCATCAGAAACTTTACTAGTTGAGCTAACTGGAACCACTATACTTACCATATTTAATTAAATAGGAAAGTTTTTTTTGGGAATGAAGTTTAAAGCATGAAAAATATAATAATATATATATACACACACACTAGCCTTATCACACACGCTTCGCACGTACGATGAGGCTTTTTTTTTTAGCAAAATTATTAAAAAAATAAAATAAAAACCTATGTTTTTATTTTATATATATAATTTTTATTTTAAGAATCTAATTAATAAGTGGATAAAGCAATTTAAAAATTAAAAAAATAGTAGCCCCATTTTTTTGGCAATGATTTAGTAGGAGTTAGAGTAGTATTTTTACCGGATTGTCCTTTAGTTTTTCTCTCTACTTAAATATAGGAGTGTAGGGGTTTTTTTTTTTTTTTTTTTTTTTTTTTTTAAATGAGGATCCCAAACAAAGAAAGCCCCTTAAATAGTAGTATAGATATATTACAAAAATTTAAATAATGTTCATATACGAAATCAATTAAAGGAAAGATAAATTATAAGCATATATAACAGAAATTTGTTTGCCAGGGTCGGGGACAATTGCCCCCTATCCTCAGCTCTGCCTTTGACTCCATCCGCATAGATTTTGTAAGATCATCATCATTTAATTTTTTTTTTTTTTAGAATAGAAAACCTTTATTGAAAACCAAAATTGGCAAAATGAAACAGCAAATAAACTTACTGACACGCCTCCTCTAAAATTACATTTGCAAACGCAGAAGGGCTATTCCTTAAATCAAAAGATCCAAAACCAAAATTAAGCATAAACCATCCAACTAATAAGTGGACTGCTCTATTTGCTTCACGGTTAACCCAACTAACAATAGCTTTCGCAAAGCTCCCCCAATAGCAAACTCAAATTAGTAACAAAGTTCTTAATTCTCCAAGGAACTGTAGCACCACCACCACCATCCCTTAATGACTGAATAAATTTGTAGTTGAGTTGAATTTGAAAATCAAAATTAAAAGTTGTTCACTGAATAAATTTGTACTTGAGTTTGAATTTAAAAACTAACAAGAAAAGTGATCTTATTTTGTAGGCAATATTTTAGGAAAAAGAAAACCTATTATCATGCAAAGAAAAATTGTATAATAAAAAAAAAAGAGGTGCTACGTCCACAACAATTTTACAATATTTTCACAACAAATCATAGATGATTAGTTGTTATTGGTTCAAATTTGAACCTAACACTAAGATTACTTTTTTGCCCTAACAATAACAACCAGTAACAACCTGGCACTTAGGATTTGTTGTAAAAATGTTGTGGACATATCATTTCTCATAAAAAAAAAAATATTTGATAAGTATTAAAAATTTGATGGGAAGGCGAGATTGGATTACCATTACCATTACCATAAAACGCAATTTTTTTATTAGATAAATGAAACTGGTGATTAATTATCATGTAAAGAAAAGTTGTCTCATTAAAAATACTATATTTTATTAGGATTAAAAATTTGATGGCAAAGGGACTGGCTTAGTGGTTCCTAAGGCCTAATGATATCTATAAGATCCTAGGTTTGAAACCTCTTGCCAACATCTTGGGGCCACCTTCATGGAATTTCTCCCTATAATAACCTGGTGTGTGTGAGACGAAATGATTGTATATACCCAAGAGAATGGCCAGATACTCGAAAAGGTCTAGACACTCTCTTTTGTCAAAAAAAAAAAAAAAAAATGATAGCAAGGCATGATTGATATCCATTACCATAAGAACATGGCTTTATTAAAAAAAAAAAAATATATATATATATATATATATATAATAAAAACTAGTGATTGACAGCTAAGTTTAGGAGTAGCTACTTGTTTAAAAAAATTAAAAAATTGTTGACTGAATAAATTTGTAGTTGAGTTTGAATTTGAAAACCAACGGAAAAGTTGTCTTATTTTGTAAGCAATATATTAGGAAAAAGAGAACCAATTATCATGTAAAGAAAAATTCTCACATAAAAAAATATTTGATAAGTAGCATTAAACATGGCTTTATTAGAAAAATAAAAATAAAATAAAAAATAAAAATCAATAATTGACAGCTTGAGTTTAGGACTAGTTACATGTTTAGGAAAGGATTCTAGTCATTTTATTAACAAATTTGTAAAAAAATAAAAATAAAAATTGTTGACTGAATAAATTTGTAGTTGAGTTTGAATTTGAAAACCAATAGGAAAAGTGGCGGCAATATTTTAGGAAGAAGAAGATCTATTATCATCTATACTACTATTTAAGGTACTGCACCTTTTTGGACCGGATATTTTTTATTTCAAAATACCCCTCCACCCTTAGATTTAAGTAAAGACAAAATTAAAGGATAGTTTGGTAAAAATACATATCTAACTTGCACTAAAACATTGTCTACAAAATATAAACACTCTTCCACTAACCCACTACTTCAAAATAACTATACGATTATTTAAGAAAAAAACAAAATAAATAACCCCAAGTTGCTGTTGTTTTCTTTTTTTTTTTTATCCTTTTTTTTTTTTTTTAAATCATCCCATGTTTATCTTCCTATCAAAAAAAATTTTTTTTTTTTTTAAATCCTCAAGTTTATCCAAAAAAAAAAAAAAAAAAAAACTAAATAGATACACGTTTAGTTACATTGTATTTAACCACAAAAAAAAAAAAAAAAAAAAAACCACTCTCACGTACAAACCCACCCAGGTACAAATTTAAAATTTAAACTCCTCATTATCATCAACCAGTTAGCACTTAGCAATCTTGGAGTTACAAGTTTATCTTATGTCTGGCCATCCTTATCCTCATGTCCCATCTTTAATGTTAATTCTGAAAAATAAAAAATAAAAAAGAAGAAGACAGAGACAGAGTGAAAAAGAATGCCACCGCTCAAAGTAGAATTCTAAACGTAGGTACTCTAATCTTTCTCTCTATATTTTGTTATTGACATTTGAGTTTTTATGTGTTGTGATCCTCAATTTTGGTTTTTATGAGTTGTAATTTATTTATTTATTTAAATTTGGTACTGTGTAGGTGGGAATTTATTGGCAAAGATTTGATACAGTATCTTAATTATATGCTAAGCATCCTTATTTCTCTTTCACATTCTTTTTAAATTTTTAGTTTTCTGTTTACTAGGTTCTGTTTGCCAAAATATTCCAAGACCATGATAGCATTTCTTCTGCATACCTAGAACTTTATTATGCCCAAATCTTTTAAATTAATTTTTTCTTTTTCTTTTTAGATTTTAGAATTTCTTATATAATTCTATCAGCAAATTATAGTATGTTAAGTTTGTCGGTTGGTTTTTTGTATTTTGTAGAAGATTTTCACAAATAAGGCCTTCTGGTATTGGAGCAATATCTTCCACTCCATTAAGTGAGAATCAACATGTTGAGAATTGATGTTCATGACCATGTTTAACTCATTCTTTGAAATTCTTTTATTTTCTTTTTTCCTTTACTTTTTCTTATAGTTATTTTTGGTTGATGCATTTTGACATGGAGAAGACACATTTTGAAAGAGATTAAATGGTTCTCTACAGTTAATCCACCCTCTCACAAATCACAATTTTAGGTAACTCTCTTTCCTTTCATGCTCTATTACTCTTAATTTCATTTTTCAATTTTTTTTTTATTTTTTATTTTCTGAGTTATATTGATATAATTTTTTAAAGGTTTTTTTTATTTATGTATTTTGACAAAAAGAAGACACATTTTGAAAGAGATCATCATTGAGTGATTAGATTGATTGCGGAATAGTTGATGATGGTGATGAATCGGAGACCCGATATTACATAAGCCCTTAGTAAAGAGCCCAAATGAATGCAAAGGAGTATGAGACATCTAATCTTTTATTTTTTATTTTTATATCTTCATCTATTGTTGTTGACTTATATTCTTTGTTAGATTTCATGAGGAAAAAAAATTGTAATTCTTTTTATTTATAAGTTTTTTTTTTTTTCTTCCAGGTTGATCTAGAAGATTAAGAAGAATAATTGGGATGTATAAGTTACAAGTTGTAATTGTGTATATATTTCAATTTTCAAAATAAGGCAACATACTAGGGATCCCAAAATTTTTTCTTTCAATATGACTTTGGCAATATTGTTGGGGCTCCACTAGATTACCAACTAAATGCATCTTCTTCTTTTTCTTTTTCTTTTTTCCCCCTTAGATGGAGTTGTTGAAAACTTGGATTTGGGTGGTAATGCACAATTGCATAGGATAAGTCTTCACGTGTAGAGAGTTAGGAAGTTCTTTTTTTTTTTTTTTTTTTTTTTTTGGTTGAGAGAGATTTAGGAAGTTAATCATTAAAGGTACAATAGTTTTTTTTTTTAATTTTATTTTATAGTGCCCATTTGAAAATTACTTATTTCGGATATATAGTTTATTTGCATATGTTAGAAAAAAAAATTAAAAACTGACTTATTTCCAAAAAATTGAAACTCACACAAATCATTAAAATAGTCATATAACTAAAATTATATATGGATAATTTTTTCAATTGCCACATAGTGAGTTAGCAAAAAATTCTACCAATTCGATTCAGAACAAAACCATTTCCTAAAATAAAATCTACATTAAGAAATAGATTGATTAAGGAAAAGTAACTTATTTGAAAACCAGCAATTTAATTTTTAAATTAAGTAATATTCCAAGTGAATTTGCATCCAAGTGGATTTGTAAAGTCATATTCCAAGTGTTATGTATGACAGGAGATTATTTCAATAGCTAAGTCATTAAAGTAATCACGCGAGTGCTCAGAGGCTCTTCCATTTTTTGAGTAATAGTTAATTTAGAACATTTATTATACTTAAGGATTACTACATTTTTCAATCACAAAAAAAAACTTAGGGGTGTGATGTGTATTATGTGTGGTGAAATAATTTTTCATTACACCCCTAGGTTTTTTTTTTTTTTTTTTTTGTGATTAGAAAATGTAGTAATCTTAAAGTATAATAAATGCTCTAAATTAATCCTTACTCAAAAAATAGAAGAGCCTCTGAGTACGCGCGAGAGCGCATGCTCAGAAGCTAGTATAAAGATAAAGTGTCTCACAAAAAAATATTTGATAATTAATAAAAATACTTTTGTCCAAAAAAATAAAGATAAGTATAAAAAATTTTATGGTAATGCAAGATTGGATATTTATTAACCTAAACGTGGGTTTTTTTTATTAAAAAAAAAAAAAAAACTCCAAAACCGGTGAATGATTATCATGTGAAGAAGAATTGTCTCATAAAAAATATTGTATTTTATAAGTATTAAAAAATTGATGGCAAAGCAAAATTGATATCCCATAACCATAAACGTTTTTTTTTTTTTTTTTTTTTTTTTTTTTGGAGAAACCCGTAACCATAAAACGTGGTTTTAAAAATAAAATGAAAAACAAAGATTGACAGCTTGAGTTTAGGAGTAGTTAGTACTTACTTGTTTAGGAGAGGATTATATAGTAATTTTACTAAATAATTTTTAAAAAATTAAAAATTGTTGATTGAATAATTTGTTGTTGACTTTAAATTTGAATTTTTTTTTTTTTTTTTTTTTTTTTTTTTTTGAAAGAGAAGTTACAAATGGATAAGAGCATACAACAAGAGTCCTCTTCAATCCAAGCAATGTAGTCAACTATGCTAGACGCATGATTAGTTAAAGTGTGGGCTGGTATGTTGTCCTGTCTCCTAGAACAACCGAGGCTATTAAGGATGGGGGCAAGGATATATTACAGAGTGCATTATAATCTATCAGGGAGTCTCCTTCCAGAACGACATCACGAATGCCAACGTCCTTTGTGTAAAGCAGGCCCGCTTCAAATGCCCTTGCCTCTGCCTCTACTGCCCCCATTGGTGCTTTAATTTTCCTGCATAGAGCCACTTCGATCCTACCTTTATCATCCCTAATAACCACCCCTAATCCCACATCTTTCTATGCCACAAAAACAGCACCATCAACATTAATTTTAAGGAAGCCACCTCGTGGGGGAGACCCACATGCTGTGACACAGGCAAAGCTGGAACATTTTGCTCCACTGCCGCCCTATATTCCATGAGATAGTCCGATGCCCATCTGGCCAGGTATTGCCCAGACTTTATCTCCCCACCATATCTCATCTCATTTCGGTTGTTCCACAACGCCCATGCAATAGTGACTGCTTGTGCTACCTGATCATCTCCTGCGTCTTCGTTTATCAGCAAATTCCACATAAGGTTTTAGAATGATTGGTTTGCCACTGTGTTATGCGAGAGCACCAACTTTGAGCAACTCCACACAACACGACCCACTGTCTCCGGCATCTCTTTACATTTTTCACAGGCATCCTCTTGAATTATCTTTCTCTTCAACAAATTGGCCTTTGTTGGTAGGGCATCAAGGCATGCTCTCCATACGAAGTGTCGAACTTTATGTGGTACAGGAATGCTCCATATCTTTTTCCAGAAACGCCTGAGAATGCTATTGTCTGAGCTAGTGCTTCTGTTGGTTGAGAGTGACCAATTCAATGCCAAATTATAGGCGCTTTGCACCGTAAATAGACCATTCCGTGTCTCAGTCCAAATGAGCTTATCAGGTGGCAATCGAGAACTAATGGGTATGCTCTTAATAATATCAGCTTCGTGGGGGGAGGAATAATGCATCAATAATCGTGGACATCCAATCAGCAGTGACATCATCTATCAAATCTTGCACTCGAGTGTCTGATTGCAGAAAGAGCCTTGGAGAGTTTACTTTGTAGAGAACTGTTACTTCCACAACATTTCTCACAACATTTTCACAACAAATTCTAGTTGGCAGGTTATTACAGGTTTTAAATTTAAATTTAACACTGAAATTACTTTCTTACCCACTAATAATAGCAAATAGCAACTTGCCAACTAAGATTTATTATGAGAATGTTATGAGAAATGTTATGGACGTAGTATTTCTCTTACTTTGAATGTGGATGGAACGGGCAGCCACCTATCCTCCTAAATACAAATACTTGCCCCATTGCCAACTCTCCATCTCAAACCTTCTTTAACCAGGTTTTGTGCTGCCATTATGCTTCGTCACGTATATGAGGGATTATTGCCAATTAAAGCATGTATAAAATCACACATTGGGAATTATTTCGCCTTCAAAACTCTATAAACTAGTGAACCATAGCCCACTTGGAGTATCCATCCTTGTTTAGCCAATAGAGCCAAATTAAATAGTTTTAGGTTCTTGAAACCCATACCTCCATTCAACTTCGATTCACACATCTCTTCCAACTCAGCCAAGAGATTTTTTTCCCATCTTTCCTTTGTCCCCACCAAAACTTCCTAATCATAGTTGTCAACTCCTCACAAAGAGAGTTCGGTATTTTGAAGCGGCTCATGGTGTAGGTTGGTATAGCTAGGGCCACTGCCTTGATTAAGACTTCTTTTCTAGCTTTAGATAACATTTTCTCCTTCCATCCTGCAAATTTCTTGCCAAGCTTCTCCTTTATATCATTGAAAGTGTTTCTTTTGTTTCTTCCCACAAGTGACGGTAGGCCTAGATACTTTTCATGTTGCTTAACGACTTGAGTGTCGATTTTTTTTTTTTTTTTTATCTCTTCTTGGATCTCCTTAGGGGTATTGATGCTAAAGAATAGGGAGATTTTTGCCTGGTTTAGCTGCTGCCCTGAAGCTCTTTCATATACTTCCAAGACTCTTTGCAATGAATCACATTCAACTAATGATGCTTTGCAGAAGATAAGGCTCTCATCCGCAAAAAATAAATGGGACAGTTTTGACCTACCGCGAAAAAGTGGTCTTATTTTGTAGACAATATTGCAGTTGAGTTGTCTATACTTACATCTAGAGGTGTAAGGTATTTTTGGACCAATAAAATGTCTATTCCAACCGAACAAAACTCTTAAATAGTAGTATAGACTACTATAGAATGATACATTTTATTTTTGAATTATTATTTAAAATATAATTATGATATTAAAATATATGACAAAAATTATTAAGCATTTTTTTTTTCACTTAATAATTAATGATTAAGATATCAAAGGATAAAGTTACTCTTATAAACTCTAAAGAATATTCTATTCTCGATTGTCATTTTACTTCGATTGTAATGTTCTTTCCACCAAGAGAGTTATAGGAATGCTGGTGAGATCCCGGGCCATTAAAGAGAGTTTTGGAAACCGATTGTAATGTTTTTTCCACCAAGAGAGAACTTCAAACTTTGGATTTTGCCTTTTGCTAAGTCTAGGCTCTTCTAAATACAAGTCCAATTGAGATTTTTTTTTTATTTTGCCTTTTTTGCATTTTGAGCCACTATTGAATTCTTTAAATTTTGTTTTGTTTACTGTTTTGTCACTTTGTGGCCGGGTTTGTGCTAGTTAGATATATATTACTATATTAGTAAGACAGACTTGGACGTGTTGTTAATAATAGTTAGTAGTCTTTGAAGTAGAACTTAGTTACTTAGTATTTAGTAGTCTTAGTTAAAGAATGTTACAACTAGAAGTAGGGCTTAGTAATTAGTAGTTAGCGCTGCTTACTTAGCAGTGTAGTTTGTGTAGACAAAGAACAGTAGATGTTTTAGGCTTTAGCTTTCCTTTTGTATTTTTTGTTCCTTTCATTTAACTCTTTATTTATTTTTAATAAATAGAGAGCATAACACACAAGTTCATTGTGCCTTTTATGATAATGTTATGCACCTAGAAGTAGTCTAGCACACCTTGCCATGTAATTTTTAATTATTTTTTAGGGAAAAAAAATAAAAAATGGGCGGGCCATGGGTTGGCCCATATTTATTTTGGTTAAAATAAATCGAGTTTGGGCTGAGTCAAAACAAGCTGATTCAAGTTGGGTCAGCGAATTTCGGCCCGTTTTGCCATGTCTACTTTCAACCTAATCAAAGTTTTTTTATTAACTTTTGTGATTTTCTCAATGTTATTAAATCACAAGTAGTTTGGGTCATATTTGGCTTTTATAGAGTAATTATTAGGTACTTCGAGAGTAGGGTAACATGGTACTTAATGATGCTGAAATCGTCTGTAGATGGGTTCGTCCAGATGGATCAATGCAAGCTCGTCCAAGTTCCTGTAAGGTTAATAAGAAAAAAGGGGAATCCTCTCAGGGAGGTCACCGGTGTGGTGCTAGCCACGGAGTCTCCTATGATAGAGTCAGCGAATAAAGCTCAAGAGATAAAGAATTCTGTAATGAGGGTAAAAATGATTAGAACGTATCTACCTTGTATTGGATTTGGTAGGTCCTATATATAGGCTCTCCTTAGTAGCCATTGCTCTTCTTAAATGGAGGTTTAAAGGCAATTTAGATAGCGTCCTAGGTCTACTTCAATTCAGTCTTAATGGAGGCTCCAACGGTCTTCTTACTAATATGTAGCCGTCGGGGCATTGAATGGCTACTTTTATGACACTACATCCTCATCCAGGCTGGCTCTCCCAGGCGAGGGTAATTACTCGATCTATTAGTTTCCCCCTTATTCTGAGATCGTCCTTACGTGTGATAACGATCTCGAGAATATGAAAGGTCATTTGCTCAAATGTGACTCTTGACATTTTTGTTGTGTTTGCATTTAAGGCAGAGTGGCAGCGCCGTACATGTCGTGGCCACATGGTGCATTCTGAGAGGTGGGTACTAGCGCTTTATCCGAGGGACTTTTGGGTTTCCCACCATTTTTCAGTTTTCCAATTCTAGCTTTTTAAATCACTTTGCTTTTCCTTTTCTTCCTCACTTTTTCTCTCTCTTGCGCCATTGTTGCTCTGTGTTTTTCTTCTTCGAGCTTTTTGACTTCTGCCAACTATTTCCTTTCTAAGCTTGGTTTTTTGAGGTACGATTTCTCTTTCTTTTCCCTTTTCTTTTCTTTAGCAAAAATTACTTGCTTTTCCTTTTCCATTTAAGGATAGAAATTTTGCCCCTTTTTTCCTTTTTTTAGTTCCATGGTTGAAAGCTCCAAGGTTAGGTGGCTTTATCCCTCAATTTTGTTTTTCTTTGCCCGGTTAGGGGCATCTTTCGGTTCCTTTAGCACTCAGCACCCCCCAATTGAGGGTTTCATATCTAGGGGTAGCAGTTTAGGTTTTGTGTTGGATGATTTACACCCCTTTCTACATCAGTCCTCGAATTGGTTTAAGGAGATGGTGGGTGAGAGAGAAGTAGTGTCTGAGGTAAGGTCCAGCAAGCTTGAAACTAGGTTGTTGTCTAGCGATGACCCCGTTGAGGCTAAGGTAGACACCGCAGCCTTCGGCCTTTCCTTGCCTAGACGAAGGGAGGTTAGGTCCTTTCATGCCCTCAAGGAAAAGTGTGCTTTAGACATAGGCACCCTCTTTAGGTTTAAAGATGGGTTCTAGCTTCCCGAGGAAGTCAAGATTCCTCTTCCTCAAGAAGAGGAAAAAGCATGTCATTTTTTGCCTAGGGAAGTGTGCTTCTACGAAGCTACTTTTCAATGTGGCCTTAAGTTCCCTGTCCATCCATTCATCATGAAACTTCTGAACCACTTCAATATTGCTCTTAGGCAGCTTATGCCAAACTCGTGGAGGATAGTGATTAGCTGTATGGAGATCTGGATGGTCATCGCTAAGGGAGACACGATCACGTTGGACGAGTTTGCTCACCTGTACCATTTGAAGGAGTCTAAGGAGTATGGGTACTATGAGCTTGTGCCCTTAGGTCAGGAAGGCGAGGATTGTCACAGATTTTCCCTCATACTTCCGGTATTGGAAGTCCAAGTACTTCTTGTGTTTGGGGATGGATGGGAGACTCTTTTCGATGACATCTAGGGTGAAGTTCTTAAGTTGCTTCCTCAGAGGATGGCCTTGAGTCTAGGTGCACTGTCCTTCTAACTTCTCGTTTGTTCCTTATTTTTCTTCTTCCTTTTTTAACTCATTACTAACCCTCTTTTTTGTATCTTTGCAGTTAAGAAGCGTCCTAAGCTTAAGAGCAGGTACAAGGCACGCGTCCAGGAAACTGTTGAAAACGCAAAGATGATTAACGACCTTGATGATCTCGTCAACCCCAGATCCTTAGCTCATCACTGTCTTGGTCCCGAGCCTTCTCCCTTCGTCTTGCGTGCCATCGAGATTGAAGAAAAAAGTAAGTTTAGCTTTTGAGTTTTCTTCATTCTTCCCTTTTTCTCCCTTATGTTGTTGTTGTTTTTTTTTTTTTTTACACGTACTTTTGGGCATGCAGAAATGATGACCAAGTTTAACCAAGAGATGTATGCCAAGATGAAGGCCAAGTAGAATGAGCCTCTCTCAATTTTGGGAAAGAAAGTGGTGCGGGTCGTTGAGAAAGGGACCCCGATCACTCCAGCTACCTTTGTCCCTAAGGCCACGAGGACGGCCTCTCCTGCCACTTCGCTGGAAGAGCTCACTCCTCATCCAAAGAGGCAGAGGACACTAAGCAATGGGAAGGAAAAGGTGGTCTCCAAGACGTCTAGTGTCTGGGATGATGCTGGCCTTGCCTTGACAAAGGCCCACTCTGCCATCACTGCTGAGGACCTTAAGGTGCTTTTGGGCATCCCTTCTCACGGGTTGTAAGACGTCATATTCACAAACTCGTCCAAGTGAGATTTTTTCTAGTTGGTTTTGTAACTCATAGAGTGGGATGGCTTTTCATGTTTATAACCCTTCTTCTTTTATGATTTTTAGGTGCTAAGAGATGCGATCCATATATCCTCTAAGTGTCTCAGCTAAGAGGAGAAGGCCGTGGCAGCAGGATCCAAGGTGGAGGCCCTGGATGCTGAGGCTGCGAAGTTGAAAAAGGACCTCATTATTGTCATGGACAAAGCCAACACAACCATGGAAAAAACCAAGACTCTGGCCAACGAGCTCAAGGTCAAGAAGTAGCTGACGATGAAAAAGGACAAACAGCTTCAGGCCGTGAACTAAAAGGTCAAGTCCGTGGCTACCAAGGCTATTTAGGCCTTTCAGCTGACTGAAGAGTACAACACTATGCTCTTTAGTTGGTATTACAAAGGCTTCAAGCTCCTTAGGCGATACATGGTAAAGCATCCTTCTGGAGTCAACTTAGAAGACTTAGACTTCAAGGAGGTCGACAAAGAGATGGAGGCCGACGAGGCTACCCAAGCTGCTGTTGCTGTTGAAGAGAATGCTCCAGAGGGCAACAACCCTGAACTTGAGGATGCTCCTATTAATGCAGCCGGAGGGGATAATGCTACAACTTAAAGCTTTTGCTTTTATCATCTTTTTTTTTTTTTTTTTTGGTGCCTAGCATGTTTTTGGGCTTTAGATGGTAACTCTCAAACAATTACACATTTTTTTTATATATGCAAATTGTTAGGACATATGTGAATCATGTTAAGAATATGTGTCATTTAGAATTAGCTAATCCTTTGACAAAACGCATTTTACTTGTAATTGGGTAAATCTAGGATGTGTTTAATACTTCAAGAACAAGAGTTCAAGTTCAAGTATTGAAGCCATGCAAATCTGTTCAAATACCAAGTGAAGAAGTGCTGTATTTTAAACCTCGACAAATGTATCTATCGAGGTTTAAAATGTGAAGCTCGACAGCTGTATCTATTGAGAATTATGAAAATCAGTTTTTAGATCTAATTTCTCACATATCCATGTGTATGTGTTTAGGTTTTCTTTTCTCACAACCCTAAATGTATATAAAGATTATTTTAAGGGTCTTCTCATTTGATGCAAGTAGATGCAGAGGTTGTTACACTTGTTGTTGCAAGCATATTGTGACCAGAGACATATGCCATAGTTCATCTTTCTCTTGAAGAAGCTGCTGCGTTTATACATCGTAGAGTTTTGTAACCAAGGAGCTTCTTGATCTTGATCGTGTGAATGAACTGAAGAACTTTGTAGCCAACATCCTTCTCAAGTTGGCGTATTAGTCACGTATTTGGATCCGTGCATCGATTGGTTAGTCACGTATTGGGAGCCGTGCATTAAAAATGAGAGATTATCACTATAGAACAAGCCCAATTGGCTATTGGGGTAAGGGTTCAACTGTAGGTTGGTATAAGTCACTGTGATTCCTTTACTTGTAGCCACTTGTTTTGATAATAGTGGATTCTCAAGAATGGTGACCTTAAATTCACCCGGTGGGGTTTTTCCTTGGTGGTTTTTCCTATTTATAAACAAATCACTGGTATCAAATTTAATTTCTGCTGCATTATTTATTTGGTGATTTATTTGTGCTACCACGCTTATTGCATGTAATTGACTCTAATTAATTAACTTGGCTAATTAATTGATTAATTTAATAAAGAGGTCAATACATTCTTCACCTATCAAGTGGTATCAGAGCAGGCACACTCTGATTAAGGTTAATCCTTGCTATGTGATCCATTGACTCCTATTGTCATGGATAGAGGAAAATCTTTAATTATACTTCCTTTATTTGATGGCACTAACTATGCATACTGGAAAGTACACATGAGAGTTTTCTTACAGTCATTAGATGAAAAAGTGTGGTAAGCTGTTGAGATAGGCTGGACCAAGCCAAAGGAAGCGTTGGCTAATTGCGATGATGCTAAGATCAAAGCGGCAAACTTCAACAACAGTGCATTGAACGCTTTATTCAATGCGGTCACGAATGAGGAATTCAAAAAGATATCCTCCACTAAAACTGCAAAGGAAGCATGGACTATCCTTCGTACAACCTATGAAGGAACCAAGGCTGTCAAGGATTCAAAGCTTCAAAGGCTAACCACGAGCTTTGAAAAAATTAAGATGGAGGAGGATGAATCGTTTGATGAGTTCTATGCCAAGCTCAAGGACACAGTAAACTCTGCCTTTAATCTTGGGAAAACCATTCTTAAACCTAAGATAGTTAGAAAGGTGCTTAGATCTCTTCTGGAGAGATTTCATGCCAAGATCACCGCCATTGAAGAATCAAAGGACATTGATCAAATTCCTTTAACAAAGCTAGTTGGCAACTTGCAGACCTATGAATTGGGTTTGACTAGAATTGAGAAATCAAGCAAGAGAAAGAGCATGGCACTAAAGGCCAAAAGCAGTGACATCAATGAGTCTTCTAATGATGAAGATTCTAAGATGAAATCCTATATCACAAGGCAGTTCAAAAAGTTCATGAAGAATTCCAATGCGAAAGGATTCAACAAAGACCGTAAGTAATCCAGTTCTTTACAATTCAACAGACAAGATAGAGGGAAGAATAATGCTAAGGATGGCGGTTAGTACACTGCTCCCTCCGGACCAAAATGCTTCAGATGTCAAGGTTTTGGACATATGAAACATTAATGTCTAACTTATCTCAAAACCATTGGGAAAAGCAAGGCCCTTACTGCTACCTTAAGTGACACCAATTCTGAGGATGATTTAGATGACAATGATGATGAGGGAATATTGAATGCCTTCACCGCTACAATTGATCCTACTAATGGGGGTTCAGAAACAGTAGATGATGAATAGGACTTGGTGGATTCTAAGTTTGAGAAAATAGACGATTAAGATGATATTCATACAGCCTATGAAAAATTGTACAAGGTTTCTGAGAAGCATGAAAAACTATATAGGCTGGCCACCAAGAAGCTAAGTGATGTGAAATTCGATCGAGAGGAGCATTCCACAAAGTTTGATAAAGCTAATCAGACTGTTGGAGTACTGCAGTTTGAGAACAATTTCTTGGCTGAAAAGACCAAGAAGCTTGAAGCAAAGCTGTTTCAAGTCAGAGCTCAGTTGGAGAGGACTTCAAGTGCAAAGCTTGATGAGATGCTCAGCTTCAAAATCTACTTCTGATCGAATCGGTTTGGAGTATGATTTCTCTTCCTCTAATATTGCTTCTTCTTGTACTACTGTGTTTGTTTCACCTACTAATAATGTTGAATTTGAGAATAATGATGTGAAAACTAATTTAGCTAGTAGAATATAGACAATGGTAAATGTCAGTTCGTTTAGACCCCTGTAAACTTAGATTGTTTAACCTAATTAATTAACCAAGTGAATACTTAGGTTTATTATTCAGATCTAGGTTAAAACAATAACAATCATATCATGTAAAGCAGCGGAAAAATAAATAACACAACGATATGATGACCCAGGAAAACCAAACCGGTAAAAAAACCTGGGGAGGATTTAACCTAGCTATCCTCAAGGTAAAATAGCAAATCCACTAGAAAGAATTGAAGTTTACACAATAGCGACTTAGACCACTAACATCCTATTGCTACCCGAGTGTAGGAAACTTACTACCATGACCCCATGATAGCTCCGAGATCCACGGACTCCTTCTTTCTTTATTCTTTGCAAAACACAAAAACCACCGTTTGTGACTTTGAGACTCCACTCAAAGGTTTAGCAACACAAACTCTCCTGTTTATGACTCCAAGACCACCCTTGAAGGTTTAGATCATCAGCTCCTTTGATGATTAGAGAAGGCAGCAACTTCGGCAATACCGGATCTTGAGATTCTTCAAGGAACAACACCGGTAGAAGTAATAAGAGAGGTTTTAGGAACAAAACCCTAAATACAAAAGAGGCACACTCTTTTCTCTCTAAAAAGCCTTATAAAAAACTTGCTTTGGGTTTCCTTTATATAGTGGAAGAAGTAGATCTGAAACCCTAATCCTAAATGGGCTAGAACTGCTGTTTGGGCCAACTTAAAATTCTGCAGATACGATTCTCGATCGATCGAGCCTGTTTTTCGATCGATCGAACCAGGCAGATTCTGAATTCTTCTTTCTGCAGCTTACATGTTCTTGTGTGCTCACGATTTGCCAATTGTTCTAAGCTCTTAGAACCTAACAATCTCCCCCTTTGGCAATTCGTGACAAAACTTTCATACAAAATGAAATGTTAAAATACAAGAACAACCCAATACAATAAAATGCCCAATTACATCACAAATCCCAATCTAAGACTCTTAACCTAGAAGTTGCCAAGAAGAGGTAGAAGGTCTTGATCAGAATGCACCTGTCTTTCCTGAAACACTCAACAAACACATCACCGTATGTGTGGAAAGAAAGACATATAAACAAAATGAAGCACAATATAAAAACAAAAGTAAACTAACTCTCCCCCTAAGTTAGATACATCAAAAAGTTTTTATATTCTCCCCCTTTTAAAAACAATTTCATTCTCCCCCTTTTAAAAACAATTTCATCTCCCCCTAAACAAGACAAACAGGCTTACAGGCTTCCCAACATTTCATACATTTCATCTATTTCTCCCCCTTTTTGTCACGTATTGACAAGAAACAATTCAAACAAAGAGTAGAGTGACAGTAAACATGAGAGAAAAAAGAGAATCAAGGGAAAAAACAGATTAGCTCTATAGAAAAAAGAGATAACTCCCCCTATAAAGAGCAACAACTCCCCCTGTAAACAACATAGGCAAAAAAACTTTTCTCCCCCTATAAAAATAGGAAAAACAAAACAAGTTTTGGGAAAAACAGTTTTGGGGAAAATTTAGGAGGTGGGGATAAATAAAAAACACACAAACCCAAAAAAAATTAAGTTGAGGATACACATAAAAAAAATATTCTCTCTTTCAATAAATGCAAACTTGACACTATGTGACCCATAAACAGTTGCATGAGTAGAGAAAATATTTGCACATTATTATCCATCATATCTCTTAAGAAAAATATTTTCTACAGTTCACACATCAAGAAAAATAGCATATACTAAAATGTACAAAGGACTCAAAAATTAATCAATCAATTTTTAATTCAAGTTGAGTACCCAATTTAGCAAAGTGTATGCATGTTACGTGTGAAAACAATGAGAGATATGACTGCAAACCTGCAAGATGGACACAGAAAAACAATGCAACTCATGTGAATCCTAAACATAAATGATGCATGAAAAAAAATTTGGTCAAAAACTCTAAAAACTGAAAATTTTTCAATTTCGATCGATCGAGTATCGATCGAATACCAATCGAGTCAAACAGAATCAAACCAAAAATTTTAATTGCAATTTCGATCGGTCGAGAGACAGATTCGATCGATCGAAAATCTGGAAAACTTAAATTTTTGAAAAACAGAGCAATTTTATGCAGAAACTCCTCAAAGCATAGTATTTCATGAATGAAATGCATGAGTATGAGACTGAAAGTTTTTCAAAAACACATGAATACAGCCCAGATCTTTCAAAATTAAGATTTTCAATCAATTTGTCCTTAAAAACTCAAATTTTGCATCAAAATCAAGGAACATTTAATCTTGGATGGCCACAACAAAATCACACACAATAACATGTACAAAGTTTAGCAAAGAGTAACTTTGTGTAGTGTGTGCAACTAGCAAAAGTTTGAGAGACATGTGAGGTGATATGTGAATAGTAAGCAATCACAAAGTCTACAAAATTCATCACATAGAATTTGAAAGAGACTATCACCTAAAGAGTTACATCATATAACTCTCACATCTCCTAGAGTAAAAGCTTGCAATCATGTAAGTTTCTTGATTTGCCTCATAATATACACACCAATTTTAATTGATTAGAAACTTATTAAAGTAGCCGGGATAATGTACACACCAGTTTTAGAATTTAAACCGAGGCTACACCTTATGTTCTTTTTGTGCATGTGCTACACTTTCTCGAGCACAAAATCTTACGATATGCACTAAGGTGTTCATGATTAGCTAATAAACAGTGGTGAGATGGTTATTTATGCCTTTCTCAATAAGTCCAAGTCCGACAATCAAAGGCATGTGACTTCAAGATCAAGATAAAGTGATCAAAAACTATAAACATCTTCCCACACAACATGCACTACAAAGCTCAAACTAGTGAAGTGCAATAAAAATAAGCTTCATCCAAGCTAAACAAGGTACATAAACATGTTATGTAAAGATAATATGGCCAACCTTAATTATAAATCCAAGATATATGATACAAAACACATAAAAATATTTTTGGTTAAAAAAAATTTATGACCAAAACTAAAAAGCACACTTTATGCTAAATAATTTAAAAAAATGCAAATGCAATGCATGACAGTGCTTAACCAAGCTATAGAGGGTACACAAACAAGAAATATCAATTTCTTAATTAACCCATGAGTACATGTACAAACTAGTACATACTCAAACAAAATCAGAAAAAGCTTAGCACTTATATAACACATACTATTCAAGTTTCTCCACAATGTCAAGCATGTTCTAAATGAAGAGAGATATCATAATTCATGTAATCCTCAAAACAAATAAAACAAGACACAAAATAAAATATTTTTGTCTTTTTGAAAATTTTCAATGTTTTTGGATTTTTTTAATGAAAAACAACCTAAAAAACAAAACAACCAAAAACAAAAATAAAAACAAAACATGTCCACAAATAATTGAAAGAATTAAATTAGGGACAAGTCAACAACACTCACCTTAGAGAATCTTTCCTCACCCATATAGCACGAGTCTTCGGCTTTGTAGGTGAAAATCCATGTGAAGCAGAGTGTATTTGAGGAATTACGCCAATCTTCTGAGAAAAACTGAAATCCTGCAAATTCCTTTCACAAGCCAACAAGCTTAAACTTTTCAAGAGAATATGTAACAATTTATTTGGACTTATGGCAGGAGAAATATCATCACATATCCTAGATTGAAATACAGAATGCTTAAATTTTAATTTATGACAATTAGGACGTATGTGACCGGAAACACCACAAAAGTGACAAACATGAACAAATTTAGGAACATCAGTATTCCTAACAACAAATCTAGTCTCAGATTTTGGTTTTTGCCTCAACAAAGAACATTTTGGCCTAATATGACCAACAACACCACAAAGGTGACAAGTAGGCACAAAAACAGATTTCTTATGCTCTCTAACAGTAAGTTTAGACATAGGTTTAGAAACTTCAGCGTCTACATCAGAACTTTTACCTTTGTCTAACCTAGCAAAATAAGCCTTGTCTTTATTATTCCTCTTGAAAGGAGGGATATAAACTTTTTCAGATTTAGGCTTAGGAGAAACAGAAACACTTCTGTTAACAACAGCAGACTTGGTACTAGTCAAATTGTCAATTTTAGCTTTAGACTCAGCTAACTCTTGTTCCAAGCTTTTCATCTTCTCATCTTGAGAGGAAATTTGATTTCTCAAAAATTCATTCTTCTTATTAGATTCATTTAATCTAACAATCAATTCCTCTTTTTCAAGATTAGCCAATTTTAACTCTTCTTTAAATTTCTTAGCAATTTTCAAAGACTTAGATAATTCCTTACGAAGAGTTTCAAAGGCATCAATAAAATCAACAGAAACAACAGTGTCCTTTTTATTCAAATCATCACAAACATGAGCAGAAAGACACTTCAAATTATCCATGATAACAGGGATCAAGGATCAACTCTTAGATCAAAAGATCTACAACAGAAGAGCTACCCGCTCTGATACCACTTGTCAGTTCGTTTAGACCCCTGTAAACTTAGATTGTTTAACCTAATTAATTAACCAAGTGAATACTTAGGTTTATTATTCAGATCTAGGTTAAAACAATAACAATCATATCATGTAAAGCAGCGGAAAAATAAATAACATAACGATATGATGACCCAGGAAAACCAAACCGGTAAAAAAACCTGGGGAGGATTTAACCTAACTATCCTCAAGGTAAAATAGCAAATCCACTAGAAAGAATTGAAGTTTACACAATAGCGACTTAGACCACTAACATCCTATTGCTACCCGAGTGTAGGAAACTTACTACCGTGACCCCATGATAGCTCCGAGATCCACGGACCCCTTCTTTCTTTATTCTTTGCAAAACACAAAAACCACCGTTTGTGACTTTGAGACTCCACTCAAAGGTTTAGCAACACAAACTCTCCTGTTTGTGACTCCAAGACCACCCTTGAAGGTTTAGATCATCAGCTCCTTTGATGATTAGAGAAGGCAGCAACTTCGGCAATACCGGATCTTGAGATTCTTCAAGGAACAACACCGGTAGAAGTAATAAGAGAGGTTTTAGGAACAAAACCCTAAATACAAAAGAGGCACACTCTTTTCTCTCTAAAAAGCCTTATAAAAAACGTGCTTAGGGTTTCCTTTATATAGTGGAAGAAGTAGATCTGAAACCCTAATCCTAAATGGGCTAGAACTGCTGTTTGGGCCAACTTAAAATTCTGCAGATACGATTCTCGATCGATCGAGCCTGTTTTTCGATCGATCGAACCAGGCAGATTCTGAATTCTTCTTTCTGCAGCTTACATGTTCTTGTGTGCTCACGATTTGCCAATTGTTCTAAGCTCTTAGAACCTAACAGTAAATATATCTTAAGAGCATCCCTTATGCTTAATAAGAAAGAGACTAAAAACCCTAGGGCTAAGAAGAGCAATAATCAAAGGTCTAAATAGAAAAAGCAGCATCTCTGTCATCACTGTGGAACTACTGGACATACTTAACCTAATTATTATAAATGGTTAGCCACTCAATAGAGGATCAGTATGATCTCATCCGGAAACCAGAATCAGTTTCCATCTTATTTTGCTCCTCTTGGAGATCTTATAAAAGCCCTCATGTACCTTTCGAACTTGAACGGTTTCAATTCTTCTCCCTCACCTTTGGATCAGGGGTTGGCCTAACGGAAAGGTTCTTCCAAGGTGTGGAAGGAAAAAGGATCTAAGTAATCTAGTCGCTTTTTCTCTCGCCTTCTTTTTTTTTTTTTTTTTTTTTTTTTGCATTACTTGTGTGTTTGGCTTTATTATTTTTGAGTCAATCTAGTTTTTATGCCTTGCTTTGTTTAACGTGTTTTTGTTTGTTTGTTTGTTTTCAATTTTGCTTTATTCTGTTTTTCATAAAAATAAAAATTGAAAAATCTGAAAAATAAAAAAACAGTGTGTGTTTTGTGTACATTAGTACTTGTGTACCTTGGATGGCCATTAAAACGAAATTTTTTAAACCTTATATCTTTTGTAGCTTAGATCAGCATCTCTATCCACAACTAAGTAAGTGAGCTTTGTGTGTTTGTGATAAGTAAGATTAAGTAATCTCTTATACTTAACACTTATATCACTCTTTTTCACAGGAAGGACTAAAAAAATCCTAAGAGAAAGGCATTGTTAGGTTCTAAGGAATTAGGAACTAATGTATTAGAACTTTATTTTGTAATGTTGGCAAACCATGATCAAAACGTTTTAGTCTTGTTTAGACTTGCTCAAAGTGTATTTATATGTAAAATTGGAATCTAGTGTTCTGCAGGGTTTATAGTGTAAATTTGTTTGGCTTGATCGATCGAGAATTAGGCTCAACTGATCGAAAGTCGTGCAGATTGATTTTTCTGCAGAATTTTTCAACTTAGCCCAAACCCGGTTTGACGTGTAGGATTTTATGTTTTGCCCTAGGTATAAAAGGGAAAACCCTAGCCACGTTTTAGAAGAGTTCTTCATACTGTGTGTGTGAATCTTTTATGAGATTTAGAGGTCTTTGCCTTCACATACACTTAGGGTTTCCAAACTCAAGATTGATGTCAAGAGCTTGGTGATCATTCAGTTGCAGAGTCAAGAACTTAAAGATGTACAAGCAGGAGTGCTTGTGCTTGTTGTGAATTCAAGAAAGAAGTAGTCCGTGAACTCGGAGTTATCATGTGGTCATGATAGTAAGTTTTCTACTCGAGGTAGCAATAGGATGTTAGTGGTCTAAGTCGCTATTGTACAAACTTCAATTCTTTCATAGTGAATTATGTTTTACCTTGAAAATAGTTAGGTCAAATCCTCCCCAGGTTTTTTACTGGTTTGGTTTTCCTAGATTATCATATCGTGTGTTCTTTATTTTTCGCACTTTACATGATATGATCTATATGTGTTAACTTAGAATTGCATAATTTACCTAAGTTAATCACTTGGCTAAATAATTAGGTTAATCTGATTGTGTTTTAAGGGGTCTAAAAATGCACAGGCATAAATAACCATCTCACCAATGTTGCCCTCCAATCATGAAATGACATCTGTATGCTTCGGCATAGCAAAAGTGTAATGTCAAAAGCTTAAAATAATTGGGTATTTCTTTTTTCTCTCTTACATGCCCATGCATGATATGCTCAAAAAGAAAAATATGCAAAGAAAATCAAAAGCAAAAAGAATCACAATGCTTTTAAATATGGTTGCAAGTGTGTTTCTAGGAAATGTAGGAGTTATAGGATGTACCTCGAAAATGATAGTCCCCATCAAGCAATTATGATTATGCTCACTAAACTGTCTTGACTTGTTTTTGAAATATAAAATTGGTTAAACTTGTTATGTGTGTGTGTGTGTGTGTGTGTGTGTGTGTGTGTGTGTGTGTGTGTGTGTGTGTGTTTTGGATCTAAATGCTCGACATTTTTCTTGTTGAGAGATGTTTTTGAAAGTTTAAAATGTTGATTGGATCTTTGGTTGAATAGCATGTTTGATTTCATTCATATCTGTGTTTTTCTCTTCTTTGAAAAACTTTTTTTTTTTTTTGCACATCTCGACAGCTTCTCGACACCTCTCGACAGCTAGGCTATCTATGATCTTTGATCCTCCTTTCTCGAAAAAAGTCAACGCAATCTTGATCCATCAAAGCTTTTGAGAATTTGTCTCGACAGCTTCTCGACAGATTCTCGATTCATCGAGAAACATTCTGTCTGCTCGTTAGTTGATCGATAGCTGTTCAATCTATCGAGATCTCTTTGCTGTGGATAGTTCTCGATAGCACCTTGACAGATAAATATGTCGAGAATTAGTGCTTGACAGCTATCGATACCTCTCGATCCATCGAGCTTTGTGTTTTTAATATATAGCCTCAGCGCAATTTTTCTCTCATTTTATCCAATCTCTCTTGATAGAAACACACTTCTCTCTCTCCCAAACACTTCTCACTCAACCTCTTCATCTTCCCCACTGGGATTTCACCCTAATCCTTGTTTTTTCCCTCTGGTATGATCTCTTTTGTCTCATTTATCATGCATTTCATACTTTTTTACCTAGGTTTTTTGGGTTTTTGAAAAATTTAGGGTTTTTCAAAATTGATAAAGTTTTTGTAAAATTTTTACGCTGGGTTTTGTTTAAATGATCCTATATGCTCATGCATTGCATCATATTTGTATTTTCACAATGTTTCATGTATTATAGATGTGTGTTTTCTATGTTGAAATCTTGTGTGCTGGTAGGATTGGATTGGGCTGAGCCCATGATGTTTTTATTGCTTGCACGTCACATGTTCATGCATTTTTCATGCATACGTACCTCTCTTTTCTATTCTTTTGATATTGATATTGTTTGGTACTCTTCTGCTTCTCTCTCTCTCTCTCTCTCTCTCTCTCTCTCTCTCTCTCTCTCTCTCTCTCCCTCTCTCTCTGTTAATTTGCACATGGCACCCAAGCGCAACTCTGCTCCATCCTAGAACCCTCTTCGTTTCGGGGCATCATCTTCTTCTGATCCTACTCTTTCTCATGTCAGGTTTAGTAATGATAAAGCCCATCAGGACTTTTCAGAGAACTTTTCTCGACACTACATTCATTCGGAATGCCAAGTCATCCTTTCGGATTTTTCCAATACTGACTTACCCATTTGTGACATCCTAGTCAGCTGTCCCTCCATGATACATTCACTACTGAGTTGTATTAGGTGAACACCAGTGGCAGTTGTATTGCACGATTACTGGCTTGCCTTGGTGGCTTCGTAGAGTCCCCCTCTCCTTCTCCAAAGGCATCTGAGGACGAGGACGACGATGGTGACTCCGGTAGTGATGCTGGTGCTACTGCTGATGAGGATGCTAGCTCTTCCGATGATGATGAGATGACTGTCTCTTAATGACTTGCCCTTTGTCATTGGTGACAAAAAGGGGAAGTAGTTTTGGATATGAAAGTAGTCATGTACTTAGGAGGAGAGTTAGTATAGGAGATATTTTTATTTGGGGGAGTGTTTATCTTTTGAGGGATGTAGTGAGGACTTTTTTTTTTTTCTTTTCTCTATCTTTAGATACATTGTTCTTACATTGTGATAGCAAAACTTATGCTCATTATTGATATATATATATATATATATATATATTGTGTGGTTGTTATTACATTCTTTCACCTATCACTTCATGTGTTGTTTCTTTTCTCTCTTTATGCACATGCTTCATATTTATTGTATGCAATCTTTTATTTCTGTTTCACACTAAGATACCGTGAAGAGTTTTGTTTAAAGTGTTTCAGAAATACAGATTGTCAAAGTCAATCTTGCCATGAACTCTCTTTTTGCAAAGTTTTTCAAGAGTTTGTTTTAGGATTAGATTTTATTGTATTCAACAAGTGAGTATGAGTTGAGTGATTTATGACTTCTCTCATATTTTCATTTGTTTATTGTGGTTTTGTCACGAATTGCCAAAGGGGGAGATTGTTAGGACATATGTGGATCATGTTAGGAACATATGTCATTTAGAATTGGCTAATCCTTTAACAAAACGCACTTTACTTGTAATTGGATAAATATAGGATGTGTTTAATACTTCAAGAACAAGAGTTCAAGTTCAAGTATTGAAGCAATGCAAATCTGCTCAAAAACCAAGAAAAGAAGTGCTATATTTTAAGGCTCGACAAATGGCTCGACAGATGTATCTATCGAGGTTTAAAATGTGAAGCTCGACAGATGAGCTCGACAGCTGAATCTATCGAGAATTACGAAAATCAGTTTTTCAGATCTGATTTCACGCATATCTATGTGTATGTGTTTAGGTTTTCTTTTCTCACAACCTAAAACATATATAAGGATTATTTTAAAAGCTGTCTCATTTGATGCAAGTAGATGTAAAGGTTGCTGCACTTGTTGTTGCAAGCATATTATGACCAGAGACATACGCCCTAGTTCATCTTTCTTTTGAAGAAGCTGCTGCGTTTTTTAGCCGTAGGGTTTTGTAACCAAGGAGCTTCTTGATCTTGATCGTATGGATGAACTGAAGAACTTTGCAACCAACATCCTTCTCAAGTTAGTGTGTTAGTCACGTACTTGAATCCGTGCATCGATTGGTTAGTCACGTACTGGGAGTCGTGCATTGAAAATGAGAGATTGTCATTACAGAACAAGTCCAATTGGGTATTGGGGTAAAGGTTCAATTGTAGGTTGGTATAAGGTACTAGGATTTCTTTACTTGTAACCACTTGTTTTGATAATAGTGGATTCTCAGGAGTGGTGGCCTTAAATTCACCCGATGGGGTTTTGCCTCAGTGGTTTTTCCCATTTGTAAACAAATCACCTGTGTCAAATTTAATTTTTGTTGCTTTTAGTTATTTGGTGATTTGTTTATACTACCATACTTATTGCATGTAATTGAATCTAATTAATTAACTTGTCTAATTAATTGATTGATTACCAAAGGGGTCAATACATTCTTGGCCTATCACATATATATCATGTGTTTGCTTTCCTTACCTTTAATTTGCGCGTTTGCTTCTTTTATCCTCGTTTGAATGATCTTTGTCTTCGTTAGGTGTTGTATCATTTTTTATTCTTCTTTGGCAATTATCCTCTGTCACTTATCTTCGTCACTGGTTTATGTCCAACTAAGAAATCTAATAACTTAGCCATTTTTAGGTGATTTACATCCACTCAAGGAATTTTATCACTTGGCCTCGTTAGTGATTTACGTCCGTCTAAGGAATCTTGTCACTTAGCCATTTTAGGTGATTTATATGAATTTAAGGAACTTCATCACTTGGCCTCGTCACTGATTTACATCCGTCTAAGGAATATTGTCACTTAGCCATTTTAGGTGATTTACATCCATTTAAGGAATTTCATCACTTGGCCTCTTCAGTGATTTACATCTATCTAAGGAATCTTATTACTTAGCCAATTTAGGTGATTTACATCCATTTAAGGAATTTCATCACTTGGCTTTGTCGGTGATTTACTTGTATAAAATTTTCAAGATTATTTGTTGAATAATACTTTTATTGCTTTATTTTCATCAACAAAGGGTTTCTTTCACGATTACAATGGTGATAATTCTTTACTGATGATACCTCTTCAGATGCTCAATGTTCCATGGGCACGACAATCATTTCCCATCCATCAATTCCAAACGATAGCTCCCTTATCTTGAGTAATGGACAATCTTGTAAAGCCTTTCCCAATTTGGTTCAAGTTTTCGCTGTGCTAAGTCTTTTATTGCTAGTGTGATTCAGCGTAGAACGAGGTCTCCTATGTTCAGTCTTCATAGTTTTACTCTCTTGTTATAGTATTCGGTCTTTTTTTGTTGGTACTTGGTCATTTTCTTGTATGTTTCCTCCCTTGTTTTGTCAAGGCAGTCTAGGTTAACCCTCAATTGATCGTCGTTGCTATCTTCTTGAAAGAATTCTCTTCTCATGCTGGTGAGTCCTACTTCAATAGGTATTACTGCCTCAGTACCATTAGGTGAGCTTAAACAGTGTTTCTCCAATTGGAGTTCTAGTAGTGGTTCTATAGGCCCACATGACATTTGGTAACTCTTCTAGTCACGCTCCCATTGCCTCCTCCAGTCAAACTTTGATGATCTTCAGCAATGTTCCATTCGTCAAATCTGTTTGCCCGTTGGCTTATAGGTGTCTTGGCGAGGAAAACTGATTCTTTATTCCAAGTTCTGAACAAAAGCTCCTAAATTATTGGCTATCAAACTATCTACCATTATCTAATATGATCGTCCTTAGGATGCCGAACCTACAAACTATGTTTTTCCACACATAGCCCTGGATTTTTGCACTTGTGATTGTGGACAGAGCCTCTACCTCTACCCATTTAGAAAAATAACCATTCACAACTAACAAAAATTTTACCTGCCTTTTACCTTATGGTAGGGGACCCATAATGTTAATCCCCTACTAGGCAAAGGGCCATAGGGAGGTTATGGCCGTCATCCTCTCTCCGGGGATGCATTGAACGTTCCCAAACCTCTGGCATTCATCACATTTCTCCGTGTACTTCTTTGCGTCCTTTTGCATGGTCAGCTAGTAATAGCCTATTCTGATAATCTTGCTAACTAGGGACCTCAGCCCTATATGGTCTCCGTAAACTCCTTCATGAACCTCCTCCAAGATGTATTTTGCTTCCTCTTCTTTGACGCACCTCAAATAGGGCATTGAAAAGCCCCTTTTATACAAAGCGTCACTTAGGATGGTAAACCTGGTTGCTCGCTTTCTAACCTTCCTCGCCTCGTCCGCCTCTGCTGGGAGGTGTCCATCTCAAAGGAAAGAGGTGAGTGGACTTGTCCAGACTTTCTGGTTTAGGATTGTGAAAGTATGGAGTTTGTCAATGCTTAGGTATCTCTGTAAGTTTACTTTCAAGTCGAGCGAGTTCATTCCTTCCTCTGATGATGCTTGCCTTGCTACCTAGTTTGCTTCTGAGTTCTGCCTTCATGGAACTTGTATGAAATCCACCTGGTCAAACTCCTAGATCAATTGGTTCGTCAACTTGAGGTACTTTTGCATCCGGCCCTCTTTCACTTCGTATTCTCTTATTTGCCCTGTCACCAGTTTAGAATTGCTTTTGAGGAGTGTGTTTTTGGCTCCTAAGGCTTTCTTAATCCTTAGTCCTGTCAGTATTGCCTTGAACTCCGCTTCGTTATTAATGGCGGGGAATTGAAGTCGTACCCCGTACTTAAGGGTTTCTCCTTTAAGGGTTTTGATGACAACCCCAGCTTCCCCTCTCTTCTGAACTAATAAGCCATCTATTTGTATCGCCCAGCTTTCTAAAACGTCTTGCATTTCTTCGTCGTTCGGAACCGTGAACTCAGTGATGAGGTTAGCCAATGCCTGAGCTTTAATGGCTGTTCTAGGACAATACTCGATTTCAAATTGACTCAACTCAATCATCCATTGTACTAACCTCCCTGCCGCTTCAGGCTTGTTCATTGCTTTCTTTATGGGTTGGTTTGTCATTACCAGTATGGGGATTGCCTGGAAGTAAGGAAAGCTTACATGAGGCAACGATTAAGGCAAAGACAACCTTTTCCATGCGTAGAAATTTCGCCTTGGCTCCCTGGAACGCTTGGCTTACGTAGTAAACGGGGAGCTGTACCCTGTTCTCTTCTCGAATTAGTGCTGCACTCACGGTCGTGGTTAATACAGCCAGGAAAAAAAACAAATCTTCACTTTCCTGTGATAGGCTTAGGAGGGAGGATTGCTCAGGTAGCGCTTTAGCTCCTAAAAGGCTTCTTCGCACACGCTTGTCCAGGCAAAAGCTTGCTTCAGAGTTTTGAAGAAGGTCATACACCTAACTGTAGCCTTTGAGACGAACTTGTAGAGCGGCGATCCTTCCTGTCAACGTCTGTACTTCCTTCACTATCTTTAGTGAGGTCATATCCAACATGGCCTGTATCTTTTCTAGATTGGCTTCTATTCCTCACTGAGATACCATAAACCCGAGGAATTTCCCTGACGATACCCCAAAGGCGCATTTGCTGGGGTTTAACCTCATTTGATACTACCTGAGATTCGTGAAGATTTCTTTAAGAATGTCCAGGTGTGTGTCTTCTTCTTTGATCTTAATGAGCATGTCGTCAACGTATACTTTCATGTTTCTCCCGATTTGTTTACTGAACATCTTGTTAACCAGCCTTTGATAAATGGCCCCTGCATTCTTTAGCCCAAAGGGCATTACTTTGTAGTAGTAAAGTCCTTGACTGGCAATGAAGGCAGTTCTCTCTTGGTCTTCTTCTAACATTTTGATTTGGTTATAGCCTGAGAAGGCATCCATGAAAGTGAGGAGCGTATGCTCCGCAGTGGAATCCATAAGCTGGTTAATTCTTAGCAACGGAAAGCTGTCTTTAGGGCAGGCACTGTTTAGGTCGATGAAGTCCACTCACATCCTCCACTTTCCATTTGTTTTTTTCACTAAGACAACATTGGCCAGCCAGTCAGGGTAGTAAACCTCTCGGATGAAATCACCTGCAATTAACTTATCCACTTCGTCCATGATGACCTTATTACGTTCAGGGGCGAAGACTCGTCGTCTTTGTTGGATAGGTTTCCTTTCAGGGTTGACATTCAGACGATATTGAATAACTTCCGCCACTATGCCAGGCATATCCTCGTGGCTCCATACCAATATATCAAGGTTCTTCTTGAGAACTGTATCAGCTCCTTCTTCATTTGATTATTCAGGTTTGTCCCTATTCTTGTCATCTTTTTCGACTCTCCGTCTACTAACTCAACTGTTTCCAGAGGTTCCACTTTCTGCTTCTCTTCCTCCTCGATCATCTAGGTATGATTTTCCTTGGTAGCCAAGACGGATTGGTAGCATTCCCTAGCCAACACCCGGTTCCCTTTGATTTTACCTATGCCTTGTTCTATTGGGAATTTTACCTTCAAGCAGTACGTAGATGTTGCTGCTTTCCAACGATTGAGAGTTGGTCTCCCAATGATCACGTTATACGATGATGTGTAATCCACCACTAGGCAGTCAAGCAGTTTGGTGAGTTGCAAGGGGTAAGAACCTACTGTAATCGTCGATGTCACGATTCCTCTAGGGTACACCCAATCTCCGCTAAAATTGACGAAAGGAGATTCAAATGGTCGCAACCTTTTGGGATCCACCTTTAATTGCTAGAAAGCCGAGAGGTAAATACTGTTAGTAGAGCTACCATTGTCAACCAGAATCCATCAAGTGTTGAATCCCTCTATCATAAACATGATGACTAAGGGGTTGTCATAGAGCTGCTTTATGCGTCTAGCATCTTCTTCCGAGAACAAGATGTTCATGTTTGTCCGTATTCTCTATTTCAAAGGTGGTATCCCATGAACACTGTTCACAAATCTCTATTGGGATTTCCTTAGGGATTTGAAAGATCCACCAGTGGACGATCCTGTAGAAATCATTTTTATCTCCCCAATCGCGCTTTGTGGATGATTGTATGAACCAGCTCTGTCTATGGGATGTTTTTCTAATTCTCCCTGTAACCGTCCCTAGGTCGGCTGGACTCATCCTTCTTCACAAACTTATGCAATTTCCCTTTTCGGATTAATTATTCTATCTACTTCTTCAAGTCTCTGCAATCTTCAATATAATGGCCATGGTCTTTGTGGAAGCAGCAATACTTCTTCTTATCTCTCACATTTGGCGAAGAATGAAGCAGTTTTGGCCATTTGAGATAATGATCATCCTTTATCTGCACTAAAAGTTTATCAATTGGCATCACCAGGGTAGTGAATTTTACCGTCCACGGAATTTTGTCGTCTCTCTGTTTGCTTCCGTTAAAACTAGTCTGATGATCTTTCCTTTCTCTCTTGCATCCCCTTTAGTCTTCCTTGGCACTTTCTCTTTCCTTAGGCATCCTTTCTTCCCCTATCGCTGCAAGGGCAACCTCTATGTTCATATACTTCTGGGCCTTCAATAGCATCTTGGCCATTGTCTTTGGCGAGCTTTTCGCAAGGGCAGCTACGAACTCCTAGGATTTTAATCTTGCTTTAAAAGTGGTTAACTGTTTCTTGTCGTCTGCTTCATCAACTTCTAGGACTTCTCTGGTAAAGCGTTTCACATATAACCTCAGGGGCTCCCTTTCTCCTTGCCTGATGGTGAGTAGATGGTCCGCTGGTCTTTTCTAACGTTACCCACCGATGAAATGGCACACGAAGGAATTATCTAATTGCTTGAAATTGTCAATGGACGACATTGCCAGTTTACTAAACCACACTCGCGCCGCTCCCTTCAGGGTAGTATGGAAGGAACGGCACATGATTTCATATGGGGGCTGTTGAAGACTCAAAGTCATCTTGAAGGTGGTGATATGGTCCAACGGATCTGTCAGGCTGTCAAACGATTCGAGCTGCGAAAGATGAAACTTTGGAGGCTAAGGACACTCTAGGACTTTTATAGTGAAGGGTGAATCAGTCTTTCGGACCATACTATCCAGATTCTAATCAGTCTTTTCTCTCGTCGCGTTTCTCAACTCGTCCATCTCCTTCCTCATGTCTCTGAGGAACTCTGAATTCACTTCGTCCAAAGAGTTTGGTCGTCGGTAGTCATCTTTCCAGTGGCTATCTCCATCGTTATTCCAATTGGTTTCAATCCTTGTAGGTGAACGATTTTCTTCCTATTGCAGCTGTAGCCTCATCTCCTAGTTTTGCTCGATGAGTTCTTCCATGCTAGCTGTAAGTGTTTGAATTTGTAATGCCAATGCCACAAAATCTTGTGGAGTATTGGATTCCATCTGGAAGTCGGAACCAAACGGGACTACAATTTCAAACGAAAGTCTGAATTTGTCAATACGCAGGCCATGCCGTTTTTCTATGCTCCTAAGTTCTAAATAGTAAATACCATTGGTACAAAACAAATAAATTAGAGAAAAAAAAAAGTTTGGTGGGCTATCAAAAATAAATTTCATTCGTGGAACAACATCTAGACTCCATTATGGTAAAACCCAAATGGGAACTTGACTTGATATAGGTTTTGGGTCCCTAGAGACCATTGTTTCAACTTTCAACTAACAGATTACTGGTCTAACCAGATAATCAATTAAAATTAAATAAATAATTTTATAAGAAACTTAAAAAAGGTAAAAATTGATCTTAAAATGCAAAAAAATACAAAAATACAAAAATATTCACAATAACATATATAAGCATATAATGACATATTTAATGTAATATTAATGTTTTGGCTAAAATATTGTGTTTTGGTCCCTTAAGTTTGCATGAATTCTGTTTTTCATCTCTATTCTTTTTTTTTTCTTTCCTAAATTTTGCAAAGAGCTCTTTTCAATGGTTTAAGAATGAAAATAGGAAAGAGTAAAAGATTTTTTATTTATTTAGTTAGGGATGAAAAACGAACTTTTTAAAGTGAAAGCTTGAAAGTGAAAGCTTGAAAGTGAGTGAAAACACAAGAGCTATTTAAACCCCCAAATTAAAACTTACAGATCAGTTGATTTTACTCTAACTTAAACTAAGTGTGGAATAGAGTAAATGCGAGTGACCAAACAATAAAACTACTCTAAGCCATATTCTTCAAAACACAGCAGTAAAATAAAAGCTAAAAGAGTAGAGAAGAAGAATACAAATACAAGATAACACCATGATGTGTTATCGAAGAAGAAACCGAAGATCTCAGTAAAAAACCTCTCTGCCACCCTCCAAGCTGTAAATCGATCCACTAGAGAATAAGTTGGAGTACAAGAATAACAAAAAACCCTCCAAGCCTAGTCTACCCCATGTACTCGAACCCTCCAAGCTCCTACTACTAACTGACTTAACAAAGCCTTGTCTTTTCTAGCTCTCCGGATCATGCAATTCAACTCGATTGCATCCACCAAACAAATGGCTTCTTCCAATGCTTCCCAACAGCACCAAAACCTCACTTTACACTCAAAATGGGTGTGATAAGTGTTTGGACTATCAACTTCTCAAGGATTTGGATATGGAGGGGAAGGAGTTGAGGAAAACCACAATGGATTGTGTAGAGAATTATGGGTATGACAATCTCTAACTCTCAAGGGTTGTGGCTAGGGTTTTCTCTCTGAAAAGCATTCCTTTCAATGTGTGGGTAATATGGGTATATATAGTGTGGGTAGAGACATGGTGTATCAGATATGACAAAATAGCAAAGCAGAATATTTCGCAGGTATCTCGTGGGAAGGCCTTACCCGCGAAATACTCGTGAAAACCAGCTGTCGCCATCTGTCATGACTCTTCGCATTCCAGTCATGTGCTAAGCACATGACTTCACTTTGCAAGAAGGCTTCTCACGAGCTACCCGCAAAAACTCCTTTGATCTTCAATTTGTCTTGAGTCTTCACACTCTCTCGCACGCACAACCCATACAAAGAAATCCCACATAAAATACAGGGTACTTAAAATTGAACATAATTACCATTAAATTTGACATGAAACTAAAGCCAATACAAAATAGTTGTAAATTATAACTTTACATAAAATATAAAAACGAACAATGATCATGCAAACTTTAGGGACAAAAACAATATTTAGACTAATTTAACTATAGAAAAAAAAAAAAAGATAAAAGGTCCCCAACACTCCATTTGGTAGGAAGAAAATGAATGAAATGAAATGAATTGTTTTAAAATATACATTACAAGGACTTACAGCAACAAGAGTTGTGACCAATCATTTTACATTATAAACCAAAATATAGGATAAATTTGAACTAATAATGAATAGAAAAATGAATATTTTTTTGAAGATCTCTCTCTCTCTCTCTCTCTCTCTCTCTCTCTCTCTCTCTCTCTCTCTCTCTCTCTCTCTCTCTCTCTCTCTCTCTCTCTCTCTCTCTTATATATATATATATATATATATATATATAGTTTTGTTCAAGTTCTACTTGGGGGAACTCTACGCGATGTTGTAACACCCAATAGCTTGTTATTGAATTCATATTTTGAAAATCCCGCTATTGGTTTACATGTTCTATATGTTCTTAAATGCATGCAAATTTTCATGCTAATCGGATATAATTTACCATTTAATCCGTAAACTCAACTTTTATGCATTATTTTAAACTACAAAAACCTGAATTTAAACAATTGATTGATGAAATAGCTATCAAAAGATTGACCGACTTGAAATTTTGCAAGCACAGAGAATTTAAAAAGATAATGTAATCGAATTGTGAATTTTGTCAAAATTTTCATTCATTAAGAGAATATTTAGTGTGTAACATTGCTTAAAGTTTCACTATATATAATACAAATTTATATAATAATTTAAAGTAACCTAAATTTTCTTTCATTAGGAAACAGAACAGTATAAATGAGTCAAAAAGCTCTAATTCGACAAGTATAACGTTGCTCTAACAACTAGTGTTGAAAAAGCTTTCACATAATGTAAAGTAGAATAAAAAAACTTTCTAAAGCTTTTATTGAACAAAGCAAGATCGAAATAAACCAACTATAAGATTTAAAGAAGCTTCCATAACACATATTTTTATTCTACATGTTTCTTCCCTATGCTTATGTACTCATTGGGTAGCATCATTTCTTATTCAAAAGGTTGATACTTCCATTCGATCAAAGAAGAGGCCAGAAGACCCACCTTCAGGCATCAAAGCCAACATCACAGGACTTTTTGCACCTTCTTCAACAGTTAAAACTCCACTATTGTGGTTCATGTCAGTGATGGTATACCCTGGACACACGGAGTTGATTGCTATTTTGGGGTACTTCCTTGCTAGAACCCTTGTATATGCATTAAGAGCTGCCTTGGAGACTATGTAAGCAGAAATATTAACAGGCCAACCTTTGCTTTCAATCAAATTCTCCTTGACATCCTCTAGAAATCCTTCCACCACCTTGTCCACTTTCTCTTCTGTGAGGCCATCAATATCTCCGAGCTCTTTCTTTGCATTCTCATTTGAAATAAGCTGAAATATTAACATAATTGAAATTTTAATTTCTTGAAAAAAAATTTCAAGCAATCTCCTAGAACCAAATGTTTAGTGCAGGCCCAACACAATCGTCGCAGCCATAATCTTGCACTCTATATTGCCGTGAAATATTCATGACCAAATATAGCTGATTATAAATGGTTTAATAAGATGAGTTTTACATTCTGTACCTTTAATTGTCCCATGGCAGAGGAGACATTTACTATTCTTCCTGAATTGGATAATAGAAGTAGCGGAATAAGTGATTTGCTCAGTTGCTTGATCCCATAGTAGTTTGTTCTCAGACAATTCTCAGGCTCTCAACAGTTTCATAAGTCTGTTGTACAAGCTCCTTTAGAGGTTTGGCATTTTCACCTATAATCTGTATCATCATATAAAATGTTGAATTTTCTTTGTTAGGTTCTAAGAATTAGGAACTAATGTATTAGAACTTCAATTTATAATGTTGGCAAACCATGATCAAAACAATCTTTAGTCATGTTTTAGACTTGCTCAAAGTATGTGTTTATTTTGTAAAGTTGGAATCGAGTTACTGCAGAATTTACTGTGCACTTCTGCCTGGCTCGATCGATCGAGAATTAGACTCGATTGATCGAAAGTCGTGCAGATTGTTTTTCTGCAGAATTTTCCAACTCAACCCAAGCCCGTTTAACGTGTAGGGTTTTATGTTCTGCCCTAAGTATATAAGGGAAAACCTAGCCACGTTTTTAGTGTTCTGAATGCTGTGTTTGTTAATCTAATTGTTAGATCTAGAGGTGTTTACCTTCACATACACTTAGGGTTTCCAAACTCTAGATTCATGTCAAGAGATTGGTAATCAGACAATTGTGGAATCAAAGAGCTTCAAGATATACAAACTGGTGTGCTTGTGCTTTGCTGAGAATTCAAGGAAATAAGAAGTCCGTGGTCTCAGAGCTGTCACGTGGTCGTGGTAGTAAGTTTTCTACAGGCAGGTAGCAATAGGATGTTAGTGGTCTAAGTCTCTATTGTGTAAACTTCGATTCTTTCATAGTGAATTCGTTTTACCTTAAGGATAGCTAGGTTAAATCCTCCCCAAGTTTTTACCGGTGTAGTTTCCTAGGTCATCATATCATGTGTTCTTTATTATTCCATACTTTTGCATGATTTGATATATATATATATATATATATATATATGTGTTAACCTAAATTTGATTAATTTATCTAAGTTAATCACTTGGCTAATTTTCTAGGTTAATCTGATTGGTTTAAGGGGTCTAAACAAACTTACATTCTTGTCTAGATTTTTTTTTTTTTTTTTTGGCTACAATTATCAATTCTATTTAAAATTAATTCATTTTATGGTTTAGATTAAATATTAAAAGTATAAAGGCGTTTGCAATATTGGGTCATTCAAAATTTCAAAAGATGTGTATCATGTATACTTTACAATTAATAATGTGAGAAATAAAATTTAATTTTGAAATATACTCTAGAGAAAAATATTTGAATATTATTCAACATTGCTGAAAGCTCAGATATGCGTTAAAACACAAGAGCTGTTTAGACCCCCAAAATAAAAAGATTATGGCTTGGTTGGTTTTATTCTTACTTAAACTAAGTGCGGAAAAAGTAAATACGAGCGAACAAACAATATAACTACTCTAAGCCATATTCATCAAAGCACAATAGCAAAATGAAAGCTAAAAGAGTAGGGAAGAAGAATGCAAACACAAGATAACACGTTGATGTGTTATCGAAGAGGAAACTGAAGTACTCGGCATAAAACCTCTCCACCACCCTCCAAGCGGTAAATCAATCCACTAGAGAATAAAGTTGGAGTACACGAATAACAAAAGACCCTCCAAGCCTAGTCTACCCAATGTACTTGAGCCCTCTAAGCTCCTGCTACCAACTGACATTGCCAAGCCTTATCTTCTCTAGCTCTCCGAATCACACAATTCAGCCCGATTGCATCCGCTAAACATATGGCTTCTTCAAATACTTCCCAACAGCACCAAAACACTCTCTACACTCTGAAAATGTGTAGGTTGTGTTTGGGTATAAATCTCCTTTCAAGGTATGACAATGGGAGATGGAAAGAGAAGAGGCTAGAATTTTCACTAAGGATGAGTAGCACTCTCTCTAAAAGATGGATGTGTGTGTATTGTAAAAAACCTATCTGGGGTTTTTCTCTCTAAATGGCTCCTTTACTTTTGTGGGTAATGAGGGTATACATAGTATGGGTGAAGGGTAAGAAAATCACACTTAAAAATCCTCCAAGCAGAGAGTCTCGCGGGCATTTTGCAAGAAGGCCTTACCTGCAAAATACTCGCGAAATTGACAGTCTGGCACAACTCTTCAGCTTCTAGTCATGTGCTTCTCACATGCCCTTTTCGCAGGAACTCTTCTCGCAAACTTCTCACGAGCTAGTCGCGAAATGCACTGATTTTCATTTCATGCTCTATTCTTCACCAACTTCATACTAAACTCAATACAATAAAGTTCCACAAAATACAAGGAACAAAATTAAAGCAAGTACAACACTTTTTGTCACGGAATAAAACCAATATAAAACATAGTTGTAAATCACAATTTTACAATTGCCTTTTTGGTTGAATGTTTTATGTTCTATTGGTATTCAAATTTCTGGATTATAGCCGTAATCAGTGACAAACAAAGATAATATAATATTGAAAGACATACTTCATCAAAATCAAGTTTCCACAATTCATCCTTGGCTATGGCTCCTTGAACCCCTGCATTACTTACCTGTAATGTTGAAGTAATATCAAAGTTAGAGCTACCAAAGTAATAAGGGGAAACGAGCAAAGGAGCAAGATTTCATGAATTAATAAGGATTTTATATTTTTACCCAATCTAGTAACGACACATTTTCTTATAACTAGGCAATTGAGGGCAAAAAAAACTATATGATTCATATTCCTTAAATACAATAAAGTTGAATGAAGAGATTGCAACACATAATTATTATCATTAGACTTTGGTCAACAATATTCATCTTTGTTTCCAATGTATGAGATGGCTGATATTTTCATATATTTTGACTATTCTCATCTGCTAGTCAAAATAAATTTGACTTTGGTCAACATTTTCATCTTTGTTTCCAAAGTATGAGATGACGGATATTTTCATATTTAGATTATTCTCATCAACTAGCCAAAATAAATTATTGTCATACATAGACTCAACTAATCCTTACCATTTACTTTATTTAAAAGTCAAAAACATTCTTCTTCTTCTTCTTTTGGAGTTTAAATTAACGAGGATTTTTTTAGAAACTTATACTAATTTGGGACAAAGGTCGTAATATTTATCATAAGTATAACATCACTAGTCACTAATCGCTCAAATTAATGAAGATGTATAGATTGCATTACCAATATGTCAAGCGTCCCATATTGAGTTTTGATGAAATCTTCCAAAGAAGAAATGCTAGCTGAGTCCTCCAAGTCTAGTTGATGAAAAATCACAGCAGAGTATCCAGCAGAATTGAGTTTTTCAACAGCTTCATTGCCCCTTTTCACATCTCTAGCAGTTAATATCACCTTAACTCCATTTGAAGCTAGCTGTTTAGATATCGCAAATCCTAACCCTTTATTGGCCCCCGTTACAACTGCAATCCTATATGAGAAAGTTTGTAATAAATTAATACAAAAACAATGAGAGAACTGAGCAGTGAGCATTAAGGATTCCACTAGTATATATATCATGCTCATATTCAACTAGAAAACATTAGGCGATTGATGTTTATACTTTTTTTTCATCAGAAAGTATAGGCATTGTGTGAAGCATTTTACATCCAAAAGTGTGAAACGCTAATTTTTCTATAGTTAAAAAAGAAATCAGATTACCTCTTTGTCCCAGCATTCTTGGTTGTTTCTGCCATTTGTTGGAGTCTGTTTAATGCGCACAATGTTCCTTGACAATTAATGTTTTATGATTTTGCTCTTGGTGTAAGGTTGTAATTAGGGTAAGGTAAGCTTATAGGTATTTATAATTGCATAATGTTGATATTTGTCAATAGCTGTCATAGCTAGCTTTTCTTCGTAGGGCGCGATGCATGTGAGAGGCAGTTCCTTTGAAAATTCCAAGAATGAATTTTACTCGCTGTTCTATTTGAAGCTAGCTTTCTACGTAAGCCATAACAAAAATTCGAAATATTATGTTTACTATTCTCACTGTCCTATTCATATTAGCTTTATAATAATAATTGGGAAAGTTCGTTGAAAGTTTTTTACATTGCTTTGATTTTTCTAGTTATTATTTTTTTTTTAATTTTTAAAAAATTTACTGCCTTTATTTTTATTTTTATTCATTATTAAATTAATTAAGATATCGTGATTTGACCTTAAAAATCTTAAATCACTTTCTTTTTCAATTCTTTGAACAATTCGATATTTGAAACATTAGTTTGCAACTTCTCAAATGTATGTAATTTGGAGTTTTTTTTTACTAAAGACTGTTTGGGGCCTTTGGGCTATAGTAGAATGCATTCATGAAATGGTAAATTTTGAATTCTCTTGCTTTTAATTGTGTTTATTTGTTGTCCAAAGTGTATTTCCCAATTTTCAGATCTTGTTTGTGTGTTTTGTTAGTTGTATTAGGTGAAGTTTATGAATTTTTTTTCTTTAAATGTTATAGTGTTAGAAATATAAGTTTTTTTTTTTTTTTTAGAAAACAGTATTACTTATAAGAACACACGATGTCTCATTATTTGCTTAAATCTTTCATATATGCAATGCTTAATTCATTTAACGTTTTTGAATTAATCTTTTTTTTTCACCTTTTAGTTTCTTTGTGATTTTGTAATTGCACAAATTCTATTACATAGTACCAGATTAAGCTTATGTTGTAGGAACAACAGACACAATGCCTAAGGTCAAGGTGCCCCCACTTTTGACTAATTAAGCATTACACCACATAAACTTACAATAGGATTGATTTCTGTGATGAAGTCATTGGTATCTATATTGCAAGCCAAAATGAAAAATGAACTTTTAAATTCCATAAGACTGTACAACATATGGAACAGGAAAATAAATTTATCTGTACAAAGTTTTGGACAATAGTTTTTGAATAGTTTTGTATAACTGCTCTATAATTGTCATAGTTAAATATGTAAATGTCACCTTCATTCTGAAAAGTGAAAAACCATGGAAAACAAAGAGCAAACTAACATAGTTGATAGTGATAAAAAATTCTTTGATCAATTCATCTTGGTTGAATGTGTGCACTCCCTATAAAACAATATCTTAATCTCACTAAGTTGAAAGTAGTATACTATTTAATCATTTTGCTAAATTTTTGTATTAAAGTTATAGATTCTATCTTCTAATAGACATTTGTGTTGGATGATTTATATATCTATAATTAGCTATTCAAACTAAGAATTTCTCGTCATATGTTACTCCCTAAAGATCTTATTAGCTATATAGATGTTACTTTTGGTTAATGAGACAAGATCAACAAAACGTGACTTCTATATAATTATATCTAAACGATACTGCAATGTCATGATGGATAGGTTGGTCTTATTTTATTATACAATCTAAGTAATCATATGGTTTATGAATTTGAACAATTATATATTGCGGGATTTATTCAAACGTTCATACGATGAAAAAGAAGTTTGCTTTTTGAATTTTATGGTATTTTATATTTCCACTTTATGATATATGATTTATTGATTATGAGAAAAAAAGAAATGTTGATCTATGTTTTAGAGAAAAATATATCTATAAGAGTTGATTCGCATGTATATGTATAGTAATTCACAAAGAATACATGGTTACAATTTGGTATAATAGTTCTCATACTATAAAATAAGAGATAACTTCTTTTATTGCATTGTATTTCAAATTTTTCCGTGCATCGTGCAGATCAACGACTTGTTAAAATCTAATTATATCTCTTCTTCTTCGCAATCAAGGTTGTTTCTACCATTTTTTTATGAACGTAGAGTATATGTATGAGCAATATTGGCCTATGGATGAATATTTAGGAGCAATATGGCCTATTGACCCTTATAATTACTTTCAGGGTATTAGGGTCGTGTTATAACCCAAAAAAAAAAAGCAAAAAAGCTAACAGATACCTTAATAGTATTAGTTTAAGAATTAATTTAAAAAAATTATGGGAAAAGAAAAAAAAAACATACTTTTTTTTTATATCTTTCTATATTTCTCATGAAAGTAGTATTAAAACTTTCTTAAAATAATATTTTAACAAATATCTTAAAAGCACCCGCTAACAGAACAATGCTTATAGGGTATTAGATTCGTGTTAAGTAAAAGTTGACTCACTTTCAACTAAACATGAAAAACATCGGGTTAATCAAGTTGCGGGTCAAACGGGCCGGGTTCAAAAACCAGTCGAACCAATTGGGTTGCGAGCAAGTCAAGCCAACCCGTATTTTCACATAAAAGAAAAAAAATACGAATAAATGTTAAATTTTTAGAGAGAATGAATCAACCAATCAAGGAAACGAATTATACATAATACTCTTTGTTTGTTTTTTTTTTTTTTTTTTTGTTATGTGGGCACCTACTATTATTAGACTATTTGTGTTACTATTCTACTTTTGTATATCTTTCTTCTACTTCTTAGTATTTAAATTAGTGTTAGACGTTTAGTAGTGTAAACATGTAGTTGTAGATGCTTTTGCCTTTTGTATTTTTCTCATTTTAATTAACTTTTTGTTTAATAAACGGGGGCATGGTCACTGCCAATAGTGGCTACTAATGGCTATAGTGTATGTGCAGTACTTTGTGCCTTTATGTCTATGCACCTAACATGTAGTCTAAATATTTTTTAGAAAAAAAAAAAAAAAAAAAAAAACAACAACAACAACAACAACAACAACAAAAGGTTTAAAATCGGCTTGGCCCTAGACATAACAAATGGTTGGGTCAGGTCAAACACATTGCATGCAAGTCAGGTCAAGTCGGGTTGGCCCATATTTTCACATAAAAAAAAAAAACAAATAAATGCCAAATTTTTAGTACACAACGTAGTTTCGACGTTTTCAAGCAAAAGATGTGATCGATTCGGAGTAAGAATTTTTTTTTTCCTATGCTAAAACTTGATTCAGATGCAACCATAGTTATAGGAAAGCTCGTAAGATCTCGTGCCAATAAAGAAAATTTTGGAAACCAATTGTAATGTTCTTTCCACCAAGAGAGAACTTCTAACTTTGGATTTTGCCTTTTACTAAGTCCAATTGAGATTTTTTTTTTATTTTTTTATTTTTTGCCTTTTGAGTCACTATCAAATTCTTTTAATTTTTTTTTTTTTTTTTTTTACTATTTTGTCACTTTTTGGCCGGGTTTGTGCTAGTTAGATAGATATTACCATATTAGTTAGACTGACTTGGATGTGTTGTTAGTAATAGTTAGTAGTCTTTGAAATAGAACTTAGTTACTTAGTATTTAGTTGTCTTAGTTAATGATTGTTACAACTAGAAGTAGAGCTTAGTAATTAATAATTAGTGCTGCTTACTTAGTAGTGTAATCTGTGTAGACATGGGATAGTAGATGTTTTAGGCTTTAGCTTTTCTTTTGTATTTTTTGTCCCTTTCATTTAACTCTTTATATTTTTTAATAAATATGGGGGACAACATACAAGTTCATTGTGCCTTTTATGATAATGTTATGCACCTAGGAGTAGTCTAGCACACCTTGCCATGTAATTTTAAAATATTTTTTAGGGAAAAAAATAAGTTAAAAAACCGACGGGCCACGAGTTGGACCATATTTAACTCAAGCAAAAAGAATCGAGTTCGGGCTAAGCCAGAACGGGCCAATTCTGGTTGGGTCAACAAATTTTGGCTCGTTTTGCCATGTCTACTTTCAATCTAATCAAAGTTTTTTACTAACTTTTATGATTTTCTCAATGCTATTAAATCACAAGTAGTTTGGGTCATATTTGGCTTTTATTAGAGTAATTATTAGGTATTTCGAGAGTAAAGTAGCATGGTACTTATTCTCTCACATTCATGATGAATCTTTCTAACCAAATTCATCATGGGGTTCATCATTAATGTGAGAGAATAGAGCATCATATCACCTTGATCACCTAATAATTTTCCACTTTATAAGTAGGCATTAACGTTTTCCTATATGTAAGCTACGACTTCCATCCCAAAAAGAGATTTGGGGTTCAATCCCTGATAACAAAAAAAACTGATCGATGTCTTGGTCTGATAATAATCACCAGAAGTGGATGTTATAGGTTGAAACTTTCTGCCCAAGAAAAATTCCCAAGTAAGCTTTTTGTCTTTATCCCACTTTGTTAATTAAGGGTCATCTCAGAATTGAAGTTTAGGAAAAGTTATTTATTGCAACCCAATACATAGGCCGTGGCGTTTTTCTATGCTCCTAAGTCCTAAATAGCAAATACCATTGGAACAAAACAAATAAATTAGAGAAAAAAAAATTGGTGGGCTATCAAAGATAAATTTCATTCGTGGAACAACGTCTGGAATCCATTATGGTAAAACCCAAATGGGAACTTTACTTTATATAGGTTTTGGGTCCTTAGAGGCCGTTGTTTCAACTTTCAACTAACGGATTACTGGTCTAGCTTAAGGGTGTCAATTCGGGTTAGTGTGTCGGGTTTGTGTCATGTCGAGGTAGGAGTATTTAACTAAATGGCTCAACCCTAACCCAATCTATTTAATAATCGTGTCATGATCCTTCAACCATAACCCAACCTGTTAATAAGGCTGGTTGACCTGACCCAACCCATTTGATATACTTAATAAACGAGTCTTGTTGGGTTGACACGAATATAACACAACTCATTTCAACCTGCATAATATGAAATATAATATCCATCTAGAAATAATTTTTTTTTTACATATGAAAAGCAATGCATACACTTTAAGTCTTCAACTCACATTCAAAATAATATAGTTCAACAAAAATATAACATTCTTCTAAAAATATAACAGTTATAAGAAGGTTTAGAGATTTAGGATTTGTAGGGTTTAGAGATCTATGGTCTATAAAGTTTCAATTTCCAATTATATCTCTTGTAAGTTTTTTGTTAGGTTCTAAGACTTTAGGAACTAAATGTATTAGAATTTCAATTTGTAATTTGGAAAAACATGATCAAAACTTGGAGTCTAGATTTAGGCTGCTCAAAGTGTGTTTATTTGTAAAATTGGAATCGATGATTGTAGGATTTATTGGACTAAATCTGCAAGGTTCGATCGATCGAAAATCAGACTCGATCGATCGAATCTCGTGCAGATTGTTTTTTCTGCAGAATTTCCAATTAAGCCTTGCTCGTTTGACGTGTAGGGTTTTATGTTTTACTCCAAGTATAAAAGAAAAAACCCTAGCTACATTAGATGTCTTTGATGTGCTGTGTGTTGAATCTCTTGTGAGATCTAGAGGTATTTACCTTCATACACACTTAAGGTTATCAAGATCAAGTTACTTCAGTTGTTGCATAAAGAACTTAAAGAAGATCTGAAATCTTTGAGCGGAGTCTCAAAGTCACAAGTGGGAGTACTTATGGTTGCTGTGGATTAAGGAAAGAAGTAGTCCATGGACTCAAAGCTTTCACATAGTCGTGATAGTAAGTTTTCTACTCAAGGTAACAATAGGATGTTAGTGATCTAATTCTTATTGTACAAACTTTAATTCTTTCATAACGGATCTATTTTACCTTGAGGATAGCAAGGTTAAATTCTCCCCAAGTTTTTTACCAATTTAGTTTTCCTGGGTTATCATATCGTGTGTTATTTATATTTCCGCATTATTTACATGATATAATTTTCTTGTGTTAACCTAGATCTGAATAATTTATCTAAGTAATCACTTGGCTAAATAACTAGGTTAATTGACTTGTATTTTAAGGGGTCTAAAAACGTACATTTTTGTAATTACTCGCTTTTCTTTTTAAATTTAAAATATATGTTGGATATAAAAGGTATTTGACAAATCTAAAATAAAATGGATATTTATTTGCTATACGAGTTAAACGGGTTGTGTTAAGTAGGTCATTTCGAGTTGACATAAATAAATTAGCATGTCAAATGTGTCTTTTGCGAGTTGAACAGGTTAACCTGCTTATGACACGTTTCTTATCGTGTCGCTTTCGGGTCAACCTGTTTATAACCCAAACCCATTAAGACCCAACCCTAATTAGCAAAAACCTATGTCAGGTTCGTGTCATGTTCGCGGGTTGGGTCAAACATTGACACCTAGTCTAGCCAGATGTTCAATTAAAAGCTAAATAAATAATTTTATAAGAAACTTGAAAAAGGTAAAAATTGATCTTAAAATGCAAAAAATACAAAAATATTCACAATAATATATAAGCATATAATGACATACTTAATGTATTATTAATGTTTTGGCAAAAATATTGTGTTTTCTCGTCCCTTAAGTTCACATGAATTTTGTTTTTAATCTCTACTCCTAATTTATTTATTTTTTTCTTTCCTTAATTTTGCAAATAGCTATTTTCAATGGTTTAAGAATGAATATAGGAAAGAGTAAAGGATTTTTTATTTATTTAGTTTGGGATGAAAATCGAACTTTTTAAAGTATAAAAATTAGAAACATACAATGATCATACAAATTTTAGGGACGAAAACAATATTTAGATTAATTTAACTATAGAAAACGAAAAAAAAAAAAAATTGCCAAAAGAGAAAAGCATTTCAAAAATTATACTAATCCAAAATAAAATCCAAGATTTTTTTTTTTTTTTTTTTTTTTTTTTTTTTTGTTGAGAAGGAAGGAAATAACATCCAAGATTTAGACTAATTTAACTAGAGAAAATGAAAAAAATATATATATATATATATATTTTGCCAAAAGAGAAAAGCATTACAAATTATACTCATCCAAAATAACATCCCTAACACTCCATTTGGAAGGAAGAAAATGAATGAAACAGAAAGAATTGTTTTAAAAAATTCATTCTAAGGACTTACAGCATAACAAGAGTTGTGACCAATCAGTTTTATGTTATAAACCAAAATATAGGATAAATTTGAACTAATAATGAATAGAAAAAAAAAATTTTGAAGATCTCTCTCTCTCTCTCTCTCTCTATATATATATATGTGTGTGTGTGTGTGTGTGTGTGTTCAAATTCTACTTAGGGCAACCCTAAACAATGTTGCAACACCCAATAACTTCTAATTAAATTCATATTTTGAAAATTTCACTATATATTGGTTTACATGTTTTATATATTCTTAAAATGCTTGCAAATTTTTATGCCAATCGAATATAATTTACTATTCAATCTATAAACTCACCTTTTATGTATTATTTTAAACTATAAAAGTTTGAATTTAAACAATTAATTGCTGACATAGCTATGAATATTTGACCACCTTGAAATTTCACAATTATTGAGAGTATAAAAAGATAATATAATCGAATGGTGAATTTTGTCAATATTTCCATTCATTAAGAAAATAGTGAGTGGTATAATATTACTTGAAATTACACTATGTATAATATATATTTATATAATAATTTAAAGTAACCTAAATTTTCTTTTATTACAGAACCGAACTGTATAAATGCAATAGCGACTCTAGGAATTTTTTTCAGGGTGTTCCTCAACAAGCATAAATTACACAATCTAATAAATAAAAAATTTGTATATTGACAACAACAACAACAACAATCAAAAAACACGCAAATATATAAAGTTTACAATTGCCTTCTACGAGTTTTCATATTTTAAAATCATTGCATGATAGTCACATTATCAATGCTACAAAAATAATAAAATCATTAGTTATTATTGTTCAGTAGTTTCATTAATTTGTTTGTCTTTTATAAACTATAATTTGTTATATTATTGTTTCATTAATTATAAAATTATTAATTGTTGTTTAGCCTAACATAATTTAATTTGTTTGTCTTTTATAATGTATTGGTTAATTAAATTATTATTTATTAGTTGCTTCCCCCAATTAATTATTGGTTAATTAAATTATTGTTTATTAGTTGCACTAGCACACACTCCACGTGCATTTTCTTCCCCCAATATAAAACCTAGAAATGTATTATTTTTTGAAATATTATATTTCTTTCTTTCGAAGAATTAATTAATGATTATTATCTTTGCCCATATTATCAATTAAATTATAACCTATAATAAAATTATAACCCACTAAGTATAATGACTGAGATTCAACAAATACCAATAGTAGACATTTTTTTTAAATTTCAATGTCTAAAATGCTCATAAAAAATTTAAATGTATAAAAAAATCTTATTAAATACAACAAATTAAATTTTCTAGTATTATTTTAGATATGATATACTGTAGTATATTATATTCATTCATAATGTTATATAATATAAAATACTTTAACAACAAATAAGCATGAAAAGTAAAGGAAAAATCATATGGCCCATACCTACTTTTGAAGACTTCAAGTTCAACCATACACGTGTTAGAGGCTGTTAGGTTCTAAGGATTAGGATCTAATGTATTTAGAACTTCAATTTGTATGTTGGCAAACCATGATCAAAACAATGTTTAGTCGTGTGTTAGACTTGCTCAAAGTATGGGTCTTAATGTAAAGTTGGAATCGAGTTTTTATGTAGAATTACTATTAACTTTCTGTCAGACTCAATCGATCGAAAATTAGACTCGATCGATCGAAAATCGGGCAGATCGTTTTTCTGCAGAAAATTCCAACTCAGCCCTAGTCCATTTAATGTATAGGGTTTTATGTTTTGCCCTAAGTATATAAGGGAAAACCCTAGCCACGTTTTTAGTGTTCTGAATGCTGTGTTTGTGAATCTCATTGTGAGATCTAGAGGTATTTACCTTCACATACACTTAGGGTTTACAAACTTGAGACTTATGTCTAGAGCTTGATAAATCAATACAGTTGCAGAATCAAAAGAGCACAAAGATATACAAGCAGGTGTGCTTGTGGATTTGCTGAAGAATTCAAGAAAGAAGGAGTCCGTGGATCTCAGAGCTATCATGGGGTCATGGTAGTAAGTTTCCTACACTTGGGTAGCAATAAGATGTTAGTGGTCTAAGTCTTGTTGTGTAAACTTCAATTCTTTCATAGTGGATTCAGTTTACCTTGAGGATAGCTAGGTTAAATCCTCCCCAGGTTTTTTACCGGTTTGGTTTTCCTGGGTCATCATATCTTTGTGTTATTTATTTTCCGCTGCTTTATTGTTTTTGATATATTTGTGTTAACCTAGTTTTGTTTAAATTACCTAAGTTAATCACTTGGCTAATTCACTAGGTTAATCTGTTGGGTTTAAGGGGTCTAAACGAACTGACAAGTGGTATCAGAGCAGGTAGCTCTTTTGTGTTAGATCTTTTGATCTAAGAGTTGATCCTTGATCCCTGTTATCATGGATAATTTTAAGTGTCTTACTGTTTTTTATTGTGATGGTGTGAATAAAAAGGACACTGTTGTTTCTGTTGATCTTTTTGATGCCTGTGAAACTCTTCGTAAGGAATTATTGAAAACTATGAGAATTGCTAAGAAATTCAAGGAAGAGTTAAAATTGGTTAATCTTGAAAAAGAGGAATTGATTGTTAGATTAGATGAATCTAATAAAAAGAATGAATTTTTGAGAAATCAAATTTCCTCTCAAGATGAGAAGATGAAAAGCTTGGAACAAGAGTTAGTTGAATCTAAGGCTAAAATTGAAAATTTGACTAGTACCAAGCCTGCTGCTGATAACAGAAGTGTTTCTGTTTCTCTTAAGCCTAAAGCTGAAAAAATTTATATCCCTCCTTTCAAGAGGAATAATAAAGAAAAGGCTTATTTTGCTAGGTTAGACAAAGGTAAAAGTTCTGATGTAGACGCTGAAGTTTCTAAACCTAAGTCTAAACCTACTGTAAGAGAGCATAATGAATCTGTTTTTGTGCCTACTTGTCACCTTTGTGGTGTTGTTGGTCATATTAGACCAAATTGTTCTTTGTTGAGGCAAAAACCAAAATCTGAAACTAGATTTACTGTTAGGAATATTGATGTTCCTAAATTTGTTCCTGTTTGTCACTTTTGTGGTGTTTCCGGTCACATTCGTCCTAATTGTCATAAATTGAAATTTAAGCATTCTGTGTTCCAGTCTAGGACATGTGATGATATTTCTCCTGCCATAAGTCCAAATAAATTATTTCATATGCTTTTGAAAAATTTAAGCTTGTTGGCTTGTGAAAGAAAATTGCAGGATTTCAGTCTTTCTCAGAAGATTGGTGTAATCCCTCAAACACACTCTGCTTCACATGGATTTTCACTTACAAAGCCGAAGACTCGTGCTATATGGGTGAGAAAAGATTCTCTAAGGTGAGTGTCACTGACTTGTCCCTAATTTAATTCTTTCAATTATTTGTGGACATGTTTTGTTTCTGTTTTTAGTTGTTTTTCTTTTTAGGTTGTTTTTTTTTTTTATAAAAAAAAAATCAAAAAACATTGAAAATTTTCAAAAAGACAAAAATATTTTATTTTGTGTCTTGTTTTATTTTTTCTTGAGGATTACATGAATTATGATATCTCTCTTGATTTAGAACATGCTTGACATTGTGGAGAAACTTAAATAGTATGTGTTATATAAGTGCTAAACTTTTTTTGATTTTGTGTGAGTATGTACTAGTTTGTACATGTACTCAAGGGTTAATTAAGAAATTAATATTTCTTGTTTGTGTACCCTCTATAGCTTGGTCAAGCACTGTCATGCATTGCATTTGCATTTTTTTTTTAATCATTTAGCATAATGTGTGCTTTTTGTTTTTGGTCATAAAATTTCTTTTAAACCAAAAATACTTTTGTGTTTTGCATTAATTTTTCTTGGATTTGAAATCAAGGATTGGCCATATTATCTTTACATAACATGTTTATGTACTCTGTTTAGCTTAGATAAGCTTATTTATTGCACTTTACTAGCTGAAGTCTTTGTAGTGCATGTTGTGTGGGAAAGATGTTTATGATTTTTTGATCACTTTGTCTTGATCTTGAAGTCACATGCTTTTGTCTGTCGGACTTGAACTTATTGAGAAAGGCATAAATAACCATCTCACCACTGTTTACTAGCCAATCATGAACACCTTAGTGCATATCGTAAGATTTTGTGCTCGAGAAAGTGTAGCACATGCACAAAAAGAACATAAGGTGTAGCCTCTAATTAAAATTGGTGTGTATATTATTGGGCTATAATAATTTCACAACTCAAATAAAATTGGTGTGTACATTATCCCGACTTTTATTAAGTTTCTAATCAATTAAATTGAATAATGAGGCAAATCAAGAAACTTACATGATTGCAAGCTTTTATTCTAGGAGATGTGAGAGTTATATGATGTAACTCTTTAGGTGATAGTCTCTTTCAAATTTATGTGATGAATTTTGTAGACTTTGTGATTGATTATTATTCACATGTCACCTCACATGTCTCTCAAGCTTTTGCTAGTTGCACACACTACACAAAGTTACTCTTTGCTAAACTTTGTACATGTTATTGTGTGTGATTTTGTTGTGGCCATCCAAGATTAAATTTTCCTTGATTTTGATGCAAACTTTGTGTTTTAAGGACAAATTGATTGAAAATCTTAATTTTGGAAGATCTGGGTTGTTTTCATGTGTTTTTGAAAAACTTTTAGTCTCATACTCATGCATTTCATTCATGAAATATTGTGCTTTGAGGAGTTACTGCATTACATTGCTCTGTTTTTCAAAAATTTGAGTTTTCCAGAATTTCGACCGATCGAAGCTGTTTCTCGACCGATCGAAATTGCGATTAAAATTTTGGTTTCAGTCTATTTGACTCGATTGGTACTCGATCGATGCTCGATCGATCGAAACTGAAAATTTTCAGTTTTTAGAGTTTTTGACCAAATTTTTTCATGCATCATTTATGGTTAGGATTCACATAAGTTGCATTGTTTTCTGTATCCATCTTGCAATTTTGCAGTCATATCTCTCATTGTTTTCACACATAATATGCATACACTTTGCTAAATTGAGTATTCAACTTGATTTAAAAATTGATTGATTAATTTTTGAGTTATGTACTTTTCTAGTATATGCTATTTTTTATGTGTGAACTACAGAAAATATTTTTCTTAAGAGATGTGATGGATAATCAATGTGCAAATATTTTCTCTACTCATGCAACTGTTTATGGGTCACATAATGTCAAGTTTGCATTTATTGAAAGAGAGAATATTTTTCTTCATGTGTATCCTCAACTCATTTTTTTTGGGTTTGTGTGTCTTTTATTTATCCCCACCTCTTAAATTTTCCCCAATATTGTTTTTCCCAAAACTTGTTTTATTTTTTTCTATTTTTATAGGGGGAGAAAAGTTTTTTTTAACCTTTGTTGTTCATAGGAGGAGTTGTTACTCTTCATAGGGGGAGTTGTCTCTCTTTTCTATAGAGTTGATTTGTTTGTGTTACCTTCATTCTCTATTTCCTCTTGTTCTCTGTTGAGTTGTTACTCTTTGTTTGAGTTATATTTGTCAATACGTGACAAAAAGGGGGAGTTGAATGCAGAATTAATATGTGTGGAAGAAACATGATTGTTCTGTTTAGGGGGAGTTGAAATTATTTTGATGTATCTAACTTAGGGGGAGAGTTAGTTTGCATATTTGTTGTTTTACTGTTTTTCCTTTCCACACATGCGTTTATGTGTTTGTTAAGTGTTACAGGAATATACAGGTTGTTTTCAGTCGAGCTGCTATCTACCTTGCAACTGTTAGATAGTAGTTTAGGTTGAAATGGTTAAGTGGCTTTTTATTGTAATGGGCTATTTCAATTTGTAACTTTAAGTTTTTTGTTAAGTCTGTGTTTTGTCACGGATTGCCAAAGGGGGAGTTTGTTAGGTTCTAAGGATTAGGATCTAATGTATTTAGAACTTCAATTTGTATGTTGGCAAACCATGATCAAAACAATGTTTAGTCGTGTGTTAGACTTGCTCAAAGTATGGGTCTTAATGTAAAGTTGGAATCTAGTTTTTATGCAGAATTACTATTAACTTTCTGTCAGACTCGATCGATCGAAAATTAGACTCGATCGATCGAAAATCGGGCAGATCGTTTTTCTGCAGAAAATTCCAACTCAGCCCTAGTCCATTTAATGTATAGGGTTTTATGTTTTGCCCTAAGTATATAAGGGAAAACCCTAGCCACGTTTTTAGTGTTCTGAATGCTGTGTTTGTGAATCTCATTGTGAGATCTAGAGGTGTTTACCTTCACATACACTTAGGGTTTACAAACTTGAGACTTATGTCTAGAGCTTGATAAATCAATACAGTTGCAGAATCAAAAGAGCACAAAGATATACAAGCAGGTGCGCTTGTGGATTTGCTGAAGAATTCAAGAAAGAAGGAGTCCGTGGATCTCAGAGCTATCATGGGGTCATGGTAGTAAGTTTCCTACACTTGGGTAGCAATAAGATGTTAGTGGTCTAAGTCTTGTTGTGTAAACTTCAATTCTTTCATAGTGGATTCAGTTTACCTTGAGGATAGCTAGGTTAAATCCTCCCCAGGTTTTTTACCGGTTTGGTTTTCCTGGGTCATCATATCTTTGTGTTATTTATTTTCCGCTGCTTTATTGTTTTTGATATATTTGTGTTAACCTAGTTTTGTTTAAATTACCTAAGTTAATCACTTGGCTAATTCACTAGGTTAATCTGTTGGGTTTAAGGGGTCTAAACGAACTGACAGAGGCAACAGGCAATTGATAAGTGTTTCTTGGTTGGGCAAAATGGAACACTCTAGTACTCTACTTCGTAAACAACAAAAGAACCAAAGAAGTAATGAAAAGAAAAAAAGAAGAAAAAAAAAAAAGAGTAGATCAAATTAGGATGCCAGAGACTGAGAACAGTGTGAAGACTCACTTGTTATGGTTGCCACCGTTGCAAGTTCCGTTTAAATGGGAGATCGAGTTTGAGGCTGGCCCGATCTGGCAATCCGCGATCTCCTTCTCCGTCCGAGTCATCCGACACGTCCGTTCCGTTGGCTGTTGATTGTTGCGTGAGTTGCCTTCGTGAAGTTTTTGAGATTGAGGCCCGATCTAATTTCAGTATCTTAGGTTAGGTTTTTTTTTTTTTTTTAGAATCCATGGGCTACCATCTGTTGGGCTTGCCATGGACTTGATGTTGGGCTTACCTTCCGTTGTTCAAATTTTTAGTTTACTGGGTTTTAGTTCAATTTTTTTTTTTTTCGCTTGAAAGTAGAACAAATAAAATAATTTTTTGGTTAGGGTGTTCCTAAATTTTTTTTAAAGGATAAACAAATAATTTTTTTTTAATTATTATATATAGTTTTTTTTTTTCAGTTCTGGGTGTTCCTAGGAACACCTTGGGACCAACGTGGCGCCACCTCTGTATAAATGAGTCAAAAAGCTCTTAATTTCGACAAGTATAATGTTGCTCTAACAACTAGTGTTGAAAGAGCTTTCACATGATATAAAGTAGAATAAAAAAGCTTTCTAAAGCTTTTATTGATCAAAGCAAGATCGAAATAAACCAACTATAAGATTTAAAGAAGCTTCCACAACACATTTTTATTCTCCATGTTTCTTCCCTATGCTTATGTGTTCATTGGGTAGCATCATTTCTTATTCAAAAGGTTGATACTTCCATTCGATCAAAGAAGAGGCCAGAAGACCCACCTTCAGGCATCAAAGCCAACATCACAGGACTTTTTGCACCTTCTTCAACAGTTAAAACTCCACTGTTGTGGTTCATGTCTGTGCTGGTATACCCTGGACACACGGAGTTGATTACTATTTTGGGGTACTTCCTTGCTAGAACCCTTGTATATGCATTAAGAGCTGCCTTGGAGACTATGTAAGCAGAAATATTAACAGGCCAACCTTTGGTTTCAATCAAATTCTCCTTGACATCTTCTAGAAATCCTTCCACCACCTTGTCCACTTTCTCTTCTGTGAGGCCATTGATATCTCCGAGCTCTTTCTTTGCATTCTCATTTGAAATAAGCTGAAATATTAACATAATTGAAATTTTAATTTCTTCAAAGAAAATTTCAAGCCATCTCCTAGAACCAAATGTTTAGTGCAGGTCCAACACAATCGTTGCAGCCATAATCTTGCACTCTATATTGCCGTGAAATATACATGACCAAATATAGCTGATTATAAATGGTTTAATAAGATGAGTTTTACATTCTGTACCTTTAATTGTCCCAAGGTGGAGGAGACATTTACTATTCTTCCTGTATTGGATAATAGAAGAAGCGGAATAAGTGCTTCGCTCACTTGCTTGGTTCCATAGTAGTTTGTTCTCAAACAATCCTCAGTTGTTTGATAAGTTTGCTTTATGACTTCCTTTAGAGGTATGGCATTTGGACCTAAAAGCTGTATCATTATATGCAAAGGTATTAAATGATGCCACAATACTCTTCTTTATAAAACTTGATTAATTTCTATTTTCCTTTTATTTTACGATTTTCCTTTTTCTGGCCACCACCACAGCCTCAAGCCACATTAAATTCTTCATATTGCAAGTCATCAAAATTTTGGGATATGCCTTCAATTTGAGAGAACGCTTGTTGTGCATAAAGGATTTGTATCTTTTTCTCTAACAACATATGGAATCCACAACTATATAAGACTACTTGTGATGACAAAATAATGTTATTGTATGGTTATGATGAGTGATCACATGATTCACATCATACTATGATGTAGGTTTGTCTGAGCAACCCCACCACCCGACAGGACCAACCATTGGCGGCCTGATCCGATCCTTTCATCGGTCAACAACAGGTCCCTTTTCTCAGAAACAAACTCCGGCCAGTTTTGTGGCAAGTGTCTTCCACGAAATACCAAGCCACCCTACCCGACCAAAAAACACTTCAAGCAACCCTCATATCTACCTAGATCCGGCAACTATTAGGCCCTTCGCCACTTAGATCAAGCCATATTTGGGCTTTCTCTGTTTAGATCCACTCAAATTCAGCGATGTTTAACTTAGATTTGGTGGTTTTTAGCTTAGATTTGCTCAAATCTAACGATGTTTCTCTTAGATATGACCAACGGAGTTCCGCCTAGATCTAGCAATGTTTGGCTCAAATCCGCTCAAATCCGACCTAACCTTTCTCTCCTTTGCTCAAATTGGGCAAAGATCTACCTTCCTCCACCCACCACCGCTCCATCAGTTTCAACCAAACTGACAAATCGTCCACCAGAGCTCAATCCAACTCAACTCGTGATTGTTGGCAGTTAGCCACGGGTCTTTCACTTCTTCCATTCGACCTGAACAGTTTGAGTAACGAGTTAACCTCAAACCCTATTCACCCAACCCGTGGACATCCCTACTATGATGTACCCTCATACAAACAATAACTTAATGATGGATGAAATTACTTGTAAAGAAAAAACTTCAAAAAATTCAAAAATTTGCCACAACAATCTCAATAGTTTTATTGTTTGAATTTTTCAAAAAATTTGACCCAAAACAACATCGTTCAATGAAAGCAATGAATAACATTGAGTAGAGATGTGCAGTCAACCCGTCAAAACAGACCCGATCCAACCCAACCTACCGTGTTGGGTTGGGTTGTGAGATTATTTTTTACAATCAGTTGGGTTGGGTTTGGGTCGTAAGATTCGCAAATCCACCTAACTCAACCCAACCCGCCTATAATTAATATATATTTAAATTAAAAATATATTATACAATTTTGTTATTTTCTTTTTTGTCCCTCTTCCTAAATAAAACTCAAACCCTAAGTTCTCCTTGTTTAGTTTGTGTTAGTTTGATGTTATTTTCAAGATTATTTAGTTATAAATTTGCTCTCATTTATGGTGGGGTTGTTCTAATGCTTAATTTAATAATAACAGTGGAAACTCTAGGATTTTTTTTCTAGAGGGGTTAGCAATGACAGAGCTAGAAATTTGTCATGGGGGGTAAGTAAAAAATAAATAGATTTTTTTTTCTATGCATACAACTTCCATATTATATACAATAATATAAAATAATATTCTAAATATAATTCAATATACAATACAACTATATTGTACAAAAGTCTAAAAAGGTTATTAATAGTTTAAATATCGGTAAGATAACAAATATAATTAAATAATTAATCATACATTATTTTCAAATTAATAATAACTTAATATATTTATATGTGTTATCAATTAAATAAAACTAATGTGTAACTCCGTGCATATGCACGGGTACATTTAAAAACAATCACAATTACATATTATATATATGATTATGTTTTTTTATGGTTTATTATATTAGACTCCTCGTTTTTTACATTAAATTAACTAATATGGTATAAAAATTTAAACTCTAATTGAAATTCAATTTTTACCTAAATTAACTTACTTGGCACAAAATTCTAAAATTTAGATTAGATGAGACACGTGACGTAAAATTAGACACTAATTGAATATTAGTTGAAAATTTAATTGGATTTTCTCTCTGCTTTACCGATTATTATATATATAGAATATATGATAAAAAAGAATAGTAACACACCTAAAAGTAGAACTAAGAGTAAATGTGAAACTAAGAAAAAAATAGTAACTAATATAAGTTTTTGCTTTTAAAGTGTATGGCTTTTTAATCATACACGTGGTCACTCTCTTGGAATTTGAGCAAGCATTAAAATATTTCTTGGACTTAAAAATCTATAGATTATTTATCAAACTTTTTGATCAAATAAAGAAAAAAATTAAGAAAATATAGAAGAGAGAAAGAGAGATAAAGATAATGGGAAAGAATCACATATGTAGATAGAGATCTATTGGTTGTAACAGTAGTGTAATTTTTTGCTTATGAAGAAAAAAAAAGTGCAGGTAAAAACAGCTTCATTTTGCTATCAACAGTAAAGTAAGCTTGAGTCCGAGAGAGTTTTTTTTTTTTTTTTTTTAAACGAAGGAGCAAAAATTTGAAACCTTTTTTTTTAATAAAATTAAATAAACAATACTTTCGCAAAAATTTTATAAAAAAATCTAGGTGGCAAGTTATTAATAGTAGGTAAAAAGTAATATTAATTGTGGATCCAAATAAAAACTAGTTACAACTTGTCATATAAAATTTATATATTGTGAAAATACTGCGAAAGTAGCATTAAGATGAACATATTCACCTTCTCAAAAAAAAATAAGCATATTCAAATTTATTTTAATTGGGTTTAAATAGACTTTAGAGTTAGGGGGTCAAAACAAAAGTTAAAAAAATAAATTTATATATATATATATATAAATAAATTTTGACAAGTGAACGGATTCATTTGAACCCTTGGCTTGAACATAACGCCGCTCCTGAATAATAATAATAATTATTATTATTAAAAAAAATTTCAAATTCATGGGTTCAACCCAATCCACATGGGTTGGATTGGACTCTATGATAAGTTAGGTTGGGTTGAATTTTTTTTAACACATCATGGTCGGTTTGGTTAAAAAAACCTCATGACCCATGCACAAGCACGCGCGCGCGCGCACACACACACTATATGTGTGTGTGTGTGTGTGTGTGTGTGTGTGTGTGTGTGTGTGTGTGTGTGTGTGTGTGTGTATTTTGACAAGTCAACGGGTTCATTTGAACCCCTGGCTTGAACATAACGCCGCTCCTGAATAATAATAATAATAATAATAATAATAATATTATTATTATTATTATTATTATTATTTTTAAAAAATTATCAAATCCATGGGTTCAACCCAATCCACTTGGGTTGGATTGGACCCCGTGATCGAGTTAGGTTGGGTTGAATTTTTTTTTAACACACCATATCGATTCGGTTAAAAAAACCTCATGACCCATGCACACCCCTAACACTGAGACTTGAGAGACTCACTTGATCAATGATAACTTTTCTTTGTTCCTCTGGGTTGCTTATGTATCCACTAATCCCCGCATTATTTACCTGCAATTTTGAAATAATAGCAATGTCAGAGCCACCTAAAATAACCTAATTACAAAAGGGTGGGGAGGAGAAAGAATACTAGACGATTCATCTTTGTTTAGAACTACACAAACTGGTCATTGCAAGAAAAGATATTTATTTATTTTTATATAATCTGATGACCCCCAAATCAACCAATACAAGCATGTATGTTTTTAAATTCAAAACCTATATATGATTCCTCAGAAATCCTAGAGATTCTTTGCAACATAATAAGAACCAAAACAAAGATCTACCCTCTCAAAAATAACACTTGGAATCACTCCAAAGATGTACTTACCAATATGTCAAGCTTCCCAAAGTGGGTTTTGATGAAATCTGCCAAAGAAGGAATGGTAGTTGGGTCCATCACATCTAGTTGATGAAAAACCACATCAGAGCATCCAGCAGCCTTGAGTTTTTCAATTGCTTCACTGCCCCTCCTCACATCTCTAGCAGTTAAAACCACCCTGATCCCATTTGTAGCTAACTGTCTACATATCTCAAATCCAATCCCTTTATTGGCTCCGGTTACAACTGCAATCCTTGGGTAAGAAATTTAAAAAAAAAAAATGAATAAGTAGGATATCTGCATATAAACTCAGTTCTATATGTGAAATGGACAGATTAGAGCAATTGAAGATAAAATTACCTCTTAATCCCAGGATTTATGGCTGTTTCTGCCATTTGATATGAAAATTGAAGATGTCTTTTTTTTTTTTCTTTTTGGCTGAATTGAAGATGCCTTATCTGAAAAGTTATGGTTCTGCTCTAGGTGTAGTTATAGTTGTATATTTAATTATTTTTCAAAGTAGTTGAACCGTTGTTGTCTAGCTTTCTTACGAATAACATGACGGCTTCCTGGGTCAAAATCATGAGAAATTATTCAATATAGAATGAATATCACGAAATAATTTCTTCTTTTTATTAGTTGGGAGTAGAAGGACTATATTTTTATCCTCTTATTTAATATGTTTTTCAGATCCAAACTGTCCAATGAACTATAAAAAACAGGTTTAAGATTTTTGAAGTCTGATCCAGGCGAAGTCAAGGTTGAAAATTGACGAAGTCATAACTAATTTAATTATTATTTAAAATATAAATAAATATATTAAATTAGTAAAAATTGAAAAATTTCCTAAAATAATTCATATATTTATAAATATATAATAGACATTTCACATAAAATTAATTTATGAAACCCAATAAAAAAGTTAATAGACATTTCCCATGAAATTAATTAATTAATTAATTATATATATAAATAAATAAACAAATAAAAAGAGCAATAGCTTGAACGGTGGGGGACTTTGATATGTATAATGTTGTACATTTTTTTTGCAAATGTGTACAATATTGTGTGTATTTGTTTAATAAATCATAATATCAAGTATAATGTAAAGCAATAAATGAATTTCTATGTATAAAAAAAGTGCATGTTTACCGCTACATACTTTTGGTTTGTTCAAGTGGCACTGTTCTGCTGGCCCTTTCTTCTACTTTTTTTATTTTTTATTTTATTAATATTGTTGTTTGAACTCTATTAAAAACAACAAATTGCCACAATATTTTCACAATTGTTAGAAGTGTTAAGTCCTTGTAGGTCAAAGTAAAATATAATACTAGGACCAACTACAAATAAAAATATAGGTATTGTGAAAAAAGAAGTGCTACATTTATAACATTTTCACAACACTTTCTTAACAAATCATAGATAGTAAATTGTTATAGGTTCTAATTTAAACTTACCAATAAAATTATTATTTTTTCCACCAATAATAACCTGTAACAACCTACTACTTAAGATTTATATGAAAATGTTGTGGATATAGCATTTCTCTTGTGAAAATGTTAAGATATCTTATTGTTGTCACAATATTTTCACAATTGCTGAGGTGTCAATTCTTTACAAGTCAAAGAAAAATATAACAAAATTATAAAGGTATTACGAAAATGTTGTGTCATTTGGTTGTATTTCTAGAAATTTTTTTTTTTAATTAAGTGAATTTTGTTCAACCAAAATTCACTATTTCATGTACAGCTTTCTTGGCTAACTTTTTTTATTATTATTATTTGTTTTACACAAAAAAACAAAAACTTAGGATTAAAACAATTTTTATCTTTATGTTTGGAGTAGTTCACAATTCCTTCTAAGACTTTAAAATCAAGCAATTTCTTCTTAATATTTTGGAAAATAGCAAATATGTCATATTATTATTCTTTAAGTTAAACCTTAATGAAAGCTTATAGTTTTTAAATCTCAAAAAAAAAAATAATTGGGTAATGTCCAAAAATGAATTCAAATGATGTGCATAAAAAATCGGAATTTTGATACACCTACGTGTTTGTTATATGATTAATCGCATAGACGGAAGGATTTGAGGACATGAGGATGAATGCATGCATTTCTTGGCACTTTCTGTTTGGGAGACATTAATTGGTCAGTTAAAGGTAGAAAAGGCACTAATGAGGATCACATTCACATGGTTGGAAAATCAACTGAATATGCCTTGTAATAATTAAGGTCATCAAATAAGGATTTGGTTAAGTTTGATAAAGTGTGCACACATGTAGCCAAGTCATTAACTAACGTCAATCTGTTTATCCACAGATGAGAGTTAACATGGGCTAAATTAACTAATTCAACCATGGGATGGGATCACGCTAGACTACATCAAACCACTTGTAGGCTGTAGCTACGGTGTGTTCGCGTGGGAGGCATTAGTGTTAGGATTTAGAAGTTTAGCAAAATATTTATGCGTGACACTGTAATCTGTAACAGAGTTATGTCTTGGTCCAAAAAACAATCAACCTTGGAGTTAGAGCTGCTCAGAGAAATTGATCTCAGAAGAATCTTGCTCAAGCAAGAGAATCAAAAACTGTTTTTTTTTTTTTTTTTAATTAGAGCAGCATGTTGAAGAAGCCTGGGATTATGTGTACAACACTTTAGTTTCTAAAGCCAAAACGAAAATCTTTTGAGGCCATATTATTGGAGAGCAGAGATTAGAGAGAGTTTAAGCTCCCATGCTTTTCTGTCAAAGGCAAGCAACTAGAGAGTGGTGTGCTAAGCTCCTGTGCCGAGAGAAAACAACAGTGAGAGCATTTTTGCTTGGCTTAAAAACAAATTTTAAATAAAAAAATGAGAGAGACTGTACCTTAGCTCCAAAATTCTCTTTTTTCTCTTGTTGTGTTCTTGACATAGCCAAAATCACTAAAAGAAGCCACACCAGGTGCTTGATAAAATACCCCTTTTACTATCCCACTCTTCTTTCAATCCTTTGAGAATGTTTGTGAGTTTTAAACCACAAAGCCAAATCTTCATTGAGATTCACTGCAGTGCCGGAGGTTCTGTCTTGGAGGATATCACTATACAAGGATTCTAGAGGTTCTGGAAGGGAACTACCAAGGTAGGAATGCAAGCGATGCATTTGCAGAGGTTGCATTGAGTTTATAGGTTAGTAAAGGTTTTGTAAGTCGCTGACTATTGTAACCATTTCTTTAATAGTGATTTTTTTTAAGGGAATTTCTTTGTCCCTGTAGTTGTTTTTCCTTAAAGAGGTTCTCCTTAAGTTTTTGACTTCGGGACCACTCTCTGTGTCACACTATCTTGTTATTTGTATAGGGGTTCAAACAATACTTTTCAAAAAGTAAATGAGTGTAATCACATGGCGTGGTGACCCTCATGTACTTTATGATTCCAATAAAATGAGGGTTTACGGATGATTGCAGCATTGTTTGGGGAAGAGCTGTGACCTTCGAGAGAAACACAACCCTTTGTAGGTAGTATGAGTATTGTTGATTCACGGAAGGGTGCAAACACTTCCATGAATAAGAGGGATCTCAGTATATTTGAGTTTCTAATTCATATTAACTTTCTACCACGTGATCACCACCATTTGCAGGATCACCATACTTGTCTAAGACCACCAATAAGAACTCTTTGATGACAATCAACCTTCTTAAAACATGATTAATGGCTCTTTAACCTTTTCAGATCTCAACTCTGTCACACCAATCCGTCCAAAGTCAATGATGGTATCTAGTGTCTACCATTGGACGACTTATTCTATATGATCTCAATGCTTAAATTTTATTGTGTACACAGCACAAATGTCATTGTTAATGTTGTTTTGGAGAGAGAGTTGTAAAATATAAATTAAGTTGCTTAGTAGCTAACATTACCTCCTTGAGAAATAGTCAAAGGATTACCATGTCAAAGGGTATAGTGTCAGCACAACCTTTCACACACAGCCGTATCCATTTCTCAAACCATCAGCTTCTTGTTTGTCCTCCAAAAGAATATGGCCATTTCTGTTCAACTTCGCAGCAAAAGTTCTAGTGAAGATCAGTTCCCCTATCTTTCAAAAAGTCGCTTTGATATGGGGTGTTGAAGGCGATTTGGAAAAGCTTCAGGACACCTTGTCCACAGACAAAGCCGTTCTGTTGGATGCAGAGGAACAGCAGGGACATAATCAGGAACAGACTGTCTGGCTTGGGAAGCTGAAAAACATCTTTTATGATGCAGAAGATGTGCTGGATGAATTCAAGTGTGAAGCATTGAGGAGATGGGAGCAGCACCCGAAAGGTACGTTGCTTTCTTTCTAGCTCTAATCCACTTATATTCCACTTTAAGATGGGTCATAAAATCAAAGAAGTCAGAGTCTCTAATAGTTAAACTTATAATGCTAAATTTCATGCTTCGGAAAGACTAGGAAACAGGCATGTCATGCATGGGAGGAGGGTGAAGAGCCATTCCTTTGTGCAGACTTCAGATGTCATTGGAAGAGACAAGGATAAAGAAATAATAGTTAAACTTATAATGCGTCCTTGTGATGGTGATCAAAAGGTCTGTCTTATTCCCATAGCTGGAATTGCAGGTCTTGGGAAGACTACACTTGCTAAATTGGTGTTCAACAATGAAGTAGTCGGCCATTTTCACTTGAGAATGTGGGTAACTGTATCTGATGAATTTGACATAAAACAATTGTTGGTCAAATTAATCAAATTTATAACTAATGAAAATTGTAGTGATTTGGACGTAGAGCAATTGCAAATGCGCCTTAGAAAATTCTTACTTGTCTTGGATGATGTGTGGAATGAGAATCAGGGAAAATGGATTAAGTTGAGGAATTTTTTGATTGAGGGTACCAAATGGAAGTAAGATCCTCGTGGCAACACGCAGCCTACTAGTTGCATCCATTACACGTACCATATCCTTCTACAACTTAGAAGTTCTTCCACACTAAGAGTGTTTGTCTTTATTTATAAAATGCGCTTTTTGGTGAAGGAGAAGCAAGTTAACATGCAAAACTCATTGAAATTGGGGATGAGACGGTGAAGAAATGCAAAGGAGTTCTCCTAGCTAGCAGTGAAGACGTTAGGGAGCTTCCTATATTCAAAGCTCGATAACGTGATTGGCTTCTTGTAAAGGATAATGAAATGTGGAAATTGGAACAAAAAGAAAGAGATATTTTGCCTCCCTTACAATTGAGTTATAATCAAATGCCATCTTAAAAAAATGTTTTGTATATTATTCACTTTTTTAAAAAGATTACGAGTAGAAATTTTTTGAATTGATTTAACTTTGGATGGCACATGGACTGCTTCAATCACCGAATGAAAACCAAGAGTTTGAAGATATCGGAAACCAATATATAGATGAGCTCTATTCCTTGTCGCATACCATGAAACACCAAACGCTCTAGAGGTTGTGTTTATCAGTAAATGTGAAAAACCTGATCTAACTGAAAGGAAGACAAACAATAAGAATTCTGGTAGAGCCATCAAACACTGATGATCCATCAATTACCACAGTTGGTTGCTTTGCCCCAGTGGAATCAACGGTCTGCAACAACTTTACACGAAATGGCTACTGCGGAATGTCCCAACTTGACTGCATTGCCAGATTGGCTGCCAAATTTTGTATCACTCAGTAAACTTGGCATTGTAAGTTGCCATAAGTTGTTGTCTCTACCAATGAGAAGCCTCACAGCTCTGAGATTATTTGGAGTTGCAGATTGTCCTAAATTGATTAGAAGAGGCCAACCAGAAATTGGCGAGGATTGGCTCAAGATTGCTCATGCCTCAATATTTGTATTGATGGCAAAAGATTAATAAGCTGGTCTCAAGGTATGGACTAATCTCTTCCCCACAATTCAATTGTATTTTTCTTCTTCAAAAGTTTTAGCACTTATAAAATACTGCTGTAGTCTATTTTCTTTTTTTCTTTTTTAAGAACTGTTGCATTATTATGTGCCATTCATAAATATGCATCTATACACACACAGACCAACGCACACATATGCTTGGTAAGTCTGAATTCTTGCTAGATGTAGAAAAATCTAAAACAATGTTATATCTCTTTTGTATATTGTTTGCCAAATGTTTTACTAATCAAATTTACTACTACGTTACAAATGATTTTAAAGCAATAATAAGGCACAGTTAATTTGCAGCCTCCCTACTTCGTAAATTTCAAACAAATTAATCATTACATGACAGCATATCTAAATGAGAAATGCTCATTGAGCATGAGTTCCATGATGAAAATCTGAAGCCCATAAGGTAATTTATTTTGAAACGAACTGTACAATCTTCCATACGAGTGATGCTGATTTGTGGCTTGACTTGCGTTTATTTAAAATGGAAGAATGAACAATGTGAATTTATATATATAATAAAACCTAAGTAGTTGATATATATTTCCGTATATTAAATGTACTAATGTGAATTTATATATATAATAAAACCTAAGTCGTTGATCTATATGGGCCTAGGCCTAGGCCTAGGCCTTGATTAGGCTAAAATCAAGATTTTAGTCTTAATGAAAGGCTGACTAAGATAATGTAACATGTTTTAAACACATGCTAATATACATGCCATTATTGCTTGAGTGTCCACCTTCATTAAGCAAGCCTGTATTCTTTGAAACAAAGCTCCTATACATTAGCCCTGTAAGTCCTAAATTACCTTGTATATTCTCAGTCCTTCAAACGAGCCCCATCTAGTGATGGAGAGCAAGGATTTGAAGAGAGAAAATGGGGATTAAGCAATTCGGAAAATAAAAGGCCAATTATGTAATTAAATATTAAGTGATGTTTAAAATTTTAATACAAGAAATTAAATCAAAAAGGTGATAACATATTTGTTATATTATGTTTATTTCTTAGTTTTTTACACATGAAAATATTTTCCAAAGTTTTCAAAAGTCAAAATTCAATTAACAATTCACAAGGATTTTTGGTATCTATAAAAATCCAAGTATGACTTACATAAATTTATCTTATTTTGTTAATAGATATCCATACCATGTTTAAATTGTAATAACTTTAAAGCTAAATACATACATACATATATATATATATATATATATATTTATTGATCTTCAACTTTAAAACTATATATCATGAACACCTTTAAACCTTTTCATTTCAAAGTGTAATTTAAAATAATAACAAAATATGGAGTTTGTTATGTAATTATCCCCATAATTAATTACTTTACCCAAACTATTTTGAAGAATGATTAATTATTACATAAAGAATTTGAAATCTTATTATCAAATTTTTATCACTTCGAAAGGATTCTATTTTTTTTTTTTTTCTCTTTTTATTTAATACTCTGCTTTATTTTCCTTTCTGCACCTATCCATATTTGATTATATTCTATTATAGATATTTTTTATGCTTAAAAGATTTGATAAAATAGGAAAGTTTTTTTTTTTTTTTTGAATGAAGTTTAAAGTTTAAAGCATGAAAAATATAATAACATATTATATATATATATATATATCAGAAATTTAATTAATATTCATATACGAAATCAATTAAAGGAAAGATAAATTATAAGCATATATAACAGAAATTTGTTTGGCAGGGTCGGGGACAATTGCCCCCGATCCTTGACTCTGCCTTTGACTCCATCCGCATAGATTTTGTAAGATCAGCATCATTTAAATTTTTTTTTTTTTTTATAATAGAAAACCTTTATTGAAAACCAAATTAGGGAAAACGAAACAGAAAATAAACTTATTGACACGCCTCCTCCAAAATTACATTTGCAAATGCAGAAGGGCCATGTCCTGAATCAAAAGATCCAAAAACAGAATTAAGCATAGACCATCTAGCTAATGAGTGGGCTGCTCTATTTGCTTCATGGTTAACCCAACTAACACTAGAATTCGCAAAGCTCCCCAATAGCAATCTCACATTAGTAACAAAGTTCTTAATTCTCCAAGAAACTATAGCACCACCACCACCATTCCTTAATGACTAAATAAATTTGTAGTTGAGTTTGAATTTAAAAATCAAAATTAAAAATTGTTCACTGAATAGATTTGTAGTTGAGTTTGAATTTGAAAACCAACAGGAAAAGTAGTCTTATTTTGTAGGCAATATTTTAGGGGAAAAAAAACATATTATCATGTAAAGAAAAATTATATAATAAAAAAAATATTTGATAAGTACTAAAAATTTGATGGGAAGGCAAGATCGGATTACCATTACCATAAAACGCAGTTTTATTTTAATAAATGAAACCAGTGATTGATTATCATGTAAAGAAAAGTTGTCTCATTAAAAATACTGTAGTTTATAAGGATTAAAAATTTGATGGCAAAACCTAATGTGGCGTTTAGTATGGAGGAATTTACATTACTCCTGACATCCAGATTCCTAAGAACGTGATTTCTTGTAATCTGGATGTCTAAGAATGTAACTATTCTTATGTTTGGTTTCATTGAGAATCTCTTAAGATTCCTAGGAATGTAAAATGATAATATTTGGTTTATTCCCAATAATCTTCAATAAATTATTTATTTTTCTCATTCTATCCTTAGATTTGAATGTGAACTACCAAGTCCTTTAAAAAAAATCTTCCTCTAAATAAATAGTGAAAAAAATATAAATTATTAATAATTTGTTGAGCAACACACACACAACAGTAAAAATGAATACCTAGCAATAATGGACAGTCCACTTCAAACCTTTTCTTTCCACACATGAAACCTAAATAGAACTTTGTATGCGTTTGGATACCGCTTATTTTGCTAAAAACTAAAACTGAAAAGAATAAAAAAATATTTCTTGTTACTATTCATATTACTGTGCTGCACTGTTCATTGGCCTATTTTTACTGTTCATGGCCAATGAACAGTGCCATACACGCCAAGCTAAAGAAGAAAAAAAAAAACAGCTGAAACGCACAAAACGCTCCAAACGTGCCGCAATCCAAACAAACACAAATATATCAACAGACTTGTCTATCCTATTTATGTTATTTTGGCGGGAAAAGATAAAGACAAGGGAAAAGATATTAATGATTTGTTTTATATTTTATCTTAATTGCTTAAATGATTAGGTAAAAAAGGTTAAAATTGTCAATTTATAAAAAAATACAATTTCCTTTTAAGTTTGGGAATCTAGATACCCACCTGTTTTAAAGGAAATCCACATTCCTACTGAGAGGAGTTTAAAGGGGGAATCCAAATTCTCTTGGCATCTAATTCCCTAGCGTGATTTGCAACCAAACATATAAATCTTTAAACATTCCTAAAAATCCTAAAACATTATCCCGTACCAAACACCACATAAGGGAGGGATTAGCTTAGTGGTTCCTAAGACCTAATGATATGCACGAGATCCTGGGTTTCAAACCTCTTGCCAGCATTTTGGGTCCACCTTTATGGGATTCTTCCATGTAATAACCTGGTGCGTGTGGGATGGGGGGACTGCATATACTCAAGAAAATGATCAGATACTCAAAAAGGTCTAGACATTCTCTTTTGTTAAAAAAAAAAAAAAATTGATGGCAAGGCAAGATTGATATCCATCCATTACCATAAAAACATAGTTGTGGGAACGATGGGCTGCTAGCAGAAATGGGCCGGAACGAGCGTTGGGCCAACAAGGATAATAGGCTCAAAGGTTCTTACCCACTTGTGTAGCGCGCCTACTGGCCCAAGCCGAGGACTGAGGAAAGTCCGAGGATGGTTCAGCTCGGCCTGATTTGCCCGGGTCGACAGTCGAAGAGGAGCACCTCCCTTCACCTCGGAATGTTAATGCCGAGGTGAAGCTTGGAGCTCCGCCAACCAGGAAAACCTCCCAGGGAACCCCACTGGGTGGGAACGATTCTGTGGAGACGTACACTAGAAGAAAGCCCCCAAAATATCAAGGAAGAAGGCTGCCAACCCCGCATTGAATGCCCCACAACTAATCCCCTGGCCGCATTGATGTGGAGGGGACATCTGAATAGTGGTTAATAGTCCCATCGTTTCTATGAAGCGAGTTCTGGAAAAAGCTGGGGGGACAGGTGTCCGAATGCGAAGGAGAAAATCCACACGTGGATGGTTAAGAGAGGATGGGAGGAAGTATAAAAGGAAAGGGAAAAGGAAGAATAGGGATCTTTTTGCTGGGGGGGAGAAAAAAAAAAAGAAAAAGGAAGAAAAGAACGGAGAAAAAAGTGAGTCATCCTCGGACGTAGAACAGGAATAACACTTTAAGTTAAAAACTAGAATTTCATCATGATGGATGATCTAGTCCCAACCTATTGATAATCTAAATCTTTCCTAGCCCAACCCTTCTCAACCTACTCTCTACAAATTCATTGTATAGGGGCCCTTTGGGTGAATCCAACCATCTTTGGCAGGAACCACGAAATTGTGTCCCTACAATTGGCGTCGTCTGTGGGAAGGGCTAATTGACTAGAATAGTTAGATTCTTTAACATGGCTGGCTCAGGTCTACACCACCTAGAATCTATGGGATCTCAAAGAGAAGAACACTTCTAGGAAGGCCAGGAAGGAAGCGTACATACCACCTGTTCTGGCGAGGGTCAATCCAGGGGCGATAGCCATGTCTCACAGGACAAACGTGCTAAAGCCATGCAGAAGGAGATTGACTACTTGAAGAAGAAGTTGCAACGGGAACGAAGGAGGAGGAGTCCTTTAGGTTCTGATCTTTCCTCTGATGGCGAGGGAGATGACAACTATAGACACAGGTCACGTACGCCCCCAAGCGAGACCTTCTCGTATGATAAGGACAATCACCGAGAACGCAGGGGAGGAGGCGCGTCTTCTAGGAGTTTGGGAAACGACGCCATGAGCAAAGCGCTCGATCGGATATCCAAATCTCCCTTTACGCGCTGGATTGATGCAGGGCGACTCCCCAAGCGGTTCACCCAACCGACGTTCACCCTTTACAACGGCCGTACCGACCCAGTTGAGCACGTTAGCTATTTTAATTAGAAAATGGCGGTGTACTCTCATAACGAGACCTTAATGTGCAAGGTGTTCCCGTCCAGTTTGGGGACCTGTGGCGATGAGATGGTTTGACGGCCTCAGAACGGGTTCCATCAACTCTTTCCAGGAGCTCACTCAAGCTTTTGGATCCCGCTTCATCACGAGCAGTATGGTTCCTCGGCCTCTGGATTCCTTGCTGTCTTTATCCATGAGAGAGGGAGAAACCCTGAAAACTTATTCGAACCGGTATTAGGAGATGTTCAACGAGATCGAGGATGATTTCGATGATGTGGCCGTCAGAACCTTTAAGGTCGGTCTGTCAGCCGACCACGGTTTACGGAGATCCTTGACAGGAAAGCCAGTCGCCAGTGTCTGTCAGCTCATGGATCGCATTGACAAGTATAAGAGGGTTGAGGAAGATTAGCTGCAAGAAAAAGGGAAGGGTAAGGTTATCCCTCAGGAGAGGAGGGATTTCAGGTCGGATCGTTACGGCAATAACCGACCTCGGCGAGAATTTGGAGGGGAAGCTGGGTCTAGAGCCACCCAAACCGTTAATACCGTGTTCCGAGAACCAGTACATCAGGTCTTGGAGAAGATCAAGAACGAGCCATACTTTAGATGGCCGAACAAGATGAGCGGAGACTCCACGAAACGTAACCAAAGCCTGCATTGTCAATATCATAGAGAACGCGGACATACGACCGAGGATTGCAGGACCTTATGGAGCCATTTGCAACAACTAATCCGAGAAGGCAGATTGAAACAGTTCCTAGTTCAACCTAACGGACAGGGAGGCCAGACCGGCGCAGGGGTTCCAAGTAATAACTCCTCAAGACCTCCCTCAGGAACAATCAATGTCATCCTCGCCGCACCGGGCAGGACAGGGTCGTACCCCTCCAGGGTAATGACGGTGGCTGGGGCGTATACTGGGGATCCCGGGCAAGAGCCAAAGAGGGTCAGATTGAGTTCCCACCCAACGCTGAGCTTCTCGGACGAGGACAAGGCCGAGACCATACAGCCCCACGATGATGCACTGGTTATAACTCTTAGGATAGGGGGCTATGATGTGAAAAGAGTACTGGTTGACCAAGGCAGTGGGGCTGAGATTATGTACCCAGACCTATATAAGGGCCTCAATCTCAAGCAAGAGGATCTGACCAGCTATGAATCACCTCTGGTCGGTTTTGATGGGAGAGTGGTTGTTCCAAGGGGACAGATCAGATTGTCGGTTCAGGCTGGCTCGGAAGTAGTAGAGGTGGACTTTATCGTGGTGGACGCCTTCTCCCCATACACAGCTATCATGGCGCAACCTTGGCTTCACGCCCTTGGGGCTGTTTCATCCACCCTTCACCTCAAAGTCAAATACCCATCTGGGGACCAAGTTGAGGAGTTGCTTGGAAATCAGGTCGTGGCCAAGCAGTGTCTAGTGGCGGCCATTACGCACCAGCCTGAGTCAGGGTCCTCGGCCCTAACCAGCAGGGATTCCTAGCAATTAAAGTCAACGGCCCCAATGTCCGACGTGGAGGACGAAGAGGCAAAATGTGAGGATCTGGAGAAAATTCTTCTTGATGGGAGAGTGGTTGTTCCAAGGGGACAGATCAGATTGCCAGTTCAGGCTGGCTCGGAAGTAGTAGAGGTGGACTTTATCGTGGTGGACGCCTTCTCCCCATACACAGCTATCATGGCGCAACTTTGGCTTCACGCCCTTGGAGCTGTTTCATCCACCCTTCACCTCAAAGTCAAATACCCATTTGGGGACCAAGTTGAGGAGTTGCTTGGAAATCAGGCCGTGGCCAGGCAGTGTCTAGTGGCGGCCATTACGCACCAGCCTGAGTCAGGGTCCTCGGCCCTGGCCAGCAGGGATTCCTAGCAATTAAAGTCAACGGCCCCAATGTCCGACGTGGAGGCCGAAGAGGCAAAATGTGAGGATCTGGAGAAAATTCTTCTTGATGGGGACTCAGAGAAATTTTTTCAAATCGGCGCCCAACTGCCTATTCAAGAAAGAGAAGAGCTAATGCATTTCCTGAGGCGGAATATCGACGTATTCGCTTGGAATGCCTATGAGGCCCCAGGGGTGGATCCAAATTTCATCTGCCACCGTTTGAATGTAAATCCATCTGCTCTCCCTAAAAAACAGCCTCATCGGCGCTCTTCGAGGGAACATTCGGATGCTGTTAAGGAAGAGGTGGATAAGCTTAAACAGGCTGGGGCTATCAAAGAAGTGTTCTATCCCGACTGGTTAGCTAACACCGTAGTGGTGAAGAAAAAGAACGGCAAATGGCGTGTGTGCGTGGATTACACGGATCTGAACAAAGCCTGCCAAAGGATCCCTTCCCCATGCCTCGAATTGATCAACTGGTGGATGCAACCGTGGGACATCCCCGGATGAGTTTCTTGGATGCCTTCCAAGATTATCACCAGATACCTCTGGCCGTGGAAGACTAGGAGAAGACGGCTTTTGTCACTCCAATTGGCAATTACCACTACAAAGTGATGCCATTTGGACTTAAAAATGCGGGGTCCATGTATCAGAGGATGATGACCAGAATGTTCGAGCCTCAGCTGAGTAGAATATCGAAATCTACATCGATGATATGGTGGTCAAGAGCAGGCAAGAGCCCGACCACATCGCCAACCTCGAAAACATTTTTGAGATCCTAAGAAAGAACAAATTACGGCTCAACGCCTCTAAATGTTCTTTCGGGATGGGCTCAGGGAAGTTTCTCGGCTACATGGTCACTCATCGTGGAATTGAGGTGAACCCAAACCAGATCCAAGCCATTAATAAATTACAACCACCTCGGAATCCCAAAGAGGTACAGAGGCTGATAGGAATGATTGCTGCTCTCAATCGCTTTATAGCCCGGTCCGCAGACAGGTGCAGACCCTTTTACCGTCTGTTGAATAAGTGGAAGGATTTTGAGTGGACCAAGGAATGTGCTTCAGCTTTCCAGCAATTGAAAGACTATCTTTCTCGGCCACCGATAATGTCCAGACCTGACGTGGATGAGGTCTTATTTGCTTACATCGCGGTGGCCGCTTATGCGGTAAGCTTGGTATTACTAAGGGTTGACAATGGGGTACAGAGACCCGTGTATTATATTAGTAAGTCCCTCCATGAGGCCGAGGTCAGATACTTGCCATTGGAGAAGGCCGTCCTGGCCGTGGTGCACACCACACGCAAACTGCCGCATTACTTTCAGGCGCATACGGTTGTTATCTTGACCCAACTACCACTCAAGGCCTTGCTTCGAAGTGCTGATTATACGGGGAGAATTGCGAAGTGGGGAACCAAGCTGGGGGCTTACGACATCAAGTACATGCCCCGCACCTCCATAAAGGGCCAGGTCATCGCCGACCTTCTGGCTGAGTTTGCTGAGACCCCGGTAGAAGAGGATGAAGATAAACACCGCATGGATGAAAATTCAGTTGGAGTGACCTCCATAGAACGGGCATCACCATGGAGGCTATATGTTGATGGCGCGTCGAACCTCAAAGGATCTGGAGTGAGGCTAGTTCTAATCTCGCCCGAGAATATCACGATTGAAAAATCGTTAAGACTTGGGTTCTCCGCCACGAACAATGAGACAGAGTATGAGGCCCTGCTAGTCGGGATAGCCATGATCCAACGGATGGGAGGAAAAGACGTAAACATATTCTCGGACTCCAGATTGGTGGTAGGCCAAGTCCAAGGAGAGCTAGAAGCCAGGGACCCAAGAATGCAAGAGTACCTTAATCAAGTTAAACACCTACAATCTGGATTCAAGTCTTTCAACTTGACGCAGATTCCCAGAAGCAGAAACGCACATACTGATTCACTTGCGACGTTAGCAACATCCTCGGCGCAGGGTTTGCCTAGGGTGATTCTCGTTGAGGATCTCTTACAACCTCGTCGGTTGGGGAAAGAGGTGTCAACCATTCACCAGGCAGAAACGGGTCCCAGCTGGATGGATCCCATTGTTCAATTTCTCAAGGACGACTTCCTACCTGAGACGAAGTTGGAGGTCGATAAAATACGGAGAAAGGCTCCTCAGTTCTAGCTGTCCGAGGATCTGAAACTGTACAAAAGGTCCTTTTCTGGACCGTACTTATTGTGCGTACATCCCGAGGCAGTCGAGGTTCTCCTGGAGGAACTTCACGAGGGAATCTGTGGGAGCCACACGGGGGGCAGATCTCTATCTCATCGAGCGCTCACCCAGGGGTATTGGTGGCCCAACATGCATAAGGAAGCTCAGGAATATGTGAGGAAGTGCGACCAATGCCAAAGGTTCGCCCCAAGCATACATCAGCCGGGAGGAGAACTTAATCCCCTATCCAGTCCATGGCCCTTTGCCCAATGGAGCTTGGATATTGTTGGACCTTTTCCTAGGGTAGCGGGGAATAAGAAATATCTAGTGGTCGGCACAGATTACTTCACTAAATGGGTCGAAGCAGAGCCATTAGCCAACATCCGTGATTCCGACATGAAGAGGTTCATTTGGAAGAACATCATCACCCGGTTTGGGGTTCCACACGCTTTTATCTCTGATAACGGACTTCAGTTTGACAACAAGTCTTTCCGAAAATATTGCGGCAAACTGGGAATAACAAATCGGTACTCCACCCCAGCCTACCCGCAAAGGAATGGACAAGCCGAGGCCACAAACAAAGTTATAGTAAGTGGACTTAAGAAGAGACTGGACGACTCCAAGGCCAAATGGGTTGAAGAATTACCACATGTACTGTGGACCTACAGGACAACTCCTCGGAGGTCTACAGGCGAAACCCCTTTTTCATTAACTTACGGAGCCGAGGCAGTTATTCCATTGGAGACAGACCTCCCTACATTAAGGACTAGTTCTTTCACTCCGGACAGCAACGACAGCCTACTTGAGAAAAATCTAGACTTGATTAAGGAGAGAAGAGAAAATGCCATGGTCCGGTTGGCCTCTTATCAGCATAAGCTCAAACGAGGGTATGATGCAAATGTAAAGTCAAGACCTTTAGCGCCTGGGGATCTGGTGTTGAGGAAAGTTGTCGGCTCCGCAAAGAACCCCTCATGGGGAAAGTTGGGACCAAACTGGGAGGGACCATACCAAATCACCTCCATAGCCAGGATAGGGGCGTACTACCTGCAAGATTTGGAAAACAGAACAGTATTGCATCCCTGGAATGTAAACAACCTGAGAAGGTACTATTATTAGTAAAAGTGCCCTTTATCTTTTTCTTACCCAACTATATCATGTATGAGGCTCAATTATGCTGATTTTGGGGGTCAAGTAGAACCTCGGCTATGCCCGGTTCCCTGAACCGCATACCTAGGGAAAATTAATACGATTCATTTTTCCTATGTATTAAACTGATTCAAGCTATGCCTGGTTCCTCGAACCACCTGCCTTGAAAAAATTAATACTACTTATCATTTTTCCTAAGTATTAAACTGATTCAAGCTATGCCTGGTTCCTCGGACCACCTGCCTTGAAAAAATTAATACTACTTATCATTTTTCCTAAGTATTAAACTGATTCAAGCTATGCCTGGTTCCTCGGACCACCTGCCTTGAAAAAATTGATACTACTTATCATTTTTCCTAAGTATTAAACTGATTCAAGCTATGCCTGGTTCCTCGGACCACCTGCCTTGAAAAAATTAATACTACTTATCTTTTTTCCTATGTATTAAACTGATTCAAGCTATGCCTGGTTCCTCGGACCACCTGCCTTGAAAAAATTAATACTACTTATCATTTTTCCTAAGTATTAAACTGATTCAAGCTATGCTTGGTTCCTCGGACCACCTGCCTTGAAAAAATTAATACTACTTATCATTTTTCCTAAGTATTAAACTGATTCAAGCTATGCCTGGTTCCTCGGACCACCTGCCTTGAAAAAATTAATACTACTTATCATTTTTCCTAAGTATTAAACTGATTCAAGCTATGCCTGGTTCCTCGGACCACCTGCCTTGAAAAAATTAGTACTACTTATCATTTTTCCTATGTATTAAACTGATTCAAGCTATGCCTGGTTCCTCGGACCACCTGCCTTGGAAAAATTAGTACTACTTATCATGTCTCCTAAATATTAAGCGAGTCCATTCTATGCGTGGTTCCTCAGACTGTCTATCTTTGGAAGATTAGTATTATGTATTTTCTCACTAAGTCTCATACAGACCATATCCCGCCCCAGGCAAGTAAGCTCTTCTCCTATGGGAACTAGCCACGGAATCTTGTCTCAAGTATGATTAAAAACAAACTTCGTGATCATTTGGGCATAAAGACAATAATAAAAAGGAACTCTTGCAAATTTTTCATTAATAATATGGCTTTCAACAGGGCCTACTCAGTACAAGAAGAACAAAAAAAAAAAAAAAAACAACAATAACAAAAATTACACTAAAAAGCTAAGGTAAACTTCGTTAAAGCCTATTTCTTCTTAATGATTATCTTCTCTTTCGGAGGAGGAGGGTCAATCTGAGCGCCTGCAGCGTCCGAAGTTTCTTGTCCCGTGCCGGCTTGATCAGCTGAGGCAGGCAGAGGGTGGCTAACCAAGACTATCTCCAACCCCTTGCCTGTGTCCTTCTCAGTGGGGTCGTCCTGAATCACGATCGGAGGGTCTGAGGCCTTCATATTTGGTCCCGGTGCGGTCTGTCCGGACACCTCGGATCCCACTTCGGACGATGCGGAGGTCTTGGTTGCCTTTACCTCGCTCGCCTCGGCCTTTACGGGAACAGGATCGGGCCGAGGAAGAGAAGGGAGTGATGGCCGGATTGTTGCGGGGAAGTACACACTTTCTACCTTCCGCAGTGCATGTGAAGCCTCAACCCCGGCCTGGTTGAGAGCCTCTAGCCACACTTGTCGGCAATAAGTGCAGCACACCCTAGAAACCTCGGCCCTAAGGGCTTCCTCGGTTTCAGCTACGCCAACATCGTAGCCTTCCTGCTCGGCTCGATCCCGTGCCTTCTCAGCCTCTTCTCTGGCTTCCTCGGACTCAGCCAGCTTTTTCTGCAGCGCCAGCACTTGCGCCTTAGAGGCAGCCAGTTCGTCCTCGGTACGCCGTAGAAGTACCCTTTGGCCTTCTGCCTGCCTCTCCGCGTTGTCAAGCGCGGCCGCCGCGCTTTTTCTTCCCCGCTCCTCCTCTACAAGTTTCTTCTTTAGTTCTTGTAGACTCTTCTCGGCCGTCTTCAGAATGTCCTCGGCATCATTCCGCTTCGCTTCCTCCTCCTTCATTTGGCGATGGCAGTGGTTGACCATCTCCTCGGCACGGAAGGAAGCTTGGACGGCCTAACAAGAAAAAGGGGGCAAAAAAAAAAAAAACACGGTCAAAGGACTTAGACAAAACACTCAAAAGACTTTAAAAAAAAAAACGGTCAAAAAACTTAGACAAAAACTCAAGAAAAAACTTACCATGCCCAGGTACCTCTTCAGACCGAGGAAGACCTCGTGTCTCCTCAGGTTTCGGAGCTCGACCATGTCCTCGGGGAGCAGCAAAGCTTGCTCCACCACGTCGGCCACATACCCTCCTTTACCCCCTTGGTAATTGCGGAGGGAGGCGGTGGCCGGAAGAGGGGCGTCATCCAGCATGGGCGCCGGCAACCACGCCTCAAGGGCTGTTGATGGGCTGCTTCTCCTCTCCACTTCTCTATGCCCTGTCCGAGGGTGTTTGCCCACTCTTTGAGGCTCATCTTCTTGGGCAGACAAGGCCCTCCCAACATCCATGGGCTCTTTACCTTTCGCTTCCCTTTTCCTCTTTAGCTCGGCAGGATGTGATCCGAGGGTCTGAGTTGGAGGAGGAACGACAGGTGGCAAGGAAGGGGGCTTCACTTGTGTTGCCTTGGGTGGCTCAGCCCGCCCGGGCTGGGATTCAATTAAGTCTAGTAGACTAGACCTTGGCTTCCTTTGGATGCCCATCTCGTCGTGTGTCTCGGTTGATGGGGGAACTGGGTCAAGAATCGGACCCTCTATGGACAAGTCTTGGCCGAAGACTTCAAACTCGTCTTCAGATTCTGAGCTGTCCACTACGCCTTCCTCTCCTTTCTGAGACAATGGAATCTCAGGTCTGAACTCCTCGGCAGCGGAAGGATGGGATGCTCGGGATGCCTCTGGCTTTATTGGAATGCCGTCAAAAATGGCTGTGGTTGCGAGAACTTCCCCTGGGACTGGGCCGGGGAGCAAAAATCCGGGCGCAGCTACGCTGATTTGCCGAAAACGGGGGTCCCGGGCCTTAATAACGCACTTCGGCGCCTGGAATGCAGTGGAGATGGGGGTGTACTGCAGGATGAGATGCGCCGCTCTCAACTGGCCGTCCAAGTGCACAAACACCTCGGATCTTAATATTTTGTCAAGGCTCTTTTGGTTAACCAAGCCGAGGTTAGGGACGCTTGAATTTTTATCTGTTCATTTGACACAGGAAACTCATTAGTAACTAGAGACAAAAAATAAGGCAATGGCAGTAGTAACAAATAAACAAGTAATGCGAACATCAAACTATGAAAGAAGCCATTTCACAAACAGGTGAGATCCATGAACCTAGACTCAGTAACCCCACCTGGCTTCCCCTCTCTCGTTGGGCAATGGAGGCCATCATGCCAATCACCTGATACGATCAGGATATCCTTGTTCAACCCTTTATTAGAATCGGGAAGACACTGGATGAGTCGGACCTCGTTGTACCTAGACTTAAGGTAATACCCTTGACCCCTAAGATGGTGGAGGTTATAGACCCAGTTCACGTCGTGATGGGTCAATCCTAGCCCTAACTGCTCGTTCAGGGCATCCACGCAACCAAGGATCCTGAACATATTAGGAGCGCATTGGGTAGGCGCTAACCTATGGGCAATGAGGTAGTCCCTAGTGACCGGCCTTATGGGAATCCTCATTCCCCCCTCTACGAAGGCAATCATTGGGATTACCACTTCCCCCTCATGCCTCTTCTCGTGCCACTCACCCTCTTCGCAGTATCTAATCTCAACTTCCGCTGGAATCCTATACTGAACCTTGAAATTTTCTATGGCCTCCCTGGATTCTACCAAGTACTTAAATCTGCCCATTCCTAAGAAAATCTCGAAAGAATATAAAAGAATTGGGGGAAGGGAACAGAGCCGAGGAGGGAAGAATGTGTGAAGAACAGAAGACTACGTAACAAAAGAAAAAATTTAAAGACTCAAAATGACTTACACGAACGAAATAGGTCTCCTCGGACAGGCTTCTAGGATTTGTAAGGAAGCAAATGAAGGGATAGTTGACAGGTTCAACGAAGGCGCGCTATAACTCGATGCAGGTTAAGGTGAGGTAAGTGGTTAAGAAAAGAGGGTATTTATATCAAAGAACCGTATGGGAGCGGGAAAATCCCCGCCCATATCTGCAAAAAATGCCCAGCCGTACGATGCCCATCTCACCATAGAACGTGAGAGGACAAGAAGCCGTCAAAATTAAACAAACGCGCGTCTTGAGGGTTACGTCATCAGGAGCACGCTCTGGGAAGTCAAAAAGACCCCCTGGCGGACAAGACAAGGCCGAAGTCGACTATGTCACCAACAGGGGCATCGAAATCCTTCTTTCTGTCCAAGGACCCAGAAAGAAGTATCTCGAGGGGCTATTGTGGGAACGATGGGCTGCTAGCAGAGATGGGCCGGAACGAGCGTTAGGCCAACAAGGATAATAGGCTCAAAGGTTCTTACCCACTTGTGTAGCGCGCCTACTGGCCCAAGCCGAGGACTGAGGAAAGTCCGAGGATGGTTCAGCTCGGCCTAATTTGCCCGGGTCGACAGTCGAAGAGGAGCACCTCCCTTCACCTCGGAATGTTAATGCCGAGGTGAAGCTTGGAGCTCCGCCAACCAGGAAAACCTCCCAGGGAACCCCACTGGGTAGGAACGATTCTGTGGAGACGTACACTAGAAGAAAGCCCCTAAAATATCAAGGAAGAAGGCTGCCAACCCCGCATTAAATGCCCCACAACTAATCCCCTGGCCGCATTGATGTGGAGGGGACATCTGAACAGTGGTTAATAGTCCCATCGTTTCTATGAAGCGAGTTCTGGAAAAAGCTGGGAGGACAGGTGTCCAAATGCGAAGGAGAAAATCCACACGTGGATGGTTAAGAGAGGAGGGGAGGAAGTATAAAAGGAAAGGGAAAAGGAAGAATAGGGATCTTTTTGCTGGGGGGAGAAAAAAAAAAGAAAAAGGAAGAAAAGAACGGAGAAAAAAGTGAGTCATCCTCGGACGTAGAACAGGAATAACACTTTAAGTCAAAAACTAGAATTTCATCATGGTGGATGATCTAGTCCCAACCTATTGATAATCTAAATCTTTCCTAGCCCAACCCTTCTCAACCTACTCTCTACAAATTCATTGTATAGGGGCCCTTTGGGTGAATCCAACCATCTTTGGGCAGGAACCACGAAATTGTGTCCCTACAATAGCTTTATTAAAAAATTAAAATTAAAATAAAAAAACTAGGGATTGACAACTTGAGTTTAGGAGTAGTTTTTTGTTTAAAAAAAAGATTCTAAGTCATTTTATAAAACAATTAGTAAAAAAAATTAAAAATTGTTGACTGAATAAATTTGTAGTTGAGTTTGAATTTGAAAACCACCAGGAAAAGTGATCTTAAATTTTAAGCAATATTTTAGGAAAAAGAAAACCAATTATCATGTAAAGAAAAATTCTCACATAAAATTCTATTTGATAAGTAGCATTAAACATGGATTTATTAAAAAAATAAAATAAAAATAAAAAATCAATAATTGACAGCTTGAGTTTAGGAGTAGTTACTTGTTTAGAAAAGGATTCTAGTTATTTTACTAAAAATTTTGTAAAAATTAAAAATAAAAATTGTTGACTGAATAAATTTGTAGTTGAGTTTGAATTTGAAAACCAATAGAAATGGTGATGGCAATATTTTAGAAAGAAGAAAACCTATTATCATATAAAGATTAACTGTCTCACAAAAAAATATTTGATAACTATTAAAAACACTTTTGTCCTTTTCTAAAAAAAAAAAAAAAAAAAAACTTTTGTCCAAAAAATAAAGATAAATATAAAAAATTTGATGGGAAGGCAAAGATTGGATATCCATTACCCCAAAACGTGGGTTAATAAATAAATAAATAAATTTAAAAAAAAAAAATCCGAAGCCGGTGAATGATTATCATGTGAAGAAAAATTGTCTGATAAAAAAATATTGTATTTTATAAGTATTAACAAATTGATGGCAAAGCAAAATTGATATCCCATAACCATAAAACGTGGTTTTAAAAATAAAATGAAAAACAAAGATTGATAGCTTGAGTTCAGGAGTAGTTAGTACTTGTTTAGGAGAGGATTCTAGTAATTTTACTAAACAACTTGGAAAAAATTTAAAAAAAATTTAAAAATTGTTGATTAAATAAATTTGTAGTTGACTTTGAATTTGAAAATCAATAAGAAAAGTGATCCTATTTTGTAGACAATATTACAGTTGAGTTGTCTATACTTAAATCTAGAGGTATAGGATATTTTTGAATCAACAAAATGTTCATTCCAAATAGGACAAAACTCTTAACTAGTAGAACAGATTACTATAGAATGATACATTTTATTTTTGAATTATTATTTTAAATATAATTATGATATTAAAATATATGACAAAAATTATTAAGCATTTCTTTCACTTAATAATTAATGATTAAGATATCAAAGGATAAAGTTACTTTTATAAACTCTAAAGAATATTCTCTTCTCGATCTTTCATTTTACACCGACAGTCCACCTTTATATACAGTCTTATACCTTTGAAGGTCGAGAGTGATTGATTATCATGTAAAGAAAAGTTGTCTCATTAAAAACACTGTATTTTATAAGGATTAAAAATTTAATGGCAAACCCTAAGAGATTGGCTTAGTGGTTCTTAAGGCCTAATGATATTTACGAGATCTTGGATTCAAAACCTCTTACCAACATCTTGGGACCACCTCCATGGAATTTCTCACTGTAATAACTTGGTACGTATGGGACCGGGGGACTGCATATACCCGAGGGAATGGTTAGATACTCGAAAAAGTCTAAACACTTTCTTTTGTCAATAATAAAATTTGATGGCGACGCATGATTGATATCCATTACCATAAAAACATGGCTTTATTAAAATTTAAAAATAAAATAAAACTAGTGATTGATAGCTTGAGTTTAGAAATAGTTACTTGTTTAAAAAAAGATTCTAAGTCATTTACGAAACAATTAGTAAAAAAAATTAAAAATTGTTGACTGAATAAATTTGTAGTTGAGTTTAAATTTGAAAACCAACAAGAAAAGTGGTCTTATTTTGTAAGCAATATTTTAGGAAAAAGAAAACCAATTATCATGTAAAGAAAAATTCTCACATAAAAAAAATATTTGATAAATAGCATTAAACATGGCTTAATTAAAAAGTAAATAATAAAAACCAATAATTGGCAGCTTGAGTTTAGGAATAGTTACTTGTTTAGGAAAGGATTCTAGTTATTTTACTAAAAAATTTGTAAAAAATAACAATAAAAATTGTTGACCGAATAAATTTGTAGTTGAATTTGAATTTGAAAACCAATAGAAAAAGTGGTGGCAATATTTTAGGAAGAAGAAAACCTATTATCATATAAAGATAAACGGTCTCACAAAAAAAATATTTGATAAATATTAAAAATACTTTTGTCCAAAAAAATAAAGATAGGTATAAAAAATTTGATGGGAATGCAAGATTGGATATTGATTACCCCAAAACGTGGGTTTTTTTTTTTTTTTTTAATCCGAAACCGGTGAATGATCATCATGTGAAGAAAAATTGTCTCATAAAAAATATTTTATTTTATAAGTATTAAAAAATTGATGGCAAGGCAAAATTGATATCCCATAACCATAAAACGTGATTTTAAAAATAAAATGAAAAACAAAGATTGACAGCTTGGGTCTAGGAGTAGTTGGTTCTTACTTGTTTAGGAGAAGATTCTATAGTAATTTTACTAAACAATTTGTAAAAAATTAAAAAAAAGATTTTAAAAATTGTTGACCGAATAAATTTGTAGTTGACTTTTTTTTTTTTTTTAAAGAGAAAGAATTTTAACATATGACGTCCGTTTTTTATGGTAATTCTTTATCCATTCTACATGGACAAAACCCTTAAATAGTAATATAGACTACTATAGAATGATACATTCTATTTTTGAGTTATTATTTTAATTATAATTATGATATTAAAATATAGGACAAAAATTATTAAGCATTTCCTTCGCTTAATAATTAATGATTAAGAAATCAAAGAATAAAGTTACTTTCATCTATACTATTATTTAAGGGGCTTCTCTTGTTTAGATTCCTCATTTTTTTTAGTTTAAAATTACTCCTACACTCCTATGTTTAAGCAGAGACAAAACTAAAGGACAATCTGATAAAAATACAACTCTAACTCTCACTAAAACATTGCCTCAAAATAAAAGTTATGTATAAAATAAAAAACACAAATTTTTATTTTGCTACAAAATACTAAATAGGACTACTAAAATAAAATTAAAAAAAAAGCCTCTACTAATAAAAATATTCCCTTTATTTTCGCGCGCTAGTAAACTATAAAGAATATTCCCTTCTCAATCTTTCATTTTACACCGACAGTCCACCTTTATATACAGTCTTATACCTTTGAAGGTCGAGAGTGATGGATGGTGATCCGTTAATTTAGCGTAGACCGCCGCAAAAAGTAATCATATGAGATGAAGAGATTGGCGACCAGTGGTCTTCTGGGTTCTTATGTCGACCACCAAAAGCTTATAGCAGTTGCTTTGTGAATTGTGACTGATTATTCCACACTCCTTTTGCTTTTATTTTATTTTATTAAATTTGTAATTTATCTTTTTTTTTTAATAATCTTATCAGGATTTTTTTTGCCTTCTTAAATGTTGTTTGGCCCAAGATTTTTTTCCTTTTGACTGTGACACAGGTTTTGTCCAACTTTTCTTTTAGGTATTTCACTTTAGTGTCGTTGTTGAATATGAAATTTAATATCTAATTATAAAAATTAATTAATGTCTTAATTTGATAATAAAAATAATAATCAAGTACTACATGTAAATTCTACTATCTACACCTAAAAATATCACTTTATTATTGGAAGCATATATGATAGGTAGTAGCGAGTACTAACTAACATGACATTAATTAACCATAAGTTATCAAGTACTACAACCTTCATGTCTTCATCTTTTAATTTCATAGACTAGTGGGTTAGCATTACACTTTCCTTCTAACAACCACACACGTGTACTATATATATATATATATATATAGAGAGAGAGAGAGAGAGAGAGAGAGAGAGAGAGAGAGGTGTAATTGCAGCTACTAGCAACTATCACAACCTTTACTTATCTCATAGACAACTAGGTTTGCATTTTACACTTAAAAGTTAGCACATATTAAAAATTCAGATTCATTGTGCATAGATGGATATTCATGTCTTTAAACACAAAAGGATACACACTTGTAAAAGGTAAAAGATCTAACCTCACTATTGTATGGCCACATACCAAGTAGTAGGTAAAGTTAATACATAAGAGACTAGACTACTAGTACTAGGTTTGCATTCTAGCCCTCTGTGCTTCTTTGTTCTTTTGAAAATACAAATTGGAGGGGCCCCTCAGACCGACATTTCATGTGGATTTATATATAGCACTTCTTGGTTGTGATCCCATTATCTAGGTTTTCAAGAAACAATCTACTGTATTAATGTCATTCTCCATGGCTAAGTTTTGTTCTCTTAGTTACAAACAGTGCTAAAAGATTTTGGCTTTTTTCTTCATTTTTTGCTTCAAAGTTCAAACCCAATCTTTCACGTGGAAATAAAACGTATCAAAGTAGCTAGATTTTCATTTCGTTCACAAGCTTAGAGTTGTTTGTAAAGACAAATCATTTTAAATGATTGCAAGAATTATATTCATCACATGTTAACTAGTGAAACCTCCAGACATGACACATGATGGAATCTAAGCATAGGCTTCTATGATATTATCAAGGAAGAAACATTAAGATGATTATAATCCATAGATATATCCGATTCAATTAAAGTATTTATTTCTATGACTAGTATGATTGAAATTTATTTAAAATTATATGTAAATTGAAGGAAATATTTCACAAAACAATAATTTTAAACAATAAATTGGATCGTAAAATAAAACAAAATAGGAATAATTAAAACAAAATATTGGATCGTAAAAGAAATATTTCCTTCAATTTACATATAATTTTAAATAAATTCCAATCATACTAGTCAAAACTAAACAATAAATTGGATCGTAAAATAAAACAAAATATTATCTTAAATTACATGGTCGTAATATTGTAAGCTGAGTTTTATCAAAAACAAAAAAATTATGATAGATAATTAAATTAATTTTAAATGAATATACAAACCACTTCTAAATTTTATAAAATTTTGATAGCAGAGTTTTATTTGGATCAATATTTTAATTTTTTTTTGGAACTTAGGTAGTAAAGTTACACTACACAAAAGCTCTTTACACCTTCACACTCCACATTAGCCCTAACATTATGGTTTTTTCTTTTCTTTCTGAAAATTTAATAGCTGCATTGGGGAGAGGGGATTTGAACCGTGGAGTCTCCTTTAAAAATACCAGAAAATACTAGTTGAGTTATAAGGCTCTTGTAACAAACAATTTTATTAGATTCCATTAACAATTAATTTTTCTTCCCCCCTCAAATTATGTTATGGAACTCCTGGGGAAAAAAAAAAAGAGAATGGAAATGAGTGATCTCTCTCTCTCTCATTTACAAGAAAATAAATAGATAAAAAGTATTTTGAAAAAGTACATAAAAGTATCATTAAAAAAGACATATTATTGATGGGGAAGAACCTCTCACTCAATAACCAAGCCACCCCCAATGACTGAGACTACTAGTCCGACACACGCACCGCCCAACTTGAAGAATCTCCTCACCCAAATCGTCTAAAAGAATGATGACTTGCCTAACTAAAGAAACCTCGTCCTACCCCTCAGCTCACTTATGGAACCCTTTAGATGACAATGACTCCATGAAAGGAAACTAATGGAAATTCGCAAGCTTAATTTGAAAGTGGCTAGGATCGATCATGAAAGGTGGTCAATTCAAGGCCCCTTTATAAACGCCAAACTTCCTCCATTCCCAGGTATGAGTGATGTGGGGTGCTTTTTTGTACTTCTAAGGAAACTTATTGCGTACTCCTTGGGAAACTTTTGCAATCCCACATCAAAGGCTACTCCCCCACTTGCTGCCTTATAAGCGTGAAGCGAAGGCAGTAGTGTACCATCAGTTATTACAAAAGTTTCCCAAGGAGTACACAATAGTTTCCCTAGGAGTAAAAAAAAAGCACCCCACAAGTGAAAAACCCTAACTCTTACTGTTTGAGTTCATTCTCGGGTTTCTTGTGACTTTTTTACTTAAGCATCAAAGAAATTTAGGCCGGCACCACATTAGTGCCCTCCAATAGACTGTTGCTTTCTCCCAAGCTTTCTAGAGCTCCAGTTTGAATTATTGGCTCAATGATTGTCCTTGCATTATCCATTATCATTCTACATTTCTTTATAAATTTGAAAATTATTAAAATAGTGTGCATAATGCATGTAAATTGTATTTCATGTTTATCTTTGTTTAGTGTGAAATCAAATGTTTCACTAATGACTAACTTGCGGTTATTGTCATGTTTTATTGGTTGTTATTTTTAATAATGCAAACGATATGTTCTTGGAGTTAAAATTTTTTATTATTATCTTTTTTCAATAATTGTATAATAGATAAGTAAGTTGCTTCATATATATACCATCATAGTACCTTAGAAAAATAATCTTAAATTGGGTGGGGTGTGTGTCTAACACTTATACTGTAATATAATTTTATTCAAACATTTCATGTAATTTAAATTCTTCATCAATAAAATTTTTTTCCCCTTTTTGAGAAACAAACTAACTGTTAAAAATATACACACTTAATAATTACACTCTTTCATCAAACTCAAACACATTAGTTAACCAAATAGGAATAATACCTACTATTGAATCTCCATCTTAAGATTCCCAACTAGAGGACTCGTTCTCATTACCTATTAAATAGGAATATCTAAGCTGTCACCTTGGGCCACAGTTCTATGCCCCGATTGGATATGTTATTAATCATTAATCCTCTATCATGATAAATATAAACAGTGATTAGTGGTGACTCCACAACAATACACTAATAATTTGATATTAATTTATATGGAAATGATTCTCCAAAAAAATATTTCCATAAAAAAAAAAAGATTCTCCAAAAAAATATATATACTGAAACATTTCCTTTTCCTTAGTAAAATAATCTTCTAAACTATATTTACAGCTTTGAAATTGAAACATTCCCTCACCTTTAAGTAATTGTACAAAAAAAGTAATTAATATAAAAAGATAGGTGCAGGACTGCCATCAATAAATAGTAGGTTTGACTTTCATATAGAGCCGTCCTCAGTACGCACAAGATTCTAAACTCACTTTCAGACTAGTCATTTTTAATTGTTGGCAATCTTACCTAACCTTAGCTATATTGGGCTTGGGTAACATTTCAAGCATAAATGTTTGGGTGGTCCTCCAGATGACTTCTTCAAATATAGTAATTTATAGGTAAAGACTGCCACACTCCGCCATAGCTGTTCAGTGCCTGACTTTTGTTTAAAATTTTAGTGCCATCAGCTTAAAATATACCACTAGTCTGTTATATCATGATTTAAACAACTTGTTTTTAGTGTTTAATTAATATTATATATTTTTTTATATATTTTTTTATTTATGCATATTTTTAAAAAATATAAACAATATTATTATAAGTCTCTTATCAAACAGGCCCTAATACCTGTGGCCATCTGTAACTAGCGGCTTTATGATAAGTCTCTAGCGCAATAAATTTCGTAATATTAACCAAGTTTATAAAAAAAGTGATAAATAAAGTTTAATTACAAAATTGGATATAACTTAAAGCTATAATTTTTTTTAATTTTTTTTTTAGAGATGAATTTTGATAAGTCCATAATTGGATTACATCTTCTTCTTATACTCTCTGTGCTTGTAAAATTTCTAAAAAATTAAAGATTAATAGTTATATCATCAATAAATTATTTACATTGCAAGTTTTTATGGTTTAAAATTAAGCCTAAAATATAGGTTTATAGATTATATAATAAATGATGTCCGATTAACACAAAATTTGACATGTGTATTAAGAGCGTAAATAATGTGCATATAATGTCTATTTTATTAAGTAAAATTGTAACCTTAAACTATAACTAATTTTGTAACTGAACCTTGTCATCAGTGTAATTTCATATAAAAATAAAATAATGTTACGTGAATAAAGTTATAATATTCCCTACATATATGTAGCCTTAAAACCACCTAAAATTTTTAAATATGTTTAGGTTGATTTTTCTTCTAAAGAAAGTTCTTGTTCATTCTTCTCAAAAAAAAAAAAAATCATTATAAAATTTTATTTTATAATTCGTTATGTGGGGCACAAGAATTTAAATAAGGTATAAATGCCACGTGTCGTATCCATGGTCAAGGAGTCCATTATCGTGCCAAAGAGGTTACACGCTCGAACAAAAAGGCCAAGCCAGTGGCACGTTACCAGAGGAGGTCATACAGTAGAGAATGAGCTTCGGAAAGGGGGCCAGCCCTGACATAATTGAAGGGATGGTGGCTTCCCCCACATTAAATGCACTCCACCAAACCTTTTGGATGCGTTTATATGGAGAAGACCTCTGAACAGTGCTGCTTTGGCCGCCGCAACTCACAAGGAGTTTGGGAAGATGTTTGATGGGACAAGCACTCAAGTGGTGAACTGGACAATCAACAAAGGGAGGGTCAAGATCACTTGAAAGGAGCTATATAATGTGAGAGACCCTCCAAGGACAGGGGGAAAATCTATAGAGAAAATCATAGCATTAAGAACAGCAACGGTAATCAAATCTAAGAAAAATATATTCAAAAACTACTCTCCTTCGATATTGTCGAGGAAAAGTTTTTGTGCATCACATTTGTCTAGTCATTATTTTTTCTCGCTCTTTTATCCTTTTTAGCCCATTAAGGGCGTTGTCCACTTCATTGAAGTCTAGTTTTTTAGTCCACTCTCTACAAATTATTGTATTGAACTCTTTAGACCCTAATCTATTCATCGTTTAGATTTAAGAACCAAAACTCACCTCTACACGTTAAAATGGCCGATAGTGATTAAATAGTAAATTTTTTTTTTTTTTATCTGTTTATACAACTGTGGCCGAAGGTTTTAGACTTTACTCTATTTTGAAATGCTAACTGGATGCCTCGCTGGTAAGACAGGTGAAAAATCTGTGGCAGAGAATGAGAGAAGACACGTGTATCTGTTATCATAAAAATAGTCCACTTTTCCACATGAGTCATGGTCCTAAATAAATGCCACCTGTGACCAGCGAGTACATTTTCAAAAATTAAAATAATTTTGTCGGACCTGTTGTAGTTGTATCATGTATGAGAGAAGAACTGATCAACAGAACAACTGAGCTCCTCTCTTTATGGACCTCTCTCTCTCTCTCTCTCTCTCTCTCTCTCTCTCTATCTGACTATTTATTATTATTATTATGCAGCAAATTTCTTTGGTTTGGATATGAGAGAAAGACAAGTACAAAGCAAGCTTCCCACAGTTGTGCCAGCTGTTTAGGCCATGGATTCCGTGATTGCCACACTTATAGTATATATGTGTATGGAATTGGATTATGGACCATCAAACTGTGATTGGCCCACCACTCACTCACTCTAACATGCTAATGCTCTTTCTCTTTTAAAGCCACTACTCGATACTAAATAATGCATTCCATTATTTTTAGTATGTCATACTCATATACAGTAGAACAACATATATTTAATTTCACCTATTCTTTTTTTATATTTAATTTTAAGTAGTAAGTTATTATTGACTGTTATTGATAGGCAAAACCATATTTTCACTAGTGGGTTTAATTTAGAATTAATAACAATTAGAATTTATTGTGTAAATGTTGTGAAAATATTGTAAATATAGAACTTCTCTTTTCTTTTTCTTTTTTTTTTCTTTTTTTTTAACTACTCGATTTCTCTCTATGCTATTATTTTGCTGATAGTGTCAATTATTAGTATGGATTTTCATCAATGTTGAGGTTTGTTTTTCTCTCCTACATTTTGGTGGAAATAATTACAGGCTAAATCTCATCTTTCGACTTACAAATTATACTAGTAATTGTATATTAAAAGGAAAAATGAATGAGTTTTAACTGACCTGTGTCATCATTTTATTGCATTTTTCTGTCCACTAATAATAAAAATAAAAAAAAATTAATTGCAATTTATATTAATTGAAGTGGTGAGTTCAAATTGGAACTAGTAACAACTAAAATTTTTTGTGAAAATGTTGAAAAAATATTGTGAATATAAAACTTTTCTTTTTTATCTTCTTGATTTCTCTTGGTGCTATTATTTTCTTGATAGTGCAATTATTAGTATGGATACTCATGAATGTTGAGGTTTGTTCTTCTATCATGCATTTTGGTGGAAATAATTACAAGCTAAATCTCATCTTTCGACTTACAAATTATACTAGTAATTGTATATTAAAAGGAAGAATGAATGAGTTTTAACAAACCCATGTCATCATTTTATTGCATTTTTCTATCCACTAATAATAACAATAAATAAAAAATGATTGCAATTTATATTAATTTAAGTGGTGGGTTCAAGTTGAAACTAGTAACAACTAAAATTTGTTGTGAAAGTGTTGAAAAAATATTGTGTACATAAAACTTTTTTTTTTTTTTTTTATCTACTTGATTTCTCTTTGTGCTATTATTTTCTTGATAGTGCAATTATTAGTATGGATACTCTTGAATGTTGAGGTTTGTTTTTTCTATCATGCATTTTGGTGGAAATAATTACAAGCTAAATCTCATCTTTAGACTTACAAAATATACTAGTAATTGTATATTAAAAGGAAGAATGAATGAGTTTTAATGAACCCGTGTCATCATTTTATTGCATTTTTTCCAATCCAAAAATAAAAATAATATTAATGATTTCATTTTATTCTAAGTTGAAACTAGACATTGGTACTTTGAACTCAAAAAATTATTGTTTTTGACAAAATTTTCAAAATATTTAAATGAAAAGATTTTTTTTTTTTTTTTTTTTTGGTAAACAAGATATGTATGTTTATACTTTATAGTAGAACATTATTAATTAAAAAAAAAAAAAGGCTTTATGTTTTCATGCAAAGTAAAAAGGGTCTTATTTAAAATGGCAATAATTTATAGACTTTAACATAAAAGTTAATGTCAATTTCAATTGATTTAACTAATAAAATCTCTGTAGTCCAATAAAAAATATGTACTTTAAAGTTCAAATCCTTCTTAGACCACAAAACCAGTTGGTGCTTAGCTTGATGATAAGAAATAGTTAAAATATAGCGAACCCATAAATTAAAATTTTATCATGTTTATAAAAAATATATAAAAATATTTTTATGAGAAAATTATTTTTTGATAGAGCTTTATTCTTTTTTCTTTTTTTTAAACCGTAACTTTGCGGTACTTGTAAGTAGAAAATATCCAATTCTTTCAGTGATTGTACGTTACAGATTTTTATAAATTGACTTCATTCAAAACGGTAGAGTGTTATATCAAAAATAAGAAGACTAAAAAAAAAAAAAAAAAAAAAGGAAAAACCTTTCGTTAATACTAAGCTGAAAAGATTCCATAGTTGTTACACATTAAAGATTTTTATTTTGTCTTTCAAAAAAGAGACCTTTATTAAAAGACTTCATTGAAATAAATGACGCATTAATTTTATTTCTTTTTTTATGAGATCATTAATTTTATTTGTAAGTACAAGTGTACAACCAAATGCCTATTTTTAAAGTTTCTATTAAAGAAAACTATTTTTAATACACATTTTTAAATTTTTTTTTTAAATTTTTATTACATATATAAGGAAACTATTTAATGCTTGGAGGGTATAAAAAATGCATGCTTTTCCCATTCATATATGTATATTGGGAAGTGGGAAAGATCTTGAATTTAATAAGTGGGGTTTAAAATTTGATCACCTTAATAGATTATATAGAAAAATCACTAATAAATTCTCAACAACAAAAAAAAATCAATCACATATGATTCCAAGTAAAATTTTTAAAGTCCTAACCCTTCAATAATAATTGAGTGATTTAAATTTTACTATATCATTAATAATTTAAATAAATACCAAAATAATGACAAAAAGGCTCCATTTGTGGATAAATGAGTGGTTTAGATTAATTCATTAGTATTATTATTAAATTTTAATAAACACCAAAACAATGATCATAATTCATATATAGATTTGAGAGAGCATGGTATAAAATTACTCTTTTTCAAAATACTTCCTTACTTTTTTGAAAATTTTAAGGAAGAAATCTTAGAAATATAAATTTTATGTCACGACTTTGACATGATTCATTGTAATAAATTGAGTAAAAAAACAATCAATATATACGAAAGTGAATGTTCACTGCTCAAAATAGTTAGGTAAATAAGTTATGGCAAAATTTATAGTAAAGTTCTACAAAAACTCAATCCAACTACAGCCTTTCTAAATAATCCATTTTTAGAAAGCCGAAAAAAAAAATCTTTTTTTGGCTAATCAAGGATCTAGGATATTGAAATTTGTTTGAGATTTATATTGAAATCTTGATCCAATTAAAAACACACGTGAAAGATTTTTTAAAGCAGGACATTAGGCAAGAAAATTGGGTCCCAATTAGTTTTTTTTTTTTTTTTTTCATTTTAGACGTGGCAAAATATTACTACAAATAATATAGTCAGGTGAAACTTATATGATAAGAAAAGTGGGGTAACCTCAAATAAATGAGTTTCAAAGAAATTTTACTGCAAATAGAAAGCAGCAGAGAAGAGAAACAAAACAAACACACAGCTTGGAGAGACAGAGACACATAGACAGAGAAACACAAACACAAACACAAAAACAAACACAAAACAAAGCAAAACAACAGAGAATGGAATGGAACAGAGCAGTCCGATTCATTTGTAGTTGTGAGTGTGATAGCTGATAACAAAAAAAGAAAGAAAAGAAAAGCCATTGATTATTTATTGAACTAATGGCTAAGACAGACGTGAATGATTTTTCTGATCCGACTGTGATGGCGAAAGTGACAGAGTTGAAGAAAGAGTTGCAGAGATTGGTGAAGGCTATAGTTGATGATGATGATTGTAGCATTGAAAGCATTGATGAGGCTAAGGAAAAGCTTTGTGCTTTGAAGGAATTGAAGCAGAGGAGGAACCAGCGTTCGCTTTCGTTGAAGCTTCTTGATTCTTTGACTTGTCCTGAGGAGTTTCGTTGCCCTTTGTCCAAGGAATTGATGAGAGATCCTGTTATGCTTGCCACAGGCCAGGTTGGTATATATATCTATATCACAATGTTATTTTGCTCTGTTTGGTTTCTGGGAAATTGTAATAAAAATGAGCTTCAAATAATTTTTTAAGGAGGTGGGAAATCAGAGATAAGCAGTAATTTAAGAGTTTTTTTGGTTTAATTATGGGATAATTGAGGTGGGTTTTGAATATTTTGCAAACCAAATTGACATAAAGGGCTATAAGGCTAAAACTATTAACATCTAAGTTTCTTTTCCTCTGTTTTTTAGGCAACCAAATGGAGTGTGAATTAAAATTGAAATGAACTTCTTGTGTTTGTTTTTTTTTTTTTTTTTTTTCACGGATTTTGGGAGCTAGGAAATGACAGATAATATTGTCCACTGATAATTTTTTTTTTAAAAGGACAGATAAGCAGTAATTTGAGATTTAATTATGGGATAATTGAGGTGGGTTTTGCATAATTTACAAACCCAATTAAGATAAAGTGCTAAAACTAAAAGGATAAATCTTGGCATCTAATTTTGTTTTCCTTTGTTTTGTAGGCAATCAAATGGAGAGTGGTTTTTTTTGGAAGGGAGAGAAGGGGGGGGGGGGGGGGGGTGTTGTTTAGTGGATAGTAATTCTTTTTCTGGATTTTTGTTTCTTAATTTCGTAGTTCATGGATCGTTTTAATTATCTTTCAATCTCTGAATTTTGGATTTGGATTCATTGGGCTGCTTTTGTTTGTTCTTTGCTCTGTTTGGTGGCTAAGAAACTATGGGAAAAAGAAAAGAAATTACAAACAAATCCATACTTTAGTTTTGCTGTTGCGTAGTTTAAGTGAGTTTCTTTTCCCTTTGTTTTAATTTTTTCCCTCTTATCTTCTTGGAAATCAAAAGAAGCAATCTAAAATTTCGAGGCATGCAATGTAATTTACTGTTAGTTTCTCTTCTTTACTACTATCAGGAGGTTGAATTTCTGGTGGTTGCTTTATGGAAGCACTGTGTTTTATCATTTATGCACTGTCACTGAAAATTGAATATCAAGGTAGTACATGTTTGATGGAGACATGAATTTTTGAAATTTTATACACCTACGTTAGTTGTTCTCCTCCTGTGTTACTTTCTAAGTTTTGTTGAAGACAAGCATGTCAGAATGATGAATCTGATTAGTTTTCTTGGATGTACAGTAAAAATTCAACAACAAAAAAAAACGTGTTGAGCATTCATAATTCTTTGAGTAACTGGTGGTGCAGTTTTAGATACAAAATTAATCATGATAAAAATTTTGAGTCTTTGTCATAATTCACTGGTGTTAAACTCTGGTGATCTGAGCTTCTTGTTTGCACTTTGTACCAATTGCTGTTTTGCTTTGTTTTGACATTCAGTAAAATTGGTAATGCTTTAATCCATTTATTTGACATCCTTTTTCAAACCATACTTAGTGCATCTGAGCTCCTTTGTTTGTTCCAAATGCTGTTTGGATTTGTTATGATCCTGATGCTGGGCCCATATGTGAAAGAAACTAGTTTAGCTAGGAAATTGGCAGTGCTGTCATTCACACATTTGTCGTCTTTTGTCAAACCATACTTCTTGTGTTGTTTTGTGGTTTTTAATTTGTTTTGATTTCATTGTGCAGACATATGATAGACCCTTCATTCAGAAATGGCTAAACGCTGGCAACCAGACATGCCCTCTAACCCAACAAGTTCTCCCTCACACAATTCTTACTCCAAATCACTTAGTCCGAGGAGTGATATCTCAGTGGTGTAGAAGCCGGGGCATTGAATTGTCAGATTCTGTTCACAATATTAATGATGAAGGGGTAACAGATGCAGTTCGTGACCATTTTCTTTCTTTGCTGGAGAAGATGTCTTTGGCACCTCCTGAACAAAAAAAAGCTGCAAAAGAGCTTCGGTTGTTGACAAAGAGGATGCCCTCATTCCGGGCACTCTTTGGCGAGTCTTTAGATGCCATTCCTCAATTGCTCAATCCTTTTTCTGAAAACAAATCTCAAACCAGTATTCACCCAGATCTCCAAGAAGACGTGATCACGACAATCTTGAATCTCTCAATCCATGACAGCAACAAAAAGCTTGTTGCTGAAACTCCAAAGGTAATTCCTCTACTTATAGAAGCATTGAGGTCAGGAACCATTGAGACAAGGACCAATGCCGCTGCAACCCTTTTCACTTTGTCAGCTCTTGATTCAAACAAGGCACTTATTGGGAAATCTGGTGCACTAAAACCACTTATTGACCTATTAGAAGAGGGACATCCTTTAGCTATGAAAGATGTTGCTTCAGCAATCTTTAGCCTATGCATGATCCATGAGAACAGATCTAGAGCTGTGCGGGATGGTGCAGTGAGTGTGATTCTGAAAAAGATCATGGGACGTATGCATGTGGATGAGTTGTTGGCTATCCTTGCAATGCTCTCAAACCATCCAAAGGCCATTGAAGAAATGGGAGAAGTTGGAGCTGTTCCTTGCTTGCTTGGCATTATTAGAGAGAGCAGTTGTGGACGGAACAAGGAGAATTGCATTGCGATCCTCCACTCTATCTGTTTGAATGATCGAACTAAGTGGAAGGAAATGCGAGAAGAAGAGAACACCTATGGAACCATCTCTGATCTGGCTAAGAATGGAACTTCAAGAGCCAAGAGAAAGGCCAGCAGCATTCTTGAGAGACTGAACAGGATTGTTAATATAATTCATACTTCATGATCAACTCGCTTGTGCACAAGTATTCAGTAATTCAAGAGTACAATGTCGTTGTACTCTCTCCTCTCACGTAATTGTGGGGTCTAGTAATTAAATTTACAGAAAAATCCACCATTTAAGTGAGAGAAAGGAGTGCCACGTCATTATTCTCTAAAAGTACCTAATAATTTTACGTTGTGCACCACAAAAGAATGCATTACTTTGTAAATTCTGCATATATTTCCAGCTGTTTATGGTCCTTAACGCTGCTCTCAGGACTTGTGTGGATCATTCTCAATTGCCCTTGTGTATATTCTCGTTCTCTGGAATTTCAACTGTAGGTTCATGATGTCTTTCTTTTTCTTTTCTTTTTTTTTTTTTCTTTTAAAGATTTTGGTAAGTGGTTCATGAGTTTGTTACTGTGATTCTGTGAATAAATACAAATGAAGCTTTATTTATGAGATTCTGCCTTTTGCATTGTTTTGCTGTGATTGCAAAATGGTTCATTTGGTATTGTTAATTCTCATTCTGTGTGGAATTTCAATTGCAGGATCATGATGTCTTTCTTTTTCTTTTCTTTTTTTTCTTTTAAAGATTTTGGTAAGTGGTTCATGAATTTGTCACTGTGATTCTGTGAATAAATACAAATGAAGCTCTATTCTGTGATTGCAAAATGGCTCATGTAGTGAGTGATTATTAATAAATGAAAAAGTGATATTAATGATGGGCCTAAATGAAAACCAATAAGAGGTTGGTTACATTAACATTTTTGAAATGTTGTAAAATAGTTTGTGACTGTAGCATTACTCTTTGTTAATTGGGTCCGTTTTACCTTAACAACTGCTCTTAGGGAATTTTTTAATAGACAATTTTAGAAAAATTTTGATATCACTTTTTTGAAAAATATAAAAAAAATTGTCAAAAAAATCAATTACTTTTTTTTTTTCTCATAGAAAGTTTCTAAAATATTTCCTAAATTTTTTTCTCATAAAAATTATCGAAGTTTTTTGTTTTTTTCATAAAACCTTTTTTTAAGAAGGTAATGTGATATATTTTGTAATTTTAGATTATGGTAATGTTAGAAAAAATTAAATGAACCAAACATCATAATATCATATTAAGGTAATGTGTAATCAAGGACACATTACGGCGACCCAAATCCCTCCTTATGACATTCGTTAACTTTTCTCTTGGTAACTATAAGTCTACTTAATAGATGCCCTAAAGACATTTGTTAATAGACTATTTTTTAAAAATTTTGATACCACTTTTATGAGAAATATAGATAATTGTAAAAAAAATTTATTTTTTTCTTTTCCCATAAAAAGTTTTTAAAACTATTTTTTAAACCAATAAGGCAATAACCTTAAGACTCCGTTAACTTTTCATGACCCAACGTGAAAGCTGAAGAAGCTCAAGTATGCAATTAAATTTAGAAAATTCCGTCAACTCATAAGTAAAATCCAATTAAACATTAGAAAATACTTTGAGAAAATTTTCACTAAAATATGAAATTGTATAATTATAATAGTTATTAATTGCTATTTATTATGATTGTATTTGTATATGAAATTATCTATTCTATTATTTGACCACTGTGCACCTCTAGTGTGATAGTTATTTCACAAATATAAATGTTTGTGGAGTGTGGAGGGAAAAGTCGGAATTCAAGTCTTCAGAAGTGAGCTTTACACACATATACACTTAGATTAGACTAGAGTAAAATTTCTATCTTCTATAAAAAAAAATCTATTCTATTATTTGAAGAAAATACAACATGACAAGATTCTAATGGAATGTATAAATATAGAGGGTTCATAAAGAATCTTCTAGAATTTAGATTCCATATTAAAATACTATATAACATTTTAAATTGTTGATATCACATAGCTTTAAGTTTGAACCTTCCTTTCTCTATTAAAAATAAAAGTTCGAACCATCCAAAATACATTTAGAAACCAAAACACCAATTAAATTTCTTCAGAAACTTAATTTTGTGTAAATAAAATTAATAATACCAGTATTTTAGCAATTTAAAGGCATAATCAGCTTAGATATATGTGTCTAATATGTAAAACTCAAAACCTAACGGGTTTACAATTTTAAACCCAAACTTTAAATAAATAAAAAGTTAAAAAAAATAATCCCAAACTGTTACTGTAGCATCATACTAGGTTGGATAACCCACTTTATTTGACCAGTTGCCATCCATACTCTATTAAATTTTTAAAAAAATTACGATATTTAAAAGAAATTTTATTCCAACCACAAATGATGTTCAATGCTTAACTCTTTCCCTTAGAAATTAGAATCAACTTGTCCTCGAATTAACTTCCAAAACTCTTAGAATCCTCCATACCAAAAAAATTAAATATTTCAAACACTTCGAATTTGCCATGACGTATCTGATCCATGCATAATATCTTGAAAAGTAGATACAATTTTTTGGCTGCTACTTTGTTTCGGCCATAGATCCAAAAAAGCCTAAAATCTTCTTTCGAAACTTGTAATCCACCAATTGATGAGTGTTGAGAACCAAAATTTCACAAGAAAGCTCAAGTCTATTAAAAAAGATTTAAAGCCCAAGACTTGTGAAGGGACAGGCCTTAGGGCCCATGAAACAAAGGGAAAAAATAAGAAAGCTTAGCCCGCCAAGATCAAAAGATCAATAAGGAATTTAGTGATAAGAACTGAGCTAGGATACCTAGGGATTGCCAGAGGCTCGGGGTCCTAAGGACATGCTAACAAAAGCAGGAGAAGATTACGACAGCTCAAAAGAAGTACCAATAAAGCACAAGAAATGAAGGACAAATATGTCCTTCTCAAGCGCTCAGTGATGCAGCAAAGAACCAGAGGGCTTGGAAAGCGACAACTCATGAGCCATAAGGGGAAGTGGCTGGGAAAACCTTCGGTTTGGTAGGGAAGGATTCGGCTCACTTGGGAAAAATGACAAAAAGGAAAAGCAGCCGAAAGCTAAGTCTGAAAAGGTAAAGGCGTGGAAGCATTGAAGGAAGAGAGATTGAAGTTTAGTTCTCCAAGGTCACCCTAGAATGGAAAGTCAGCAAGAGGCTTTTGGGAAAACAGCACCAAAAGAAGGAAAATATGAGAAACAAGGAAAGAATCAGTCTCTAGAAGGGCTGGAACAACAGGGGCTCTGGTACCCAAGGAGCCAACGGGGGGGAAATCAGTGGTACTCTAAAACCCTAGAGTGATACTATAAAAAGGAGAAGTAGCCAACATTGAAGGGGCATTCAGCAGTAGTGAAATCATAACAAAATCATTGAGAAAACTCTGTCAAAACTCAAAGAAAGTAAGGAAATATCACTCGGTATCCCAAAAACAGCCATTATAGTACATACTTGGATTTAAAAGAATTCAAACTTTGCAAGTTTTAAAAGCTTGGATAGCCATCTAAGTCTGTAATTTTTGAACTTATTTGAACCTTGTATTATGTCTTAGTAAGCACATTGTAATTTACAAATTAAGAAAAGTAATGAGATCTTCCATATTGTTTTGAGGATCCTTAATATTTATTTTGTGTCTGTCTTTATACATTGCTCATTTACTGCTTCTTGCTTTTTCAACACATACATATTTTGCTTATTTTTGAATTATAATTGCCTAAATAAGCTAATCCTCCTCACCTATCTATCTTGGAAAGCAATGCCCAAGCAAAGCCACTTGGACTTGAGTTCTAAATCTCACAAGTCTTGTGCAAAAACACTAAGTCTGTGAGAATTGGGGCCAAGATCCTCGTAACTAAACCATTCTCATGAAGTTCATATACATATATGTATATGTATTAAAATGTATATCCTAATCTAAGAAACTAACAATTATTTAAAAATATGTGTATTGTATAGCGTGCTCTTATGCAGGACCTATAGAGGTAAAGGAAAATGACAAAACTCCATTGCATAATAAATATGAAGAAAGATTGTATAGTTCAGAAAATCAGTACTCTGGGATTACAGGCCTTCAGGGTACCACGACAGTACGCCCGGAGTACCAAGTGAAGGAACTCTTTTAAATGTTTATACAATACAAGATAAGCCTTAAATATTCTATTTCAATCTCTTTTCATTGAAAATACTGTGAATAATTATTTCACGTGTTTTGTAAGAGTAAATGGTCATTTTTATAACACTAAAACACTTATAATGGTATTTTATTGCTTAGGAGGAATCGCATTTTTGTCTTGAGAAACTTCATGTGATTTGCGCACAACTTGGTTTGAAATCAGCCCCATTTAGCTGCGGTATACCAAGCCTAGTCCACCAAACAACAAGTATTTGGCTCGGGATCCTTGTCTCTACTTGGGCTTGTGTGCTAAGAAAAAAAAAAGCACACTCACAATGAGTTAATCTTTTTTTTTTTTTTTTTTTTTGATCTTCATGCACTTTTGATCATCTATCAAACAAGAATTGATAATTGAATATCATTCAACCTTAAATCAATGGACTTTGGTCCGGTGAGTTGCATCCCAATAACATGATGGGATCTAGAGACTTCTAAGTTCCAATAATCAAATTTGATTTCAATGAGGTAGTCCATAATTTTCTCATCAATGTTGTCCTTGATATCTTGTAGATGTTTGTATTAATATTTGATAGGATTTTAGTTTTAGTAGGCCCATTCTATGACATTAGTTGTGATCCAATTCAAGTCTCTTGGAATAATATATTCAATGTAAAGCCATGGTTAAAAATTGTACTGCGACTCCTGAAGAAGCTTGCTCGAGTGAAGGTGAATCTCGTTTAAGCGAACAGGACAAATTCACTCAAGCAAGAAAGGAAATGCGCTCGAGCAAATCATTAAATCAACTTAAACCTTTACCTATATCTCACTCAAAACTCGCTCAAGTAAGATCATGGAAAGATGTTTTCTAAATTTTTAAACTAGGTTTTCATTGCTTCTTTTATCTTACTTTAAAAACCTTGCTTTTGCTTGATTCTTAAGTAGAGAAAAGATGGCCACAACATATCTAAAATTTCCAAAGCTATAAAATTGCATTCGTGGGGATTCGTTATTCTTGTTGGTTGATATGATAGAGGCCCGTAGTCGAGCCAAGTTTCTTTGCACTCGTGACCAGACAAAGCCAAGGTTGAAGCCCAGCTCGGTTAAGGAGTTTTTCTCAGACCAAAGTTGATTTGAGTACTGTCATCAAAGAGAGCCTTTATTATGGATCGTATTCTTAAGAAGCCCATATATCTCCATCTTATATTCTAAGAGTCCATTCTAACCCACCTGTCACGCTGTTAGTACTTTCAAAAAACATAGTGGCAAATAGATATATGACGGTGACTGTACCCTCCTTATTAATCTCTCCATTTCTCCGACCTGAGGTCATATTTCTGCCTTTAGATTTGTTATTTAGGGATATAAAAAATCTCGGTTCCTTTATGATCTGTTTGGATTGAGAGGAAGAGAAGGAGAATAGAATAGAGTAAATTTGGTCAAAATTAGACTATTTTAAACCAACTCTACTGTACGCCTCTCCATTGACCCTCTTTCTCCCCTTAACCTAAACAGGCCCTTAATGTTAAGCTTTGTCTTTTATTTGAGGGAGTTTTAAGTGAAATGATATATGTGAGTTTTTTTGGAGAGAATTTTTATTTTTTTTAGGTGTTTTTAGCTATGAATAGTGAAGGTTGGTGATGATAGTGATTGGGGTTATTTTGTTCTTTATTCTTGATGCTTGATACTTTGTACTTTTTTTTTTTTTAGAATGTTGATACTTTGTTCTTGGTTCTTAAATATTGCATTGTTCATGGTTCATAGAAATGAACTTTACCATTACATTTAAAATTTTCATCATTTTCAAATATAATTTGTGTTAGACTAGAAGCTAATCAAAATACAAATATAGAATCTAACAAGTTGTGGTGGGCCTTTTTGAGTTGGGCTGGGCTGCCTTCTACCGCATTGAGGCCCAAGTATTTTGGGTAAGAGAATTAGGACCGGTCCAATTGCAACTCATCTTGGTCTGGCTTCTGCACAAACTATGCCATTTTTTTTTTTTTTTGCTGAAACATTAATCACATGCCCATGGCAGGCGTAGCTGTTACAATAGAGTTATGGCAGGTAGAGGTAATACAATAATAAAAGAAATATGTTTGCTGTTAGACATAATAAAATAAGGATCCTTAATTAAAATGAAGAACACAACAACAAGAAATGCATCATAAATGGAATGGCAAAAATAAGAGGGGAAATAATAATGATCATTAAATCAAAGAAGGAAAAGATTAGTCTGCCGTGTTAAATTGTGTTACGGGACTAAGACCAAGGAGGGAACTACTTCCTCAACGTGGACAACCTTGCAGGGGAATCTTGCTGTAGAAATTATCCACTTTGAGGGAACGAGCCTTAATGGTTTATGCCCAAGTAAATCATTTTTCCTTAATAGAGGGTAGACTTTTAGAGGAAGAGAATGGATTAGCTTACTAGTGCAAGCTTGTCATCCTACACTCTCTCTTTTTTTCTCCGATTTTCTTTTTCTTTTCTTTCTTTATGTTTACTTGTGTAGTGTTGTGGTGATGGTGATGTTGTGACTCTCTCCTAGTGGTTGCTACTGTTACTCTTGATGATACTGTGCACGAAGAGAGCTCTTTATATACTACCTATCGTGACTGATTTTTTACCATTTTACCCTTTAATTAATTTTATCTGGATTGAGTGTCCTTCCCGACCACCCACTGGTTTGTCAGCTACCCAGCCACCACCACTTACCTATGCTAGTTGTGCCATTACTCATTACCAGACAAAGAAAACTGTTTTGTTTGCTTGTTCACCGTGGCATTCTTATCCTCTGTAGTGTAGGTATTCTCTCTTGCTATCCTTCATGGCATGCACCTAGTAGTTTCAGCTCATCCTCCCTCTTTTGGGTGGTACGTCATCCCAACAGGACATTTCCTCTAAAAGAGTTTGAGTGGGAACCCCAGAATAGGTTTTCCCTTCTCCCCACTGTCAGACCATACCCTCTCTTACCTCTAACCTATGACCCATTACCCCTGTATTGGCTAGGTACAGGTTAGTAGTGCCTAGGCCTTGCACGCGCTCCACTTCTGTGTACGACAAAAGTTTGTCCACTGCTTATGCGTTTACCATGGTTTGGAGGTTCATCTGTACATTCTGCCGCTTATCCTTAACCTCTTATGATGTGAACTGTCTTTTGATTTTCCATTCTTTATTGGCTTGCTCCTTTCAAGAGCTAGGCCTTACTTAATAGTGGGTTTTCCCCTCTTAAGCCCATTCTTTACTCCTTCATTAATCTTGTTGCCATTCCTGCCATACCACTCTGCTATTTCTACCATCGTATTATTTGAACCGTGCTTGCTGGGCCTCTTTTGGGCTTGTTACATGTTCTTCTCTCAATTGGTTACAATGACCCAGTATGGTTATTGAATTCATGCTCAGGCTACTTTGGGCTTTCTTGACCCATTGCATTACTTGTGGGCTCCTTTGGTCCATTTCTTTATCCTTGGGCATCCTTAGCCTATTTGCTTTCCTTGGGCATCCTCGGCCCATTTCATAATTCTGCATTCCCATGGGCTTTTATTAACTCTTTTGGGCTTCCCTGACCCAATTATCGTATCCTTCACCCTTGGGGCTCATGGGCCGTATCCTTCATCCTTAACCTCTTATGGTGTGAATTGTCTTCTGATTTTCCATTCTTTATTGGCTTGTTCCTTTCAAGGGCTGGGCCTTGCTTGATTGTGGGTTTTCCCCTCTTGAGTCCATTCTTTGCTCTTTTCGTAATCTTGTTGACGTTCCTACCATACCACTCTGCTATTCCTGTCGTGGTGTTATTTGACCCATGCTTGCTGGGCCTCTTTTGGGCCTGTTGCATGTTCTTCTCTCAATTGGTTACAATAACCTAGTATGGTTATTGGATTCATGCTCATGCTATTTTGGGCTTTCTTGACCCATTGCGTTGCTTGTGGGCTCCTTTGGCCCATTTTTTTTTCCTTCGGCATCCTCGGCCCATTTGCTTTCCTTGGGCATCTTCGGCTCATTTCCTAATTCTACATTCCCATGAGTTTTTACTAACTCTTTAAGGCTTCCCTGGCCCAATTACTGTATCCTTCACCTTTGGGGCTCATGGGCTTTCCATCAACTCCTTACTTTCTTACTTCATTACTTTGGGCCTGCTGTGGTCCATTCTTACTTTTCTACATCAAATAATACCTATGAGTTTACCACTTCTTTCTCTGGGCTCTTCTAGGCCCATTTGCTTTCTTCAAGTCCCATTTGTTTACTTTATAGGCCTACGATCCATTGTTCCTACCATTCGGGTTTAATGGTTTTTCTATCAATTCACTAACTCTTCTCTGCCCATATTGTTGGGCTTCTTCGTGCTATTGGGCTTCCAAAATGAGCATCAACACAAGTTTGTGTAGTTTCATTAGTTACAAAAGGTATCCAAAGAGTTGCTACAAAATGCATCAATTGTCCAAATTGCTAGATATCCTATCCAAAAAATTGTCCAAGTCAAAAAATTGTTAGATATTCTAGTAGGACTCTTTGATTTTGTGTCAATTAGAATTTAATACTTATCCTAAAGAGATCAATTTAAAGTGAAAATCATCCTAAAAAATCACTATAAATAGAGGACATTTCTTTTATTCTACACCAATTTTTCTAGATGTTAAAATTCTGGATAAATTTTTCCTTAAGAATACTTGAACAAATTCATACAAGTTCAACAACCTCCATAAACTTATTTAGCAACCAAAAAAAAAAAAAAAAAAAACTTCAAAAAGCCTTCATGGACTCTCCCCACTGTATTAGTTAACCGTCATGCCAGTCATGTGTACTCTTGACTTATTTCTTCTTCTAATTACTTAGAAAATAAATTACTTTAATTGGAAATATAAATGAAATATAGTTTACAAAGGGTGTACTATAGGTTATAAACTATAGCCTATTCTTGGTTCAACCATGCAATAAGTCAGAGCATCTACATTGGCAAATGACATCCTATCCCATTTTACAATCTCAAAAACCTACTTTATTGATTATGCCATAACATTTTACATTACACCCAACATCCCAAAATTCTATTTTTTCCCTATTTTATTTAAATATTCTTTTTTATTCCTTTTTTTAGTATTTTTTTATCTCTTCCTTTTCTTCTGTTTCTTCCTCAACCTCTAGCACCGACTACAACTAAACAAACAATCACCACCATGCCACCACCACGCCACCACCACGCCATCACTACCCTTGGCCTAACAAAATCCCACCGGAACCAAAAGCCCAAAATAAATAAAAAATAATAATAATAAAACCAACCGAGTACCCACTACAAACCCAGCAAACCCATAGCAACCCAACCAACCAAACGCCGACCACTAAACCCAGAAACCGGCCACCATGTCAACACCACCAAACCCACCAAACGCTGGTCTCTATGCCGATCTCCACATCGGTCTCCATGCCGATCTCCACCGCGCTGACCTCCAGTCACCACGCCCATCTCAGTCTCGCCACCAGCCTCGCCACCACGTTGATTCAAAGAAACTGATTGGAACAGAGATTGGGGCATGAGCTCCAATCTGGTTGGTGATTCGGCGTGAGCTCCGATCTGGCACGGTGAGAGAAGCTTGACAATGGCGAGAGAGAGAGGGGATGAGAAAGAGAGAAGGAAGAGAGAGAAAAGAAAGAGAAAAAATGAGAGAGGAGAGAGAAATTTCTGATTAAAATGAGAAAGGAGAGAGAAATGAGAGTATTAAAAAAAATATTTTTTTATACTATTCAGCTACAGTACCATCTTACATTTGAGATGGTACTGTAGCTAAATCTGAATTTTTTTTTTGCTTTTCCCATATGGTCTTCCAGCTGTTGAGCAATATTTGGGCTTATATGCCAAATGTACTTTACATTTGGCATATAACAAGCCCATTGGTGATGCTCTCAATAAACTATGTTACACACCGGACAAAACTCATCTAGCTTGTTACAAACTTACAATTATTAGGGCACTCGTATCAATCCATGTATAATAATGTAAGTGGTAAATTTCACACAATAAAATCCAAAAATTATTGGCATTAGTCCATATAAAATTGTATAAATTTAAATTGTTGCTATAGTAATCTTATAAATATATGCTATTCTTACTCACATGCAAATCAATTGTTTAATACATTTTTATTCATATACACAAAAGAGATAATTTGAGAGAATAATAAAAAACACATAAAAAAATAATAGTTTAATAACAGTAGTGAAAAACATATAATATTAAGCGTGCGTTTGGGATGCGTTTTTTTGCTATTGCGTTTGCGTTTGCTTTTTTTTTTTTTTTTTTTTCTGCCATAGTTGTTGACTTAATCTACGTGAACAGTGCATTTGTGTACTATTTATGGAACCCACAAACATCACTTTTTAACAATTTTTTCATTAAATATGGGTCTCATAGTACTATTTACATGTTTAAAAATTATTTTGCTATAGTATTTTCAGTTTTCAACAATAAACAGATTCCAAATAGATCCTGAAATAAGTGTTTTTGAAAAATTATTATGTAAAATTGAAAAGATAAATTTTTATATTAAAGTAAAAAAAAATAAAATAAAACTTATTTGTATAAATTACCGTGAATAACATAAAAAAAATAAAAAAAGTATTACGAAAATACATGATTTAATATTTAAACTCTAAAACTATTGGTTAAACGCGTTTACCAAACGCACCGTTTCAATTAACACTGTCCACAATTTCTGCACTGTTCTCTCTTTTCCTCAAGTTCAATTTTCTGGTCCCAACGAGTGGAATAAAAAGTAATTAAGGAAACTTCCAACAACTTTACTCTACTCTCTGAACAGAACTTTCACAATTTCTCTACTGTACTGGCATCTCTCTTTTCCTCAATCCCACCATAGTTTTCCTCTTCACTTAGTTTTCTCTCTCCATTTTCTTTCTCAAACTGAGCACCCAGAATTTTTGACTCTCTTCATCTCCTGGACCTGACAACGTGATCTGCATCCTCAAGGTCACCTTTCTTCTCTTGTGCAATGCTAATTATTTGTGTGAATTCTCTGTTTATTTATTTATTTGTTTTGGGAGGAACGTAAAACATGTCTCTGGCTTTTTGTGTGTGTATATGGGTTTTCTTGTTGTTTTATATCTGAATTTCTAATCTGTAGGCTAGCAATTGTGATTGTCAAATAAAGAATGTTTTTTGTTTATTACTGTTATAATGTGACAAGCTAAGTTTGTTGGCATATTAGGGAATAGTTGTGAATATGATGTAATTTTTTTTTTTTTGGAAATAAATATGATATAATTTGTATTCCTTTAGGTTTAGCAAAATTAAATGGATGATGCATCATTGAAATGAAAAATTCACATCAAATCGTTCTCTTCTTCTGTAATTCTTTTTTCTATTTAATTTGATTTTTTTTTTTAATTTTATTGTGGTTCATGATCAGGCAGTATATTTCCAATGGCCTCCATGAGCACAGAAAAAGCCTCATCTTCATTATCAATTTTTTCAACACCACAATGGAAATACGATGTCTTTCTTAGTTTTAGAGGGGAGGACACCCTCTTTAGTTTCACTGATCGTCTATATGATGCCTTGAAACAAAAGGACATTTTCACCTTTAAAGACGATGGAAAACTTGAGAAAGAAAAATCGATTTCACCGGAGCGCTTGAAAGGAATAGAAGAATCAAGATTTGTTATTGTCATTTTTTCAAAAAACTATGCATCTTCAACATGGTGCCTAGATGAACTTGCAAAGGTCACGAGATGCATGAAAGAGACGGGAATGACAATTCTACCCGTTTTTTATAATGTTGATCCATCTGATGTACGAGAACAAACAGGAACTTTTGCAAAAGCTTTTGTTGAACATGAAGAAAATTTCAAGGAGAACATAGAGAAGGTGCAAACATGGAGAGCAGCATTAAAAAAAGTAGCCAATCTTGCCGGGTGGCGTTTACAAAACGAGTAATTTAATTTAACATATTTATTTTATTTTCAAATAATTCTTTCTATATATATAGCATGAATTATAGTGTCAAAAAATGCAACAAGAATTTTGCGTATAATATATGCTATGTTTAATTTGTGCACATTGTGTATGATATGTAATCTGTACTACAATAAAAAGAATAGGATTTGATAGTATTTAATTGTCAAAAGAATTTACAGAAAAAATCTTTTTTTATAGAAGAATTTACAGAAAAATCTGAAATGTTGAAAAAGTGATAAAAAGAATAAGCGTGATGAGGAGAGGTCCGTGTCCAAGTACAAACGTAGTTAAAGATAAACATAATTACATACATATTAAGTCCATGTTTGGTAATTGTTTTCGTTTTAATAATACTATCGATGTCCAAAAGCTTTATCAATTCTTGAAAATATCTTGTAAGGATAACATTTGCTAGAGTATGCAAACTATTTATTTTTAATTGCTCTATTTTAGTTTTAAAGAATATTTATGGTCCGTTTGGATTGAAGGGGAAGGAGGGGGAGTAGAATAGAGTAAAGTAGATTTGGCTCAAAATTAGCCTATTTTTAACTTACTCTACTCTACTCCCCTCCACTCCCCCTCCTTCCCCCCCCCCCTCCGTCCAAACGGACCCTAAGTGTGCTAAATTATTTATATACTTTATTTCATTTCTTAATGTAACTTTTGTTATAGTAATGGAAGTAATTTATTCAATATTTATATTTTTCAAATAAGTTATGAAAATCGAGTTATTTTGAAAATCTATTGAAGAGGAATATCTAATTTTAGAATATAGTAAAATTTTTCATTGAAGTTTATGTTTGAATTAATAATAGTTTCTTTTATTGATACAGTATATATATATATATATATATATATATATATATAAAGAAAACTTGGAATGGTAAAATGAGTTAAAAGTGTTTTTTTATTAGACTTCAAGTAAAATTGGTAGAAGTGGTTTTAATTAAGCTTGACATGGTTCTAAGTAGATTAGAAGTAGTGATAAAAATCCAGACTTACATAATCAGCTTCTATTACTTAATTTGTATTTTTTTTTTACTTTGATTTGTTTACTTTTTATTTTGTTAATCAATTCTAATAATATTATTGTTAGAATATTAGTTAAATGATTCAATATTCACAATTTTCTAATAGCTTAAATTGTTAAGATAATTGATAATTTAACAGCTAGTAAATTAATTGTAATTTACATATTAATTTTGATGATGTTGTGCCCTAGAATACTGCTAATCATGTATAGAATAGAACATGTTCTATTAATCAATAGTTTGAGATTCATAACAGCATTAAGACTGTGTGGAGCCCAGAAATAATTCACCAAACTACAGTATTAAACTAATAATTTTGAATTCCCCCTCTCTTTTTTTGATAGCATACAACAACACACCAACTCCAAAACTGCTAGCAGCAGTTAGAGTTGCGGAGCTGTTGATATGAATTCCCCCTCTCAAGAACTTGAAATGATCACTTACTTTAGCTACAACAATACAAAATCTTCTGTTTGTGATTGGTGGAGCATAAAGTAGACTATTCAGAGTGGGACAAATGATTTATATATATATTGTGTGTGTGTGTGTGTGTGTGTGTGTGTTGGGGGGGGGGGGGGGTCTAAATGGGGAAGTGCTTGATAAGCCAGTATATCCTAGTCTAATTTCAATGATCATTAAATACTGTATAAAGAACAACGATTTTTTAACATTTCAACTCATCTTTATGTTAGATTGACTCTTGTCTTAATCATTGTCTTTGGTTAAAATAAATTCTTGCAATGCTTTTAAGCCAATTTTGCCAAAATCCTAATAGACTCAAGTGGAGATTCGAGGAGTTTCCAATTTTGCCAACTACTTCCAATTGCGTTTTTCTATTTTTTAGTTATTTTATTTTAAAGCATAGTTTAATTCTTATGGCCTATTGGTTTTTATAAGCAGTTCTTATTATGGTCCTACAATAATTCTAGAGATATAACTTGTTGGAGTGGTGGGTTGTAAGTGATGTCGGGTAAGTCCATGTAAAAGTAATTATCCACCGCTCACAAAGTGAAATCTTAGCAAATCGTGAAAAGAGTTGTGGAATAAGTTGTCTCCATAGCAATGTTGTGTAGTCTCCCATTGTGTGAAAATAACATTGATAATTTTATGAATAATACTAGAGACAAAAAAATATCACAAATTGTTGAGATGGTAAATTATGTTTGGTAGAAAATCACTAGCATACGAGTCCACAACTAACACATTTTTTACTATACACCAATCACAATCGGTCAAATCAATAGTTGTGAACAATGTTGTGCAACTTATTGTCTAAGTAGACTTAATGTAATTACGTAGAGGTGTATGCTACTTTTTAGTTGCTAATTTCACATAACTTGAGTTTAATTAGATATCAAAACTTAAAAATCAAAAGGGAGCTAGTTATCTTATAACTCCATTGAACTCCTTTCTTTTCTTAAAGGCTGTACATGCGAGAGTAGGGTGATTCGAACCCAAGTTCTCAATATGAGAACCACATGCTGCTGTTGACTGTTGAGCCATGGGACTTTTGAGTTTTGACAAGACAGACTTGAATGATTTTTCTGATCCGACTGTGATGGCGAAAGTGACAGAGTTGAAGAAAGAGTTGCAGAGATTGGTGAAGGCTATAGTTGATGATGATGATTGTAGCATTGAAAGCTTTGATGAGGCTAAGAAAAGCTTTGTAATTTGAAGGAATTGAAGCAGAGGAGGAACCAGCGTTTGCTTTCGTTGAAGCTTCTTGATTCTTTGACTTGTCCTGAGGAGTTTCGTTGCCCTTTGTCCAAGGAATTGATGAGAGATCCTGTTATGCTTGCCACAGGCCAGGTTGGTATATGTCTACGTCACAATGTTATTTTGCTCTGTTTGGTTTCTGGGAAATTGTAATAAAAATGAACTTCAAGTGATTTTTTAGGAAGGTGGGAAATCAGAGATTAGCAGTAATTTAAGAGTTTTTTTGGTTTAATTATGGGATAATTGAGGTGGGTTTTGAATATTTTGCAAACCCAATTGACATAAAGGGCTATAAGGCTAAAACTTTTAACATCTAAGTTTCTTTTCCTCTGTCTTTTAGGCAACCAAATGGAGTGTGAATTAAAATTGAAATGAACTTCTAGTGTTTTTTTTTTTTTTTTTTTTTTTCCACGGATTTTTGGAGCTAGAAAATGACTGATAATATTTTCCAGTGATAGAATTTTTTTAAAAAAAGGACAGATAAGCAGTAATTTGAGATTTAATAAAGGGATAATTGAGGTGGGTTTTGCATATTTTACAAACCCAATTAAGATAAAGTGCTAAAACTAAAAGGCAAATCTTGACATCTAATTTTGCTTTCCTTTGTTTTGTAGGCAATCAAATGGAGAGTGGTTTTTTTTGGAAGGGCCGGGGGGGGAGGTGGTGTTGTTAAGTGGATAGTAATTCTTTTTCTGGATTTTTGTTTTTTAATTTCATAGTTCATGGATAGTTTTAATTATCTTTCAATCTCTGAATTTTGGATTTGGATTCATTGTGCTGCTTTTGTTTGTTCTTTGCTCTGTTTGGTGGCTAAGAAACTATGGGAAAAAGAAAAGAAATTACAAATCCATACTTTAGTTTTGCTGTTGCGTAGTTTAAGTGATTTTCTTTTCCCTTTGTTTTATTTTTTCCCTCTTATCTTCTTGGAAATTAAAAGAAGCAATCTAAAATTTCGAGGCATGCAATGTAATTTACTGTTAGTTTCTCTTCTTTACTACTATCAGGAGGTTGAATTTCTGGTGGTTGCTTTATGAAAGTACTGTATTTTATCATTTATGCACTGTCACTAAAAAATGAATATCAAGGTAGTACACGTTTGATGGAGACATGAATTTTTGAAATTTTATACTCCTACATTAGTTCTCCTCCTGTGTTACTTTCTAAGTTTTGTTGAAGACAAGCATGTCAGAATGATGAATCTGATTAGTTTTCTTGGATAAGTACAGTAGAAAATTCAACAACAACAACAAAAAACATGTTGAGAATTCATAGTTCTTTGAGTAACTGGTGGTGCAGTTTTAGATACAAAATTAATCATGATAAAAATTTTGATTCTTTGTCCTAATTCATTGGTGTTAAACTCTGGTGATCTGAGCTTCTTGTTTGCACTTTGTACCAATTGCTGTTTTGCTTTGTTTTGACATTCAGTAAAATTGGTAATGCTTTAATCCATTTATTTGGCATCCTTTTTCAAACCATACTTAATGGACCTGAGCTTATTTGTTTGTACCAAATGCTGTTTGGATTTGTTATGATCCTGATGCTGGGCCCATATGTGAAAGAAACTAGTTCAGCTAGGAAATTGGCAGTGCTGTCATTCACACATTCTTCGTCTTTTGTCAAACCATACTTCTTGTGTTGTTTTGTGGTTTTTAATTTGTTTTGATTTCATTGTGCAGACATATGATAGACCCTTCATTCAGAAATGGCTAAATGCTGGCAACCAGACATGCCCTCTAACCCAACAAGTTCTCCCTCACACAATTCTTACTCCAGATCACTTAGTCCGAGGAGTGATATCTCAGTGGTGTAGAAGCCGGGGCATTGAATTGTCAGATTCTGTTCTCAATATTAATGATGAAGGGGTAACAGATGCAGTTCGTGACCATTTTCTTTCTTTGCTGGAGAAGATGTCTTTGACACCTCCTGAACAAAAAAAAGCTGCAAAAGAGCTTCGGTTGTTGACAAAGAGGATGCCCTCATTCCGGGCACTCTTTGGCGAGTCTTTAGATGCCATTCCTCAATTGCTCAATCCTTTTTCTGAAAACAAATCTCAAACCAGTATTCATCCAGATCTCCAAGAAGACGTGATCACGACACTCTTGAATCTCTCAATCCATGACAGCAACAAAAAGCTTGTTGCTGAAACTCCAAGGGTAATTCCTCTACTTGCAGAAGCATTGAGGTCAGGAACCATTGAGACAAGGACCAATGCCGCTGCAACCCTTTTCACTTTGTCAGCTCTTGATTCAAACAAGGCACTTATTGGGAAATCTGGTGCACTAAAACCACTCATTGACCTATTAGAAGAGGGACATCCTTTAGCTATGAAAGATGTTGCTTCAGCAATCTTTAGCCTATGCATGATCCATGAGAACAGATCTAGAGCTGTGTGGGATGGTGCAGTGAGAGTGATTCTGAGAAAGATCATGGACCGTATGCATGTGGATGAGTTGTTGGCTATCCTTGCAATGCTCTCAAGCCATCCAAAGGCCATTGAAGAAATGGGAAAAGTTGGAGCTGTTCCTTGCTTGCTTAGCATTATTAGAGAGAGCAGTTGTGGACGGAACAAGGAGAATTGCATTGCGATCCTCCACTCTATCTGTTTGAATGATCGAACTAAGTGGAAGGAAATGAGAGAAGAAGAGAATACCTATGGAACCATCTCTGATCTTGCTAAGAATGGAACTTCAAGAGCCAAGAGAAAGGCCAGCAGCATTCTTGAGTGACTGAACAGGATTGTTAATATAATGCATACTTCATGATCAACTCGCTTGTGCACAAGTGTTTAGTAATTCAAGAGTATATTGTTGTTGTATTCTCTCCTCTCATGTAATTGTGGGTTCTAGCAATTAAATTTATGACAGAATCCACTATTCAAGTGAGAGAAATGAGTACCACGTCATTATATTCTGGAAGTGCCTAATAATTTTATGTTGTGCACCACAACAGAATGCATTACTTTGTAAATTCTGCATATATTTCCAGCTGTTTATGGTCCTTAACGCTGCTCTGCCCTTGTTTATATTCTCATTCTGTCTGGAATTTCAATTGTAGGTTCATGATGTCTTTCTTTTTCTTTTCTTTTTTCTTTTAAAGATTTTGGTAAGCGGTTCATGAGTTTGTTACTGTGATTCTGTGAATAAATACAAATGAAGCTTTACTTATAAGATTCTGCCTTTTGCATTGTTTTGCTGTGATTGCAAAATGGTTCATTTGGTATTGTTAATTCTCATTCTGTCTGGAATTTCAATTGCAGGTTCATGATGTCTTTCTTTATCTTATCTTTTATTCTTTTAAAGATTTTGGTAAGTGGTTCATGAGTTTGTTACTGTGGTTCTGTGAATAAATACAAATGAAGCTCTATTTATAAGATTCTGCCTTTTGGATTGTTTTGTTGTGATTGCAAAATGGTTCATTTGGTACTGTTAATTGGGTCCGCTTAACCTTAATTGCTGCTTCTAGGGAATTTTTTAAGAATAATGCTAGAGATACAAACTATTTTTTAAATTGTTGATGTGGTGAGTGATTATTGGTAAATGAAAAAATGATATTAATGGTAAGTTTTGATGAAAACCAATAAGATGTTGGCCACGTCAACCTTTTGTAAAATTGTTGTAAATAGTATGTGATTGTAGCATTACTCATTTTTTAATAGACTATTTTAAGAAAATTTTGATATCACTTTTATAGAAAATATAAAAAATTGTCAAAAAAATTAATTACTTTTTTTGCTCATAAAAAATTTTTAAAAATATTTCCTAAACTTTTTTCTCATAAAAAGTTATTGAAGTTTTTTTTTTTTTTTCTCATAAAATAAAGATGTGATATATTTTGTAATTTTAAATTACGGTAATGTTAGAAAAAATTAAATGAACCAAACACCTTAATGTAACATCAAGATAATATGCATCACATCAAGGACATATTCCGGCAAACCAAACCCCTCCTTAGGGCATTCATTAACTTTTCTCTTGGTAATTGAGTCTGATTAACAGATGCCCTAAGGGCATTTGTTAATAGACAATTTTTGAAAAATTTGATACTACTTTTATAGAAAATATAAATAACTGTAAAATAATAATAATTTTTTTTTCATAAAAAGTTTCTAAAACTATTTTTTAAACCAATGCCCTTAATGCTCCGTTAACTTTTCATGACACAATGTGAAAGTGGACGAAGCTTAAGTATGCAATTAAATTTAGAAAATTCCTTCAACCCATAAGTCAAATCCAATTAAACATCAGAAAATACTTTGAGAAAATTTTCACTAAAATATGAAATTATATAATTATAGTAGTTATTATTTGCCATTTATCATGATTGTATTTGTATATGGAATTATCTATTCTATTATTTGACTACCGTGCACCCATATTCACTCCATAAGTATAATTGTTTGTAACTTCCTAGAGCCAGAACATTATGTTTGTTAATTGGTTTTTAAGGGAATATGCTAGTGAGAATTGGATTAAGAGTTTGAAATTGTAGGTTTTGGCAGAGATGAAGAGAGAAACCGAGGATTTTTTTTTTTCAAAATAACACCAATTTTCAAACAATTTTGCTAGTTAGCACGTTTTCAAAACTATTTAGGAAATTAACATCTCGAGTACAATAAACTTAATTTTTGGACTATACAAATCGAGTTTGTGAGGCTCAATTTCATTTTCAATGTAAGAAATCGAGTCTAAGAGACTCGATTTCGGCATTCTTCATCGAAGACAGAAACCCAAACTTCCCACGAAGAACAAACCCAACTTCCGACGAAGAACAAACCCAAACTACAAAGACAAAAAAAAAAAAAAAAAAACAAACTAGAGAGATCAAACCCAGTCAGTGACAGCGAAGGCTCCAGGTAGTGATGACGGGGTTTGCTGATGTTTCTCTCTGGATCTTTGGGTGGGTTTCTTGATTCTTGTTGTTGATGGTTCTCTCTAGGTCTTTGGGTTTCTTGATTGTTGATGTTGAGTGTTGTTGCCTCGTTAGAGGTGAGTGAAAGATGGAGAGAGTTAGGTGAGTGAAAAATCATGATGTTTCTCTCTGGATTCTCTGGATTTTGTTGGGTGAGAGAGTTATGCTGAGAAATCGAGTTCTACAAACTCGATTTGTATAGCTGCTCTAATGGAAATCGAGTTCTGTGGAATCAATTTAACACTCCACAATCAAGTCTATTGCACTCAAGATGTTAGTTTCCTAAATAATTTTGAAAACATGCTAACTAACAGAATTGTTTGAAAATTGCTTATATTTTGAAAAAAAAAAAATCCGAGAAACTAATGAGGGGCTAGGTAAAGATAAAAAGTAGATGAAAGAGGGATTCTAGACAATGTCTACGAGTGTGTTTGTGAGAAAAAGCATTTGTTTGATATTTTGTAACTACTGGGCAAGTGAAAATATAACTAAAACGTTTCCTTTATTTCACGAGTCACAATAGTTAGTGTTTTTAAAAGTAAACATGGCATAAATGTATGCTAGACCCTCTTATTTTGGCAAAACAAAAAGATATAAATGTTCAGTTTTTAAATGTAGGCATGTGTTTGAAAATTGGTGCTATTTTGAAAAAAAAAAATCCGAGAAATTGATGAGGGGCTAGGTAAAGATAAAAAAACGGATGAAAGAGGGATTCTAGACAATGTAGAGTGTGTTTGTGAGAAAAAGCATTTGTTTGATATTTTGTAACTACTGGGCAAGTGAAAATATAACTAAAACATTCCTTTATTTCACGAGGCACAATAGTTAGTGTTTTTAAAAGTAAATGTGGCAAAAATGTATGCCAGACCCTCTTATTTTGGCAAAACAAAAAGATATAACTGTTTGGTTTTTAAATGTAGGCATATGGCATAAACTTATGTAACCACGAGGTGCAATGAAAAGTGATCAACAAAAGTCAAATGTTTTGACTATTGGATATAGATATAGATAGATATAAATACATAGATAGATTATATAGATATAGATATAGATAATTAGATATAGATATAGATATAGATATGGATTAGGATTACTAGTCACTAATTCGTGTGATACACGAGAAAAATACCTAAAGAGATCTTAAAATGTAGTAGTAATATTTTTAAAAGTTTTTTTTTCCCCTTTTATATCTCGCAACTTGGGTTTTTATGATGAAAGTTCTATTGTACTAAAAATATCGATTATGTTGATGGCATAGTATGCCTAAATGCACATGAAAAGAAGATGACCAATGGAAACTAAATCAAGAGGCATAAACCATGAAGTTGACTTAAACTAATGCGTAAGTGAAACATTTTGTCAGACACGCGGTGTACATCTGTGCATGTTTCAAAATAAGAATAATAATAATGTTTTGCAACATTAATCTACCAAAAAAATTATGCCCGGGACATGGCACATTACAATTGAACTAATGATCACAAATCCCAAGTTGGCAAGATTAAAGAAAAATCTTCAAACTGATCAATTTCTAAATTAAATAAATAAATGAATAAAATAATAAAAATAATAATCGACATTAGAATGTAGCATATGAACCAAGAATGCACAATCCAAACATAAAATCAAAAAGGTGTGAGAATGAGCACATCAGATTGTCCAAATAATTATATTTCCAGTATTCAGATCCAAGTTGCAACATTAGTTAACAATTATAAAAGGCTTTATGGAAGTCTCCTCCTTGGAGGGCTTTCAATGCTCTAAGGATGTGTTTCATTAAAGGGTGTAAGCATAGTTTTTATAATGAAACCAAATATTGACCCGACTAAAAAGACTGATTCATTGGTTGGATGGGAAGTATTTAAAAAAGATATTTTATAGATATAAAAATAATTAAAATAAAATAAAATAAGTCATTTGTCTAAGTTATATATATATCAACCGCTAAGCACATTATTTATGTAAATTATCCCAAATAGTTGGATAGTTTAACGTTTGACAAAACAGTATTAAAAATAATTAAAAAAAAAAAAATCAAAAAGTGTGAATCGTTCAGTGGGCTTGGGTGTGAGAGTGTGAGCCTGTGGCAACAAGCCCAACCAACCCAACCCAACCCAATTGTAATCCGAGTTCTTATATATAACCGACTCACTGTCACCGACTCAGGTAACGTATAAAAACAGTGGGTTGTTTATGAAAACGAAGACAGAAGCAGAAGCAGAAGCAGAAGCAGAAGACGAAACTGTGGGTTGTTTACGAAGACGAAGACAGAAGCAGTAGAGAGGAGGCGGCGGGGGTTTCTGTAAGCCATCCACGGCAATTTTCACAATCTCAGCTGCAGCCTCCCCGAGATGGTAAAGTCGACTGCTTTTTTTGTTGTTTGGTAAACTTAAAGTCGACTGGTCGTTTGATTCTATCACTGTTTCACCTCTTTTTGATTTCTATCGTTCTCAGGCGGTTTCGGAGAAAAACCCGGAAATTATTAAAGAAAAAGACTTGGAGAGGAAGAAGAAAAAAGCAGACAAGGTTTTTTATTTTATTTTTATAGAGTAGTTTTTAATTGTGGTTTTTATTCTCGATACTAGTCGCTAACCCGTGCATATATAAAACATGTGAGAAACATTACATCCATGAAACACTTTGACATGTAATATTGTTTTAGCTGCTAATACAAAGTTGGCTAATGACAATTATTATAGATTGAAAGTAAATCATGAAATTGAAAGATTACATTTTGATTGATGCATATGTGATAGAATGTATGATGAAATTGAAATATTACATCTTGATTGATGCATATGTGATAGAATGTATGATGAAATTGAAATATTACATTTTGATTGATGCATATGTGATAGAACGTATGATGAAATTGAAATATTACATCTTGATTGATGCATATCTTTAACCTCTGATAGAAAGTATGATGAAATCGAAAGATTACACGTCCAATTTAGGTTACATCCATATATAGTTTGTTTTCTCTGCCTTTTGAGTTGCTGATTATGGTGTATTTGATTACCTGCCTTGTAAATTTGGGTCTTTTGCGTATTACAATGAATACATAATTACACATAATTGGGCATCTTGGACTTTTACACATAATTTACTTATAAACCCTAGTATGCTATTTATTGTGTTTTCTTACTTCCATTTATTTGTTGTTATCGTAAATTATTGGTACATAATTATCTGGCAGGCAAGAGAGAAAGAATTGAAAAGGCAAAAGGCTTTAGAGAAAGCTGCGAAACTGCAGGTAACAAGGAAATATTTTTTGTAGTTTTTGCATGCCTTGCTTTAAGAATTATTGATGCGTATGAGGATTCGGATTCTTCATAATGATTATTGATTAGTGTGTTCCACTTTGTTTTAGGCGCAACAAGCATCAAATAATCAAAAAAAGAGTGAAAAGAAAATGGTAAAGCGTGGGGGGAAGGAAGAGATTCCTGATGAGTTTCTTGACCCTCCAACGCCTTTCGGTGAGAAGAAAAGAATTTCTAGTCAAATGGCAAAGCAGTATAGTCCTACTGCAGTTGAGAAATCGTATGTGTTGTTTTTCTTTTTCTTTTTTTATCTTTTCCTGTATGAAATCGACAATAATTGAAACTTTTGTCATGTTATTGTTTAATGTATGGTATTTTATGTATCAAAATAATTGAAACTTTTGTGCTCCTTTCATCTATGCTTTCTGATCTAGGTGGTATGCATGGTGGGAGAAATCTGGGTTCTTTGTTGCAGATGCGAAGAGCTCCAAACCCCCATTTGTTATTGTGAGTTTCTTTTTGGACTTCTTTAAAATTGTTTCTTGAATTATAAGCACATTTTTTCTTTGTTAGTGTTTTCTGTTTTCCTCTCTCAAAGGAAACTCTGAACAGAAACAAATAGCAACTTTGGCGTGAATTAGATTTCAATACAGTTTTCATGTGCATCTTGGGAAGTTTTAACATTTCTAGAACATTGAAGAGTTTGATTGAACTTTGCTGAGAAGTGAGTCAAACTACAGGGATTTGGTTGGTGGAGATGAGAATATTATCTAACATGGAAGAGACTAAGGAATAGTTCCTACAATTTTGCTTTCTGCCTGTCCAACAAGAAGTTTTGTTGGCAGACAACCACCTCTTGTAAATTTAACTCAATGCATTGTCAATTAGTTAATTAGGATTTTGAGTTATGACCTAGGAAGCATGGACACAAGCACTACACAGCCACATGAGCAATTTTTTTTTTCTTTTAAAAAAAAGACATGGCGAGTACAATATTGGCAGGACACGGGTGCGACACCAATAGGACACGGGTACGGCACCCCAAATGAAGTGTCCGTACCTCCTAGACTTATGACTGGTTAAGTTTTCCCATACATTCTGGCTGTTTGTGATTTTGGTCTTAACTGCCCGTTTAACTCCTATGCATGAATGGTTGATGTTTGCAAGGTAAAAACTCTAATCTTGAGAATTTAGCCATTTGATGAATGCATTATAATCTCGAGAATTCTCATAAGTAATACTGTACAAATGTAAAAGAAATGTATGAAGCATGCTGTGCAACATGTAAAGGTGAATTGATTAAGTTAAATGCAAGTTCAGATAGAAACAAGTTTAACTGAAAGGAGTAAGATACGCGTATGTATATTTTAATTACTTTATGTAGTTGTGCACTCATAATTTCTGTTCTTAAATTGGTTTCTTTATTTTGCAGGTCTTGCCACCTCCAAATGTGACCGGTGCCCTCCATATAGGCCATGCCCTTACTGTTGCTATAGAGGTCCCATGGTCGCCTAAAATCTTATGTTTATGCTATACATCTTCCATCTTGCGGTTTTTTAATATGAATTGGTATATACTGCATGCAGGATACGATTGTTCGCTGGCGGAGAATGTCAGGATACAATACCCTGTGGGTTCCTGGTATGGACCATGCTGGGATTGCAACACAGGTTCTTCTTCCTTTTTCCTCTTAAACAAGTTGTTAGTAAATTATACTTTTTAAAATTTTGGTTTACTGTTGACTGTGAGCACGTAGCTTTTTGCTGTCCTTTATTGCTCAATGACATGTAGCTTTGAGAATGTTAGTTGCATATTTTGGGTTTGGGAGAGTGAGCTCACATATCACTCGGGGGCATAATGCTGTGATACTGGATTTGTAAGGGGATACCCAAACCGATCCGATACAGGAATGATGGATGGATGGAATATTATAGGAATGATGGATTGAACCAAACACTTAATAATTAAAGGGGATATTTGCTCACCATTCTATGGGATACTTAAACACCACCCAAAGAGATACAAAATCCTAACTCGCCACCCAAGGAGTCCAATGGGATAAGGGTTGAAAAGAAAAAAAAATCCATTTTCTAAAGCACAAAGGCTATTTATAATCTGAAAATACTTTTTTTTTTGGTTTAATCCTGCCAAAAAGCTTATATAAAGCTTAGAATAGCCCTGTAAGCATAGGAGAATGAAATTAGCAAATAGAACTTTAAATTTTCTAGACCAAAGTCAGACTTAACTCTAAGGAACTAGAAACACAATAAAAGACTTGTCTACCTAGGTGAATTGAAGCATAAAGTCTGATAATTCCCTAGGCTAATTAAAGACTGTTTGACTTCTTTGGAAACAATAACTTATTAATGAGATGTTCTACCAACACTTACCCTTGGACATATGATCTTCTTTTAATTGATTGATGTCACCCCTCAGCATTTAGCCTGAAGAGACATCATGATTGCTAATTTCCCTTTTTTTTTCCCCAAAGCATTGTACTAGCAACAGTTAACTGAAGCTATTTGGGGCCTTAGCATTCTGCACCCAATGTTTTGCATAATCATTCTGATGTGGCTTTGCACTGAATTTTGGTCTAGGGAGGAGGACCTTTGAAAGGGTCCAATCCCATGACTATATGTCACTATCAAGCATGAACTCATTATATGTCACATGCCTTTCAATAGGCATTTTGGCTAATAGCCCATTTTTCATTCAAGCTTGCTTTACTCGCATCAAATCCATACTTATGCTTGCATGTGGTGAATGAATTTTGAATATTCTTTAGAATACAACTATTTGTCAGTCAATTGTTTAATATGAGGCATTTTATTCTTTTTTACTTAAATCTTTTTAGGTGGTTGTGGAAAAGAAGATAATGCGTGAAAGAAAATTAACCAGGCATGATCTTGGTCGAGAGAAATTTATATCTGAAGTGAGTTCAAACACTAGCTAATATCAGTGTCCTTGCCAAGGGAAAAAATATACTCTGTTCATAATTTTGATGTCCTCATGTTGCTTTGTCTATTCACACACACACACACACACACACAAACACACACATATTCTGATGTTTCCATTATATTGTGCTGAAAGGTTTGGGATTGGAAAAACAAGTATGGTGGCACCATTTTACAACAGTTACGTGGCTTGGGTGCCTCTTTAGATTGGTCTCGTGAGGTAAGGGTTTAGTTTGATATAACTCATTTTTACTTTGTCCGTGGATACTTATATATCTTCTGATATAATATTAATAAATGTATATGTTGGCCCATATCAATTAATTTGTAAAATGGATTCTCGTACAAATTAATCATGTGCCAGCTATCAGATCTGAACTGGTGACACAAGGACATTGAGTCCTCTGCTCTACTAGTTGTGGATAAAGCATACCATTCTTAATTAGGTTTTTTTTTTTTTTTTTTTTTTTTTTCATGTTAGATTCGGTCATGAATCTCTTATTATTTCTTATTCCTCCACTCTCTGTGTAATTTTTGCTTATTTTTCTTCTATTAGTGCTTCACAATGGATGAGAAAAGCTCAAGAGCTGTGACAGAGGCTTTTGTTAGACTTAACAATAACAATCTTATTAAAAGGTATGCTTTGACACCAAGAAAAGTTGTGCAGTCTTTATCGTGGTGGTTGTTCCTTTAAACTATTTTTTTTTTTTCAATCACTTGCTTCAAGTTCTCTATTCAAAGTTTTGACCTAAATTTGGATACAGTCAGCCCATGTGAAATTAGATGCCTGTTGAGATGATTCCACCCCCCCCCCCCCGGCCAAAAAAAAAAAATCCTTTTAACTAACCAAAAAGGGAAAACAAAAGAAAAGTGGCCTTCTTACTGTATGATGTGTGTTTAAATATGCTTGATTTTTGTCCTTTCATTGTTATCTAGTTTTTTTTATTTGTTCTTTGTTGCCTCTTAGCCTGTGTGCCTAATTTTCTCTGTATTTTATTTCATCAATTTTCAATGAAGTTTATTACTTATAAAAAAAATCTTTATAATAAATTGTGAAAAATATCATCCTATCTATAATTAAGATATATTTGAATCTCTTTAAATACTGTCTTGGTCAAGACTGATAATTTTTACAAATTTATTTTCATATTAATTAGCTACTAAATTTATAATTACGTCAGTATGGTTTGACCCCAGTTGAATCTTGGTCTGATCTCTAGTTGAACCCCAGGCTAACCTCAAATCCTTGAATCTCTCATTTTCCAATTCTTTTCTCAGTCTGGTATTTAAAAAGCATTGGCTTGTAATGCTATTTGTCTACAGTTTGAAGTTTCTATATTATATCTTTTTTATTTTTTTCAGAGATGAACGTCTAGTGAATTGGGATTGTGTGTTACGGACTGCCATATCTGATATTGAGGTAAGTCTCTAACAAGCAGTCTTTATAATGAGCTTTTTAAGATTTGTTTATTAAAAAAAGGTCTTTCATGGTTTTTGAATTTATTGAAGTTGCTTGATCTTGTAGGTGGAACATATTGAAATCAAAGGAAGGACTTTACTAAACGTTCCAGGATATGACAAACCTGTAGAATTTGGTGTTTTGACTTCATTTGCTTACCCTTTGGAAGGAGAGCTTGGTGAGATTGTTGTGGCTACTACTAGGGTGGAAACTATGCTTGGAGATACTGCTATAGCTATACATCCTGATGATCCAAGGTACAATCATCTTCATGGAAAATATGCCATTCATCCCTTCAATGGAAGAAAGCTTCCTATAGTTTGCGATGCGACTCTTGTTGATCCGAAGTTTGGGTCAGGCGCTGTTAAGGTAAAGTTATTTTCAATGATATCAACACTTGCATCAAAATTTCACTTTTGAGTTTTATGTTTCCAGGTTGTAAGAGCTCATAATTCATAAATATTCCTGCAGATTACCCCGGCTCATGACCGGAATGATTTTGAGGTTCGTAGGGATCATGATCTTGAGTCAATCAATATTTTTACTGATGATGGGAAAATAAACAGCAGTGGTGGCTCGGAGTTTGCAGGGATGCCTCGATTTAAAGCTCGAGAGGCAGTTATTGAAGCATTAAAAAAGAAGGTACATTACTATTCATACAAGTTAATTCTTTTTTCTTTTTCCATTTTTCGGTTTAGTAATAATGCTTCATTAAAAGAAAACAAAAACTTACAAAGGACCAAAGCTTAAAGGCAGTGTGCTACAGAACCAACACAACGTAAAGAATAAGGTGCATGGGAAGTACAACTATCAAGCAACTTATATAAAGAATTAAAAGTAAAAAGGATAACTTCAGATGATGAATCAATTTCTCATGACTTTCAATGGTACGAGCATTTCTCTCCTGCCAAATACCCCTCATGCAGCAATGAGGAATCATACTCCAAATCAACACAGCAGTATGCCCATTAAACTTGCTTGACTACCTTGCTAGAAGATCCATAATACTACTTGGCAATGACCCATTGAACCCCAAATAATGAGAACACCAAATTCCATAATTCTCTAGCTATAGAGCAATGTATCAATAAATGATCAATAGTCTCCCCATCCTTCTTACAAACCAATCAACCACAATTATTCGATGCCTCTGCAAATTATCAATGGTTAGAATTTGCCCTAATGCTGCAGTCCAAAGGAAGAAACTAACCTTAGATGGCACTTTCAACTTCCACAGTCTTCCATGGAAAATTGCTTGGGGTAGTGGAATGTAATACCATGTAATAGGGTCTTTAACATCAAAAACCCCCTTGGAAGAGGGTTTCCAGCATTGCTGGTCCAGTGCTGATATTCCAATGGAAGCTATCCCTGAAGGAGATAAAACAACGATAACCATTTTCCTAGTAAAGCCTAATTAAATATGACCAAATTTCAAATGCCTAGCGCCCCTTTTTGAAGAGGTTCACGGACCTTCCCCCAACCTACAGGTGTTACTTAAACTCATCATCCATTCCTCCCCATAGAAAATCCTGCTGAAGTTTTTTAATACACTGAGCAATGCTCATCAAGATAGGAAACAATGATGAGAAATATGTAGGTAAACAGGATGGAATGCTCTTAATCAACGTAATCTGACCCCCTTTGGAAGGACATTCTCTTCTAACCAGCCAAACACCTCTCTATTTTCTCTATCACATCACTCCATTCAGCTTTTGATTTAAAAGAAGAGCCCAAGGGAAGACCCAAATATGCCATAGGTAATTGAGCTACCTGTCAACTCATAAATAGCATCAAAAAAATCCACATTCGGCACTTCACCAACTGGAACAAGTTCAGATTTCAGGACAGGTTTCTACACTTATTTTGGTTCTGGAAAATTTTTTATTTGGCTGTAAGAGAGGATGTTTATAAGGTATCTTCTGCTTTTGGGGTGGGCTTTTGGATGAATTTTGGCTCTGGTGAGTTTTATGGCTGCAACATGTTCTGCTAAGGGACCATCCTAGTTGTCCTGTGGTAGGAGGGAGGGGTTTTCTTTTGTCTTTTTGGATAAACATAGAGAGGAATTATTGGCTCTGCTGAGTTCTGATAAGGGAGCATCCCTGGTGTCTTGTGGAAGGACCATAGGAGTGGACCATCCTAGGAGTTATCTAGAAAGACTTTATTACTCAATAAAATTTGCTCCACCATGGTAGTTTTCGTATGTTAGGATTGGACTTGTATAGTTACAGTCTGATGTGATTAATATGGTGGGAACACAACAGCTGTAGTTTTGAAGATTATGCAAAACCTGTAGATTATTTGAAGTCTTTGCTAATCAGGACTTTGATTGATTGGTCTTGCGTTGTACTTCCATTTTTTATTTTCAATATTCCCTTAGAATTTCTATTTGATTTGTTTGTAATTGTTGCTTGTATTTCGTGTTCATCATCATTAACATGGAATACCTTTTTTATTAATGAAATTTTATTATTTATCCAAAAAAAAAAAAAAAATTCACTGTTCTTTTTGATAAGTAGGTTTTAAGCCACATTCTTGGTGCCAGAAATTGTTTTTGTTAATTTTCTTCGTGTTATGTAAAATTTATCCTATATTTATGTCTTTTGTGTCCAATTCAAAAATGCGAGTCTGTGTGTTTTTGTGTTCTTTTTTTGTTACTTGTATAAGGGCTGCACAAGTTACATTCTAGGAAAAAAAAGAAATGGAAGTTAAAGGCTGCGCAAGTTTATTACTTAACAGCTGTTCTATGTTCATGTATTGCTTATGTGTGATGCTATTTGTTACTCAATATTGTTTATTTATTTGCATTTAGGGCCTTTATAGAGGTGCTCAAGATAATGAGATGCGTCTAGGCATATGTTCAAGAACCAGTGATGTTGTGGAGCCACTTTCAAAGCCCCAATGGTATGTTAACTGCGATGAAATGGCAATGAAAGGCCTTGATGCTGTCATGGATAAAGAGAAGAAGATTGAGATCATCCCAAGACAGTATGCTGCTGACTGGAAAAGGTGGTCTTTCATATCTTTTTACCTTGCGTTATAAATTTCTGATGTTCACATCATAAAGATTAAAAATGTTATTTTTTAGCATATTTATTTTTGGTATGTTATTCTATGCTTAAAAATGTGGGCATTTGGGTCTTAAACATCACAGATGGCTTGAAAACATTCATGACTGGTGTGTGTCGAGGCAACTTTGGTGGGGCCACCGTGTTCCTGCATGGTACGTGACTTTGGAGGATGATGAGTTGAAGGAAATTAATTCTTATAGTGACCGCTGGGTGGTTGCAAGAAATGAGGACGACGCTCGGGAGGAGGCTAGCAAATTATATAATGGGAAGAAGTTCCATTTAAGTCAAGATCCTGATGTGCTTGATACTTGGTTTTCTTCTGGTCTCTTTCCATTGGCTGTTTTGGGCTGGCCTGATGATACGGAAGATCTAAAGGCGTTTTATCCAACTTCAGTTTTGGAAACTGGCCATGATATTCTCTTTTTTTGGGTTGCTCGCATGGTAATGCTAGGAATGGAGTTGGGTGGTGATGTACCTTTTAGAAAGGTAACTTGACCTTGCCCCATTATATCTTTTGAAAAAAAAAAAAAAAATGTATTCAGTATATATTTGGAATTTTTTTGATTATTTTCTATACAGTGTACATTTTCTTGTGCAAATCTATGTTAATAACAGAGGTGATGTGATCTAATTGAAGCACCTCAAACTCTATGCAGGTTTATTTGCATCCCATGATTCGTGATGCACATGGGCGCAAGATGTCTAAGTCCTTGGGAAATGTCATTGATCCGCTTGAAGTAATAAATGGGATATCCTTGGAAGGTCTTCATAAGAGGCTAGAGGAGGGTAACTTAGATCCCAAGGAACTGACTGTTGCTAAAGAGGGACAGGTGAAAGACTTTCCTAATGGTATTCCTGAATGTGGTGCGGATGCTCTCCGCTTCGCACTTATATCTTACACAGCTCAGGTTCGTTTCTTTATTCAGATTTCTATCACTCATTTTGCTGTTTCCTTTAATTGGATTACTAATGTTTGTAATCATTTTGTCTCAGTCTGATAAAATAAATCTGGATATTCAAAGAGTGGTGGGGTATCGTCAGTGGTGTAATAAATTGTGGAATGCTGTACGATTTTCTATGAGCAAGCTTGGGGATGATTATGTTCCGCCCATAAATGTAAATCCAGATGACTTGCCATTTAGCTGTCAATGGATACTCTCATTATTAAACAAAGCCATATTGAAAACTATTGCGGCTTTGGAATCGTATAAATTCTCAGATGCAGCAAGTACTGTGTATTCATGGTGGCAATACCAACTATGTGATGTTTTTATTGAAGCAATTAAGCCTTTCTTTGCTGGGAGTGATCCAAAGTTTGAGACTGCCAGGAGTTTTGCTCGAGACACACTTTGGTTATGTCTTGACAATGGGCTGCGATTGCTTCATCCTTTTATGCCGTATGTTACAGAAGAATTATGGCAGCGCCTTCCCTCATCAAGGGACCAGACAGCGATGGAATCAATTATGATAAGCAAGTACCCATCAACTGTAGAGGTAAGTTTAGTTTTTTAATAAGTAATAAACTTTATTGATAGAAAAACAAGTACAGGAAAAACCAAAGCACACATGACGTGTACTAAGGGGGAAACAAGGGACAAACAAAACTAAGAAAATTAAGAAGAATTAAAACTAGATTTATTGATCAAATCAAACAAAGAACTGAAAGAGAGAACACCGGACGCACAAAGTATGGAAGAAAGAAGCCTTTAAGTCTTGAATCGATATTTTTGTTCCTTCAAAGATCCAAAAATTCCTTTTCCTCCAAACACTCCACATCTATCAGTGGGGGACCATGTTCCAAATCATCCCATTTCTATGTTTACTAAACTTGCCTGGCTAGCTATGTTGGAAACCGATAAGAAGGGATTTACAATGAGTGGTTACTACAGGCTTCTTCATTGTAATGGCAATCAATCTTTCCCTTGGAAGTACATGTGGAAATCAAGATTCTTTCCAGAAGATTCCTTCTAGAGTTGATTTCTTTGTTTTGGCAAATTGCTTCTAGAGCTGTCTTCTTTGTTTGGAAAATCTTGACAATTGACAATTTACGGAAAATGAATGTGGCGTTTAGATTGGTGTTGTGTGTAAGTGCAATGGGGAATCAGCAGATTATCTCCTACTTCATTGCCCTATAGCTGTAGATTTGTGATCTATTGAGTTGGGTTTATTGGGTGATGCCGATGTCTATTATTCGGCCAGGTTGTATTGGCGTCATCGATTGTGGATGGCTGCCCTGCATTGCTTGATGTGGTGTATATGGAGGTAGAGGAACAAGTGGAGTTCTAGGACACAGAGAGATCTATGCCTGATTGGGTTGGATGTTTTGCATAGTTAGTCTATATGATCTGTTAATGAATTAATAGATATATGGTTTGTTAATGAATTAGTAGATATATGGTCGCTAGTGAATTAATAGATTTCGTGTAAGTTGTGTGTTTGATTGTATGGTTAGTGAATTAATAGATTCATGTAATTTTTGTGTTTGATTGTATGGTCCCCAGTTGTGTACATCCTGTATACGTGGGTGACTATTATTTTGATTACAATAAAAATTGCATTACTCATAAAAAAAAGGGCAGTTAGAAAGTTATAAATTTGTTATTATTAATTCTAAAAGTGAACTGCATTTTTGGATATTTTAAATGGAGTGGTAGGGGGACCAACATTGAATGGAGGGGAAGCATATTGCATAAGCTGTTTGAAAAGGATGATGGTAACTTTGATTTAATAATTCGTATTATCACTCTTTTGATGATTTTCATGTTTATCTCAGTGCTGGGCAAATGAAAGGGTGGAGTATGAGATGGATCTTGTAGATTCCGCAGTGAAATCTCTCAGATCACTTGCAAATGAAAGACGAGAAAGGTACATGGAAATTATTATTATAATTTTATAAAAGAAACAAATTTTTCCTTGTCTTTCAATTTTTTATTTTTTGCATCGACTTTTGTTTGTTCACTCACTCATTTTTTGGTTTTTGTTTGTTTGTTTGTTTTATTTTTAAAGTAAATAGGACATTGTTCTTTTGCTTAACAATGTAAGAACTTGCACTTTCTTAAGGCAAAAAATACTAATTAAAGAAAGAGTCTGAGATATGGTATGCCAGGAGTATGCGAATGGCAAAGCCTAGAACTGAAAACTTCTAAATCCAAAAGGTCATGGAGGATCCCATTTAGGATGCCGAATTGAACTTAAAAAAAGATGATCCTGGAGACAACATTTTCATCATATGGATAGGGATCTTCACGACCTTAAAAACTATAACTATTGTAGTCCTGGCTGTTATAATTTATAGGTTCTCTTCCTGCGTTGTTTGTCTCTACTTCTAAGGGTTCCCAATGTTCTATGATTCCTTCTTAGCAGAATTCCAAAAGAAATTTATTCTTTTAAAACCTTAAGGTACATTTGAGAATGTTATGGTTTCAATCCCCTTGAATTCTAGTTGTTGAGAGAATCTAGCAAATCAATTGAACTCAATTCTTTATTTTATGATACCTGATGTCTTTGCTCTGTTTTTACTTTCTTTCATGTTTTAAGTTATTATTTTTAATTAAGTCATAAATAATTAAAGAGAATTATTAAAATTTATAAATTTTGTTTTCCAACTTTTTATTTATAAAATGGAACTCTGTAGAAATGAGGATCTTATGTGAATTGTGGGATCGGATGCAATGATTGAATCAATATCTCATGAGGAAAAAAAGAGAGGAGAAAAGAAGAATAAGATGTCTATTGTTCTCTTTTTTAATTGAGTGAGGATATTGCCAAGCCTCTAAGAGGCACTTCTACCTTGTTCTTAACCCTTGTATCTGTCTGGACCCTCTCAAGTCCTAACTCATATGAGATAAATTTCATTCTAATGTAATTGCCAATGAGCTGTAACTCAAATGGTTTCTCCTCTCATACGAGGAGAGTGGAGGGTGAGGTTGTGGGTTCAAAACTCATCAACTGCATAACTTACAATAAAAAAAGTTCTAACTAATCAAATTGAGTTCCCGTGAAATTCAAATTTTCATTTCCCATCTTTATGATCAAATGTAGTGCCTGTAATCACAGTTATTAAACCGTGACTGGTCTGGATGTTGACATGGTCTATGAGCATTCAAAACACTCAATTTTAATAATCAACTCATTCTACTCCTTGAATGCACAATATATATATATATATATATATATATATATATATAAAGAGTCTTACTTGTACTAGACTACTCATAGTACTAGGATTCTTACTAGTACTAGGACTACTATTTAAACCTAATAAATTAAATCAAAGCCCATACATAATGACCCATAATTAAATAAGACTAATTAATAAAACCCATGGCCTATAACTATGGCCCATACCCAACAATTGTAAAATTACTAAAATACCCTTTACTCAAGATACCCCTGACTCAAGAGTAACCAAATAAAATATAAAACTTAATTAACTACCATTGACACTTATTCTTGGGCTTTGCTTTAGCCTTAGGCTTCCAAAGAGAATATCTTTTCTTTAACCATGTTATGATTCTGCGATCAAGTAGTGTGATACGGCCATGCATTATTTTTATTTCTTTAGGTTTTCACTTATTCAAATTACCATATTACCACATATTAAATAGTAAATAAGTCAATGAGGTGGAACAATTAATGTAATTTTACACAATTCTCAAACCCAGTCGGGTCACACAGTTTGCTTAAAACCCGCTGAGTTTAATAACAGTCTGTAATTGTAAATCTGTGCAAGTTTATGTTAAATTTATTTGAATTGGTCATCAATGAGCTTTAGCTCAACTGACATCTCTTAACCTTGCAAGCGCTAGGTGCATGTGTAATTCTGATTTAATTTATTTGAATTAATCTGATTGAATATGTTCAAATTAGAAGATCTTCTAATTCTGGCTATGATTCTTCTGTCTTCAGGCGACCTGCTTTTGTGCTTTGCAGAAATCATGCATTTGCAGAGATTATTAGCAGCCATGAACTTGAAATTATTACTCTTGCCAATTTATCATCTTTGAGGGTATGTCACATATGTTGCTCTTAAAGTGGCTCTTGCACATTCATGTTTGAGGCATTACTTATCAAAAAAATACATACACAGATTCACACTCGCGCACACACACCCCCTTTTTAAGCATGCTTTATACGTTCTTATGGAGCCCAATGGACAGACAAAATGATGTTATTTGTCTTTCTTTGACTGCTTTCTTAGTGTATGTTCATCTCAGTGAAGTCTTTGTAGCCATGTTGTTACATATGCGTGTCTTTGTACTTAAATGCTCCTGAGAAATTATTCTGCTACTGTCTGTCTATAGCTGACCCCAAGTTTTGGGACTAAGGCTTTGTTGTTGTTTTACTGTATGTCCATTCATATAGTTGGCAGTGAACAAACTTGTTATCATATGATTGAATAAGATACTAAAGTTGACCATTAGGGTGTATTTGGTTGGGGTGATTAATGGGGGATGGAAAACTAATCTTTTTGATCCTCCCACTTTTTCATCCCCTACCATTTTTCATTCATCCATTTTTCCATCCTCCCTACCAAACAAAGCCTTATGCTGTGTGACTATAATGATTCATGCTTTTGAATTGAGGCCAATGTTACATATTGCTAGTTCTTTTCCTCTGATTAAAATACTTCTGTCCTGTGAAATAAACATTATACAGGTAATCGATGAGAATGGTGCGACTCCAGCTGGATATGCGGTATCTTTTGTAAATGAAAACCTTTCTGTATATCTTGATCTTCAAGGATGAGATTCAAAGGTAAGAAAAACGATAAGAAATGGTGTGAAGTTTGGGAATGAGGTTGAGAATGCATGAAACACTTCAAAACATTAAACAAAAGATTTAGTATCAAAGAAAGCCAAAATTCTATGTTCCCAGGGCCCAAAAAAAAAAAAAGTGACAAAATTTGTTGGCTTTTGTTTATTGTATATGAGAATCATTAATTTCAGGTATGGCTATTGAGCCAACTTTGTTTATAAGCATCTGCTGAACTGAATTTGTATCACCTGTGATCGAAGTGTATCTATTAGAGTAGATACTGGATTTTTTACATTTCAATTAGGTATTTATTTGTCCGGTACACTGCGTGGTATATGCATTTTTGTTCAATTTCTATTTATAATTCTAGCTCAATTCATATGGCTAGATTTTATATCAAGGCTTCTGTTGTATCTCTTTAGACTTTGTGTTCAACCTTGTGAAGTAGTCTCGTATTCATGAAATATTCTTTTACTTGTAAAAATAAAAAATATTTATATTAAGGCTAAGCCCACTGTACCTTGTAAACCTTACAACTGATATAACCAAGCCTGAAAGGAGTTTTTCCATTGCTTCTATAGCGCTGAGAGTAGTATTTATTGGTTAAGATTGTGCAATGAAGTTACGACCATTGAGTTTAACTTTCCTTGAAATTGAGCATGTTGGGGCCCGATCTAATCTTGTGTCAATTAAGAAAATTAATTAACAATTTTAATCAATCATCAAAAGATATTATCACCAAAATTAACAAGCCAAAATATCAATTACATGTAAGAACACATAAATTTAAAACTCTACTTTGTCTTAAAGACAAATTAGAGTTTTAAAGACCCATTAAATAAGGGCAAAATTAGTTACGACCATTGAGTTTAACTTTCCTTGTAATTGAGCATGTTGAGCCCGATCTAATCTTGTGTCAATTAAGAAAATCAATTAACAATTTTAATCAATCACCAAAAGATATTATCACCAAAATTAACAAGCCAAAATATCAATTACATCACCTTAAAGACCCATTGAATGAGGGCAAAATTAGTTATGACCATTGAGTTTAACTTTCCTTGTAATTGAGCATGTTGGGCCCCTATCTAAACTTGTGTCAATTAAGAAAATCAATTAACAATTTTAATCAATCACCAAAAGATATTATCACCAAAATTAACAAGCCAAAATATCAATTACATGCAAGAACACATAAATTTAAAACTCTACTTTGTCTTAATTTTTTTTCTCATTTTTTCAAAGTGCAAGTATATTTTATCACACTTTTAACCCAAAAAAAAAAAAAAAGAAAAAAGAAAAAAGAAAAAGAAAAAAGAAGCAAAAAGCAAAATGAAAAGTTATTTTCAAATGGACACAAATTTGTAACACAATAGATGCATTATTGCTTTAATAAGTTCTTTTACTTACACATGGCATCAAACTATGGACCCAATGGTCTTACAAGTGCTCCAACTCCAAGCTCATTTGGCAAATTTTGGGTGGTTCCAAGTTGACACGAAACGGCCATTTTGCCATTCAACCCATTGCTCTTCTATTTCCCTTAAGTGGCTGTTTCTCTCCTCAGGGATGGAGGAAAATACTTGAACTTAAGCTTGATATTTGTTTCAGCTGTGGGCTTTCATATGCTGTTGCTAATCTTTTGTGGGCTTCCATTGGTTGATTTTATCGAATGGCTTTTGGTCTTTATTGTTATTGTCCATATGGATGGGCTTTGAATCTAATGTCACGGGGCTTGTTATGGACCCATCTTGAATGAATTGTGGATGGCTATTTCAAATGTGTGGGCTTGGATGGGCTTTAGGTTGATTGTATGGGTTTCATCTGCTCATATTCAAAATCCGTAATGGAGAAGAAAGAGAAGACAAGGATCCTGATCCTTGACGAAGTTATGAGGTTCCACGTTGGCGAATGACCTATTGCCACGTGTCAAATCTCCCATGTTTTTGCAGTTCAAGCTAAAACCCCTTCTCTTCATTTCTCTCGTACTTTTCACTCTCAATCCCCTATGCCTGCATCTCTATCTCTTCAGGTCAATGTTAATGGCTTCAAAACCTCAAAGAATTAGAAAGTCTCTTGAACTCAGGTCAATGTCAATGGGTTTTCATTGTTTTTTTCGTATTGACACAAAAACTAAAAAACCCATCTTCATTGATCTGGTTGGTTCCTTGATTATGTTCCAGGATTATCTGATTGATGCTCCTGAGTCAGTTGGCGATGGCTTTTCCTTCAGTGGAGGTGCTATTCTGTTCTCTTTCCAATACCCATTTGTTTCTGTTCCTCTGTGGCTTAAATTCATTATATTTTTTTAGCCCATTAGCGAATTTAGTCTATGAAATTTAAAATGATTGCTTTTAGTCACTTAAATGATGTGGCATAACCAAAAACTGATATATCTGATCATCACTCCATAGCTACACAAATTGACCGCTTTTAAGTTTTTTAGGAACTAAAAGTGATCACTTTTTTACTTCAGAAAGTAAAATTACTCGTGGCCTAAACTTTAGTGACCAACCGTGTATTTTGGCATTGTTTTGATGTGCGTGTGTGGATTAATTGAAAAATGTGGATTAATTTTATGCATTTTGATGTTCAATGATATTTTAAAAGACCACCTTGGTCTGACAATAAACTGGTACGAAGAAAAAGTTTTCGTTTTTTAGTAAAAAAAAAGTATTTGGAATGATTAGCTAATGTCTAATTGTATAACATCAATACTTGGATTTTTCAATCACCCTTTTGTACTTTATCAAACATAAGCAGTAAATTCCATAATTGGTTGGTCTCTTATTTACATTATTCTCATAATGTTTCCTTCGGATTTGGTCTATAAAAAGTATGCTTATTAATATTATCTTTTTGCTGACACTTAATTACATTATTAATTTTGTTATGTAGGCCGTGAAAAATAACGCTGCAAGCTATATTCTCCACAATTTGAACTGTCTCATTGGGGTTCCATCTCCATCATGTTTTGGTATGTGAGAAATTTAATGTTGATCATATAGTTGTAAAGGTTGTAATTTTCTTTTAGTTGTAACTTATGTATATTTTCATCAAGTGTATATTTTGAATACAAATACAAAAACGTGGACAACAATAGAATGTCTGCTTGACATTAGTAATTTGTACATTGGCAGGCATACTCTTATCGTAAAGGTCTTCCTGTACTCTCTAAGGACTGTCGTGCCATCACTTTTGATTGACTAGGTGAGATCATAGATTTAGTCTATTGTGAATTATAATATAAACTGTTAATTTCACATAATTTATCAGTTTTCTGTTCTATGCGTAATCACAGCGGAGAGAGTGTGGATCATCTGTTACTTATTTTTCCAGTTGTTAGGATGTATGGCCTTTTGTATTTGTGGTGTTTGGGATGAGATGGATGATGCTGAGACCTGTGTAAGGAAAGGAATGATTCAGTGTTAGAGGAGGAAAGTAAACTTGTTGCAGAATAGGGTTTGGAATGTGATTCTATCATGTCTCACATGGAGATTTTGGAAGGGAAAAATAGGAGAACATTTGAGTGACATGAGCTTTCTATTCAACAATTAAAAGCTGCATTTATTGGCACTTTATCTTCTTGGCTAATTCTAGATGAGTCTCATTTGTATGATTCTCATTTTCAGACTTGTTTTAGGAAAAAAAAAAATGTTCACCTAGATTTTAATTTCTGCTTGACAATCTTGCTATAGTTGTCAGATTACATGATACATTTTGTCAGGAAAATAAAGTTCATTATATGCTAATTAGACTATTTTCCTGTCCTTTTTTCCTTTGTTCCAAAAGGTTTTGGATTTTCAGATAAGCCTCAACCTGGATATGGATTTGACTACACATTGGGTGGTAATTGCTTTATCTTCCCAAACAATGGAGGCTATTATATACTTCTCTTGTAATATCCTTCACTCTTTTAATATCAAAGTATATCAGAGTGTTTCGCATGGTAAGTTTCTTTATGACTGCAGAGTATGTGTCATCCTTGGAGTCTCTAATAAATGAGCTTGCAATCAGTAAGGTTTCACTTGATGTCCAGGTGTGTTTGATTTTCCTGATTTTAGAATAATGAATGTACCAATCAGTATTGCCTTTCTCTTCTTCTTCTTCTTTTTTTATTTTTTATTTTAAATCCGGTATAATCAGACTGAAGACTATTTTTGATGTTTGATGCACTTTCCAGAGCTACGTTTCCCCAGTTGTTAAATATGCTCTCAGTCATCAAGAGCAACTTAACAACTTAATACTACTCAATCCTCCAGTATGGATTTCGTGAACCTTACCATTTTTCTTGGACTTTCTTTCTAGCAGTACTCATAGAGTCATTCTGATTATAAACAATGCTGGTATATATGTAAACAGTCAAACCGCAGAAATCTCCCCAATGGTTTTGTGGTATTGCTATGGCTTCCCTGTAATTCCTGAAATATTGCTGATCTTCTGAGATTTTTCTGAAATTCCATTAATCACTTAGCCTTCCTTTTCCTTTCGGGACTTTTCATTAAAAGAAATGTTACATAGAACTAAATGAGTACAAAATTGCAAATCCTTGGGGTAAGTTTTAATTTTAAAAAACTTAAGGAAACTTGGTCTCAATTTTGGAACATGGGAGATTCTGCAATCTGTACGGTTTGAATGTAGCTATCTAATATTCAAGAACAGAACAATGGCAGTGATGCATTTTGCTTTCTTTGTAATATAGGATTATAACAACTAATGAACGTGTTTTTTCCTCTGGAAATTACAGCTGACAGCCAAACATGCTAGATTCTTCCATCAACCCTGTCCATATTCAGCAACTCTTTGCTAGGTGAAATATTTGCTCAGGAAGGATGGTTCTAAGCTTAGGAAAATGAAAGGAGAGAAAACCGGGGAGAGGGGGGGGGGGGGGGTGTATTTTGTGAGTGCACTGATACATTTCTTGCTCCTATGTACATCTAGGTTCCCTTAAGGGCTAGTGATAAAGCCTTGACTAGTTGTGGTCCTTACAAAATGAAGGAGGATGATGCAATGGTTTATAGAAGACCTTATCTCACATCCAGTTCGTCAGGTTTTGCCTTAAATGCAATTAGCAGGGCAATGAAGAAAGAGTTAAAGGTGAATTTTTTTCACATTTTCTTTTCATTTTACATCTTTAAAAAAATTTAATTCTCTTGTTGTAAACCTTAAAATTTTTGTTTGCTTTAACAGATTAAGATTGTCAAGAAAACAAAGTAAAAGTGAACGCATTTCTCTATGCCATCTAAAATTGCCAAAGAGCTTTTAGGCATGGATAAAATTTCCTGTGCTAATGAGCTCTAGCTCAAATGTCATCTCCTCTCCTTGTAAGAATGGTGTGGGTAAGTTATGGGTTCAAGGCCAACTAGGTTTGTGTATTATTACCAATAAAAGAATTACCTACTGCCAGGGGTGGGGGTGAATTGCTGCCATAACATGGCAGACTCTTCAAGTTCTTCAAATTCTCATGAGAAATAGACAGTGGATTTTCATCCTTTCTATTGGGTAGGGGTCATTAGGGAATGCTATTCAAGTTCTATTTTACTCACTCTCTCTCTCCATAGCTGGAAGATTTCTGCAGCTTTCATTATTTTTGCCTGAAGTATACTGAATAGACAGTGCCCCATCATGGGTTACCATCTCTGTGGGAGTTAATTGTACAAACATCTGTAGCTCATGTGTAGATTCAATAGGTTTTATACCATCTACTCTATCATTTATTATTGATGGGAAATCTGAAGATTCTATTGTGCTTCTTCCATCGAGTTTGTAATCTCTGTTGTTTCATTCAACATCATTCTTCCTGACTAATAAAGAATCCATAAATAAAACATTAAAAATGATGGCACGTTGGATATGGTTACGAGACTAGTATCAACTAATCAAAAATGCAGTCTTTTGGACCTTATGGCTTTTTTCTTTTAATTGCCTTAATTTCGTTATATTGACCAACAAGGGGGCAATCTGAGGTTGCAGAGATCAAGAAAACCAACAAATAATATGGTTAATCATGTTTGTTGCTTGATGCTTGAGCTTCAAAATGCTGGCCTGCTTCTTCAAGAGACAATGAGGGAAGCTAGTTTTGCAACATTCTCCTGTTGAATGTGTAAAGGAACTATAAAAGTTGGTTCCTATTTGAATCAAAGAGTGAACTATAAAAGAAACTGTAAGTCGTGAGAGGGCAATCCCTTCATTGCCAAGAACAATATTATGTATAAAAAATTTTCGTAAAATTTAGCTAACTGAATACTTCTGGTTCAAAGTACAGCCTTCCAGCAATACATCAAATGCCGCCCCCACATTCAGGTCATTCATCTAATGGTCTACCTTATCTGTCTTTTTCTTTCGTTCTTTTTTGATTGGTATGAACCCACAGTTGCATCCTCCACCTTAACAAGGGGTGGAGGAGCCATCCAATGGAATTGATGGATACTTGCATGTCATAATTGATTCTATCGTTGTCTGGTCCCTTGATAAAGGATGGCGTTGCCATAATTCTTTTGTAACATATGGCATAGAAGGATGAAGCAATCGCAACCCATTGTCAAGACATGACCAAAGTGTGTCTCGAGCAGAACTTCTCGCAAACTCAAACTCCGAATAGTTCCTAGTGAAGAAAGGCTTAATTGCTTCAATAAAAACATCACAGTATTGCCATCTGAATACACAGTACTTGCTGTGTTTGAGAGTTCATATGAGTCGTAATAGTTTTGGATATGACTTTGTCTAATAATGAGAGTATCCCTTGACAAGCTAAATGGCAATTTATTTGGATTTACATTTGTGGGCAGAACATAACCATTCCCAGACTTGCTCATAGCAAATCGTACAGCATTACACAATTTATTACACCATTGACAAATTGGCATTTGATCCAAAGAGAATTCGCATACATACACGCATGTATACATATCTGAAAGCAGCTTTAACTGGTATTTGTGTCACAACCACATATATAAATTTTGATAGGAAACTAGAAAATTTATGATGCATAAGTAAATATTTTTTAAGTCTTTCAACGTAACATTGGAAATTGGAATATAAACTTATAGAGAGGATATTATTGGGTGTTCAAAAAACAATGAGCAAAGCAATCAGGCAACTAGGTTGGCTGATATAGGATACTTTCTATCATTGATTTTTAGGAATAGTCAAAAGAAATTTGATGTCTATGGTAATAGATAAATTTTCAATAAATAAAATGAATTAAATAGCATAGCCAAATCTCACTATTGTCTCCAACAGATATGCATGTATCAAGTAATTGGGATTGACCTGCAATTGGGCACTTGTTATTTTGAGATCCATAAATGATGTCCATAATTCAAAACGAAACTTTTTTTGAGATCAATTTAAGATGAAACTTAATTAGATGAGAATTTGACTAAATTAGATATGTCACACACAAAAACATGACTAAAATATATTTAGATTGCTTGATTTTCTCAAAAAATAATGAATTATATTTGACATGTATGTTGCAAAATTCCTAATTTGTCATGGATGACCAAATTCAAAATGAGATTGAAATTTAGAATCAAGGTATAATGGAGAAAAACATAACTCAAAAGGAAACATTAATTTTCAAAAGATTAGCACTAGTAAAATTCCAATAGATAGTTGAAACTAGAAAAGAATTTTAACTATATGTTATAAGTTAAGAAAGAAATCTATTTTAGGAATAATTCTTTTTTAATATTATATTAGGAATATAAGTATATAATACCATACTTTTAGGCATGATCATAATAAGTGAAAGTCATTAAAAGTATGAAACTAGAAGTCTAGAATAATTCCAAAACCTTCCATTAACCTCTTCCCAAGCTTTCAAAACCTACCTCTCTTCGTCCAAAAAAAAAAAAAAAAAAAAAAAAACCCTCCTCTTATCATCTTCTTCTTTTACTTTAATTTGAACGAAAACAAAGAAAAGAAGATGGCATGCAAAAGATCTTCAATGCTGAGAAAACGTGGTAACTCTTTTCTTCTTCTTCTTCTTCTTCTTCTCTCTCTCTCTCTCTCTCTCTCTCTCTCTCTCTCTCTTTAATTTAATATTAACAATACGGTGGATCAGGTTGGACCCATGACCCGAGTATTTGACTCGGATCCAACCTGAGCAACCATCCAACCTGCCTAAACCCTTCAAGTCGAGTCGAGTGGTTTGGTCGAACGGACCAGATCCATGCTCAGTCCTAGCTACTACCATCTGAATAAATCCTGAACTCTAAAGCATTGTTGTATTTAGTCTAAGTATATTATGTAGTTAATAAATATTTGTCTTACAATATTATATTGAATCTTTAGTCAAATGTCATGTTATAGGCTGTGTATTATGCAACTTAGGACAAAACTAATCATAACATGGCTCTAAAGATATAATAGGGAAAGGTCAAGTTAACTTTCTAAAAGGGTATTAGAAAGGTACATCACTAGATTCACCACCCAACTTCATTCCTAGCATTACCATGCGAGCAATCCAGAAAAATAGAATATCATGGCCAATTTCCAAAATTGAAGTCGGATAAAATGGATTTAGATCTTCTATATCATATGGCCAGCCCAAACCTATTAATGGAAAGAGACCAAAAAAAAAAACCATGTATCAAGCACACCAAGATCTTTAATTAAAAGAAACTTCTTCCCATTATATTTTTGGCTAGCCTCCTCCTTAACCTCATCCTCATTTCTTGCATCAACTTAGTGCTCACAGTCATTGTAAGCACTCAATTCCTTCAGCCCATCATTCTCTAGAGTGACATACCATGCAGGGACATGATGACCCACCAAAGTTGCCTCAAGAAACACCAATCATAGATGTTTTCAAGCCATCTGTGATGTTTAAGACCCATATACTCATATATTTAAGCACAGAATAACATGTCACGTCTAAAAATTAAAAGTCGTTGCAATAGTAACTTAAAAGTAATAAATTATTACATTAATAATAATTAGTTGCAATAATTTATAATTTTCAATTACAATAAAGACTTAAATACTAAATTGAATTTAGAAATTTTTTTTTTTGCAATAACTTAAATTGAAGAAATCAAAATTATTTTTGCAATAACTTAAATTGAAAAAACTGTTGTAGTAAGTTGATACCAATTATTTTGCAATATATTACAATAGAAATTTCAAAGAGACAGTTTATTGCAACAAATATAACATTGCAATAATTAAATATCAATGATTTTACAATCTATTGCAATAACAAACATGAAGTTGCAATGAATATATTATTACAATGATCTAATACTAATTATTTTACAATCTATTGTAATAAAAAAATTTGGCATATAACAAGCCCATTGGTGATGCTCTCAATAAACTATGTTACACACTGAACAAAACTCATCTAGCTTGTTACAAACTTACAATTATTAGGGCACTCATATCAATCCATGTATAATAATGTAAGTGGTAAATTTTACACAATAAAATCCAAAAATTATTGGCATCAGTCCATATAAACTTGTATAAATTTAAATTGTTGCTACAGTAATCTTATAAATATATGCTGTTCTTATTCACATGCAAATCAATTGTTTAATACATTTTTATTCATATACACAAAACGAGATAATTTGAGAGAATAATAAAAAACACATAAAAAAAATAATAGTTTAATAACAGTAGTGAAAAACAGATAATATTGAGCGTGCGTTTGGGATGCGGTTTTTTGCTATTGCGTTTGCCTTTTTTTTTTTTTTTTTTTTTTGCCGTAGTTGTTGACTTAATTTGCGTGAACAATGCATTCGTGCACTGTTTATAAAACCCACAAACATCACTTTTCAACAATTTTTTCATTAAAAATAGGTCTCACAATACTATTTATACATTTAAAATTATTTTGCTACAGTATTTTCAATTTTCAGCTATAAGCAGATCTCAAATAGACCTTGGAATAAGTGTTTTTGAAAAATTATTATGTAAAATAGAAAAGATAAATTTTTATATTAAAGTAAAAAAAAAAAATTTTTTTTTGTATAAATTACCGTGAATAACATAAAAAAAAAAAAAAAGTATTATGAAAATACGTGATTTAATATTTAAACTCTAAAACTATTGGTTAAACGCGTTTACCAAACGCACCGTTTCAATTAACACTGTCCACAATTTCTGCACTGTTCTCTCTTTTCCTCAAGTTCAATTTTCTGGTCCCAACGAGTGGAATAAAAAGTAATTAAGGAAACTTCCAACAACTTTACTCTAATCTCTGAACAGAACTTTCACAATTTCTCTACTGTACTGGCATCTCTCTTTTCCTCAATCCCACCATAGTTTTCCTCTTCATTTAGTTTTCTCTCTCCATTTTCTTTCTCAAACTGAGCACCCAGAGTTTTTGACTCTCTTCATCTCCTGGACCTGACAACGTGATCTGCATCCTCAAGGTCACCTTTCTTCTCTTGTGCAATGCTAATTATTTGTGTGAATTCTCTGTTTATTTATTTATTTGTTTTGGGAGGAACGTAAAACTTGTTTCTGGCTTTTTGTGTGTGTATATGTGTTTTCTTGTTGTTTTATATCTGAATTTCTAATCTGTAGGCTAGCAATTGTGATTGTCAAATAAAGAATGTTTTTTGTTTATTACTGTTATAATGTGACAAGCTAAGTGTGTTGGCATATTAGGGAATAGTTGTGAATATGATGTAATTTTTTTTTTTTTTTTTGGAAATAAATATGATAGAATTTGTATTCCTTTAGGTTTAGCAAGACTAAATGGATGATGCATCATTGAAATGAAAAATTCACATCAAATCGTTCTCTTCTTCTGTAATTCTTTTTTCTATTTAATTTGATTTTTTTTTTAATTTTATTGTGGTTCATGATCAGGCAGTATATTTCCAATGGCCTCCATGAGCACAGAAAAAGCCTCATCTTCATTATCAATTTTTTCAACACCACAATGGAAATACGATGTCTTTCTTAGTTTTAGAGGTGAGGACACCCTCTATAGTTTCACAGATCGTCTATATGATGCCTTGAAACAAAAGGACATTTTCACCTTTAAAGACGATGGAAAACTTGAGAAAGAAAAATCGATTTCACCGGAGCGCTTGAAAGGAATAGAAGAATCAAGATTTGTTATTGTCATTTTTTCAAAAAACTATGCGTCTTCAACATGGTGCCTAGATGAACTTGCAAAGGTCACGAGATGCATGAAAGAGACGGGAATGACAATTCTACCCGTTTTTTATAATGTTGATCCATCTGATGTACGAGAACAAACAGGAACTTTTGCAAAAGCTTTTGTTGAACATGAAGAACATTTCAAGGAGAACATAGAGAAGGTGCAAACATGGAGAGCAGCATTAAAAAAAGTAGCCAATCTTGCCGGGTGGCATTTACAAAACGAGTAATTTCATTTAACATATTTATTTTATTTTATTTTATTTTATTTTCAAATAATTCTTTCTATATATATAGCATGAATTATAGTGTCAAAAAATGCAACAAGAATTTTGCGTATAATATATGCTATGTTTAATTTGTGCACATTAATTGTATGATATGTAATCTGTACTACAGTAAACAGAATAGGATCTGATAGTTTCATCTTTTAATTGTCAAAAAATTTACAGAAAAATCTTCTTCTTTTTTTATAGAAGAATTTACAGAAAAATCTTAAATGTTGAAAAAGTGATAAAAAGAATAAGCGTGATGAAGAGAGGTCCGTGTCCAAGTACAAACGTGGTTAAAGATAAACACAATTACATACTGTGGGGACTGGGTTTGAATTCTTGGCCCAATAAAGTGTATAGACTCAAGCCCAAGAAGCCCAAACAATAAATTTGTAGAGAAGTGGGTTGAAAAGTTGGGCCGTAGTGAGTCGAGTAATGGACTAGTATCGTTATGGCAAAAAAGAAAGGAAAAATATAAACATTCCCTGAAGAAAAGTGTCCTCGGCAAAATCCGAGGAGATTGATTCTTTCTCTATTGACTTTAAAGACTTGTTACAAATCTTTCTTTTTTTGTCTCCCCCCCTTTTCTCAGGAGTCCCTTACATTATAGACCCCCCTTTGGATGATCTGAGCTTCCACTTGTTGGCCATCCAAGTCACTACTTGAGAACCTGTCCCATCAGACACCTCTCCTGGCTCTCTGTGAGTTGTAGTAGCCAAGGCAACACTGTTTAGGAGTCTTTTCCACATAAATGCGGCCAGAAAAGTAACTGCAACGTATTAAATGTGGAGGTAGTAGCTTTTCCTTAGGTACCTCCTAGTTTCCGCTTCTTGTTGTGCTTGAGATGTGCATATCTGTTGCCGAAGCTTTTCAGAGACCCATTTTGGCTCATGGGATCTGGATATGGCTCATGCCCAAGCTGTCCGAGGAGACACTGCTCCTCGGATAGGGCCCAAGGCCCAACACCAAGCTTGGGCTTTGGCCCCTACACATGCATATTAAATGTTCCTAACTAATTTTAATAATACTACTGATGTCCAAAAGCTTTATCAATTCTTGAAAATATCTTTCTCCTCTCTCCCCGTATGTGTGTGTTAAAATATTTAGTATTCTAAAAAAAAAAAAAAAATTTTGAAAAAATCTTGTAAGGATAACATTTGCTAGAGTATGCAAACTATTTATTATTAATTGCTCTATTTTAGTTTAAAAGAATAGTTAGTGTGCTAAATTATTTATATACTTAATTTTATTTCTTAATGTAATTTTTGTTATAGTAATGTAAGTAATTTATTCAATTTTTATATTTTTCAAATAAGTTATGAAAATCGAGTTATTATGAAGATCTATTGAAGAGGAATAGCTAATTTTAGAATATAGTAAAAATTTTCATTGAATTTTTATGTTTGAATTAATAATAGTTTCTTTTATTGATACAATATATATATATATATATATATATATAAAGAAAACTTGGAATGGTAAAATGAGTTAAAAGTGTTTTTTTATTTGACTTCAAGTAAAATCGGTAGAAGTGGTTTTAATGAAGCTTGACATGGTTCTAAATAGATTAGAAGTAGTGATAAAAATCCAGACTTACATAATCAACTTCTATTACTTAATTTGTATATATATTTTTTTTTACTTTGATTTGTTTACTTTTTATTTTGTGAATTAATTCTAATAATATTATTGTTAGAATATTGGTTAAATGATTTAATATTCACAATTTTCTAATAGCTTAAACTGTTAGGATAATTGATAATTTAACAGTTAGTAAATTAATTGTAATTTACATATTAATTTTGATGATGTTTTGCCCTAGAATACTACTAATCATGTATAGAATAGAACATATTCTATTAATCAATAGTTTAAGATTCATAACAGCATTAAGACTGTGTGGAGCCCAGAAATAATTCACCAAACTACAGTATTAAACCTCTCAAAAAAAAAAAAAAAAAAAACTACAATATTAAACTAATAATTTTGAATTCCCCCCTCTGTTTTTTTTTTGATAACACACAAACATACAACAACACGCCAACTCCAAAACTGCTAGCGGCAGTTAGAGTCATGGAGCTGTTGATATGAATTCCCCCTCTCAAGAACTTGAAATGATAACTTTTACTTTAGCTACAACAATACAAAATCTTCTTTCTGTGATTGGTGAAGCATAAAGTGCACTATTCAGAGTAGGACAAATGATTTATATATATATATATATATATTTATATATTTGTATGTGTGTGTGGGGTTAAATGGGGAAGTGCCTGGCGTTATATCCTCCATCTTAGGAACAACTTAAACTTCTTTGGCCGATCAACTAATCTATAGTCCCTTTAGAATATAAGCCAGTATATCCTAGTCTAATTTCAATGATCATTAAATACTGTATAAAGAACAACGATTTTTTAACATTGCAACTCATCTTTTTGGTAGATTGACTCTTGTCTTAATCATTGTCTTAGGTTAAAATAAATTCTTGCAATGCTTTTAAGCCAATTTTGCCAAAATCCTAATAGACTCAAGTGGAGATTCAAGGAGTTTCCAATTTTGCCAACTACTTCCAATTGCGTTTTTCTATTTTTTATTTATTTTATTTTATTTTATGAAACATCTTTATCTTTAAAGCATAGTTTAATTCTTATGGCCTATTGGTTTTTATAAATAGTTCTTAATATGGTCCTACAATAATTCTAGGGATATAACTTGTTCCACAATTTTTTCTATAATTTGTTGGAGTGGTGGGTTGTAAGTGATGTCGGGTAAGTCCATGTGAAATTAATTATCCACCGCTCACAATGTGAAATCTTAGCAAATCGTGAAAAGAGTTGTGGAATAAGTTGTCTCCTTAGCAAAGTTGTGTAGTCTCCCATCGTGTGAAAATAACATTGATAATTTTATGAATAATACTAGAGACAAAAAAATATCACAAATTGCTGAGATGGTAAATTATGTTTGGTAGAACATCACTAGCATATGAGTCCACAACTAACACATTTTTTACTATACACCAATCACAATCGGTCAACTCAATAGTTGTGAACAATGTTGTGCAACTTATTGTCTAAGTAGACTTAATGTAATTATGTAGAGGTGTATGCTACTTTATAGTTGCTAATTTCACATAACTTGAGTTTAATTAGATATCAAAACTTAAAAATCAAAAGGGAGCTAGTTATCTTAAAACTCCATTGAAATCCTTTCTTTTCTTAAAGGCTGTACATGCGAGAGTAGGGTGATTCGAACCCAAGTTCTCAATATGAGAACCACATGGTGCTGTTGACTGTTGTTGAGCCATGGGACTTTTGAGTTTTGACAAGTGAACTCATTTTTTAGTACAAACAATTTGGCAGCACCTTTACACTTCACCTGTTCATTTTAGAAGTCAAAAGCAGTATTCATGTGCATTATATGGATTGATAAATAAAAATCCTGTTTATATTAAAGATATAATTTACTAATGTCTATGAAATTTTAGAAATAAAATAGATATAAATTTCTTCTAAAAATAATCTCTTAAGTTACATGACTGAAATACGTTGAATAAAACTATAATGGAACTCCAATAATGTAAAATCTACTAACCTTCAAACGCAATTATCTATGGAAATTAAGAAATATTTCATGGAACAAGCCATAATTGTATCGTTAATTTTATTATTTGATAAAAATTTGCATTTTTAACATTAACTATAACACAACACTTATATGGGTAGTTCTTTCGATTCTGGCTTGGATTATGCGTTCTGATTTCAGTTTTAACCAACTAAACTGAATGCCACATATCTACTAAATTTTTATTTGGGATCCTGTCATGGTAAATTTAGACTTGCAGCTTATTGTTCTATCTTTTTTGCAGGCCTGAGACCAAATTTATCCAAAACATTGTGAGACTGATACTAAATAAATTGAGTGACACATTTTTAGTAGATACTAATGGACTAGTAGGAATAAATCTCCGAGTTGAGAAATTGAAGTCACATTTAGCCATGGAGTCAAACGATGTTCGCATTATAGGAATTTGGGGGACAGGAGGAATGGGTAAGACAACTCTTGCTAGAGTTGTTTATGGTATGATTTCCAATCAATTTGAAGCTTGTTGTTTTATTGCTAATGTCAGGGAAGTTTTTGAAAAATATGGTTTACTTTGGTTACAACAAACACTTTTGAATGAACTTTTGATGCATAATGATATGAATGTACAAGGTGTTGATTGTGGAGTTCTCATCAAGAATAGGTTACGTCACAAAAAGATTTTTCTCATTCTTGATGATGTAAATGAATTAGACCAACTGAACAAATTAGTTGGAGGGCATGATTGGTTTGGTCTAGGTAGTAGAATTATCATAACAACAAGAGATGTGCATTTGCTAACGACAAGGAAAGTAGATGGAATATATGAGATTGAAGGATTGAATTATGATGAAGCTTTTCAACTCTTTAATTTGAAAGCTTTTGGAAAAGAGCATCCTACCAAAGATTATCTAGAGTTGTCCCAAGCCTTCGTACATTATGCTAGTGGTCTTCCTTTAGCCATTGAGGTTTTGGGTTCCTTTTTGTTCAAGAGACGTAAAGATGAATGGCAAAGTGCATTAGATAGACTCGAAAAATTTCCTGAAAGAAAAATTCTTAATGTGCTTCAAATAAGCTATGATGGACTTAAAGAAACAGAGAAGGAAATTTTCCTGGATATTGCATGCTTCTTTAATCACATGAGTCAAAAATCTATCATAGAAAGAGTAGATCATCTTGAGCTTCTCCCTAAAATTGAATTAATGGTTCTTATTGAAAAGTCTCTCATAAAATTCCATGGCAAACAATTGGGGATGCATGATTTACTACAACAAATGGGTCGAGACATAGTTCGTCATGAGTGCTCTAAAGATCCTGGGAAGCGTAGTAGATTATGGGTGTATAAAGACATTGACGATGTGCTAACAAAAAATATGGTACGATGTTATTTAAACAACATGAGCAAATACTTTATTTTACACACACACATTGAGCAACATAGTTTAAATTACAATAGTTCTATTCATTTTACACTAATCTCTCTTTCCTAATTATAGGGGACAGAGGCAGTTCAAAGCATGGTATTAGAGCTGTCTGAACCGAAAAAGGTATATTGGGATTGTGAAGCCTTTTCAAAGATGAAATGTCTAAAGTTGCTCCAAATTCATCGTGTTCAACTAATGCATGATCCCAAACATCTTCCTAATAGCTTAAGATTTCTTGATTGGAGTGAGTACCCTTCAAAATCTTTACCATCAAGTTTCCAGTCAAATGAACTTGTTAAACTTCGCTTGAATTGCAGTAACATTGAACGACTTTGGAAAGGAACAAAGGTAATTTAGGAACCCTTATAAAACCTTTTTTTTGTTAAGTTTCATTAAACTAAAAGACTTTGTAGAAGCTAATTGTTTCATGTCTCTTTTTTTTTTTTTTTTTTTATTATCATTTTTGTTGGTGTGTGGTGGTTTCCAACAGTCTTTTGAGAGGTTGAAATTCATCGAATTGAACAAGTCCCAAAAACTTATTACAACCCCAGACATCACCAAAGTCCCAGTTCTTGAGAAATTGATTCTTGAAGATTGCATAAAATTATGTGAGATACATCCATCAGTTGGAGTTCATGAAAGGCTTACTCTTCTTAATTTAAAAGGTTGCAAAAGCCTCAAAATTCTTCCAAACAAATTTGGAATGAAGTCTCTTGACATTCTTATTCTTTCAGGATGCTTAAAACTAAAAAGAATTCCAGAGTTTGCAGAAAACATGGGACGTGTATCTGGGCTTTACTTGGATGGCATTGCTATTACAAAATTACCCACCTCAATTGGGAATTTGACTAGTCTTGCTTCATTGAGTGTAAGAGATTGCAAAAATCTTATGTCACTTCCTCTCACTCTTTTTAATATGAAGTCGCTTGTAAATATTAATTTTTCCGGATGCTCAAAACTTTGCAAACTACTAGAGAATTTGGGCACTACTGAAAGTGTAGAAGAGCTTGATGTGGGTGGAAGTGCTATAAGAATGATGCGTTCTTCCAATGCTTTCTTGAAAACTCTTAAACAACTAGCTTTTGGTGGATTTAAGTTGAGGAGTCCCAATCCCATGGGCTCGTTATCAACTTCACTATTGGGTTTGTGTTCTTTGATCGATTTGGATATAAGTTATTGCAATCTTAATGCAATCCCCAATGACATTTGCTGCTTATTCTCCTTAAAACATTTAGATTTAAGTGGAAATAATTTTGGTTGCTTACCGGAAAGCATTGCTCATCTATCTATTCTGAAATCTTTGAGAGTAAAGAATTGCACAAGCCTTCTATCATTGCCGAAGCTTCCATTAAATATTGATTGTATTTGGGGATTTGGTTGTACCTCACTGGAAACAGTACCAAATCTATTGAAACCAAATTCTTTATGTGAGGCAGAACTTTGGCTTTCAGGTTGCAGTAAACTGGTTGACAATCAAGGCTTCATTGACATGTTTCTTGCAGTGATAAAAAAGATCGTTCAGGTCTCTCTCTCTCTCTCTCTCTTTGTGCTTGTGCACGGTGCTCTTAACAACATGCCTTGTATGTTTCAGGGACACTCTTCTGCGAATAGATACGAAATGGTTATTCCTGGAAGTGAAATTCCAGAGTGGTTTTGTCATCAAAGTATGGGGGCTGAAGTGAACATAAAAGAACCTTCTCATTTATGTTATGATGAGTGGGTGGGAATTGCTGTTTGTGTTGTGATTTGTTCTCATAACCAAATGGTTGACCCTTTCCTATTTGGTAGTCAAATTAGCTTTGAATTGATAGCCAATGGAGAATATATATATCCTTCAGTAGGCACAAGGGTGGCTAAGGTTTCATCAGATCATCTTTGGTTACTCTATTTGATTCCTGAATTTTTTGGAGAAGAAGATTTGATAAAATTATTGTGGGGATGTGATGAGAATGGATTCAGTAAGATTGGCATTGACATTAGAGCTCGTGACTTTGAGGTGAAGAAATGGGGGTTGCGTATGGTATACAAGAAAGACATCGAAGATCACAACCAAACAATGGCTAAAAGTAGCAACAATAACATCAGTCCTCATAAGGGCTTGGATGTTTTCCATCATAATTTTGTCAATTTGGCAGTGGTAGCGAAAGGTAGCAAAGCCAAGCGAACTCGTGATGACTATGATGGGACTACACCTAGTGGAGAAGGAAGCTCTGATGACATACCACACCCAAAAAGAATTGAAAGAGTCCCTGAATTTATGGCCCTTGGTAATTCTGATTGTGAGGAGTCAAGTGAATACATGGAATGTCGTGAGGAATTAAGTGATTGCCAGGAATCTAGTGAAAGTGACTGGGAAGGTTGATGGAATTTGAAAAATGGTTCAAATTCTCTGTAAGTCAATTAATCGAAATGATTTTTTTCCTAGCTTTGCTACTGATTATCTGTAAATTACATTTTTCTTAATTTTAGTTTTGTCTGTTGCTGCATTAACTTTTTTTCCTTTCCTTTGGCTCTTGGTAACTCTGTAGTTTTGTCTGTTGCTGCATTAGAGTTCTCAAGACATGATTATTTATTAAATAGTTGCTTTTATATATATTCTTTGAATTATTGTGGTTGTTGTGCTTCTTTTTGCACTGCTTTTTTGTTTGCTTGAATTAACTCTCTCTAATGCTATGAACAGCAACTATACTCACGCATTGTTAGATGAAGATGCAGGAGGCAGACAAAATGAATTTATTATTGTAATTGAAGACAAGGTACGAAAATGTTAATCAAGTCACTAATCGTCAGTGAAGTATTCTCTAAGTACCCTTCTGAAATGCAATGAAATGTTTCCTAATAGGAGCAGTAACTTTCCCATGCTTTGTGTGGGTTTGTGACTAGTGTTAATTGGTGTGCAATCATCAACCAGATAGGAAAAATCAGTTTATGCAGAAAATTTATGTGGCTCAGCAGTATGCCTACCTCCACAGGAGTGAGCGGCTGAAAATCCACTATATGAGAAAATAGAGTTATAATAGACTAATAGTGTTACATAGCGAAACCCTACCCATTACAACAGTGTTTAAAGATTTCTAGTTGCTACATCAGTTTTTGCTTCATTCCATTCATTACGCTCCGCTCCACTTCACTTGGCCCATAAGGCCTTTTGGCCGGTGGCCTGATAAAAAATATGAGCCAACTCCACATTTAGTCCCATGTAGCCACTAGCAAACTTTAAAGCTAAAAGCATTTAGTCAAATGTAGCAACTAGCATCGGGATATTTGAGATGGACGGCAGCAAAGAGCAATATTGTTGTAAACTACTGAATATTAACTAGTCTTGTCACCTGGATCTCATATTATCTCTGCGTTCAAATTCTAAATGTCCCCTCTCCCTTTCCTCTGCTTTCACTATCCCACCCTTCTATCCCTTCACCTCATCCTCTACCTATCACGAAAACAATGTTGTTAGACTGTCATATCGGATCAGTGATTTACAAAAGGAGAGCTATGTTATGCAAAGAATAATAGATAGTATTGATTAGTCAATATTACCAGTTGTCCTTAACCATCTATTTCTATTTTTCAATGCTAGGAAATCCTCATCATCCCATGTGATGCTTGTGCAGAAGCTTTTGTGAGACCTTAATAATAATTGAATCTCACTTAAAAGTGATATACATATATACCTTTTTCCTCTGCATTTTGTTTGTTAGATTTTTCTTTCTTTTCGCTCTTCTTCTTTTCATAAATTTAGGAGTTTAGTAGAATATATAATGTCAAGTTTGAATGGAAATGGGTGCTTTCACATGAATTGCCTCATCAGCCAGTACTATTCTTAGCATTGCTCTTTAATTATGCATGTTATTTGTTACCATATGACTTTTGTGCTTTTGACAAGCTCATAAAACCTCTTTCCAAACGCAGGGGCCTATTTGGTTGAAAAAGGATACTGGCTGTTGCATGCTAGGCATTGTAGAACCCAAGCTGGAAGCTCTGTCATTCGTCTCACTGACACGACCTTAAGTGTAGACCCTGAGCTCTGGAACCAGTTACATGTGTTACAATTACCTTCTAAAATGATCATCTTTCTTTGGAGGATTATATTGAATGCTCATCTTGTTAGGGCAGAATTGAGAAGACAATTCTCTGAGGAATTATATGCCCTTTTGTGTCCAAGATACACTATAGGCCATATTTTTTTTCTCGACATCTAGAGCAATCTGGTCTGGTTCAATCTTTCCATTAAAACTAATTTCATTGAGCCTTACTTGATTCAGGCATGGATCAAAAGCTGGCTGACAGGCATCAGGGGGAATTTAGAGAACATAAAGTACTTCTCAGTGTCTTTTGTCTCTATTTTATGTTCTATGGACTTCTAGGAACAAGGCAACCAGGACGAGAGAGCCTTTCTCTGCCACTAATGTGGTCATGTATAGTAAAAGTTTGATTTTTATGTGCAGGGTAGCTAACAGATTAGACACAAAGAAAAGCCTCAGCAGCAGCAGAATAAACAAACAGATTAGACACAAAGAAAAGCCTCAGCAGCAGCAGAATAAACAAGTCCAGACCTTTAAAGAGTGTTCCAATTCTTTATAACATCAGCTTGAATGGTAGCAAGTCCAGACCTTTAGAGAATTTTCCAATTCTTTATGAATTTTAGCTTGAATGGTAGACAGCGGACTCCTGATATTGTACTCTTTTCTTCTTGTGTTTTTTTTGTTCCTTTGTTTCAATGTTCCTAAAAACGATTTATATGCATGTACTATTGTCATTATTTTTCAGAAAATTTATATTTTTCAATGATACAGAGCATATTTTAGGGATTGAGTGCGTTTGATGGGCTGACTTTGCCAGGTTGAACCCCATGATTTCCTCAGAGTTTAAATTTTACTTTCTTGCTGTTTATGCTACTCTGATATGCACCACCAAACCTCAGAACTAATTGAGAGTGACAATGCTGTCTTGTTCTGTAGAATTTTTACTACTTTCTATCTTCTCTGCTACTCACAAAGAAATCAAATCTGACCAGAGAACTTAGTGAATAATGTACACGACTTGTTAAATGTGGATACTTGCGGAGTTCACATTTCCAAACGATCCTAAAACAAAAATATTCACAATCTATCAAGAAACACGTAAAGTCAAATCTATTTTAAAACAATTAAGAACATAGAGCACTTACAGAAGACAATCTTCAAAGCTAAAAGAACTTAATTTTGATTTATCTGTCACCAAATACAGTGTTATAAATGACTATATATTACTAGATAGTTATACATGCCGTGATGGATCAGTATTTAACAGTTATAGAATATGAATGGTAAGTAGTCCTAAATGGCCTTTGCCTTGTGCTGCTTTATATGAGGAAATCACTGTTCACGTTATTGTCTTATGTAATGCTTGTGTAGAAGCATTGGTGAGACCTTAATAATATTTCAATCCGATTTTAAGGTAACATCTTTCTTCTCTTCTTCTTTGTTACTAGATTCTTCAGATATTTATGAGTTTCATATATATACATATGATCTCGGTCGAGTTTGAAAGAAAATGTGTACTACCACATGAGTTTCCTTGAATCTGAATATTTACAGTTTAAAACTCTTTTTATTATGAAGCAACTCTTCGGCTATGTAAGTTTTTACCATAGAGACTTTTCTGTTTTTGCCTCTTTTTTGTGCTTTAGAGTTTTTCCACCTTTTTTAAACTTTCACTCTGAATCAAACTGAAGGTTCTCCATACCCATTTCAGATCATGACCAGGCAAAGCTGAAACGAACCATAAGACCTATCTCAAGTGGTAACTTAATTATGTTATACCCCATCAAAGAGACTTGACTAAAATTAGAATTAAAAGTTGACCATACATCAAACTTGATTATATATTACTAAACACGTCTGAGGTATATTCACTTTTACAGTGATCAGAGTCGAGAAAGTAAGCAAGTGTGTAGAAAAAGGTTAAAAATTGAAAAAGGTAGCTTGCTTAGATTGGTAAGACCTCCTGTCCTACTTGCTAAGTCGCTACCATTGTTGTATTACATCTAGAATTTTAAGTATTCTCACATTCTTCTCATTGGGTTTGTTTTTTTGGTTGAATGTTTTATATTTCATAGGGGAAAGATGATACACTTTGATAATCATTGTCATCCATTTTAGAAAATTTCATATTTTTTATATTATATATTGGGATTCCCTTAAAGAAGTCAATACAATCTGCATTTGATAATAGGTATTTAAAGTTACCTTTGCACACTTTGACTTGGAAACAGGACATGGTTAGGGAGCGATACGCTACTGAAATGGCTGCTTAAATTTTAACCATCCCTATCTCAAGGTGAGGAGATACTAATTAGTTGATATGGCCTCAATGTAACACATGACATAGTCGATATAAGTTCAAAAGTAAGCTACCTTTGGAAGTAGGGGGAACTCAGGAGGATTCTCAATGGAGGGTCATTGCTCTTAGATGGAGGCATCTATGGGGATTGAAGCTTCCTTTGAAGTTAATAATTCTTGTGTTGAAGTTTGGGCATGAGGACTAACTCATTAAAACAAAATAGTTAAATGAAACTGTTAGATTTATGATTAAGTGATTAAATTTACTATTTCCTAATAGCTTAAGTTTTTGGGACAATCAGTAATTTAACAAAATCATAGTGAGTGATAGTAAATGTGTCTTATGCACTGAGGAAGAGTAAAACTTAGATCATTTATTCTTGAAGTGCACTCTTGCTCAAGTTGTATTGTTTGGATTAGATTTGGACCTTAAAATTGAGTTCATTTCTCCTTGCGCTTTGAAGCAGTGGCTGGCTTAATGGATATGGAGGATCCAAAATTTTAAAAATAGGAATATGTGATGTTCTCTAGACTAATGTTTAAGGGCCTACTGAAGAAGTGCTAATGCTCAGCTAGGAGGCACGGACACCGTATAATGGGCTGCATGTCCGTGTCTAACACGTATCAGACACAGCTACTTGCGTGTCCCAACGTGTCCTGCCAAAAAATAATAATTTTTGTTCAAGAATCATTTTACTGACTTTTAACTTTAATTATTTGTTTAATATTTGTTAATTGTTAAAATTATAAGATTTGGTTATTAATAAATGATGGTCCAGTTAGTATTTGATGGGTTAGATTTTTTTTTTTTTTTTGAAATTAATTGTATTTTAAACATCATTTACTTGTCATGGATTCACTTTATTATTTATTATTGTTCTTAAATAAATATATGTTTAACAATATATAAAAAATATAAATAAAAATATATTTAATAATTAATTAATATATTAATTGTAAACATCATTTAATAATGGATAATCAGTATAATTAATTGTATTGTAAACATCATTTGATTTTCCATAAATTCACTTTATTATCCATTATTGCTCTTAAATAGATATATGTTTAATAAAAAAAAAATAAATGCTAAAAAATATATAAAAAATATTTGATAAAAATAATTGATACTCATATCCCCATTATGTCATATCTTAATTTTTCAAAAATTAACTTATCCCGGAGTCGACCCATATCTATACTTGTGTCCATCTACGTGTCCGTACAATACGAGTACAAGTCTCTAATGCACAATATGAGTACAAGTCTCTAATGCACAAGTTGCACAGACACAGACATCAATACGAGTACAATACAAGTTCGGGAGAACGGCAATTATTGAAAAAATAGGATACAACACATTTGGGGTATGGCAATTAATTAATTAATATTTATTTTTAAGTATATTTTAAATATTTTTGGACATTATTTATGTTTATTTATGTTTTAAAATTAAATAACAACAATAAAATTTCAAAATAAAAAAGAATAGGGATTTATTTGAAAATAGTTTGCAAAAAATCTTGCCCATGCCCAACCCACTTGCCGGCCCAATATGCTCATGCTCACGGAATTAAGGGCCCGTTTGGTTAGAGATTCTTAATATCGTTGTTTAAGTATTGTGAAATTGCATGTGAGTTAAAAAGTGTTGTAAAAATACGTGTTTCAATGTTTAGACACTAAAAACTGTTGTTTAAACACATGTATCAAACACCCCTAAACTGCCTATGAAATAAAAACCATCTGACCTTAAAATAAAAGAACATGACATGGCTAAACATTGCCCACAAAGAGTAAATAGCTCTTCAACTGCTTTCAAAAATCAAACAAAAAGGTAAGTTTATAAAGAGAAACCAAGCAGGTGCAGATGGCAATGGTGGCTGTAGGTCCGATGAGAGAAAGAAAAGAAGACAATAGTAGTTTTTACTTGATCTTTGCTGCCTTTAACATGATTGACGGTGAATACTGTGCCAGATGTTAAAATCCCAGTGTTCTTCTTCTATTTTAGCCTTTCCCGTGTCTAGGATGTACCCAGTGTGTCACAACAGTGCCCATGCCGTATCCAGAATAAAATAATGGTACAAAATTTAGCTATAAAATTTGTTGTAGTTTGAATTTTGATAAATCCACCATCGGATTACATCTTCTTCTTATATTCTCCTTGTTTACAAAATTTCTAGAAAATTAAAGATCAATAGCTATATCATCAATAAATTGTTTAAATTGAAAATTTTTGTAATTTTAAATTATGCATAGAATTTTAACTTATAGATCATATAGTAAATAAATTCTGATTGACACAAAATAAATATAAACTTATAGATCATAAAGAAGGGTTTTTTGGAAAATAACACTAAAACTCAAACTATTTTGTTAGTTAGCACACTTTTCAAATTATTTAGCAATCTAACAACTAGAGAGTAAAGAACTAGATTTTGCTGTGCAAAATCGAGTATAACGAATTCGATTCCTTCGTCATGGCAAGAGCTAAGATGGACATCTCATCTACGTAGGCATGCAAATCGAGCTCGTTAGGCTCGAGTTTTATTTTATTGAAATCGAGTTTGTTGGACTAGAGTTTGAATAAATGAAAACTGAGGCTTAGGAACTCAATTTCTATGTGGATCCCCCAGCGGTGCATTTTTCACACTTTTTGGCCACGTGCATACATATTGAACTCGAGCCCGTTAGACTCGATTTGATTTAATGAAAACCGAGTCTTAGGAACTCGATGTCTATGCATGATGACTAACCCATCCACGTGTAATGTGGGTCCTAGCCGTGCCTTTTTCCCCCTTACCCGCCTCTCTCACTTAGTCACAACACCTCATAGCTCTCACACTCTATCACTCACACAACACTCTTTTCCTCAACAAAATTAATCCACTCTCACAACACTCTCTCACAATGGAAGTAAATTTACATCTCACAGGTAATGTTTTATATAATTTCGTACTTGAGTTATGTTATTTATTTATTGAGTGAAGTTATAACAACTTGTTTAAGATATTATTTTAAATATTGGGAATATTTGTTTAGTTTTGTTAGTGTAAATATTGTGATTAATTATTTGCTAGGTTTTTTTTTTAAATTAATATTGTGATTAATTATTAGGAATATTTAGTATTGTAAATATTTAGTATTAATCACAATATTTAGTATTGTAAATATTGTGATTAATTATTGGGAATATTTAGTATTGTAAGGTTTTTATTATGGGTATGAAATGGATTATGAGTTTGATACCTAAGATAGTATTTGTAGTCTTTTTAGCATAAATTATTTCAAGATATATGTGTTTAAGATTTGTAACAGAGATGAATGGATAATGAGTGGCTTGGTATAATATTTTTGTTCATCATAACTTATTTGAATGGGTTTTGAAAGTCATGCCCCAAGAATGATTTGGAATTTTAAAAGAATATGAAAAAGGTAATGACTATTTTTGTATGTGATGTGGGGTGAGTATATGCAAATTTGGTTGAGGTGTTGGAACATAACATCATAACTGTATCGTAGGTTGTAACAAGTTGTTGGCATTTCATACGCAAAGTTTTGTGATTGATGTTGATTGAGAGTAATAAATTTGTCACTAACATAATTACACTTGATGATCAATAGGTTGACCATGATCCATATAAATATATACCGTAGTAGACCCCTTAGCAATGCCAACCCTATTGACGGATTCCCATTTTAAGGTCCAAGTATCGAGTGCTATTATATGATGGTACATCGTAAGCTAAAGACCCTGAATGATTTGAAAAAAAAAAATTATGAAAGAGTTTCATGTGAACCCTGCTTTTCAAAATATGTAGTAATATTTATTTTATTAATTAAGTTTGTAGCCTAAAACTATAACTAATTTTGTAGCTAGACTTTTTTCCTAATATTTTTTTTCACCTAGTACTTCTCTGAGGTGTGTTTTACCAGTACCTGTATCCGACACGGATACGTGGCCAAAATTGGCGTGTTCATGAAACCAGGTAGATCAGAGTAACTGTAGGAAAGTACTAAGGCAAGTGTGACCAATTGTGGAGGGTTTGTAGGTGTTACTAACAATTGAGGGACACTACAAACTAGCATGGATTGTGTGAATAAGGTGGTTTAGGCATGCAGCTAGATGCCCGTCTGTTAAAATTAGGCTATACAGCTTGATTTTTGCGGACTTGTTTCGATAAGTTAAAGAGTAAGGACCTCATTTTGAGAAATAATTGTTTCAACTTGCTGCGCTTATTGAAGGCCACAAGTGCATACTACATGGAAGTTGGAGAATGCTAGTGGGGTATAAATGGGGTTGTTAATATTGGTTAGTCTGAGACTTCTTCTCACAGAAAGGTAGGCCCCATGAAGAGAGAATAGTCCTAGACTATATAATAATTTTCCGTATAAATGTTGTCCATAGGAGAGTCACTTTCGAGGATAAGGCCCTGGCTACTCTTGCTTCAAAGTCTTTTATGAACTTATTTTGGGGCTTGCAACTCTAATTCTAGCTTACTCTTCTGACATTATTGCATCAGAAAACAAAAAAGTTATCTTTACACTTTTATGGACTAATTTAGGCCTTTTGTGCGTCTTGCAAATGTAATGTTATGTTTAAAATTTATCACATATAAAAATTGAAATATTCTCTTCCATGTGTAAGGGTTGCTGTGTACTTTAATTCTTGTTTTTATTTTTTGCTTGACAATATTTGTGTATTATGACTCACATTAAAGAAATTTTAAGTAACATCTTTTGGCTCAAATCATTTTTTTTAATAGAAGGGTAATGACAAGAAGAAAAGTGTCAAAAATAGAAAGAGTATAATAAATAAACTTTAGGTAATGATAAGAAGAGAAGTAATGCTAAGATCATAAACTATTTTCAAAAATTTTTGTTGTGGCAAATTTTTAATCTTATCGTATCAACAGTTTGTAATTTGTAATTTTAGCATTTTTCTAAGAAAAGTGTAAAAAATTTCAACAAAAAAAGAAAAAAAAATTAATAACACAATAAAAAAAGTTAAAAATAATTGAAAGACATTTGCGTTATTATTTTGTCAAAACACCATTTGCATTCTTGAGTAGGCATGAAACATGCCTATCCATACAAATCAGTTTTTCATGCAATTTTCAATTTATAAACACATGTATGGTAAAATAACTACGCCTCTCTTTTTTCTTTCTATTTTAAATAGTACAATTTTTTACAAAGGAAAATTATTAAAATATCAGAGGAAACTAATAACAAAATGCACCAAATCATGCGTGAACTCGGCATCATGCGTTAACTCGGATAGTTCTTACAAATGGAAAAGCTTGTTTTAATCTTTATGAAACCAAGAAGAGAATGAATCCGGTCTATCTATCTTTAGATTGCAAACTACCTAATGCTATTTGGTTGAGAATGAAGTCACTACATTTATTTTTAGATTGTAGCCTAACTAGTGCTTTTTGGATGGGATTAGGCTTAACTCTGAAAAATTCTTACATAAACCAAACTTCATTAAAGCAATGACTGATAGTAAGGGTGTCCATCTAAACTGTGAGCTTGATCCATCTATCCGCTCTGACCCGACACCTGTGACGATTAGTGGAAGGTCTCTGCTACCAAAAACCAATTTCAATTGGTCAATTGGAGAGTCACTGCACAAAAATCAAATCCAACCAACCCAACAGACCTCTACCCGCTAAATTCACATATCTCCATTGGTATCAGGTAGTCTCCAATCATATCTCAATGGATCTAACGAAATCTCGTCTTGATCTGGCTAGATCTCGTTGAGATCTCAAAAGGTCCGACCAGATTTCATCGGGATATCAATAAATCCAAGGATAACTCACCAGATCCTGCCGAATTTCAGCCAAATCTGAGGGATTTTTAACCATACCAGACGAGTTTCAGCTAGTTTGCTCTTCCTCGACTCCAACTGAAAATCAACCACCACCCGTGGACCAATTGCTCTTCACAGTCGGCGGCGGGTCCAATTCTTGGGTCCTGAAGTCATCGAGTCTAGTTCAAGTTGGGCACAAACTCGACTCATGGACGACCCTAGTTGATATGCATCAATACCTCAATAGAAAAATATTAAATCGTGTGCTAACAAATATTGTTCACCACCCTATGATCTCTCTAGAACTATGAGAATTCATGGTATGAAGCCGCCTTAGGTATCGAGCAACCTACGATAGAAATTCAGCACAAAATAACAAAAACAAGAAAGCAAATCACGAAGTTAAGCAAAGGAAGGAGTGGCAACTCATTGTCAAAATATTAGGATATGGAACAAACATAAGAAAGGTCAAAGATTTTTGAAGAATGTGACCACAGCAAAATTGACTCATCTATAACAAATAGCAAACAGCAATGCAAATAACAATGATCAAGTGTAAGAACTAGGATTTCAACACTAAAATCATTCTCACCAACAACAAGTGTACTGAATAAAATTGATTGCAAATGTAACCCGTGGCAAACCTACGACATTTGAGGCAATGAGATATGCCCATTTACCAACTTTGGGTCAACCAAGAATTTTGAAATAAATAAACTAGTTTGTTATGTAAATTATTTGTGGATCATATAAACCTGCCATTGCAATGCTTTATTAAACATCCATCCTATTAAGATTTGTTCTCATGATGTCACCCAAAAAAATTACGTTCAGGATTTTCTTGAATTAGTAAGAAACAAGTGTACAGTTTTGCTTTTGTCTCTCCATTACAAGTAGTTTTAGAATGGAAATTTGGGGTTTTCTTGGATTAGTAGGAACAAGTATGTAGTTTGGCTTTTTGCCTCATAGAATAAATTGTTTTGGAACGGCAAAATCATATTATGATAACTGAGAGTTGTCAGTATCGTACGATACGTATACGTATTGTACGATACGTATCGCAATAGCGTATTATAAGTGCTCATGAATCGTACAATACAGTGTTCATATCGTATAAATCGTATCATATAGTATCGCACGATACATAGACAAATGCCTGAAAATGATAATTTTTGTTAAAATTTGTACTTTTATTAGAATCTAATAAGTTATTAGACTTGTTTTTAGCACAAAATCATTATGTTACTTAATTTAGCCTAATAAAATAACATATTCATAAGTTTTTTTTTTTTTTTCTCTCTCTTTCTCCTACAAAACTTGGACTACACAGTACACACTTACACTATAAATAAGATATTAATTGGCAATATAATTATTTTTTATTTTTTTCATTATTGTTCTAAATCCAAGAAACTAGAATGCCAAGAAGAATTTTTTTAAAAAATTATTGAAATAAAAAGAACAAGAAGATAAAGTAAATGTTAATGACGATGAATAAAATTTTAATGAAGAAATAAATTTGCAAAATGATAAACGTGATAATAGCATTGACTTAAATGGGGTTAATTATATAATATGATGATGAAAATAAATTATTATTTTTGGGTTATTTGTAATACATTATCACTTTTAAATTTAAGCAATTTGAATGTGTATGTTATAAATACATGCTAGTTCGATTTATTTACTTAGCTTCATATGAGAATTGAGATATAATAAGTAGTGGACCAAACATGCCCTAATAAGACTTAATATGCTACTTTTTTTTTTATTTACATAACAAAAATTTTAGCAAAACCATGTTAAATGCCAAAAAATGAAAAGATTATTTTAGACAGACTTGACTTTAAATTTAAACATGGAGAAAAGTCACCAGTAGCTTTAATTACATTCTCCTCTTGTCCTCCTTCTTCGTGCAACTATGGAGATTTTGTTTTGTGGGTATCACGACGGTACGGGCCAGCCACCAAAATACAAGTGGGATCTCATTGATGCCAATCTCTCTAAAAAAAGATAATAGATGCCTCCCCCCTTTTCCTTTTCCTTTAATAAAAAGCAACTCAATTTGCTTTTTGTACCTGATTCTATGTTATACGAAAAAATAATTCCCAATTGCCTGTTTCAAAGAACCGCATATCTTGTCATTTACAGCAACAAGTCCTCGTACCATGCAGTCCTAGGCTCTCATCTATATTATTTTGGTGGTCTAATTTTGAGTGATAGAGAATCTAAGAACAATAGTACTAAAGTATAGGCACTATACCTGATCGATCTTAACCAATGTTGGAAGCATGTCCTCCAATGACTCATCCCATTTTGTTTGTTGCAATAACTACAAAGCCATTGCAATAAGGTGTTATTGCAACGACGAAAAGGTTGTTGCAAGTCATCGTGATAAACTTTGAGGCAATAGGTTTATGCAACCCAAAAATCTCATTGCAATAAATTCTACATATTGCAATAAACAAGTTGATGCAATAACTTCTTTATTACAACAAATAACTTTGTGGCAATATCTTATTGCTTCAAAGGTTTTGTTGTAATATGTGAAAAATGTCATAGCTTATTACAAAAAACAACCTTGTTGCAATAGGTTGAGTTTTTTATATATAAATATTATATTATTTTGTCTAATGAGTTGCTTTGTATTGAGTTCCTTTAAAAAAAAGCAATTCAATCAACTTTTTCTACCTGATTTTATGTTATACGAAGATACAATTCCCAATTGCCTGTTTCAAAGAACCGCATATCTTGTCATTTACAGCAACAAGTCCTTGTACCATGTAGTCCTAGACTCTCATCTATATTCTTTTGGTGGCCTAATTTTGAGTGATAGAGAATCTAAGAACAATAGTACTAAAGTATAGGCACTATACCTAACCGATCCTAGCCAATGTTGGAAGTGTGTCCTCCAATGACTCATCCCAACTTGTTTGTTGCAATAACTACAAAGCCATTGCAATAAGGTGTTATTGCAACGACGAAAAAGTTGTTGCAAGTCATTGCAATAAACTTTGAGGCAATAGGTTTATGCAACACAAAAACCTCATTGTAATAAATTCTACATATTGCAACAAACAAGTTGAAGCAATAACTTCTTTATTACAACAAATAACTTTGTGGCAATATCTTATTGCTTCAAAGATTTTGTTGTAAAGTAATGATTTTTTTACACATGGATCAATAAAATAACGGGGAAAGCTCACGTGAGGGGGCCATGTGGGTGAATGGTTGAACTTTGTTTTGGGATATATGAAATAGGGAATGAGGTTAATTCGGTTTGAGAGGTAAAAGATGGCAAAGGACATGTACATGCATGGGTTGTGTAACTTATAAATGTATGAAGTATACCTTGTGCATAGGTTGTGCATGGGTTGATTTGCATAAGTGTAAAAAATCTTCCTGGTCCCTGATCTTAACAGCCATGTGTCTGAGAAAGACGGGCATTTTAAAGTGCCTTGCTTTTCTGCCCTTCTCCAATAGAGATTTATCTTCCAATTCATTCAATATACCTTGGCCTAGATCACAAACTTCTCCAAGCGTCTCAGCATGAGCAAGAAATTGTTCAGCCTTCCAGCACTCAGTCATATAATCTTCATGAACTTCGTAGTCTGGTGGGAAAATTGTCCAATACCATAGACAAGGTTGGCAAGTCCTAGTTAACCGGTCATAGACAACTTTAAATGCTTTGTAAACTTCTTCCATTTCTCTCATGGGATCCATGCTTGTAACCCGCAACTGGAGCAATACATTTTGCCACAAAGCTGGATTGTCCACATTTCTCAACATTTTTTCTATTATCTTGATCACTTGTGGCATCCCACCACACTCCCTGAGTATACTTTTCATTATCGACTTGATTACCTCGACCATAGACCCTGTGCATGGGTTTTCAAGTCAACTTCAAATCTTCTAATGCATTCCAAATTCTCCAATCTAACATGAATGAAGTGGTGGCCCCTATTGAGAGTTCGCTGACCAATGTATTTCTACAGCTATATCTCCTAGACTAACTGAGGTGGACACTCATAGTAAAACCCAATTTTTACCTTCGCCAGCTAGCTCACACAACGGACTGCATGTAGGCCTCTCTTAGTGCCAGCTGTCCACGTACAACCCATGCATGTATATGTCCTTTGCCATCTTTTACCTCTCAAACCGAATTAACCTCATCCCCTGTCTCTTATATCCCAAAACAGAGTTCAACCATTCACCTACATGGTCCTCTCACGTGAGCTTTCCCCGTTATTTTATTGATCCATGTGAAAAAAAAATCATAATTTTATTGATCCGTCAACCACATCAGCTTTTCCTATTAGTTTGGTGACGAAATGGTGCTTGAAGGACTTAAATGTCCCGCGTTAATTAGTTTAGGAACTAAAAGTGGTAAAAATAAAATGTAGGAACTAAAAGTACATTTACACCAATATTATATTATTTTTTTCTATTGAGTTGTTTTGTATTGAGTTCCTTTACTAAAAAGCAACTCAATCCGCTTTTTCTACCCAATTCTATGTTATACAAAAATACAATTCCCAATTGCCCGTTTCAAAGAACTGCATATCTTGTTATTTACAGCAACAAGTCCTCGTACCATGCAGTCCTAGGCTCTCATCTATATTCTTTGGTGTCCTAATTTTGAGTAATAAAGAATCTAAGAACAATAGTACTAAAGTATAGGCACTATACCTAACCGATCTTAGCCAATGTTGGAAGTGTATCCTCCAATGACTCATCCCAGATTTGACCCTGGAACTATTGTCCTAGACAGTAAGACATATGTTTTTGGTGGTTCTTTTAAACAAGATTCTTCATCATATTCTTAGGCTGGATGGAGGTTTTTGACCCAGTATTAAAGGAGTGGGAACCTTTACCCAATCCTTTTGGTATTGATCTAGCTGGTACGATAAGCTTCGTACTCCCTGAGTCCAAGAATGAGATCCTTGTCACTTCTTGGATATTGGAATCTTTTCCATTGTATATCTATAACACAACAAATCGTTCTTGGAAGAAACTTGCAGCTTCCGTGCCTAGCTAGACCCTAGATGTGACCCCTAACCATCCATTAGATGTGAATTCTACTAGAGTGGTAGGTGTTGCTAATACTCTTTACTAGGTTAGGTTAGATGATAACAAAAGCTTATAGAGACTTTTGCTTCATGTAGGATTTGAAGTCTAAGAAAAATAACACTGCTATAATAGAAATTTTTTTCTCCCAAAGCCAAAACTTATCAACAAAAATCAATGAAACCCTGCTATAATATAAAAATATAGATGCACACAAAAAAAAAAAAAAATCAGATAATAATCTTGTATCACACTATAAGAAAAAAAAAGCATGTTACAATGGGAAAAATTGTTACAATAACTACAAAGTCATTGCAACAAGGTGTTATTGCAACGACAAAAAAGTTGTTGCAAGTCATTGTAATAAACTTTGACATAATAGGTTTATGCAACACAAAAATCTCATTGTAATAAATTGTACATATTGCAAAAAACAAGTTGATGCAATAACTTCTTTATTACAACAAATAACTTTGTGGTAATAACTTATCGCTTCAAAGGTTTTGTTGTAATATGTGAAAAATGTCATAGCTTATTACAAAAAACAACATTGTTGCAATAGGTTGAGTTTTATATATATATATATATATATATATATATATATATATATAATTTTGTCTATTGAGTTGCTTTGTATTGAGTTCCTTTAATAAAAAGCAACTCAATCCGCTTTTTCTACCCGATTCGTTATACGAAGATACAATTCCTAATTGCCCATTTCAAAGAACTGCATATTTTGTCATTTACAGCAACAAGTCCTCGTACCATGCAGTCCTAAGCTCTTATCTATATTCTTTTGGTGGCCTAATTTTGAGTGATACAAAATCTAAGAACAATAGTACTAAAGTATAGGCACTATACCTGACCGATCCTAGCCAATGTTGGAAGCATGTCCTCCAATGACTCATCCCAGATTTGACCCTGCAACTACCGTCCTAGACAATAAGACATATGCTTTTGGTGGTTCTTTTAAACAAGATTCTTCATCATATATCTTTGGATGGAGGTTTTTGACCCAGTATTAAAGGAGTGGGAACTTTTATACAATCCTTTTTGGTATTGATCTAGCTAGTATGATAAGTTTCGTACTCCTTGAGTCTAGGAAAGAGATCTTTGTCACTTCTTGGATATTGGAAGGCAATTCTTTTCCATTGTATATCTATAACACAACAAATCATTCTTGGAAGAAACTTGTGACCCTAACAATCCACAAGATGTGGAACACGGTTATAATAGAATGTTTTTTTTCTCCCAAAGCCAAAACTTATCAACAAAAATCAATATAACCCTGCTATAATATAAAAATACAGATGTACTCAAACAAAATCACATAATAATCCAGTATCATCGGCTAAAAAAAAATCATTAAATCTTTAATTCACAAATGCCAAGAAGATGAACAAATATATGTTAAATCATCAAACTAAAGCTAGTCTAAAGCATACATACATACATTCACTTATACTTATCATTAACTGCAATGTAACCCTAGCCAAACAATGTGAGAATCTACAATTCTACATTAGATTAAACCCTAAAAAGAACTTCGTTTCTTCGAGTACAGTAAAATTTTCAAGTGAATTGCAGTTGCAAAAAACCTAGAATTCAAATACACCAACCAATACATTCACGCATATAAATATAAATATATATATATATATATACACACACACACTAAACGAATAACCCAAACAACAAAAATCGTAATTCTAACGTGAGTCTCTCTAATAAATCTTAATCCTAATATGAGTCTCTTTGAAAACTCCTAATATTGCAGTCTAATTAAAGAAACTAAGAAATAAAATAAATTATAATGAGGTGTAAATTTATGAAGCCGATGGTTGTAGGTGAAGATACCCTTAAAAGAATAATCCATGACTATTGATAAACTAAAAAATTTTGATGTTAAAAGTTCCAAAAGTCATAAAGATTCAGAAGATTATTATCCTAGAATTTATTGAAACAAAACAAAAAATATGTGACTACACAATAGAAGATTATAATCCTCAAATTTATTGAAAGTTTGAAACAAAACAAAAAATATGTGACTACTCAATAGAGATCAACCATCACTGCACTAATAACAAAGCCCTGTGATCAGAACCATAATCTTCTTGTGAAATTTGGTTAACGTAGGGATTTTGGAGTTTTTAACTGAAATTTGGTTAAAAAATCATATGAATAAAATAATGCTATAAGTATTTCAAGAAACTTGAATCCTAATGGCTAATATGACTCATTTTTAATTTAAAAAAAAAAAAAAATAGTGATGTGGAGGGTTTTTGGGTGAGGTGCGTTGAATGGGGTTTTAGGTTTTTAAGAGAACACAATCACTATAAACGTGTTTCGCTAAAAAACCTAATGACCCTAAACGTGTTTCTTAAAAAAACACTAAGTTTAAAAATTAAATAAATTAATAAATTAATAATGATGTGTAAATTTGTACAAAAAGTTTACTGTTCAATACACTTCAGTTTTATAGCGTATATAAATTATACATCAAATCCCCCTACCACCTGTAACAAGGAATTATATATTAAAAAAAATAAAAAAAATTCCTTGCTTGTTTGTTTTTGGTGGAATGATGCTCAGTTGGTCATTACTTATTACACCACCTCTGGAAACTGGAAGAAAGTCCTCGCACTTCTTGGGGGAAAATCTTCATAATCTAGAATTAATATGTGTTGCGACCTTGTTGCCCAAACTCTTTAGGCATCTAAAGTCCTCCAAGAATACGTTGGTAAGAAGACCTTAAATCTTGTAGACCACGTGCTATTGTATTTGTGTAGATCTAGAGTGTTTATGTAGCCTATTTCATGCGTTAGACTCTCTGGTTTGAGTGCCGGTTTATTGGCCCGCTTATATAGTTATATTTTGTATACTGGGTCTCCCGGTTTTCTTCAGTTCTTACTTCTTATTGATTAGTTTTCCATGTTTCACACCCATCATTTGCAACACAAAACTTAGCCATTAGTTAGCCCTCAACATTAACTTAAACCCCATTTATTTCAACGAAGAAAATATTTTTCGGTGGAAAATGAAATATTTTCCACTCTTAAAATTATTTTCTTAACATTTGGTTGTATTAAATATTCTCAATAACAATACTAGTTCAGGGGAGGAGAGTAGTGGTGGCAACAATGGTAGTTGGTCGAAGATGATTATGATGAAAGCGGGCGGGTGGCAGCCAGCGACAGCTCACAATTGATGGCCAAGTCTGGTTGTCACCAATGGGTGAAAAGCGAGCGAATCACCGTGATCAACAAATGGAGGTGCTGAAGGCAACTAAAGAATCATGAGAAGACAATAAATGGTTAAGTACAGCAAGCATTTTTTGAAAAACATGACCTTAAAGTTTCATAAGAAGACAATAAATGACTCTTTAACTTGGATTTAAAAGCATAACCAGCTCTATTCTCGCCCATTTTGAAAACTATATATCTAGTTTCATTCTGTACGTACTTGTGACATGAATAAATCAATTAGGCAGAAAACAATTGACGATTTCATTTTGAAAGTGAGGTAATTTTTAAATTACCACTAACCATCAGATAAGTAATTTCCATTTGACACTAACAAGAAGATCGTAAGTCACAACTTTTCAATTGATGCTCAAGCATCATTCATAAAAGCATCTAGTCAGTGCTTGCGTGACAATCCGACCACTTTCTTTTAGTTTTTTTTTTTTTTTGGTGCCACCACATTCTTTTAGTTGTTTTGTTTGAACATATTCTATTTTTGTCAGGAACACTACTTTTTTCAATTATTAAAAACTTAAAACATCAAGTAGATTTTAAACCCGTGAACTCACCCTACACTCATTCTACTCATTCTTGTGGGAGGAAAAAATACGTATAGCAAAAAGTGATCAAAGCCATAACAATTGTAAGACTAGAAAATAACTAAAATCTACTAACCACTAAAGCAATTAAGCCATGACAAATGTTTTTCCTATTTTCTATTTATCCAAAAAATACCAACCCTTTTAAGGGTAATTGTTAGTAAGCTTTAGTACACAATCTGTACATGCTAGTGAACAGGTTGTTATAACAATATGTACAATTCAAAAGAAGAGGAACATCATATTAATATATGACTGAAGCATGGCATGATATATTTAAGATTATGCAAGGAGATATAGTAGACATGATTGATGTTGCACACAAAACGTAAAATAAGAGGCGCAACCATACAAAAAGAATACTGCAGTGAGAACCCATTATAGTCTACATGATGAGCACAAACTTTCAGTCTGTCTTGTAGGCCCAACCATGTTCATCTAGAAATGCTTGCACTGCTTCCTTTATAGCCAAGTTTGGTATCAGCTGGGACTGGTCAAGTGGTTCACGAGTGACTGGATCAAACTTACCCACCTAGATTTTAGATAAATCAGATATCAATGCAATGAGAGGAAATTTAAGAACTCAAAACTTAAACACGCTATATCTAAAAGCAACATCACCTTCTCAAGATGGTCAAGAATCACTGCTCTCTCATATGTTACCCCGCAGGGAGTGATGACAGGATCACGGAAAATATCAAGCGTGATTTTACAACAGAGGTAGTCTGGCACCTGACAAATACAGTCTCCACAACAAAATAAGGTAGCAATTCATCAAAAGAAAAAGATTACTCCATTAAAAAGAGGTACCCAAGTACTCACCACTGATGGGAAGTCAGCTTCTGCAACTTCTCTAAAGACTCTTCTTAGAGTCTCTAATTGTTCCAAGTGGGAAGTAAGAGATTCGTCAGATTCATCCAGGAATCCTTCCATTTGAGAAATGTCATGTATATGTTTTTGTTTAAGAGCAGTCTCACAAGCTTCTCTGAGACATAAACAGAAACTATATGAAAAAGGCTGGCAAAGAGCCAATGGCAAACAAACATGCAGAAACTACTTCATAAAAGGGTGACCCCTTCCAACATCATATATGAAACTCACTGGGAAAACATACTTCAAGCTTTGCAATTCCCATGAACGGATGGTTGATGCATTCTCCCACTCCAAGTATTTTGCTTTTGCCAGTTCCTGCCAGATTTCCTCCACCATGTAGCTCTTTGGGTTAGCACCCCTTCCCAGATCCAAAGCCTATACAAGAAAATTGATCAGATCTCAATAAAGTAGTATGCTTATGAAAATATCTTGTACATTTTGACTCCAAGGAGCAGAAAAGTAACAGTAGACATATTATAAAAAATTTCTTTGCAATAAAGGGGAACAAGGATATGCCCACAAACTCTGTAAATTACTAGACTAGCACTAAGCGTCTATTTAAACTTTTGAAATCTCATATCCAGGTAAGGTCATCAAATATTTGCCACAAACCATAAAACAGCATAATAATCAAATAAGTCCAGGCAAGACACCTGTGACCTGTCCCACAAGCAACAAACCAACTGATCTTCATTCCTAAATTCCCTCCAGTCAACCTTCCTTTCATCATTTGTAGCTTCAAAATCATGAAGGCCCCCTAACGAAGATCACCAAAAAAGATATTTTGTCCTTCTTCTTTTAATAGATAACTGGATTTGAACCCATGACGTCCAGTTCATGATGATTGCTCTATATCTTCAAGTCAAGATATTAATTGAATTTTGGTGTAAGCAAGATTTAAATCCTGGTCCCTTATTTGAGGACATGAGCCATTACCAATTGTGCTGACTAAAACCCACAAGAAAACCATTTTAACCATGAAATCATTACTTCTTGACTAGCAATATTTCCAGCTAACACTAAGAGCTCTCCTATCAGCCACTAGATGCAGCCTGAGAAAGCATAAGCTATTACAAGTCAAGCACCATAACATAAGTCAACATGCATCAGACTTGTTGCACTTTTTCCAATTTATATTACGCTCCATTTGTTTTGAAGTAAAATATTTTCCGTAAAATCTTTTCCCATTTTTAGGTGTTTGTTTGCATGTCATAACACTTCGAAACAAAACAACTGAAAATTCCAGGCCTGCTCTCAATTTCACAGCAAATGAAAAGAGCTAATATTCATAACTAGAGCTAATCTGAAATTCATCAATAAAAGTAACATGTTAAAATATAATGCCCATTTAATCCAAATTACAAAGTTTTTAGTGTAAAATTCAACATAGTAGAAGGTTAACAACGAAGCAATTTTTTCTTAGATAAATCATTCAGTCAGGATTGAACTTGTGTCCTCACCTTCTACCTTTTTTTAAGTGAAAGGAGATCCATTTGGTCCAAGGTCCATTGGACAAAACAATAAAGATAATAATCAGACTACTAAATAATACCTTGAAACAGAAAACAGGCAACTTCCAGGCTTAAAATCTACATATGCAACGCACATAGTGAATCTTGAACCCACGAACTTACCTCAAATCCCATTATTGAGGGAGGAAAATATACATCATCTTCCTTAAGAAAAAATAAGTTAAAGCATGCTTATCAATAAGCCAGATATAGGGAATTGATAAGTATATACGAGTCCTAAACAAATTGTGAAAAGCATAGAGTAATGGCCCCATAAAGACATTCTAGAGAGGGGAAACTAACAAGGATAGCCATCCTATTATGTATTTGGAAATAGTCTGGAAAAGAATCCCACCTATACAGACATGATTTTAAGTTAAATCATGAGTGCTACTTAAATATGCAGTACTTATGTATGAGATGTCCATTCTATTATAACATTAAAAATTTGCCTAAAATCTGGTGGAAAATTTGTCAATCAATCAATGAGACAATTGCCCTCTATAGTCCACCATATATGTAAAATTTTCCAAAAATTTGGAGTTCAATTACCATACATTATTTCTTCTAATTGACATTCAGTCATTCCCACTAGAACATCTGCATCAAAGTCAAGCATGCCAAAATGAACACTCAAAAGAACTGTCTTCTACTACTTAACAAGTGATGCAGCCAACAAAGAGTTCAAATAAAATCAAGATTAAAAACCAAAAGAGTCAAGAATTGTGATCTAGTTTCGATGGGACGATTTCTTGGCACCTTCCCAGGGCTACTTTAGTTATTATTGAGCCTTAGTATAAAGTTTCATTTAAGTATAGGTTAGAATTTTGAAAGTTGATGGTTCAGTTCCAATTAGGTTTTACTACAAGCAAGGTCAGTTTGGTAATCTCTAGATTTACTAGAATGGCTGTAATAGGCTACCCCAAAGGCCCATAGATCCTATTTTATGTTTTGAGCTTTTTTCTAATTGGTTTAGAAGTTATTAAGTACTTTTATTTGTTATTAATAATCCTAGTCTTTCTTGGAAAAGGTATTATTAAAGCCTATATAAAATGATTTGTTATTATTTTTGTAGTACTAGTCTTTCCAGAAAAATGATCGACCAATAGCCTATATAAAAGCCTTTATGTAATCCAAAATGAAGATATAGAGATTGAATTTAATAAAATTTCAGCACCTTATTTTAAGCTTAGCAGGTGTGATTGACTAGGATTTTTTTCTTCGTTTCTCATTCTATCTACTGAATCAACACAAACAGTTATCAATTGATTCAAGATCCAATCTTTTTATTTCCTAAGCCTACCTAAACCCTTAATCATCAAACCTATTCAAGAACGAATCCTTCAAGATCTCATCAAGAATCCTAATTTAGGGCTGCATTTCTTAAATCCTACATCAACAGCATCTCAAAAGAAAATAGCGACAATGATGGACAGAGACATAAATACAATGTTTAAGGAAAATAAAAAAAAATAACATACATATCACTTGCAATAACAACCTCAAATGCAAAAGACTTCAACAGAGACAGTAATGAAAATAGAATTTATGATTGGAATACTAAGGGTTGTGAATGTAGAGGATATGCTTTTCTGCATTATGATTTAATGATTCCATCTAATTCTTTTTCTTGATCGAGGAGGCCCGGCTACCTCAAATTAGTCAAAAATCCTATTTTAGATTAGTTTCTTGGTTCAGTATGGGTGGTTTTAGAAATTCTATTAGGGATTTGGTTGGAGACTTGGATAAGTCTTGGGGTAATTCCAAAGACTGGATGCTACAATTGCGTGATGGGCGGCAATTAGTGCTTCCATTGTCACTTTATCGTTCTCCAGATTGCATGTCGGTCTGCTCAAGTATGGAGGAAGAATGTGTACCAGGTATTGCTGCCATTGCTAATGAAGGGCAGAGGGTTAGTTGGGCAGATGAGGGTGAGGGGCTACTAGAGTCTTCATATGTGGTGTTTGGGTCAGAGAAGGTGATGTGTGAATTTGATGAAAGGTTGATGTCTTGGGAGAGAGGTGGTGAGCCATTAGTTGTGGTACCTTTGGCCACTGAAGGTCCGTTGGAGCTGGTGTCTAGTCCTGTTAAGGAGATTGGGTGTAAGGAGAGTGTTGATAACTCTCAGTTATCACAATGGGTAACCAATAGGATAAAGGCGTTTAAGAAATCTGTGGGCACTTCTTTGGAAGGTTTTGAGGAGCAAATTACAGGATTGTTATTAGCTATTGAGGCCAGAAAAAAAGATAAACAAAAACATGTGGTGGGTGACAAGATGAAATTGGTCAAGTCAGGCCAGAAAGGTCAACGGGAGTTGAAAAATTTGTTGTCATCTTTGAATGTTGAGTATGGTTCAAATAAATTAAGGAGTGAAGGTATGGAACGGGTTGTGGTGCCTCATCAATGAGTTTGAAGATTATTTCTTGGAATGTAAGAGGGTTAAATGAGCAGGATAAAAGGCTCAGGGTTAGAAATTTGATTAGGAAATGGGGACCGGATGTGGTTTGTCTTCAAGAAACCAAAATGAGACAAATAAATAGAGCGGTGATTCGTAGCTTGTGGGGTGGCCAACATGTTGATTGGTCTTACTTAGGTTCTTGTGGAGCTTCTGGAGGGGTGTTATTGATGTGGGACACACGGGTTGTGAATAAAATGGAGGAAGCAGTGGGGAGATTTTCGGTTTCTTGCAAATTTACAAGTGTGTCCGATCAGTTTGTATGGGCGTTTACTGGTGTCTATGGTCCTAATGTGCACCGAGACAGGAGGTCTTTATGGGAGGAATTATGTGGTGGAACAGCTGGTGGAGTGTTCCATGGTGTGTGGGTGGCGATTTTAATGTGGTTAGGTTCCCTTCCGAACGAGTGGGGTCTAATTCTTTCACTGCTGCTATGCGGGAGTTTTCTAATTTTATTTCAGAACAGGGCCTCATTGATCTGCCTTTGCAAGGGGGGACCTTTACTTGGTCAAATTCTCGTGAAGTTGCTTCGAAGGCTAGGCTGGACAGATTCTTATTTTCTGCAGATTGGGAGGATAAGTTTCCAACAATTTCTCAAAGACAGATGTCTAGGTTGTGTTCAGATCATTTTCCAATTGTCCTTGAGAGTGGATCTTTTCAGAGAGGGAGTAGGCCGTTTAGATTTGAGAATATGTGGCTTAAGGATGAGGGTTTTGTGGGTAGGGTTCGGTCTTGGTGGGATTCCTATCAGGTTCAAGGTGCACCGAGTTTTGTTTTAGCCAATAAATTAAAGCTCTTAAAAAATGATTTGAAAACATGGAATGTGGAGGTGTTTGGTCATGTTGAAGTTCGGATTAAAAAATTGTGGAAGGACTTAAGTGTTCTTGAGAATATGGAGGATAGTCGGGGTTTATCAGCGGAGGAAACTATAGAAGTGGGAAGAATTCGTGATGAGTTAGAAAAAGCTACATTGTTGGAAGAAATATGTTGGAGGCAGAAATCTAGGGTTCTCTGTGTTAGGGAAGGAGACAGAAATACTAAATTTTTCCACCGTATAGCTAACTCTCACAGGAGGGTTAATTCTATTGATAGGCTTATGGTGAATGGAGCGTTGTCTTCGGACCCGACAGCTATAGCAGATTGTATCTCTCAGTTTTATAGGCAGCTTTATTTTGAGAATGTTGCTCATAGACCTGTTTTAGATGATGTGGATTTTCCTAGTATCTCGGTGGAAGATGCAAATTGGATAGATAGGCCTTTTGAGGAGGAAGAGGTGTTTGGGGTGATTAATGATTTTAATGGAGATAAGGCACCTGGCCCGGATGGCTTTTCCATGGCATTCTTCCAGTCTTGCTGGCCTGTTTTGAATACAGAAATTATGGCCGTATTCCATAATTTTCATACTCAAGCAGTGTTTGAGAAGAGTCTTAATACTTCGTTCCTTGCCCTTATTCCCAAGAAAGTGGATGCTGTGGAGGTAAAGGACTTTCGGCCTATTAGCTTAGTTGGTGGGGTTTATAAGATTATTTCTAAGGTGTTGGCTAATCGGCTTCATAGGGTGGCGCATGGGCTTATTTCGGATTCACAAAATGCCTTTGTGAAGGGCAGACAAATTTTGGACTCTATTTTGATTGCTTCTGAATGTATTGATAGTAGATTGAAGTCAGGAGTCCCAGGCGTGTTGTGTAAGTTGGATGTGGAGAAGGCGTATGATCATGTGAGTTGGGATTTTTTAATGTATATGCTTCAGCGTTGTGGTTTCTAAGAGAAATGGAGAAATTGGATAAGGTATTGTATTTCAACTGTAAAGTTTTCCATTCTGATCAATGGTAGTCCATCTGATTTCTTTGGAAGTTCTAGGGGGCTTCAGCAAGGGGACCCATTATCTCCTTTGTTGTTTGATATTGTGATGGAGGCATTAAGTCGTATGTTGGATGTGGCTGCCTCCGCTGGGCATTTCTCAGGCTTTTCTGTGGGTAGTTTGGCTGGTCCATCAGTGATGGTGTCTCATCTTTTATTTGCAGATGACATTCTGATTTTCTGTGATGCTGAACCTTCTCAGATTGCTAATTTGAGGATGATTCTTGCTAGATTTGAGGAGGTGTCAGGGCTTCGAATTAATTTGGGAAAATCTAAGTTGGTGCCTATTGGTGGGGTGCACAATTTGGAGGCTTTGGTGGGTCTGTTGGGGTGTGGGCAGTCCTCTCTGCCCTTGAAATATTTGGGCCTTCCATTAGGTGCTAAGTTTAAAGATCTATCTATTTGGAATCCTATTCTAGAGAAAATTGAGAGGAGACTAGCAGGTTGGAAGAGACTGTATTTATCTAAAGGGGGTAAGGTGACACTCATTAAAAGCTCACTTTCTTCGTTACCTACTTACTTCCTTTCCCTTCTTCCTTTACCGGGTAAGGTGGCAAAGCGTATGGAGAAATTACAAAGAGATTTTCTGTGGAATGGGATTGGGGGTGACCCTAAATTACATTTAGTTAAATGGGACAAGGTCTGTAAGCCTTTGCAAGTTGAGGGGTTGGGTATAAGACGTTTGGGAAGTTTTAATTCTGCCTTGTTAGGAAAATGGTTGTGGAGGTATGGTATGGAGACTGATGCTTTATGGAGGAGGGTTATAGAGGCCAAATATGGGAATATTTGGGGTGGTTGGTGTACGAAAAAGGTGACAAGTCCTTATGGGGTCAGCCTGTGGAGATACATTAGAAGTGGCTGGTTAAACTTCTCTAAACTCCTTGTCTATGATGTGGGGGATGGTACTAGAGTAAAATTTTGGAAGCATGTGTGGTGTGGGGATTGTACTCTCCAAGAGGCCTTTCCGGAACTTTATTGTCTTAGTAGTTCAAAGGATTCCTCGGTGGCTGAAGTTATGGGTTGGTCTGCTGGGAGGTTTCATTAGAATGTGCACTTTCGTCGTCCACCACAAGATTGGGAAGAAGAAGCCTTTGATCGGTTTATGGGGTTGGTCTATTCTTCGACAGTGCGAGGGTTTGGCCTTGATAAGGTCTGTTGGAAGCCTGCAAGGAATAGAGGTTTTGAGGTTAGAGGATACTATAGCTCCTTCTACCCTCCTACTCTTGTTTCCTTCCCTTGGAGAATGATATGGCAATCGAAGGTTCCTCCAAGGGTGGCTTTCTTCTCTTGTTCTGCTTTCTTAGGTAAGATCTTAACAACAGATAACCTTCGTAAAAGACGTGCGATAGTGCTTGACTGGTGCTATATGTGTAAGAAGTGTGGGGAGTCGGTGGATCATCTTCTACTTCATTGCCCCCTAGCTTGGGAGTTGTGGTCTATGGTTTTCTGCTTGTTTGGTATCCAATGGGTTATGCCTCATACGGTTCTTGAGTTGTTTGAAGCTTGGCAAGGAAAGTTTGTGCGACATCGTCACATTGATGTTTGGAGATTAGTGCCTCATTGCTTGATTTGGTGCATTTGGCGTGAAAGGAATGCTAGAAGTTTTGAGGGTTGTGAACGTTCCTTGCTAAAGCTTAAGTCTTTTTTCTTGCACACTCTCTTTGAATGGAGTGTGGCCTTTTCTCATTTTTATTGTTCTTCTTTTTCTATTTTTCTTGATCATTGTACTTTAGTTACTTGATTTGTGCCCCCTTAGTACATCCCCAATGTACTCGGCTTGGCACTTTCTCTATTATTAATAACATCCTTACGTTACTTATCAAAAAAAAAATGTAATAACGTTGAATAATAATTAATCCAAAAACTTTTTTTTTTTTTTTTGATAAGTAGAATTAATCCAAAAACTTCATGGGCTTAACTAGACAAAGAAAACATCAGCAGCAATGGAGAAAACAATTTTTCAAGAACAATCCAGATCAGAAAACACTTTGTACCTTCTGAAGTTCTTTGACTCCTATAACATATTCTTGCCTCTGTAGCAATGCAAGTCCCAACAAATAGTGAGCCTGTCATATTGCAAAATTTTCAAAGCTATCTCTGAGATCATAATGATCTAATGGAGAAAATTTCAGTTAATACATGAAAATAAATTAGAGCCCAACAGCAAATCATCTCGTTAACGATAATAATAAGCTAAGCCAACATATAGCAATACCATTAATAAAAGGACCTGCCAATCAGCGTAGGCACTATGTAGTAAAATGGTTACAATCTCATCACACCACTAAGTTACATCCAAAAACGATTATGCAAACTGTTGGCAAGTCAACTCCCAAAAAGGAGCAAATCAATCTGAGATAGCATTGTCAAAGTCAGTGTATACAAACTCAGACACACAAGAAACTAAAGAGGCTCATAACGTGATCCCATAACTGATCTAATATGTAAAGTCCATGACAGATCTCCTCCACATTATGATCTTATGATCATAAAAGGGAAACAAAACTCCGTAACACAGGCACACATATACATAAACACACATAAAATCCATGACAGCCCTCCTCTGCAACTTGATCCTTTCTTCTTCATAAAAGGGAAACAAAACTCAAAAATTACCTACACGCTCATGCACGTGTAAGAGCCATGACAGCCATCCTCCACAGCATGATCTTCAAGTTACACATTCATGCATGGAGACACAAACAAACACAGATACACACTCACTTAAAAGCCATGAACCCTACTTTATAATCCTATCATCCTCTACAACAGAAAGAATGCAACGATTACACACATGCACACATGCAAAAGCCACAGCAATCCTCCTCCACATCCAAGAATGATCATATCATTCTTTATAAGAAGGCAGTTAAGAAGCATGGGCATGGAAAAAGCCCCATTTAGGCTTTTTCATGTCACTGTGCTTGTGTTGAAAACGAACACCTTGGTGATACGGTCGAATGCGTATCAATGCTGGGTCCAGGGAAAAAAAAAATTATTTCAAACACAACAAGAGGAAAAATTAATCTCAAACACAGTCAACAATTAACCCTCTCACTCTGTCTCCATGGCCACTCAAATCGACCGTCACCCAATCAAGTCAGCACCGATTGAAGTTCATCAACACTTTCTTTCTCTCTTGCCCAGTATAGATATATTCTTGAACTCTCACTTCTCTGATTATTGTTCGTCTTCTTTGCTTTTTTTATTTTTATTTTTCAAGTTTTATTTTCTTTATGAGTTGTGGACTCACCCAATATATTAGTTTCTAGGGAAAATTACACCAACCTCCCTTGAGGTTTCACAAGATAACACACCTCCCCTCCCTAGCGTTTCAAGAAAAGACACCGCCCTTGAAGTTATAGAATAAATGCAACAAATAAATTCTTGCCCTCTCAAACAGTCACTTTCTTAATAAAATATTCCAATTAAAAAAATATTCCTATCCAAGCCATATGGAAAAAATGACACTCGCCCCTTGAGGTTAGTGGACAAATAAAACTCTCCCCTTGAGGTTTGTAGGAATAATTTTTTTTAAATGGAATATTCCATTAAGGAAGTTACAGTGTGAAAGAGCTTGGACTTATCTATTGCAATTATAAAAACCTCTTTTTTTTATAATTGCAAAATACTATTGCAATTATATAAACCTCAAGAGTGGAAGTTTCATTTCTTGAAACGTTTGAAGGAGTATCATTTCATGAAAAGGGAGGTTGGTGTAATTTAACTTAGATTCTAACTTTTTATTGTAATTTTTTTCAAAGTTATTGTTAAGCATGATATATATGTTTTTCACTTTTCTATTTCAACGTTATTATTAAGGAATTATTAAGCAGATCACTTAGCTGAATTTTTTTTTTTTTTAATTATGGTATTTAGTTCAATTTTTAGAAAATTTTACTACTATCTAAAACAAATAAAATATTCCTAAAATCATATAACAAATTATTATAGCCACGTCCCGCACTGTGTCATGTCCAGTGTTTCAAGAATTGTATGTCTTCATTTCTGTATCATATGGGCCCATATCCATGTTTCTAAGAAATGGGTGGGGGTGGGAAGAAGTCCCAAATACACACACACACACACACACACACGAATAACAGCCATGAGCACCCTTCTCTAAAGCATGATTTTATCACTATTACACATGCCAAGAGAAACTTTCACATGATCCTATCATCCTTGACAAAAGGGGAAAGGAAACTTCAAAGACGTGTTTGCATGCATGCAAAAGCCACAACATCCCTCCTCTATGGCATAATAGGATCATATCATCTCACACACACAAACACATGCACATGACCCTATCATTCATTACGAAGGGGGGGGGGGGGGGGGGGGGGAACGAAAGTCTGAGATCAGACACAAAAGACCACGACTCTCTCTCTCTGTCTCCACACACGGACGCACGCACACCACACACAAGACAAGAAAGAAACCCCATCAATATATTTGAATTAATCCTCAAAGTCAAAAGAGCACAAGAAGAATAGAAGCCACTGGTTAAAAAAGCAATCACAGGACTTCACCATATCTAGCGTTTGCAAACTAATAGTTAGTTTGCTTCGATGGAAAGCCTTCTGTAAAAATAGTTTTCGACATTTTTTGTGTTTGGTAGAATTCAAAAAAATTTTATATATTGAGTCAGAAGAAAACTATCTTTGGTCAAAGAAAGACCATATTAAAAATATACTTTATTTTTTAGAGATTTTTTCCTGCTAAAATTTTTGGGAAAAAAAAGCTAAACAGAAACATATCTTACACTCAGTCTCACTGTAAGCCCTCTGTTGTATCTCTCTTCCATTTCTCTCCCTCTGTGACTCTCACTCTCAGTGATGAGTACTGCGTATAATATGCATTTAGAAAATCATTTTGGTTTACACTTTTGACTTTTGCTGACTTCGTCAAATGGGATGTTTGACCTTTTTTTACAGTTATGATTCTGTAAATTGTTATTTGAATCTGAATTGACGGTACTTCTCATGTTGTAGCTTTAGAGATTGGCATCATGATAGCTACTATTATGAATCAGTAATACTTAGCGGGAGCAAACTACAAAATCATTACACAAAAAAATATATTAAATAACAATCGGCATAGGCTGCCCCAATTAATCAATGTTTACAGGTACCCAATTGTTGAGAAATGAGAACTAATAGGAAATGCAATTCCAAGGAATTTTTTTTTATGTATTTGGATTTTTGTATGATTAGCTGATTAGAATGTTCTATAGATTTTTAGGCATAGTGAAATGAGAGGAATGAATTTTGTAACTAACATGCATTTAAATAAACATTGACATATAGTGCATACTAAGCACCAGGAAAAGCTTTCCAACTCACTCTCAAGGTTGCTACCGAACACATGAAAATGAGATAGTTTTCTAGAAAAATATTTTTTGAAAAATGACTCGTTTTCCAGAAAACTTTAATGCTGAAACAAACAGAGCGTAAGGAACAAAGAAACCCAGCATGTCCATGTTTGACACCCCAAGGACACTTGGGCATGCATTTACTCATTATGTTGGGAGAAAGATATATTTTTTATTGAAAAAAGAATCCTTTATTTTTAGATATTTTTTTAAAGATTTTGATAGTTGTAATTTATTTTGAAAAATGATAAATAAACATTCAATATGCATATAAATAAATGTCTAAAAAAATAATTAATTAATTGTGATATCTCTGCTTATATTTCAAGAATTGTCACATCACCATATCTCATGTTGTGTCTGTGGCTATGTCCATGCTTCATAGCCTAAAACCCAACGAGAATGCATAGACAAACGTACTCCCATCTTATCAAACTCTAGTCAGTTTTGAGTAATACCCTTTCTACAAACTCTAAACGTTAAGAGCCACAAATTTGCCCAACCCTAAACTCACAAAAAGCACGCATAGACAGATTTCCTACATCTGTTGTGAGCTAGTAAATATTGGCACATATATTTTGGTCCCTGAAATTTATGTGAAGTTCCAATTTATAATAAATAATAATAATATTAATAAAAAATCATGCGATGGACTAGTAAAATATATATATGATGAAAATTTTATATTGAACTAGAACAATAGTTTCAAAACTAATTGACGTTGAGCTTATAAATCAAGCCACAAAAGCAAAAGTATGGTTGTTATGAGCAAAAGCCCTAGCCGAACCTAGAAGTCCCTTAAACATCTAACTGCAACAACCAAGCCCTTAAGAACCGAATTCACACCTCAAGAAACACAAAACCCTAAATGTTTTCCTTACAATTGGTATCAAAGCCATCAACCCAAGATGACTGAATGTGGAGCAACTCATAAACATTCCATAAAAGCGATCAAGTACAACCTTAACAAGATTAAAGAGTACGTGGCCATCTTCATTCAAGACCAAAAGGCCAAAGACATCGGTGTGTTCATAATCTCTATCTACCAAGGTCCACCAAGATGGAATTCCCAAGATTCAAAGGCAGAGATCCGTGGTGTTGGATTTACAAAGCCAACCAATTCTTCAACTACTACACAACACACTGGTGCACCAAAGGATTTTAAAGTCCTCACTCCACATGGAGGAGGAATCCTTGGTGCAGTTCCAAAAAGTGGAGGAATCAGGCATATTCCCAAATTGGGTGGAGTTCAAAACACCCAACAATATAGGTTTTGATCAAAAATCCATGATGCAATAATGAAGGCTCCCATGGTGGTGGACTATATGACTCAAAGCTCTTGTCCAACCCATGCAAGAATTAAATATTCAAGAGCCAATAAATCAAATGCCAAAGGTCCAAGAACCATCGAAGATGTAAGAGCTAACAACTCCAACAATTCAAGAGTTAAACAAGTTCTCGAAGATGCAGAGATCATCGAACAACAGAAGATTCAAGAGTCTAAAACAAGTTTGGAGTTCTCTTGGGATGCATTGAAGGGTCGTCAATCAATGTGGGTCAGAAAATCTTGAACTCAAGACCCCTCGCCAAAAACAAGTGTAGTAACAAGGTGATCAAAATGTCATTAAAGAATTGACTAATTGTAAGGTGACCTTGAGGATAGACAATTGATAGTGAAAGGTGAAAAGATCCACCCACACTAGGCAACAATAAGGCCTAACCAAGAGGACAGGTCCTTTAAAGAGGGAGCAATGTTAGGAGCGAAAGCCCTAGCGGAACTTGGAAGTCCTTTAAAGACCTAACCACAGCAATCAAGCCCCCAAGAACCCAATTCACACCTCAGAGAACACAAACTCTGAGCATATTCCGTAAAATGGTTCAAATCACCCAACAAATCAAGCACCCAAATCGAGCTATTTGAAACCTCTATGAGAAAGCTCAATCCAAAATTTTCAACACATCAAGGCATTTACTCAGAACTCAAAATTCTATAATCATTAACACCTATTGCAATTCTTATTAGATTGAGCCTCTATAGAAATTCCAGAAAAGGACTTAATTCAAAACTATGACCTACAAATTATTAAACAAGAAGATAAATAATACATAAGACTTGTTGTTGTATTGGCATCTTAAAAGAGAGAAAAAAACTGGGAAAGTTGCAAAATTTCTGAGAAACCGTAGAAATAAGAATGAAAAGAATGGCATACCTTAACACAAGAGTTGTCAAGCAGAATAGCTTTCCGGCAATCTTCCTCGACTTTTTGCCAATCTCTACAAAAACAAATGCCATAACTAGGTGAAAGCTAAAAAGGGTCATTGAATTCAACCCCAAAACAACAAAAAGAAGAATCGTTGCAAAGTGAAATGAAACTTAAAAAGGGTTAGTGCCCGTACATACTTCCGCTTGCGATGACACAAAGCACGATTCGTCAAATACACAGGAACATTTGGGCATAGCGTAATTGCCTTCAAAAATCAAATACAAACCCACAATCAATTTTTTTGGAAAAAATACACAAAACCACAAGAACCCAACAAAAATTTTTGAAATTTAAGGCAAACCCATTTGAAAAATCCCATTAGAGTTAAAGAATAGTACCTCTGTATAAGCATCAATGGCGGCTCCAATACGATCTTTCTTGAAGTATGAGTTGCCGTCTTTCTTGAGTAACTCCGCTTGTTTGGCCGGAGACAATACACCATTTTCCCCTCTCATTTCCACTTTTTTCTCTACAAGTTTTTATCTTTCTCTCTTTTTCTTTCTCTTTTCCTCTTCTCTTTCTCTTTCTATATGGGATGGGAAATGATAGAAACTGATAAGGAAGAGACCTTTGGAGTTTCCAGTCCAGGAAAGGAAGAGACCTGAAATTTTGCCTTAAAAGGATTTAATACATTATTAAATTATTGGAGGCAATATGGTAAAGTTTTTGTACCTTAACTTATTTAGTATTTATTTTTCTCAACCAAAAAAAAAAAAAAACTTAATTAGTATTTAATTTTTTTTAAAGAAGTATTTAAAGAATTAAATATAGTAGTATAATTCTTTTTTTATAATATGAATAAACCAGTAGAATTATAAGGTAGATCGTTTTATCTTTTAATTTGTTAAAACAATTCTCATTTCATACTTAAAATAAAAAATGAATTTTTTTTTTTTTTGCAGGATAGCTTAACAATTAAAAGAGTTTAAACAATTAAAACTGCTGTTTATATATATCTACCAAAAACGCCTTAGCCTCTCAATTTTTTTATTACTTGTTTTTTTTTTTTTTAATTAGCTTATTTTTAAGAAAAGATAGGTTATTTATCAATTTACTAAAAGCTTAGATAATATGTGGATTTTAAGCAAATTAAATAACTTGTTTTCCTCTTCATTTAAGACTATATGGGTTTTTATTGTTGATTTATTTTTCTTGAGTCAAGCATTTTTTTTAGATTAAACTCAATAAGGGCGGGATATGAGCCGTTTGGTTTACACCAACCAACGAGGACATACCACATCAAACTTTTACTTAAACTTATTATAAAACCAATACATCATAATACCCCTAATAGCATTTCAACAACAACAACAACAAAAAACATATTTCACGTTTTTCCTAAAATCTCACTCCCTCCTCCTCAACTCTTGCGTCTCCAACCACAATCCTTGCCAAACCTCTGTTTGCTGCCGCACTACCTCGTTGTACCTAGGTGATTTGTTCTTGTTCTCAATATTGATGGGTTTTGCTATATTTTGATTTATTTGGGTGTTGCTATTTTGAAATGAGATTAAATTCCTATGGATGAAGTCTGTTGGGAATCTGCGGCTTTACAAATAATTGAGATCTCTGTGGGTCACGCTTTACAAATAATTGAGATCTGTTGGGAAGCTGAAGGCTTGACAATTTATAATGAGTGTGTTGCTATATTTTGATATCTTCACGGCTTGGCAATTGAGATCTGTTGCTAGGTGTTTTTTTTTTTTTTTTTTTTTTCGTAGAGATGATATTAGATGTATTAGGATGTATTGATTTTATATTGATTTTAAGTAAAAATTTGATGTGACATGTCCTTGACTGGTGTAAACCAAACCAAAGGGGTTACACCCTGTACTTATTGAATTTTTTATTTTATTTTTATTTTTTATGTTTGTTTACTAGGAGAGGTCTTGGACATGTTCTTCCTCAATTTGGTTTGTTTTTTAAAAAAAAACTTTTTTATTTTATATTTTTTTCGAGAAAAAAATTTTATTAATTTTTGAAGTTTTTTTTTTAATTTAAGAAACTAAATAAAATCAAAATTATGTATTCTTTTTCTTTCACTTCACAGCAACCTGTTAAACCGAAGTTGACACAATAAAATTAAAAGATGAATGTATATATAATATACTTTCCTTTCCTTTCCTTGTCTTTTAAGTCGTGGGAGTATCTTATTGTCTTTGCCTTTTCCTATCTCTTTAAACTTAATCCACAAGTTAACTTTTAACTTCTTATCTCATCTCCCCTCTCACGGTGTGTTTGTCTAAAAGTGAAATAAAGTGGATAGAAAACTTAAAAAAAAAAAAAAAATGGGAAGAAAAACTTTTTGGAGTATGTTTGGTTGGATGAGGAGGAAGGAAAATAAATAATGGGGCCCAAGTATTTTCTCCTTTAGCCCACTAAAAAGTTTTCTCGCTAAATTGTAAAGAAAACTAAATAGAAAAAATGAGGCTACTTAATAGACAAAAATGTAGAATTCATCCGATTCCTTCTTTTCTTTCTTTTTATTTTTGTGCTGTGGGACGTTGCCTCCCTTTTTTTTCTTTTTTCTTTTACTTTCCTGGCCTAGACCTTGGCTTCTCCTTCTTCTTCCTTTTTTTTGTTTTTTTGTTTTTTTGGGATTTCCTAGGCATTGCCTTCTTCTTCTTCTTCTTCGTCTTCTTTTCTTTTTCTTTTTCTTTGTTTTAACTAGACATGATTTTTTTTGGACATGATTTTTATTTTTTGATAATTTTGGTGATTTTTTTTTTTTGATTGTTTGTCACTTTTTTGTTTTAATTGGCTATCATTTTTTAATAAGGGTATATAAGTAAATTTATACAAACTCACTTTTTCCATCCTTCCATTTTTCCACCCCTCCAACCAAACGAACCCTAAACCCAAAAAATAAAATAAAAATTCCAAAGTGATTATCTTACAAATGAAATTATTTATACAATAGTAAGTCAGTATTAGACATAATCATAATTATATATCTATACTATATCTATATATATATATATATATATATATATATAAAAGAATTTCCCTCCTTCAACTGGACTTTTATGTTTTTTTTTTTTTTTTTTGGATAAGCTGCAATATAAAATTAAACTAAGAGGGGAAAACACAAAGGGGGGCATCTTCCTTACAAGCATCTACTAAACAAGGGGGAAGGTTGCCCGAAATAAAGAAACAAGATTCCTTAGAATTAAGTGCAAACTTTGCTGCAGCATGGGCAGCAGAGTTGCAGCTTCTACAGACCCAAAAGAAATTACAAGACAAAGAAGATAGTGCTAAATCACTAAAATCGCCGACTATATGGGCGATAGACCAAGCTAGGCAGTCACTATTGGAGAGAATGGCCTCGAAACATACTTTGGAGTCTCCTTCAAACTGGACATGGTTCCATTGCTCCTGTCTTGCAAGCTGTACTGCCCACAGAAGAGCCAAAGCTTTGGCTTGGAGAGGAGAGTGCTTGGGAGCAAATCTAGCCCAGACCTTAATGACAACGCCATTATAGTCCCTGGCAATAACAGCAAGGGCAGAGCTGGAATTTGAAATAGCTGCATCAGTATTAAGCTTGACAAAGCCCAAAGGGGGGGGGGGGAGGGAGCCACTTGGGAGAGGGTGGCTTAGGGGTGGAAGGTTCAATATGTGAGAAAATTAAAGCACATTCACGGAACTTGAAGTTGATGTTCTTAATGGATGAGTGAAGATCGACGGCGCCAAGAAGTTGGAGCTTTGAGTTTCGGGTTCGCCAGATTTCTTCAAGTGTTAGAGCCATATTAAGGGAGACTAGCCATCAGTCTTGAGCTTGGCACAAGGCAAGAGGATGATTGAGGATCAGCTTGACAATGTCAACATGGGAGTTTAAAAAAACCTCGTTGGACTTAAAACCCAAGCAAGCAATGAACCAAAGAGCTTTGGCAATAGGACACTTGAGGAAGAGGTGCAAGGAGATTCTGTTTGCTTGTTGCAAAGAAGGCAGTTAGGATTTTCCACTTCCATTCTGTTCATGAGGTTGTCGGCATTAGTACCGACTCTCCAAAGAAACACCTTTGTCCTTTCGAGGGCTTTGAGTTTCCACAGCAACTTCTAATTCAAGGCAGAGGCAGGATTGGGGTTGTTTAGGAAAACAATCTCCTTGTAGGCAGCTTTAACAGAAAAGCAACCTTTAGAATCAGGTACCCATATAAGCTTATCTGGTCTTGGTTTGTTGGGGATGGGAATGGAGAGTATGGCCTGGGCATCTGTGGGTATGAAAAGATCAAGAATAACGGATGCTCTCCAGCAGCACAACTCCGGATTGATGAGGTGGGAGACTTTGAAAGTTAGGGGTGCTGATGCAATACTCTTAGGAGAAGGGATAAAGCCTTGAATCTAAGGTACCCAAGGGTCGAGCCATACATCCACAGATTTTCCATCTCCAGTGAGATAACATGCGCCTTTGGTGATGATGCCCTTGGTTCTTTCAATAGCTTTCCAAATTGGGGATGCACGCTTTGAAGCTTCGGACCAAAGCCAATCATTTTTGACCTTGTATTTAGATCTAAGAATCTTCATGCAAAGATTGTCTCTTTTGGAAGCGACCATCCAAGCCAATTTGGCTAAAAGAGCGCTGTTGATGTTTTTGGCTTTTTTGAACCCAAGGCCTCCATCTTTTATCAGCCGGCAAACTTTTTCCCAGGATTTCCAAGCAATAAATCTATCATCTTGTTGGTTTGGCTTCCACCAAAATCTCTTTGTAAGAGAGTCCAACTTGTCACATACCTTGCTTGGGATGTTAAAGGTGGACATGGTGTAGTTTGGGATGGTTTGTGCCATTGAGTTGTGAGTGTTTTCCTCCCAGCCCAAGACAGGCATTTGCTCCACTAGTCCATGAGCTTGGCTTCGAGTTTGTCTTGGAGGTAAGAGAAATCTTTAGAAGGTGCTTTTGAGAGGAACATCAGTGCACCGAGGTAGACAGCATCTTTTTTCAAAATTTTGATTTGCAGGATGTTCTTCATAGACCTACGAGTGTGACTTTAGGTGTGCTTAGAAAAGAACACTCCGGACTTATTTCTGTTTATGGCTTGCCCTGACTAGCTATAGTGCCAAAACCCTATTTAGGCTTGCTGCATCTTTCCTGGAGGCTTTAGAGAACAAGACAATGTTATCCGTGTTCATGACATGGGTGATAGTAGGGCCAGCAATTGGTTTTGATGCCGCTAACATTCTTTTAGTCTTAGTTCATGGTCTAACATCCAGGATAAGACTTCTTAACCAAGAATGAACATGTAAGGGGATACTGGGTCTCCTTGCCTTAGGCCTTTACTAGGCATGAAGCGCTCTGATTTGCCACCATTAACGAGAACCTTGAAAGAGACAGAAGAAACGCAAGAGATGATCCAATTTGTGAAAGTGTCATTGAACCCAAAATGGAGGAGGACTACCTGAATAAACTTCCAATTAACTCTGTCATAAGCTTTCTGGAGGTCGAGTTTGATGGCCATGAGTCCTGGATTTGTTTTCCAAGTTTTAAAGCCATGTAAAATTTCTTGTACAATGATCTGATTCTCGGCAATCCATCTGTTGGGAATGAAGGCAGACTGAGAAGGAGAGATAAGCTTGTCAAGGAGAGGTTGGAGCTTGGCAATTAGAAGCTTTGAAATAAATTTGTAGATGACATTGCACAAGTTGATAGGCCTGAAATGATTAACAGATGTTGGGTTAGTCACCTTGGGGATGAGCATAATCAAGGAACAATTTACCTCTCTAGGCATGAAGCCTCTCAAGAAGAAAGATGTGATTGCCTTGACCACATCGTTGCCCCACTGTAGGCCAAAGGTTCTTGTAAAATAATGCCAAGAATCCATCAGGGCCAGGGGCTTTTAAGTCATGCGTCTAGAAAAGGGTAGATTTAATATCATCCGGAGTTGGAATTTCCATCAGGGTATCATTTTCTTCTTCAGTGATGCATGGAAGGATGAGGTGCTATGAATGGGCAAGAAAATAGATGTCTTCTTCTTTGAAGAGATTAATGAAGTTAGCTTGAAAAAGTTCACGAATGTTGTTTTGGTCGTGAATCCAGGTACCATCGTCCTATTTGATGACATCAAAGTTGTTGCTTCTCCTACGGATTATTGTGGATAGATGGAAAAATTTGGAGTTTTTATCACCAATCTTGAGCCATAATTCTCTGGATTTTTGACTCCAGAGAACTTCACTCCTTAACAGCCATTCTGAGAGTTCTATTTGCAAGGATTTTTCTGTCATATTGTAGGCATGGGATGGAGGCTTATCTTGAATCTGCTTGATTTTTTGGAGGAGTGAGTTGGTTCTTTCCCAACATCTACCAAAAACTTGCTTATTCCATTTACGGAGAGCATCTCTTGTTGACGCTTGTTTTTTGTATAGTTTAACAAAACTGACCCTGATGCTTCAATATTCCAGGCGTTCTCAATCATAAATTGGCAGCTTTCAACTCTAAGCCACACGGCTTCAAAACGAAAAGGTCTATGGGTAAAACTGTCCTTTGGATGTGTGTCAAGCAGGATTGGGATATGGTCAGACTTGGTAGCTCCGAGATGAGTAATGGTGGCTTTTGGAAATGCCAACCTCCAATAGATACGGGCTACTCCTCTGTCAAGCCTTCCCTTGACTGCTGCGGTGCCCCATCTACCTTTGGCCCATGTGAATTTATTTCCAGAGTACCCAAGATCGACTGCATTGAATTCAAACAACAATTCTTTGAGGTAATTAATGGTCGAGGTTCCACCCTTCCTGCCCCCCTAATTGTTCGTCGTCATTGATGAAGAAATTGAAGTCCCCTATACATGCCTAGGGGCCATGGTAGGACTCGAGTAGAGTAAATAAATTTCCCCATGCTTTCTTTTTCTTGGAATGATAGGGAGGATCGTAGAATCCAACCAAGAGCCAATCAAGCACAAAGTTGGAAACCTTGACAGCAATAAGATTTTTGTCGAATTCGAACTACTTGATGGATAAACCATCTTTTCACAACACACATAAACCACCTGCATTACCTTTAGCCTCAACCACGGTCTTATTATCAAACTTTAGATACCTTTTTACATAATCCATACGATTAACATTGGTTTTAGTTTTAGAAAGAAAAACAAGATCGGGCCTAGTGGCCTTCATTTAAGCCCCAAAGGCTCGAACTGTCGAGGAGTTGCAGATTCATCGACAGTTCCAGCCAAGGATCCTTATGGGGAGGTTAGGGGCTTGATAAGGGCTGCCTCCTCAGCCATAGAAACAGAAATGGAGTCACAATCAGAAGCTGAAATGGAAGAATGATTGTTAAAAGAGAAAGACTCACCATGGTTGATGGATTTGTTCCTCTCTTCGAGGATGAAATATTCAAGCCTTGATCTTGGGATGAAGGTGACAAAATCGAGATCAAAATACACTAGCTCAAGACCTTCTATAGCCTTCCTAAGTCTTTTGGAGAAGTGATCAATCTCTGACTTGGATAATTTCCTCTTTTGAGTGTGAGAAGGCGATGGTGAAGGAAATTGGGGTTGGGAGGTCATATTGGGATTGGGGGAAACAATCTGTGATGTGGGGTTAGAGGAAGTGAGTGTGGGGTTCAAGGTAAGAGGATTGGATGTTGGGCTCACGAAGGGATGGGAGAGCAGAGACGAGCTAGTAGGATTGTTTGGCAGGTGAATTGGGCTTAGTGATGGGCAATTTGTTGAAGGGTGTGGCCCGTTGGAGGGGATTGGAAGTTGGTGGGGCTAGGGTTGTGGGCCGGGCTTGATAAATTAGCAGAAGGTGAAGTAGTGAGCCCAATCTTCATAGGAGTTAGGAGGATAAGGTTGCAGGTTGTTGTGTTGGCTGATGTGTCAGAGTTGTGGGAGGACGGTGAGTGCGTATCAGGTGCCGCTTGTACGAAATCCAGCTCCGCCTCTCTGGCGACATTCCTTGTATTGTCCTCTATCGTGGTCCTTAGACTTTTATGTGATTCATTTAGAAATAAGGTCATAAATGTTAAATAACAAATTTCATTTTGAATTCAAAAAAAAAAATCCTAAAATTTAGGATTTTTTTTCCCTCACATTCAAAAAAGAAATTATAATTACTACTTATTTCTGAAATTTATCATTTTTATTTGTTTGAAAAATAAAAAATATTTATTTTTAAATTATAATAGATGCAAATTATTAATTTTTACTCGAAAAAATAAAAGAGCTTTTGAGTACATGCTCAGAGGTTAGTGTATATATATATATATATATATATATATTGTACTTATCACATATAAGATTAATTAATTTTTATTTTTTATTTTATAATACTCATGTATAATTATCACCAAAAAAAAAAAAAATATATATATATATATATATATATAGTGATTATTGATATTTTTTAAACTTGTGTTTTGTTGTTGCTGAATGCCAGGTTGAGATTCTTGAGAATGCTGGTAAAAGTCACGGTGGGGTTTGAATTTGATAGGATGATTCTAGATTCAAGAGGACCGTGCGTAGACATAGAGACCAAGAAATTTCACACATATGACAGGGCGGGTACCTATTCGTTTCGTGTTTTTAATATTATCCTTTATTTGCAAACAAATCTACTAGTTTTGACGAATGGCTTTCACTTGTCCTTTGTCAAATGGTAAGGTATAAAAGAATATCATATTTTCATATTACAGTTTAGAATATCGGACACGTTTTTTGTGTCAAGCTAATTTTTTTTTTCTTTTTTAAATATTTGATAGCTAGGTAGGAAGATTTGAACACCATTGCAATTTAGCATACGAAACATGTCCTAAATATGTGAAAAATCATATTTGGAATAACATCATTTTCACAACTTATTAAAATGGAAAAACGTGATTGGAATAACTTTATTTTAACATGTGAAACTTTTACTATATGGTATATTCCAATCACAACAAGTTATCTCAATTTTTGTGAAAATTTACATATCTCTAAACTAATTGATTTTTGTGTGGTCATTAGAGATTACAAATCAATTTCAAAACATTTTAAAAAAAATATTATTGGTTTTGTGATTAGAACAAGATTTGATCAATCATCATAACATCATAAATAATTTAATATATCATCTATTTAATGATATGAATAAAATGAATAAATTTAGAGCCATGACAGCTTACACCCCCTAGGAAAAGAAAGCTAAGACTATATTTGATTTCTTTATTTTCATCACGCAATACTCTATTTTCATGACTCATTTCCCAAATTTTGTGGGCCCCACCATAATTCATCTTAATTGGTTTGTTTCCACCACAATATTTTGTTGTTTTTGGATGATGGAAAATGAGTTATGGTGACATTTTTGTAATTTTCAGCAACCGAGTGGGACCCACTTCTTTGTATCACCCACATCAAGTCAGACAACCATTACTCTCTCCAACGGCTTTTTGGCCTAATACTGAGGCTGGCCTTTACTCCCTGTACAACCTCTTATTTCTTTTTCTTCCTCCTTTGCTTTCCTCATCCAAAAATGCCACAAATTCTTCTTCAATACTCGCTTTTAAGCTGGTTGCATCCGAAGATGAACTTCAATCTCTGTCTTAGTCCTAATTTCGGTCTCGTCCAAACACATATCTGTTTCTCTCTCTCCAATTTATACATTTTTTTTCATAATTTCTTTCTCTAATTTCTAATTTTCTCATAATTTCTTGTTGGATTTTCTGTTAGATTTGTGTGCTTAATCTTCAACGTTGAAAGTCTTAACCAAACCACCACCGCCTCTTTAACAATATTCACCTTCTTTGAATTACTACACTTCTACAACCCTCTCTCTCTCTCTCTCTCTCTCTCTCTCCTTTGAAAGGTATACATATCTCTCTCTTATTATGTACATGAGCGTGTAGAGGTTTTTTATTTTTTTATTTGTTTTAATTCTTATTTGTGAGGTTTATTGTTGGCGAAGTATGTAATGGCATTTGATTTGTGTTTTGGTTTCATTTTTGGTTAAAATTTTGGAATAATTTTTTGTTTAATTGGCTTTTAGGATTGAGTATTAAGTACAATGTTTTTGTGAGAGACCGCGCCCCCGGCCCCCCTTTTTTTTTATAGGTGTGTTGGGCCAAACCCACGTGAATGGGTGGAGTTGAGTTATTGTCTCTCAAAATGGAGGTTCGACTAGTTATATTTTCCCTTTAGATTAAGGGTTTTACAATGGAGTCGCCACTTATTTAATTATTGGAATAAATAAGAAAATCAAAATTGAAAAATTCCTCATTTTATTAATTTTCAATTGAATTTACATTGATCATAGGAAAATTACATAGTTTTGGTCTTAAGTACAATCTAAGATAAAGTACATAGCTTTATTTCCTAGTTATAATCTAAAAATTGAAAATTACAAGGATAAGCATTTGATCTACTAACCCTTGATCTAAGTTCGGAGGCTATGGTACAAGGTGGGAAGGTGTTAGGCACCCACCTTGCCCGGTGAAACCGGTCTTCTAGACTATGGTGGCCAACATTCATATCACATCATCCAATATATCAATCAATCAATTTGAATTTAAAGTGTGTGCATGTGATAAACCCTAATTCAATTTATTAAGCATTGCATTTGGATTGAAAAATAAATTCTAGTGTACGTGTGTGGATGGTGATAACCTAGATTCAAGGATTTGAAAGAATTATAAAGCAAACATGTTTTTCATATTTTTGATGTGAATTTAAGATCAAAACTAGTGTTTATGCATGAACATGTAAAGAACAACCAAGAACATGTGAAGAACACATAAGAACATTTAAGAACATTCAAACATATTCAAGAGAATTTAAACAGTTACTATCATGCTTTAATCCTAAATTCTCATCATGGCAACACAAAAAACAAGTTAGGGAAAGAAATTATACCTTCATGCAAGATCCATATGGTAGAGGAGGAGACTCGTGGTAGAGGTCCTAAGGGTGGAGGGAAAGAAGAGTTGGGAGAGAAAGAGTGAGTCTCACTCAATACCTTGAGTCTCAGGAAGACCAAGATATGACAAAACTACTCAACTTCACTAAAACTCAAGAGAGGGGAAGAGAGGGGGTTTTTTTTTTTTTGTCTTGGAATGAAGGAGGGGGGGTTTATATAGTAGTGGTGGAGGAAATATGAATGGAAGGCCATTAATGAGGGTTGACAAAGAATCATGAACCTAGACCTCATTTTAACATTTGGGGAAATCTGGTGCATTAAATGGAAAGATTGGTAGGAGTGAAGAGCAAGCCAAAATTCGGTTTTCCCGTAGCTGCTGTAACAGCTTGTGAAGCCAACTTCGAAAAATCATATCTGACTCAATTCTGATCGGAATTGTTTCGTTCTTGTGCTCAAATTGAAGCCCCGGATGTCTAATTTCTAGGAAAATTAACCTCATTCACAGATTCAAAATATTCTGAGAGATATTGATGAAATGGTGAGCAGAGGTCATTTGTTAGAAAATTGTTTCAGCACAATTAACATTAATAGGTCCCAAATTAGCTCCCAATTAATATTAAATGACTCCAATCACTCCCATTTCAGACTTAATTGGTCCAAAATTTACTATAATTAAAAGATAATTGCACAAATTACTCATTGAATAATTAATGCTTAATTATCTAATTAATTAGGTGTGTCCAACCTTATCATAAAATGTAGTCCTAACCAATAAAATTATGACACATCATTGATCTCAAATTGATTATACTTATAACCAATCGAAATTAATTTTTCATAATCACATATAGTCGGACTCAACATGTGATAGTGCATCTCAGCCATTAAAACTTGATTTGATGATAACTGTCAATCTTGTGGTCCGATTAGGGCTTATGACCAGTCGATTTGATTGTTATAATATTAAGATCATTTTGGTGGAATGAGATTAAGGATCTAATGACCAGAATTAAGAAGTATATTTCTAAGGAAAAATTACCCTTTTACCCTCCCGGTGAGGTTAAATGCGGGTTGCAAAATGGGGTGTCAACAGTTTTCTTCCATTACTATTTAATTTAGGTAAAAGAAAAAAGAAAAAAAGGTAGCACATTGTCCATGTTTTACAATTTCCATCAAAAAATCAAAATGGAAGAAAAAAAAGGCCTCACTTGCATAGCCGTACACAAACATAAAAGATTGGAAACAAAAATGAAAATAAATAAAATGAAAAGGGAAAAAAAAATCTAGTATCATTTTTATCCAAAACCGATCTAAATAAATTTAGGACTAAATTTCGTTGTTGTTAAGCCAATTTAAGAGCATGATTTGAAATCTAATTTGACCAACTACATTTTTAGCCAAAGACCAAATATATGGCCAAAATTCAATACCCAAAGAGAAAAAATATACACATGGCCATTGGGTTTTACTCTTCTCTCCCCCCTCCCCCCCCCCCCCCCCCCCTTTTCCACAATCTCTTGAGCCTTAACTAGCCTAGAGTGGCATTCTTTCATGATCTGTTGCTTTGTGTAAGATTTTTTCTATAGATAATGAGGAGAATTATGATTGTAAATTGGTATTGTATGTGCAAGCATGTGGAGAATCAGTGTATCATCTCCTTCTTCATTGCCTATTGCGTATGAGTTGTGGACAATGTTGTTTAGCTTGTTTGGAATCCATTGAGTTATGCCGCAAAAGGCCATTAAAGTGCTTGATTCTTGGCAAGGCAGGTTAATACCAGATTTGTAAGAAGCAACCCAAACTTAACCGATATGATCAATGACGGTAGGCTGGATAAATATATTTTATATTTTCTGGTTTATGGGATAATGAAAATACTCAATAATTTAAATGATAGATAAGCTCACCACCAAAGTAAACCCAAAGAAATACAGATAAAACCACCCAAAGGAATTTAGCTAAGGATACAAAACTAGTTTGGCTCACCACACTGTGGGATACAAATTAATACCACCCAAGAGATACAGAAACCAAGACTCGCCATCCAAAGGAATCCACCCAAGAGATAAGAGTTGGTTTAGAAGAAATCCATATTCTGAAAACACAAGGTTTTTAATTCTAAAAATATACTCTGAATTTTATTTGATTCAGCCAAAAGGCTTAAATAGAGTTTGGAATAGCCCTCCAAGCATAGGAAAACATAAATAATACATAAATACATTCCCTTAACCTGACCAAAGTCAGATATAACTTTTAGGAACTTAGAAACATAATAAAATACTTGTCTACCTAGGAGAAATAAAACATAAAGTCTGATTCATCCTAGAAGACCCTAAATAAAGACTATTTGACTTTATTAATAACAAAAAGTATTCAAAATAATGAGATGTTATTCTGATATTCAAGGAAAGCTTTTGGGCCAGACTGACATTAGATTGGGCTTTTCTGGATCTTGGAACACTCTGGCTGGAACTTGAGACACTCTGGTGTCAGGAGGAATAAAACATAACGGTTGAATGTTTCCTAGGAAACTAACATTAAATACTATTTGACTTCTTAGATAAATGACTTTGAATATCTTCTGAATTGTTGGGCACATAATGGCTTTATTTGCTGGGCTTGAAAATCAACATGATTGGGCTTAAGAAACTAATTGGATTAGGCAGTAGCCTTATTTGGATACTCCTCATGCCACCATGTTTGTGACTGCCACTTTACTCTTATGTCACAGGTTTAGCTGACATCGTAATATAGCTTTGTAGAGGTTTGTGCCACATTGCATAATTTGGTGTATATGGAGGGAACGAAATGTTAAAAGTTTTGAGGGATGTGAATTGAACGATCTATTACTGAGATTAAGTCTTTCTTCTTCCATCCTTTACTTCAATGGAGTTTATATTTACTAACATTTTCTTATTTTTCTATTTCTGAGATGTTGAACCATTGTTTTTTGGGTCTTTGATTGTATTGTTCACATAGTACACTTCTAGTGTACTTGGGTTTATTTTGTTACTTATCAAAAAAAGAAAAAGAAAAAAGAAACAAGCCTAACGACAACACTAATGTGTGTTTAGAAACAAATTATAAGCTAGTTTTTACTTTTTAACTTATGAATAATTTTTTAAAATCACACTTTTTTTTTTCTCACTTTTTCAAAATATAAAATATGCTTAAGCATGATTTCAGCAAAAACTAAATAAGTTGTTTTCAGACGGACACTTAAGTCTTTCTTTCTTCACTGTCAATTCTAACAAAGGAATTCAGTACTTACTACCATCACCATCCACACGAAGAAACACCTCCAAAAATTTTCTTGTATACATTTTCATCATTAGCACTACACTTTACTGAACGCCATCCTCAAAGGAGAGAAATACTCATCATCGAAGTGAAAAATAAGGGAATTCGACCAATTCATTGTTGTGCACAACTAGACACACTCTTCCCATTCACTACACTCTATGTCTACCCTTTTAATCCAATGATATTATTGAAAGAGTTATCTTGATTTACAATTTTTACTATTGCAATAATAAATCACTGTTTTTGTTATGGCTAAGTTTACATCGTTTATGAATCATTCAAGGTTGGATATTGAGCTTTACTAATAGTTGAAATTGTTTTGTTTCAGATCTATATTTATCACTAGACCTGTATTATTGAGTTTAATTCATCTTACTGCTGGAAAGTATAATAAATCTGTCTCATTCTACTGCTAGTCTGCTACACTCTCACTATTTTGTTTTTTTTTTTTTTTTTTCTTCCCACTGGACTTATATTGTTTTGATCCTTACCCTACCAATGGACATAGATCAAAGATTTTATTTATCTCACAGATCTTGCTTCTCGAATTTTGGGTCTAGCTTCTTTTGTAAGCAGAAAAGGTGCACGGTAGCTTTTGGTCTTCTTTGGGCTAATGTAGAAGTTTGAGTTTGGTTCACAAAAACAAACATAGGTTTAACAAAGCCTGCCTCTAATGGTTGACACTTGATCATACGTAAAAAAGGCTTCAACAATACAATAGTACCAAACAAAGCCCACACCAAATTTCATGGATCTTAATTGAACTCAATAGTCTCATGGTGACATCCTAACCGATCACGTTGATAAAAATTCCAAAGAAGAAAGAACAAAAAAAAAAAAAAAAGATTCCTACAGTTGAGCATCCACCATGCCAGAATAGCAACCATATAGAAGTAATAATTAGCAGCTTTTTTTTTTTTTTTTTGAGAAGATAATTAGCAGTGTTTAGTGTATACAATATACTATGATTAATAGGGTGTTTTCAGTGAATCTACCTATGCCTTTATTTTTAATAATCTGAAGTGAATGAAATAAATAAATTGAACTAGGGTCTTATAAAGCATATTTAATTATTTTTTTTAATACTATTAAGTATTAAGGTGAAAGCCATGCTCTCTCCTCTGCCTGCCTTTTGTTGCAAGTATTAAACTTTCAACAAAAGCCACCTTTTCCAATCTAATAAAATTAGAAACAAAAAAAAAAGGGCTAAAGAAAATAAATACAGGTAGAAAATAAAACGATCCAGTGCTAGTCAACCCAGAAAAACTGCATGTATTTACAAGATGCATACCATCATGGCATAAATTACAACTGCAGATCAATGACCCACTAATTTCCTGTGAAACCATTCTTGGTGTTGTTCGACACTGATAACTGTTCTCGAATACTATCTACAAGTTTAAAAACATCTTGGTCCAACTTTAGGCGACGCCTCCGTAAAATCTGCAAAACATCAACATTCACATATCTCTACCTCATGTATGTTATTATCCCAGAATTGAGAAATATGAGTGAGCAATACATACCTCAGAAGGCCACAAGCAATCATGCGCCTTTTGAGGGATTATATGAATATGAGTCTGAAATTTATATAGCAAAATTAGCAAAGGCTAATATTTTCCTATGTATACGTTTTAAAACAAACGAAAAAAACTAGTCTACTAAAATAGTTGACAGGCAGCAGTGGTCCTGATGCATTTGACATTCAGTTTTAATAAGATCCAGACTTAATATTTTATAGTGGACATATCGGTACTTGAATATAGATGCAGAGGAAAAAAAATGATATTTACTTACATGAAATATAACTTGTCAAGCAGATGCACCATTGTTAACTACCAAGTTGAATGAATCTGCATGAAATACTTCCAGTTAAGTTTTTATAATGCTAAAATATTCCATGCTATACTAGAGACGAAAACTTAACAACTAAATAGCCGTTCAATTCTGCTGGTATATATTCACATTCCACTCTAAACAGAGAAATGTACTGGAGTATATTTATGCACTTTGAATTTGATGTGATTTTTTTTCTTTTTCCTTTTTTTTGTTTTGGGGGTGGGGGGGGGGGGGGGGGGAGAGAATGAATGATAAGATTTCATTAGTCAAAACAAAGTAACAACACCTGCAAAGCAGAGAAACATAAAACTCTCAGATAGAAACACAACAGAATATCTGTACCAAGACTGTTGTCAAGCCCCATATGCTGGACAACCAGCAACCAGAAATTTTGAACACCAAAACAACTCATGAAGCCAACACAAATTTAGGAATCTTGAACATGCTGCACAGAATCCTGTTTCGTATTTTGTTTTTAATATTCTTACACCAAGTAACTCTTCCCCTACCGTCCTGCAGTGGCGACTCCAGAAATTTTTTTCAAGGTGTTCCTCAAGAAGCATAAATTATACAATCTAATAAAAATAAAATTTTATATATTGATGACGACGACGACAACAACAACAACAACAACAATTAAAAGACACGCAAATACATAAAATTTTACAACATAAAGCTTGTGGATTTCAGTTGTGGTTGTTGTTAGTGTTGCTGAACAGGGCAAGGGTGTAGCCAGAAATACTTGGGGGGGGCCAAATTGCAATATTGATAGAAAAATCATAATTCATAAATTTATAAATAAAAGATTATCAATTTTGATATATTGTCATATTCTTAAATATTAATGGAAGTACAAAAGGCAGTCTATTTTATCATACACATCAGTGGCCACTCCATCACACATATGCAAAAATTTGCATACTATTATTTTAAGCACCATCAACCCATCATTATCCATAATATTGAAAATTTTCTTATTTTTAATGAATTATTCAGCTCTTAATTTCAAATTAAAAAAAATGATGATATGGAAAGAGATATAATATATTATCATATAGCAATACAACAAATTGAACAACTTAATAAACAAAGCATATTCATAAAACTAAATGACCATTATCATATATATAAAAAGCATAAATCTAAATGCCCATATGATGTTGAAGAAACAAACAAACCTAAAATACTGAGACATAAGAAGAAGTTGAAACTGAAAGCAAATATGGATAGTTTTTTTTTTAGATGAAAGGAGTTTATTTGATTTTTACCCTTGTTGAGAAGAGAGTTAATGTGTTTAGAGCAATCAACAATGATAGTAAAGAAACATGAGGCAGTGTGGGCTTGTTTCAGCAGGAGAAAAGTAGTAGGGATTACTTCTATTTTCTTTGAGAATTTCGTAGGTGGCTTCTTGAGACTGAGAATGATGAAAAAAAAAATTTGTTTGAAAATGAGTGATAAAAGACGATATTTTGAGGGTGTGGATTATTTTCTATTGGGTATTTGGATTGACAACAAATCATTTGGACAATTGAAAGAGCTAACTAGTATTTTATTTGAGAATTTTGGGTTATCTATTGGACTAAGTAAAGATCCTAGAAAGAATTGGGGGCCGGTCATTATTTTCTAGGGGGCCATAGCTTTTTACTTAAAGCAAAAACTAAAAAGTAATGCAATAGGTTTAAAAAAAATATAAAAGTACGTTGTTCTTTTTGCTTGAAAGACCCTAATATATTGTTAAATTGCTCAAATTATGAACCAAAATTTAATTTTATTGACATTAAAAAAATTCAGGGTGTTCCCAAAATTTTTTTTTAAAGATAAATAAATATAAAATTTTAAATTACTATGTAAAAAAATAAAAAATAAAAAATCAGGCCAGGGTGTTCCTGGGAACACCCTGGCCATAAGGTGGCGTCGCCCCTGCCGTCCTGACATACTTTCTGAATCAGCTGCCTTTCTGTACTAACACTTCCCCTATGTGATCTAGCATTCCTTTCAACACAAATATGGTAGACCTTTTTTCTTGTATTTTGTATTCTTTCGATTTTTATAGTTAAGAAAATCTAAAATTGGCTCTCTAATACCTAATTTTCCATGAAATTTTTTAAAGTGCTACAGTGGGTATCCAAAGACTACTACATGATCCTGCCTCTTGGGCAGTGTACTTGCTGTTTAGCACAATATCAGTGACCCCATTGTACCATGATACCAACACTCTCTGTGAGTAACTATTTAGTTGCTTAATCAGATTCCTGCTATGTAATCTTATCTTCTTTGTTGGATTTTTTAGATACATGTAGTTTTGTTTAACGCTTTGTTTCCCATTGTACACTACCTGTGTACCTGGAAAACTGCTTTCTTTGTTGTACCTCTTTTTTATCTTCAATGAAGTTTTTATTTACCGATCAAAAAAAAAAAAAAAAAAAGCCAAACCTAAATTAGAGGACCACTTTCATCAGGTCTTATTTCAATCAATGCAACTATTAGTCTATTACTGAAGATGGAAACTAATTATTACGGAAGGTGAAATTAATAAATCAGAACATATTGCCAACCTTAACCAAGCTGTAGCTCTCCCAGATTAAATAGGAGAGAGCACCTAATGGCTGTAAATAACATAAAAAGAGATATATATATATATATATATATATATATATATGGGTGTGTGTGTGTCATGAAATTAATAAATCACAACATATTGCCCACCGTAACCAAGCTGTTGCTCTCCCAGTTTAAATTCTAGTATATATGTGTGTGCGTGCGTGTGTGCATGCATGCATGTTCATAGCTTTATATATTGCACCAGGTATCAAACTGACTGGTTGAATCCTAAATTACTTCTTATGACTTATGAGACTCATTGTCAAGTTTACTGCTGGGGTTATTATTCCCTATAGCCCATACATTCCATGTTGATCTAAGTAAGAATCATCTCATTAGTATAATCCTTATCAAAAAAATTTCTACTTTATATCTATTGATGGAATTTTGAGTTTGTGCATTTAATTAATGATACATATTGCCGTCCAAATAACAAAATTCTGGCATGCATAATGGACATCATATGCATAGCTATCTAAAAAAAATTTTCTATGATAAATAAAACTATCTAAGAATTTTAAGTATGGATCGTTGTAATTTTGAAATTCTGCGTTTGGGTGAGTTTATTTTCATCAGATTATTTAGTTCGTTGTGTATACCTTAAAAAGGTCATACTTTAAAAAACCATACGTTTTTTTGTGAAGTGAAAATAAGCTCATCCAAATGAAGCCTTTCCATTTTGTTTCTCTCCATTGCTTTTTTTAGTTTTCTTGTATATTTCCCTCCTAGCACAACTGTGTCCTTTTCTTTTCCTTTTCCATGTTTTTGAAACTTGTTTATAATAAACATTATCAAACGGCACTATCCCACCAAAGTGTGGTAAAGGGGGGTGTCTTTAGATATTTTTCAACGACTGCGTTCAAGACTCGAATCTGTGCACTTGTGCCCAAGATTACTGAGTGTTGGTTCTACCTAAAAGAAGATTCAAACTAGTGATTTTTGCTTCATGAGGCACGGTTCTTCGACAGCTAAACCAACCAATTGTAGAGTTCCAAAATTCTGAGAAAAATGAAGAACACAATTCGAGAATACAAATGATATGGAGTAACTTGGTGGCTTTTTTTCCAATGACCAGTATATGTTTTGTCTTTTTGGACCATGTGCATTGTCACAATATAGTCAACCCGATCCAACAAAACCCAAAGCCACTACTAACTGTTTCTAAAGAAAAATCAAATTCCCATGCTATTTGTATTTTAAGCAAGGGTCCGGATAATGGCATATATTAACCTATTTATTTTTAAAAAAAAAATTTCGAAAATTGAAAAAGTTGTTAAAAATTTTTAATTTTCAAAATTTTTTTTTCAAAAATAATAAATTATTGTATGCCTCTAAGACATACGTTAACAAAACCCTTTAAGCAATAACAACATTAAGTAAGGTAATCATGTTAGTGGCCATTTTAATTTTTATACTCTTCTGGTTAAAAAAAAAAAAAAAGTCATAATTGTAAGTGCAGTGAGCCATAAGTACATACCACTATAGTAGCTTTCATTATTGCACGCAATAACAACATTAAGTAAGGTAATCATGTTGGTGGCCATTTTAATTTTTATACTCTTTTGGTTAAAAAAAAAAAAAAGTCATAATTGTAAGTGCAGTGAGCCATAAGTACATACCACTATCAGTAGGTTTCATTATTGCACTGCTGATGAAGGGCACTTTTGAACACATTGCAGCTACCACCTGCACAATAAGTTGACTAGGAGACATGAAAAGAATTTATATTTGGATGCCTAGAGAGAGAATGAAAGTGGGAGGCATGCTATAAATCCTTTTACTGGTCTGTACTCTTTGCACAGATACCAATAACAAAGAACTTTAGCTTAATAGATGTACAAGAAATGAGAGAGGGTTTTTTTTTTTTTTTTTTTGGTAAAATGGAATTTTATTAACAAACTAAAAAGTCCGGTCATACATTGTGCCCATGACATCTAGTCTAATAAGCAACTCCACCTTTGAAGGAAGGTGGATAAAAATAACAAAATCTTGGTACAACAGCGCACCTCGCTTAACTAAGTTGTCTGCACACTTATTGGCTTCTTTGAAGCAATGCCGGATACTAACATTAGAAATCTTCTTCAGCCCTTCTTTGCAATCAGCCACAAGCGCATCAAGACTGTTCAGGTTGTTGGACTCTTTCCTCACTAAATCAATGACCACCTTGGCATCCAACTCTATCTCCACAGCTTAAGAGCAATACAAAGACGAATGCCATAGTACTAGATGAAGCTCTAAATTCAATGATCGTTAGCCTCCTTGAATGACTTTACAACATCCACCAACTCTCCCACTTTCTCATGAATGACTATAATATTTAACCTTCAGACGTAGGGTTGAGGACACAGCACTCATAGCGGGAAGCTAGGGTCTGGCCAGGATAGCTGTGTAGGGAGAAAATGCTTCCACCGCAATGAAGTGATCAACTTGCACCTCTTCATCCCCAACTTGTACAGGTAACCTTATCATTCCTCGGGAGACCACCATTCTACCATCAAAGCCCATCAACGGTGCATCATACCTTTCCAGGTTCTCGAGCTTTAAGTTTAGCCCCTTGTACAAATCACGGTACATGATCTCTGCTCCGCTTCCTTGATCAACTAGCACCCTTTTTACATCATAATCCCCAATCCTAATAATTACTACCAGAGCGTCATCATGTGGTTAGAGATTTCCGTCCTTATCCTCCTTAGAGAAACCTAGGGTAGAGTTGACTATTACCCTAGCTCTTTTAGGAGCCTGATCATTGGCCTCCAAATCAAAACCTCCACCCACAGACATAACCCTAGTACCTGAGCCCTCACTATTCCCTGGCTTGGCAAAGATCACATTGATAGTACCCAATGCTAGTCGAGGAGCGCTATCCCTGTGAAACTCAATTCTTGAGTGACCGAATTGTCCTGTAGGCTGATGTAAAAACCGATTGAGCTTCCCTACCTTCACCAATTGGCTTAGGTGATCTCGCAGGGTTCTACAATCCTCCGTTGTATGTTCTCTGTCCTGATGGTAGTGGCAATAGAGGTTTTGGTTTCTCTTGGATGAGTCTCCGCCCATCTTATTAGGCCACTTAAAATAAGGCTCATTTTTAATTTTCTTCAGTATCTGATACACGAGCTCTTTAAACAATGAGTTGACCAATTGAGCTCCCGCAGATGACGTTTGATTAGAAAACTCCTTTCGAGGGCAATTACCCTGGTATCCTCCTGCCTGAGGATCTCTCTTCTCGGGGAACACTTTAGTCTTACCTTTTCCCTGTATCTAGTCCTCCTCCACCCACTTATACTTATTTATGCGATCCATAAGTTGGTGCATATTCAAGGTGGACTTCATCGTTAACGACTTCCTTAACTCGTGCTCAGCAAAGAGCCCAACCTTAAAAGTCCTCATGGCCACATCCTCAAAATTTTCATCAATCTCATTATATGTTTCTCAATATCTATCCGAGTAAGTCTTGAGGGTCTCTCCTTCCCTTATCGCCATAGACCGCAAAGAGTCTACTGGCTTGGGGACCCTATTGCATGTTATGAATCTAGCCTTGAATGCCCTCGTTAGCTCCTCGAAAGACCCCATTGATCCTTCCTCCAAAGCGTCAAACCAACACATAGCCACAGGTCCAAGACTAAAGGGGAACACTTTGCACATAAGGGTCTCATTGTTGGCATGGATCGCCATCTTCTGATTAAAGTGGCTGACGTGCTCAACAAGATCAGTCCTCCTATTGTAAACGACAAACGTCAGTTGAGAAAACCGAGGACGAAGTTTGGCCTTGTTAATCCTCCTGACGAAGGATGACTTAGAAATTTGCTGTAGGGCCTTACTCCTTTCATTATTCCTCATGCCATGGTGGGAAGACCTTTTCTCATGCTTATTACTGCTCTTCTCCCACTTGTCCTGGCCCGAAGAGGTTGAATAGGACTCACTAGATGGAGTTCTAGACCTATGACGATATGAACGGTCCCTGCTTCCTCTAGAACCATCATTTGGTGGGGAGGATGGGCTTCTTCTATTACGTTCCCTACGCCTCATCTTCCTACGTAGGCGATCTATTTCCTGCTGCAACTAAAAGGGAACACTTTGCACATAAGGGCCTCATTGTTGGCATGGATCGCCATCTTCTGATTAAAGTGGCTGACGTGCTCAACAAGATCAGTCCTCCCATTGTAAACGACAAACGTCAGTTGAGAAAACCAAGGAGGAAGTTTGGCCTTGTTAATCCTCCTAACGAAGGGTGACTTAGAAATCTGCTGTAGGGCCTTACTCATTTCATTATTCCTCATGCCATGGTAGGAAGACCTTTTCTCATGCTTATTACTGCTCTTCTCCCACTTGTCCTGGCCCGAAGAGGTTGAATAGGACTCACTAGATGGAGTTCTAGACTTGCGACAATATGAACGGTCCCTGCTTCCTCTAGAACCATCACTTGGTGGGGAGGATGGACTTCTTTTATCACGTTCCCTGCGCCTCAGCTTCCTACGTAGGCGATCTATTTCCTGCTGCAACTTCTATGTCTCCTGATCACGTGAGACAAAACTCCTAGTCCTTGAGTGACTCCACCTAGTACGCTCAGTGTGATAAGATTTCACCATAATGCTTGGGGTATGTTGCCTATTCCTCCTTCGCTCCAAGTTAACAAACTGAATCTCCCTTTGCGAGTCAACCGATTCCTCCCTATCCTGGCCTACGTTAGCCATAAATACTCAGGACGAATCCACAACACCTTGTTGCTTCCTACAAATGGCTCCAATTGTAGGGACTAGAAAAACTAGCAACCCAAGCCCACTTAGAATAGTGGCTAGATTAGTCCAACCGTGGCCCAAAACAATGAATTTGTAAGAGAGGGAAACAAACAACTAAAAGGGGGCTTTGCCTGAGGAGGAAAATAAGTAAGAAAAGGCAGATACTATTGAATGGATGAACCACTTTCTCAATACAAGTTGGCCTGAAGAGGCCACATTTACATAAGGAATGTTACTGTTCACTCTCTTTTCTCTCAATGTTCTTCTCGTTTCTTCTCTATATCTTGGTACTTGTGTCTCTATTCTTTTCTCTGTAAACCCTTCTTTTCTTATATACTTCTCCTTCCCTCATATCTCAACCATCCATCCTTACTTAACAAACATCCTCTCATGACACTTATCTCTTTTTACATCTGAAGAAGGTGGCGGAAAGAGTCTGCTTAGCTGTGAATTACACTGTTTAGGTCACTTCCTCATTAATGCAACTGATAAAGCTGTTGTCCACCATTTAATGCGGAGGCAACAGGTTATTCCAAACTAGAAACTTCCCCTATGATCATTGATTCTCTCTCTTCATATCCTTCTTTCCACCTGGAACGCCTCAGAGCCCTTTGACTCATCCCTTCCTCTTCTTGGGTGACTTCCCCCCTCAGACCTGTGGACTGCAACATTTCCAAATTTATAATGCAACTCTTCAACTTCATCCTCGGTCCCCGGGTACCCACAATGTCAATGTAAAAGATATAAGGAGCGTATGCTTTTAAAAGTCAAGAGATAAAATGTAATTGATTCATCTGCAAATATCTAATAAATTGTATTTTAAATTAGCAAAAAATAAAAATAAATTGTATTTTTTATTTTGAGATAAAAAATAAATTGTATTTTAAGAACAATTAAAGAAAAGAAACCATACTATGCAAAGTCTCCAAAGACTTGCCAGGAAAAAACATCATGATTGTCGCTAGTGCATCCAATTATGGCATTGTCACGTAAAAACATATGTCGATTATATAGTAACTGCAAAATCATTTCCAAGAAAAACAAAATGGTTAAATTATTTTTCAATTTACTTCATATAAAAACTAAGAGATATGCAATTGATTTCCTACTGTTTCAGTCGAGGTGGTGGACAGCAGTTACAGCTTTGGAATCGGCGATAGGGGTGCTAAGCATAGGGAGTTCGATCTTCTCATCACTAAGTTGTAGCATAATGTGATATGATATGATTGATTACGAGAAAATTGAAGGAGTACAAGAATTACCACTAGTTGCGATACATGAAAGGGCATGGCCTAGCCTCCATACTAAATTTATATCTTTTAAAGTTCTTCTATGCTGAAGGATTTGTAATAATAGCAAATTCATGGTCCACAAAAAATTGAATCTGTCTGAATTTCCGGCCAATTATTTCCTCCTACTCTTATATACTTCTTGTCGGTATTGTTGAATCTCAGACTAATCCAAAAATGGGAATATGTTTTACACACACTGCTCATGTGTGCGAAGCATTGTGTTTTGTGAGGATTATTAAATTGAAAGGATTTGCCACCAATAATCGTGATTATAATGTGTGGTTATTTAGCTCTACTTTATTTTATTGTTAGAACTAGTAGCTAATATGTGCGCTGAACGAGAAAGCTATTGCATATGAGATAGTTAGGACTTAATCTTAGTTTAATTTACCACAATCATCAAATCAATATACTTTAATAGGAAAATTTAGTTTGTATAAATTCGTAGTATACTTAGAAGCATGAGGTAACATTAATAATATACAAATTGTAGTGATTTTGCAAGATGAAATTTAAAATAAAATTGAATATACATAATAAATTAGAATATAAAAATTATTATATTTCAATTAACTTAACTGATAAAGTCTCTTGTAATCATTATAAAGTAGACACTGTAGGTTTGAAATACTATTGTATCTAAAAAAAAAAACTCAAAATTGAGTACTATTTAAAAATATTGTAACTCTTTTGGGAATGGACCTTAAATGAGCACAATATTTAGCATATTTATTTATTTTTCTAATATATATATATATGTGTGTGTGTGTGTATATATATATATATATATATATGAATATTTTGCAAATGTAACTTTCATAGATTTTTGTAAAAAGATTTAAACAATTCTTCATTTCACCAATACCACTAAGGGCAACTCAACAACAGCAATTTCAGCTCGGGTAGCACTAGCAACTTCATCTTGGGTGACATAGCACCATTAACTTGTGTAGCAACTGATATTTGGGAAGAGGATGCATGAGTGGAGGGTTCCTTAAAAACAAATAATTCAAATCTAAGTATTAGCAAACTAGGAAAGCAAGAACAACTAATAATAACCTCACAAACCAAAAAGGAAAAATAGCATCCTACTTATGCAAAAAAAAAAAAAAACCAAAAAAAAAAAAAACACAAAAAAAATCCAAAAAAAAAAAAAAAACCAAATACAAACAATAGAAGGCTTGAAATTTTATTAAATAATAAAAGCAAAAAAAAAAATGATGCTCAAAATTTATTAAACAACAACAACAACAACTAAACGACAACGACGATGACGACAACAACAAAAAAAAGCCACATCAACAACTAATCATAACAACAGAAGTAACATCAAACATCAACTCAAACAAAAAAAGAACAAAATCCAAACTTTAAACACTAAACACAAAAGAAAACAAAAATCATACCTTAAAGAAACTATAAGTATTGGAGTTTCGAATTTGAAAATAGAAAAACCTACTTAGACAACTTTCAATTCTTGAATAAAATTAAAGTAGGAACAAAATTAATCAAACAAATGAACAAAGAACAAATGCAAAATGCTTAGGGTTTCAATTTTTTTTAGTTAGGGTTTCAAAGTATAAATCTTTGGATTTATTTGATTTTAACAGTTAATTTCCATAAAAATAAACTAAAATCAATGAGAGGCTAACAAAAAGAGAAATGAGAAACAAAGAATATTTACTTAAGACAGTTTGGAGTAAGAATTGAATCAATCAGGAGGAGATAATGCCAGAGTAAGGAGGAGACGATGGCCACACCTAGGCAATAAAGGGAGATCCGATCTCTTCAACCCATATTGATCGGCGGCAAAGAGGTGAATGGGAGATGCAATAGGTAATGGCAGCTAGGGTTTGTAGTGAGTGGCTAGGGGAGTAGAGAGAGGCAAAAAGCCGAAGAGAGAAGAGTACTGAGAATTTGGTCATTGGTGAGAAGATCAAAGCTAAAGAGTGAAGAGATTAGAGAGAGAGTCTGAGAGATATCAGATCAAAAGACTGATCTGTAATTGTGTCTGTTGGATTTTGGTCTTGATTTTGATTTTAACGGTTGAATTGGGAATTGGTACTTGTGTCACTGAATCACTAATATTGAGTCTGTACACAATGTAATTGTGGCCGTGGATTTTGAATCTTGATTTGATTTAAACAGTTGATTTGGAAATTTGGAAATAGTGCCCAAAAAAAAAAAAATCTAACCTTATTATTGATTAGGTTGGAGTTTAGCTAATAGAATCAAATTTCAGGGTGTAAAATCAAATTTTTCAAACTTTAAAAAATAATATTCAAGCAACCCCAAACTTCAGGAGTGTACTTTACAATTTACCCTAATATATATTATAGATGTTAAGATCACAAACTATTATTGGATGGTGAAAATTATGGGTTTTGGCCCACATCCTTATCAAATTTGTACTCTAATTTTAACATATTGTATAATAGTCAGTAATCTGTAAATTGTATTAGAAACTATAGTATGTATATTAGAATCTAACAAGGCTGGCCTCCACGCAACTGACATATGTCCAAAAAATAAAAAAATAAAAAATCAATATACACTACTTCCAAGGACGAAGCCCGGAAGTAGAACAAAATTTTTTTTTTCTTGAAAATCAAAACTAGCATCCATATAATATCAACAATATTTAATAAAAAAAATTCAAATAAATAAAAAAATAAAAAAATGCAAAATAGATGTTTCTTAATACATTGCAATACAATTTATCAAAATTGAACTTGGCTATTTTGATTTGGTTAAGGGAATAAAATATTGTGGTATCGATCAATAGCAGTGTACCATTTCAGTATTACCGTTTTTTTTTTTTATATATGATATATAAAAATAAAGATGTAATTTTTTATTTTATAGTTAAATAATTAAGTAGTTGACTCTAAATTTGTAAAATCTTCCATTTAGTGGATACGTCAGTATTAGTTGCATTGCATACCCACATCGGAACTTATAGCAATTTGTGGTTCCCAACTTCTAATATTGACATTTTTTAACCAAGAAAACCTATAAAATCATGCAAGTGTATAAGCACTTAAATTCGTAATCTTGAAGGTATTGTTGCCGATGCAATTAAAGGAAACTTTCTGATAGCATTGGTCATGGTCTGTTCGAGGTATAATAGGCATATTAGTTCGCGATAATGGACATTTAAATTTCCTAGCCCTTGTCATCAAAAAATAAATAAAATAAAAAGAGTTGTTAGCCCATATTGTTGCAAAGCGAGCCCTTGCTTGTGATATTTATGAACATCTCTCTCTCTCTCTCTCTCTCTCTCTCTCTCTCTCTCTCTCTCTCTCTCTCTCTTTATTTATATATATTTTGTCATCAAAAAATAAATAAAATAAAAAGAGTTGTTAACCCATATTGTTGCAAAGCGGGCCCTTGCTTATGATGTGTGAACATCTCTCTCTTTATATATATATATATATATATATATATATATATGTATTTATATATATAACTGAATTTAAATTATATTTTATATTTAAACCGTTTATTAGAATCCCTACACTTAAATTTTCTTTGAATGGTAAAATATATAACTTATTATACTCTCCTTTAAAAGTTACTTTTTGATAAAATTTACAGTGTACATTTGTGTTAGAGTCTCTTTCCTTCTGTATGTGTTTGTTTCTATTTAAAAAAGAAAAAATCATATATATAAAGACAATCACAATAAATGCATGATTCTAGAATACATAACTCTATATACAAATATAATATAATAATTATAAATACTTATTAATAACTATAATAAGTATCCTATTTTCTTCTATAAAAAAAATCCTATTTCATATTTATTTAAAAGAAAAGATAAAAGAGGAGAAAACAAAATAGAAAAATGCTGTTATTAGAGTCATATTTTTTTTAGAGAAAAATACTCTTACATCCCCTAAACTTTGAAATAGTGGTTAAGATAACCCCTAAACTTTTTTATTAACTAATTTACTCTATAAACTTTATGTATCTGCCAAATTAGTATCTCCGCTAATGTACTGTTAAAAAAACTAATGGAATGATCATGTGAAATACACATGAGATTTAAAAAAACAAACTCAAACCCCTTAATTTGAAACCTGGTGGATTGATGCAAAGAAGAGGAGCAAGGTCTGACCGGATTGACAGAGAACATTTCAAGAACCGATTGACACTCTTACCAGCTTCGAATCCCCCACACGAATCCAACAACACATAGAAAACACCATAATCAGCAGAGACACCTTGACCTATATACTCCACAACTCCTTTTTTTTTTTCTTTTTTGCATAACAGTGGAAATTTTATTGATGAAACAAAACATACAAGATAAATCGGAGTTCACACTTAAACCAGAGTAACCAGACACTAATGGCTTGTTTGGAAGTTTAGAGAGGGAGGAGAGTAGAGGGGAGTAGAGGGAAGGAGAGTAGTGGGGAGGAGAGTAGAGGGGAATGATTCCCCTCTACATTGTTTGGATGTTTTTAAAATTAGGGAGGGGGAAGGGGGTAATTAGCCCTTTAGAAAGGATAATTTTGTTAATTTAGAAAGGGTAAATTAGGGAATTCATTTGGCCAATAACTTATCTACTCTACTCTCCCTTCAAATCTCTCCAATTTGGAGGAATTAAAAATGAAGGGTTAAAAGTAGTTAAAACCCCTCCAAATTCCTCCCCCTCCTTCCTTAAAAAACTTTCAAACAAGGTAATTGAATTACTCTCCCTCCCTCTACTCCCCCTCCTTTTTTTAACTCCCAAACAAGCTATAACTGCAACACACGGGACTACACATCGACTATTATAACAAAACTAAACAAACAGAGAAGTCCTTAACCACACCAAACTACCAGCAACTAAACATTACCAAAAAAAAAAAAAAAAAAAAAAAAGGGAAAATAGGCCACAATTTCGACAAGGCCAGTTGTTAGCCCAAGCAGAAAACAACTCCTCCAGCCACACTGAACGAAACCACTCAACACAGATGAATCCACTCCACAACTTGTTCAACCTTGCCCTCCTCACACAAACCCATCAAATCAACATTTGGTGGGTCACCGCATAATGGGTCACTCTCATTTTTATTGTTAAGCTAATTACTGCTCATCTTTTGCACATTGGAGTGGTTCTTCTTCCTACTACTCTGTTACTTTGAAGAAGGTTCAGGGTGGGATTTGTACTGAGTGTTGGTGCTTTGGCGGTGAGAGACACCACTACCGTGGCGGCAATAGGCCTTTGAGTCGTGGGTATTGGGTAGTGCGTAGGTGCAGAGAGGTTTGGATGATGTGGAGTTGAGAGAGCTAAGCTAAACGTTGTGGTGCTATTTGAGGTCTCAAGTAGGAAGCGATAATGGAGTTTCTTGAGCCCTGAAGAGATATTAGAGAAGGCATCCTCTATATCCGGTCAAACATTGCTTCTATTCTTTGTTTAATCCATTGAGTTTTCAATAAAGGGGTTTGAGTTTGTATTTTTAAACCTCATGTGCCCCCCAAGTGACTATTCCGTTAGTTTTGATAGTACACTAACTGGAAGTACTGATTTGGCTGCTATATAAAAATTATGGAATAAATTAGTCAATTAAAAAGTTCATAGGTGTCTTGGCCACTACTTTAAAGTTCAGAGGTGTATGGGCTTTTTTTTCCTATTTTTCTATGTAATCGACTAATAATTTGATAAAATATACTTTATTTGTAATTGGACAGTTCTAAGTTGGGTTTAATGAATCAAGTAATATGTTATTCAAAGTTTCAAACATATTAAGTGGTAGTATTAAAGACATGAAGGTTGATTCAATAAACAAGTGAAGAAAAAAATTTCATTAAATCTCAACACTAGCTCGACAAATGCTATTATCGAAGATTAATGGAGAAGATCAACACAAACTTGATCTATCGACATCTACAATTTCAGAAATCTCAAATCTGAAATTTGGCCCATGATGACTTTAATGATTAGGGTTTCTCATTTTACAACCTTAGTCATATATAAAGCTTATTTTAAAAGTCATCACACACGAAAACAGAGACTTAGAACTTATACACTCCGTGAAAAGTTACTACGTTTTGTGAATTTCATCATTTATGAAGTGCTTTTTGAATTTCATCATTTATGAAGTGAATAACTTTGCAGCCAGCAACAATCAATCAAATTGCTAGAGTTAATCACATGCTAGAATCTGTGCAAAGGAGTTAGTCACAAATTGAAGATTTGTACAACAAAAGAAAAGAGTCCGCAGCAAGATCAAATTCAATTGAGTATTGAAGCGAAAGTTCAATTGTAGGTTAGAATATTGAGATAGGCCAAGATAGTAATAAGATTCTTTTTATTTACTGTTTGATTACTGATTAGTAAATTCTTGAGGATAACGACCTTAAATTCACCCAGTGAGATTTTGGCCTTGTGAAAAGTTTTCCCCATTTGTTAACAAATTAGTGTTAATTTATTTTTCATTACATATAAGTAATTTGGTAATTTGTTGGTGCCTCACCGATTTACATGTAATTTGACATAATTAATCAACATGAGTAATTAGATTAATTAATCGGGGCCAGTCTATTTTAACCCAATAATTATATCTACAACATTTTTATAACAAATTTTAAAATAACATATTGTTACTGTTATTCAAAGGGGTAGGTTCAAAATAAAACTATAAATAATTTGATACCTAGAATTTTGTTGTGAAAATGTTGAAAATATTACAGACGAAACGCTTCTAAAAAGATATATCATGTAAACTAGTTTAACACTCATTAGGAAAACCAAAGCACGAATAAATATTTGATGAGTTGTTAACAAAGAAGAAAGCGGAGTGAAAAATAAATGCAAAGAAAGAAGACATATAATCTCCTGTTAGCCATGTTGATTCCTGCGTCGTGCGTGCCAATCCTTGTCCTCCGCAAATTTCCAAATAAACCATCACATGATGCTACAACCAACAGAACCAAGTTGAACAGCGAAATTCCCAACAGTAACACCCAAATTCACAGCATTAACACTCATCTCCAGTGCTTGAAATGTTGTCAACCTCCTCTGAAAGCGTACTCAAACAAGAATCGGGTACAATTGAATCAGAAATCAAGGTTTGAATTTTACATTCAATTTTTTGGAGTAAATTGAATATATAATTATACTGTTTCTGGGTGTTAGAAGTTTACAAACTATGCAGTAGAAAATGAAGTCAAGCTAATTAATTTAGCCCTTTTCGTTGTATCTAATGATTCTAATCCAAATTTATAATAAAAATATAACTCTTCAGGATCCAATTGTCTATATTTCAAAAAACAACCCTACTATCCACTTGAAAATAATTTAACAATATGACAAGACTTAGATATAGCCCCTTAATTACAGTATACTAGGTTACCCAATTAAATTTCAATGCATATATGTGTTAACTGATAGTACTAAAAGTGCAGGAATGGCCCAGGGAATGTTTCCTAATCATCACATTTTCTTTGTCTTTTTTTTTTTTTTTTTATGCATTCTTTTTTACTTACAATAATAATTAGCATTTTCAAGAATCATTTTCTTAATACTTGCCATTTTTCTCACTTGAAACCCTGGACTTGCCCCTTGCAAATAAGAAAGCCTCATATTTTGGCAACATTTTCCTCTTCTCTCCTCTCTCATCTCACCCCTCCAATGTGAAACTAGTATCCTTTCCATTTTAATTGATATGGAGACTCATTTCATTATTAAGATTTTATTTCTATACCATTACTATTTTAAACTTTTCTCGAATAGAATTTGTACGGACCGAGAATAACAAGCCGGTCCCAGACTGCAAGTCCACTCATTAGATGGCCTTGACCCATCTCAGCCTACTAGCCGAACTATCTGGAACAAGCCGAACATACGAATAAAGAACCCCAAGACATGCCATGATCAAGAGACAATGCCTTAGGAGAATTTGTCAATCGAGCAATAACCGGCATCAGGCACAGGTTATTAAGAGGTCACTCAACAGCAGAAAGTGGGTCCCTTCTGACTAGAGATATGATACAGAGGGCCCACAAACATGCGGAATATTCTCTCACTATGATGACCACACTAAGAGAGAGATATAAATAGGGGAGGAGTAATAGGAAGAAGGGGTTGGAAAATTTTGGGAAGCAAGACACGAGAGCAATTAGGAAAAATACATCCCGGGGGGAAGGAAATCCTATTCAGATTTCAGGGAAAGGGCTTGGCTACTTAGCAGCCTTCTCGGCTAAGCTAAGATCAAGGTGGTTTGGTGTCAAAGTAACACTAGAACTCCAAAAGTGACATCAATAGCCACATCTTAGATCTCCAATTGTGGGAAAAGCCAAACCCAAAGTACAAATAAATTGGGAGTCCACGCCCAAAACCCCAAGGTTATTAGGAATAGACCAGCACAGAATTAGTAACACAACATTCCACAAATGTTCAAGCCTTCATGCATATATGGCAAAGGTAAATAACATGCAACATGCTATACAAAAACCTTGACTTGTTTCGACTCACTTTTAAATCTTTCAACAATTTTGAGATATTTATTATTATTTTTAACTTTTTAAAGGGTCAAATATCCTCAATAAAGATTAATCACTTGTTTTGAGGGTCACAAAGGCTATCAAAATTTCTTTTTTGATGGTGTATATTTCAAAGGTCATTGAGGATCATCCTAACTCTCAAAATAATCTTTTTTCGTGGGGTTTTCATTTTTTTTTTTCATGGGTTTTGACCCTTGTAAAAACCTAACCTTTTTTTGTAGTAAAAGGCCTTTGCACAGTTTCTTCTTTGACATGCACCTAGTGCTATTGCAACCTTTCAATGGGAGCCAAGAGATGGAGTTGAAGTCTTTGACCATGAGGCATGGATGAGTTGAGAAAGTATCTACTGTTTAGATGCCACACTAGTTGCCATTCTTAATCAACTTCAGCTTGTACATGGTGATCTTGGCAACATCCAAGAGACTCAAGCTTCACATGGTGATTGTCTTGACCATCTTATTGATGAGATGTGTTAGATGAACACTAGGATTGGAAGTGATTGAGAACACTTACCAAGGTTTTGAAGATCAATGGAGGCCAAAAATGGGATTGGAGGAAGAAATTTGAATAAATTTTGAGTGCGGATAATTGAATTAATTAGTAGAGGTCTATCTATAACCCAACAAGTAGTATTAGAGCAGAATCTGCTAGTTTTGTTAGAACACCCATGAGTTCTAATGTTAAGCTCATTATTGACTTGTCGGGTAAGAGTGTTGATCCCACCGTATATAGAAGTATGATAGGAATCCTCCTTTATCTAGTTACTAGTAGGCTTGACATTAGCTTCAGTGTTGGACTATGGGCCATGAATATGAGTTGAGAAAGCATCTACTGTGCCAAATGTATGAAACGCATAAAAGATTTTTCCATGAGAACAAGTGGAGAAAGATATAAATCGATGGCAGCAATTGTATCGAGACCTAGTGCAAAGGAAGGCCTTCACCAAAATATGGGCCTAACTGAAGTAACCAACTCAGTAAAAATGAAGCATCACCAATGAGTTGTAATGAGTATTTTTGGGGTTCTAGAGTTCTTTGTGGACCTCACAGTCCCAAGCTATCTACTATATCTTGTTAGCTCTCCACCCTCTTCTCTGTTTGTGTCCCTCTCTAGTCCACATGGCATCCATGTGGCATCAAAATGATTATTTTAATAACACCATTTGACAAAACATAAAAATGATAGGGGCTAAATCGGCGCAGTAAAAATATTTAGGATCATTTTGAAATATGAGACAAAGGTCAGTGATCAAAGTTCTAATTAAACCCTAAAAAATAAGATATGTTTATTCATATATATGTGCACTATTAATTTGTTGAGATATTCCATTAATTAAAAAAAAAATTCTCCCATATTATAAAATTTATAGTGTATACTATTCGCTGGGTTAGAAGTAAGGTGATTTAGATCATAGGTACTAACACAACAACAACAAAAAATTATGAAATTAAATGTGTGATTGGTATGTTTAATATATATGATTTTAATTTCCAAAATTAACTTAATTCAAGTGGTTTCTCAAAAAAAAAAAAAAAAAAAACTTAATTCAAGTGGATCGATGTGCAAATGCAAGAAAAACTACTATTTTTTAAAAAATTGTGCCTATTAATTGTTAAGACAAAGATGTGAACTTATTAGTAAAGGAGAAAATTAAAGAAGAAGAAGAGAACAAAGAAACTTACCTGTTGTGGTGCATTTGGAGCAAGTCGTCGAGCCAGTGCCTGTATTAAAAAATTAGATCAAGTTTAGAGTTTTTTTTTTTTTTTCTTTTGCTAATTCAAGTGGATCGATGTGCAAATGCAAGAAAAACTACTATTTTTTAAAAAATTGTGCCTATTAATTGTTAAGACAAAGATGTGAACTTATTAGTAAAGGAGAAAATTAAAGAAGAAGAAGAGAACAAAGAAACTTACCTGTTGTGGTGCATTTGGAGCAGGTCGTGGAGCCAGTGCCTGTATTAAAAAATTAGATCAAGTTTAGAGTTTGTTTTTTTTTTCTTTTGCTAATTCAATAGCCGGGAAGATGGAGTATTTGAACTCCGATATTGACATTGGAAACGCCAAGAACAATTAATTGAATTTCAAAGCTCTTTACATATTTAGAGTTATACAACATAATCTTTTGTATATATATAGTTTGACCTAATTCAAACTATCTACTACCTCTTCTAAATAAATAAAACTATCTACTACCAATTAGTACATTTCAAAATAGAAGTTCAAAATAAAAATAGAAGTAAGAAGTTTTTCGCACCAACGTTCTTGCATAATATTAATTTTACTAAATTAACTTAATTCAAGTGGATTTACAATCGCAAGAACTACTATTCTTAATTTGTGTCTTTTAATTGTCAATATAATGATATAAAATTATTAGTAAAGGGTTTTTTTTTTTTTTTTTTTTTTTGAGAAGGTAGTAAAGGGAAAAATTAAAGAAGAAGAGAGCAGAAAAAATTTCCTGTTGAGATATATTTGGAGCATGTTGAAACAGTGCCTGCATTAAACAATTAGTATATAATTTTTTTTCCCTTATAATCAAAGTTTAGAGTTATTACAAGACAATTTATTTCTTTGGTTTGATGTGTCAACATATATATATATATATATATATATATATATAGTTTGACCTATTGATTTGATAATATAGATATATGAATAAGTGAGTAAAGCATTTCTATTCATCCATAAATAGGAAATGCTAAATTCCCTTAAAAGGTAAATAAATACTAGTTGTTACTTATCTCAAAAAAAAAAAAAAAAAATACTAGTTGTTACCGTTAAACCTTAAAATAAGGTAAAAAAAAAATGATAAGTCGATAATATAAAAAATGATATGTCGATAATATTTTTACAACAAAAGACAGATTTTTAATAGTGGATAAAAAAATAATTTCAATAATGAATTCAAATTATAACTAATTACAACTTATCACATAAAATTTGTTGTAAAAATATTATAAATGTAGCATTTTATTAAAAAAAATATATAGCCATATAAATATTTTAGTAATTTTTTCTGTGAGTAAGAATATATCCATATTTTTAGAACAAATTTTAAGTGGTAAGTTGTTATAGCATTCACATCAGCTCGCTCAAAAAAATTCGTCTTTTTAAGCATGAAACTTATTTTTTCTATTTTACATAATCACTTTTCAAAATATTCCACGTCACATTATCTATTTTACATTATGCGAGTGATTTTGAAAATAAATGTGTAATTTTTTTTTTTCTATTTTGCATTAATTGATGCAAATGCTCTTACTCTAATTTCATTTTGAACTTACTACTAACATTATATTTTTTAAATAGCCAAATATGAAGGAGTTACACATGTATGGTTATAAACAAATTTTATTTTAGTAATTTTTCCTATACTTGCTGACTAAGTTGCTGTTTACTCTTTAAATTTTTCAAACCAAAATGAAAAAGAAAAAAACAAAAACATTTTCCTTACCTGTTGAGGATTTTGGGCACCTGCAAGAAGAGGGAGGCCTGTCTTGACCCGGAGCAAGACGTAGCTATCCAAGAAGCAGTTATGTTGGGGATGGTGCTGCCGGTGCCTCCGTGCCCTATAGCACTCAGAACAAAGGTCGTAGGTGTGACCTGTATTTCCAGCATTGTCAAAGCATGCAACGCACGTGAAATACAGTCCCATTCGGTTATTTCCACAGCAACCACACCACACATTTGGATTTGGGGCACCTGCAGGAAGAGGGAGGCCTGCCTGGACCCGGAGCAAGACGTAGCTATCCAAGAAGTAGTTATGGTGGGGATGCTGCTGCTGGTGCCTCCCTGCCCCATAGCACATACAACAAAGGTCGTAGGTGTAACCTGTATTTCTAGCATTGTTAAAGCATGTAACGCACGTGAAATACAGTCCCATTTGGTAATTTCCACAGTATTTACAACGCACACTCCTTGTTTTCAAGATGTAGTAAAACGTGACGACTTCAGAGAGTTCCAACCAGCCATTTCCATTGCGGTCCAAACTACGGAAAAGATTGGGGTCGAAGGTGTATCCGTTTTGAACGAAGAATTGGACGAACTCATTGAAGCTAACTCCCCCATCGCCATTCGTATCCATTGAATTGAAGAACTCTTCTGCTAGTTGCCTAAGTCCATTGGAGGCATTCTGATAGTAAGCTGAAGCAGCCGTGTGTAATTCCATATTTGCCATGTCAATGGCTGCTTGAGCTGCTGAGAGTATTCTTATCTATAATTGTAAAAATTTTAGCATTTACAATTTCAAAACACTACTTTTACAATTTTAACAACTCATTTTATAATATACCACACGTTAAACATTCTATTTTTTTTACAATTTCATTTAAATACTCTTTCTTTAATATTTTTATTCATTTTTTTACCAACTTCATTCAATTTTTATTCTTTCTTACAAAAGAAAAAAGTAAACCCCACCTAAATAAAAAAATAATATAAGTTCTACTATAGGTAAGCCATGCGGTCTCAAATTTCAGCATTTGACACACTTTACATACCTACAAATTTCACTTTTCAACTATTTTTTTATTAAGAATAAGTCTTACAATATTATTTATATATTTAAATATTATTTTACTTCAGTATTTCAGTTTTTAATTTTTAACAAAAATAAATTGTAATCAAATGGACTTGAATGAGAAAGCTCTTATTGAGTTATACGTTTAATTTGGCAACATGATGATAGCATTAGTCTTAGGGTCTGTTTGCTTTTCACGTTTCCGCGGTGCATTTTTGCATTTTTTTTTTTTTTTTTTTTTTACTCAGCGTGTTGTGCACTGTTTACTGGCCATGAACAGTAATTTTAGGCTAATGAACAGTATAAAATACTGTAGCAACAGTAAAAAAATTATTTTTTTATTTTTTTTTCTGTTTTTAATTCTCAATTTTTAGCAAAATAAGCGGTATCCAAACGCATACTTAATCAGACGTATGTACTGATTTGCACAGGCTAGCTAGGTCCAGCTGTTCTAGCACACCCCTTGTCTAAAAGTTGTGGTTTGGAGACGTTGACGGTAGCAGTGACAATGTTCTGGACTGGGCGTGCTGCCCTAGGAGAAAGTGTCTCCCCACGCAGTACCAACCGTAAGCAAACATTATAGTGTCAGTGGATGGGCTCTACTACTTTGGCAAAAAGTAGGCTTAAATTTTGAGTCACGTGATTGGGTTAAAATTCCAAACAAAAATTTTAGAGTTTTTTAAGAGGAAGTGCGGTGCCATGTGTTTGGGCAGAACGGCCTCAATCGTTTAAGGCTTTCACTTATAAAAAAAAATTATATATATAAAAAAGTCCCACCGTATCTTAAAATATAAAAAATTAAAAAAAAAAAAACAAAAAACAAAATTAATTTTTAAGAGACAAATTTATTAACTCATCCATAAAATATGCTAAAATTAAAATTAATATCAGACAAACTCATTAATAATACAACATAATTATCCTTAGATATGCTAAAATAGAGATTATAAATTTCAAAAAAAAAAAAAATCTCTCATCTCTCTATCTCTCTCTCTCTCCATCTATATTCTTACCTTTTTTTTTTTCTTCGTCTTCATCTTGATTCCTGACCTTTTTCCATAAACTTAGTCAGTCACCTAGCTTGAATTTTTTCTCTTTCCCTTTCTGTCTTTCAGAAAATTAGATATGTTTGTATTCTGTTTTGGGCATCTATGTTTTGGGCGTTTTTGTATTGTTCATTGGCCATAAACAGTAATTAGACCAATAAACAGTGATAAATACTATAACAATACAGTAAAAAAATTATTTATTTATTTTTTTAATTTTAATTTTTAACAAAATAAACCGTATCTAAACGCATACTCAGAATCTTCTATTTATTTAACTTAAATTATATAACTTTTTTAGTTTATTTCATTAATGAGAGTCCCATCATGGAACACGTATTTTTTGCTAGCACCCTTTTCTCCGTAGGACACATTTTTTGCTTCAAAACTTAGCCATGGGAGGACAGTAGAGGCCCTGCTAGCCTGCTCACATGAGTCACATCTGCACTGCACAGGTTGTACAGTACATAACTGTGCAGTACAGCCCAACACGGCTTCTCATTTTTTTTTTTTTAATAACGATGATTTCACTTTGTCAATTGTTATAAATTATTATACAAATTAATAATTTGTGTATTATATTATTTCATTTATATTATAGTGAAAGTAATTTATTGAACTATATATTAAATTAATTTTTATTTGTACAAATTTAAACTTTAAAGTGGTCTTGCAATTACCAAGTTTTATTGTTTTATATTTTAAATTTTATTTTTAGTTAAATTATTATTTTTTATTATAAATTATGTTTTATTTATCTATAAATATTTTCTTATTATAAATGTCTACTAGATAATACTTCAATTAATGTACTTAATTATTTAAAAAAATTAGATTTATTTCCAAATGCATTTATTGCTTATAGAATATTCCTAAGAATGGATGTTACGGTTGCATCTATATAAAGAAGTTTTTCAAAATTAAAATTAATAAAATTTTATTTAAAATCTACTATGTCACATGAAAGATGAAGTAGATTAACTATATTATCAATTAAGAAAAATATTAATAGAACTTAAATATAAAAACTTAATTAGTAATTTTGTATCTCAAAAATTAAGAAAAAATAAATTTTAAATAAAAATTAAATATATATATTATTTGATTAATATTTAAATATTAAAAGGCTCCATTTAACCCAAACTTTCAAGAACAAATACCATTTCTCATGTGAAAGACCCACGCAAAACAGCTCTAAAGCCAACCTCAACTTAGCAAAAACAACATTCAACTTCCCAAGACCAAAAATCAAAGTCCCAAAATCCAATATTCAAACAGACCCAGAAGAAAAGCTTCCCATTTTCAGATACATGATCATCAAAACAGTGACTATAATAACATAGATGCAATCAAAACAATCAAAGTGATAATCAAAACATGAATTCAGCTAATTACCATGGACTGATTGATGTTAACTGCATTACTCCCAGCCATCAAAACTTGTCCTTAACTCAAAAACAGTAGTAAAAGTTTTCAAAAAGCAAAAACACAGAGCAACACCCCAAGTTATAGATCCTTAAATCATTACCTCACAAACAAATATAGCTCCTAAACACACACACACACAGCATATCAATTTCATCTCAAGTGGCTCTGCAGGTAGCAATGTATGACCAGTATAAGTTTTGAGATTTGAGTTTATTTTCCTTCAATTTGAACATGGAGCAAGTGATTACTAGCAAAAACTTAAAAAGTGTCAAAAAAAATCCACGGGGAAACACCCATTTTAACATCCAAAGTAGAATACCATTAAAAATCCATAAAACAGGAATTAAAATGAGGACAGAGTTTGCACCTGGGAGAAGATCACGAAAATAAGGACAGCTGACGGTGAAGATTCCGACGGTGACAGAACTCGCAGTCGCCGGTGAAGAGTCTGACAAACTGTTGGAAATGGAGAAGAGGAAATGTGATGTGAAAATTTTGAGGAAGAGCTGAAGAGGAGAGAAGGGGGAAAGAGGGAACGGTAATATAATATCAAGTCGGCGAAAATGGGAAATTAGCCCCGTTTTAGAAATTATTTAGTTAGTAGACACGAATTTCAAACTATATATTTTACTAGCATCTCGAGTTTAAAAGACTCGATTTTAAGCTTATAAATCGAGTCTTTGAGACTCGATTTTGGTGTTTTGATCTGTCTGATGTGTTCCAGGTAGGATACACTTGGAAATCGAGTATCTAAGACTCGATTTCTAAGCCAAAAATACTCTAACTCTAACTTAAGCCGTCCCAGGAACAGCAACAGCAAACATCCAGCAGCGTGCAACGCGGCCTGGGCTCGTTCGCGCGCGCGGCCTGGGTGAGATCAGATCGGAGAGCTCGCGCGCGCGGCCTGGGTGAGATCAGATCGGAGAGCTCGCGCTCGCGGCCTGGGCTGAAGCGTGGGTTCTTCTTCTTCTTCTTCTTCTTCTTGATCTTCAATTTTTTTTTTCTGTTCTATCTCTTTCTTCTCTGATGAGAACCTGTACGTGTTTCTTCATCCTTTCTTCATCTGGGTGCTGTGTTTCATTTCTTCATTCATCCTTTTTAGCTCATGTGTTTCATTTGCTGGGATTGATGTGTTTTTGGGTTTCTTGTGTTTTTTTTTTTTTTTTTTTTGGTATTTTTGGGAATGGGTTGTACTCTGGGCTTAAATTTTTTTTTTGGTTTGGAAATCGAGTCTCTAAGACTCGATTTCCAAATGTTCACCACGTCAGACCAACTGCCACGTCAGACTCACCGGACCATAGAAATCGAGCATCAAAAACTCGATTTATAAGCCCAAAATCGAGTCTTTCAGACTCGAGATGTTAGTTAACTATATAGTTTGTAAAATAGGCCTACTAACTAAATAGTTTCCAAAATGGGGCTAATTCCCCATTTTCGCCTATCAAGTCCAATAATATCAAGTCTTTCAATTTGATGCGACAACACACTGTCAAAAATGTCAAAGTCTTTCAATGAGTCCCACGAAGTCACTCTATTTACCAATATGTCACTGAGTTCCAAGTTTTGAAAACTCACATTCTCTGTTTTTATTATCCTTTCTCAAATTTTGGAGACAAGCCAAACAAAATTAAGTTTTGGATTATAAAAATTGAGTAATATCACTCAATTCCATGTTAGGTTTATCCAGTGGAAGTGGATACTTTAAAAATGGATAATAAGAAAAAAAAAAAAAAAAAAAAAAGCATATGTACTAGTGTTAGAGCAGTGCGCATCACTTAATAGGGTGAAAGGCGCGGATCTGGTTGACTGACTTGGTATTATGCGTGTACATCTGATTTGTAAATGGCCAAGTGGACTATAATGAAAAAACAAATTAAAGGGATAGGAGAAAAAAATTACCCAAGTGGGAAATTACATTATATAGTCGTCGGTTCATCATTCTACTATTTTTGTTGGCTTTGGATTCCTTTGTATAAACTCGATTATTGAGTCCAGAATTATTGAGCGAGCCTAGAATTAGGGCTTGTCTAGTGCCACAACCAATGCCACAGAAAAAGCCACAACTCGCCACATGGCGAGTTGTGGTTGGTGGAAGGGTGGAGGTGGGACCACCCTTCCACCAACCACAACTCGCCACGTGGCGAGTTGTGGCTTTTTATGTGGCATTGGTTGTGGTCCCAGAGTTTTCCCTAGAATTATTGAGTCCTGGACCACCTGATCCTACCTACACCAATAATATCACTATGCCTGACAAAAGCAAAACCTCAAACCCAGAAAAAGGGAGAAGTTTTGAGCATCTTCCACCCGTGACTCTGCAAACTCAGAAAAAATAAATTATGTACTTTGAAAATTTTATTTCCTACCTGCTGCTTTAAATTCTGCAAGACAAACCAATACCATTCACTCTAATTTTTTCCCCGATTTACTGTAGCTTTGTTTTATATATATATATATATATATATATATGTGTGTGTGTGTGTGTGTGTATATATATATATATATATATATGAATATTTTGCAAATGTAACTTTCATAGATTTTTGTAAAAAGATTTAAACAATTCTTCATTTCACCAATACCACTAAGGGCAACTCAACAGCACCAATTTCAGCTCGGGTAGCACTAGCAACTTCATCTTGGGTGACATAGCACCATTAACTTGTGTAGCAACTGATATTTGGGAAGAGGATGCATGAGTGGAGGGTTCCTTAAAAAAAAAATAATTCAAATCTAAGTATTAGCAAACTAGGAAAGCAAGAACAACTAATAATAACCTCACAAACCAAAAAGGAAAAATAGCATCCTACTTATGCAAAAAAAGAAAAAAAAAACACAAAAAACACAAAACAAATCCAAAACCAAAAAAAAAAAAAAAAAAACCAAATACAAACAATAGAAGGCTTGAAATTTTATTAAATAATAAAAGCAAAAAAAAAAAAAATGATGCTCAAAATTTATTAAACAACAACAACAACAACAACTAAACGACAACGACGATGACGACAACAACAAAAAAAAGCCACATCAACAACTAACCATAACAACAGAAGTAACATCAGATCGGAGAGCTCGCGCGCGGCCTGGGTGAGATCAGATCGGAGAGCTCGCGCGCGCGGCCTGGGTGAGATCAGATCGGAGAGCTCGCGCTCGCGGCCTGGGCTGAAGCGTGGGTTCTTCTTCTTCTTCTTCTTCTTCTTCTTGATCTTCAATTTTTTTTTTTCTGTTCTATCTCTTTCTTCTCTGATGAGAACCTGTATGTGTTTCTTCATCCTTTCTTCATCTGGGTGCTGTGTTTCATTTCTTCATTCATCCTTTTTAGCTCATGTGTTTCATTTGCTGGGATTGATGTGTTTTTGGGTTTCTTGTGTTTTTTTTTTTTTTTTGGTATTTTTGGGAATGGGTTGTACGCTGAGCTTAAATTTTTTTTTTGGTTTGGAAATCGAGTCTCTAAGACTCGATTTCCAAATGTTCACCACGTCAGACCAACTGCCACGTCAGACTCACCGGACCATAGAAATCGAGCATCAAAAACTCGATTTATAAACCCAAAATCGAGTCTTTCAGACTCGAGATGTTAGTTAACTATATAGTTTGTACAATAGGCTTACTAACTAAATAGTTTCCAAAATGGGGCTAATTCCCCATTTTCGCCTATCAAGTCCAATAATATCAAGTCTTTCAATTTGATGCGACAACACACTGTCAAAAATGTCAAAGTCTTTCAATGAGTCCCACGAAGTCACTCTATTTACCAATATGTCACTGAGTTCCAAGTTTTGAAAACTCACATTCTCTGTTTTTATTATCCTTTCTCAAATTTTGGAGACAAGCCAAACAAAATTAAGTTTTGGATTATAAAAATTGAGTAATATCACTCAATTCCATGTTAGGTTTATCCAGTGGAAGTGGATACTTTAAAAATGGATAATAAGAAAAAAAAAAAAAAAAAAAGCATATGTACTAGTGTTAGAGCAGTGCGCATCACTTAATAGGGTGAAAGGCGCGGATCTGGTTGACTGACTTGGTATTATGCGTGTACATCTGATTTGTAAATGGCCAAGTGGACTATAATGAAAAAACAAATTAAAGGGATAGGAGAAAAAAATTACCCAAGTGGGAAATTACATTATATAGTCGTCGGTTCATCATTCTACTATTTTTGTTGGCTTTGGATTCCTTTGTATAAACTCGATTATTGAGTCCAGAATTATTGAGCGAGCCTAGAATTAGGGCTTGTCTAGTGCCACAACCAATGCCACAGAAAAAGCCACAACTCGCCACATGGCGAGTTGTGGTTGGTGGAAGGGTGGAGGTGGGACCACCCTTCCACCAACCACAACTCGCCACGTGGCGAGTTGTGGCTTTTTATGTGGCATTGGTTGTGGTCCCAGAGTTTTCCCTAGAATTATTGAGTCCTAGACCACCTGATCCTACCTACACCAATAATATCACTATGCCTGACAAAAGCAAAACCTCAAACCCAGAAAAAGGGAGAAGTTTTGAGCATCTTCCACCCGTGACTCTGCAAACTCAGAAAAAATAAATTATGTACTTTGAAAATTTTTTTTCCTACCTGCTGCTTTAAATTCTGCAAGACAAACCAATACCATTCACTCTAATTTTTTCCCCGATTTACTGTAGCTTTGTTATATATATATATATATATGTGTGTGTGTATATATATATATATATATATGAATATTTTGCAAATGTAACTTTCATAGATTTTTGTAAAAAGATTTAAACAATTCTTCATTTCACCAATACCACTAAGGGCAACTCAACAGCACCAATTTCAGCTCGGGTAGCACTAGCAACTTCATCTTGGGTGACATAGCACCATTAACTTGTGTAGCAACTGATATTTGAGAAGAGGATGCATGAGTGGAGGGTTCCTTAAAAAAAAAAATAATTCAAATCTAAGTATTAGCAAACTAGGAAAGCAAGAACAACTAATAATAACCTCACAAACCAAAAAGGAAAAATAGCATCCTACTTATGCAAAAAAAAAAAAAAAAAAAAAAAACACAAAAAACACAAAACAAATCCAAAACCAAAAAAAAAAAAAAAAAAAAAACCAAATACAAACAATAGAAGGCTTGAAATTTTATTAAATAATAAAAGCAAAAAAAAAAAAATGATGCTCAAAATTTATTAAACAACAACAACAATAACAACAACTAAACGACAACGACGATGACGACAACAACAAAAAAAAGCCACATCAACAACTAACCATAACAACAGAAGTAACATCAAACATCAACTCAAAGAAAAAAAGAACAAAATCCAAACTTTAAACACTAAACACAAAAGAAAACAAAAATCATACCTTAAAGAAACTATAAGTATTGGAGTTTCGAATTTGAAAATAGAAAAACCTACTTAGACAACTTTCAATTCTTGAATAAAATTAAAGTAGGAACAAAATTAATCAAACAAATGAACAAAGAACAAATGCGAAATGCTTAGGGTTTCAATTTTTTTTAGTTAGGGTTTCAAAGTATAAATCTTTGGATTTATTTGATTTTAACAGTTAGTTTCCATAAAAATAAATAAAATCAATGAAAGGCTAACAAAAAGAGAAATGAGAATCAAAGAATATTTACTTAAGACAGTTTGGAGTAAGAATTGAATCAATGAGGAGGAGATAATGCCAGAGGAAGGAGGAGACAATGGCCACACCTAGGCAATAAAGGGAGATCCGATCTCTTCAACCCATATTGATCGGTGGCAGAGAGGTGAATGGGTGATGCAATAGGTAGTGGCAGCTAGGGTTTGTAGTGAGTGGCTAGGGTTTGGAGTAGAGAGAGGCAAAAGCCGAAGAGAGAAGAGTACTGAGAATTTGGTCATTGGTGAGAAGATCAAAGCTAAAGAGTGAAGAGATTAGAAAGAGAGTCTGAGAGATATCAGATCAAAAGACTGATCTGTAATTGTGTCTGTTGGATTTTGGTCTTGATTTTGATTTTAACGGTTGAATTGGGAATTGGTACTTGTGTCACTGAATCACTAATATTGAGTCTGTACACAATGTAATTGTGGCCGTGGATTTTGAATCTTGATTTGATTTTTATGCATGTACACTTGATTTGTAAATGGCCGAAGTGGACTATAATGAAAAAACAAATTAAAGGGATAGGAGAAAAAAATTACCCAAGTGAGAAATTACATTATATAGTCGTTGGCTCATCATTCTACTATTTTTGTTGGCTTTGGAGTCCTTTGTATAAACTCGATTATTGAGTCCAGAATTATTGAGCGAGCCTAGAATTATTGAGTCCTACCTAATCATACGCCTGACTAAAGCAAAACCTCGAACGCAGAAAAAGGGCGAAGTTTTGAGCATCTTCCACCCGTAACTCTGCAAACTCAGAAAAAATTAATCATGTACTTTGAAAATTTTTGTTCCTACCGACTCCTTTAAATTCTACAAGACAAACCAATACTATTCACTCTAATTTTTTTTCCCTATTTACTGTAGCTTTGTTATCTGCATACTGTTTCGTGTCAGAGATGCTTTTTGTTCAGTGTTCCACACTGATGATTGAACTGCCTAATTTTCTTTTTTCTTTTTTCTTTTTTTGGAGAAACCAAACCCGAAGGTCTGCTAGATTAAAAGAAAACAGGAATTACAGAACATCACAAGATACAATAGGAGCTATATCGTCGGGACGGATTCAATCCAAACCTGAAGCTCGTTACCATGGACTTTCTGAAAGGTTCCTTACACACCTGCCCAACTTTTGAGTGGAAATAGGATAGAAAAATAATTAATTGAACCCTCTTCCCTACACACGTGACCAAACTATTTTAAATTTAAGTAACTTCCACGTGCAAACTCATTTTGACAAATCTACCCTCACTCACAAAATCAAAAATCCCCTCACACAACACCATTCTCGTAATTCACATACTCTAAACAAGCTCTACCTACCCCGCTTAGAACAATTGTAACAGTGCAGTTAAAAAAACTATATAGTTATTTTAGCTCCACCAAAACATAAAAATAATCATACAACAGTGAAGTTAAAATTGTTTTTTTTAGCTTCATTGCTATAGTTCACATCTATCTATGGATGTGTACTGTAGCTTAGAGCTAAAAATATATATATATATATATATATATTCCCTACCCGGTTGTGTATAATAGATATATTATTTTATTGTAGTAGATATCTTATTTTATTGTGATATTTATATTATTTTATTGTGTTGAAAGTTAAAATAAATACATTGCTACAGCATGTGTGTAGGTAAAATAAATAAAATAACTTTTTATGGCGCCAAATAGCTAAATTTTTAACTCCACTACTATAGATGCTCTTAAAAAAAAACAAAAAAAAAAAATCTCTCTCAAATCTTATAATAGAATATGCCTTAATTTCCACCAATCACATTATTAAAAAATAAAAAAAACCACAAAACAAAACAAAATCTTCAATTTTTCAAATGGACCCCACTCAACCCTTCATCTCTGCTTGGTCATCTCAAAACCTTAGCTACCAAAACTAAAAATGCCTTCAACATTTCCATAGCTTATATTTATCGCTACTAAGGGTCCGTTTGTTTCGACTGAAAGGCATTTCAGGAAAACATTTTACACCCAGCTGTGCGTTTGGTTGCACATGAAAAATTTGGTCAAACGGAAAATCATTTCCGTTGACCGTAAAAAACACCCCTCAGACCCGGAAATCATTTGAAGGTAAAATAACTCCTTCAAATGAATTACACCTCTCCAAGCTCCTCACACGCACACGCACACGCAGTCTGGCCTCAAGCATCTCACACGCAGTCCGGCCTCAAGCTTCTCACAAGCACTCTCCAAGCTCAGTTGTGACCGAGCTCCACCTTCGAGACGGCGAGACCGAGCTCCACCCGAGACGGGCCGGCAAGATCGCGCCTCGCAACCCGAGACGGGCCAACGAGATCGCGCCTCGCAACCCCAGATCGCGCCGGCGCGATCGCCCCTCGCAACCCCAGATCGCGCCGGCGCGATCGCACCTCGCAACCCCAGATCTCGTCGCCGCCACTCGCTGATCTTTGATTTTGTTGTTGTTGTTGTGGTGGTGCGGGTGGTGGTGATTTGGTGATTTGGTGGTGATTTGGCAGTGTAATTTTTGATATAAGTTTGTTTGGAAGTTAAGAAAATGGCCGAGAAAATGTGAAAATTTTGTAAGAATATAGCATATTCAGAATGTTACCAAACACTGAAAATTGTTTTCTGGACTATTTTCCATTGCACACCCAAACACTCAAGTTTTAATTTCCTTACGGGAATTCATTTTCCCCTGCATTCATTTTACACTCGGAATTCGATTTACATCGAACCAAACACAGCCTAAGCGAAAACAAGGTTTTCAAATGGGTGCGTAGGTTAAGCAGGGATACACACCCTGGTAGTCCAGGTTAGCATATACTCCAAAATTTTACACTTTTGTTTGTGATGCTTGGTGTAATGTGTGCTCGGCCCAAGCCTTGGATCCTTACCTAGCTTTGTTATCATTCATTTTTTCACGACTCGGCAGCGTGTCATCTAGAAGGCCCGTTCATCGGAGGCGGCGCGGCGTCAATATGGCACGCGATCACATCGTCGTCGACTCGCTCAAGTCGCCGAAGCGACAGCGGAGGAGACAACAGCCTCAAGCTGAGGAGGAAGTCGATGCTTCAATGTGAGAGGAGAGGGGAGGGGTCATGGAACATCACGTGGGATGCACGCCCCGCATGGTGGCTCCACAGGCCTGACTCAGCTTGGCTCCTCTTCGGCGTCTGCGCTTGCCTCAACGCGTCGCTGCTCCTCAATTTGGTGGCTGGTCTATGCTTGTATTTGGTGGTGGTTGATGGTGGCTAATCTGTGTTCTATAAATGTTTTACAGATATAAATCGAGTCTCTAAGACTTGATTTCCAAGTGGACGTCACGTGAAAAAACGCCAACTCAAATCTAATCAAAACATGAAAACTGAGTGCCTGTTTGGATTTTTTTTTTTATCACTCATTACTCCTCACTCAATTTTCATCACTCATCACTCCTCACTCCTCACCCATCACTTATCACTCATTACTCATCACTCTAAAATATCACATCCAAACAACATTATCACTCAGTTACCATCACTCAATATTTTTCACACTATTTGTGGATCCCATATCTGTCACTGTACAGCTTTTTGCTTCTTCTTTTTTCTTCCCTGGTTCGGTCTGCATTTGTTCTTCCTTCTTTTTGTTTTTTTTGTTTTTTTGTTTTTTTGTTTTTTTTTTGTTTTTTTTTTTTCAGGATGAATGCAGACCGAACCCAACCCAGTGAAGAAAAAAAAAAGAAAAAAAAGAAAAAAAAAAAGATGAAGACATGAAGACCGAACCCAGAAAAAAAAAATGGTAGACCGAACCCAGTGAAGAAAAAGAAAAAAAAAAGACTGAAGAAGTGACGGAACCCAGAAAAGAAAAAAAAAAAAAGCCCAGACCAAACTCAGTGAAGAAAAGAAAAAAAAAAAAAAAGGTTTATTGGTCAAAAGTTGCGGCTGAGTGGGTCCCATATGTGTGTTTAATTACAAAAATGCCATTGAGTTATGAGTTATAGAAACTGAAAACAGCTAAAATGTGTTTTCAGTTTTCATAACTCATCACTCAAAAATCAGGAAATTGAGTGATGGAAACAGAGTTATGGTGCTCCCAAACGGACGTTGAGTTATCGGTCCCACCATTTTTGAGTTATGAGTTATGGAAACAGAGTTATGAGTTATGGAAATACAAAATCCAAACAACCCTTGAGTCTCTGAGACTTGATTTATAGGCTTTAAATCGAGTCTTTTAGACTCGAGATGTTAGTATAAAATATACTTTCAAAACAATGTCTACTAATTATATTGTTTGGCAAACAGAGTTAATTCTCAATTTTAGCCGGCAAAATTAAGACGGTTAGATAGGAGAAGGAACTCATCTCGCATGTGTCAACTCTATATATATATGCACCAATTGCCAAGTGTGAAAGAACGAGTTGTTTCTTCATTATATATAATGTTTTGATCATTTAATTGCTTTCGCGTAAGGCATTATTTACGTGATACTTGGGTAGAATTGGATTGAAATTAAGGACGTTGTTTGGGTTTTTTTTTTTTTTTTTTTTAATATGAGAAACAAACATATACAAAGGAGAGAGAAAGTTGTTCTAACATAAAGATATATTATAAACTCCATTCAAAAGTCATGATAACTTTTTTGTAAGAGTATTAAATTTTATATCAAACGTCTATTATGTTGATTTGAACTATAAAAATATTTATAAGAAATTCTAACTTTGACTTAGTCCTTTTAGAGCATGAGGCATAATTTTAATAGTATTTTTCTTAGTTTTGACAATTAGTTTAGGGTATGTTTTAAATAGAGTGGGAAGTAAAAGGAAAGGTGACTGAGCTAAAGTTAGCATATTTTGGCCACATTTCTCTCTTATCTCTACTCTCTCGTCTTCCTCCTCTTATCTGAATCATGAAATTAAAAGTTATACTTGTAAGATAGCTAGGTTGAGCTTGTACTCGTTGATTACCCTGTTATATGCTCTCGCGAATGATTCGATCTCTTCGATCAAATTAGAATTAGCCAACAAGTACATTCTATCAACCATATCTAGAGCTGATTGTGTGATATATCTATTCCATAATTCAAAAAATCAAAATGAAAACCAATTATCTCTATCTATTGTTTTGTGTTTATCCTTTGAGGGATATTCATTTCATTGGGACCAATTACGTGGAACCTTTTGAGACAGATTTAGTGAATTTCTTGTGCGTATTAAGTAAAATAATTGTTTCAGCATATTTACTAAAAAAACCTTAAATGTTGGTTGATTTGAAAGTTTTGAAATCTCAGGCAAGAGAACCAGCTAGCATATACGCAAGAATAGAAGCAAAGGACCAATCTGGCTGCTCATGGCAATTTCGCAACGGATTGATGACTATTCCATGCTTCGTTGATTGAGTTGATTCCATCAGAGCAACCACACTGGCTTTGTTTTGTTTTAAAATTTATTTTTCCACAAAGGGTGGGCTATGCTCAACCGCACACAGCAGAAACAGAACCGAGCTAAAGGCTTCTGTCAGAAATACTAAACGAATAATGTTGTATTTCGCAAGTAATAAAATATATAAGAGTGCCATTATATAAGAGACAGAGTGTGTAGTACAGTATATGATGTGAGCCTAAAGCCCACAACCTATTACAAATTAACAGCCCTCTTCAAACTCAAGGTGAGTGTGAGACCAACTTGAGGTTGTCACCCAAAGCACAAAAGCGTCCCTTAAGATGTGACTTAGTGAAGAATTGCAAGTCATCGAGGCACAAAAAATTGCATGAAAGCATTCAGGTGGCACATAATGCTTGGCATAACATCATTCTGAATTCTTATCTCTGAATCACATTGTAGGTTTCACACAAAATTTGTTTTTGATAGGTAAGTAGGTTCACACACAAAAGAATAGATTAAGTCTCTCAAGCACCTTGATTCATCACTAGGAGAAAAATTTGGTAGATCCAAGTTTCAATTATAACTGTGCAATGACTAACATTTCCAGTGCCCAATGAAGAAAAAAAAGGAACAACAAAGAATTAAAAAAAAAAAAAAAGAAGCATAAACTTTGTTGACCCTCTAATACTGGTGCATTCAACATCCCAATCTCTTAGAATGGTGGGTGGTCACTATATTTATCAATTCTGATAAGAAGGTAACTATAGTAATAACTGATAGCAATTTTATTCACAATACTTTGCATCGTTTTCTCCCAATGTAAGCTTTACCCAAACATTAAGCTACTAATCCAAAATCTTACTCAACCTTCAAATTTGTAGTGTCCACCATTAGTCCATTTTGAAAACGCTAAAGCAAACTTTTGTTGTCATCTCTATCAAGCCTTCCATTACACTATAGCTTATATTATCACACCATATTTGTCTAATTCAGGGTTGCCGGCATACCAATATCTTACAAGTCACTACATTCTAGTAGAATTCAGAAATATTTATTCAATAAACGTTTAGAGCACTGGAAACGAGTTTTAGCCTTGCTAGCATATCAAGTGGGTCTTCATGTATTTAACTAGGTGAAAAATTCAGTTTTCGCCAATCTAAGTTTTGAAAGCTTTTGATACCTGGTTAGTTCCAAAATTCTCTCTAATAGTTCCATGATGGAAATACAACAATGTAATTTGGATTCTTTTTCTTTTTGGTGAATTGGCAGTTAACACACACACACACACACCCAATGGGTTTTGAACCCACAACCTCACCATTCACCCATTTTTATGGGAGAAGGTACTACCATTTGAGTTAGAGCTCATTGGCATAATGATGTGCTTTGAATTACTCATGTTATATTTACTGTTGATACTCGAGATTTTTTCACCAGTAGCGGCCCAACAGGCCTATGAGCTATATGATGAAGGCATTCTCTATCTTTCTAACCTCAATCCTAGTTGTCTACCAATCTAGTTGGCACCTTCTCAATAGTGAGGTCCCCCCCCCCCCCCCAAAAAAAAAAGAAAAAAAAAAATCAAGTTTCATTTAAAAATGGGCCCTTAGATTTCGTTTCAAAACTTATATGTTGTTTGGATTAGCACTAAGAGGTTTTCCATTTATGCCTTTAGAAAAACCTCATCTTAAACAGTTACCAAGTATTTGACTATTTGGCTATTTGCTTGATTGAAGTTGGTGCTGAATTTCCAGTTTCATTGGATTTGCTAAGACCCCTGATGCTCACTCAACATAAACATGCTAACTCATCCTAACCATCTAGCACAGCCATTTTCTGTTGATTCAAAGTTTGCAAATTGATTCACACGTTTAACTTATGTCAATAGATGTATCCAGCATGACTAACACAAGAACCATCACAAGTAGATGCAAATATATCCCAATCTTTCCCCTCACCCCAAGCCCAGAAAAGAAGGGTTAATTCTGGTAGGCTTTAGAATTTGTAACCTATTTATAATTAGATGCTACAAGTCTGTTTCCACAGGTGGTGTCAAAATGCTCTGTTTATGAGTACAAAGAATTGAACAGCTATTAGCACAGATTAAAGGAAGCAGGATCTCTTTGTTGGCAATATTTCCCTCAGAAAACTCAGAAGAATAACAGGGAAACCAGGGCAGAGATGCAGAAAGCTGTGAAAGGAGATGTAGAATTGTAGGCAAGCTTTAAATCTAGTGACAAGCTCTTCCCCAAGGAGTACGCATGAAAGAATGAATGTAAAAGTTGTGAAATACAAAGAAAGGAAGTTAACAAGGAATGACTTCAAGTAACAATTTCTAGCTGTCATTATGAGATAGGTTAAAGAAGATAATTTGAGAGAATGTATATGGGTTTTGTATGGTGGCAAATTAGTCATCTATAAGTATTTGGTGGTTAATTTGTAAGAAGAACAGGATGTAAATAATCAGAAATTTTGTACAATCTCCATAAAAAATTCCTAGATCTAGCACTGCTCATAGGTCAGTTGGGCTTCGGTTGATGGTCAACCCATCACTCGATCCAAGCACAATCGCTTTGGAAATTTAACACCTGACATAGATCGATATGCATTGGTTTATCGACTGCCGATCTTTTTCGGATAGCCAGTCAAGCTGGTTGGATTCAATGGGTGGTGAGTCAGTTAACGAATAGTGGCTGGATGTCATCAAAGCAAGCAACAATGGCAAAAAAAAGGGCAACAGCCAGCAAGCAGACCCAAAATCTCATTCCAACCACAAACCAATAAATTCTTTGGAATTTATCATCTATGAAGCACGGGTGCGTTTCGGGACTCGGGTGCGGGTGCGGGAGCGGGTGTGGGACTCGGCAATTTTTGAAAAAAGTGGGTGCGGGTGCGGCGGGACTCAGCGATTAAAAAATTATTAAAAATATTTTTATTTATATTTTCTATATATTTTTACTACTAAAATATTCTAAAAAATTTGAGAAAGAACAGATTTAGGATGTTTGGGTCTCATTAAAAAAAGATTTCGGCTGTTCCGGCAATTTTTGGAGAAAATTTCGGCCTGTTTCGGCCGTTTCGGTCGCCGGCCGATACGGACCGATACGGCCGATACGGCCCTTTTCTAGCCGAAATTGGCCCGGTTCGGGGCAAATCGGCGCGAATCTAAGCCGATTCGGCGCAAGTCCGTGAAAAAAAAAAAAAAAAAAAAAAAAAAAACTCAGACGCGGCTCCGACGCGCGGGCAGCCGCGTCAGACTCCGGTGCGGCACCCTCCCAGCCGCGTCCGTGCTTTCTAGTTTATCATTGAATGACTACGAAACAAATTTAACAGCAACAAAGTTAGAACTAGACTTGCCAAGAAAAAGAATCCATAAAATAACAAAAGAAGATCGTATCTAGTGCTCAAAGCTTTCACTTTCTACTGGGTCTAAGAGAGGTGATTAGTAAGTAGCTTTACCCTAATTTTTTTTTTTTTTTTTTTTTTTTTTTTGGAGAGGTTGATTCCTGACTCGAACCCACAACTTGTCACTTTTGGGGAAGGCACTTGCCATTGCACCAAAAATCCATAAAATAAAAATGACCAGAATTTAAATTCACACAAAACCTCCTAACTAAGACTACTATAAAGAATGAAAACCTTTTTGAAGCAGAGAAAGTGAAACTCTTAGGCTTTGTTTGTTTGTTTTTTTTTTTTTTTTCATCACTCATCACTCCTCACTCAATTTTCGTTACTCATTACTCATCACTCATCACTTAAAATACCCCAATTTTCCCAAACCCACCCAAACGCACTCATCACTCAGTTCTTTTGTTTCAAAAAAAAAAAAAAAAAAAAAAAAAAAAAAAAAAAAGCCAAACTCAAGAAATGCGGCCACAGTAACTCTTGTGTGGCTGGGATTGTTTCAACAAAAAAAAAATCCCAAAGTCAAAAATGTCGGCTGCACAGTGTAAAGTTTTGTGTTTAATTACAAAAATGCCATTGAGTTATGAGTTATAAAAATTGAAAATAACCAAAATGTGTTTTCAGTTTCCATAACTTATAATTCAAAAATCAGAGAATTGAGTGATAGAAACAGAGTTATGGTGCTCCCAAACAGACTTATCACTATGGGTCCCACTATTTTTGAGTTATGAGTTATGAAAACAGAGTTATGAGTTATGGAAACTAGAAATCCAAACAGCCCCTTAATCTGTACTCTTTGAGTTTCTGGAGCTTGCATGATTGCATGGATTAGAGTGGATGATGTGTTTGTATGTGTGTGTGTGTGTGTGAGAGAGAGAGAGAGAGAGAGAGAGTGAGAGAGAGTATGAAAGAGCCGAAAAAATAAGGGAAGGGGGAGGAAGAGATAAGATAAGAACTTGTGTAAAAAGAGTGGAGGGGTCTAATCCTTATAACGAATGGCACCTTGATACCTCTGCACCCATAGAATTGCTCAAGTTTGGTAAACTTCAGGTCAGAATGAAAACCCGACAGTAACTGATATCTTCTGGTTGCAATCTTCAGAACCCATTGTCAACTGAAACAACTAAGATTTTGGAATCACCTGAATCAGCTTGGGTCAAGTCAAATGAGGTACTTTTGCAGGTTAACCTAGTTCAAGCAATTTTCTTAGAACTTCTGTTAGCAGTTCTACAGTTTTGTCAATTCTCTAATAAACCCCATAATGTCAATATCAGAGTAAGATCTAAACATCATTCTTATGCTCCACTGATCAGATCAATTATTCCGCTCTTTGAATTGCTAGTTCTGTGCTAATTGTGTTCACATTCAGAACCAAATTGTAATTCATACGTAAGATGCGGCATATGTTGGCTAGAAGCAAAGGGAGCCTCATAACTAATCCAATTTATTTTATGGCATTGGGCCAAGTAATAATAATACAAATTGAACTGCAATTATCACGGCATTAATAAAAGGGGTCAAGCTAAGGTCCAATGTCCAGTAGCACTGGACCCATTGAAATGATGACGTGTCCACTTTTAGACACGTGTCACTATCTAACAGGGTCACTGGACCTAAACCAAGTCCTAATAAAAAAAGCTTCAGCACGGAAAACCTTCAGTGTCCTAGCCCTAACTTATCTGCAGCAACAGAAAGTACTTGAAACCCCAAGGCTATAAAAGACACAAGGGTCGGCAAAGTATGTGTACTAAGTAACTTTGGAGATTTCTTTAAGCTCTCAAGTAACATAACCTATAGAAAAAAAAATTTAAAAGGTAAAAGCTACATCACTTTTAAGGGTTAACATTTTAACAGTACCCGTTAAGACGTGAACTTTAAACCACAGTCACTCACAAACATAAAGCAAAATGAAGCCATACCAAGCAAGAAGCTATAAATTGCACCTTGGATGTATGATACCTTACCCATGACTCAGTGGATTTCTGTCCAAACTACACAGGCAGATATCATCTTCATAGAGCTGCAAAATCAAATTCAATTGTAGAATAAGTAAAGAAAGAACCAAAGTTATCAGAAAATGCATTTTCACAGCATAACAAGAAATGAAGGCAGCAGCTTTACATTATGCATAGGATTAGGTCTTGATTTGAAATGCTTTCAGAAGAACTCATATGGGAATTGTATATTTTAGCAACTACAAATGTCTGAAGCATAAAAATAGATCTTGTACTTTGCCCCACAATCAAGACATTTGGATATTCCATGAAAATTGACAGTACAAATTATAATTGGTTATGATATGAAGTTATCAAGTTTAAGTCTACAGTAAAAAAAACTTAGGGTCATGTTAACGGGTGGACAATGGTTAATAATCAATTTAAAAAAAAAATTTTGACACCAATTTTATGAGAAATAGAAAAAGTTGTCAAAACATTAATTTTTTTTTTTTTCCTTCTCCCATAAAAACTTTTTTAAAATGGTATGTTAACAATTGGAAACTTATAGCAACCATAACAAACTTAAAAGCGATTGCTTTTAGTCCCTATGGAGTGATGACATGTCAGTCTTTTTTTAATGACATGGACCCTCGCCAATGCAGGGTCCGTCCCTAGGTGTAAACCAGGGATACATGACCCCACCCACCAGAATGTCTAGGTCTAACGCTCATCTCAAGCCTCCGGCCACGGCGGGTTTTAAAGACCCGTCGTGATTTAAATCGCACATAAGCTTGATTTTAAAGACCCAACTGTATTTAAGAGCCTCAAAAAAAAAAAAAAAAAATGACAAATCAAAAATGTAGACCACGAAATTCTACTTCTTCCTGTGCATGCAATAAAATAAAATAAAAAATTCAAAATTGGAAATCCAAATCGTGAAAAACCTTAAAATTCACATTTCAATTTTTCTTTTAACAAAATCAAAAAAAGTAAATATTTAAATTGAGGTGAATTATTACCTTAACAGACGGAGATTCGTTGACAATAATCTTGCAAAAAACGCAGTCATTTTGGTGGAGATTCTTTTTGTTGTTCTCTTTCTCAGAGTCCGAATTGGAAACCCGTGAGGAAATCAGGTGGGTCAGAGCGTGACCTGAATCCAATGCCCCGAGTGGACGGAGATGGGAACAGAGAATGGAGAGCCTCCTCCAAGAATGGAGAACAGAGACCATTCTTGGTGTTGTTCGATATTGATAACTGTTCTCGAACACTATCTACAAGTTTAAATACATCCTGGTCCAACTTTAGGCGACGCCTACGTAAACTCTGCAAAACATCAACATTCACATATCTCTACCTCATGTATGTTATTGTCCCAGAATTGAGAAATATGAGTGAGCAATACATACCTCAGAAGGCCACAAGCAATCATGCGCCTTTCGAGGGATTTTATGAGTATGAGTCTGAAATTTATATAGCAAAATTAGCAAAGGCTAATATTTTCTTATGTATACGTTTTAAAACAAACGAAAAAAAACTAGTCTATTAAAATAGTTGACAGGCAGCAGTGGTCCTGATGCATTTGACATTCAGCTTTAATAAGATCTAGACTTAATATGTTATAGTGGACATATCATTACTTGAATTTAGATGAAGAGAAAAAAAAAATGATATTTACGTACATGAAATATAACTTGACCAGCAGATGCACCATTGTTAACTACCAGGTTGAATGAATCTGCATGAAATACTTCCAGTTAAGTTTTATAATGCTAAAATATTCCAAGCTACCCTAGAGACAAAAACTTAACAACTAAATAGCAGTTAAATTCTGCTGGTATATATTCAAATTCCATTCAAACAGAGCAATGTATTGGAGTATATTTAAGCACTTTGAATTTAATATGATTTTTTTTTCTTCTTTTTTGTTTGGGGGGGGGGGGGGGGGATAAGACTTCATTAGTCAAAACAAAGTAACAACACCTGCAAAGCAGAGAAACATAAAACTCTCAGATAGAAACACAACAGAATATCTGTACAAGACTGTTGCCAAGCCCCATGTGCTGGACAACCAGCAACCAGAAATTTTGAACACCAAAACAACTCATGAAGCCAACACAAAGTTAGGAATCTTACACATGCTGCACAGAATCCTGTTTTGGATTTTGTTTTTAATATTTTTACACCAAATAACTCCTCCCCTAATGTCCTGACATACTTTCTGAATCAGTTGCCTTTCTGTACTAACACTTCCCAAATGTAATCTAGCATTCCTTTCAACACAAATATGGTAGACATTTTTTCTTGTATTTTGTATTCTTTCAATATTTATAGTTAAGAAAATCTAAAATTGGTTCTCTAATACCTAATTTTCCATGAAATTTTAAAATCAGGTATCCAAAGACTACTAAATGATCTTGCCTCATGGGGAGTCTACTTGCTGTTTAGCACAATATCAGTGACCCCATTGTACCATGATACCAACACTCTCTGTAAGTAACTATTTAGTTGCTTAATCAGATTCCTGCTATACAATCTTATCTTTTTTGTTGGAATTTTTTAGATATATGTAGTTTTGCTTAACACTTTGTTTCCCATTGTACACTACCTGTGTACCTGAGGAACTGCTTTCTTTGTTGTACCTCTTTTTTATTTTTAATGAAGTTTTTATTTGCCGATCAAAAAAAAGAAAAGAAAAAAAAGCCAACAAGTTAATGAAAATCACAGTAACTTTGTGAATGTAAACATATTGCTGAACCACATAAATCTTTTTGTAGTGTGGTTGTTCTTTTTTTCTCTATTTTCGCATCTCACAGGTTATGAGAATTAGATTAAATTTTCAACACAACATCCACATCCTACAAATAATTAATTGGTAAGGTAGAGTACCTGAGTCAATTTGACTTGCAAAAGACCACATATGATCTAAATTTAACTTTTGATGTCCTTAACAAAGTGCAAAGATCTAAAATCAAATCAAACAATAAAAAACAGATCAAGTAGGAAAGTATTCAACTATGGAAAATTTGATTGACAAGAAAATTAAAAAAGAATAATTTTTTTTTTAATGAGGAAGTGCTAATATGAGTGAAATGATGGAAAAGTCATTACTCACCAAATCACAAGAGAATAAGAAATAAATGAGATACTTTACTTAAATTTAAGACAGAAGGAAGAGCACAACAATACTGAAGGCAACTGTGCAAGTAGTGGAGAGGTTATTTTCCCATATCTTTAAGAATGGTATTAGTGGGGTTGTCTCAGTCTCTCAAAGTAAAATTCCTCATTAGAGGTTCTTGTTCTACTGGGTCATGCCTCATAAATCATAATTATAGTTTTGCAATTTTCTTTCACAATTATCAATCATCAATTGACGAATGAGACCACAATTAACAGATAAAGAGGCTACACAATCCTTTATTGCTTGCTAAAACACTACATATCACCTTGCTGTTAAAAGAATAAGCCCAAATTTCTGCACTATCAAGGTTGGTCAATTTCTAGGAATTGAATCCTTGGTTCTAGGAATTGATGCTTTTGGATTATCTGGTAGTCTAGCCCTATTTTGATTTTGTTTATATATTTCAAGGGGTCATGAGTTCATACTTCATAGTATAATCATAGTTTTGTTAATAAAATGCCAAACTCCCTTCCAAGGTGAACTTGAAGCACCTAGATTTAGAAAGCCACATTTAAAATCTAGAATCACAATGGGAAATTGCATAGATAAGCACTAAAAAGCAACAACCCTACCCACTTCTACCTACAACCTCAACCAAGCCAAAGAGCACATCACTTCATTATTGTACAATGTACCAGCCATATAACCTACAAATATTGTCTCAAACTTAAATACAAGCCAAAACTAACTATCAAATTACAAAAGCAACATGATAGATAGCAGCTTACCTGCTGAACCAGAGCCACCGTAGGAGTAAGGATGACGCATATGCCCTTCTGGGGCTTCCTTATCAAGAGACCCAGCTCATGTATAAGCAGTACAGCAATGTGGTCATCCCACAACCTGTCCCCAAATAAACAATATTCTCCTCCAACACTTTCTGGCATAGCTCCAACTAGTACCTTCAGAAAACATATATATAAAACAACATAAACCACACTAAGGTCCTATTTTCTTGGAAAAATACATTTTATTTAAAGGAAAGAAATTGCCAGCAAAGCCAAACACAACGAGCTTGCTAGAGCTGTGCTTATGTTCTGAAAAGTTTCTAAGAAAATCATAGGATTAGAATATATATATATATATATATATAGATATATATATAAATATGTGTGTGTGTGTATATATGTGTGTGTGTGTGTGGGTGTGTGTGTGTGTTTTGAAGGGAAACCCGAAAATTGAGAACTCAAGAAATAAGTCAGGAACTGCTATTTCAGCCCATATGATTCAAAAGCTTTTTACCCTTTTCACACTAATTAACCTCAAGTTTCCTTGTAGCCAAACAGAAATAGCCCCAAACCCAGTTCCACTCCATCATCATCAGCATCAACCCCACAGACACTTAAAGACAGTGTAGTGGTCATTGTAGTAAGCACCAAACCCTGTGCTCTGGCAGTAGCCTAACCATCTCTGCCATCAGACATTGCGTAGCCTCTTTATCTGCTATTGGTTTCTAATTGACAAATAAGATGATGAGAAGTTTCTAATTCCAAATTGTCCAAAATCGTATCTAGATGCTTGTACACTAGAAAAGAAAAAAAATTTAACTAAATAAACAAATAAAATAAAAGTTTTTTTAGAGCACAACAATAAAGAATATTCTGATCAGCAATAACACAATAAATGAAATTTAATGGATAGAAGATAATCAATCAACTACAACATTATAAGGAAAGATAATCCACACACAAACACACCAGGAGTTCTAGAAAAAACTTCATTTCTAAAATCAAATTGTTTAAATGAAAAAAAAATTGTAATTAAGTTTCTTATATTGGGATCCAAAAAAAAACAACAGGAGCCAAATTCAACTATTACAGGCCCAAATCTAGGGCAAACTCAACACAAAATCCGAAAAACAAATGGCAAATTTCAAAAGCTTCTTACAACTGAAAAAAAAAAAAAAAAAAAAAAATCATTGACTCCATTTTCAGATTTCAAAAGGGTAAATGTGGTGAAGAAAAACAAAATCACATGCCTATTTTTTTTATAAGCCCAAACAGAAGGAAACCTATCTAGGAAGGAAAAAGGGTCCAAATATTCTACTTTCCATTTGATTACACAACAACACTGAAGTGGGGATGCATATATTCAATTGTATTCTCCTATGGGAAATATCGTAGCAAACACTATAGATAGAGTAACAAAAGTGCTGATTTTACCCTCCAGCATAATTGAACAAAAATGATGAACACACAATCAATCGCAAACTAGTCCCATAAGAAATAGAAAAAGGTGACTTACAAAAAATCGAAGAGAAAAAAAAGTTGCTCAACTGTGCAGATTCATCAAAGTTGCCACTTTCACTGGGATTCCTCTTTCCTCACTCACGATCAGAGTCACCTTGTCCTCGTATGCATAAATTCCCAATCCAGTTTTCAATTAGATTAGGGTGCTCTGTCCACTTTGCTACTTAATAATAAATGTGAAGGCAGTTGCAGATTCACTAAAGCCCCCACATTTTGGTGCCTAAACCAATTCGGAATTTCACTTCCAGGAATTGTGAGAAATGTGATCCCATTCGGGTTACAACATCCCTGAAACAAACAAATCATGATGTTTAGAACTTCACTCACATGCAAGAGAGAAAGAGAGACAGAGAGACAGACCTTAATGATATAATGTCTTAGAATTGTTGAGAACAGATCACCTTTGCCTTGATTATAAATCAATTTGACGCAATTGAGAAGAAATATATTCGGCTGAAAATCATATTCCGGACTTAATGATAATGTTTCCAGTAAGGTACACCCTGGTATGATACATATTTAATGGAAGCTTGGGCAACATTTGTAATTAAGTGCAACCACCCAAATAAAGGTAATGCAAATTAGATAGTTGAATGATGCTTTCAGGAAGGCAAACAAAATTGTTTCCTTTTAGATTTAGTACTTTTAAAGATGTGTCCCATATTTGCCCTCCTCCACAGCTGGCCCAATGTAGCGAAACTGAAAGTCCTCAACCATTTTCCACAAACCGGTTCTCACTGAAAACACAGCCACGAGATGTTCGTGCTTGATCAAGACCACTAACTTGTAATCGTCGATGGATGAGGCATAACCAAATCCATAAGCTAGAATAGGATTACTAGAACTGGATTTAGAAGGAAGAAGTTGTCGGGTTGACACAAAAGGCAGATCAGGCAGTCGCAAGAACCAATCAATTTAACCGACTCAGATCTAGGGTTTTGTATAAGGGTTTGCTTGAGAGTGGAACATTCGAGGCCGACCGTCAGTAACTTGTTTTTGGAACTGAAAGGATTTTCGTCATTCTCAGTAAAAAGCTACAACCAAAGCACTTGTGCATGTATAACTTACCAATCTAAAAATTCATGGATTTTTCTTTAAACTTCTTAGCTTACTAACGTATAGTTTTGGAAAACCTTTTTTTTTTTTTTTTCCATTAGAACGAACTTTCTGTTTGTATAACTTACCAATTTCAATATATATATATATATATATATACATATCAACATTGTTGAAATCTCACAAATTCAAATCAAATTGTATATTCAAATCCATATGAATTTGTACTATCCCTAGCAAACAAACTGCATTGTTTTTGAAAAATTCTCTCACAATTGTTAAAACTCACAAACACGTATGCATATATCAAAATTGTTGAAATCTCACAAATTCAAATCAAATTGTATATTCAAATCCATATGAATTTGTACTATCCCTAGCAAACAAGCTACATTGTTTTTGAAAAATTCTCTCACAATTGTTTAAACGCACAAACACGTATATTAACTTCATGAATCAAAAGCAAAATACAATGGCAAAAGCGTAAATAAGTGGAAAATTGGCAAGGAGCAAAGAGAGAGAGAAATGAGTGGAACTTGCCGTCGTCAACGGAGGCGGCGAACGGAAGGGTTTGCTTGAAGTCCGTTACCCGGTTCAAATGCGTCTCCAAGTCATGGCGCTCATCTCGGAAACGGTATTCATAAAATGCCACCGGAAGTACGCCGGAGTCAAGAGGAGTATCTTTGTCTCCTTCGATTCTTCTCTCTACCGAGCGACGACGAAAATCCTTTTGGTTCCAAAAACGAGTTACTGACGGTCGATCTCGAATGTTCAAACCCTTACACAAAATCCTAGATCTGAGTCGGTTAAACTGATTGGTTCTTGCGACGGCCTGATCTGCCTGTTGTGTCAACCCGACAACTTCTTCCTTCTAAATCCAGCTCCAGTAATCCTATTCTAGCTTATGGATTCGGTTATGCCTCATCCATCTACGATTACAAGTTGGTGGTCTTGATCAAGAACGAACCTCGTGGCTGTGTTTTCAGTAAGAACTGGTTTGTGGAAAATGGTTGAGGGCTTTCAGTTTCGTTGCATTGGGCCAGCTGTGGATGAGGGCAAATATGGGACGCATCTCAAAGGCATTCTCCACTGCGACCGAGGAACATCAGTAATCGTTTGAAAAAGATGGTATGTTTAGCTGGGGGCGAAAAAGATGGTAAAAAGTGCATTTTTCACCGTGTTGTTCGAGAGAGAAAACAAGAGATAGAAAATGGGGGAGAAAAATATTTCCTCCGGATCCACACTTTTTTATCCTCCAAATTTGGGAGGAAAAGATGCTAATAATGAAATTTATAAAAATACCCTCACTTTACTCACCTATCCCTCTTACTTTCTCATTATTGTATAACAAGAACATAATAGTTAATTTATATAAAATATATTTTCCGTCCTCCCTTTTTTCTATTCAATTAAACAAAAAAGTTTTTTACCCTCCCACTTTTCCATCCCTCCAATTAAACACACATAAGGAAAAACCAAATCTTTTCTATCTTCTCATTTTTCTCTCCTCCCACTAATTTTCCATCTTCTCACTTTTCCACTCCTCTAATCAAACGAACCCTTAGAACTTGTTTGGTAGGTGTATTTAAATAACAGTTTTTCAGTTTTTTTGAAAATTCGTTTGGGTGAAAAAATGTGTGAAAATACGTGTAATGTTATTTAAAAACTGAAAACATGTGTTTAAATACATGTACCAAACGAGAAGCCTTGTAAACAACACTCTAACATGCCCATGAGATTAGGACTTCTTTTTTGTTGCATTAAAGAAAAACTTAGGAGCTTATTGAATGATTTAGATAATAGGCCCACATATCCACAGAGAGATAGCACTTCGAGATTTTTTAAGTGAACAATAAATAAAGGTAGCCCTGTTATAGCAATTCCACTCCCGTCTAGCTTTTCTAGGCCTTCAATATTACCCAAATTCTCTAGTAATTCATCAAGTTTTGAGCAGTAAGAATTTTTAGAGACATCAAACAACAACATGCATTTGAAAGACTTGAAAGGTTTTTACAGTCCCTTAGATCCAATTTAATAAGGCTAATTAAATGCTCCACTGATAATGGTAGATATTTTATAGTTGTCCCACTCAAACAAAGTTTTGACAAACGTGACATATTTTCTACAATTTCTAGAAACTTCTTCAGTCTTAAACAACCACCAAGATCAAAAATTTCAAGTGCTTCCAAGCCGATCTTGTGAGGAAGGCTTTCAAGTCGTTTGTAACCATTCAAATCCAATCAAATAAGTTTTTTGAGATCTTCTATAGATGCATGGATCTTATATAGTCTTGTACAATGTCGAAAAATCAATTGCTTAAGCTTCGAGGCTCCACTAAGGTTTGGCATCTCAATCAAGTTTTGAGAGTCACTTTGGTCAATGAGTCTTAACTCGTCTAAATTCTGCTATAAACCAAAAAAAAATTTATTAGATAAAATCAAGCCTAATGAAAATGAATAAAATGCAAATTTGCATAACTAAAAATCTTACCATGTTTCCATTGCATAGTTGTTTGATGCCACTACAATGCATTCTCAATTTAACAAGTTTGTTTAGTTGGAAATTGGTTGGTAAACATTATAAATGATATCCATGCCATTCGAGAAGACGTAACTCATTAGAAAGATAACTGAGGCCTTGTGGAAGTTGCACCTTACCTCTAATGAGGTCTTTTGGAAGTTGCATTTTACCATTTATGAAGTCTTCTAGAAGTTTCTCACTACTAATTTTAAGCAATCTCAAATTTTTCATCTTTGAGAAGGCTTCAACACTCAAGTGTTCCACTTTTTGAATTGGTATATTTAGCATTATGCCTTCAACTACCTTTGTTCCCTAATAAACAAAAACAATAGAATTAAAATAATCGATAAATTCTTAGAAAATTTTATAATAACATAAATACTTCTTTAAGTTTAGGCTCATACTAGTCGACTTACAGTATTATTCTTCAACACATGAATGACATCATCATAAATCCACAACTTACTACGTCTACCAAGCTCTTTAGGAGATTCATGACGAACGATTCTTGACCCATATCTTGTAGCAAATCATGCATCCACAAAGTTCCATAGTCATTAATAGTTATGAGAGATTTGTCCTTAAGAATACCAATATCTTAGTCTGGATAATAGCAAAAACTTTCTATCATAGCTCTTATGCAATCTTTGTTCTCCCCTTTGAAAAAACATGCAATATCTAAAAACAATCCTTTTTGTGTATTTGTTAACTCATCAAAGCTTATTTGAAGTATATCCAAAATGTTTCTATTAGGTTCTTTGTTTAGTTTATCTAGGGAACTTTTGCATTCATTCTTTCTTTTAGCAAACAACGAAGAACCTAAAATTTTAAGAGCTAAAGGTAGGCCTTCAGCATAATTCATAAAGTCCTTAGACAAATTCACATAAATTTCTTCTGGATGAGGTTTATGAAAAGCTCTCCAACTAAAAAGTTGCAAAGCATCATCGTTATTCAATTCATTGGCTGTATATATGTAATCCACACCACATCTTATCAACAAATGACTATCTTTACTTGTTACAATGATTCTACTTCCAAGACCAAACCAATTTTGCTTCCCTGCTAATGCTTCTAAGTGCACATCTCCATCCACATCTTCAAGAATAATAAAAACTTTTTTATTACTTAGTGTATTCCATATAACATTGATTCCCTCACAAACATCCCATATATTTATTTCTTCTCAAATATTTGTAATAAAGCTTCTAGCTTCAAAGTTACCCGAAATTCTTCTATAAATTTCAAGTGCAAGGGTTGTTTTGCCCATTCCACCCATCCCACATATCTCAAACACCACCCAACCCTTCACCTATGTATGAATCCAACATTTTCTCTACACAAGAGTCCCTTCCAACAAGGTCCTTAGAAACACATGAGAATTTGTGATACAACTCACTAAATATCCTTCCAATGATTTTTTTGTATAATTATTGATTCATGCCTACAATGAAAATAGCAAAAGAATAATTTTTATGATGCAAAGCTAGCCACGTTATTTAGAGACAAAACATTCATCATAAACATAATCTTAGCTTCGTTAAGCCACATTGAGACTGCCTAATTATATTTAGAAATTCACTACTAGATGTATTATGGGGACAATTTCAAAGCTATTAGGGGCCAAATTTGTTGCAAGGTTTGTGTACAGTATATACTTGTATATCTAGAATCTAGTGCTACTCGGATTAGAATAGGGTTAGTCTAGGTTATTCTATAAATAGTTTAATACTCTCTTATCATGTGGCCAAATAAAAAAAAGTAAGTAATAATAAATAAATTATGAAAAAGAAAAAAGAAATAAAAGTTAACTATAAATAGCATTATTCCAAAGAAATTTATACTTGTCCTTTAAATCTCATTTAGCAAGATTAGCAACTTTTATCAGAGCAGCTTTCCACGTTTGTACATATCATATGTTATCCTTGAAGCTCTCTTCATGTTTAAAAAAGGTTCTCCAAAAGCCCCTCTATGATTCCGCACATCACAAGGATGTACATAGTGAAAAACAGGTAGAACTACCAATCCTGTCATTTCCATGCACTCAACAATCTTTGTTAGTTCAATCAAGCACTACTTCGAAAAAGAATAGTCCCTTGATAGAAAAACGACCGTAAACCTTGACTCTTCTATTGCTTTCAAGAGTTCTGGGGCAATGAATGTTCCTTGCTTGAGTTTTTCACCATCCCTAAAAACAGATATGCCTTTTCGTTTCAAACCAATATATAGATGGTTTGTAAATCTTTTGCGGATATCCTCACCTCTAAAATTGAGAAAAACATCGAATTTCCATCTCTTAAAAGAAGAAGAAGAAGAAGAAGAAAAAGAAAAAGATGTCGATGATCGAAGAAGAGCCATAAAGGAAACGGATGAGCTTGGACAGTGAGGTCGCAAATTCATAAAATTACAAGTTTGACTGAAAACCATCAAAAAAAAAAAAAAAAAAACCTCTTGGTTGACGCATATGGAAGTAGGTGTTTGTAACTTGTAATAAGAGTGAGAAGATGGGTCAATAATTCATTTTCTATGACTCATCAATTAATTTTTTTGTCAGAGTTGGTGGCCAAGTGGCCCTCCCACTATAAATTGTCGGGATGAACTAGCTAGAATGTCTTTTTTAATGCTTTTTTTCTTCCCTAGGCCTTTTTACGTGATATTTTTATCTTTTTTTTAATCAAAAAATAAAAGGAAAACACTTGGAAAAGAGAAGGGCCACTTGCACAAGGAATCGAATATAAATTGAACTTACACAATTTTACAATTTATTAAAATGGTCTACCATTAGCCGTGGGATAAAAAATTGAAAAAGTGATAAATTGATGTAAAAAATGCAAACAAGTTTTCATCATACCTAGTCTGCCACTTAACATGTTGTAAAATAGAGTATAAAATTAAATGTTGGTCTCTCTATAAGTCATTTTTGCTAAATAATGCTTTTTTAAAATTAAAAAAAAAAAATTATTTTACCAAATAGGTTCTTATGAAACTTTCCTAATAAAAATAGCCTTGTTTATAACTTGACTTTCTAAAAGTTGATTTCTACACAAGTTACCTGTTTGGCAGAATAATCTTTAATTATTGGTTTTGTGATCAGAACAAGATTCGATCAATCATCATAACATTGTAAATAATTTAATATATCATCTAATTAATGATATGAATAAAATGAATAAATTTAGAGTCATGGCAGCTTACACGCCCTAGGAAAAGAAAGCTAAGGCTATGTTTGGTTTCTTTATTTTCATCATCCAATACTCTACTTTCATAACTCATTTCTCAAATTTTGTGGGCCCCACCACAATTCGTCTTAATTGGTTTTGTTTCCACCACAATATTTTATTGTTTTTAGATGATAGAAAATGAGTTATAGTGACATTTTTATAATTTTCATCAGCCAAGTGGGACCCATTTCTTTATATTGTCCACGTCAAGTCAGACAACCATTACTCTCTCCAACGGCTCTTTGGCCTAATACTAAGGCTGGCCTTAACTTCCTGTACAACCTTTTATTTCTTTTTCTTCCTCCTTTGCTTTCCTCATCCAAAAATGCCACAAATTCTTCTTCAATATTTGCTTTGAAGTTGGTTGCATTTGAAGATGAACTTCAATCTCTGTCTCAGTCCTAATTTCGGTCTCGTCCAAACACATATCTGTTTCTCTCTCCAATTTATTTCATAATTTCTTTCTCTAATTTTTTTTTTCATAATTTCTTGTTGGATTTTTTGTTAGACTTGTGTGCTTAATCTTCAACATTGAAAGTCTTAACCAAACCACCACCACCTCTTTAACAATATTCACCTTCTTTGAACTGCTACACTTCTACAACTCTCTCTCTCTCTCTCTCTCTCTCTCTCTCTCTCTCCTTTGAAAGGTATACATATCTCTCTCTTATTTTGTATGTGTGTGTAGAGGGTTTTTTTATTTGTTTTAATTCTCATTTGTGAGGTTTATTGTTGGTGAAGTATGTACTAGCATTTGATTTGTGTTTTGGTTTCATTTTTGGTTAAAGTTTTGGAATAATTTTTTTTGTCTAATTGGCTTTTAGGATTGAGTATTGAGCACAGTGTTTTCTTCCATTACTATTTAATTTAGGTAAAAAAAAAAAAAGAAAAAAAGGAAAAAAAAGTAGCACATTGTCCATGTTTTACAATTTCCATCAAAAAATCAAAATGGAAGAAAAAAAAGGCCTCACTTGCATAGCCCTACACAAACATAAAAGATTGGAAAAAATAAATAAATAAAATGAAAAGAGAAAAAAAAAATCTAGCATCATTGTTATCCAAAACCAATCTAAATAAATTTGGGACTAAATTTTGTTGTTAAGTCAATTTAAAAGCATGATTTGAAATCTAATTTGACCAACTATATGCGATTCATCTGAATTCAATTAGAAAAGAACAAAGATATTAATTATATACGTGAAAAAATATGGTTTAAGACCTTGGCACATGAACCTGAATGTGAAGCAGCTAAACCCTAACATTTTTAGTGAAAGACCAAATATATGGCCAAAATTCAATACCCAAAGAGAAAAAGTATACACACGGCCATTGGGTTTTACCCTTCCACCCCCCCCCCCCCCAAAAAAAAAAATCTCTTGAGCCTTAACTAGCCTAGAATGGCATTCTTTCATGATCTATTGCTTTGTGTAAGACTCTTTCTATAGATAATGAGGAGAATTAAGATTATAGATTTTTATTGTATGTGCAAGCATGTGGAGAATCAGTGCATCATCTCCTTCTTCATTGCCCTATTGCGTATGAGTTGTGGACAATGTTGTTTAGCTTGTTTGGAATCCATTGAGTTATGCCACAAAAGGCCATTAAGGTGTTTGATTCTTGGCAAGGCAGGTTGATACCAGATTCGTAAGGAGCAACCCAAACTTAACTGATATGAGCAATGATAGTAGGCTGGATAAATATATTTTATATTTTCTAGTTTATGGGATAATGAAAATACTCAATAATTTAAAGGATAAATAAGCTCACCACCAAAGTAAACCCAAAGAGATACATATAAAACCACCCAAATGAATTTAGATAAGGATACAAAACTAGTTTGGCTCACCACTCTATGAGATACAGAAACCAAGACTTGCCACCCGAAGGAATCCACCCAAGGGATAAGAGTTGATTTAGAAGAAATCCATCTTCTGAAAACACAAGGTTTTTAATTCTAAAAATACATTCTGAATTTTATTTGATTCAGCCAAAAGGCTTAAATAAAGATAGGAACAGCCCTCCAAGCATAGGAAAACAAAAATAATGAAAAATACATTCACTTAACCTGACCAAAGTCAGATATGACTTTTAGGAACTTAGAAACATAATAAAATACTTGTCTAGTTAGGAGAAATAAAACATAAAGTCTGATTCATCTTTGGAGACACTAAATAAAGACTATTTGACTTTATTAATAATAAAAAGTGTTCAAAATAATGGGTTGTTATTCAAATATTCAAGGAAAGCTTTTGGACCGGACTGACATCAGATTGGGCTTGCTGGATCTTGGAACACTCTGACCGGAACTTGAGACACTCTAGTGTCAGGAGGAATAACATATAATGGTTGAATGTTTCCTAGGAAACTAACATTAAATACTATTTGACTTCTTAGAGAAAATGACTTCAAATATCTTCTGAATTGTTGGGCAAATAATGGCTTTATTTGCTGAGCTTGAAAATCAACATGGTTGGGCTTAAGAAACTAATTGAATTAGGCTGTAGCCTTATTTGGATACTCCTCATGCCACCATGTTTGTGACTGCCACTTTACTCCCGTGTCACAGGTTTAGCTGACATCATAATATAGCTTTGCAGAGGTTTGTGCCACATTGCATAATTTGGTGTATATGGAGGGAACGAAATACCAAAAGTTTTGAGGGATGTGAACGTTTTATTCTTGAGATTAAGTCTTTCTTCTTCCATCCTTACTTCAATGGAGTTTATATTTACCAACATTTTCTTGTTTTTCTATTTCTGAGATGTTGGACCACTGTTTTTTGGGTCTTTGATTGTATCGTTCACATACTATACTTCTAGTGTACTTAGGTTTATTTTGTTTTCATAAACTTATCAAAAAAAGAAAAAGAAAAAAAAGAAGAAAAGAAACAAGCCTAACGACAACACTAATGTGTGTTTAGAAACAAATAATAAGCTAGTTTTTACTTTTTTAACTTATGCATAATTTTTTATAATCACAATTTTTTTCTCACTTTTTCAAAATATAAGTATACTTTGGTATGATTTCAGCAAATAATTAAATAAGTTTTTTTTCAGACGGACACTTAAAGTCTTTCTTTCTACACTGTCAATTCTAACAAAGGAATTCAGTACTTCCTACCATCAACATCCACACTAAGAAACACCTCCAAAAATTTTCTTGTATACCTCACAGTCACAATTTCATCATTAACACTACACTTTACTGAACGCCATCCTCAAAGGAGAGAAATACTCATCATCGAAGTGATCATTTCCTTTAAGTTGGATGAAAAATAAGGGAATTCGACCAATTCATTGTCGTGCACAACTAGACACTCTTTCCATTCACCACACTCTATGTCTACCCTTTTAATCCAATGATATTATTGAAAGATTTATCTTGATTTACAATTTTTACTATTGCAATAATAATCATTATTTTTGTTATGGCTAATTTTAAATCATTTATGAATCTTTCAAGGTTGGATATTGAGCTTTACTAATAGTTGAAATTTTTTTGTTTCAGATCTATATTTATCACTAGACGTGTATTATTGAGTTTAATTCATCTTACTGCTGGAAAGTATAATAAATCTGTCTCATTCTACTGCTACACACTCACTATTTTGTTTTTTTATTTTTTTTCTTCCCACTGGACTTATATTGTTTTGATCCTTACCCTACCAATGGACATAGGTCAAAGATTATTTATCTCACAGATCTTGCTTCTCGAATTTTGGGTCTAGCCTCTTTTGTAAGCAGAAAAGGTGCACGGTAGCTTTTGGTCTTCTTTGGGCTAATGTTGAAGTTTGAGTTCGGTTCACAAAAACAAACATAGATTAACAAAGCCTACCTCTAAAGGTTGACACTTGACCATACATAAAAAAGGCTTCAACAATACAATAGTACCAAACAAAGCCCACACCAAATTTCATGGATCTTAATTGAACTCAATAGTCCCATGGTGACATCCTAACCGATCACGTTGATAAAAATTCCAAAGAAGAAAGAACAAAAATAAAAATAAAAATGATTCCTACAGTTGAGCATCCACCATGCCAGAATAGCAACCATACAGAAGTAATAATTAGCAGTTTTTTTTTTTTTAAGAAAATAATTAGCAGTGTTTAGTGTATACAATATACTACGATTAATAGGGTGTTCTCAGTGAATCTACCTATGCCTTTATTTTTAATAATCTGATGTGAATAAAAAAAATAAATTGAACTAGGGTCTTATAAAGCATATTTAATTTTTTAATACTATTAAGTATTAAGGTGAAAGCCATGCTCTCTCTCCTGCCTGCATTTGTTGCAAGTATTAAACTTCCAACACAAGCCACCTTTTCCAATCTAAAAAAATTAGAAACAAAAAAAGGGGTAAAGAAAATAAATACAGGTAGAAAATAAAACGATCCATTTATGCTAGTCAACCCAGAAAAACTGCCTGTATTTACAAGATGCATACCATCATGGCATAAATTACAACTGCAGATCAATGACCCACTAATTTCCTGTGAGACCATTCTTGGTGTTGTTCGATACTGATAACTGTTCTCGAACACTATCTACAAGTTTAAATACATCCTGGTCCAACTTTAGGTGACGCCTCCGTAAACTCTGCAAAACATCAACATTCACATATCTCTACCTCATGTATGTTATTGTCCCAGAATTGAGAAATATGAGTGAGCAATACATACCTCAGAAGGCCACAAGCAATCATGCGCCTTTCGTGGGATTATATGAATATGAGTCTGAAATTTATATAGCAAAATTAGCAAAGGCTAATATTTTCCTATGTATACGTTTTAAAACAAACGAAAAAAACAAGTCTACTAAAATAGTTGACAGGCAGCAGTGGTCCTGATGCATTTGACATTCAGTTTTAATAAGATCCAGACTTAATATTTTATAGTGGACATATCGGTACTTGAATATAGATGCAGAGGAAAAAAAATGATATTTACTTACATGAAATATAACTTGTCCAGCAGATGCACCATTGTTAACTACCAAGTTGAATGAATCTGCATGAAATACTTCCAGTTAAGTTTTTATAATGCTAAAATATTCCAAGCTATACTAGAGACGAAAACTTAACAACTAAATAGCGGTTCAATTCTACTGGTATATATTCACATTCCACTCTAAACAGAGAAATGTACTGGAGTATATTTAAGCACTTTGAATTTGATGTGATTTTTTTTCTTTTTCCTTTTTTTTGGTTGGGGGGTGGGGGGGGGGGGGGGGGAGATGAATGATAAGATTTCATTAGTCAAAACAAAGTAACAACACCTGTAAAGCAGAGAAACATAAAACTCACAGATAGAAACACAACAGAATATCTGTACCAAGACTGTTGCCAAGCCCCATATGCTAAAGAACCAGCAACCAGAAATTTTGAACACCAAAACAACTCATGAAGCCAACACAAAGTTAGGAATCTTGCACATGCTGCACAGAATCCTGTTTCATATTTTGTTTTTAATATTCTTATACCAAGTAACTCTTCCCCTAACGTCCTGACATACTTTCTGAATCAGCTGCCTTTCTGTACTAACACTTCCCCCATGTGATCTAGCATTCCTTTCAACACAAATATGGTAGACATTTTTTCTTGTGTTTTGTATTCTTTCGATTTTTATAGTTAAGAAAATCTAAAATTGGTTCTCTAATACCTAATTTTCCATGAAATTTTAAAAGTGCCACAGCAGGTATCCAAAGACTACTAAATGATCCTGCCTCTTGGGCAGTGTACTTGCTGTTTAGCACAGTATCAGTGACCCCATTGTACCATGATACCAACACTCTGTGTGAGTAACTATTTAGTGGCTTAATCAGATTCCTGCTATATAATCTTATCTTCTTTGTTGGATTTTTTAGATGCACGTTGATGATGCCGAAAATCACCCTCAGTGAGTCGTAGGGTCTTCGTGCATTCCAGGTAGACCTGCACGAGTAGAAAGAACCTCAAGGGGAAGTACCGGTGTGGTACCGGCCGACGACCCTCCGACGGTCAAGTTAGTATTGCTCACAACTCCAGAGTGCTAGAGTTGGGGTAGAAACATGCGTACCTTTGTTCATGAGGGTCGGGGGTATTTATAGTGGTGTAGAATCGGGACCTTGGCGTGTCCGAGGAGGTAACCTCTGATCGGAGCCATTCCCTATTGCGTGGTCTTTACGGAATCCTTTCCTCACCGGAGCCATTCCCTATTGCGTGGAGTGCAAGATATCTAACTCGGCGCCTGGCGTGCATGACGAGACATGTCGGTCCGGTGAGCTCCGTCCCGTCACCCATTCACCCCGTCGGTGTGTGGATGGCGGCGTCGAGGCAGTCTGGAGAGACGGTCGGGGACGACTAGAGCAGCGGGGCCGTCATCCCTACTGTGCCGTCACCTAGGCGAAGGGTGACGGCACCTTCACTTGGTATTTTCCCCATCAGTTGCCCCCTACTCCTTAATCCTGTCGGTCGAGCCTGACGGATTGGGGAGTACAGCGTGTGGCGGACAAGGCATTAATGGCTAGTCATCTCGAGCAGACCTAATGTCGGGACACGTGTCGTGGAAGGACTGGAAGGCAGCTGGACGGGAAGGTCGCTTCGTCTTCCGCGCTCCAAGCTTCCTATATATACATCTCCGTTTTCCCTCATTTCTCTTCTTTTATTCTAATTTCGCTGGCGAGAGAGAAACCGTCACCTCGAGGAGATTACGATTGCTTTCTGGTTCTCGCTTGCTGTCTGACACCGTCAGCTTCCCTTGCACTTCTTTCGTTACTTGGTGAGTCACTCCCCCCATTCTCTCTTTTTTCTTTTTTTGATTCCTTCGATCTAGCTGCATACCGGGCTTTTAGGTTTTTGGGAAGGCCGTCACTCAGGCTCTTAGATCGACCCCGTCGCTTGTAGGTAGTAAGATGCCTGAGGAGACGTCGAGCGAACAGTCGTCAGTCCGCGACGGGGCGGGCTACGACGAAGTTTATCAGCAGGGCCACGAGTCAGGAGATGACTCTTCCTTGTCGTCAGAGGATGAATCGTTGATTCAGTCGTGCGACAAGGAGGGAGGGGGCGATGACGGAGTAATAAGGAAAGGCGGAGATGACGATGCAAGGGAAAGCGGGAGTAATAGGGGCTCGTCAGGAGATGAAAACTCGGAGAGCACGTCGGGAGGCTCGGGGGACGACCGTCCGTTCATCCTTCCTAAAGAATGGACGGTTAATCACTTTCTTCCTTTGATGACGGACAAGGTTTTCAACTTGCTGCGGGCCCGTTACCAAATCCCGAACGATATTCCGATCCGCCTTCCCTTGGAGAAGGAGAGGTGTTACTCTGGGAAGACCACGGACGTCGGCATGTATGACGCCATGTTCGCGGTAGGATTGAGGTTGCCTCTGACGGCGCTCCACCGTCAGCTGGCAAACTACCTCGGAGTATCCGTCAGCCAGATTGCCCCCAACGCCTGGAGGGTGTTCATTGGCTCCGAGATACTGTGGGGGAGTCTAAGTGGCGGGCACCGTCAGTTAACCCTCGATGAGTTCTTTTGGTGTTACCGTCCACACCAAATTGCCTCGTCTAAGGGGATTTACCATTTTTCTGCGAGGAAGAAAGAGTTGCGGTTAGTGTCAGACATGCCCGACTCCAACAGGAAATGGAAGGGCAGGTATTTTTTTGTAGAGGGGACCAATTGGGTATGCCGTCAGGAAGAGTGGGGGTCAATTCCTCAGGGCTTTGACAACACCTGGGCTCACGTCAGGGAATCAGGTCGTCACCATCAGCCTTGCATGTAAGTTTACTTATGCCGAGGTTCTAACCCGTTCGTTCTCCTTTTCTTTTTCAGCTTTCTCCCGTCCGGCGGTCACAGGGGAGCAGAAAGCCTTCATTCTCAAGGTGACAGGAATTCCCTTAGAGGAGAGGAAGTGTCGTGACCTGATTACGCCCGACGCCCTCTACGCCTACTGTGGGGGACCTGAGCCAACAGAAGAGGCACGCCGTTTGAACAATTTGTCCCGTCAACGTAAGTATGACCGATTCATCCTCTCCGTCACTTTCACTTGCATTTTTTTCATTGTGTCCTCGTCTTGCAGAGATGGAATCAGCCAAGTTGAGGGCTCAAATCCGGGCTGCCGCCGCTCGTAAGAAGGAGGAGGGAAAAGGCAAGGAGGGAGTGTCGGCGTCTATTCCGAAGGGCGTGCCGAAGAGGAAGAATGACGGGGCTGAAGACCGCCCGTCAAAGAAAGTGGCGGTCGCCCCTGGGGACCACTCCTCGAAGCTCCCGTCACCCAAGCACGGGGTCGGCAAGGGATTGATGTCGGCGCGAGGTCCCGTTATCCCAGAGGAGGGGCGCTGCATCCTTACCCACAAGGGGTATGCCTTGGAGCAGTTGGACTCCATACTCGGGAAGGAGGAGGCTGATTCCTGCGCCAATCAGTCTGTGTAGGAGCTAGGAGACTCGGGCCTCTTCGATCTTGCCAGGGTATGCGCCTTCTTTATTATTTGTGCCGTCATCTTTTTATATCTCTATGCTGACGGGAATTCTGTGTCACAGGCCGTGGTCCGCATGAGGGCCATTCAGGTCAAGGGGTCAAAGAATGAGGAACTTCTGGCCCGTCAGAAGAAGCGCATTGCCAATCTGACCGACGGGCTTGAACAGTACAAGGATGCATCCCGTACCCTGAATGGGGAGATCAAAGAGCTGAAAGAGAAGCTCGAGGAGGGAACCCGTCAGGCCGAGCAGGAACGAGAAGCTAGGGTGACGGCTGAGAAGGAGCTGACATCTCTCTTAGGGCAGGTGAAGACGGCAAAAAGTGACGCCGTGGCGGAATTCAAGACGTCCCAGGCGTTCATCGATTCCTGTGCCGTGTACTATGGTGACGGGTTTGAGGACTGCCTTAAACAGGTAAAGTCTCTCTTCCCGCACCTCGACTTGTCACGGGTTTCGTTGGATGACCCTGTGCCGTCGACGCCCATGGTCGACACCGTCTTCGTGGAGGATGACGACCTCGGCGAGTCTGAGATCCCTACCAGGGGTGACGGTGTCGTCCTTGCCCAGCCTGCCCTGGACAAGTCTGCAGCCTCGACGGTTCCGTCAACCGATCCTTCCAGTCCTGAGGGGTTTCCTGCCAACGAGGCCCAAGATCCCAAGGGTGACGAGGCTGAACCGGATGTCCTCGTTGCTTGATCATTGTAGAATTTTCCTTTTCCTTTTTGTACTTGGTGCCCCGTCATTTTGAGGGCTTTTGTATGAACAAAATTTTTGTAATTTACTGATCTTATTTATATAATTTGCAATACGTTGCTTTTATTGACTACGTATGACTTTCTTTTTTTTTTTTTTTTTTTACCGTCACGACCTTCCAACAGGGTTGTCAGCTTTGGATCATGCCTTGAGAATATTTTAGGATGTGATTGCTAATTTTTGCATATGACGAGCTCGCGCCTTGTTAAATTAGGTTAGAATTCTTTTAGAGCCGTCACCTTAAGAACCGTCAGCTTGAAGGCTTGACCTGTTTTCGCATTTGGAATATAGGCTCTTTTAGGATAGCGCCGTCGTTTTGGGGACTTTTATTCTGGCGCTTGACGGGCGTTCATGCCTTGTAGATTTTGGATTGGCTTATGAGCCGTCAGCTTGGGTGCTGGACGCTCTTACGCCTTGTAGATTTTAGGTTGGCTTTTGAGCCGTCAGCTTGGGTGCCTGACGCTTTTACGCCTTGTAGATTTTAGGTTGGCTTTTGAGCCGTCAGCTTGGGCGCTGGACGCTCTTATGCCTTGTAGATTTTAGGTTGGCTTTTGAGCCGTCAGCTCGGGCGCTGGACGCTCTTATGCCTTGTAGATTTTAGGTCGACTTCTGAGCCGTCAGCTTGGGTGCTTGACGCTCTTATGCCTTGTAGATTTTAGGTCGGCTTTTGAGCCGTCAGCTTGGGTGCCTGACGCTCTTACGCCTTGTAGATATTAGGTTGGCTTCTGAGCCGTCAGCTTGGGCGCTGGACGCTCTTATGCCTTGTAGATTTTAGGTCGGCTTCTGAGCCGTTAGCTTGGGTTCCTGACGCTCTTACGCCTTGTAGATATTAGGTTGGCTTCTGAGCCGTTAGCTTGAGCCGTTAGCTTGGGCGCTGGACGCTCTTACGCCTTGTAGATATTAGGTTGGCTTCTGAGCCGTCAGCTTGGGCGCTGGACGCTCTTATGCCTTGTAGATTTTAGGTCGGCTTCTGAGCCGTCAGCTTGGGTGCCTGACGCTCTTACGCCTTGTAGATATTAGCTTGGCTTCTGAGCCGTCAGCTTGAGCGCTGGACGCTCTTATGCCTTGTAGATTTTAGACGTCGCTTTGGTATTCCTGTTTTAAGATCCAAGCACAATACAAGAGAGATTGAATAAACTTCTGAACCTTGCATCAATTTTAAGAAGGGAAAAAGGTGCCCATTGGGCCCTTGAGATACACTTGGGCAAATACAAGTAAGAGCTGTCGCTCTTTTCTTATTGGTAGTACTTTCGTAGGTGCTCGGCGTTCCATGGATGGGGTAGTGTCTGTCCTTCCAGCGTTTCCAAGTGGTAGGTGCCTCTTCGATGCCACGACGTGACTCGGTAGGGTCCTTCCCAGTTGGGGCTGAGCTTTCCTTGGGCAGGGTCTCTGGCAGCGCCCATGACTCTTCTAAGAACAAGGTCTCCGACTCGGAAGTCCCTGTGCTTGACCCGGGAGTTGTAGTGCTTGGCCATGCAATCTTGGTACCGTGCGAGTCTTTGTTCAGCTACTGCTCTGTCTTCGTCAATTAGGTCCAGCCGAGGCGTAATGCCTCATCATTCCTGCCTTCGTCGTAAGCGTTCACCCGGTAGGTCGAGAGTCCTACTTCGGCCGGGATGACTGCTTCGTTTCCGTAGGTTAGCCGGAATGGGGTTTCTCCTGTTGGGGTCCTTGCCGTCGTCCTGTACGCCCAAAGTACGCTGGGTAGCTCCTCGGGCCATATCCCCTTTGCCCCCTCGAGCCGAGTCTTGATAATCTTCAGCAAGGATCGGTTCGTCACTTCAACTTGGCCGTTGGCTTGGGGGTGGGCGAGGGAGGAGTAGTGGTTTTTTATCCCCAGCTGCGAGCAGAACTCCCGGAAGGGGCCGTTGTCGAATTGTTTGCCATTGTCCGAGACTAGGACCCTAGGGATCCCGAATCTGCATATGATGGATTTCCAGACAAAGTTCTGCACGTTCTTCTCAATGATGGTGGCCAGGGCCTCAGCTTCTACCCACTTTGTGAAATAATCTATGCCTACTACCACGAATTTCAGCTGCCGCATAGCCGTCGGAAATGGACCCATGATGTCTAGTCCCCATTGAGCAAAAGGCCACGGGGCTGTCATGGGAGTTAGCTCTGCGGGCGGCTGTCGGGTAACGTTGCTGAACCTTTGGCATTTGTCGCAAGCTTTGACGTAGGCTTGGGCATCTTTCTGCATGGTAGGCCAGTGGTACCCTGTCCGAATCAACTTATGCGTTAGTGATCGAGATCCCGAGTGATTTCCACAAACTCCCTCGTGGACTTCCCTCATGACATAGTCAGCTTCTCCCGGGCTCAGACACCTCAAGTATGGGCGAGAGAAGGCCCTCTTGTACAGGACGCCCTCCATTAGTACAAACCTTGCGGCTCGGACCTTCAGCCTTCTGGCGGCTTCCTTTTCGTCTGGCAAAGCGCCGTCCTTCAGGTAGGAGACTAGCGGCGTGGTCTAGTCACCTTCGGAGCCTATTTCGTGCACACTGATAAGCTCTATTAGTGGCGTCATTTGCACAAAGGAAAGCACATTGTCAGGGGGGGCCATGTGTTCGGAAGAAGCGGCTTTGGCAAGACGGTCGGCTTGCTCATTCTCGTCTCTGGGTATTTGGATCACTTCGGCCCTTAGCTCATCCACTCTTCTCTTCGCTTGATCTAAATATCTTCTCATTCTGTCGCCTCTACACTCGTATTCTCCGCTTACTTGGTTAACGACGACTTGGGAGTCGCAGTAAGCTACCACTTTGGTGGCCCCTGCCGCTTTAGTGAGGTCGATCCCAGCTATTAATGCTTCATATTCCGCCTCATTATTTGTGGTGGGGAAATCTAGGCGGATCATGCATTCGATCTGATCTCCCTCGGGGGAGCGAAGTACGATACCTATCCCCCCGGCCTGTCTGGTCGACGATTCGTCCGAGTGTAAAGTCCATGAATGGTGCTCGTCTGCCCCCTGGTCCTCGCCGCTAGTGAATTCGGCGATAAAGTCAGCGACAGCTTGCCCCTTCATGGCGGTGTGCGGGCGGTACCTGATTTCGAACTCGGTCAACTCGATCGCCCATAAGGCCAAGCGACCTGCCGCTTCGGGGTTGTGCATTGCCCGCCGCAAGGGTTTGTCAGTTAGGACAACTATCGTATGAGCTTGAAAATACGGTTTGAGCTTGCGGGCTGCAGTGATTAGGGCGAAGGCGAGCTTCTCCATAGGTGAGTATCTCCCTTCCGCTCCGCGGAACGCCCGGCCGGCGTAGTACACAGGCTTCTGGACCCTGTCTTCTTCTCTGACCAAGGCCGCACTAACTGCCGCCGGGGAGACGGCCAGGTACAGGAAGAGCTCTTCCCCTGGTTGCGAGGGGCTTAGTAGCGGGGGTGAAGAGAGGTAAGCCTTTAGTTCCTCGAACGTCCTTTGGCGCTCGCTTGTCCACTCGAAAGACCTCTTCAGTGTGCGGAAAAAGGGTAGGCACTTATCTGTCGCCCTTGATATAAATCGGTTCAGGGCGGCTACTTTCCCATTCAAGCTTTGCACCTCCTTTGTGCTCTTCGGGGGCGCCATCTCCACTATGGCCCGAATCTTGTCAGGGTTGGCCTCGATACCCCTTTGGGACACCATGAAGCCTAGGAACTTTCCCGCCGCCACTCCAAATGCACATTTTGCCGGATTGAGCTTCATGTTGTAGGAGCGAAGCGTGTCGAATGTCTCTTTTAGATCCCCCAGGTGGTCTTCCTTCCTTCTGCTTTTTACCAACATGTCGTCGACGTATACTTGAACGTTCCTTCCTATCTGGTCGGCGAACATTTTGTTCATGAGTCTCTGATATGTGGCACCCGCATTTTTCAGTTCGAATGACATTACCTTGTAGCAGAAAGGACCCTGGCTTGTGACAAACGAGGTCTTCTCCTGATCAGCCACGTCCATCCGGATTTGGTTGTACCCTGAGAAGGCGTCCATGAAGCTCAGAAGCTGGTGTTAGGCTGTAGAGTCCACCAGTGTGTCGACTCGCGGGAGGGGGTAACTATCCTTGGGGCACGCCTTGTTCAGGTCTGTGAAGTCCACACACATGCGCCACTTCCCGCTAGCCTTCTTGACCATCACCACGATGGCCAACCAATCTGGGTAGTACACTTCTCGGATAAAATCCGCTTCTCGTAGCTTGCCGACTTCTTCTGCCACCGCCCGGTCCCGTTCCGGGGCGAACACCGGCTTCTTCTAGCGGACGGGCTGGAAAGTGGGCGACACATTCAGCTTATGCACCATGACTGAAGGGTCGATTCCCGGCATGTCTTCGTGACTCCAGGCGAACACATCCTGGTTCTCTCGGAGGAAAGTCACGAGCTCCTGGCGAGCCGAAGGGCTGGCGAGAGCACCGATTTTGGCGGTTCTGTCCGGTCTGGACTCGTCGAGTGCTATCTCCTCTAGCTCTTCGGCGGGTTCTGCCCCCACCCGCTGCTCTATGTTCATTGCCGGCAGGTGGCTGTTTGCCTCTACCATCGCTACGTAGCACTCTCGCGCGGCGACCTGGTCTCCCCATAACTCCCCCACCCCGTTCTCGGTGGGGAACTTGACCATCAGGTGGTAGGTCGACGTCACAGCCTTCCAAGCGTTAAGGGTGGGCCGCCCTATGATAGCATTGTAGGCGGACGAACAGTCGACGACGAGGAAGGTGACGTCTCTAGTGACCTGCCGAGGATATTCTCCAATCGTGACTGGTAAGGTGATGGCACCGAGGGGGTGAACTCTCGTCCCTCCAAACCCAATGAGCGGAACGTTGGTGGGGACCAGGCGTTCCTTGCCAATCCGCATCTGTTAGAACGCCGGGTAATAGAGGATGTCCGCAGAACTACCATTGTCGATCAAGACCCTGTATGTGTTATAGTCTCCCAGCCGGATTTTGACGACAAGGGCATTATCGTGCGGATGATGGAGACGTTGGGCGTCTTTTTCTGTGAACTCAATGGTGGGGCTGCTGACACGCGACTTCTTCTGAGCGTCGCCCGCCGCCTGGACGTTTTGTACTGCCCTGAGATAGGCTTTCCGAGCTTTCTTCGTCGATCCGACGGTCGCCGAGCTCCCGATGATCATCCTTATATCTCCTATGGGCGGTTGAGGGCGCTCATTGTCCTGGCGGGGGGCCGATTCCTGGCGAGGCGCTTCTGTCCTCTCTCGGCTGACGAACCTTTGCAACTTCCCCTGTCTGATCAGGGCCTCAAATATCTGCTTCAAGTCGTAACAATCGGCGGTGTCGTGGCCGTGGTCTCGGTGGAAGCGGCAGTATTTGTCTTTGGGTCGTCTATCAGGATTCCCCTTCATTTTTCCTGGAAACGTCAGGGACCCCTCGTCTTTGATTTCCATCAGGACTTGGTCGACCGGGGCCGTCAGCGGGGTGAAGCTTGTGAACTTACCGGCAGGGGGTTGCGGTCGCCTGCTGTCTCGGCCCTCCGTCCGAGGTTTCTTTCGCCCCTTATCCTGTTTGACGTCCTCGTGCTTTTCCCGCCTTTTGGGAGGTCTCTCCCCCCGAGCCTGTAATGCGTCTTCCGCATTCATATACTTCGTTGCCCTATAAAATACCTCCGACATCGTCTTCGGGTCATTCTTGTATAGAGAGAACAAGAATTTGCCCTCCTTCAGTCCATTGGTGAATGCGGCGACCTGTATCTTATCGTCCGCTCCATCGATCGAAAGTGCCTCTCTGTTGAAGCGGGCTATATAGGACCTGAGTGTCTCGTCCTCCCGCTGTCTGATGTTCATCAGGCACGCGGTGGACTTCTTGTACCTATGTCCTCCGATGAAGTGCGTAGCGAACTGAGCACTCAGCTCCCTGAAGGTACCGATAGAGCCGGGGATTAGCCTGCCGAACCAAGTCCTTGCCGCCCCCTTTAGCGTCGCCGGGAATGCCCGGCACATAATTTCGTCCAGCACGCCATGCAGGTGCATCAGCGTCTTGAAGGACTCCAGGTGGTCTAGTGGATCTTTGGATCCATCGTAGCTTTCTATCTGGGGCATGCGGAACTTCGGCGGCGTTGGGAACATGATGACGTGCGTGGTGAAGGGAGAGTCTGTGCGGTGGACGAGGTCGTCGAGGTCACTGGACACTCGTCCCTTGAGGGCGTTCATCATAAAGTCCATACGCTCCCTCATCAACCGCAGCTCCTCGGTAGTGCTGGGCGGATCATTGTTAGATGCCGACAGACGGTTCATCCCCTGCCCTTCGGGTTGGGTCAATGCGTTGCTCCCTTCCGGGCCTCCATGGTCTCTCTCCCGAGCGTTGTCTTCCTCATTCTCTCCATGGTTGCCTGCCGTCGCGTCCCTTCGCAATAGTTGTTCTTCCAAGTCATTGTTGCGCTTTGTGAGGCGCTCCACCGCGGCCGCCAGAGTCTGGACTTGTCTCTCGAGGGCCGTGGTGCGTTGTCCGTTGTCTTGATCGTTCATGGTGGTAACCCTCGAACGCGTGAGTACCATACAACTCTTCGTCCGGAAAGCACAGAACACAGCCTAAGTACGTGCACAGCTTCCCACAGACGGCGCCAACTGATGATGCCGAAAATCACCCTCAGTGAGTCGTAGGGTCTTCGTGCGTTCCAGGTAGACCTGCACGAGTAGAAAGAACCTCAAAGGGAAGTATCGGTGTGGTACCGGCCGACGACCCTCCGACGGTCAAGTTAGTATTGCTCACAACTCCAGAGTGCTAGAGTTGGGGTAGAAACATGCGTACCTTTGTTCATGAGGGTCGGGGGTATTTATAGTGGTGTAGAATCGGGACCTTGGCGTGTCCGAGGAGGTAACCTCTGATCGGAGCCATTCCCTATTGCGTGGTCTTTACGGAATCCTTTCCTCACCGGAGCCATTCCCTATTGCGTGGAGTGCAAGATATCTAACTCGGCGCCTGGCGTGCATGACGAGACATGTCGGTCCGGTGAGCTCCGTCCCGTCACCCATTCACCCCGTCGGTGTGTGGATGGCGGCGTCGAGGCAGTCTGGAGAGACGGTCAGGGACGACTAGAGCAGCGGGGCCGTCATCCCTACTGTGCCGTCACCTAGGCGAAGGGTGACGGCACCTTCACTTGGTATTTTCCCCATCACACGTAGTTTTGTTTAACGCTTTGTTTCCCATTGTACGCTACCTATGTACCTGGGGAACTGCTTTCTTTGTTGTACCTCTTTTTTATTTTCAATGAATATTTTATTTACCGGTCAAAAAAAAAAAAAAAAAAAGAAGCCAAACCTAAATTAGAGGACCACTTTCATCGAGTCTTATTTCAATCAATGCAACTATTAGTCTATTACTGAAGATGGAGACTAATTATTACGGAAGGTGGTACATCATGAAATTAATAAATCAGAACATATTGCCAACCTTAACCAAGCTGTAGCTCTCCCAGATTAAATAGGAGAGAGCACCCAATGGCTGTAAATAACACAATCAGATATATATATATATATATATATAAGTAAGGGTGTGTGTGTGTCATGAAATTAAAAAATCACAACATATTGCCCACCGTAACCAAGCTGTTGCTCTCCCAGTTTAAATAGTATATGTGTGTGTGTGTGTGCGCGCGCATGCAGGCATGTTCATAGCTTTATATATTACACGAGGTATCAAACTGACTGGTTGAATCCTAAATAACTTCTTATGAGACTCAATGTCAAGTTTACTGCTGAGGTTATTTTTCTCCCTATAGCCCATACATTCCATGTTGATCTAAGTTAGAATCATCTCATTAGTGTAATCCTTATCAAAAAAATTTCTACTTTATATTTATGGAATTTTGAGTTTGTGCATTTAATTAATGATACATATTGCCCTCCAAACAACAAAATTCTGGCATGCATAATGGACATCATAGGCATAACTATCTAAATTTTTTTTTTCTTTGATAAATAAAACTATCTAAGAATTTTAAGTATGGATCATTGTACTTTTTGAATTCTGTGTTTGGGTGAGCTTATTTTCATCACTTTATTTAGCTCATCGTGTAAAAATACGGTTATACGTTAAAAAGGTCATACTTTAAAAAGCCATACATTCTCTTTTGAGGTGAAAATAAGCTCATCCAAATGAAGCCTTTCCATTTTGTTTCTCTCCATTGCTTTTTTTAGTTTTCTTGTATATTTCCCTCATAGTACAGCTGTGCCCTTTTCTTTTCCTTTTCCTTTTTTTGAAACTTTTTTATAATAAACTTTATTAAACGGCACTAATCCCACCAAAGTGTGGTAAAGGGGGGTGTCTTTAGATATTTTTCAACGACTGCGTTCAAGGCTCGAATCTGCGCACTTGTGCCCAAGATTACTGAGTGTTGGTTCTACCTAAATAAGATTCAAACTAGTGATTTCTGCTTCATGAGGCATGGTTCTTCGACACCTAGACCAACCAATTGTAGAATTTCGAAATTCTGAGAAAAAAGAAGAATACAATTCGAGTATACAAATGACATGGAGTAGATTGGTGGCTTTCTTTCCAACGACCAGTATATGTTTTGTCTTTTTGGACCATCCGCATCGTCACAATATAGCCAACCCAATCCAACAAAACCAAAAGCCACTACTAACTGTTTCTAATGAAAAATCAAATTCCCATGCTGTTTGTATTTTAAGCAATAACAACATTAAGTAAGGTAATCATGCAGGTGGCCATTTTAATTTTTATACTCTTTCGGTAAAAAAAAAGAGAAGAACAGTCATAATTGTGATTGCAGTGAGCCATAAGTACATACCACTATCAGTAGCTTTCATTATTGCACTGCTGATGAAGGGCACTTTTGAACACATTGCAGCTACCACCTGCACAATAAGTTGACTAGGAGACATGAAAAGAATTTATATTTGGATGCCTAGAGAGAGAGAGAGTGAAAGAGAGAGGCATGCTATAAATCCTTTTACTGCTCTGTACTCCTTGCACAGATACTAATAACAAAGAACTTTAGCTTAATAGATGTACAAGAAATGAGAGAGTTGACATATCATGAGATGAAGCTCTAAAAATCAATGATTGTTAGCCTCCTTGAATAACTTTAAAACATCCAACAAGATCTATATAGGTAAGAAAAAATGCATGTGCATATGTAAAAAATCTCCCACAGATATCATTGAATTCAAGGAACGAAATAGAGGCAGAACTACATACATGCTTAAGGGTAAACTTACTAAAATCTCAAGATTTACACTTTATATTTCAGTTTAATTTTACATTAAATATAAAGGTGTGTACCCCAAATATACTTATTTCCTATATGATATTATGAGCCTTCTAAGTTGACTAATTTTTCATAATTATTAGTACTTCAGCCCACCCTATCTTGAATTTCTTGTTTGGCCCAAGAAAATAAATTATATTGACTATCAAGAAATACCCACCAAAAGAAGAGAGAGAGAGAGAGAGAGAGAGAGAGAGAGTGTTTGGGGGGGACTATAGTTAAAATGCATGTTGTCACTCCAAGTGCTCCTAAACAACAACAAAAATAAAAAATAGGGCTCACAAAAATTATAATTTTAACTTCACTTCTTTGGGGTTTAACCGTTGATCTTCTTACACATGCACTTATGCATAATAGATTTTGACACACACGTTAAAGAAATTCACTAACTACATTATCTAATACAAAGATGTTTAAAAGGAAAGCAACACTACTGTTATGAATGTCTACACTAGAAAATTTGTGAAGGCTTTCTATACATGATGCAAACTGATCATATCTCTATAGACATAATACACAATGATTGGATCTACATAGATGTCATGTGATACAAACTGACTATACTCACTTAAAATAACTTACAGATGGTGGAGTGGCTTCCAATGAACAAAAATGAGATTTTGGGATGATAAGAGAATGCCTGGGGAACAAAGAAAAGACAAAATACAATAAATAGAAGACATAATGATGTCAAAAGAAAATCACAAACAACGCATCTCTTGGTTTTTTATTCTTTTTTATTGGTATAGGGATCCATTCGGAGCCAATTTTAGCAACTCATTCCTTTTTCACCTGTAATTTGCAGGTGCACCCAATTAGTGTCGAAGGGGCCAAGAAACGATAAATGGATGCAATACAGCTTCACTCAACAAGTGAAAATAATCAGGTTTTGAGGTTTCAAAATTCCAATGGGATGAAAGAATTGCAAGAGGCATCAAGGCACAAAAAATTGCATGAAAGCATTCAGGTGGCACATAATGCTTGGCATAACAGCATTCTGAATTCTTATCTTTGAATCACATTGTAGGTTTCACACACAAAATTTGTTTTTGATAGGTAAGTAGGTTCACACACAAAAGAATAGGTTAAGTCTCTCAAGCACCTTGATTTATCACTAGAAGAAAAATTTGGTAGATCCAAGTTTCAATTTTAACTGTGCAATGACTAGCATTTCCATTGTAGGTTTCACACACAAAATTTGTTTTTGATAGGTAAGTAGGTTCACACACAAAAGAATAGGTTAAGTCTCTCAAGCACCTTGATTTATCACTAGAAGAAAAATTTGGTAGATCCAAGTTTCAATTTTAACTGTGCAATGACTAGCATTTCCAGTGCGCCCCCCCCCCCCCCCCCCCCCCCCCCCCCAAAAAAAAAAAAGGAACAACAAAGATTTAAAAAAAGCATAAACTTTGTTGACCCTCTAATACTGGTGCATTCAACATCTGAATCTCTTAGAATGGTGAGTGGTCACCATATTTTTCAATTTTGATACGAAGGTAACTATAGTAATAACTGATAGCAATTTTATTCACAATACTTTGCATCGTTTTCTCCCAATGTAAACTTTACCCAAACATTAAGCTACTAATCCAAAATCTTACTCAACCTTCAAGTTTGTAGTGTCCACCATTAGTCCATTTTGAAAACGCTAAAGCAAACTTCTGTTGTCGTCTCTATCAAGCCTTCCATTATGCTATAGCTTATATTATCACACCATATTTGTCTAATTCTGGGTTGCCAGCATACCAGCAATATCTTACAAGGCACTACATTCTAGTAGAATTTAGAAATATTTATTCAATAAAAGTTTAGAGCACTGGAATGAGTTTTAGCCTTGCTAGCATATCAAGTGGGTCTTCATGTATTTAACTAGGTGAAAAATTCAGTTTTTGCCAATCTAAGTTTTGAAGCTTTTGATACCTGGTTAGTTCCAAAATTCCATCTAATAGTTCCATAATGGTAATACAACAATGTAATTTGGATTCTTTTTCTTTTTGGTGAATTGGCAGTTAACACACACACACACCCAATGGGTTTTGAACCCACAACCTCACCATTCACCCATTTTTATGGGAGAAGGTACTACCATTTGAGTTAGAGCTCATTGGCATAATGATGTGCTTTGAATTACTCATGTTATATTTACTTTAGATACTTGAGATTTTTTCACCAGTAGCGGCCCAACAGGCCTATGAGCTATATGATGAAGGCATTCTCTCCCATCTTTCTAACATCAATCCTAGTTGTCTACCAATCTAGTTGGCACCTTCTCAATAGTGAGGTCCCCCACTCCCCCCCCCCACCCCCCTAAAAAAAAAGAAAAAGAAAAGAAAGAAAAAATCAAGTTTCATTTAAAAATGGTCCTTAGAGTTCGTTTCAAAACTTATATGTTGTTTGGATTAGCACTAAGAGGTTTTCTATTAATGCCTTTAGAAAAACCTCATCTTAAACAGTTACCAAGACGTGAACTTTAAACCACAGTCACTCACAAACATAAAGCAAAATGAAGCCATACCAAGATAGAAGCTATAAATTGCATCTTGGATGTATGATACCTTACCCATGACTCAGTGGATTTCTGTCCAAAATACACAGGCACATATCATCTTCATAGAGCTGCAAAATCAAATTCAATTGTAGAATAAGTAAAGGAAGAACCAAAGTTATCAGAAAATGCATTTTCACAGCATACAAGAAATGAAGGCAGCAGCTTTACATTATGCATAGGATTAGGCCTTGATTTGAAATGCTTTTAGAAGAACTCGTATGGGAATTTTATATTTTTGCAACCACAAATGTCTAAAGCATTAAAAATCAAGAAATTTGGTTCTATATGATTATCTTTTCAAGCAAAAAAAACAAATCAGATATTCCAAGGGGAAAAAATAGATCTTGTACTTTGCCCCACAATCAAGACATTTGGATATTCCATGGAAATTGAGAGTACAAATTATAATTTTTTTTTTAGAGATAATTACAATATGCTGCTAACCCTTTTTTTTGATAAGTAATCAGAATAATATTATTAATGAAAAAAGAAAAGAGAAAAGGAGTTCATGATGATGAACAACAAGAAGGAAAACAAAGCGGAAAATTAGGAAACTAAGCTAAGGGAAGACATAAACTCAGAGAGAGAAGAACAATCAGTAAAACCCCAACAACGAGACCACTCCAAAAGACTGCGATGACTTAAAACCTTTAACTCATCCAACGTCTTCTCCTTGTCCTCAAAAGAACGATGATTTCGTTCCAACCACACAATCCACATTAAACACCCTGGAACCAAATTCCAAATGTCCGAATTATGCTTCCCAAACCATTGATGCCAACAAGATAACAAACTTGCTACTGAACCTGGCATAACCCAAAGGATACCGAAAGCCTGAAGCATAGAAGACCATAGGGAATGAGTAACGGGGCAATGAAGAAGAAGGTGGTCAACCGACTCCCCATCACGACAATATGCTGCTAACCCTGCACCTCGATCCCTTTTCCCTGGTCCTCTACGCACTTTGTGCGTGAGGAAATGTCAATTCAGCAACATGGCCTTTGGCAAGAGTACAAATTATAATTGGTTATGAAATGAGCACACTTTATCAATCGGTCCAAATATTTATAATTGAGATTCATTAACATGCATGCATCTTATATATATATATATCTCTCACATGCAAGAGCAGTTTTAGTCCTTAAAATATGAAGTAACCAGGTTTAGTCTGCAGTAAAAAAAACTTATAGTGACTGTAACAAACTTAAAAGCAATTGCTTTTAATCACAGTGAAGTAATTACATGTCAGTATTTAGTTTAACCGCATCATTTTTTTTTAACTGACTGGGCCCGTCTTTGGGTGTAAAACACATATACACGACCCCACCCACCAGAATGTCTGGGTCTACAGCTCATCCCAAACCTTTGGCCAAGACGGGTTTTAAGACCCGTCTTGATTTTAAAGACCCAAGTGTATTTAAAAGCCTCAAAAAAAAAAAAAAATGACAAATCAAAGGTTGAGACCACGGAATTCTACTTATTCCTGTGCATGCAATAAAATAAAATAAAAAAATTCAAAATTGGAAACCCAAATCGTAAAAAACCTTAAAATTCACATTTCAATTTTTCTTTTAACAAAATCAGAAAAGGAAGTATTAAAATTGAGGTGAATTATTACCTTAACAGACGGAGATTCGTTGACAATGATCTTGCAGAAAACGCAGTCGTTTTGGTGGAGATTCTTTTTGTTGTTCGCGGTCTCAGAGTCCGAATTGGAAACCCGTGAGGAAATCAGGGGGGTCGGAGCGTGACCCGAATCCGACGCCCCGAGTGGACGGAGATGGGAACAGAGAATGGAGAGCCTCCTCCTTGCCTTTGCCTCCTCCATGTCATAAAACGAACCGTTTCACGCGAACAGCAATAGCGATGGCCATATTGGTTTTAGAGAGAGAAAGGGTTGGAGAGAATGGCCGTTGGTTTATCCAGAGAAATGAATGAATGAATATGTGTATTGTATTTGTATGAAATTTTGTTGCAAATATACCCCTCTCTCTCTCTCTATTTATATTAGAAAAAATTAATATATAATTTTGAAATTCTAATTGTCGGTTGGTTCTTAGCGCACGTGTCAAGTTTTATAAACATGGAGTATATAAAAAATAAATATAATCGAATATTGAATTTGTTAAAATTTGTATTTAATAAAAGTCTATTAAACAGAATTGTACCTTTAGCATTCGTAGGGATGCTCTCAAATTGTATTGCTATTTTTAACGACCCACCCCATAAATATAGAGCTACATTGATGGTGCTATTGTTAAATTTTTTAGCAATTGAGTTATAGTAAACGGCCATTTTGGCAGTCTACTATAGCACAAAAGTTATAAAAAAAAAATATATAACTTCTCTCCATCTCTCTCACCATTCTCTCTATTTTATTCTTTCTTCACGCCGGCTCTCTCTCTTTCTACCTCTCCCTAGCCCTCTCGCCCAAGCCTTCTCTCACACTATGGTTCGTGGTTCCAGTTTGGTTCGTGGTCTGATTTTTCAGTGGTGCTTTGGTGTTCGATAGTATTTTCGGTAGTCAGATGATGGGGATTTAGTGGTCTGAATTATGCTTCGATGGTTTTACCTATTGTCCAATAGGATTTTCTATGGTCTAATCTAATTTTCATTAGTTCTTCGTGGGTCTGGTTTGATTTTTTATGGTGGTTGGTGTTTTTGTTTTTTCTTTTTCTTTTTTGGGCTAGTGGTGTTGATGTGTTAGTGGGTTTGGGATTGTGATTTGGTTGTAATTTTGGTGGTTGGGGGTTGCAGTTATGGGTGTTGGTGGCAGTGGCAGTGGCAGTAGCATTGGTTGAATGGGTTTCGTGGCTAGTGGGTTGTGGTGGCCAGTTTTTATATATATATATATATATGGTGGTGGCTGGCGGTGGGTGTAGGTTTGCTAGGTTGAGAAGGAAGAGGTGTGAGTTTGTTGGCGTAGAGAGAGAGAGAGAGAGAGAATAAATAAATAATAAAAAAAGCATATTTAAATGAAATGGTAAAAAATAGAATTATTATTAACAAAAAAAAAATTTATTAATGTTGGGTGTCTTGTAAAGTAAGAAAAATTATAAAGTCTTCGTGATGAATCACATTATTTTTGCCTCCATCGTTTCACTAAAAAATTTCCCTTTGTTTAAAATTTTGCTGACTCATTTTAAGATAAAAATTAAAGTAAAAGATAACCACATTCAAATGTTATCCGATTAAATTCAAAATTAAAAAGAATTGTGTAAACAGTAATAAATTAAGAGGGAAAATTTCCTAGTTTAAGCACTCCCCAAAAAAAAAAGAGAGGGAAAACTTCCTTCTTCTTTAATGGCCGATGTTAAGGTGAAAAAGTTATTTGCGTTTCATTCTATCATGATAGATGATGATGCCGAAAATCACCCTCAGTGAATCGTATTGTCTTCGCGCGTTCTGGGTATACCTGCACAAGTAGAAAGAACCTCAAAGGGAAGTACCGGTGTGGTACCGGCCAACGACCCTCCGACGGTCGAGTTAGTATTGCTCACAACTCCAGAGTGCTAGAGTCGGGGTAGAGAACATGCGTACCTTTTTGATGAGGGTCTGGGGTATTTATAGTGGTGTAGAACCGGGACCTTGGCGTGTCCGAGGAGATAACCTCTGATCGGAGCCATCCCCTATTGCGTGGTCTTTACGGAATCCTTTCCTCACCGGAGCCATTCCCTATTGCGTGGAGTGCACGATATCTAACTCGGCGCCTGGCGTGCATGACGAGCCATGTCGGTCCGGTTGGATCCGTCCCGTCACCCTTTCACCCCGTCAGTGTGTGGATAGCGGCGTCGAGGCAGCCTGGAGAGACGATTCGGGACTTAGAGAAGCGGTACCGTCACCCTTACAGTGCCGTCACCTAGGAGGAGGATGACGGCACCTTCACTTGGTATCTTCCCCATCAGTTGCCCCCTACTCCTTAATCCCGTCGGCCCAGCCTGACGGATTGGGGAGTACAGCGTGTGGCGGACAAGGCATTAATGGCTAGTCATCTCGAGCAGACCTAATGTCGGAACACGTGTCGTAGAGGGACTGGAATGTAGCTGGACGGGAAGGTCGCTTCGTCTTCCGCGCCCCCCAGCTCCCTATATATATACATCTCCGTTTCCCCTCAGTTCTCTTCTTTTATTCTGATTTTGCTAGTGAGAGAGAAACCGTCACCTCAAGGAGATTATACCTGCGTTCCGGTTCTCGCTTGCTGTCTGATACCGTCAGCTTCCCTTGCGCTTCCTCCGTTACTTGGTGAGTTACTCCCCCCATTTTTTTCTTTTTTTTTTTTTTTTATTCCTTCGATCTAGCTACATACTGGGCTTTTAGGTTTTTTTTTGGGAAGGCCGTCACTCAGGCTCTTAGATCGACCCCGTCGCTTGTAGGTAGTAAGATGCCTGAGGAGACGTCAAGCGAACAGTCGTCAGTCCGCGACGGAGCGGGCTACGACGAGGTTCATCAGCGGGGCCACAAGTCAGGGGATGACTCCTCCCTGTCGTCAGAGGATGAATCGCTGATTCAGTCGTGCGACGAGGAGGGAGGGGACTATGACGGAGTAATAAGGAAAGGCGGAGGTTACGACGTGAGGGAGAGCGGGAGTAATAGGGGCTCGTCAGGGGATGAAAACTCGGAGAGCACGTCGGGAGGCCCGGGGGACGACCGTCCGTTCATCCTTCCTAAAGAATGGACAGTTAATCATTTTCTTCCTTCGATGACGGACAAGGTCTTCAACTTGCTGCGGGCCCGTTACCAAATTCCGGACGATATCCCGATCCGTCTTCCCTTAGAGAAGGAGAGGTGTTACTCTGGGAAGACCGCAGACGTGGGTATGTATGACGCCATGTTCGCGGCGGGATTGAGGCTGCCCCTGACGGCGCTCCACCGTCAGCTGGCAAACTATCTTGGGATATCCGTCAGCCAGATCGCCCCCAACGCCTGGAGGGTGTTCATCGGCTCCGAGATATTGTGGGGGAGTCTAAGTGGCGGGCACCGTCAGCTAACCCTTGACGAGTTCTTTTGGTGTTACCGTCCACACCAAATTGCCTCGTCTAAGGGGATTTACCATTTTTCTTCGAGGGAGAAAGAGTTGAAGTTAGTGTCAGACATGCCCGACTCCAACAGGAAATGGAAGGGCAGGTACTTTTTTGTAGAGGGGACCAATTGGGTATGCCGTCAGGAAGAGTGGGGGTCAATTCCTCTTGGCTTTGATAACACCTGGGCACACGTCAGGGAATCAGGTCGTCACCGTCGGCCTTGCATGTAAGTTTGTTTATGCCAAGGTTCTAACCCGCTCGTTCTCCTCTTCTTTTTCAGCTTTTTCTCGTCCGGCGATTACAGGGGAGCAGAAGGCCTTCATTCTCAAGGTGACGGGGATTCCATTAGAGGAGAGGAAGTGCCGTGACCTGATTACGCCTGACGCCCTCTACGCCTACTGTGGGGGACCCGAGCCGACGGAAGAGGCACGCCGTTTGAACAATCTGTCCCGTCAACGTAAGTACGACCGAACCATCCTCCCCGTCACTTTCACTTGTATTCTCACATTGTGTCTTCGTCTTGTAGAGATGGAATCAGCCAAGCTGAGGGCTCAGATCCGGGCTGCCGCCGCCCGTAAGAAGGAGGAGGGAAAAGGCAAAGAGGGAGTGTCGGCGTCCATTCCCAAGAGTGTGCCGAAGAGGAAGAATGACGGGGCTGAGGACCGCCCGTCAAAGAAAGTGGCTGTCGCCCCAGGGGCCCACTCTTCGAAGCTCCCGTCACCCAAGCACGGGGTCGGCAAGGGATTGATGTCGGCGCGAGGTCCCGTCACCCCAGAGGAGGGGCGCTGCATCCTTACCCACAAGGGGTATGCCCTGGAGCAGTTGGACTCCATACTCGGGAAGGAGGAGGCTGATTCCTGCGCCAATCAGTCTGTGCAGGAGCTAGGAGACTCGGGCCTTTTTGATCTCGCCAGGGTATGTAGCTTCTTTATTATTTGTGCCGTCACCTTTTAATATCTCTATGCTGACGGGAATTCTGTGTCACAGGCCGTGGTCCGTATGAGGGCCATTCAGGTCAAGGGGTCTAAGAACGAGGAGCTCCTGGCCCGTCAGAAGAAGCGTATTGCCAACTTGACTGACGGGCTTGAGCAGTACAAGGACGCGTCCCGCACCCTAAATGGGGAAATCAAGGACCTGAAAGAGAAACTCGAAGAGGAAGCCCGTCAGGCAGAGAAGGAACGGGAAGCCAAGGTGACGGCTGAGAGGGAACTGACATCTCTCTTGGGGCAGGTGGAGACGGCAAAAAGTGATGCCGTGGCGGAATTCAAGACGTCCCAGGCGTTCATCGACTCCTGTGCCGTGTATTATGGTGACGGGTTCGAGGACTGCCTTAAACAGGTAAAGTCTCTCTTCCCGCACCTCGACTTGTCACGGGTTTCGATGGATGACCCGGTGCCGTCGACGCCTATGGTCGATACCGTCTTCGTGGAGGATGACGACCTCGGCGAGCCTGAGGTCCCTACTAGGGGTGACGGTGTCGTCCTTGCCCAGCCTGCCCTGGACAAATCTGCGGCCTCGACGGCTCCGTCAACCGATCTTTCCAGTCCTGAGGGGTTTCCTGCCAACGGGCTCCAAGATCCCAAGGGTGACGAGGCTGAACCAGATGTTCCCGTTGCTTGATCGTTGTATAATTTTCCTTTTCCTTTTTGTACTTGGCGCCCCGTCATTTTGAGGGCTTTTTGTAATGATATTCTTGTAAAAACTGATCTTTATTATATAATTTGCAATGTGTTTTTGTTAACTATGCATGACTTTCTTCTTCTCGTTTCACGGAGGCTTGGGACTTAGGTTTGTTTTTTGCTTTGTTTTTTTTTTTTTTTTTTTTTTTTACCGTCACGACCTTCCAACGGGGTCGTCAGCTTTGGATCATGTCTTGAGCATATTTTAGGATGCAATTGCTAATTTTTGCCTATGCCGAGCTCGCGCGTTGTTGGATTAGGGTAGAATTCCTCTCGAGCCGTCATCTCATAAACCGTCAGCTCGAAGGTTTAACATGTTTTTCGCACTTGGAATATAGGCTTGACCTTTTAGGGTAGTGCCGTCGTTTTGAGGCCTTTTATTTTTGCGCTTGACGGGATTTTAAGCCGTCAGCTTTGGCGTTTGACGCTCTTATGTCTCGTAGATATTAGGTTGGCTTTTGAGCCGTCGGCTTGGGCGCCTGATGCTCTTACGCCTTGTAGATTATAAGTTGGCTTTTGAGCCGTCGGCTTGGGCGCCTGACGCTCTTATGCCTTGTAGGGCTTTTGAGCCGTCGGCTTGGGCGCCTGACGCTCTTACGCCTCGTAGCTTTTAGGTTGGCTTTTGAGCCGTCGGCTTGGGCGCCTGACGCTCTTACGCCTTGTAGATTATAAGTTGGCTTTTGAGCCGTCGGCTTGGGCGCCTGACGCTCTTACGCCTTGTAGATTATAAGTTGGCTTTTGAGCCGTCGGCTTGGGCGCCTGACGCTCTTATGCCTTGTAGGGCTTTTGAGCCGTCGGCTTGGGCGCCTGACGCTCTTACGCCTCGTAGCTTTTAGGTTGGCTTTTGAGCCGTCGGCTTGGGCGCCTGACGCTCTTACGCCTTGTAGATTATAAGTTGGCTTTTGAGCCGTCGGCTTGGGCGCCTGACGCTCTTACGCCTTGTAGATTATAAGTTGGCTTTTGAGCCGTCGGCTTGGGCGCCTGACGCTCTTATGCCTTGTAGGGCTTTTGAGCCGTCGGCTTGGGCGCCTGACGCTCTTACGCCTCGTAGATTATAAGTTGGCTTTTGAGCCGTCGGCTTGGGCGCCTGACGCTCTTACGCCTTGTAGGGCTTTTGAGCCGTCGGCTTGGGCGCCTGACGCTCTTATGCCTCGTAGCTTTTAGGTTGGCTTTTGAGCCGTCGGCTTGGGCGCCTGACGCTCTTATGCCTTGTTATACCTGTTTTAAGAGCCAAGCACAGTATAAGAGAGATTTAATAAACTTCTGAAACATGTATCAATTTCAAGGAGAAAGGTGCCCGTTGGGCCCTATACATTTTGGCAAATACAGATAGGAGCTGCTGCTTTCTTTATTGGTAGTACTTTCGTAGGTGCTCGGCGTTCCATGGATGGGGTAGTACCTGTCCTTCCAGCGTTTCCAAGTGGTAGGTGCCTCTTCGATGCCACGACGTGACTCGGTAGGGTCCTTCCCAGTTGGGGCCAAGCTTTCCTTGGGCAGGGTCTCTGGCGGCGCCCATGACTCTTCTAAGAACAAAGTCTCCGACTTGGAAGTCCCTGTGCTTGACCCGGGAGTTGTAATGCTTGGCCATACGGTCTTGGCACCGTGCGAGTCTTTGTTCAGCTACTGCTCTGTCTTCGTCAATTAGGTCCAGCCGTAGGCGCAATGCCTCATCATTCCTGCCTTCGTCGTAAGTGTTCACCCGGTAGGTAGAGAGTCCTATTTCGGCCGGGATGACTGCTTCGCTTCCGTAGGTTAGCCGGAATGGGGTTTCTCCTGTTGGGGTCCTTGCCGTCGTCCTGTACGCCCAAAGTACGCTGGGTAGCTCCTCAGGCCATATCCCCTTTGCCCCCTCGAGCCGAGTCTTGATAATCTTCAGCAAGGATCGGTTTGTAACTTCGACCTGTCCATTGGCTTGCGGGTGAGCGGGGGAGGAGTAGTGGTTTTTTATCCCCAACTGGGAGCAGAACTCTCGAAAGGGGCCGTTGTCGAATTGTTTGCCATTGTCCGAGACTAGGACCCTAGGGATTCCGAATCTGCATATGATGGACTTCCAGACAAAGCTCCGCACGTTCTTCTCCGTGATGGTGGCCAGAGCCTCAGCTTCTACCCACTTTGTGAAGTAGTCAATGCCTACTACCATGAACTTCAGCTGCCGCATAGCCGTCGGAAATGGACCCATAATGTCTAGCCCCCACTGAGCAAAAGGCCACGGGGCTGTCATGGGAGTTAGCTCTGCGGGCGGCTGTCGGATAACGTTGCTGAACCTTTGGCATTTGTCGCAAGCTTTGACGTAGGCTTGGGCATCCTTCTGCATGGTGGGCCAGTAGTATCCGGCCCGAATCAACTTATGCGCTAGTGATCGAGATCCCGAGTGATTTCCGCAAACTCCCTCGTGGATTTCCCTCATGACGTAGTCGGCTTCTCCGGGGCTCAGACACCTCAAGTACGGGCGAGAGAAGGCCCTCTTGTACAGGACGCCTTCCATCAGTACGAACCTCGCGGCTCGGAATTTCATCCTTCTGGCGGTTTCCTTCTCATCTGGCAGAGCGCCATCCTTCAGGTAGGAGACTAATGGCGTGGTCCAGTCACCTTCAGAGCATATTTCCTGCACGCTGACGATGTCTATTAGCGGCGTCGTTTGTACAAAAGAAAGCACATTGTCCGGGGCAGCCACGTGCTCTGAAGATGCAGCTTTGGCAAGGCGGTCGGCCTGCTCATTTTCTTCTCTAGGTATTTGGATCACGTCAGCCCTGAGGTCATCCACCCTTTTCTTCGCTTGGTCTAGATACTTCCTCATTTTGTCGCCTCTACACTCATAGTCTCCGCTCACCTGGTTAACGACGACCTGGGAATCGCAGTAGGCTACCACTCTGGTGGCCCCCGCTGCTTTGGCGAGGTCGATCCCTGCTATCAACGCTTCATACTCCGCCTCATTGTTCGTAGTGGGGAAATCTAGACGAATCATGCACTCGATCTGATCTCCTTCGGGGGAGCGAAGTACGACACCTATCCCTCCGGCCTGTCTTGTCGACGATCCATCCGAATGTACGGTCCACGAAGGGTCCTCGTCTGCCCCCCGGTCCTCGCCGCTTGTGAATTCGGCGATGAAGTCAGCGACGGCCTGCCCCTTCATGGCGGCGCGCGGGCGGTATCTGACGTCGAACTCGGTCAATTCGATCGCCCACAAGGCCAGACGACCGGCCGCTTCGGGATTGTGCATCGCTCGTCGTAGAGGTTTGTCAGTTAAGACAACTATGGTATGAGCTTGGAAGTATGGCTTAAGCTTGCGGGCCGCGGTGATCAAGGCGAAGGCAAGCTTCTCCATTGGCGGGTACCTCTCTTCTGCTCCGCGGAACGCCCGGCTGATGTAATACACAGGCTTTTGGACCTTATCTTCTTCTCTAATCAAGGCCGCGCTGACAGCGGCCGAGGAGACGGCCAGGTAAAGGAAGAGCTCCTCCCCTGGTCGCGAGGGGCTCAGTAGCGGGGGCGAGGAGAGGTAGGCTTTCAGTTCCTCGAACGCCCTTTGGCATTCGCCCGTCCACTCAAATGACTTCTTCAGCGTGCGGAAAAAGGGTAGACACTTATCTGTCACCCTCGATACAAACCGGTTCAGGGCGGCTACCTTCCCATTCAAGCTTTGTACCTCCTTAGCGTTCTTCGGGGGCGCCATTCCCACTATGGCCCGAATCTTATCAGGGTTGGCCTCGATACCCCTTTCGGACACCATGAAGCCTAGGAATTTTCCCGCTGCCACTCCAAATGCGCACTTCGCCGGATTGAGCTTCATGTTATAGGAACGGAGCGTGTCGAACGTCTCTTCTAGGTCCCTCAGGTGGTCTTCCTTCCTTCTGCTTTTCACCAACATGTCATCGACATATACCTGAACGTTCCTCCCTATTTGGTGGGCGAACATTTTGTTCATGAGTCTCTGGTATGTGGCGCCCGCATTTTTTAGTCCGAATGGCATTACCTTGTAACAGAAGAGACCCTGGCTGGTGACGAATGAAGTTTTCTCTTGGTCAACCACGTCCATCCGGATCTGATTATACCCTGAAAAGGCGTCCATGAAGCTCAGCAGCTGGTGTTGAGCTGTAGAGTCCACTAGCGTGTCGACCCGCGGGAGGGGGTAGCTATCTTTGGGGCACGCCTTGTTCAGGTCGGTGAAGTCTACACACATGCGCCACTTCCCGCTTGCCTTCTTGACCATCACCACATTGGCCAACCAGTCGGGATAGTAAACTTCTCGGATGAAATCCGCTTCTAGCAGCTTGCCAACTTCTTCTGCCACCGCCTGGTCTCGTTCCGGGGCGAACACCCGCTTCTTCTGACGGACTGGCCGGAAAGTGGGCGACACGTTCAGCTTGTGCACCATGACTGAAGGGTCAATTCCTGGCATGTCTTCGTGACTCCACGCGAACACATCCTGGTTTTTCCGGAGGAAAGTCACGAGCGCCTGACGGGCCACCGGGCTGGCGAGGGCTCCGATTCTGGTGGTTCTTTCTGGCTTGGACTCGTCGAGTGCTATCTCCTCGAGCTCTTCTGCGGGTTCTGCCCCCACCCGCTGCTCTATATTGAGTGCTGGCAAGTGGCTGTCCGCTTCTACCATCGCTACGTAGCATTCTCGCGCAGCGACCTGGTCTCCCCATAACTCCCCCACACCATACTCGGTGGGGAACTTGACCATCAGGTGGTAGGTTGACGTCACAGCCTTCCAGGCGTTAAGGGTGGGCCGCCCTATGATAGCATTGTAGGCGGACGAACAGTCAACAACGAGGAAAGTGACGTCTTTAGTGACCTGCCGAGGATACTCTCCTATCGTGACTGGCAGGGTGACGGCGCCGAGGGGTTGAACTCTCATCCCCCCAAACCCAACAAGTGGGGCGTTGGTAGGGACCAAGCGCTCCCTGCCGATCCGCATCTGTTGAAATGCCGGGTAGTAGAGGATGTCCGCGGAACTACCATTATCGATCAGGACCCGGTAAGTGTTATAGTCTCCCACCCGGATGTTGACAACAAGGGCATCATCGTGCGGATGATGAAGGCGTTGGGCGTCTTCCTCAGTGAACTCAATAGTGGGGCCGCTGAAGCGCGACCTCTTCTGGGCGGCGTCCGCTGCCTGAACGTTTTGCACTGCCCTGAGATAGGCTTTCCGGGCTTTCTTTGTCGATCCGACGGCTGCCGCACTCCCGACAATCATCCTTATATCTCCTATGGGCGGTCTAGGGCGCTCATTATCCCGGCGGGGGGCCTGTTCCTGCCGAGGTGCCCCTGTCCTTTCCCGGCTGACGAACCTCTGCAACTTTCCCTGTCTGATCAGGGCCTCAATCTGTTGCTTCAAGTCGTAACAATCGGCGGTGTCGTGGCCGTGGTCTCGGTGGAAGCGGCAATACTTATCCTTGGGTCGTTTATCGGGGTTCCCCTTCAGTTTTCCCGGAAACGTCAAGGACCCCTCGTCTTTGATCTCCATCAAGACTTGGTCGACCGGGACCGTCAGCGGGGTGAAGCTTGTGAACTTACCGGCAGGGGGTTGCGGTCGCCTGTTGTCTCGGCCTTCCGTCCGCGGTTTCTTTCGCCCCTTATCCTGCTTGACGTCCTCCTGCCTTTCCCGCCTCCTGGGAGGTCTTTCCCCCCGAGCCTGTAATGCGTCTTCCGCATTCATATACTTCGTCGCCCTGTAAAACACCTCCGACATCGTCTTCGGGTCGTTCTTGTATAAAGAGAACAAGAATTTGCCCTCCTTCAGACCATTGGTGAACGCGGCGACCTGTATCTTATCGTCCGCCTCATCGATCGAAAGCGCCTCTCTGTTGAAGCGGGCTATATAGGATCTGAGTGTCTCGTCCTCCCGCTGTCTGATGTTCATCAAACACGCGGTGGACTTCTTGTATCTATGGCCTCCAATGAAGTGCGTAGCGAACTGAGCACTCAGCTCTCTGAAGGTACCGATAGAGCCGGGTGTCAGCCTGCCGAACCACGTCCTTGCCGCCCCCTTCAGCGTCGCCGGGAATGCCCGGCACATAATTTCGTCCGGCACGCCATGCAGGTACATCAACGTCTTGAAGGACTCCAGGTGGTCTAGTGGGTCTTTGGATCCATCGTAGCTTTCTATTTGTGGCATGCGGAACTTTGGCGGTGTTGGGAACATGATGACGTGCGTGGTGAAGGGAGAGTCCGTACGGTGGACGAGGTCGTCGAGGTCACTGGATACTCGTCCCTTAAGGGCGTTCATCATAAGATCCATACGCTCCTTCATCAACCGCAGCTCCTCGGCAGTGCTGGGCGGATCATTGTTAGCCGCCGATGGATGGCTTGTCCCCTGCCCTTCGGGTTGGGTCAATGCGTTGCTCCCCTCCGGGCCTCCGCGATCCCTCTCCCGAGCGCTGCCTTCCTCGTTCTCTCCGTGGTTGCCTGCCGTCGCGTCCCTTCGCAATAGTTGTTCTTCCAAGTCATTGTTGCGCTTCGTGAGGTGCTCCACCGCGGCCACCAGAGTTTGGACTTGTCTCTCGAGGGCCGTGGTGCGTTGTCCGTTGCCTTGATCGTTCATGGTGGTAATCCTCGAACGCGTGAGTACCATACAACTCTTTGTCCGGGAAGCGCAGAACACAGCCTAAGTACGTGCTCGTCGTCATTCCCACAGACGGCGCCAACTGATGATGCCGAAAATCACCCTCAGTGAATCGTATTGTCTTCGCGCGTTCTGGGTATACCTGCACAAGTAGAAAGAACCTCAAAGGGAAGTACCGGTGTGGTACCGGCCAACGACCCTCCGACGGTCGAGTTAGTATTGCTCACAACTCCAGAGTGCTAGAGTCGGGGTAGAGAACATGCGTACCTTTTTGATGAGGGTCTGGGGTATTTATAGTGGTGTAGAACCGGGACCTTGGCGTGTCCGAGGAGATAACCTCTGATCGGAGCCATCCCCTATTGCGTGGTCTTTACGGAATCCTTTCCTCACCGGAGCCATTCCCTATTGCGTGGAGTGCACGATATCTAACTCGGCGCCTGGCGTGCATGACGAGCCATGTCGGTCCGGTTGGATCCGTCTCGTCACCCTTTCACCCCGTCAGTGTGTGGATAGCGGCGTCGAGGCAGCCTGGAGAGACGATTCGGGACTTAGAGAAGCGGTACCGTCACCCTTACAGTGCCGTCACCTAGGAGGAGGATGACGGCACCTTCACTTGGTATCTTCCCCATCAATAGAAAATACAGTTCTTGATACTTAGTTCTTACTACACTGCACCAATAGACACACAAATGGCTGATGGAGGTACGCTTTTATCAATGGCTGATGAAGGTATGCTTTTCCTTTGGTGCTGTTATTTCAGTTCTAGTTTACATAGGATCGTACACTGCCTTTGTAGCTTTCGTATTGCACTGGACACTCAAATGCCTTCGTTTTAATTTATATACACACACACACACACATTAGTTTTGATCTGTAGCATTTGACTAGATATGTTTTTCCTTTGTCTGCCACTATTTGATTGTCCAGTGCTATTGCTTATAATTTTTGGGTTAAAATTCAACTTTGTCTGCCACTATTTGATTGCCCAGTGCTATTGCTTATAATTTTTGGGTTAAAATTCATCTTGTTCAACGTAGGGACATAAAGTCTCTTTAGTTTTCTTGTTTGGTTGAGACTAGAGCCTACATATTTAATTTACATAGGATCATACACTCTGCCTTATTCAACAAGCTCGTTTGGAATTTAATTTACATAGGATCAAGCACTCTCCCATATTTAACAACCTCCTATCTAGTCAAACACTACAAATCAAAATGATGTTATGTTGTTCCTCAAAAAAAAAAAAAAAAAGATGTTATGTTTGTAGATGGCGCAAGCTAGATATCACATCTAATATTTTTTTGGAGATGTTGATAAGATCTAGTAGTTATTTCAAGGCTATACGATTTTATTATTATATATGTGAAAAGTGTAAATAGTTAGTTGTTTTTATTTCTTATATTTAGTTTTTTTTTTCTAAGTATGTTCATATTTGTGAAATATTTCACATGCAGTTGCTATTGAAAATAAAGAAGATGTCACTACAAAAACTAGCATGAGAGACAGTTTTATGATAGTAAATCATGAAGGTCAAAGTGAAAATTTACTTGGAATGGTTGTGAACAGTGAAGAGGAAGCTTATAAGTTATATAATGAATATGCTATGCAAACTGGGTTTAGTATAAGGAAAAACAAAATAATATACTCAAAGAATGGTATACGTCAACGACAGTAAGTGTGTTCAAAAGAAGGATTTCCACGAGACAAGAATCCTTGTGAGCTTAAAAAGGTAAACAGATTAGAAACAAGAACGGGTTGTAAAGCTAGTATTAAGTTTACAATTGAAAATGGTGAATGGAAGGTGACCTCATTCGATTCTGAACATAATCATGAGCTTGCCAAAGCTGAACAACAACAATTTTTGAGGTCAAACCGAAAAATAACAGATGCATATTTAGGTGTCATAAAAACTTTTAAAGAAGCTGGTATAAGAACAATTAATGCATATTCTTATCTAGCTGAAGAAAATGGGGGGTTTGCCAATATTGGTTTCACAAGACGGGATTGTTATAATTTGGTGAATAAAGAGAAACTAAAAACAGTTGAGGCAGGTGATGCACAAAGCTTGGTTAATCATTTAAAAAAAAGGCAAGCTGAAGACCCATTGTTTTTCTATGCAATTCAAGTGGACCAAGAAAATCGAATGACTAACTTCTTTTGGAGGGATGGCAAGTCAAGGATTGATTATGACTCTTTTGGTGATGTAGTGTGTTTTGACACTACATATCGGACTAACAGGTATAATATGATATGTGCCCCTCTTGTAGGTATCAATCATCATTGGAATAATGTATTGTTTGGCTGTGCTTTTTTGTTAGACGAGACAACTGTTTCATTTACTTGGTTGTTTGAGACATTTATAGAATCAATGGGAAATCAAAAGCCAAAGATGATTTTTACAGATCAGTGTCAATCTATGATCAATGCCATAAAATTAGTGCTTCCTGAGACAAGCCATCGCTTATGCTTATGGCACATTTCAAAAAATGCTGCAATACAATTATGAAGCCATTATGGACATCCTGCATTTAAGAGCCGGTTCAATAAAATTCTTTATGGGTGTGAGACAGAAGCAGAATTCAATTCTTGTTGGGATGGCTTGATAAGAGATTATAATTTGGCAGGTGACAAATGGCTTAAATCTTTGTATGAAATTCGTGAAAAGTAGTGTCCAGTTTTTAGCCTAAATATTTTTTTTGCCAAAATGAAAGCTTCATCAAGAAGTGAAAGCACTAATAATGTTTTTCACAACATGACCACTACAATAATGAGTTTGACAGAATTTGTACTTCATTATGAGACTGCAGGGAAAAAGATGCGTGAAGAAGAATTGGAAGAGGATTTTCGCTGTAATCAAGGTGCACCTCCAAAAATAGTCCAGCATAGTGGAATTTTACAGCATGCAGCATCTATATATACTCGCAAAATATTCTACTTATTTGAACTTGAGTTTGCTTCTACCTTGGGGGTCAAAATAGAAGAAGTTAATCATGATGGAGATATTCACACTTTTGCACTTATTGAAGAGGATCATCAAAGGGTATGCATAGTCCAATTTAATTCTTTGGATAATGTTGTTACATGTAGTTGTAAAATGTTTGAATCCTTGGGGTTATTATGCCGACATGCATTACGAGTAATCAATGTAAAAAACATAACTTAAATACCAACTCAATATATTTTGAAACGATGGACAAAGGATGCAAAAAAAGATAGTGCCTCATGTAAATATGCAACATCATTAAGTATGAGTAAAGAGATGTCAGTGACATTGCGTTGCAATGAATTAATGCGCTCAGTTTATGATATATTTAGCAAAAGTGCAGCGACAACTCGTCATACTGAAATGTGCAAAATGAAAGTGAAGGAGATGGTAGAATTAATTGAAGAGGATATGGAAAATTTGAATATGGAGAGAGTTGTTGATGCCAACAATGATGGTTTGATTGATGAAAGTGAAACTACCACCAATGGTGATGGTTTAAAGAAGAGCTCACATGATGACTTGCCAATATTGGATCCCCCATATGTGCGACAAAAAGGAATTACAAATAAGAGGATCAAATATAATCTAGAGAAATGCAAATGAAGGGCACCAAAAGATGTTACTAGATCAAGTAAGTATTTTTGAAATTCTAGTATGAATTATTCAATTATTATATATATATATATATATATATCTTATTTTTTGTGACTAATATTTATAGTTTCATTTGTCTTAGAAAAAGTAACAAAAGGAAAACCTTCAAAAAACTTTGATCAGACACCACAAGTTGCAAGTTCCTGTAAGCATATTAGCACACTTATGGATGTAAACTCATCAGGTATGATTATTTAAATTTTATGATTGAAACATTGAAATTTCATACTTGATATTGCAAACAAAATTGTATACTAACCCTTTTTTTTAGAACAATTAACAATGAAAGAATTGTCACAAGACTTTGCCCATACACAACATGACATTAATTACTGTGATGGAACTCTCCCTAAAGGTGTGAATATTAGTGATCAGGTTTGTTATTCATATTCCTCAATTCCTAAGCAATTTAAAGTACTTTATGTTGGTTGTATGTATTGATTTTCTATAATTGTTGTATAGGTGTTTTCTTCCTTGGGCATGCCACTATTCAATGTTTCGAACCATTTCCAACAGTTTAATAAGGTGATTAAAATATTTGAAGAATTCATTAATGCATTTTTCTTCTTCAAGAAGCATAGGATTTAATTTTGTTGTATGGATTATTTGGACTACAGAATCCTTTATTCACATGGAAAGATGGTTCTTCAAACTCTAGCTTCAAAAGGATGCTTCAAAATAATGATCATTTGACTCAGGTACTATTTATTTTTTAACTTGACTTAAGCAGTTTATTATTCAATTATTTTTTGTTCTTTAATTTGTGGCAATTCATTAAATATTGTTAATTTATTGTTATTTGAAAATGACAAACACATTTATATTTTATTTTGCAGGATTCTTTGAACTCTATGAAGTTAAATAGTTAGAAAGAGTGATTCATCTCTGAAAGTTGGAATACATATAAACAGTTCAGTTGCATTGGAGACTTTATGGTCATTTGCCCACTTGAAATGGCATCTCCTTTACATTTGATTATTCTGTTTTTTGCTTCTAAAAAAATTTAAAAAAAAAACTCTGTTTTGTTCTCTTTTTTTTGTCTTGTTTTGTATTGTTGCAATGAATTTTGAGAATGCAATGGATTCATTTCTTAGTTGGTAACAAAACATAACCTATGGATTTTGCATTTATAGTAATTGCAGCAAGATTGATTCATCACAGAAAGTTGAAATAATGTAAATAGTTCTGTTGCATTAGAGACTTTATGGTCATTTGCCCACTTGAAATGACATCTCTTTTACATTTGATTAGTCTTTTTTTTTTTTTTGCTTCTCAAAAAAAAAAAAAAAAAAGTTTCTCTGTTTTGTTCTCTCTATTTTGTCTTGTTTTGTACTGTTGCAATGAGTTTTGAGAACGCAATGGATTCATTTCTTGGTTGGTAACAGAATATAAGCTATGGATTTTGCATTTGTAGTCGTTGCAGCGACTAACATATATATATACACATACTTGGCCAATTCAAACAATCTGTGTAACGAGGCATAGTGAAGGATGCAAATTAAATATACAAAGCAACTCTAAAAAGCTCTCTTTGCCACAAGCCAAAAAATTTGTCTCGTAGCAAGGTGTTGTATCATTTTTCTTTGCTAAGAGAAAAAGATGTTATTAAAATACAGAGCATTGAACATCAAGGCAATACAAAAGACGAGGACTTGCTACTATCCTCATAAATTACATCAAGAAGGGCCTTGGGTCCAGAATCAACAAAAAAACTACACCAAAACCTGTGTTTAAGAGACTAGGTAGCCAATATATAAGGAGCATGATTTGCCTCTTTGCATATCCATTTGAAAGAACAGTCAGGTAAATTTGTAGATAGAGAAAGCACTTCAGAAATGCAGCTTTTCTCCATGGGGATTGCACAGCTCTTCTGAACTAACCGTCATCCCTATTACACTTATATAGCAGCTATCCTCAGTCGCAAACTGTGCAAATATTAATCTTCTTGCCCATTTAAGTCTTCTGGATCTCACTTTTAACCCTTAAGGTCCACATTATGAGAAAGAACTTAAAGTTGCACTTGTTCTGTAAACAGAGTTTATATTGTTGCTGCATAATAGCATTCTTGAGCTTAAATGCACTGTGCTTCATATGATATGGACTAGCATCTATAAAAGAAATTGAAAGAAATAAGCAGCAATTGTGCATAGAAGAAAGACAATAAAATTAAATTAACTAAAAACGTCTCTTAGTGTACGGTTTTTTCTTGGACCATCTTTCTATTGATTATGAAAATTTTGGAATTTGATATGATCTTTCTATTCTTTTTAATAGAAAATTTTACAACCTTTTTAGCCTCTAGAGATTTTAATGGCCAACAACAAAGAATTCATTTGAATCACAACAGAAACACTCAAAGCCTCATGAATATAACCAAACTTTAAAGAAACAATAATCACCAATGGATTTGAATAGGAACAAGAATGGTTCATAAACTCAATCAAAAATGTATATATAAAATTTAAGGAAAAACATCCCGTATTACAAACAGCTTCTTTCTAAATTAAATTGCTGGTCTAATTTGCTTTAAAATAATAAAAATTTATTACATCCATAAGAACTTAAAAAAATATATCCATTTAAAACCAAAGGAAGCTACCTTTCTCAGTCAAAAAAAAAAAAAAAAAAATCCAGAGGAAAGAAAACCAAACTATTCTTTCTAATACCAGAAAAAATCAGCCAAAAACCCCTTTCTGAAACCCTAAGATTAAACGCAAAAATTTTTTTTTAAATCCAAAACCAAAACCAAATGAATATGCAAAATCTGTTAGATATAAAAAACCATATAGGAATTAAACCAGATCTTACCGATTAAGAGAGAAGATGACGCTGCAGAACTGATATCATCAAGAAGGAGAAAAGATTTCAGTTTGCTCTCTTCTGAAATTAAACAGTGTTTCTCTTTAGAAATTTCATATAGGAACATCAGACCTTTGCCGATTAAGGGGGAAGATGATGTTGCAGAACAAATGTTGTCAAGTGGGAGAAGAGATTTCAATTTGCTCTCTTGTGAAATTAAATGACGTCTCTCTTTCAAATTTTTTTTAATTAGTCGTGTAATCAGATAAGAGTAATATTTAAATGGGTTTATCTTTAATTTTTATCTTAAAATGAGTCAGCAAAATTTTTAACACGTGAAAATATTTTAGTGGAAGGATTTTATAATTTCTCGTAAAGTAGAGTGTTAAAATAGATAAAGTAATTTTTTAAGTTGTTAAAAATTAAATTTTTTTAACATTATTACTGTGAATACTCTTAGTCTTCAACCAAATTTGTAGTCAAACATTGTCATTTTTATATTTTTTCCATAAAAGTTGTATAAAAAATTTTCTGACGTAGATTATTAATAAATGCCCTAAGTTACTGTTAACCAGACTCAAGTTTATAAACTAAAAAATGTTTCTTCTTCTCTTTTTGGTGGTAATTACGTTATTCTCCCTTAAGGTTTAGGAGAATAACTCTCCATCCCAAACCTAAAGAAACTTAATCCTACTTATTCATTCATTCTTAATCTAGAGGAAGTATGACAATTATTTATTATTTCCTAGTCTTAATTGAGATTTGGGTTGCGAATGAGAACGGTTCTATCCAGCCTTAAGAACCAACAAAACCCCTCTTCCTCATCCATGTGGATTTGCATTTCCTTAAACTTGTTTTTTTTCATAATGTTAAGATGTTTATTTAGATCAAAACATGCTAGGCTATAAGTATCTTGTTTTAAAATGCTCGAGTGTTCTTCATGGATGTTTGAACGTTCTTCACTTGTTCTTGGTTGTATTTCACATATGGTTGCTTTCTTATATTGTGACAGCAGAGCAGCGTAGCCCTTTATATTGCTATCAAATCCAATATTCCACAAGAGGACTTAATCATATAGAATTGGATTGTCACTTTGTTAGGGAAATGATCCAAGTTGGATTGGTTAAGACATTTCATATTCCAACAAAACACTAACTTGCATGTCTCTTTACCAAACCACTTGGGCACACTCAATTCTTCAATTTTCTTCCAAGATGGGCTTTCTAACATTTATGCTCCATCTTGAGGGAGGAATATTAAAGCACATCAAAATTCTAGATTCAAAGCTTCAGTTCATTACTTACAATGCAAATAGTAAAAAGACTTGTAGTCTTTAGTTTTTATTGCATATTGTTGTTTTACTACAAGTCTCATCCTTCTATAATTGTTCCATACCTCTTGTTATTAAATAGCTACATTAGGCATCCAGATAATTATCAGGATTTTTCCCACTTGGCATAATGGACTTTTATTAGTCTCTTATTGTGTAAGAGTTTAGTCATACTTTTTACTTGGTTGAAAAAACCAACCATGCAGAAATAATTTGGTTTTGTACTTTTTAAGTTTTTATAATTTTTTTAAATCTAAGATATAAATTTCACTTTAACGTAATATAAATGTATGTGTGTAAAACTCTTTTTAGTGACTTAAACTCCAACCATTACTCCCAACCCATACAAACTAGTATTTATGAAATGACTATTACAACAATGGTGTGTGTGGTTATAATTGCAAGTTTGTAATGCCATTAAACGATTAAAGTTGACTACCTTGGAAAGATCATGGTGGTTGTCGTTGTGCTTGGTTGCATTTATGGTTGAACATTGTGTCGAAAAAAGAGAGAACCATGTAATTAAAAGTACTCTCCTAACTCTGTTTTTTCTCTACTATACTTTTCCCTAAGACTTTTCATTTGAAATGCAATATTGTGTGTAGTTGTGTGTGTGTGTGTGTGTTTTTTTTTTTGTGTTTTTTGTGTTTTTTGTTTTTGTGGGTGAGGCCCTTCCTTTTATACATGAATTTGAATGGGTGTTCTCCCATTTTTACTATTCTTCTTTGATTTCTTGGATTTCACCATTAGCCCCCTGTCATGTCCCTTTGATTGTGGGTATTCTTTCTCTTTTTGGGCAATTACTACCATGAAAGGGATTTTGGTTCTAACTCTAAATGGAATATACGTTGATTTTTGAATAAGCATTTGGTTACAATAGAATTAAGTTGGTAGGTTTTTCTAAGCATAAAATGGTGAAAGGCCATTAATTTTGTTTGTCTTTATGCATGAGGGTTTCTATTAGGCATGCACCTTGAAATGTATGTCGTTGCTACTTTAATAAAAGGTGTTGCTCCTTTAATAAAAGGTGCTTTCCCCAGTGAAAGCATCCCTAAAAGGATTTTGGCAAAAAAGATTAACCCATCTTTTGATGGAGTAATGTATATGAACATTTAAAAAGACTATATAAGCTTAATATTGAGTCCAAATCTTCTGTCTCATCAAGTGTGCTTTACTTTATATTCCACTAATAAAATTTGGACAATTAACCTCTCTCATTAAATGAGATAACTCTGACTTTAACATTCACGTTACTGAGACGTTAACGTTAAAATCCCTTTCTTTTTTTTCTTCCGCAGCTTTTATTTCTTCTCTTTGTTTCCGGCTTTTCGTTCCTTTTTTTTTCTCTTCTCCACGTGGTTTGAGTCAGCAAGAACTCTTTTGAGTTTTGTCTCTTGCTGTAGCTTTTGTTTTTGATTTGGACTCTTCCCTCTATTGTCTCGTTATATTCCTTTCTCCCAAAGTGTTTCCGGCTTTTGCTTTTGTTTTTGTATGCCACAGAGGTTCCTTTTGTCCTATAGGTGCTGATTTTCAACTTTTGAGAGACTCCTGCTGAAACAAGCAACTTTCAAGGCTTTCAAGGTTTCTTTTTTTTCTCTTCTCTATGTGGTTGACATCTCAAGTGTTCATCTTCATCCTCACTTTGCCCCGGTTACAGACACATCCTCACGTCATCTTCAAGTGTTCATCTGCTTCTATTGGTTTCTACAAAGTGACTTGTCTGTGGTGATAATGGTGTTTGATTTTTGTTCCATTATGAAACATGTGGAAAGAAAAACGTTTTTGGACGATGTAAAGTTTGTAGTCAGTAAATAATTGGGGTTGCTGGATTTTGTATTTTACATGTTTGTTGAAATTCTTAAATGAGTGACGGGGACGTGAAGCTCCTCCATAGAAGCTCTCTTGTATATATCTTATTGTAGAGATTACAATTTGATTTGAATATACGAAAAACATTTTATTTAAATTCCAGATTTCATTATTTTATCAAACTCTATTTGATAAGGGCTGACTGAATTAATGGATATCTTTTGAAAATGCTTGGACTGATATGTTTTGGTTTTGTGTTTCAATTGAGATAAGGTCGGATATGTCTCAATAGATTTTTTTTTTTTTTTTTTTTGAGATGAAACCGGACCTATTCTGCAGGAACAAAACATTACATGCAGGAAAAATTGTTTCTACCGAAACAAAAACAAAGGAACCATACCAATTCTGCAGAAACAAAAACATTGTTATCTGCTTGAAGTTGTACACATCCCTTGATGATGGTGAATGTTGGGTACACTGCACCATGGTCCAGCCCACACTTTTTTTGAGCTCATTAAATGAGCTTGTTGAAGAATTGGCAAGAAGTCAGCAAAACAAATTGAACTTGCTGGAGAAGCTTGTCCGAAAGAGAAGAATTGAGTTCATCTTTTCCACTATAATTATGTACAAAAGTCCAGCAACATTTATGAAGGGATGTACAAAAGTCAAGCCAAATAAATGAATATGTGATGTTAAACTTGTGGGACACGTTGGAAGGAAGAAAGAAAAGAAAGAAGCAAAAGCAAGGGTCATTCGGCTAAGGGAGGGCTGAAGAAAAGAAATTGGTTGAAGCAAAGTCAAGATTAGGGGTGTCCATGGGTCGGTCTGGGTCGGGTTTGTGCCCAACCCGGAACCGACCTGATGACATCGGGTTTCCTGCGTGAAAACTCGTCGCCGACCGCAAAAACCAACAGGTCAGGTCAGATCGGAGTTGTTTAATCAGCGGTCGAATCAGTCGAAGCCAATGATGATGCTGCCGGAGATTCCATTTTGACGGCTATCTATATTTATCACCGAATCTTCGTCGGATTTGTGCAAAAATCACTAGATCTAAGCATAAAAAACATCAAATCATCACCTGATTTTTGTAAAACTCACGAGATCTGGGCAAAAATACACCAAATCGTCGCCAGATTTGAGCAAATACCATCGGCGTTTCGTCGGATTTAAGCAAAAACCATCGGAGTTTTGCCAGATTTGGGCAAAACCCATCATATTTTCAATGGATCTGAGTCTTATTTGAGCAAAACCCATTAGATTGTAGCTGGATCTAAGCGTAAACGATGAGATCTCGCCAAATCCCGAGATTTCATGGATCTAGTTGAAACTTCGCCGGAAAATGCTATATAGCTCGATCAGTTTGGGTTTCTTTGGGTTTTGGGGAGAAGATCCTAGACTGAACCGCCCAGATCGGATTCTGGAGAAGAAAACCTGCTGCTGACCGCCTGAGTAGTCGGATCGGCCGACGGTCGGCCCGGGTCCGGTCAGATTTACCGGGTGGGTCGGGCCACCGGTTGAGTTGGACACCCCTAGTCAAGATAAGTTGGCTTGCATTTATTGTGACTTGATGTGAAGAGTGTGAAAGAGAGAAAAGAAGGAAAAGATGAGGGAATAAAAGGAGAGGCCATTCGGCCATTTGAAGGGGTGAAAAGTGAAAGAGTGAAAAGTCCCAAAGTTTGCTTCTCAAGGCTAACCGTACTATTAGTTGTGTTGCTTCGCTAGCCACTGTGCTTTGGCCATTGCTTGGAGCTATCAAGAAGAGGCTAATCCATAAGCAGGGAGTAACCTTGTCAAGTGAGGCTAGTTACAATTGTACTGTCATGCTAGGCTAATAGGATCTCATATATGAAATTTAAAATCCACCAGTATTTTCTCTATGTGGATTATGACTTTCAATTGACTCTAAAGTCAAGAACTTTGTCACTACAATTAAAATAGGATTCCATAAACAAAATTAGGCAAGTGCCACAAATACAAAATTTCAAGGAAGATAATTTTTAAAGGAAGCTGAAGTTTTAGGCCTACAAACTCAATTCTTAATTTCGGAATCACTTCTTCTTCTACGTTAGCATGAATTTTATTGTTGCTATCTATTGAAATTGGTTCTGGTTGTTCAACTATCACAAGTGGTGAATCCTCATCTTGAAAATTCAATTTTCGAACCGATTGACTATCAATCTTAGTATGATAATTGCTATCACTCATGACCCTAATACAAAACAAAAACAACATAGTTATTTTTTTTTATAAACAACATATATATATACACACACACACACACACTTTAGACACAAACTCACACAAGTGTGTATAAGAAAGTTGTTATAAATCCTAAGATAAATTAAAAAATGAAATTTATTTACACTAAACCAAAAAGAGAGAACTTACTGTGTGATTGAACAATACGTAAAAGGCTTGAAGGTTGCTTATTACAGCAGGAGTCTCTCAAAAGTTGAAACAAATCTGCACCATAGGACAAAAGGAATGGCATACAAAAACAAAAAGCAAAAGCCGGAAACACTTTGGGAGAAAGGAATGCAATGGGACAAAATAGGGAAGAGTCCAAATCAAAAACAAAAGCTGCGGCAAGAGACAAACCACATGGAGAAGAGAAAAAAAAGAAACCAAAAGTCGGAAACAAAGAGAAGAAATAAAAGCTACGGAAGAAAAAAAAGAAGAAAGGGATTTTAACGTTAACATCAGTAACGTGAGTGTTAAAATCAAAATTATCTCATTTAATGATAGATGCTAGCTGTCCAAGTTTTATTGGTGGAGCATGAAGTGGAGCACAATTGATGAGACTGGAAAATTTGGACTCCTCAATATTGAGACATTTATCTAGTTGCATGCAAACGAATTGAGAAATTCATGACGGAGATTTTTTTTGGCTTGAATAACGCGATAAGTGCATGACAAGATAACATGGTTGTAGTAGAGTTAAACTTATATTTGAAATTATAGACATGTATAAGAAGCGTTTATAAGTATGAAAAAAGTGAAATCAAATATATCAATGAAATTTGAATAAATTATGGATGTTGAGGTCTATTTTTTAACTGTCTATAGCCAAAATAAACTGCATTTCAAAATAAAATATGATATTTCCTTGAGTGTGTGTTACTTAATATAGACATGATATTCATAAAAGAGACCATATATAAATAAGTAAATAATTAAACTTTGATGTATATTCTCAAATTGAAACAGTGTGCCAAACTTTGATTTAAACTTCTATTATGTAATAAATTTCATGGAATCAACACCATAGATTCAAATCATTATTATCAAATAAAAAACGCAATAGTTTCAATTTCGTTGTATCTATAAATAAAAGTTTATATAAAAAAATAAATTAAAGAAAAGAAAATTACATCTGTTTTGAATTACCATAATTCCATTATAGTTCACAATTAATATTCCTTTTTTTGATAACATCAATAACAAAAGGCTTTCAACAAGGCTAGATGTATCCAGATCTGATGAACTGGTACTCTAGTTGCAAAATTTGCTAAATTGTAAACAGTGTTCAGTATATGCCTAGGAACAAAAAGGGCTTTACAAGTAAGACCATGCTGCTGCAGGTTTAGAACATCAGTCACCATATTCAATTCCGTAGCAGCAATAACATTTGAGATTATTAGAGTATTCGCATTCGAGAATTCAATCTCATCCTATTTTACTATCCCAAAAAGCTACTTTATCAACTATATAATACAATTTTACAATACACCCAACATCTCAACTTTTATTTTCCTATTCTACTCAATAAAATAATATATCTACTAAAATACAAAACCAAACACAACTCAACCCACCACGACCACCACCACCTCAACCCACTACAACCACTGCCCAAACCACTACAAAACCCTCATCCAACCCACTACCCACACCACCGCCAAATTAACCACCACCCACACCACCACCACCAACCCACCACGGCACCAAACAAACCCAGCCACCACCAAGCAAACCCACCACGACACCAAACAAATCAACCACGACACCAAGGAAAAAAACCCAACCGCCACCAAGCAAACCCACCACAACATCGGCTAGCAACCACCACCATAATCACAGTAGCCACCACCAAAACCCATTAAAAAACCACCAAACCCACTACCAACAACAACCACAAAAGTTTCTCAAAAAAAAAAAAAAAAAAAAAAAAAAAAACCACAAAAAAGCAACCACCTCAAGAACCACCAAGAGAAACCCACGCCGACAACCACGAGAGAAACTCACGCCAACAACCACCAAGAAAAACCCACAAAAAACCACCACTGATCTTGCTGTTGTTGATCTAGAAATCCATCAACCATGGCAGCAAAGCCACCACGCCAAAACCCATGCCGATCCGAACCCACGTAACCCACGGCAAACCCACAACCCAGCACCGATCTCCACACCACACCCAAACACCGATCTCTGTGCCAAACCCCAAATACCGATCTCCACGCCACCACACTAATCTGCAACGAGAGAAAGAGAAGATAAATAATGAGTGGGTGGTGACTTGCCATGGCCAGTGACAGTGGGTCAGGCCATGGTGTAGTGGCTATGGAGTTTTGAGTCTGAAGAGAGGGAGTGAGTGAGGACTGAAAGGAGAGAGAGGATCAGAGATTGAGAGACGGAGAGAGAGACGTGAGACAAAGAGTGGAGGAGAGAGAAAGTGGCAGATAAAGGCTACAGTGAACTGAATAAAATAAAATTTTTATTTTTACAATTGAGCTATAGTGGAATTGCACTGCAGCTCAATTGCAACTTTTTTGCAATTGTAGCATTTTAGAAGTCCGGATGAAGCCACTTTTTTGGGTGAAAATGGTAAAATGGGCTTGGCATTGGCATTTAGAATGCCAAGTGCGAATGCTCTTATGGCAATGTCCACAAAATGCTTTCTCCCATTTTTGACATTAACGACCACAATGAAGTGAGTAGAAGCACATTTCACTCCATGATTTACTACTAATTTGAAAAAGGTACCTCATGATTATAGAACTTTCCTCCTTGCAATCGACAGAATAAGAAGAAGAAAAACCCATAAACAGAGGTAAGTTAACAAAAGGCATTAAAGAGACATATTGGAGTGAAAAATATAGAAAAACGAATTTTTGTAACCAAACAACAATACGTAGTTGGTTATATCAATAGAAAGATAAGAAAGAACTCACTTGTCTTGTGTTTTTAGCAAGGATAAAGATGAAGATGAATGAATAAGTGATAAACATTTGTAAGAGACATTTTAATTTGGATAAGTCCAAGGTGGATAAGTATCCTCAAAATGTGGGAACTATGCGTGGGGATATTTTGCATAAATATAATGTGGGCTTACTTGGGGTAAAGCCCAGACTTCGTACTTGGGTTGGAAAGTGTAGGAGGTTAGTGAAGTCTAACCTAAGGGAATGGTAGGCAGATCCGGGTTTAGGAGGATAATTGGGTACTTAGCTCTTCTACTCACAAAGTAATTTCTCAGAAAGGTATGCTTCCATTGGACTCTAGAGTTTGCAATTTTATTGATGTGGAGAACAAGTGTTAGGATTGGAACCTTTTGAATAGAACTTTTCTTCCTTTTGAGGCTAAGGCTATCATTGGAATTCCTTTGAGTGTTAGAATGCCTGATGATAGGCAGGTATAGGCTAAAACTTCAAATGGCTTTTTCTCTATAAGAAGCGCTTATAAGCTGACTCTAGAATTAGAGACAAATAGGGAGATTGGCTCTTGTTCTGATGGGAGTAAAATAAGGTTTTGGAAGAGATTATGGTTAATTCAAATTCCCCATTAAATCAAACATTTTGCTTGGAGAGCTGCCCGTGACATCTTACCTACAAAAGAAAATCTGGTTTGTAGAAAGGTTTTGGTTGATAGCATGTGTGAGGAATGCAGTAATGCTTCAGAATCTTTCTTTCATCTGTTTTGGAAGTGCTCTAAGGCTTGAAACACATGGGTTTCTTCGTCTCTCTTCATTTCACCGTTGTTGATTCCTTTTTGGACCGTCTTTGAGTTCTTATGGCATGTTTTGATGGATGCACAGTGGGTTATGGAAGATGCTGTCCTTACTTCTACTATTGCATGGGCTTTGCGGACTAATAGAAATGAGGTGATTCATGGCAAGCTGAGGAAGACAGGTCTGTCACTGGTTGATTCGTGTAGATCATACTTGGAAGAGTATTAGGCTATAAGCAATACCCCTCTAACACAACTGACACAACAAACCCAAGTGGAAGTGAAGTGGTCTCCTCCAATATTCCATTATACAAGATTAATGTGGATGTTGCTATATTCTCGACTAAAAAGGCTGCTGTACATTGCACCACTAAGGCATAAGAGAATGCAAAAGTGATTGAATCTGGACCCTACACGTGGAGCAGCTGTGAGCAAGGGGAGAGGAAGCATTGGTTAAGGGATTTTATCTTGGTCTGTACTAATGGTGTGACTGTCTTGGGAAATGAGTAGGATTTGCACCTGAGATGATACTCAAGCACTCACAAAATGGGAGATAGTGACTTTCTAAGGTTAGAGGCTATAAGGACACCCTTTATTGGTTGCATGCATGATGGACCACCTCAAAAACATGCATATCAATCACAATACTTTTGATGTCCCTCTCAATGTCCAAGACTTGTTTTCCAAGTAGTGGCAAAGTCACCTGCCTACGGGTCCCAGTGCCACATTGGTGCAGTTCTTATCCTTTTGTCAGCAGATAATATCACAGTTGTGAAAAGGTCCAAAATAGAGAAATAATGACTTGAGACCTGTCTTTGTACTCAACCATATTCCTCAGAGTATAAGAGGAACATACAGCTGTGTTATTAGGGCAAAAACTTAAGTAGATATTTTGAGAAGAGAGTAGAGAGTTGGTAGGAAAGAAAAACAACCTGGTTGTAAGAAATTGGTCTCTTTTCACACATAATACAAGCTAAATAGAGCAAGAATGCATTCTTGCGCAAACCGTGGTTTTTTATCCTTTCCTTAGGGTTTTCCACATACATCTTGTGTTTCTTTAGTCATCAGTTTCTTCTTCTTGTTTAAATGTGCACCTTTTTCATGTCCTATCGTCACTTTTTTCTTCTTGTTCGAGTGTCATGTCAAAGCTAGCATCTTTTCAAGCTTTCTCATGTAGATGTACTGTTAGATAACTTATTTTTCTTCTCTATATAAGCTCAAATCTAATTTGCACGTACAGCTGCTAGTGTTTGTAACACCCCAATCTAATTACATAATTAATTTTATGAGTTTATATGCTTGTTAATATTTTAATTACTTTAAGTGCATAAGCTTTGCTATTGTGATATTATAAAATATCTATGCTCTTTTTTAATGTTGTAGAAAGGAAATTTATAAAGGTAAGGATATATATACAAGGTTATTTTATTCTTTGGGCCTTTCTAGAAATATAAGCTTCTAAGGGGTGGGTTTCTTCGTCTCTCTTCATTTCACCGTCGTTGATTCCTTTTTGAACCTTCTTTGAGTTCTTATGGCATGTTTTGATGGATGCACAGTGGGTTATGGAAGATGCTGGCCTTACTTCTACTATTGCATGGGCTTTGCGGACTAATAGAAATGAGGTGATTCATGGCAAGTTGAGGAAGACAGGTCTGTCACTGGTTGATTCGTGTAGATCATACTTGGAAGAGTATTAGGCTATAAGCAATACCCCTTTAACACAACTGACACAACAAACCCAAGTGGAAGTGAAGTGGTCTCCTCCTATATTCCATTATACAAGATTAATGTGGATGTTGCTGTATTCTCGACTAAAAAGGCTGCTGTACATTGCACCACTAAGGCATAAGAGAATGCAAAAGTGATTGAATCTGGACCCTACACGTGGAGCAGCTATGAGCAAGGGGACAGGAAGCATTGGTTAAGGGATTTTATCTTGGTCTGTACTAATGGTGTGACTGTCTTGGGAAATGAGTAGGATTTGCACCTGACATGATACTCAAGCACTCACAAAATGGGTGATAGTGACTTTCTAAGGTTAGAGGCTAAAAGGACACCCCTTATTGGTTGAATGCATGATGGACCACCTCAGAAACATGCGTATCAATCACAATACGTTTGATGTCCCTCTTAATGTCCAAGACTTGTTTTCCAAGTAGTGGCAAAGTCACCTACCTATGGGTCCCAGTGCCACATTGGTGCAGTTCTTATCCTCTTGTCAGCAGATAATATCACAGTTGTGAAAAGGTCCAAAATAGAGAAATAATGACTTGACACCTGTCTTTGTACTCAACCATATTCCTCAAAGTATAAGAGGAACATGCAGCTATGTTATTAGGGCAAAAACCGAAGTAGATATTTTGAGAAGAGAGTAGAGAGTTGGTAGGAAAGAAAAACAACCTGGTTGTAAGAAATTGGTCTCTTTTCACACATAATACAAGCTAAATAGAGTAAGAATGCATTCTTGCGCAAACCGTGGTTTTTTATCCTTTCCTTAGGGTTTTCCACATACATCTTGTGTTTCTTTAGTCATCAGTTTCTTCTTCTTGTTTAATTGTTCGCCTTTTTCATGTCCTATCGTCACTTTTTTCTTCTTGTTCGAGTGTCATGTCAAAGCTAGCATCTTTTCAAGCTTTCTCATGTAGATGTACTGTTAGATAACTTATTTTTCTTCTCTATATAAGCTCAAATCTAATTTGCACGTACAGCTGCTAGTGTTTGTAACACCCCAATCTAATTACATAATTAATTTTATGAGTTTATATGCTTGTTAATATTTTAATTACTTTAAATGCATAAGCTTTGCTATTGTGATATTATAAAATATCTATGCTCTTTTTTAATGTTGTAGAAAGGAAATTTATAAAGGTAAGGATATATATACAAGGTTATTTTATTCTTTGGGCCTTTCTAGAAATATAAGCTTCTAAGGGGTGGGTTTCTTCGTCTCTCTTCATTTCACCGTCGTTGATTCCTTTTTGGACCTTCTTTGAGTTCTTATGGCATGTTTTGATGGATGCACAGTGGGTTATGGAAGATGCTGGCCTTACTTCAACTATTGCATGGGCTTTGCGGACTAATAGAAATGAGGTGATTCATGGCAAGCTGAGGAAGACAGGTCTGTCACTGGTTGATTCGTGTAGATCATACTTGGAAGAGTATTAGGCTATAAGCAATACCCCTTTAACACAACTGACACAACAAACCCAAGTGGAAGTGAAGTGGTCTCCTCCTATATTCCATTATACAAGATTAATGTGGATGTTGCTGTATTCTCGACTAAAAAGGCTGCTGTACATTGCACCACTAAGGCATAAGAGAATGCAAAAGTGATAGAATCTGGACCCTACACGTGGAGCAGCTGTGAGCAAGGGGACAGGAAGCATTGGTTAAGGGATTTTATCTTGGTCTGTACTAATGGTGTGACTGTCTTGGGAAATGAGTAGGATTTGCACCTGACATGATACTCAAGCACTCACAAAATGGGAGATAGTGACTTTCTAAGGTTAGAGGCTAAAAGGACACCCCTTATTGGTTGAATGCATGATGGACCACCTCAGAAACATGCGTATCAATCACAATACGTTTGATGTCCCTCTCAATGTCCAAGACTTGTTTTCCAAGTAGTGGCAAAGTCACCTACCTATGGGTCCCAGTGCCACATTGGTGCAGTTCTTATCCTCTTGTCAGCAGATAATATCACAGTTGTGAAAAGGTCCAAAATAGAGAAATAATGACTTGACACCTGTCTTTGTACTCAATCATATTCCTCAGAGTATAAGAGGAACATGCAACTATGTTATTAGGGCAAAAACCGAAGTAGATATTTTGAGAAGAGAGTAGAGAGTTGGTAGGAAAGAAAAACAACCTGGTTGTAAGAAATTGGTCTCTTTTCACACATAATACAAGCTAAATAGAGTAAGAATGCATTCTTGCGCAAACCATGGTTTTTATCCTTTCCTTAGGGTTTTCCACATACATCTTGTGTTTCTTTAGTCATCAGTTTCTTCTTCTTGTTTAATTGTTCGCCTTTTTCATGTCCTATCGTCACTTTTTTCTTCTTGTTCGAGTGTCATGTCAAAGCTATCATCCTTTCAAGCTTTCTCATGTAGATGTATTGTTAGATAACTTATTTTTCTTCTCTATATAAGCTCAAATCTAACTTGCACGTACAGCTGCTGGTGTTTGTAACACCCCAATCTAATTACATAATTAATTTTATGAGTTTATATGCTTGTTAATATTTTAATTACTTTAAGTGCATAAGCTTTGCTATTGTGATATTATAAAATATCTATGCTCTTTTTTTAATGTTGTAGAAAGGAAATTTATAAAGGTAAGGATATATATATATGCAAGGTTATTTTATTCTTTGGGCCTTTCTAGAAATATAAGCTTCTAAGGGGTGGAAAGAAAATTTGTAAAAGTTAAGAGGTGACTCATCTAACCTTTCTGGCATTTTCCTCTTGTTATATACGTACAACACAAAAGTCCACTCTTCTTATCTTCCTTTTGCTGCATCAGAAGGCTTCTTGGGTTCATCTTTTCTTGCTCTTTTGCTTCTTTCTTCTCCCTTTCTCACGGCAGCACCATCTCACCATCTCTCTCACTTTCTCACCAAAATCACAAACCTCTCTCTAAGATGAAATTAAGAGCCTAACACTAAGATTTCAGCTTCAAAGTTTGTGGATAAGTAAATTAAACCTCTTTTGATTTTGGGTATTTTGATAGTATAAGTGTTTTGTTCATTTTCCCTCTTCTTTGCTCTCTGTTCTGTTTGTAGGAGCTGAACTTGTGATTCTGTTTTTAGTAATTTGAAAGATTGATGAAATTAGTATTTTGGATGCTTATTAAGGTATTTTATTATGTGTAGTGTTGGTATAAAAAAACTCAAATGAAATGAAGGTCAATTGCTATTTGTTGATGATTTTAGTAAGAACATGGGCTGAAGCTGTCACTGTGACAGATTTGATGTTTACAATAAGAAAAATATGCATAAAATCATTTGCTGTGAATTAGGATGCTAGGAGTAGTTTTTATGAATCCTAAGACACATATGGTTGTTATGGAAGTGGTCTCACAGCTTTTGGATGAGTATAAAAATAATGGTTTAATTTCTAAGTTGCATGAATTTCTGTCAGGATAGATTTGAGCACGTTGTCTTGTATGATTTTTAATAAATCATGGTTTTATGCTTTGACTCCAAAATTTTTATGGTATATACTAGACATACAGGGGAGTAACTCTGTAAAATTTCGTGACATTTGGAAGTGTACGGACAGTTCATTTGTATTTTAAAAATGGGGCTTACGCTGCTGTAATGAGCAGTGAACAGCTTATGACACACCTGACTTTGTGGATTAAATTTTGAAGTTAGGGTGAATGTTTTAAGCTATAATTTAATATGCTTATCCTTTGGTATGTTTGGATCATATATAAATTTTATGCCTTGGTTTCTCAATGGTTTGGGTACATAATGTGTTTGATGATTGTATCATGTACTTTGGGGAAACTTTATGTGATGGGAATTAGGATTTTTCTTGAGTTTAAGAGTTAGGTTGTGATGGATGTATAAGTTTATATACTTAGGAAGAGTTTGTTAGTAATAAGTTTTGGTCTTTCATTTAGGTGACGAGAACGAGAACACGGACACTTGAGCTCCTCTTGTACATTCTCTCTTCTCTTCTATTTCAGGTAAGGGATTTGTGACGTGCGTTTGATAAGAATAAAATTGTTTAGAAAACTATAATGCATTAAAACCTTTTAATTGAAAATATTATATATAAGCATGATTTAAGTAAAATATATGTTCGTGAGTTGATTAATCTTATATACACAATAATTTTAGCATATTGATGCAATTATTTATATCACGAACATAATTTTTAAGAATGAAGCGGATATGCTACTGTTGTGAAACAATTATGTAAAAGCAAAGTTATCAGAAAAATATAGTTTTCAATTATTCCATTGTTATGATCTGAACTTAGCCAGTTGGGGTTATAGTACTGGTATTTCCATGGAAATTCTGATTGGCCATTAAAAGTGGGACTGGCTCTGCTGTACCCGCCCTTGTTGGTAACGGCCAACTTGTGGAAGATGTCAACCTACCCCCATGGTTGAAGATATGTATTATGATATGATTCCGGGTTTACCTAGCATTGTGGGGAATGCTGGATGCCTAGCACTTTGTGCTGGAAGCCTCCCAAAGTTGTGACAGACTTACAATTAGACTAACTAATATGTATTATAAATGAACTATTAAGCTATTTGGAAATAATGATAAGTCTGATGATAAGTTTTGATAAGTATTTCATAGTCTATTCAAAGATAAGATTTCTGAATTATGTTTACGTTCCTTATCATGTCCTTTTACTATTATATAAAAGGAAAATATAGTGTTTTTATCTGAAAGTTCATAAGTTATTTTAAGAATAATGTAAATAGTATAAAGGCTACTTTGTCAAGCTGGCATATTCATAAAATATTTGTTTTACATGCATGCTTATTAAGGGCCCATGGAGCTTAAAATCTTACTAGGCTTCATAGCTCACTCTATTATATTTCAGTGCACAGGTTCTTCCTAGAAGCAGCGAGAGTATTAGAGGTGGCAAGGATTCTGTAATTCTCGTTTGATAGATTGTATAGTTTTTGTTGTTGTATAGTAGTTTAGCTCTTTTGTTGTATAGGAGAAATCAAGATGTACTTGATCCTTTGAGCACAGATGTAATTCGGAACCTTAATTTGTTTTGAACTCCAGTTGTTTGCCTTTGGGGTTAGGTTTGTAATAAGAGTTTTGCTAAAAATTTAGCTATGTAATATTTACACAAAACCTGAGGTTTCAACCAAGTGGTAATCTTGCAAAGTTTATATGAGATGAAATTCAAGGTTTTCATCATTTTTGTATATTACGGTTTTTATGCAAGAAAATAAGCAGGAATTCAAGAAACAAATTCTTGATAAGCACCTTCAATTTAAGTTGATTTGTGTTAGTATTGAGGTAAACTTGATATTAACATGCCGGTCATGCTCTAAATTCTAAAATACAGGTTTGAGTCGTGACAGTGTTGGCGTTTTAATTCGTGACCATGAAGGGAATTTTACAGGTTTGAGCAAGAAAATCCATGCTCTATTGGGGATTATTGAAGCTGAAGCAAAAGCATTTGAAACTGATATTATTTTTGCTAAGGAAGTGGGCATCAGAGAGTTTGTTCTTGAAGGAAATTCCTTAACCATTGTTCAGGCTCTTAAGGAATGTTCACCTGCTCCATCTTCTATTTTTGCACTGATTTATGGGATGTTAGCTAAATGTAATGAGTTTAGAAATGTGAGTTTTTCTTATGTTAGACGACAAGGCAATAGGTTGACTCACTTGTTAGCAAAACAAGTTCTTGGCTTGATTGATTTCTGTGCTTGGATGGAGGAATGTCCTTGTTTCTTAGAATAAGTCCTCATCCATCATGTTTCTTGTATTTGAATGTCACGAATAAAGTTTTAGTTTGTTCATCAAAAAAAAAATAAAAAAAAAATAAAAATACAATGGCTATGGATTTAACTTTTATAAATTAACAATTTAAAGAATTACAAAGTTGGTTTCTGTCCTTTACACCATATTTCAATTTAGTCTATAACTTTTTAATTGTATCAATTTAATTCCTAACATTTTTAGCGTTGTGTCAATTTAGTCTTTACTTTTTTCCTTAGATGGAAAAAGCAAAAGCTGATGTCAAATAGAATAATAAAAGAAAAAATTTATATCACATCAATTGCCAACTGTACCACCACGTCAATTTAAAAAAATAATAAAAAAAATTAAAATCTACACACGTGAGATAAGTTTGGGAAAACTAATAGTTTCTAAAATCCCTAAAATCCACCTCTTCTCCCTCATCTCCATTAAAATCCCTGAAGTTGCAGATCAAAGAGGCTGTCATGGCCTCGAGGTTGTGGCTGTCAGTATGGTTCCCCTTTTTCACTCTCAAATGTTTCATTTCTAAGTTATACATTTCAAACGTTTCACTTTCGTCACTATTATGTTGCTCCTTTTTTTTCCCACAACATTTCTCAATCACTGTTGATTTGTCATGTTTATGCTTTAGTGCTTCTATATATATAATAATAGATGAAAATAAGAGAAATTCAAATTAGAATTCTAAATTATAGTTCTAATTTTGTGCTATGTGTCCTAAATTATTTATTTTTAAAGAGTTTTATTTCTTAATTTTAGAATCAAATGTAGGACCACATCATAAATATTCATCCAAGCAAGTTATTAAATACAAAAACTAAAGAGTCTAGAATAAATTAATCGTAAAAAAAATGCTTCACAATAATTAAAAAAAATGGACAATTTACATTTTATACCTAATACAAAATTTTGTAAAGAGTTAATATAATATAAAAATGACTATCAATAATATTTAAATTATATATTTTAGGAATTATATTATACATCTTATTGTACATCTTTAAGTGTATCCATGCATATGCATGGAGTTATAAGCTAGTTTAAATAATGCAATCTATGTGAGTCTTGCTTGGAATTATCTAACTGAAACTCTTGCCTTCCCATCATCATTTAGTGGGAATATAAAAGAATCTCATTTTCCATTTGCGCGCCTTCCTAATCATCTTTTGTTGTGCCCAGGCAAAACATTCATCAACATTCATTTGTAGATTTATCTCACGTGTGCAGATTTTAAATTTAGTTATTAGGGTGTTAAGATACCGCTTATTTTAAATTTATAGTATGTTTAGATACCGCTTATTTTGCTGAAACTGAAAATAATAAAAAAAATATTTTTTGGTTACTATTCATTAATGAAATCACTGTGCAATTGCCTAATTGCACTGTTCATGTCCCATGAACAGTGCAAGAGATGCTGGATTAAAGAAAAAAAACACAAACGCGAGAATTATAGTTTCTATCCAAATGCCTTCATGTGGGCAGTATAGCTGCATTTGATGTGGTATAAAAAATAATTTTTTATTGTTCCATTTGACATATCAATTTTTTCCATCCAAAAGATAATAATAAAGACTAAATTGACACAATACTAAAAATGTTAAAGACCAAATTGATACAATTAAAATGTTAGGAATTAAATTGAAATTTAGTGTAAAGGTAAGAACTAACTTTATAATTTACCCTAATATAAAATTAACCTATTTAATTAGCGCAAAGTAATGTAACATCAATTATAAAAACTTAAAAAGAACATAGACGATTTAAACTATGTATCTTGTTAATGAACTCAAATCTTAGATCATACTCTCATTATCAACTCTCCTGTCATAGGCCTGACTGGTTACCTTACCTACCCCTTATTATTCTTCAATTTTATTAGTCAAGGCAAAATATTAAAACAGAAAAAAGAATGAAAATAACTCTCACCACAAAACTCAACCCAAAGCAGGACCAGAAAAACAAAAATTTTAGTGCCAGAAAAAACCATAGATGTGAACCTGTGACTTTCATTCATAGGCAGCCCTACTAGCATGTGAGGGTTGTCCTAAGACCACTCTCACTTGTCAGGAAAAAATTTTATACATATAAAAAAAAAATTATATAAATAATTATTTTAAACTAATATGTTCTATGACTGACTTAAAAAAATTGTATATATATATTTTTAAAAAATATTATTTACTAAATTAACTTATTTTGATTACCCAAATAAAAATTTTGAACACTTTTATTTGAGACTCATAAGAAGTTGAGTAAGAATAATACTACATTCACAATATTTTTATAATAATTTTACAATAAATCTTATGTGGTGAGTTGTTACTTTAATTCAGGTTCAATAACAGACTAATAACTTATTACATAAAATTTGTTATGAAATTGTTGTAATCACTTTATTATTCTCGTATCAGTATCTTTAATTGGCACTTTATCTTCTATTAGTTTATTTTATTTCTTTTTCTCTTTATTTGTACAAATAAATTGTAATATTTTGAATATTTCATATTTTTTTTATGACATTAATGTATTCTAACAGTCTTTTTATTAAATTTTATATAATTTAAATTCTAGTAACCCTTTAAAAATATTACTAGAGTCGCGACTGCTTTCATTCAGTCCATTCAAAAAGTAAGTCTGTGCGTGACAATATGACATAACCAACCAAACGATGGAGACGAAGACCAAAAACACCCACCTCTTCTTCCTTCACCACAATCATCATCATCATTCTGCTTGAAACCAACTCCAAATTTTTTTTTTCTACCCTTTTTGCTCTGCATGCATGGGTTGCTTCTCATTCTCATTCCTCTTCTTTATATGCTGCGTTTTCCTTCCAAGTCTTACTTTCTCAGCCTCCATTTCCACGCACTCAATCATCCCCGATTTCACAGCCTCACACTTCCAATTCAAGGACACCAGAGGCGCTTTCTTACGCTCTCAAAATGGTATTTTCAAAGCCACAATTGATGCCAAACCACCCTCCTCAAAATATTACTTCTCTATCGTTCACAGTGACACCAACGTCATAATCTGGTCAGCCAACCGCAACACACCCATGTCAAGCTCTGACAAGTTGTTACTGACTGCCAACGGCCTCATAGTCACAAACCAGCAAACTGGTCAAGCACTCTGGTCAACCCCGCAATTCAATTCTCATATTTCTGCTATGCAGCTTTCAGAGACAGGAAATCTCGTTTTAGTTGATGCAGGAAACAATACGTTGTGGGAGAGTTTTGCTCTTCCGACGGACACGATTGTCACGGGACAGAGAATTCCTATTGGAAAATCATTGCAAAGCGTTGTGACAGACGAGGACATGTCGGTGGGTGATTATCGACTTGAAGTTACTGACAGGGATGTGGTGCTGCAATGGAATAAGATGAATTATTGGAAACTGTCCGCGGATCCAAAGGCTGAAAGGAACTCTAACAAGGCCGTATCGTTGATGGTGATGAATGGTACAGGTTTGTATTTGCTAGCAAGTGATAATTCCACGGTTATTCAAGTAGCTTTGAATGGGTCAGCAAGTTTTAGGAGTGGTAGGTTGGGTCCCGATGGCAGATTTAACATCTTCAGACCACCTCGGACTCGGAGCGATAAACGGGAGTTAGAATTTGCAGGACCATTTGAGGCTTGTGATCTTCCTCTCTATTGCAAAGAAATTGGATTGTGCAGAAGAATACCTCTGGGTGGAATTTGTTCTTGTTTACCAGAATTCAGTCATCAAAACAATGGTTATTGCATGCCAGTGAATAGTTCGCTCTCTATGCCTTCAGCTTGTACTGCAGCTAGAAATGGCAGTCAATTGAATTCCTCTATTTCCTATCTAAAATTCGGCCCTGGTATGGACTACTTTGCTAATAATTTCAAGGAACCAGTGGAAAATAATGTAACGTTGTCGGTTTGCCAAGATTTATGCTCTCGAAATTGTTCTTGTTTGGGCTTTTTCCATGAAATTTCTTCTGGTTCTTGTTATCTTCTTGAAAACCATTTAGGTTCTTTCATTTTGGAAGACCACAATAAGGACCGTTTGGGTTATATTAAAGTTTTGGTTGGTTCTTCTAACATAAATCAGAAACAAAACTTATCAGTCGCTGCTTTGGTACTAATACCTTTAACAGCATTCTTAATACTAGTAGTAATGTTTGTAATCATTGCAATCCTTTGGTTAAGGAAAAAGCGGCTTTCTAAAACCGACACTGTAAAACTAGACCGGAGTAACTCGTCATCGTCTGCAGAGCTAGAGATGGTCTCTATCCCAGGTTTACCGAGAAGGTTTGCTTATGAAGAGCTTGCAGCTGCTACTGAGAACTTCAAGACTCAGATTGGTAGAGGTGGATTTGGTACTGTATACAGAGGTACTCTGTCAGACAAAACTGTTGTGGCGGTCAAGAAGATTACTAGTTTGGGAATCCAAGGGAAAAAAGAATTTTGTACTGAGGTTTCAATAATTGGGAACATCCACCATGTCAACTTGGTTAGATTGAAAGGTTTTTGCGCACAAGGGAGGCAGCGCTTTCTTGTTCTCGAGTATATGAACAGAGGTTCGTTGGGCAGTACACTCTTCGGTAATGGTCCTGTTCTAGAATGGCAAGAGAGATTGGAAATAGCCATTGGAACAGCAAGGGGGCTCGCTTACTTGCATAGTGGATGTGAGCACAGAATCATCCACTGCGATGTGAAGCCAGAAAACATTCTCTTGAACGACAATTTACAAGTGAAAATCTCAGATTTTGGGCTGTCGAAGCTGCTAAATCCTGAACAATCTTTTCTATTTACAACAATGAGAGGTACTCGAGGCTATCTTGCACCTGAGTGGATAATGAGTTCCACAATTTCCGACAAGGCTGATGTATATAGTTATGGGTTGGTTTTACTAGAGATTGTGAGGGGAAGAAAAAATTCCTCAATACAAACATGGAGCCATAGCACAAAAACTAATAGCAGTGAAGGAAATGCCCCATCCTCATCCCCTTCTGTTTTGGAACACAGACTAATATATTTCCCTCTATTTGCGCTAGAAATGCATCAGCAGAGAAGGTACTTGGAACTGGCAGACCCAAGGTTAGAGGGACGAGTGACAAGTGAAGAGGTTGAGAAGCTAGTGCGGATTGCCTTGTGTTGTGTGCATGAAGATCCAGCGCTGCGGCCTTCTATGGCTCACGTGGTTGGCATGTTGGAAGGTGGGTTGTCTTTGGGTGAGCCGAGGTCCGAGTCACTAAATTTCTTGCGGTTCTATGCCCAGAGATTCATCGAGGAGTCAAGAATGGAAGGGTCCACTGAGCTGAAGGACTTGGGGTTGTATCCAGATATAAATGCTACTTCTAACAGTGCTGCAGGAGTTTCATATAACCCAATGTCTTCACAACAGCTTTCTGGCCCCAGGTAGTGCTCCAAGTTTCTGTACTAGTTATTAGGAAATATTGGCTGAATAAGGATGTGTATGTGTTGAGAGTTTTGGCTGCAGGTTTCTGAACCTGTAGACTATGCTTGAATTATATCTACCAATATTGCCTGCAATTTCCGTTGCCCTATTGTAGAAATGCAGGTTTTGGTTCTCTTGGCTTAGATAGTAAAATTATTGTTAAATAGCGTGGTAGAAGAATCCACCTTTGTGACTCGTCATGGTTGATCTTATTTGATTTTGACATGAAAAATTGGTATTATCATCATGGTCCGGTTACGTACATATAAGAGAATAGTTTATTAATTTAGTTTTGCTTTTTCACAAGACAGCGATGATTTTTATGGAACAAGAAAAAATCATCTGTCAAATTATATTTTTCTAAAAAGACTAAGCTACCCTTCACTCATTTCTCCTCCACCTCCTCCTCGGAAGTTGAAACACAAGTTGCACAGCTCAAAAGTTAACCGGAAACAACGCTCTTCCAACAAACAACCTTTCTGAAACAAAGTTCTACCTGTTACACAACAATTTCAGAAAAAATTTGTTGTCCTCATGTGGATACGTGGTAAAAAAAAGCCGCACAACAATTTTTTTTTCTTTTTTTCGCAAAGGCCTACAAAGTGAATAACTTTTTGACCATGGATCCTTGGCTCCTTGCTTCAAACAATTATCTGAAACAAGGTTCTAACTTCTACCTGTTACACAACAATTTCTGAAAAAAATTGTTTTCCTCATGTGGATACGTGGTAAAAAAGAGCCGCACAACAATTTTTTTTCTTTTTTCTTTTTTTGGTAAAGGCCTACAAAGTGAATAATCTTTTGACCATGGATCCTTGGCTCTTTGCTGCAAACAATTATCTAAGTGAGAGCTTATGAAGTGCATTTTACGTATAACGTGCTTCTCTTGTACAAGGTTTTCAAACCCGGACCGTTTATTGAACCGTAAAAGGGAGAGGTTCAAGGTTTTTGAGGTTCAACCGAGGTCGAACCGGGGTCGAACCGTGATGATGTCATAATTAATTTAATAATTAATTAAAGCCTAAATATAAATATTAAATTTATAAAACTAGCAAAATTGACTAACATATCTATATATGTGAGGGAAATTTAATGATTTTCAAGCATGTATTTAATAATTAAATAAGAAAGTTAATAAAATAAAATAATAACCATGAAAACATTAAAATTTATGATTAATTTTTGAAGTAAAGTTGAATATTTTTAAAGGATTTTAATTATAATTTTTTGATATTCCTTATAAGAGATGGATAATTTAATTAAGTAGAATAGAATTGTGTTAAGTTGTTTTTATAAAAAAAAAAAAAAAAATTGCATTAAGTTTACTTCAAGTATTTTTTTTGTTATCATTGAGCACCAGCTACTAGCTTGGCTGAGTGGTTAAGTTTTGGTCAAATTCCTGACCGGCCAGGGTTCAAGCCCTTCCAACAGCATTTTCAGAATTTTCAGGTTTAATAGGTTTGCTTGAACCGGGGTTGGACCGCACGGTTCATGCCACCGGTTCTGCATGAACCGTGCGGTCCAACCCCGGTTCAGGCGGTTCACGGAATTTCCATCAGTGCCCGGTTTTTGAGACTTAAAAAACCGGAATTGTGTCCGGTTCCCGGTTCTCCCGGTCGGACCGCCCGGTCCGGTCCGGGTTTAAGAACTATGCTCTTGTATGCATTTTTTTTTCTTTTCAAACTAGCGTCTATTGCACTGGGACATAAACCGTGATGAATAGTGACAGTAGTATAAACAGTAATTTTTTTATTGTTTTTAATTTTTAACAAAATAAGCAGTATTCAAACAGACTCTAATTAAGTTTAATGATTAAATAATGCTGCCAATGCAACTTTTTATAAGTATTTGTGAAATTATTTAAGTATTTATATCACAATTAATTATTTTAACTATAATGAAATTTATTGTGAAAGTTATTATAAGTATTTGTGAAAAATTAAATTTATTGTGAAATTTATTATAAGTATCATTTGTGTCTATTATTCACGTCATTTTTATTTTGTCACGTGACATTATTTTATTGGACAAACTAAACACGTGTAACATTATTTTGTGACTCTTAGTGGAAAAGTATAAATGAAGAGGCTACTGATGTAAACAATATACATCTTCAAGAGGTAAAATAAAAAATTTAAAACTCTAGGAAAAATAAAGATCACGTCAATAAAATCTTTAAATTTCAAGTTTTTATTGAGTGTGAATTTTGACAAATACACATTCACACTACGTTTTTTTCTTATAACTTCTATGATTGTAACATTTCAAGATGATATAAGGTCAATAAGTATCATGACAATAAAATCTTTTTTCTTGCAACAATGACCAATTCCTTCTGAGTTCGCAATTTCTATTTGTATATGTTATGCACGAGCTTGAGTCATTGCATTTTTTTTCCCTGGTCCTGTACCACTAACCTTATCAGAGTAAGTATGTGAAAGACCCTACCCTTAGTCCACCGACTTTTTGTTGGGACAAACCCGCGTGAATTGGTGGGGTTGTGTTGGTGCCCCGCTATAGGTGCGTTTGAAAAGCGCGTTTGCGTTTTGGTGGGGTTGTGTTGGTGTCCTATGATTGCGTTTTCAGCTTCTTCTTTTTCGTTTTCCAGCTCAGCGGCCCTTGCACTGTTCATTGGCCATGAACAGTGAAAATAGGCCAATGAACAGTGCTAAATAGTAATGAACAGTAACTGGAAAATATTTTTTTTATTCTTTTTAGTTTTTAGTTTCTAGTAAAATAAGCGGTATCTAAACGCACACTATACTTCCCCATATATTTAGGGTTTTACATGAAGTTGACATTTTTTTTTATTTAAATAGCAAAATGAAAGAAATAAAAAATATTTCATTGATTAGTAATGGGTTAGAGGTTTTAGAGATTTAGAGTTCTAAGACAATAAAACATAAATAGTAATTTTTAAAATTATTTTAAGTTTAAAAATAGTACCTTGCTATTTTGTGCTTCAAATGTCGTAAGAAGACCAGTTTGCTTTTGATTGAAAAAGTGTCATGATACATGATATGATATGGGACATTAGCTTTCAATTTTAGTGAAACACTATTATTTCTATGGCAAAATTTTCCATTTTATCAAGAATGCATGATATTCATTGGCATAATATTGTCAAAATGATAATATAACACCGACAAAAATAAAAAGTTGACAAACATTATATTGGTGATTTTTTAAGCAAAAGACCTAACATTTCAAATAAAATATTGGGTTCAATCCCATATCTATTGAAGTTCAATTTTTCGTTTTATTTGCACCATTTGAGAAAGTCAAGTTTTCCTTCTCCTTCTCCTTCTCCTTCTCCTTCTCCGGACATGTAGAGATGTTATGGCCAACATGCTTACAAAACCCACAAGTTCTCTTTTGCTTTCCCAATTCTTTTCCACCTTTCACTCTTTTTTGCTTTGGGCAACCTTTCATCTTTGAGAGCGGACGACAACGAACAAAACAATCTCCATCAATAGCATCATTAGCATTAGCATCAACCATATTTTCCTTGTCCACTAAATTTTCATCACTCAACACTATCAATTCTTTTCCACCTAATGATGTTTCGTGACACCAATGTGGTGGAAGATACAAAGATGGAATTCAGTAACAATCTTTGTGAATGAATACACTAAATGTGTGACGACAAAGTATACCTCAAAATTCAAAATTCTTGCAACTACAACTAGTCATCTCACCATCCCATAAAACCAAGTGCTCTTGACTAGTTTTTTCTTCATAATATTGCAACACAAATTAAATACCATTTTCTTGAAGCACTGATTATTGTGTGGCTCTTCTAAACTTCTCTTGACAAATTTTGAAAGCATTGGGTGTCAACACACTATGTGCTTGTTCTTCTATCGGTGACAAAAAGATTTTCGAATTGTAAAACCATATCGATTTGCATAATTTTTATAGAAAATGAAAGCCTCTTCTTTACTAAGAAAACATTGACCAACAAAAGGTTCAAACTCATTTTCTATTAAATTAATATCTTCATTTTCTTCAATTACTCCTACTTCTTCCATTGGATATTCATTCCAAACCACTAATTCCTCCCCACAAATGTCATTATTTTCTCCGTCATTTGGAAGCTCATTTAAGTCAACACAATTCCTTGAAATACTTTGATAAATATCACTTGAAATTGCAATATCATTCATTTGTTCTGTGTTGTAAAAAGGATAAAAACAAAAACAAAAAACCAAAAAAAAAAAAAAAATCAACATCAACATCATATTCAATTATAAATGAAATATAAACTATAAATAAAATAAAATAGAATAAAATAGTATACCTTCTTGAGGTAATTCATTTAAGTCAAAACAACTCATTGGAATTAATTGATGAATCTCACTTGCAACAAAATTTTCATCCATTGATTCTACAATAATTTAACAAAAATGATAAATAAATATTAACATCATATTTCAACATATTTGAAAAATAAATTAAGAACAAAAGAAATATATGTACCTTATTTATAATTGCTTGAACACTATGGCAGTGTATCGGGACAGAGTGTGCAACTAATGTAAAATATTTTACTGATATTTCAAGTGTAAAAAATTCTACACAAATTTGCCTTGGTTGATTTGGTTAACTGAAAATATTTTACTTTTGACTAAATATTTTACTTTATAACAAACACAGTAAAATGTGAAAATATTTTTCTGAAAATATTTTACATTGAAACAAACAGAGCGTATATTCTTGTAGACATTCTTTGATCATTCATTGAACTCTTCTTGCTTTCTTGTCTTTATGTTGAACATTGAACTCTTCTTTTAGTTTTTTCTATGATATTGGTAAAGTGGAGAAGAAAAAGTAAATATTGGTAAAGTAAGTATTGGTGGGAAATGAAATAGGAAATGGAGGGAAATTGCAAAAAGAGTATTTTTGTCTTGTTAAAAAATTGGAGGACAACATTGTCATTGTTTTGTTAGATCAAAAAAGTACTCCTTGTTCAGCTTATTTCAAGTTCAATGCAAAAGGCCATCACTATCATTGGCATAACTGTGTGCCCTTAGGGCACACGGTAACAAATGCCTGTCATTAATACCTTGGAGTTCTGTTAGGCCTGGTATAATTTGAACAGTTCCAATTGTATCAACTGGTCCTCCATTTTTAACCAAAATAGTTAAATAATAAAAATAACAATTAATGCTGCTTTCAAATTTTCTTTCTCAAATATCAGTGCATCAGTTCTTGCTCTCCCTCCATTGGAACTTATTACAGAAATTTGGTGTCTCAGTGTAATTGTGTAATATATATCAATACAGCACAAAGACGGTATAACTCTTCATGTTCTGCTCAATGTGAATTTCAATCGCAATTTGGCCGATGTGCTTGATATCCTAGGGCATTCTGTTCTGTTATTTGAAATGATCAAACTTGGCCAAATCTACTTTGGCTATAGGTGGTGACTTGCAATTCTTAGCATGTTAAACCAACATCTACTGAACCAAGGTTTTATCTTTACAGACCAAATTAAAAATGAACCAAAATTATTTGGTCAATCAAAAATAAGAAATATACTAAAATTTGGGATTAACAAAGTTGGTATCTTTTACAGAAAAAAAAAAAGTATCTATTTAGAATTAACAAAAGTAAGGGATTTAGCTCCAATCACCAATAGAATATATGACATTTGTCATTATTATGTGCAATGCACATGATCACTTAATTATTTGAGTTAAGTGAGTGACAAAGACAAATATTATCTTCCTATTGGTGTTTGGGGCCAAATTTTGTCCTTAAAAAATGGTAGAATTTTTCTCACAACTAGTTTGGAGGCAAGTTCCACCAACCCACTACATAGCAACTCAACAAATCATCCAAGTGTACTTCTAGTTACATGACCTATTTAATATAGTCAAATGACAAATTTAATTATTTAATTAAAATGTGATTTAATATACATTGATGGTTTTTTAAACCACCACATGTTAGGTTAAAAGAGATTTCTCCAATCCGTTTTGGAGGATAACATTCTCCATAACAAAATATAAACAAAATAAAAGAAATAAAATTTTCTTGATACATTTTAACTCAATCATTTATGACATATCCAAATGAAAATCAACCTTCTTTTAAATCCTGTAAGGCTGTAAATAATTTATGATTGATTTTGTACTAAATTTCACAACAATTTCACTTTCAATGTACAAAATCAAATATTCCGTTAGAATATCATCTTCCATTTTGTTGCAACATTTTGTTAGGATTTGAATATCTAGATTTGTAGGGAAGATGGACTCAAAAATGTATATTGGCCATAGGCCCTGTCCAAGGACACTTAGTAGTACGAGGACAAGGGAACATTGATGTAGAAGTGTGGGCTAGTAAATAGTGGAAAGTGATTGGTTATAAGAGTTCAAAAAGGTGGTCCGAGAACAAATTCCTCCTTGGCTGTAATGGTGCAGAGGTTAGAAGGGTTCACCTGCCATCAAGAGTAACGTTCCGGGCAATTTCACTGTTAAGGATAAGTATCAAGAAGAAACGAGACATAGGGAAGGTAAGAAACATTTGAGGAAAGGCTACTACCACCGCATTAAATGCTCTGCAGCTAACTCTCTAGCCGCATTAATGTAAGAGTGTGTTAAGACTCTGTATAGATGTTGTAATTGGGTTAGTAACAAGCTGTTGGATTGATTGTAATTGATTAAGATCTGTTGTATAGGTCAGCTGGTACAGTGAGGATGTGGTTGAGGGAAGTTAGTTAGGTTGGTTAGTTATAATAACTAACTGAAAGTAACTACTAGAAGAGATAGAATTAGCTATTAAAGGACTTGTATCTTGTACATCAGATTCATGACAGAAATAACAGAAGTTCATTGTTCTTGATTCTCTAATTCTTTTCTCTATCTCTTCTCTATCTTAAGGAGGACTAGTTCCCTCGAAGCAACCACTCATAATTCCCTATTTTACCATTAATTGCCACCTAGAAGCTTAACATTTGGTATCAGAGCAGCTCATCGTGGGCACCAATGGCTGAAACCAGATCAACAACACTTATCAATGACACTATTGCTTCCCTTCAGAAAACCTCAGATTACCATACCCATGATATTCAAGAAATTCACTATGAGATCCATTAAATGAAGGAATTACATAGCCAGCATTTCCAAGAAGTTCAACAGCAACTTGGTGTGATTTTACAGAAGTTGTCTAATTTTAATTCAGAGAAATCCTCGGTGCAAACACCACGATCTAATGAAACCCATCCTTCAAACAATACTTTGGCATTGACATTTCCAAAATCTATCAAGCTAGAATTTCCTAGGTTTCGAGGAGAGGAACTTGCAACTTGGGTGTATAAAGCAAATCAGTACTTCAAGTACTACAAAACCCCTGATCCTGAAAAGCTTTTAGTAGCTGCATTCCACATGGAAAGAGAAGCTTTAATATGGTTTCAAGATGGAGAAGAAGCAGGCCTGTTTGGAGATTGGTCAGCTTTCATTCAAGCATTGCCAGTGAGGTTTGGAAGCACTGCTTATGATGATCCAATGGAGGCATTAGCAAGATTGAGGCAGACAACTAGTGTGATTGCTTACAAAAGCCAATTTGAAGCTCTCTCAAACATAATCAAAGGTCTCTCTAAGTCTCACAAACTCAACTGTTTCTTGAGTGGGCTCAAGGATGAAGTGAGATTAGCTATAAGGATGTTTGCCCTTCAATCCTTGAATGTAGCTTTTGGCTTGGCTAAAATTCAGGAGGAATAATTACTCAGCTCCAAAAAAGGATCTAAATCCTTTCAAGAAGTTATCAAACCTTCCATTCTTGGAGCACCAATCTTAGCATAAAAGATGAGTTTAAAAATCAAATGGTAAATACTTCTAGAAGGAATCCACCCAAGGGAAGTTGCATATTACCATTTATGAAGTCTATAAGATGAGTTTTTTCGACATAATAACATATTAACAAAAGGATGTTTATTTAGATCAAAACGTGCTAGGCTATAAGTATCTTGTTTTAATATGCTTGAGTTTTCTTCATGGATGTTTGAATGTTCTTCACTTGTTCTTGGTTGTATTTCACATATGGTTGCTTTCTTATATTGTGACAGCAGAGCAGAGTAGCCCTTTATATTGCTATCAAATCCAATATTCCACAAGAGGACTAACCATATAGAATTGGATTGTCACTTTGTTAGGGAAATGATCCAAGTTGGATTGGTTAAGACATTTCATATTCCAACGAAACACCAACTTGCATATCTCTTTACCAAACCACTTGGGCACACTCAATTCTTCAATTTTCTTCCAAGCTAGGCTTTTTAACATTTATGCTCCATCTTGAGGGAGGAATATTAAAGCACATCAAAATTCTAGATTCAGAGCTTCAGTTCATTACTTACAATGCAAATAGCAAAAAGAATTGTCTTTAGTTTTTATTGCATATTGTTGTTTTACTATAAGTCGCATCCTTCTATAATGGTTCCATGCCTCTTCTTATTAAATAGCTACATAAGGCATCTAGATAATTATCAGATTTTTCCCTCTTGGCATAATGGACTTTCATTAGTCTCTTATTGTGTAAGAGTTAGTCATACTTCTTACTTGGTTTAAAAAACCAACCATGCAGAATTAATTTGGTTTTTGCTATATTTTGTTTTGTATTTTTTATTATTTTTTTTATTCTAAGATAGAATTTCCATTCCAGCATAATATAAATGTATGTTTGTGAAACTCTTTTCAATGACTTGAACTCCAACCATTGCTCCCAACCCATACAAACTTGTATTTATGAAAATGAAATGACTATTACAACAATGGTGTGTGTGGTTATAATTGCAAGTTTGTAATGCTATTAAACAATTAAAGTTGACTACCTTGGAAAGATAATGGTGGTTGACTTAGGGGTGTGCATGGGTCGGGTCGGGTTGGGTTAAATGGATTTTTTTACTGAACCCACCATGGTGGGTTAAAAAAAATTTAACCCAACCCAATCCATCACATAAGTCCAACCTAACCCAACCCACATGGGTCGGGTCAGGTCGGGTTGAACCCATGAGTTGGATTTTTTTTTATTACTATTATTGTTATTAAATTGAGCAGAAAAAATATATCGCACCTGCCATCTGAGTTGATAAACAAAATATACATATATATATGAACTAATATTTCAACTCAGTTATACATTAACATATAAACTAATATACAGTAATATTGGCTTTTATATAGGATAGGAGGAAGGGTTGGTTATTTAAAAAAATTTATTAATTATATAATATATTTTAAATATATATTAAAAATATGGGTGGGTCAGGTCAGGTTTGGCGGGTTTAGAATTTTATAACCCGAACCCGATCCCACCCGCTATCAAAATTTTTTTATAACCCAACCCACACCAAGCCCTAAAAACCAACCCAACTTGGCAAGTTAGGTTGAGTCGAGTCGATTTTAACGGGTTGGCGAGTTGGCTACACACCTCTAGTGGTTGTCATTGTGGTTGGTTGCATTTATGATCGAACATTGTGTCGAAAAAAGAGAGAACCATGTAATTAATTTTGCATGCATTAATGATTGAAAATTGTGTTGAAAACAGAGCATTATTTCAATCAAAAATTGAGGAAAATCATGCATTCAATTGAAAATGAGCCAATCCCTTGATTCACGCGTCCCAAGTTGACACACACTCAATGGCATGGTTGCCATGTTTGCCACTCCAAATCCTACTACTCAATCTGTCAAAGCAAAACTAAGATTTTAGTCTAAATTAAAGAAGGTACTAACAGATGTTCTTAGGGCAATAGTTAATAATGTATTTTAAGAAAATTTTGATACTATTTTTATGAGAAATGAAAAAAGTCGTCAAAACATTAATTGTTTTTATTTTCTTTTTCTATAAAAATTTTCTTTAAATGAATTATTAATCATTGCCTTAAGGGTATCCGTTATCATTTCCCATTAAAAATTATAAGTAAAAAGTACTTATTTAGAGACATAACAAAAATGCAAGTGTAAGATAAATTGGTATAAATTATAATATTTGTAAGTAAATTATTATCATGCTTTTTTTTTTTTTTGATAAATATTAGGCTTAAATTATTATTATGTTTAAACTACTTCATAATCTAAGATAATTATAAATATAAAATTGAAGCAAGTAAAAGGAAAAAAAAAATCAATATATGGTCATTAATAATTGAAGTTGAAAGATTGTTAAGGGTCGTTTTTTATTTATTATTGTTATTTTTATTTTATATTTACACCATAGACATATGTCTTGATACTAGTTGACATCTTTTAGTCTAGGCTTTTTGCTAGAAAGCGAGTTGAGTTTGAGCAAAATAGGTTTCAAGGTCCCATTCTACCACTGCCAATCTGTGCACAAATTAAATCTAGTCAAAGGAAAATTGCTGCAAAATGAGCTTATTCTCTCCTCTTTTACTGTAGAACGAACCTCATCTTCTACTCTAGCATGGATTTTTCTCAACTTTCTACTATGCAATGGGACTCTCTCCACCTTCCATAGAATAAGCATTTCTCCCTTTTTTTTTTCTTTGTGTTTTTTGGTGGGAACTGTTAGGTTCTAAGAATTAGAAACTAATATATTAGAACTTCAATTTGTAATGTTGGCAAACCATGATCAAAACATTCTTTAAGTTGTGTGTTAGACTTACTCAAAGTATGGCTTTTTATGTAAAGTTGGAATCGAGTTGACTGCAGAATTCACTGTTCACTTTCTGCCTGACTCGATCGATCAAGAATTAGACTCGACCGATTGAAAATCGTGCAGAACGTTTTTCTGCAGAAAATTCCTAACTTAGCCCTAGCCCATTTAATGTATAGGGTTTTATGTTTTGCCCTAGTTATATAAGGGTAAACCCTAGCCACGTTTTTAGTGTTCTAAATGCTGTGTTTGTGAATCTATTTGTTAGATCTAGAGGTGTTTACCTTCACATACACTTAGGGTTTCCAAACTCAAGATTCATGTCAAGAGTTTGGTAAATCATACAGTTGCAGAATCAAAAGAGCTTCAAGATATACAAGCAGGTGTTGCTTGTGCTTTGCTGAAGAATTCAAGGAAAGAAGGAGTCCGTGGATCTCGGAGCTGTCACGTGGTCGTGGTAGTAAGTTTTCTACAGGCAGGTAGCAATAGGATGTTAGTGGTCTAAGTCTTATTGTGTAAACTTCGATTCTTTCATAGTGAATTCGGTTTACCTTGAGGATAGCTAGGTTAAATCCTCCCCAGGTTTTTTACTGGTTTGGTTTTCCTGGGTCATCAGATCTTTGTGTTCTTTATTTTCCGCTGCTTTATTGTTTTTGATATATTTGTGTTAACCTAGATTTGTTTAAATTACCTAAGTTAATCACTTGGCTAATTCTCTAGGTTAATCTGTTGGGTTTAAGGGGTCTAAACAAACTTACAGGAGCGTTACTCTACCTTCCACAAAAAGAACATTACTCTACTTGCTCTACTGTTAAAAGTCTGCAAATAAACACTAAAACCCAAAGAAAATATTTACAAAGAAAATGTTAGTTTCCAACGTGTTAGCGTGCATATTCTCAAATACACACACACTTATACGTATTTGTATTTATATAAAGTGTGTTTCACAGAATAAGTTGGGTCAAAAAGCTCTCAGCTCCCAACTCTTACAGTCTTTTGCCTTATGAGCACAAAACTATGAGGTTTTGAACATAAGCCAGATTGGCCTTTGCTTAAATGAGCTCGAGAACTTAGGGAGGATGTAATTCGTGGGAGAGAGAAAGTTGCCCTATTGGTGTATGCCAAGTTTGCTATTCTGCTAAGTTACTCTCATTCTGTGGTGATACTACATTCTAAAAGTACTCTCCTGACTCTGTTTTTTCTCTACTATACTTTTCACTAAGACTTTTCATTTGAAATGCAAGGTTGTGTGCGTGTGTGTGTTTTTTTGTTTTTGTTTTTGTGGGTGAGGCCCTTCCTTTTATACATGAATTTGAATGGGTGTTCTCCCATTTTTACCATTCTTCTTTGATTTCTTGGATTTCACCATAAGCCCCCTAACATGTCCCTATGATTGTGGGTATTCTTTCTCTTTTTGGGCAATTACTACCTTGAAAGGGATTTTGGTTCTAACTCTAAATGGAATATACGTTGAGTTTTGAATAAGCATTTGGTTACGACAGAATTAAGTTGGTAGGTTTTTCTAAGCATAAAATGGTGAAAGGCCATTAATTTTGTTTGTCTTTATGCATATGGGTTTCTATGAGGCATGCACCTTGAAATGTATGTTGTTGCTCCTTTAATAAAAGGTGCTTTTCCCAGTGAAAGCATCCCCAAAAGGATTTTGGCAAAAAAGATTAACCTATCTTTTGATGGAGTAATGTATATGAACATTTAAAAAGGCTATATATATGCCGGTGTATATGGTCAATTTTGAGACCTTTATCTAGTTGCATGCAAACGAATTGAAAAATTAATGACTGAAATTTTTTTTTGCTTGAATAACGAGATAAGTGCATGCCAAGATAACATGGTTGTAGTAGAGTTAAAAACTTATATTTGAAATTATAGACATGTATAAGAAGCATTTATAAGTATGAAAAAAGTGAAACGAAATATATCAATGAAATTTGCATAAATTATGGATGTTGAGGTCTATTTTTTAACCGTCTATAGCCAAAATAAACTACATTTCAAAATAAAATATGATATTTCCTTCAGTGTGTGTTACTTAATATAGACATGATATTCATAAAAGAGATCATATATAAATAAGTAAATAATTAAACTTTGATGTATATTCTCAAATTGAAACAGTGTGCCAAACTTTGATTTAAACTTCTATTACGTAATAAATTTCATGGAATTAACACCATAGATTTGAATCATTATTATCAAATAAAAAACGCAATGGTTTCAATTCTCGTTGTATCTATAAATAAAAGTTTATATAAAAAAATAAATTAGAGAAAAGAAAATTACATCTGTTTTGAATTACCATAATTCCATTATAGTTCACAATTAATATTCCTTTTTTTGATAACATCAATAACAATAGGCTTTCAACAAGGCTAGATGTACCCAGCTCTGATGAACTGGTACTCTAAATGCAAAATTTGCTAAACTATAAACAGTGTTCAGTATATGCCTAGGAACAAAAAGGGCTTTACAAGTAAGACCATGCTGCTGCAGGTTTGAACATTAGAGCACTTGCAGCAGTGGAGCTAAATAGCTATATTGCTATTTTAGCTCCACCAATATACCAAAACCCGCACACAGCAGTGGAGCCATCCTTATATTTTTTTGCTAAAGTGCTACACTGCACATCTATCTATAGATGTGCACTGTAGCTGAAATCTAAAACCAAAAAATGATTTTTTATTCAGCCCGATTAAAATATTCTTTCTTTCTTGATTTTTTTTCCTTTCTTTTACCATCCTTGCTGTTCCTCTCATTCGCCTCAGATGGTCACTTCTCACTCCTCTCACAACGCCTCAAGCTCTCATCTCACAATGCCTCAAGCTCTCATCTCTCACATCTCCTCTCACAATGCCTCAAGCTCTCATCTCTCACATCTCCTCTCACAACGCCTCAATACTCCTCTCACAACGCCTCAAGCTCTCATCTATTACATCTCCTCTCACAACGCCTCAAGACTCCTTAAGCTCTCACATCTCCTCAACGCCGTCTCCACCGTCTCATTTGTCACACTCAAGCTCTCACCATCCCTGTTTATCGCCGCCGGCCCGACCCACCAGCCGTCCCAAGCCGCCAATCAGCCCCAGCCGTCCCACTTCTCTTTCGCCGATCCATTTCAGGTTAGTTGTCTCTATCTTCTTCATGTGAATGCTTGGGATTTTTTATTTGGGTATAAAAGAATGGGTATATTGCTATTGAATGTGGGATTTTTGATTTGGGTAAAAGATCAAAGAATGTGCTCAATGATTTCTTTTTCTTGTTCATTCAGTTTATTATTTTAGATGCAATAATTTTGTTGTTGTTCTTGCTCAATGAAAAGTTCTGTCATTTGATCTCAGAGCATCTATTCATTTTGATTCAGAGCTTCTATGAATGGACAAAATGTATTTGTATTGGAATGTATTGGGAATTTTCTGTTTGCAGGAATTTGTTGTGTGGTTTTCTTGAAATAGAAGTTCTTGTCCAAGTTTTATGTTCTGCTGCACAAAACCACAAACAGAAGCACACAAAAAGGATTTCTTGTGGTCATTTTAATGAGATTAAGCTACATGTCAAATTAAGTATTTATGCATAATCATGTACTACTATTATAAGTATTTTAAGTTTTGATATAAATGTTAGTTTAGGAATTTTCTGTGTGCAAGGAAGTTTACATTTTTTTTTTCCTAATTTTATGGAGTCACGTAGAGACACAGAAATACATAGAGACCTAACATATTTCACGGGTATCATGAACAGGGATATAGAAATTGACTCACAATTTTTGGGAACGTCTCAAAATACTCCTGTGTCAGTTTCTGATTCTCCACCTCCACCTCTACCTCAAGTTGAAAATGCCTCTTCTACAAAAGGAAAACGGGGCTCTAACTTTAGTGCAAATGAAGATAAACTCCTAGTGTCAGCCTGACTCAATACTAGTGTTGATGCCATAAACAGTAATGAACAAACACAAAATACATTTCGTCAAAAAGTTTGGGAATTCTTCATGCAGTACAATACATCCGGTACCACACGTACTGTTATCTCCTTGCTAAGTCGTTGGGGAGCAATTAGTGAAAAGACAAATAAGTTTGCCGGGTGTATGGCTCATGTTAACGCACGACATCAAAGTGGTATAACCGAAGAAGATAAGGTATAAATTATATTGCAATAGTGTTAACATGTCCATTCACCAATAGTTTGAAGATATTAATCATGTTATATTTCTTTTAATTTTTTTAGATTACCAATGCGAAGGCTTTGTATTTAGAGAAGCACAAGATACCCTTTCTTCTTTACCATTGTTGGCTCATGTTAAAGGACCAACCAAAGTTTGCCGATCCTAACAATGCTAAATCGAGATCATCCATGCCTCCAACTCCGAAGTCAATATATATTAGCGAGGGAGATTGTGGGTCCGGACTTGGTGACACTTCTAATTTTGAGAGACCTATTGGTAGGAAGGCCGAAAAGGCCATCCGAAAGAACAAAGCCACCAGAAAAGATGTAGGGGTATATGTGACCAAAATTTTGAAAATGATTGAGGATGTAACTCGATTGGAAGAGGAAAAAATGTTTATTGAGAGGGAAAAACTTGCGATTGAGAAAGAAAAAAGTGAAAAAAAAAACTTAAGATTGAGAAGGAAAGAGTCATGATTAAGAAGAAAAAATTTCAGATGACCAATAGGTTAGAGGAGGAGAGGATCATGATGAAAGATATAAGTGGCTTGACCGGAGCACAAAAAGCTTTTTATGAACAACTCCAAGAGGAAATCATGAAAGATGAAGTTCACGTAATTAATGGGTTTGATAGCATTTTGGATGTAGCTTAGGCTTTTATGTATTTTGTAGTGGCTTATGTAGGCCTTTATGTATTTTGGTAGTAACTTATGTATTTTGTAGTGGCTTATGTCACTTGACTTTAATCTTAAACTAGATGTATGTGTTTGTGTTGTGACTTGAAGTGCAATCTAACAAAGACTTTGAAGTGCAATCTTTTTAATCTTTTGTTAAGTTCCATTCGGTCTTGTGATAGGCATTTATATAATTCTTTATAGACTGAAAAATGAAACTATTATATATCTTGCTGTTACAGCCACTATGAGTGTCTTTGATCCAATTATTTCTATTCATTGAACATTCCTAGTATCATATGCTTGGTTTTGAGATGACAGGTCTTAGAATAAATCTATTCATCAAAACAATGAACATTCCTAGTATCATAGTATTTCTTTTTTAAAGCGAATCTATTTGTTTGCCATTTATTAGCATTCATAGTATTTCCAAGTTGTTTTTTTTTAGATGTATGTGTTTGTGTTATGGCTTGTGTGTGAATTGGTTATATTCATTTTGTTGTGACTTATGTCACTTGACTTTAATCTTGCATCTACAGTAATAATTGCTTTCCAATTGTCTTGAAGGTTGCATCCATGAATCACTATTTGTTTCGCAAGTTCCTTCTTGATGACTCAGATGAAGATGAGATAATCGAAGAACTTGTTGTGGAAAATCACAACCTAAACGTCGTCGTTCTATCCAACATAATCATTTGGTAGGCCATGAAAGGCTTTTTCTTGATTATTTTGCTCCCATACCAATATATCCACCCACTTTATTTCGTAGGAGATTTCGAATGAAACGTTCTCTTTTTCTCCGTATTCAATCTAAGGTAGAAGCTCATGACTCTTACTTCGTCCAAAAAAGAAACAGTGCTAAAAAACTTGGTTTATCTTCATTACAAAAGATAACTGCTGCACTTAGAATGCTTGCATATAGAGTATCGAGTGATTTGATAGATGAATATGTGCGGATTGGAGAAACTACTGCATTAGAAAGTTTGAAAAAATTTGTTACTGCGGTAATTGATGTTTTCTCTGAGGAATATTTGCGAAAGCCAAACAATGAAGACATTGCTAGACTGTTATCTCATGGCGAACGCCGAGGTTTTCCAGGTATGTTAGGTTCAATTGATTGCATGCATTGGAAGTGGAAAAATTGTCCATCTGCATGGAAAGGTCAATATTGTGGTCATATTCGTGAGCCTACTATTATTTTGGAGGCAGTAGCATCATATTATCTATGGATATGGCATGCATTTTTTGGTTACGTGGGTCAAACAATGACATTAATGTGTTAAAGCGGTCTCATATATTTAATGAACTTGTTGAAGGACGTGCTCCTGTAGTACATTACTTAATCAATGGTCATGACTACACAATGGGATATTACCTTGCTGATGGTATATATCCAAAGTGGGCAACATTTGTGAAAACAATCCCAGCTCCACAAGGATAGAAGTATAAATTATTTGCAGCAGCCCAAGAGGCGCGTAGGAAGGATGTTGAGCGTGCATTTGGAGTGCTTCAAGCACGTTTCGCAATTGTTCGTGGACCTACACGATTTTTCCATCTTGAAACACTCCAAAAGATCATGAAAGCGTACATAATTCTCCATAACATGATTGTTGAAGATGAGCAAGATGATAATGAAGTTAGACTTGGATTATAAACAAATTGATGGAGTGGATAATCCTCCTCTGCAAGTGTTACATGAACAAAGTGATGGATTTCTCCCATACATTGAGAGGTATGGACTTATTAGAGACCAAGAAATTCATTTTCAACTCCAGTCGGACCTCATTGAACATTTATGGCAATTGCAAGGCGAGTCATAGGAACTTTCTTTTTTGTATGTTGAGAAGAATGAGTCATAGGAACTTGTGCGAGTGTGTGAGTTTTATTATAATTTGGTTTGAGTTATGTATGTGAGTAATCTATGGACTACATTGTTCCTGCTATAATATGTGTTCTATTTTATATGTTTTCTTATAAAGTTCATCCATTTCATAGTTCACATTGTTTCAAGATTGCTTCCGGACAATTGAGACGATAATAGGCTATCATGATGATTGAGAAATTATTTTAGTAAAAAAAAAATGTATAAGTATAATTTGGGGTTAAAAAAATCACTTATTAATACTAGACGATTATTTGCTATCATGTGGTGGCAGCGGCGGTGGAAGAGTTGGCGGCGACGGAAGCGACGGTGGCAATAGAAAAGTCGGCAGCAGCGACGGTGGCGATAGAATATTCGACAGCAGCGGCGGCAGTGGCGGCGACGATGGTGGCAGTAGCGATGGCGGCAGTGGCAGCAGCTGCGGTAGTAGTGGCGATTGCAGGTGATTGTGATTGTTGTTTATTGTAATGGATATATTATTTTATTATAGTGGATATATTATTTTATTGTGATGTTTATATTATTTTATTGTGTTGAAAGCTAAAATAGATCCACTGTTGCAGCATGTGTATAGGTAAAATAGATAAAGTAACTTTTGGTGGAGCTAAAAAGCTAAATTTATAGCTCCACTGCTGTGGATGCTCTTAGTCACCATATTAAATTCCGTAGCATCAATAACATTTGAGATTATTAGAGCATTCGCATCCGAAAATTCTATTTCATCCTATTTTACCATCCTAAAAAACTACTTTATCAACTATATAATACCATTTTACAACACTTAACATCCCAATTTTTATTTTTCTATTCTGCTCAATAAAATAATATATCCACTAAAATACAAAATCAAACACAACTCAACCCACCACCATCACCTTGACCAACAAAACCCACTACAACCACTGCCCACACCACTACAAAACCACCACCCACACCACCACCACCAACCCACCACGGCACCAAACAAACCTAGCCACGACACCAAGGAAAAAAAACCTAGCCACCACCAAGCAAACCCACCACGGCACCAAACAAACCCAGCCACGACACTAAGAAAAAAAACCCAGCCACCACCAAGCAAACCCACCACAACACTAGCCAGCAACCACCACCATAATCACAGTAGCCACCACCAAAACCCATTAAAAAACCACCAAACCCATTACCAACAACAACCACAAAAGTTTCTCAAAAAAAAAAAAAAAAACCACAAAAAAACAACCACCACAAGAACCACTAAGAGAAACCTACGCCGACAACCACGAGAGAAACCCACGCCGACAACCACCAAGAAAAACCCACAAAAAACCACCACCAATCTTGCTATTGTTGATCTAGAAATCCATTAACCATGGTAGCAAAGCCACCACGCCAAAACCCACGCCGATCTGAACCCACGCAACCCACGACAAACCCAAACAAAACCCACTACAAACACACAACCCAACGCCAATCTCCATATCACACCTAAACACTTATCTCTGCACCAAACCCCAAACGCCAATCTCCACGCCACCATACTGATATGCAACGAGAGAGAGAAGATAAATAATGAGTGGGTGGTGGCTTGCCATGGCCGGTGATAGTGGGTCAAGCTATGGTGTGGTGCCTATGGAGTTCTGAGTTTGAAGAGAGGGAGTGAGTGAGGACTAAAAGGAGAGAAAGAATTAGAGATTGAGAGACGAAGAGAGAGACGTGAGACAAAGAGTGGAGGAGAGAGAAAGTGGCAGATAAAGGCTACTGTGAACCGAATAAAATAATATTTTTATTTTTACAATTGAGCTACAATGCAATTCTACATGCAGAATTGCACTGTAGTTTAATTGCAACTTTTTTTGCAATTGTATCATTTTAAAAGTCCGGATGAAGCCACTTTTTTGGGTGAAAATGGTAAAATGGGATTGGCATTGGCATTGGCATTTAGAATGCCCAGTGCAAATGCTCTTATGGCAGTGTCCACAAAATGCTTTCTCCCATTTTTGACATTGACGACCACAATGAAGTGAGTAGAAGCACATTTCGCTCCATGATTTACTACTTATTTGAAAAAGGTACCTCATGATTATAGGACTTTCCTCCTTACAATTGACAGAATAGAAGAAGAAAAAAAAACCTATAAACAGAGGTAAGTTAACAAAAGGCATTAAAGAGTCATATTGGAGTGAAAAATATAGAAAAACGAATTTTTGTAACCAAACAACAATACGTAGTTGGTTATATCAATAGAAAGATATGAAAGAACTCACTTGTCTTGTGTTTTTAGCAAGGATAAAGATGAAGATGAATAAGTGATAAACATTTGTAAGAGACGTTTTAATTTGGATAAGTCCAAAGTGGCTAAGTCTCCTCAAAATGTGGAAACTATGCGTGGGGATATTTTGCATAAATATAATGTGGGCTTACCTCGGGTAAAGCTTGGACTTCGTACTTGGGTTAGAAAGTGTGGGAGGTTAGTGAAGTCTAACCTGGGGAATGGTAGGCAAATCTGGGTTTAGGAGGATAATTGGGTACCTAGCTCTTCTACTCACAAAGTAATTTCACAGAAAGGTATGCTTCCATTGGACTCTAGAGTTTGTAATTTTATTGATGTGGAGAACAAGTGCTGGGATTGGAACCTTTTGAATAGAACTTTTCTTCCTTTTACGGCTGAGGCTATCGCTGGAATTCCTTTTAATGTTAGAATGCCTGATGATAGGCAGGTATGGGCTGAAACTTCAAATGGCTTTTTCTCTATAAGAAGTGCTTATAAGTTGACTCTAGAATTAGAGACAAATAGGGAGATTGGCTCTTGTTCTTATGGGAGTAATGTACGGTTTTGGAAGAGATTATGGTCAATTCAAATTCTCCATAAAATCATACATTTTTTTTGGAGAGCTGCCCATGACATCTTACCTACAAAAGAAAATCTAGTTTGTAGAAAGGTTTTGGTTGATAGCATGTGTGAGGAATGCAGTAATGCTTCAGAATCTTTCTTTCATCTGTTTTGGGAGTGCTCTAAGGCTCGAAACACATGGGTTTCTTCGTCTCTCTTCACTTCGCCGCGGTTGATTCCTTTTTGGACCTTCTTTGAGTTCTTATGGCATGTTTTGATGGATGCACAATGGGTTATGGAAGATGCTGGCCTTACTGTTACTATTGCATAGGCTTTGTGGACTAATAGAAATGAGGTGATTCATGGCAAGCTGAGGAAGACAAGTCTGTCACTGGTTGATTGGTATAGATCATACTTGGAAGAGTATTGGGCTACAAGCAATACCCCTCTAACACAACTGACACAACAAACCCAAATGGAAGTGAAGTGGATGCTGTTATATAAGATTAATTTGATGCTGCTATATTCTCGGCTTAAAAGGCTGTTGTACATAACACTATTAAGGCATGGGAGAATGCAAAAGTGATTGAATCTGGACCTTACACGTGGAGCAGCTGTGAGCAAGGGGAACGGAGGCGTGGTTAAGGGATTTTGTCTTGGTCTGTACTAAAGGTGTGACTGCCTTGGGAAGGGAGTAGGATTTGCAACTGACATGATACTCAAGCACTCACAAAAAGGGAGATAGTGACTTTCTAAGGATAGAGGCTATAAGGACGCCCCTTATTGGTTGAATGCATGATGGACCACCTCAGAGACATGCGTATCAATCATAGTACTTCTGATGTCCCTCTCAATGTCCAAGACTTGTTTTCCAAGCAGTGGCAAAGTCACCTACCTACAGGTCCCAGTGCCACGTTGGTGCAATTCTTATCCTCTTGTCAGCAAATAATATCACAGTTGTGAAAAGGTCCAAAATAGAGAAATAATGACTTGACTCCTGTCTTTGTACTCAAACATTTTCCTCAGAGTATAAGAGGAACGTGCAGCTGTGTTAAGAAGAGAGTAGAGAGTTGGTTGGAAAGAAAAACAACCTGGTTGTAAGAAATTGGTCTCTTTTCACACATACAAACTAAATAGAGCAAGAATGCATTCTTGCTCAAACCGTGGTTTTTTATCCTTTCCTTAGGGTTTTCCACATACATCCTGTGTTTCTTTAGTCATCAGTTTCTTCTTCTTGTTTAAATGTGCGTCTTTTTCATGTCCTATCGTCACTTTCTTCTTCTTGTTCGAGTGTCATGTCAAAGCTAGCATCTTTTCAACCTTTCTCATGTAGATGTACTGTTAGATAACTTATTTTTCTTATTTATATGAGCTCAAATCTAACATGCACGTACAACTGCTGGTGTTGGTGTTTTAATTCGTGACCATGAAGGGAATTTTATTGCAGGTTTGAGCAAGAAAATCCATGCTCTATTGGGGATTATTGAAGCTGAAGCAAAAGCATTTGAAACTGGTATAATTTTTCCTAAGGAAGTAGGTATCAGAGATTTTGTTCTTGAAGGAGATTCCTTAACCATTGTTCAGGCTCTTAAGGAATGTTCATCTGCTCCATCTTCTGTTTTTGCACTGATTTATGGGATGTTAGCTAAATGTAATGAGTTTAGAAATGTGAGTTTTTCTCATGTTAGACGACAAGGCAATAGGTCGGCTCACTTGTTAGCAGAACAAGCTCTTGGCTTGATTGATTTCTATGCTTGGATGGAGGAATGTCCTTGTTTCTTAGAATAAGTCCTCATCCATCATGTTTCTTGTATTTGAATGTCACGAATAAAGTTTTAGTCTGTTCATCAAAAAATAAAATAAAATAAAATAAAATAAAAATACAATGGCTATGGATCTAACTTTTATAAATTAATAATTTAAAGAGTAAATTACAATGTTGGTTCCTGTCCTTTACACTATATTTTAATTTAGTCCATAACTTTTCAATTGTATCAATTTGGTGCCTAACCTTTTCAGCGTTGTGTCAATTTAGTTTTTGCCGTTTTCCTTAGATGGAAAAAGCAGAAGCTGATGTCAAATAGAACAATAAAAGAAAAAATTTATACCACATCAATTACCAACAGTACCACCACGTCAATTTAAAAAAAATAATAAAAAACTGTAAGTTCGTTTAGACCCCTTAAACCCAACAGATTAACTTAGAGAATTAGCCAAGTGATTAACTTAGGTAATTTAAACAAATCTAGGTTAACACAAATATATCAAAAACAATAAAGCAGCGGAAAAATAAAGAACACAAAGATCTGATGACCTAGGAAAACCAAACCGGTAAAAAACCTGGGGAGGATTTAACCTAGCTATCCTCAAGGTAAAATCGAATTCACTGTGAAAGAATCGAAGTTTACACAATAAGACTTAGACCACTAACATCCTATTGCTACCTGCCTCTTGGAAACTTACTACCACGACCACGTGATAGCTCCGAGATCCACGGACTCCTTCTTTCCTTGAATTCTTCAGCAATCCACAAGCACACCTGCTTGTATATTTTTAAGTTCTCTTGATTCTGCAACTGTATGATTTACCAATCTCTTGACATGAATCTTGAGTTTTGAAACCCTAAGTGTATGTGAAGGTAAACACCTCTAGATCTAACAAATAGATTCACAAACACAGCATTCAGAACACACAAAACGTGGCTAAGGTTTTCCCTTATATACCTAGGGCAAAACATAAAGCCCTATACATTAAATGGGCTTGGGCTGAGTTGGGAATTTTCTGCAGAAAAACGTTCTGCACGATTTTCGATCGGTCGAGTCTAATTCTCGATCAATGGAGTCAGGCAGAAAGTGAACAGTGAATTCTGCAGTCAACTCGATTCCAACTTTACATAAAAAGCCATACTTTGAGCAAGTCTAACACAAGACTTAAAAAATGTTTTGATCATGATTTGCCAACATTACAAATTGAAGTTCTAATACATTAGTTCCTAATTCTTAGAACCTAACAAAAACCAAATTAAAATCTACACACGTGAGATAAGTTTGGGAAAACCAATAGGTTCTAAAATCCCTAAAATCCACCTTTTCTCCCTCATCTCCATTAAAATCCCTGAAGTTGTAGATCAAAGAGGCTGTCATGGCCTCGAGGTTGTGGCTGTCAGTATGGTTCCTCTTTTTCACTTTCAAATGTTTTATTTTTGAGTTATACATTTCAAACGTTTCACTTTCGTCGCTATTATGTTGCGCCTTTTTTTCCCACGACATTTCTCAATCACTATTGATTTATCATGTTTATGCTTTAGTGCTTTTACATATATAATAATAGATGAAGTTGAGAGAAATTCAAATTAGAATTCTAAATTATAGTTCTAATTTTGTGCCATGTGTCCTAAATTATTTATTTTTAAAGAGTTTTATTTCTTAATTTTAGAATCAAATGTGGGACCACATCATAAATATTCATCCAAATGAGTTATTAAATATAAAAACCAAAGAGTCTAAAATAAATAAATCGTAAAAAAAAATTCACAATAATTTTAAAAAAATTAACAATTTACATTTTATATCTAATAATATCTTTACAAAATTTTGTAAAGAGTTAATAAAATATAAAAATGACTATTAATAGTGTTTAAATTATATATTTTAGGAATTATATTATACATCTTGTTGTATATCTTTAAGCGTATCCATGCATATGCATAGAGTTACAAACGAGTTTAAATAATGCAATCTATGTGAGTCTTGTTTAGAATTGTCTGACTAAAAGTCTTGCCTTCCCATCTTCATTTAGTGGGAATATAAAAGAATCTCATTTTCCATCTACGCGCCTTCCTAATCATCTTTTGTTGTGCCCAGGCAACACATTCATCAACATTCATTTGTAGATTTATCTCACGTGTGCAGATTTTAAATTTAGTTTTTTTTAGAGTGTTTGAATACCGCTTATTTTAAATTTATGTGTTTGGATATCGCTTATTTTGCTGAAAATTGAAAACAATAAAAAAATATTTTTCAATTACTATTCATTAATGAAATCACTGTGCATTTACCTAATTGCACTGTTCATGTTCCATGAACAATGCAAGAGGCATTAGATTAAATAAAAAAAGAAGAAGCAAATGCATGAATTATAATTCCTATCCAAACGCCTTCATATGTGGGCAGTATAGTTGCATTTGATGTGGCATAGAAAATAATTTTTTATTGTTTCGTTTGACATATCAATTTTTTCCAGCCAAAAGATAATAACAAAGACTAAATTGATACAACACTAAAAATGTTAAGAACCAAATTGACACAATTAAAAAGTTTGGAACTAAATTGAAATTCGGTGTAAAGGGTAGGAACTAACTTTATAATTTACCCTGATTTAAAATTAACCTATTTAATTAGCACAAAGTAATGTAACATCAATTATAAAAACTTAAAAAGAACATAGACAATTTAAACTATGTATCTTGTTGATGAACTCAAATCTTAGATCGTACTCTCATTATCAACTCTCCTGTTACAGGCCCGACTGGTTACCTTACCTACCCCTTATTAATCTTCAATTTTATTAGTCAAGGCAAAATATTAAAACAGAAAAAAGAATGAAAATAACTCTCACCACAAAACTCAACCCAAAGTAGGACCAGAAAAAACCACAGTTTTGAACCTGTGACTTTCACCCTACTTGTATGTGAGGGTGGTGGCCACCCTCACTTGTCAAAAAAAAAAAAAAAAATTTATACGTGCAAAAAAGAAAATTATATAAATAATTATTTTAAACTAATATGTTCTATAACCATTCTGACTTAAAAAAAAATTGTATATGTATACTTAAAAAAAATATTTTTTACTAAATTAACTTATTTTGATCGCCCTAATAAAAATTTTGAACACTTTTATTTGAGACTCATAAGAAGTTGAGTAAGAGTAATACTATATCCACAATATTTTCACAATAAATCTTACGTGGTAAGCTGTTACTCTAATTCAGGTTTAATATTGACATGTTTAACAGGCTAACAACTTGTTGCATAAAATTTGTTATGAAATTGTTGTGGTCACTTTATTATTCTCATATCAGCATTTTCAATTTACACTTTATCTTCTATTAGTCTTTTTTTTTTCTTATTCTTTTTGTTAGTACAAAAAATTTGTAACATTTTATATAATTGTATTTTTTTTTTTTGGTGACATTGATATATTTAAATTATCTTTTTATTAAATTTGATATAATTTAAGTTTTTTAGTGATTGCATACAAAATTTCCAAGAGTCCCGGCTGCTTTGATTCAGTCAATGCAAAGTAAGTCTGTGCGTGATAATGTGACATAACTATCCATATGATGGAGACGAAGACCAAAAACAGCCACCTCTTCTATCCAGTGGCGACTCCAGGAATTTTGTTCAGGGTGTTCCTATTTCATTTTGAAAAAATTTTGAGTCATTTCGGTCTATTTCAGGTGTTTCAGGGTGTTTCGGTAAATACCGGCCGAAATTCAAGATTTGACCGGTAAGAAGTTTGTACTTTAAAAAAAAAAAATCTTAAAACCAAAACAAATTTGCATTCTGTACACCAAAAAACCTCAAAAAGAAAATAAAATGAACAATGTGGTTTATATACTAATTAATTGGGTTCCTTTTTTTAACAATGTATTTTTTTTTTTTTAAACAAGTGGTACTGCTATTTTTAACTGTCAGTTAATGTTAGATTTTTGCATTAAGGACACTATTTGCCAGAAAATAAAAAAGGTGTCAATATTTGCTTGGGTGTCCATTTAGAGCATCTCCAGCAAGCTATTTAAATTTTTGTACTTTTTGGAGCATGAACAGTTCATTTTACTTTTTGTCTACCTATTTTTTTATATACACTTTTCAACAGAATCTCTATCATTTTCTCTATCCCATTTAAATATTCTTTCTTCATTCTTTCTTTAATATTTCTTTTTCAATCTTCTTTCATTCATCTAATTTTAATGAGAAGTGCTACGTCCTTAATATTTTACAATATTTTCACAATAAATCATATGTGGTAAGTTATTACTTATTTTAATTTAAACACATTACTTAAATATTTTTTTAATCAGTATTAATTAATAACAACCCACTACTTTAGATTTATTATAAAAATATTGTGAAAATATTGTAGTGACATTTCTCAATTTTCATTTTTTATTTTTCTCTTATCTTTTTATCAACACGCTTCTTTTCTTTTTTCTTTTTTTCCTCTTTTTTTCTCCTCCACATCTTTCCTTATCTCTATCTTCACTTTTCTTTTGTTCTCCTCCACATCTTTACTTTTTATCTTTTCTTTCTCTTTGTCTACTCCACTGGTGCTCTCAGCACTCTTCACTTTTCTTTTTTCTTTTCTTCTCTTCGTCTACTCTAGAGCATTTTCTAGCAAGGGACCAGGCTTAAAGAGTTAGAAATTATGTACTATGTGAACTTCCACTCTACTGAAGTGGAGATCAGCCTTCTACAATTTTTTTTTTTTTTGTTCTGGTTTGATTAGTTTTATTTTATTGTTTAAATTTCATTAGACTTATGAGAAAGATTGTTTTTGAGTTTCAAATCTTTCAATTGGGTTTTGTGCTTTTGTTTTGATTGTGATATGTTTTAGTTCGTAACCATTGCACAATTTTTTTTTTTCTATTTTTAGATTTTAGTTCAAAATTTGTTTGGCATACAAATTTTGAGGGTTTTCCTAAATTGCTGGAGGGTGTTCCTTTTTTATTTTTCAGGTCAGGGTGTTCCCAGGAACACCCTGACCTCAACGTGGCGTCGCCACTGCTTCTACCTCCACCACAATCATCATCATCATTCTGCTTGAAACCGACTCCAATTTTTTTTTTTCTACCCTTTTTGCTCTGTATGAATGGGTTGCTTCTCATTCTCATTCTTCTTCTTTATATGCTGCGTTTTTCTTCCAAGTCTTACTTCCTCAGCCTCCATTTCCACGCACTCAATAAGCCCCGATTTCACAGCCTCACACTTCCAATTCAAGGACACCAGAGGCGCTTTCTTACGCTCTCAAAATGGAACTTTTCAAGCCACAATTGATGCCAGACCACACTCCTCTAAATATTACTTCTCTATCATCCACAGTGACACCAACATCATAATCTGGTCAGCCAACCGCAACACACCCATGTCAAGCTCTGACAAGTTGTCACTGACTGCCAACGGCCTCATAGTCACAAACCAGCAAACTGGTCAGCCACTCTGGTCAACCCCGCAATTCAATTCTCATATTTCTGCTATGCAGCTTTCAGAGACAGGAAATCTCGTTTTAGTTGATGCGGGAAACAATACGTTGTGGGAGAGTTTTGCTTATCCGACGGACACTATTGTCATGGGACAGAGAATTCCTATTGGAAACTCATTGCAAAGCGCTGTGACAGACGAGGACATGTCAGTGGGTGATTATCGACTTGACGTTACTGACAGGGATGTGGTGCTGCAATGGAATGAGATGAATTATTGGAAATTGTCCATGGATCCAAAGGCTGTCAGGAACTCTAACAAGGCCGTATCGTTGATGGTGATGAATGGTACAGGTTTGTATTTGCTAGCAAGTGATAATTCCACGGTTATTCAAGTAGCTTTGAATGGGTCAGCAAGTTTTAGTAGTGGTAGGTTGGGTCTCGATGGCAGATTTAACATCGTCAGACCACCTCGGACTTGGAGAGATAAATGGGAGTTAGAATTTGCAGGACCATTGGAGGCTTGTGATCTTCCTCTCCATTGCAAAGAAATTGGATTGTGCAGAAGAATACCTCTGGGTGGAATTTGTTCTTGTTTACGAGAATTCAGTTATCAAAACAATGGTGATTGCATGCCAGTGAATCGTTCGCTTTCTCTGCCTTCAGCTTGTACTGCAGCTAGAAATGGCAGTCAACTGAATTCCTCTATTTCCTATCTAAAATTCGGCCCTGGTATGGACTATTTTGCTAATAATTTCAAGGAACCCGTGAAAAATAATGTAACGTTGGCGGTTTGCCAAGATTTATGCTCTCGAAATTGTTCTTGTTTGGGCTTTTTCCATGAAATTGCTTCTGGTTCTTGTTATCTTCTTGAAAACCATTTAGGTTCTTTCATTTTGGAAGACCACAATAAGGACCGTTTGGGTTATATTAAAGTTTTGGTTGGTTCTTCTAACATAAATCAGAAACAAAACTTATCAGTCGCTGCTTTGGTACTAATACCTTTAACAGCATTCTTAATACTAGTAGTGTTTGTAATCATTGCAATCCTTTGGTTAAGGAAAAAGCCGTTTTCTTCTAAAACCAAAACTGTAAAACTAGACCGGAGTAACTCGTCATCGTCTGCAGAGCTAGAGATGGTCTCTATCCCAGGTTTACCGAGAAGGTTTGCTTATGAAGAGCTTGCAGCTGCTACTGAGAACTTCAAGACTCAGATTGGTAGAGGTGGATTTGGTACTGTATACAGAGGTACTCTGTCAGACAAAACTGTTGTGGCGGTCAAGAAGATTACTAGTTTGGGAATCCAAGGGAAAAAAGAATTTTTTACTGAGGTTTCAATAATTGGGAACATCCACCATGTTAATTTGGTTAGATTGAAAGGTTTTTGCGCACAAGGGAGGCAGCGCTTTCTTGTTCTCGAGTATATGAACAGAGGTTCGTTGGGCAGTACACTCTTTGGTAATGGTCCTGTTCTAGAATGGCCAGAGAGATTGGAAATAGCCATTGGAACAGCAAGGGGGCTTGCTTACTTGCATAGTGGATGTGAGCACAGAATCATCCACTGCGATGTGAAGCCAGAAAACATTCTCTTGAACGACAATTTACAAGTGAAAATCTCAGATTTTGGGCTGTCGAAGCTGCTAAATCCTGAACAATCTTTTCTATTTACAACAATGAGAGGAACTCGAGGCTATCTTGCACCTGAGTGGATAATGAGTTCCACAATTTCCGACAAGGCTGATGTATATAGTTATGGGTTGGTTTTACTAGAGATTGTGAGGGGAAGAAAAAATTCCTCAATACAAACATGGAGCCATAGCACAAAAACTAGTAGCAGTGAAGGAAATGCCTCATCCTCATCCCCTTCTGTTTTGGAACACAGACTAATATATTTCCCTCTATTTGCGCTAGAAATGCATCAGCAGAGAAGGTACTGGGAACTGGCAGACCCAAGGTTAGAGGGACGAGTGACAAGTGAAGAGGTTGAGAAGCTAGTGCGGATTGCCTTGTGTTGTGTGCATGAAGATCCAGCGCTGCGGCCTTCTATGGCTCACGTTGTTGGCATGTTGGAAGGTGGGTTGTCTTTGGGTGAGCCGAGGTCCGAGTCACTAAATTTCTTGCGGGTCTGTGGCCAGAGATTCATCGAGGAGTCAAGAATGGAAGGGTCCAATGAGCTGAAGGACTTGGGGTTGTATCCAGATATAAATGCTACTTCTAACAGTGCTGCAGGTGTTTCATATAACACAATGTCTTGCATCTCTTCACAACAGCTTTCTGGCCCCAGGTAGTGCTCAAAGTTTCTGTACTAGTTATTAGGAAATATTGGCTGAATATGCAGGATGTGTTTGTGTTGAGAGTTTTGGCTGCAGGTTTCTGAACCTGTAGACTATGCTTGAATTGTATCTACCAATATTGCCTGCAATGTCCGTTGCCCTATTGTAGAAATGCAGGTTTTGGTTCTCTTGGCTTAGATAGTAAAATCAATATATATATAAAAGCAGAGACCTCATGCGGGAAAGCATGAGGTTCTGCCATGTGGCGCCTTCTTTGATAGCCATCCATTTTTTTGTTTTTTATTCAAGTTACACCTCATCTATTACTTATTACTCCTCATCACTCCTCTCTCTCAAGTCTCAATTGACTAAAATAACTTTTAAACTTTCAAGTATACCATTAATTGTTTAATAAAGAAAGAAAAAAAAATACCATTAATTCAGTTCTTCTACGTCTAACCCTTCAGTTGCCCGCCTCTTGCAACTATCTCAGTTACAAATGAGAATGCGTGACCATAGATTTCAAATATTACCTACCTATCACATAGTCTAGAATGAAGAGGTTCAACCAATTTGTAGTAAACACAAGTTAAAGGGTTATTGACCAACCACGAATCACGGGTCTCAAATTTCCTTACTTTGATGAAGAAGATCCAATCTGATCTATTTTTCATATTCAATTTGACTAATGATAAAGTATTGGATGAGTTTATGAAGGCACTTTGTACACATTTGGCCCTACCATGTATGAAGCTTTTGACAATAGTCACAATACGAAGTGCAAGACTGTACTATTGACCAAATAATTTTCGATTAGTTACTTTGTGAATGGACTAAAGGTCTATTCATTGTATTCGAGCATGAATTTTTTAGAGCTCATGTTTCCACCACCTATATGATGGCCGCTATTGATTTGGGCGAGGCTTATAAATGAAGATCAATTCTCATCTCTTTGGCAAAGCAAGGTTGGTATCCAGCACCCATCAAATTATTAACAGCTAAGGAAAGAGTCATGGATTGTACTATAATCTATAATTGTCATGGGAAATTTGGTCTTGCTTATCTATGTAAAACGTAACAATTATTTTTTGATAAATCCAATAAATAAGATAATATTTTAAACCTATGACGTCTACATTATAATGATTGTTTTTTTATCATCAAGTTAAAATATCAATTAATTTTTAGAGTAAATGGGATTGAATTCCGAATCTCTTATTTTTATTTTTTTTATTGAGGCTGTTAGTAGGTTAAGTGATAAGCAAAATGAAGGGGTTGAGGTTTTTTTTGACAAGAAATGGATTGAGATGTTTGTCAAAAATATTGGACAGGCTACCAGCAATTTCCACGTAGCAGTCATAGGATCCTAATCTTAGCAATCACACTCCACTGCCAAATGGTGCATAACAGCCATTAAAGGCAAGAAGCCCATTGAGATGACAAATTAGAGCAAATTACAGCCAAGTGTAACTCTATTGATTGTTCCCACGTATAGATGATATTATAGTAATTGATTGTTCACACGTATAGCTCATTTCAAAACTAGGATTTGTAGTCTCAAAGTAGTGATCGGTTTAGTCAATCAATTCTGAAGATTAAAAGATTTCAACGTTTTTAGTCTTTTGGACTTCAGTATTGGACTCTTCCACTACTAATTTATTTATTTTTTCTGAAATCAAAGAGTTTCTCCCATTATTTGCATGTTATAAAAACCTGTTATAGTCCTATAGCTTGCTGGACAAAGAAAAGTGAACCGGTGTATTGTTTTTTTTAAGAATAACCCAAATGCCATTATAGTTATATACCTCTGATTTTATTCTCTCACTTTGCCTTTTCTTCCTCCATCGATACCAATCTGCTTTGAAGCTTACATCTTCCTCTGATAGCTGTGTATCAGATTCAAACTTCATTCCTTCTTTGCTAAACTCGAGGTTTTTTTTGCCTTCTATTTTCTTCTCTCCTTTTTATTATTTAAATAGTTTTGTTGTCTACTTGAAAATCAAATGGGTATTTGCACGTAGAGTGTTTGTTAAAATGCCTAAGTGTTTTGCTTTTTTTTTTCTTTTTTTTTTTTAGAATTTGTTTTTGATAACATACCTCATATTTCATTTGGCCAGCCCCTAATAGAAATGAATAATAGGATGAAATTACCCTCTAACTTTAACTTTTGTGATTTTACTTTACTGTTATATAAATCTCCACATGGAGCAAAGTCTCACCGAGGAAGAAACTGAGTTGGTTCTAAGTAGTAATGGAAGCCATGAAAGTAGAATGCATGGATTTTTTAAAAGCTCTCTGATTTTTTTTTTTTTTTTTGTGCTTACTATGTCGATGTTAAGGACTTAATGTCAAACTTATTTTGTATAGGTACTATTGTGAGGTACATGTCTTTGATATCAAGGTTTCTGATTTCCTTTTATATCAAGTTATGACAGTTAGTTTCTTTGAAAGCACTCAACTTTAGTTTTGTTTGTAGAAAAAAATTAAGCAAGAGGAGTGCCATATGCAATTAGTATTTTCCTAAGTCTAACAATTTTTTTTTTCTATTTTGTTTAGTGACACGTAGTGCTGCCCCTAATTAACTAAAAGTGAGTTGTTACTTCCTTTTTTTGTTTGATTGAAGTTATTTGTAATTTGTAGAGCTGAAGATAAATGTCACCTTACAAATACTGCCTTAACCCAATTTTTTTGTAGTGGCTAATGGGAAATTGTTTTGATGTAGCATGTAACTTCAATTTTTTATTATTGTTTATACTATATATAGATTGTAAAGTAAAAGCTTTGCCTTAAGTTGTGGCTATTACTTCTTCCCTTGCTTTCTTTTGGTGGTAGTTTCCTCCAGAATTTCTTGGAAATTTTGTTGGATTACGGTGTTCAACATTTAGCATAGAGTTTGTGTTTCATCATATTTTCTCTTGATTCTATAGTGACTCATCCTATATGAACTTATGTTGATTGTAATTCATCCCAAATGGTCTTGGTTTGGTCCCTATGTGAAAATTTCCTGATTTTGGTAGAAATATTGAAACACCAACCATGATAGTTTTAATTACTTTGAGACTGCCCCTGCTTTTCTTTTAAATGTATGACATTTGGATATGTTTTGTTGAGGAACTCTCTCCTTATGCCTACATTTATGGGTGAGATTTCATATTTAATTGTTGATTTCATATTGTTTCTTTTAAATGTATGTTGATTTATTATATAAAATGTCAATGTTTTTGCATATTTTCTTTTGTGTGTCTCTTTATATTGGCCCTCCTTTAACTCTTATCTTTTTGGGCTCTTCCTCTCCTTATCAAAACCTTCAATGCCTACCCCTTTGGAATTAAGGCCCATTCATTTTTTTTTAATTTATATATAGATTTCCAATTCTCTCTCCACCCCTGCAAAAGTCGCCAAAGTACAAGCAGAGTTGGAAAGTCCCTTTGAGGTGAGTTTTGCCTTTTCTGTTTTCCCCTCCATCTTCATTGGTTTGTTTGGTACAAATTGCATTTCCTTCCATTATGCAGAAGATTAAATGTTTGAATTTAACGTTATAAAAAAACTCTATTTGCTCGCTGCTGGACATAGGAAAGTGTTGTGGTAATACAAAGGATGCAAGTGTAAAGTGTTTATAGGTTTCTTTTTGTGTAATGGGTATTTCAAAAATATATTATTATTGTTTTACAAGGTTCACGGCATGATATATTATTGTTCAATTCCTGATTCATTTGGAATATTAAAAAATGTGATAAAAATAACATAGATAGATAAAATAGGAAAGCAACTAGACCATGTTGATTTATTATATAAAATGTCAAAGTTTTTGCATATTTTCTTTTGTGTGTCTCTTTATATTCAATTATATAAACATTTTAAATGTTCTAAAAAACACTACCAAGCTGCCCTTGATGGTTCTTCCTACCAATATCGATCTTGAGCACAAAAACTTCAAAACTACAAATTAAAAGTATTAGTTACAATGTAAAAAGATTAGACTACATGCATTTTTATATTTTTAAGAAATGCTTTTTAAAATTGTTTTTGGCCATTTAGTAACTTTAGCTCAATGAAGTAAATGTCAGCATACTTAATTTATTTATAGTAGATATATGTTTGTGTGGTTTCTCCTCAAACATGTATCTTTTTGCAATCATCAAAGTATTCATGATGGCTAAAACTTTTTAAACCTAAAATGAAAATGAAGCACATAACAACCTCAATTTTAATATATCTTTATGAAAGTTACTCTTTTGAATGTATAAGATCAACCAACAAACACAATAGAATCAAATTGTGTGTAATGAAATTGAAGCATCGGCTTAGCACCTATACTAACTTGAAAAACCAAAAGGAAAAAGGATCAAGAAAACAACAGTTAAGCTCATTCCATTGAAGTTCAAATGATAGATCCTTCTACACATTGAGCAATACATTGATGAGTTTAGAAAGTTTTATATCTATCAAAAACAAAATGTAGAAACACAAGTATTTTTTTAAAAAAAAACCCATAAGTTTGTTATGCTTAAAATTAACCCCAAAAAAAAAAAAAAACTAAATTTGGACAATCTTAATCTATTAATAGAACTTGATAAAAATCATAATTAGCAAATAAAAAATGGCATAAAGAGCATCCTATTATATGACTATATCACTTTTAGTCTTTTTACCCTTTTTTACATTAAATTTTTTAATTATAACCCAATAATTTATAGTAACTTATTTTTACTGTCACATATATGGCCTAAGGTTGACAATGACCAAACAATTGTAATCTTCTAAAAAAAATAACTATGTTGTCAAAGTAGATGAAAAGCCCAATTAAAGCCCATAAATATTGACCCATATATGAATTCCCCACTAACATGTAGCTGAAAGGCTGCAACCTTTGACCCACCCCAACTTTGAACCCCCACCAACGTGTAGCTCAAAGAATAATAACCCATGTTGAACAGCCCACCAGCGTGTACCTCAATGGCTAACCCACCCCACAGTTCAGTCGATGAAAGCCTAATATTTGCATGCAAACCTTCTTCTTCCTTCCCACCTGTAGATGAAACCTAGCCAAGAATTTCAATCACAACGAACCTCTGTTTCTCTAATCCAAAAACTTTTCAACTTCTAAGAAAACAATGGTTTCCATTCCAACTCTGTGATTATCTGTACAGACACTCTTCAACTTCTAAAAAAATTAATGGTTTTCACTCCGACTCGGTGATTATCTGAAGACATAAATGCAGGAGCTTAAAAGATTTCAGCGTTTAGTATTTTGGGCTTCAATGCAGTTAACACTAGGTAAATGCCACCTGATTTATGAAATTGAAGAGTTAGTTTCATTTAATGTTTGTTTTGCATGTTGAAAAATCTGTTCTTTTATATATCTCCGTCTCCTTATGCCTCAAAACTTATGCCCCTATAATTTCTCACAATTCATTTCAGAGAGGTATGTTTACTTTCTTAATTTTATGTTCCTCTTAAATTGGTCGTATATTAATTTATTTTTGAATCCCAAAATACTATGTTCATTGTTATGCCACTATAATCTTACATCTCATTTCACATTTGTTGTTAATTTCATGTTTCTCTTCAATAGTTTGTTTATTGATTTGTTGTTTATTTAGTTTAGCCATCTTTGAAAACTATTTATAATTCAATAGTTGTTAACCCACAGAAACAACATTGATTTGTTTGTTGAACCAAAAAAAAAAAAAAAAAAAAAAACACAAATAAAACAAAACAAATAAAGTATTTACAATTAATTTCAAATTCCTTTTCAAAAACCACGGGTCCCTTAACAGTTTTGAGTAGAGGAATTTATTGGGGGAAATGGAGGCTGCAAGACTTGCACGCCAAAGAAGGCGTATGATCATGTACAAGAAAAGGATGGCCAAGATACATTCCACAAACATAGTGTCATCAAAGAAATTTGGAGGTGGAAGCCATAGGAGTAAAAAGCATAAAGACATAGCAATGATCCATGATACAGATAGTTGTAAGCGAGCAAGACTTAACAGGCGAATGGTACTCAACCTTAACTGTACTCGGGAAAGTAGTTCAAATGCTCGATGTTTGCGGCGATCAACCCCTTTAGCTATAAATGTTTTTTCTCACTCGGTTGTTGGGCTTAATGGTGATGTTGCTACTACAACTACTGTGCAAGAATTCGGGATACATCTGCCTACAAATGCCAGTGCCTTGGATAAGCATCTATCTACAACTGAGCTTACAGGTACTAATTTCATAATTTGGAATAATTGTATTGATATAGTAATTAGCTTGGTTGGAGTATTTCTTTAGTTGTCACTTGCCTAAAAGTCTATTGAATCTTCGCTTAGGCTTTTAATTGCATGATTAATTCGCTTAGGCTTTTTATTGCATGATTAATTGTCTTCTGGGTAGTGTAAATGGCCTAAATTATTTTGTGATTTAGCAAGGATCTATAAAAATGAAAGCTACCATGTTATAGGTTTCACTGTAAAGGACTGCTACCTTTTTGTGATCTATTATTCATGCCATGGATCGATTTCCCTTGATAATGTTCATTGTTATTGCTTGCTATTTTTATTTAAATGATAAAGGACTAAAACACATTTTATATTTTTACTTACTTCGAATAGTTTCATGTGTTAAAATTTAAAATCAATGATAATTAAATAGGAAGAATGATTAATAGTTGTACTATAACTGCTGAAATTTGCATTTGAATACACTACTTAACCTCACCTACAGCAGCCATACATAATAGAAGCTTCACACTTAACTTGCTTATTTTATATACTGTCAATCCTCATGTTTTCTTAACTCTCTTTTAGTGTAAGGATTAGTATTGTATATTAGTAAGTTGAATATATCATTTTTATATTTCATTGTCCGTAATACTGTTAATAGTAAGTGATGGAGAATTTGAAGTTTTGGATATTGAGAAAATTCAAAATCAAACTTTGCTTTACTTTGTCTCATCCATATCTTTACTTACTTTGAATAGTTTCATGTCTTAAAGTTTATATTTATAATCAATGATAATTAGATAATTAAATAGGATTATTTATTAATAGTTGTGCAATGACTACTGAAATTCGCATTTGAATACACTACTTAACCTCACCTACAACAGGCATACATAATAGAAGCATTATACTTAACTTGGTTTATTATTATTATTTTTTTTTTTTTGGGGGCAGTTATGGTGTGAAGTTTTATATGGCTGTGTAGTATTAACTCTAGGAATTGTTGTTTTTGCTTTGCATATTACTAACTATGAATATTAGGCCCATAAAGGTTATAGGTTTCACCGCAAAGGCCTACTACCTTTTATAGAACCAGCTCATGTTGTGGTCTATTATTCATGCCATGATTTCCCTTGACAATGTTGATTGTTGTTGCTTGCTATTTTTTTTTAAATGATAAACAACTAAAACACATATATATGTATATTTTTTTTTAGCCTCGAAACTCATTTTATATTAAATGGTGATGGAGTTATCCCTATCGTAGAAAAGTGTAATTTTTAAATAGCTTCTACAGCCGGCAATTTTTTTTTGGTCTGTTGTTCATGCCTTGCATTGTCCTTAACACTATTAGCTATAACTGTTGAAGAATTTGAAATTTTGGATATTCAGAAAACTCAAAATCAAACCTTGCTTTACTCTATGAATATTAGATCCATAAAGGTTTTGTAATATGGAAAACCACCTTCAGAAGCTTTGAAGTATAACCTGTTCATTTAATTTGTGTAATTTTTCTGAGCCACCAATTATAGTTGAGTTTACTTAACTTCCATCTGCAGTTAGACAGAAGTTTTTATAGCTGTCAATCATCATGCTTCCTTAATTCTCTTGAAGTGTTAGGATTAGTATTGTATATTAATAAGTTGAATATATCATCTTTTATATTTCAAGTTTAGGAATGCAAAATAGAAAACCCATTGACATAGACCTGAGTAAAAGGTCAAATAGCACACAAAGTAAGTGCAAAAACTACTATTTTGGAGTTTTATATTCATCGTTATTTTTCATTTTTCTCATTTTCATGCATGCAAAATCACATTAAAGTACTGTTATTTGTAATTTCAAATATTAAAAACAACAATTAATTACTTTTAAAAAATTAAGATGCTATTTCAAGATAGCATCAATGACTATATACCAAAAATAGGTTCAAAATTGTGTCTCCATTTATATTAAATACTTTATTAATTGTGTATACATTTTCTAAAAGTTACTTTGATAAAAGTCCTTCATAAATTTTCCACTACCTTTTTTCTATTTCTCTTCAAAATTTGCTTTAAAATCCATTTTTTACGACATTACTTGGGACTATTTTTCCCTTTGGTTGGCTTTAGCACCTATGTTTCAAATAAAACTATTGCTAGATTGGGTTGTCAATGAATTGAAAATAATATTAATTTTTTACATATACTTTTCTATTTTCTATATTTCCATTACATAATTTCATCTAATTATGCTTCATTTTCTCCTATCATCTTCCATCTGCAGTTAGACAGAAGTTTTTATAGCTGTCAATCCTCATGCTTCCTTAATTCTCTTGAAGTGTTAGGATTAGTATTGTATATTAGTAAGTTGAATATATCATCTTTTATATTTCAAGTTTAGGAATGCAAAATAGAAAACTCATTGACATAGACCTGAGTGAAAGGTCAAATAGCACACAAAGTAAATGCAAAAACTACTATTTTGGAGTTTTATATTCATCGTTATTTTCCATTTTTCTTATTTTCATGCATGCAAAATCACATTAAAGTACTGTTATTTGTAATTTCAAATATTAAAAACAACAATTAAATACTTTTAAAAAATTAAGATGCTATTTCAAGATAGCATCAATGACAATATACCAACAATAGGTTCAAAATTGTGTCTCCATTTATATTAAATACTTTATTAATTGTGTATATATTTTCTAAAAGTTACTTTGATAAAAGTCCTTCATATATTTTCAACTACCTTATTTCTATTTCTCTTCAAAATTTGCTTTAAAATCCATTTTTTACGACATTACTTGGGACTATTTTTCCCTTTGGTTGGCTTTAGCACCTATGTTTCAAATGAACCTATTGCTAGATTGGGTTGTCAATGAATTGAAAATAATATTAATTTTTTACATATGCTTTTCTATTTTCTATATTTCCATTACATATTTTCATCTAATTATGCTTCATTTTCCCTTATCACCTAGGAAAATTTACAGAGCTGTGGAACTTTGGCCCACCAAGCTGTGTGTGTGAGTATTGTAATGCAATATTATGGTACGAAGAGAGGAATCGTAAATCCAAAAACACAAAGAATCCTAAATTCTCAATATGTTGTCGAGAGGGTAGGGTGAAGCTACCTTTGTTGAAATCACCACCTCCTGAGCTTCAAGAACTCCTACAACATTCAGAACATTACAAGGCTAATATAAGGAGGTTCAACTCCATGTTTGCAATGTCTTCTATGGGAGGAAATGTTGATGTCCATGCTAATGAAGGACGAGGCCCTTACATCTTTCGATTGAATGGGCAAAACCACCACAGAATTGGGTCGTTACTTCCAGTTGTTGGAAAAGCCCCATCTTTTGCACAGCTATATATACATGACACAAAAAAAGAGATTCATTATAGACTAAATGCTTTGCCTGGACAGGAATCAGAATATGACCTTGACATTGCTATAGTTCAAATATTATTGAAGATGCTTGATGAGAACAACGTCTTGGTTAAGACATTTCGTATGGCAAGGGATAGGTTTAAGGACTCCGATATGCACAATGTACGCTTGCGATTAATTGGATCGCGATCAGGTGATGGTAGGGAACAAAACATGCCTACTTGCTCTGAAGTTGCTGCTATAATTGTAGGTGATTTGAGCGAAGAAAATATCCATCGTGATATTATTGTTGAGAAAAGAAGTGGATTGTTACAACGAATAAATGAACTACACCCAAAATTCATGGCCATGCAATATCCATTGTTATTTCCGTATGGTGAGGATGGATTTCGAAATGAAATACTTAAAAAAGGTCTTGGTGGTGCTGCGCCTTTGACAGAAAAATATGTCACTATGCAAGAATATTATGCATATCAATTACAACAGCGTGAGAATGAAGGTGAAACATTGATTCTTGGTCGTAGGTTGCGACAACAATTTTTAGTAGATGCTTACACATGTGTTGAGGAGTACCGACTGATTTGGGTCAGGAATCATCAACTTCAACTAAGATCAGAGGTGTACTTTGGAATAAAGGATGCTGTATTTAGAGGAGACACTACTCCTTCATCTATTGGGAAAAGAGTTGTTCTTCCATCAACCTTTACTGGAAGCCCTAGATATATGATTCAAAATTACCAAGATGCTATGTCAATTTGTAGATGGGCTGGGTACCCGGATTTGTTTATAACTTTCACATGCAACCCTAAATGGCCAGAAATTGAAAGTTTCCTTTCCTTAATTCCAGCTCAACGACCTGAAGATAGACCAGATATCATTGCAAGAGTTTTTAAGATCAAATTGGATCAACTACTACGTGATTTAAAACATGGCAAGCATTTTGGAAAAGTAATTGTAGGTTTAAAATACAACCCATTACTGTTTGATTGTTGTTCTTAATGGTTTAATCTATTTAATTATTGTAACATTTTTTCTTTGTGTGAATACAGTTAACTACACAGTTGAATGGCAAAAAAGAGGCCTCCCCCATGCTCACATTCTTTTGTACCTATACCCAGATGACAAACACCCCACGCCTGCGGATATAGACAAGATAATTTCTGCTGAAATACCAGATAAAATTACAAATCCAGGGGATTATGAAGTCATTTCATAGTACATGATTCATGGACCTTGTGGTTTTGCCAACCCAAAATCTCCATGCATGGTTGACAATAAATGTAGGAAGCATTTTCCAAAAAAGTTTTATAGTGACACTGTGATAGATGAAGATGGTTATGCAATTTATAGGAGAAGAGATAATGGGATGATAGTTGAAAAGAATGGAGTTATGCTTGATAACAGATTTGTGGTGCCATACAACATTGACCTGTTAGTTAAATACCAGGCTCACATTAATGTTGAGTGGTGCAACCGTTCCAAGTCCATCAAATACTTATTCAAGTATGTTAACAAAGGTTCTGATCGAGCAACATTTGTTTTGTATGAAAACTTACACACAGGTGCTACAAGTGAAGCACAGCATATAACAAACATTGATGAGATCAAAACATATCTAGATTGTAGATATATCTCAGCTTCTGAAGCGTGCTGGAGACTTTTTGAGTTTGATATCCAATATAGAGAGCCTGCTGTACAGAGATTAAGCTTCCATATTGAGAATGAGCAGAATGTTACATTCAAAGATTCAGACTACTTAGATAATGTTTTGGAAAGACCAGATATAACAAAAACAATGTTCACTGAATGGATGAAGGCAAACGAAATGTATGATACAGCAAGAAATTTGACATATTGTGATTTCCCTAAAAAATGGGTTTGGCATAGAAAACAAAGAGAATGGCGCCCAAGGAAATCTGGCCGATGTATAGGGAGGATATTTCATGCTCATCCTGCAAGTGGTGACCGCTTCTATCTTCGAATGCTTCTTAATGTGGTGAAAGGTGCAAGGTCTTTTGAGGAAATTAGGACTATTGATCATGTTGTGTATCCAACATACAGAGCAGCATGTTATGCTTATGGCCTTTTAGATGATGACAAGGAATGGGATGATGCTATCAAAGAAGCCTCTAATTGGGCTTTAGGAAGGCAACTACGAGAATTGTTCGCAACGCTATTGTTATTTTGTGAAGTGACAGACCCACATGCACTATGGATGGCTAATTGGGAGTTGTTGTCTGATGATATACTATATAGGCAAAAGCGTCTCCTAATGTATGACAACTTACATTTGACAGAAGAACAAATACAGAACCATGCTCTTTTTGAAATTGAACAAATATTAGTAAAAAGTGGAAGATCTCTGAAAGAATTTGATGGCATCAAATATCCAAATGTGTCGACAATTAGAGAAAACAACAACCGATTGTTACAAGAAGAGTTGGATTTTGATAAGCTTGAATTGGCTGCAGAACATAAAAAACTTTTAAATGAGTTAAATGTTGAGCAAAGAAAAATATATGATGCTGTAATTCAAGATGTGGCATGCAATAGCGGTGGTTTATACTTTGTCTATGGTCACGGAGGAATTGATAAAACATATCTTTGGAAAACATTAATTGCTTGCCTCTGTTCACAAGGGAAAATTGTGCTTGCTGTAGCTTCTTCTGGCATAGCAGCTTTGCTACTCCCTGGTGGTAGGACTGCTCACTCCAGATTTCAAATCCCTATCATTGTGACAGAGGAATCAACTTGTGGTATAAAACAAGGAACACATGCTGCTGAGTTAATGACAAAGGTGAGTCTTATTATATGGGATGAAGCACCTATGGCACATCGTAATTGTTTTGAGGCTGTAGACCGTTCATTGAGAGATCTACTTCGATTTGCCGACATAAACAGTGCCAATAAAACTTTTGGAGGAAAGACAGTTGTATTAGGTGGTGATTTTCGACAAATACTGCCAGTTATTGCTAAAGGCCATAGAGAAGATATTGTTGATGCATCAGTGAATAGATCTTATTTATGGAACTTTTGCAAGGTATTTGTACTAACACAGAATATGCGTCTCCAACAACCTAATGCTGATTCCAACAACTTTGCAGAATGGATACTCAAATTAGGTAACGGAGAGCTTGGTGATGTTGACAGCCAATCAAATATAGTCATACCCTCTGACCTATTAATTGATGTTGGAGATGATCCAATACAAAGCATTGTGACTGCAACATATCCAGATCTTCACAGTAACTATGCAGATGGAAAATACTTGGAAGAACGATCTATTCTAGCTCCAACAAATGATGTAGTTAATGAAATAAATGACTATATCATAGACTTGCTTGCTTCAAATGAGGAGACATATCTCAGTGCAGATTGAATTTGCAAGGCTTCGAGATACATTCAGAATGAAGATGTACTTTACCCAGTTGAATTCTTAAACTCCTTGAAATTCCCTAGCATACCAAATCACAGACTACGTCTTAAAGTTGGTCTTCCAGTAATGTTGCTTCGAAATATCAATCAATCAGCTGGCCTATGCAATGGGACTCGATTAGTAGTTACTCAATTATCCAAATGGGTGATCGAAGCTAAAGTTATAACTGGATCACATGTGGGAAACAAAGTCTTCATCCCAAGAATAGTACTATCTCCATCAGACACAAAATGGCCGTTTGTTTTAAAGAGAAGACAATTCCCAATTTCTGTTTGCTTTGCCATGACTATAAACAAGAGCCAAGGGCAATCACTAAAACATGTTGGACTTTTCCTGCCTAAACCAGTTTTCAGTCATGGGCAATTATACGTTGCTGTTTCTAGAGTTACTACTAGGAATGGTCTTAAACTTTTGATAATTGGTGATGATGGCAAAACCTCTTCAACGACTAAAAATATAGTCTATAAAGAGGTCTTTAGAAATATACATATAAATATGTGAAACTTCATTGAAGAAATTCATCATTCATTGCTAAGTTTCTAACTGCATTTAATTATTACTTTATACTTTTTGTAAAACAAAAATATCATGTTCCAAGCTTCTTTAAGAAAAAAAAAACATTTAAATTTGATAATGCAAAACGTAGTCAATTCTGCATTTTACGAAAAAAAATTATTTCATTGATGATTATTATAATTTTACTTACTCTTATATATATTTTTTATGACGACTTCTCTATTCAACTGTGGAAATAGCTGCAGAACTACTAATACTAAGTCAAAATGGCAATGTGCTGGACTCCTTTGAGCAAGCTTTCAACGGATAGAGACAATTGGACAATCAAGGTCAGAGTACTTCGTATGTGGGATGCAATCAACACAAAGAACAATGAGTTCATAAGCCTTGATATGATATTTATTGATGAAGAGGTAAGTATAGAACTCAAATTATATTGTGCTAATTCAATTTATTATGCAGATTCAATTCTTTTAAAAATAATTATTTTACCAACTCATCATATAATTCAACATCTATGGCTATTATATATATATATTCACAAGAAGAATAATGGAAGATACTGACATTTCTCATTATTCTAGGGCTCAACAATACATGCAATTGTTCAAAAAAATCAAGCACGAACTTTTAGACCACAATTGCTTGAAGGCCATGTTTATACCATCAAGAATTTTAGGGTGGAAAGTACTAAAGGCGAGTTTCGACCCGTGCACAATGATATCAAAATTTGGTTCATGACCATTACTACAATCATGGAGTCCAACGAAGATATGAACTCAATCCAAAAATATTGCTTTGAGTTTGCTGACTATGACCAAATACAAAACCAATGTTACAACTACACATATTTAATAGGTAAATACAAATCCACAACTATTTCACAATTCCTCTAATATAGTTGTATCCTAAATTAATGATTCAAAATAACCTAACTAGATAATTGCATATAAATAGATGTTGTTGGAAAGTTGGTAGCAGTTGGAAATGTTGAAGAGCCTCAAGTTAATGGCGCACCAAGAAAATTGCGCAATCTGCAATTACTTTTGAAAGAGTAAGACAAAATATTTGATGTGATATTGATGTCATTATATGTTTATATAGAAAAATCAATTATAAGTAAAAAAATTACTAATAACAAAAAAATCCTCAATAATTTTAACTGTACCAGGGGAAAAGAAATTAGGCTTTCACTATGGGGAACAAGTGTCTGGCAAATCGATGAAGATGTATATAAGAACAATCCAGGACCTTTTGTCTTAATTGCTACTTCGACTATTGTCAAATCATTTGGAGGTAAGTATAACTAAATAACGTTGCCAACTATCAATTTTAATGTATTTAGTACTGCTATCAAGTTAATAAGTATATTGGTTACTAATCTTAGGCCATAAATTTTACAATGAGAAATGTAATCTCTAATTATAAATTTTTTATACTCAAACTTATTCATTTTCAAATCAATCTAATGATACTTTTAGAGAATTTCATTCTCATTAAAACATGTCTTCCTTTTTCTCAATTTCATCAATTCAATACCATTTTGTTTATCATAATGTATTCTGCAATTTTTGCAGGAAAATTCTCTTTGTCAACAACCAATGCAACAAAAATATATCTAAATCTTGAGATTCCCGAGGTTGCTGAAATAATTGACAGGTGCATATTTTAAAAATTATTAAGAACAAAAAAAAAATATGATAAATAGCATTTTTTATCTCACAAAATACCATTTACATTCTTTTTTCCTTTTTAAAAATTCAATGATAGGAATGGTAAAAAACATGATCCTATACAAGAAATACCAAAAATACATGCAAAACAGTTTTCAGAAGAGGATTTTTCTTCAAACAATATGAAGACAATACCAGAGCTCGAATGCATTGAATGGGATCCTGCAAAACAGGTTTGTTAATCATTTCAAAGTAGACTCATCATTTACATGAAAATATAATAATACATCATTTACTTAAAAAAAAATATTAACTTCAAAATTCATTGCAGGATGTTAATTGCTATTGTGTTGCAACAATAAGCAACATTGATACAACAATGGGTTGGTATTATATTTCATGTGTGTTATGTGGAAAGAAGGTCAAACCACAATCAGGATCGTTTTGGTGCGCAAAATGTGAAACAAAAACAAATCTGCCTATCCCAAGGTTAGAGGCACACACATTAATTACAAAGTTTGAAATTTTTTTTATAAAAACATTCATCTTACTATAATTACTATACAATTGCAAAATACTTTAGATACAGAATTCAAATTGAAGTTTTTGATTCAACTGACAAGACAACTTTTGTCATATTTGATCGAGATGCTGAGAAAATCCTAAATAATTCTGCAAAAGATCTTGCTGAAAAACAAACCGAGGTACAACTTATTTAAATTATTAAATTTATTGTCAAACTATAGATTATAATATAAATTAAAATTACTAATATGCAAATTGATATTGAAGAAGGAATCCCACGTGATCTTAAGAAAATTTTAGGAAGACAATACATTTTTCTACTTCGCTTGAATGAATTCAATCTGAAGGATGGTTTTGAAAATTACACAGTTGCTAAGATTTTTGATGCACCTTCAAATGAGAAAAAGGTATGGAACAAAAAAAAAAAAAAAACACAAGCCAGTATGCTATATTATTTCTTTCTCTACGCTATACTGATGTAAATAATGTGCTCAAATTTAATATGAATGCAGATACCTATGCAAAATCTTAGCGACAACAAATCTGCCAGCACAAACTTTGTAAGATCCAGCCAAGAATCTTCCAGTGTCATTTCTTCAATGATCAACACAAATGATGCAACAAAAGGAACAAATGATGCAACAAAAGGAGAAAATGATAAAAGCTCACAAATTGAACAAATAAGGATAGACCAAACTTCAAACGTTGAAGATGAAGAAACAAATGATGATAACATACCCCTCAACATGCTTTACAAGCGTCGACATACTTCAAAGAACAAAGCATTCAAGAAACAAAAAAACAAAATTTCACAATAAAGCTCTTTATTACATCACAAAATAAATATCAATAATATGGAATGAATTACCATGCTTTTATCAACTTTTATAAAGCTCTTTATTACATCACAAAATAAATATCAATAATATGGAATGTTACCATGCTTTTATCAACTTTTATTATACAATATTACTCTAAGGTTGATTCTTTTTGCAGATTACTTCAACAAAATAATTATAATGAATATGTGTTTGCAATTTATAATTGTTACTTCTTATGATAAACTTAGTACTAACAAAGTTTTATAGCAAATATGTTATAATATATGTACAATATTCTTCATAAAAAATTGCATAAAATATTACAACATTATCCGTGCATCGCACGGGCAACTTACTAGTTATTGTTAAATAGCGGGGTAGAAGATTCCACCTTTGTGACTCTTCATGGTTGATCATATTTGATTTTGATATGAAAAATTGGTATTATCATCATGGTTGCGGTCACGCACACATAAGCGAATAGTTTATTAATTTTGTTTTACTTTTTCACAACAGCAATGATTTTTATGTAACAAGAGAAAAGCATCTGACAAATTATATTTTTCAAAGAAGACTAAACTACCCTTCACTCATTTCTCCTCCTCCTCGAAAGTTGAAACACAGGTTGCACAACTCAAAAGTTAACCGAAACAAAGTTCTACCTGTTACACAACAATTTCTGAAAAAAATTGTTGTCCTCACGTGGATACGTGGTAAAAAAAGTGCCGCACAACAATTTTTTTTCCTTTTCTTTTTTTCGTGAAGGCCTACAAAGTGAATAACTTTTTGACCATGGATCTTTGTCTCCTTCCTACAAACAATTATCTAAGAGTTTAATGATTAAATAATGCTACCAATGCAATGTTTTATAAGTATTTATGAAATTATTTAAGTATTTATATCACAATTAATTATTTTAATTATAATGAAATTTATTGTGAAATTTATTATAAGTATCATTTGTGTCTATTATTCACATCATTTTTATTCTGTCACGTGATATTAATTATTTTAATTATAATGAAATTTATTGTGAAATTTATTATAAGTATCATTTGTGTCTATTATTCACATCATTTTTATTCTGTCACGTGATATTATTTTATTTGACAAACTAAACACGTGTAACATTATTTTGTGTCACTTGGTGGAAAAGTGTAAATGAAGAGGCTACTGATATAAACAAATATACATCTTCAAGAGGTAAATCAAAATTTTAAAACTCTAGGAAAAATAAAGATCACATCAATAAAATCTTTAAATTTCAAGTTTTTATTGAGTGTGAATTTGACAAATACACATTCGCACTACGTTTTCTTCTTATAACTTCTATAATCGTAACATTTCAAAATGATATAAGGTCAATAAAATCTTGTTTCTTGCAACAATGATCAATTCCTTTTGAGTCCACAATTTCTATTTGTATATGTGATGGCACGAGCTTGAGTCACTGCATTTTTTTTTCCTGGTCCTGTACCACTAACCTTATCAGAGGAAGTATGTGAGAGACCCCACCCTCAATCCACCAACTTTTTGTTGGGACAAACCCGCGTGAATTGGTGGGGTTGTGTTAGTGCCCTGCTATTAGGTGTGTTTGGAAAGCGCGTTTACGCATCCCACGTTTGCATTTTCAATTTTTTTTTTCCAGCTCAGTGCCCCTTGCACTGTTCATTGGCCATGGACAGTGAAAATAGGCCAATGAAAAATAGGTCAATGAATAGTGCTAAACAATAATGAATAGTAATGAACAGTAACAGGAAAATATTTTTTTTATTCTTTTCAGTTTTCAGCAAAATAAGTGGTATCCAAATGCACACATATTTCTCCATAGATTTAGGGTTTTACATGGAGTTGACATTTATTTTATTTAAATAAAAAAAATAATAAAATCCAAAATGAAAGAAATAAAAATATTTTATTGATTAGTAATGGGTTAAAGGTGTTAGAGATTTAGCGTTCTAAGACAATAAAACATAAATAGTAATGGGACATTAGATTTGGATCGAAAAAGTGTCATGATACATGATATGATATGGGACATTAGATTTCAATTTTAGTGAAACACTATTATTTCTATGGCAAAATTTTCCATTTTTTCAAGAATGCATGATATTCATTGGCATAATATTGTCAAAATGATAATATAACACCAACAAAAATAAAAAGTTGACAAACATCGTATTGGTGATTTTTTAAGCAAAAGACCTAACATTTCAAATAAAATATTGGGTTCAATCCCATATCTATTGAAGTACAAATTTTCATTTTCTTTGCACCATTTGAGAAAGTCAAGTTTTCCTTCTCCTTCTTCGGACATGTAGAGATGCTATGGCCAACATGCTTACAAAACCCACAAGTTCTCGTTTGCTTTCCCAATTCTTTTCCACCTTTCATTCTTTTTTGCTTTGGGCGACCTTTCATCTTTGAGAGCGGAGGACAACGAGCAAAACAATCTCCATCAATAGCATCATTAGCATTAGCATCAACCATATTTTCCTTGTCCACTAAATTTTCATCACTCAACACTATCAATTCTTTTCCACCTAATGATGTTTCGCGACACCAACGTGGTGGAAGACACAAAGATGGAATTCAGTAACAATCTTTTTGCCTGAATGCACTATGTGTGTGACGACAAAATATACCTCAAAATTCAAAATTCTTGCAACTACAACTAGTCATCTCACCATCCCATAAGACCAAGTGCTTTTGACTAGTTTTTTCTTCATAATATTGCAACACAAATTCAATACCGTTTTCTTGAAACACCGAATATTGTGTGGCTTTTCTAAACTTCTCTTGAAAAATTTTGAAAGCATTGGGTGTCAACACACTATGTGCTTGTTCTTCTATTGGTGACAAAATGACCTTTTTGAATTGTAAAACCATATCGATTTGCATAATTATTATAGAAAATGAAAGCCTCTTCTTCACTAAGAAAACATTGACCAACAAAAGGTTCAAACTCATTTTCTATTGAATTAATATCTTCATTTTCTTCAATAACTCCTACTTCTTCCACTGGATATTCATTCCAAACCACTAATTCCTCCCCACAAATGCCATTATTTTCTCTATCATTTGGAAGCTCATTTAAGTCAACACAATTCCTTGAAATACTTTGATAAATATCACCTGAAATTACAATATCATTCATTTGTTCTATGTTGTAACAAGGATAAAAAAAAAACAAAAATCAACATCATATTCAATTATAAATGAAATATAAACTATAAATAAAATAAAATAGAATAAAATAGTATACCTTCTGGAGGTAATTCATTTAAGTCAAAACAACTCATTGGAACTAATTAACGAATCTCACTTGCAACAAAATTCTCAACCATTGATTCTACAATAATTTAACAAAAATGATAAATAAATATTAACATCATATTTCAATATATTTGAAAAATAAATTAAGAACAAAAGAAATATATGTACCTTATTCATAATTTCTTGAACACTATATTCTTGTAGACATTCTTTGATCATTCATTGAACTCTTCTTTCTTTCTTGTCTTTTTGTTGAACATTGAACTCTTCTTTTAGTTTTTTCTATGATATTGGTAAAGTGGAGAAGAAAAAGTAAATATTGGTAAAGTAAGTATTGGTGGGAAATGAAATAGGAAATGGAGAGAAATTGCAAAAAGAGTATTTTTGTCTTGTTAAAAAAATTGGAGGACAACATTGTCATTTTGTTTTTTTAGATCCAGCTTTTAAAAAAATTAGAGGACAACATTGTCATTTTGTTTTGTTAGATCTGGCTTGTTAAAAAAATTGGAGGACAACATTGTCATTGTTTTGTTAGATCAAAAAAGTACTCCTTGTTCAGCTTATTTCAAGTTCCAATGCAAAAGGCCACCACTATCATTGGCATGACCGTGTGCCCTTAGCCTATCATTAATACCTTGGAGTTCTGTCAAGCCTGGTATAATAATTTGAACAGTTCCAATTGCATCAACTAGTCCTCCATTTTTAACCAAAATAGTTAAATAATAAAAATAACAATTAATGCTGCTTGCAAACTTTCTTTCTCAAATATCAATGCATCAGTTCTTGCTCTCCCTCCATTGGAACTTATTACAGAAATTTGTTGTCTCAGTGTAATTGTGTAATATATATCAATACAGCACAAAGACGGTATAACTCTTCATGTTCTATTCAATGTGAATTTCAACCGCAATTTTTCGATGTGCTTGATATTCTGGGGCATTCTGTTCTGTTATTTGAAATGATCAAACTTGGCCAAATCTGCTTTTGGCTTTAGGTAGTGACTTGCAATTCTTAGCATGTTAAACCAACATCTACCGAACCAAGGTTTTATCTTTATGGACCAAATTAAAAATGAACCAAAATTATTTGGTCAATCAAAAATAAGAAATATACTAAAATTTAGGATTAACAAAGTTGGTATCTTTTACTAAAAAAAAAAAAAAAGTATCTATTTAGAATTAACAAAAGTAAGGGATTTAGCTCCAATCACCAATAGAAAGATGACATTTGTCATTGTTATGTGCAATGCACATGATCACTTAATTATTTGGGTTAAGTGAGTGACAAAGACAAATATTATCTATCTATTGGTGTTTGGAGCTAAATTTTGTCCTTAAAAAATGGTAGAATTTTTCTCACAACTAGTTTGGAGGCAAGTTCCTCCAACCCACTACATAGCAACTCAACAAATCATCCATGTGTACTTCTAGTTACATGACCTATTTAATATAGTCAAGTAACAAATTTAATTATTTAATTAATGGTTTTTTAAACCACCACATGTTAGGTTAGAAGAGATTTCTCCAATCCAGTTTGGAGGATAACATTCTCCATAACAAAATATAAACAAAATAAAAGAAATAAAATTTTCTTGATACATTTTAACTCAATCATTTATGATATATCCAAATGAAAATCATCCTTTTTTTAAATCCTGTAAGGCTGTAAATAATTTATGATTGATTTTGTACTAAATTTCACAACAATTTCACTTTCAATGTACAAAATCAAATATTTCGTTAGAATATCATCTTCCATTTTGTTGCGACATTTTGTTAGGATTTGAATATCTAGATTTGTAAGGAAGATGGGCTCAAAAATGTATATTGGGTCATGGGTCCTGTCTGAGGACACTTAGTATTACGAGGACAAGGGAACATTGATGTAGAAGTGCAAGCTAGTAAATGGTGGAAAGTGGCTAGTTATAAGTGTTCAGGAAGGTAGTCCAAGGACAAATTCCTCCTCGACTGTAATGGTGCAGAGGTTAGAAGGGTTAACCAACCATCAAGAGCAACATTCCAGGCAATTTCACTGTTAAGATAAGTATCAAGAAGGAACGAGACATGGGGAAGGTAAGAAACATCTGAGGAAAGGCTACTACCACCGCATTAAATGCTTTGCAGCTAACTCTCTAGCTGCATTAATGTGGAAGTAATACCTGAACAGTGATTTTCATCCTTACAGTTACTCCCAGAGACTTTAGGAAGATGCTGATCGGATAAGGATCAAAGCCAGCAACTTGATCTACATGTGAAGGGTGGAGATGGAAGAAATAGGATAGTATAAAAGAGAAAGAAGCCCCTGAATGAGGAAGGGATCGGAGAATTGAGGAAAAATACTGTAACAACAGGGACTAGACTTGTAATCAAATCCAAAAGAGATATAGACAAGAATTAAATTCCTCGGATTGTGCCGAGGATGATCTTCTTTGGGTAAAACTGATTTATTTTTGCTTTCTTGTCATCTAAATCCACTATAATTGTTATCCAACTCAGTAAAACCTAGTTTTCTAACTCACTCTCTAAAATTTCATTGTATTGGGCTCTTTAGACCTAAATCATTTTACCTTTTGGGCTTAGGAACCAAATTATGTCCTTACAAGATTTATATTGGTAAACACATAAATAAGAACTTGTCTTGTTATAATCTTTAGAGTCTATGGGAATTTCTAGACAAGTGCTCAAGCTTTTGGTATTCAATGTGCAAGAACATGAATTCGATTGTTTCAAGGTATTCAGGAATTAATAATTTTGATCGATCGAAGTGTGATTTTGCAGATTCGGATTTTCAGCCCGCCAACCCAATAGTAATTAGGGTTTTAGATTTATTTCACTTAGTAAATAAAGGAAACCATAAGATACATTTTAAGAAGACTTTGGAGCTACTCATTTGAGATCAAAAAAGTTTTGTACCTTCTCGTTTCAAAGTCACTACTAGAAATCAATCTACATATAATTTGAATTGATAGATTTAAAGTTCCTGCATACTAGTCATCAAAAATGCTAGATCTAAACCTTCAAGTGTGATTTTGAAGTCATGAATTGGAGGTCTACGTTGAATAAAACCTTCAAGGGTGGTCTTGGAGTCATGGATTGGAAGTTCACGTTTGAAACACATTCATATGAGAGGCTTCTATGGATCTCAAAGCTCAATTGGGCAACTATAGTTAAGTTTACAAAAAATAAGGTTATTCAATCTGTGATTTTCTATTTGATAGTGGATTTGTTCATTATGGGATTGGTTGCCTCAAGTTATGAAACTATTTTGTTTCATTGGTATCCTAGATCATTATATCTTGTCACATTTATATTTCTGAACTTGCATGATATTGATGATTGTTTATTTAACCTAAGGCTTCTATGATTAACCAAATTATGAAGTTGACCTTAAAACCGGTTAAATACAATGTTTTGATAGAGGTCTAAACCCAACAATCTGTTGTGATAATATTCATGTTTGAAAAATACTCATTTCATTAGGGCTATAAAATGAACTAAGTCATTCATAAATAGCTTGTTCTTAGTTTGAAGAAAAGCTTGTTCATATTTGTTTGTTTATAAATAAGCCAAGCTCAATCTTTAGTTTTAGGCTTATTTAATAAATGAGGCGAGCCCAAGCAAAAACAAAAAAAAAAAACAAAAAAAACAAAAACAAAAGAATCACGAAAATGCTCATGAAAATACAAAACATTTAAGGGCTTGGTAATAAGTTTGATATGGGTTTGATGAATAAACTCATACCTTACTAAGACTTTAGTCAATTGGGAGTTAGGGCCATTTGTCCAAACCAAAATTAAATGGCTTTAAGCTTTGATATGTTATGAATGCTAGTTACATTTGGGTTTACAAGAGTTATATCTTAGCGTAATGGTCACTCCACAAGCATAAATGCTTGTAGGGCGTAGGAGGTAGTGGTTAGGGTTCAAGTCTCCAAGAAGAAGTTTTACACACATATACACTTAGATTAGATTAGAGTAGAATTTCTATCTTGTATCCCTAAAAAAAAAAAAAAACTACTCACATGTCATAAATAAAGCTAGCTTAAATTTGACACGTCAGCATTAATCATCTCATTCTTTGTTAAAATAAGTATAACAATAGGTGTTCTTTGTTAAAATAAGTATAACAGTAGGTGTGAGCTCATAGGAAGAATATATATATATATATATATATATCAAAAGGATGGAAATAAAATTATGACATGGTCACTAATCATATATATATATATATATATATATATAAAAACAGAGACCTCATGTGAAAGTGCACGAGGTCATGCCACGTGGTACTCTAATGTTGCATTTAACCCTTTTTTACCTCTTTTCATTAAGTTTTTTTTATTGTTACCCAATAGATCATACTAACTTAATTTTACTATATTACAAATTTAGAAATTTTTACCCCTTTTATTAAGTATTTTTTTATTGTTACCCAATAAATCATAGTAATTTCTTTTTACTATTATATAAACATATGAGCTGTTCTTGACAATTACATCAATTAAACCAAAAGTTATTCAATACAAAGTGGACTACATTTTAAAAGTAGACCAAACCTTATGAAAAATTAAAGCTCAATTATTACCTTTCATATTATGACCAAAATTTGACCCTTCTCACGCGTAAATCAAAGCAAAAACTCTTACTCTCTTACGAACTTTCTTTTTCCTCCCCTACACAGGGGCGGAGGGAGGGGGGGCGTAGGTGCCCCCTGAAGTTCCAATTTTTTTCACTGCTAATATAGTACATATATTATTACACCCTCCCTGACAAAAGAAGACACTAGGCGTAGTTGTGCACAAAAAGCAGATTCTACTGCTATTGGAAATCGTGTGGGAGACCCCCTAATAATGATTTGAAAAAAAAAAAAAAGATTCTACACCAAAATGAAATAGGAATCACACCCGTCATCCTACTGCCATAAGGAAATAGGAAATCATGGGGGAATGGAACCCACCAAATAATTATTAAAAAAAAAATCCTATAGCTAAAGGAAATAAGAAAGATATATTCAAAATTATTGAGTATGAACAAATCGTGCAACGATTTTAAAATATGAAAAATCGTCGAGGGCAATTGAGTAAACTAAGTTAAGTGTGAAAAGATAAATTAACGTTTAGATTTTATGTTAGATTCTATATGACAATTACATTAGCATATAGTTGTTTATTTATTTTGTTATTAATATTGATTAATTTTTTAGATTAGTTTTTTACTTTAATCTTGCCCCTGACCTAAATTCCTGGCTCCGCCACTGCCCCCACGTATAAATGATACTTTTAGACAATCTCATTCTCATGAAATCATGTCTCCATTTTTCCCCAATTTAAATTCAAAATGCTTTTGTTTATTAATAATGTTCTATGCAATTTATACAGACAAATTCTTTATCATCGACTAGTGCAACAAAAATATATATAAATCTTGAGATCTCTGAGGTTGTTGAAATAATTGACAAGTGCATATTTTTAAAATTTATAATAACAAAAAGTCTAATAAATAGCATATACTATCTCACAAAATGCCATTAACTTAATATTTTCTTTAAAAAAAATTCAATGATAGGAATGTTAAAAAACATGATCCTATGCAAGAAATACCGAAAATACATGCAAAACAATTTTCATAGGAGGATTTATCTTTAAATAATATGAAGGCAAGAGTAAAGATAAAATGCATTGAATAATGTCATACGAAACAAATTTGTTAATTATTTCGAATTATACTCATCATTTACGTAAAAAAATAATAATACATCACTGTAGGGGTAAAAGGCCCAATACCAGATAATGGACCGTGGGCCTGTCCGAGGAGATCCATCCATCCAAGGACACCCCGTCATGAGGGAAGTACCTGGCCTAACCCCCCTCTGTCATATAAACTACGTGAAGGAGAAAAAGGACTTGTCCGAGGAGAAGTTACTGCTCGGATCATCAAAGGAACGACCCAGATGAATGTTCCAGCACCGGCCCTGGTATTGTCGAGGACTCCCCTGACGTTTATAGACTATAAGGTGCAGGTAGCAACAAGGAGATTTTTTATAGAAGGCTACTGCAACCGCATTTATGACCCTGCAGCTAACATCATGGCCGCATTAATGACGAATAGACGTCTGAACAGTGACCCTGGTCCTATACAGCTACTATATGAAGGCCTTAGTGGAGGCTGATAGGACAAGTATCAGAAGGGAACCACCTACTGGCACGTGAGAGGGACTGACATATAAATAGAGCCTGAAGCAAGGAAAGAAGGGGACATTGAACATTCTAAAAAAAAGGGGGAGAAGAGAACAGAAAGAGAGTAAGGAAGCAAGAGAAATCTTCAAGAAGCAGCAAAAACCCACTCCTCGAACAGAGCCGGGCAGGGCCCAGCACTCCCTCAGCACTTCGTCTTCATCAGACTGGTCACAACCATATTTAGGCCAGAAGCAAGCCTATTTTCAACCTTGTTAGTTCAACCCACTCTCTTACAAATTCATTGTGAGGGTACTTTTTGCTTACTGGGCCAGAGTCCATATCTCCTGTAGGCCCCATCTGTAATTTGTGTCCTTACAATCATATTATTTATATAAAAAAATAATACATATTAATTTCAAAGCTCATTGCAAGATGTGAACTGCTAGGGTATTGTAATAATAAGTAACATTGATATAATAATGGGTTGATATTACATTTTGTGCATACTTTGTGAAAGGAATGTCAAACCACAAGTAGCATCATTTTGGTGTGCAAAATGTGAAACAAGAAAAATCTTTCTATCCCAAAGGTAGAGGCACTCACATTAATTACATACTCTCCAAAAATTTATAATATATTTATCTCACTATAACTACCACATATATATATACACACACACACATACACACATAATTTCAAACTACTTCAGATACAGGATTAAATTGAAATTTTTGATGCAACTGACAAAACAAATTTTGTGATATTTGATCGAGATGTTGAGAAAATCCTAATTAAATTTTTAAGAGATCTTGCTGAAAAATAAACTAAGGTACAACTTATTTAAATTATTGTAAAACTATTGATATTGGATAAGGAATCCCACGTGATTTGAAAAAAAAAGTAAAAAAATGGATTTTCCTATTTCATTTGAATGAATTCAATCTAAAGGAAGATTTTGAAATTACATAATTGCTAAGATTTTTTATGCATCTTCAAATGACAAAAAGGTATGAAAGAAAAAAAAAAAACATAATCCAATATGCTATAGTAATTTGTTTTGCTGCACCATTCCAAAATTAACAAAAATAAAAAATAAAAAAATTTACAAAAAATTGTCACATTATTGAAATTTAATATAAATGCAAATGCGTACAAAAAATCTTAATGACAAAGTCCAAACTTTGTAAGATCCAATCAAGTATCTCTCGGTGCCAATTCATTAGTAATTAACACAAATGATGTAACAAAAGGAAAAAGTGATGAAAGTTCAAAAATTGAACAAATATGGATGGACTAAACTTCAAACATTGAAGATGGAGCAACTAATAATGAGAACAAGCGTCACCATATCGCAATAACAAAGCATTGAAGAAAAAAAAATCGTAATGAAGCTTTTTATTACATCACATAATAAAAATCAATAATATAGAATGAATTAATATGCTTTTATCAACTTTTGTTAAATAATATTGTAAGTTCGTTTAGACCCCTTAAACCCAACATATTAACCTAGAGAATTAGCCAAGTGATAACTTAGGTAATTTAAACAAATCTAGGTTAACACAAATATATCAAAAACAATAAAGCAGCGGAAAATAAAGAACACAAAAATCTGATGACCCAGGAAAACCAAACCAGTAAAAAACCCGGGGAGGATTTAACCTAGCTATCCTCAAAGTAAACCGAATTCACTATGAAAGAATCGAAGTTTACACAAAAAGACTTAGACCACTAACATCCTATTGCTACCTGCCTGTAGGAAACTTACTACCACGACCACGTGACAGCTCCGAGATCCACGGACTCCTTCTTTCTTTGAATTCTTCAGCAATCCACAAGCGCATCTGCTTGTATATCTTGAAGTTCTCTTGATTCTGCAACTGTATGATTTACCAATCTCTTGACATGAATCTTGAGTTTGGAAACCCTAAGTGTATGTGAAGGTAAACACCTCTAGATCTAACAAATAGATTCACAAACACAGCATTCAGAACTCTAAAAACGTGGCTAGGGTTTTCCCTTATATACTTAGGGCAAAACATAAAACCCTATACATTAAATGGGCTAGGGCTGAGTTGGGAATTTTCTGCAGAAAAACGTTCTGCACGATTTTCGATCGGTCGAGTCTAATTCTCGATCGATCGAGTCAGGCAGAAAGTGAACAGTGAATTCTGCAGTCAACTCGATTCCAACTTTACATAAAAAGTCATACTTTGAGCAAGTCTAACACAAGACTTAAAGAATGTTTTGATCATGGTTTGCCAACATTACAAATTGAAGTTCTAATACATTAGTTCCTAATTCTTAGAACCTAACAAATATTACTCCAAAATTGTTTTAATTATTGCTCATTACTTGAACAAAATAATTATAATAGATATATATGTATAATTTATAATTATTACTTTTTATGATGAATTCGTTATTAACAAAGTTTTATAATAAATATGCTATAATATATGCTATAATATTTTCCAAAAACAAATTTACATAAAATATTACAACATTATCCGTGCATCGCACGAACAACTTACTAACAGTGTAACATAATAGAAGGCCATGTGTGATAAAAATATTAATATATGTTCAAAATTTGAAATCGAGCAACCCAGTGGTTCTATACTATGTCATCTTTAGAGCACGCCAACATTTAGAATTTAATTTAAAGCTTCTTTCAAATTCATTTTTAAAATCCTTTTACCAATGTCCTTCTGTGAAATTTCTTTAAAATGCCTTGTAAAAAATTCATTTTCACAATGTAAAGTATATATAATAAAACAAACTTTTCCTCGTGCACCTTTGTGCTCTTGCTTAGTAGTAGTGGTATTAGAGTAGTCATGATGAAATCTGTCAAAGTGAGTGGAATTCAAAATTGTTCCAAAATCTACAATGATTCTCTCCATATATGTATATATCTTATTCTGAGAGAGTAAAACTTCTCCTTAAAGTCTTTCACCAATGATTATAATAGGAAAATCTATCAGGGACTTATAAATAACTCTTAAGAATTTAAATCTGTTTTTGTTCAAGAAATTACCACAATTAATGTTTTCTTTACTGATTAGTAGAGGAGAATCCATCAAGGCTTTTATTAACAAAACTTTTGTGATATGAGTATTCAGGATTGCTACAAAAGGTGTAAATATGTCGTTTATTATAATTGGCACGTGTGTCAAACTATCAGTCCATTCAAAAGAAAGTATAAGGATAGTTCTATCTTCACTAATTTCTTTTTCACTAGGTATTTGGACTATACGGTGCCTATGTAAAAAGGCAATGGGAGAATAAGAGCAATTTTCTGTCTCTATATCTTGTTTAATCTTCTTTATGTCATTTTCTGTCAGTTGGTCATCATGTGAGATTTCTGTCTTTAATGATGTCAAACCTGTTTCAATTCTACAGATTTTCTCTTTATCAATATCGTTTAGGATAGTGATATTATCAAGGGAATACACTTCTTTTGGGATAAAGGGTAAGATGAATTTAAAAGGTACAATAGTTACATTAGTTTTAATTTCTTCATTTGTCTCTAAAAGGGAGTAAAACAGGACCATAAAGGGATTCCTTAAAATAATTTTAGAAGAAAGGTTTTTAATTAAAACAAAAATTGTCTCGAAGCATATTCAGTCATTACATATGTGGACATTAGGTATTTTATAATTAATTATTAGCTTTTCTCCGTTAGCTTACGTTAATCTTTCTGAGGACTTTTCACAATACTTTAAGGGTATTAATCCTTCTTGAATACAATTCATATCAGCTCTTAAGTTTATTAAAGCAATCTCTGTCAAAGAAAATTCTTTATTGATTACTAAAGTGATTTCCGTATGCTATTTTTGAAAAATTACTATGTTAATTAAACTCAAAAATTTCTGTCTATTGTTGTTATTATCCAAAATATTTAAAGAAGGGGAGTCTATCATAAATTTAGGACATGCTTTCAAATTTATTATTTCTGCAATATTTTTGTTCATTAAATTCTGTGGGATTATCTTCTTCAATTTTTTTTATTTCTTGTTTTATCATTTTAGTTTCTGTCCTTAGGACTTGTAGAGTTACATGCTTTATATATATCCACTCTATCTTGTTTCTTCTCTATTTTTTCTTTCTTGTCTTTTTCTTTCTTTCTACATTCTGTAACATGGTGTCCTTTTTATCTACACTTAATACAAGCAATAAGTATGTCTATAGAGTCTTTTAATTTTAGTAAATAGTCTTCTTTATCTTTTAAGTAATTAGGTAGATTATCTATTAATTTCATTAATATGTCTTTTTGTTTCCTTTTTCTTTTATTGACTTTAAGTGGGTTAGTTGATTTTAGTTCTTTCTTTTTCTCAACTTAGTTTATCTCTTTCTGACTTACATTAAATATTTTCATTAATTCATTTAGTGTATCTTTTTCAAATTCTAATTTACTGATTTGTTTAGCAATTTTATTATGTCTATCACATTGTTTTTTAGTGTGTCCATATTCTTTACATTTATGACAAATAGTATTTTTAATATGTCTGTCAGTTTTCTCATTATCTGATAACTCAGTATTATTTAAGACTGTTATCTCTCTTTTTTGTCCATATCTAAAGGTGAATTTAGAATTTCCATTTTTTTAGTTAATTTTGCCAGGCTACCATTTAGGGTATATATTATGGATCTTTCAATTGATTTTAGTCCTTCATCAATTTTCTCTTTTAAACTATCATTACTATCAATTTTCCATTTATTGTTAACTACTTTTGCTTTTACTACACTATCACTTTTTTCATTTTCATTTTCTTTTATGTTATTAGTTGTCCACCCTTTATTGACTAAATTATCACTTTTGTTTTTCTCTTTTTCTATCTCTTCTTCTATGTCTAAAATCTTACATAGCTTTTCTGAGTCCAAATCTTCTGTCCCACTTTACCTGCTTCACTCTATACTCCACCAGTAAATGCTTGCCATGTGTTAGCTTCATTAATAAAATACTATCATTATTGACTTATTAATATTACCATTATTAATTAATGGTAGTATTTAATTAATTAAGTTAACACGTATCAAGCATTTATTGGTGGAGTATAAAGTGGAGCAGGTAAACTGGGACAGAAGATTTGGATTCAGCTTTTCTTTAGAGTTGGCTAGTTTAAAAGTATTATTTTCTTTCATGTCCTTTCTTGTGACTTTCCCTACTTCTTCTTTTGTCTCTAACTTTTCACTTTTATTTCTTTCTATTATTTCTTTTACTTTGTCTTGGTTTATGTCTCTTTCTATATTTAGCTCTTTACGCAGAGTTTCTTTTGAGTTATTTTGTCTTTCAAAATCTCTTATCAAGTCTTTATTTATTCTTTTTTCATTGTCTTCTTTCTCTTCATCCATTATATCTAGTTTCTTCTTTTGCATTGTTTCGACTATTATGTCAACTTTCTTATCTTGTTTTTTTGTGTCATTATTTTGTTGCATTATTTTTATACAATTTCTCTTGTCTGTTACAAGTGGCCTAAAATCCTTGTTTTTAAAGTATTCTTTCTCAAAGTTCTTTTCCTTGTTTTTATATGTCATATTTGTAATTTTGTCGGTACTTACTAAATTATCAATAATTTGGCTATTATGCCAATTATCTGTCATGGTTTGTGTTAAAAGTGATCTATAATAGGGGTAACTTAGAAGAACAAAAACCAAATCAATAAAATAATCCAGCTGATTATATTTCAACACTATGAAAACATGCATCCAAGTTGAACAAGGATATCTTTCTATAAAAAAGAAAAAGAAAAAAAAGTTGAACAAGGATATATTTGATTTTCATGGTGCTGATTCTAAATAATCTTAGATGTTGATTCCAAAGTTTCATCACTAGGTGCTAATTCCTAGTTTTATCTTTTTTTTTTTTTTCAAAAAAAATGTTTTTTTTTTTTTTTTGGTTTCTCGCAATTCTCCTTCTCGGTGCTCTCCCTTTTTCGTGTCTAAAAACCCCTATTCTCTCTCTGTCAGTCCGTGTCTTTCTCTCTAATGGCTTGCCCTTTTGGGTGATGGAGCAGAGGACAACGGCGACGTTTTGACGCTCATTGAAGAGGAGGAAGAAGAAGAAGAATATGGAGGCGAAGAAACGTTGCATATGGATTCCATCAACGATAACAACTACACCAACACCAACATCATGGTCGATATGAGAGCGAAGCGTATTGTGCTCCTTGAACATGGTCATTGTTTTTTTCTGATCCAATTATTTCTTTTTGTTTCTGGGTTTTCCTTTTCTTTTTTCTTTTTTTTTTGGTTGAGTTTTCTTGTTCTTTTTGGTTGCTGAGAAATTGGAACGAAGTAATGGGTAATGGAAAGAAAGAAAAACTGGGGTTATATTTGTGCCGAATAGGTTGAATATTGTTTTTGGTTTTGTGAGTTTGTATTTTGTTATTGTTAATCTCATTGATTTTTAATCCAGTAAATACAACACCAACAATTAAGGACTTGGACCCAAATTTTGGGTTGGCTATGGATCCTCAACAGTATTATTCATTGTATCCAGGGTCCATTCAACCTGTACCTGTAGTGGATCTATTCCTAATAGAGTGACTAAATGTTAAGGTGGATTTTTTTCTGGCCAAGAACCACTAAACGCCTTTGCCTTTCATTTGTTATTTATTGAAATGAGTTGTGAAAAAAGAGTATTGTGTGCAGGAGTTATATATTGATTTGTGAAATTAATTTTGCGTTTTGTTTTGGGATTTGTTATTCTGAGTCGATGACTCGATGATGTGTAAGGGAATCACAACATTCTGATTTTGAGTTATTCTTGAAACAGTATATATTGTGATTGGGAATTGCAGGATTTAACTTTCTTTTTATTGTGTTTTTCTCCACATGATGCCCGTTCTTTAAATGTTTAAGAGTGTTTCACTTATATTCTGTACTTATTTATTTATTTTTTAAATTTCCAACTTGCAGGTACAAGAAGAGATATTGTAGTAAATAAAAAGCAGTCAGACGAGCAAGGTCATAGTCTTGGTTCTGGAAGGTTTGGGCCAGGTGGGAATGGTTCTCAACGTAATTATGGAGGGGCTGATGGATATCAGCGTATTAATAGTGTTTAAATTATATATTTTAGGAATTATATAATTTGTAAGAAGTGCTTATAAGCTGACTCTAGAATTAGAGACAAATAGGGTGATTAGCTCTTGTTCTGATGGGAGTAATATACGGTTTTGGAAGAGATTGTGGTCAATTCAAATTCTCCATAAAATCATACATTTTGCTTGGAGAGCAGCCCGTGACATCTTACCTACAAAAGAAAATCTGGTTTGTAGAAAGGTTTTGGTTGATAGCATGTGTGAGGAATGCAGTAATGCTTCAGAATCTTTCTTTCATTTGTTTTGGGAGTGCTCTAAGGCTCGAAGCACATGGGTTTCTTCGTCTCTCTTCACTTCGCCATCGTTGATTCCTTTTTGGACCTTCTATGAGTTCTTATGGCATGTTTTGATGGATGCACAGTGGGTTATGGAAGATGCTGGCCTTACTGTTACTATTGCACAGGCTTTGTGGACTAACAGAAATGAGGTGATTCATGGCAAGCTGAGGAAGACAGGTCTGTCACTGGTTGATTTGTGTAGATCATACTAGGAAGAGTATTGGGCTACAAGCAATACCCCTCTAACACAACTGACACAACAAACCCAAATGGAAGTGAAGTGGATGCTGCTATATTCTCGGCTCAAAAGGCTATTGTACATAACACTATTAAGGCATGGAAGAATGCAAAAGTGATTGAATCTGGACCTTACACGTGGAGCAACTGTGAGCAAGGGGAGAGGAGGCGTGGTTAAGGGATTTTGTCTTGGTCTATACTAAATGCGTGACTGCCTTGGGAAGGGAGTAGGATTTGCACCTGACATGATACTCAAGCACTCACAAAAAGGGAGATAGTAACTTTCTAAGGATAGAGGCTATGAGGATGCCCCTTATTGGTTGAATGCATGATGGACCACCTCAGAGACACGCGTATCAATCATAGTACTTCTGATGTCCCTCTCAATGTCCAAGACGTGTTTTCCAAGTAGTGGCAAAGTCACCTACCTACAGGTCCCAGTGCCACGTTGGTGCAGTTTTTATCCTCTTGTCAGCAGATAATATCACAGCTATAAAAAGGTTTAAAATAGAGAAATAATGACTTGACACCTATCTTTGTACTCAAACATTTTCCTCAGAGTATAAGAGGAACATGCAGCTGTGTTATTAGGTCAATAACCTAAGTAGATATTTTGAGAAGAGAGTAGAGAGTTAGTAGGAAAGAAAAACAACCTGGTTGTAAGAAATTGCTCTCTTTTCACACATACAAGCTAAAAATAGAGCAAGAATGCATTCTTGCTCAAATCGTGGTTTTTTATCCTCTCCTTAGGGTTTTCCACATACATCCTATGTTTCTTTAGTCATCAGTTTCTTCTTCCTGTTTAAATGTGCATCTTTTTCATGTCCTATCGTCACTTTCTTCTTCTTGTTCGAGTGTCATGTCAAAGCTAGCATCTTTTCAAACTTTCTCACGTAGATGTACTGTTAGATAACTTATTTTTCTTATTTATATGAGCTCAAATCTAACTTGTATGTATATCTGCTGGTGTTGGTATTTAAATTCGTGACCATGAAGGGAATTTTATTGCAAGTTTGAGCAAGAAAATCCATGCTCTATTAGGGATTATTGAAGCTGAAGCAAAAGCATTTGAAACTGGTATTATTTTTCCTAAGGAAGTGGGTGTCAGAGATTTTGTTCTTGAAGGAGATTCCTTAACCATTGTTCAGGCTCTTAAGGATGTTCATCTGCTCCATCTTCTGTTTTTGCACTGATTTATGGGATGTTAACTGAATATAATGAGTTTAGAAATGTGAGTTTTTCTCATGTTAGACGACAAGGCAATAGGTCGACTCACTTGTTAGCAAAAAAAGCTCTTGGCTTGATTGATTTCTGTGCTTGAATGGTGGAAAGTCCTTGTTTCTTAGAATAAGTCCTCATCCATCATGTTTCTTGTATTTGAATGTCACGAATAAAGTTTTAGTCTGTTCATAAAAAAAATAAAAAAAAAATAAAAATACAATGGCTATGGATCTAACTTTTATAAATTAATAATTTAAAGAGTAAATTACAAAGTTGGTTCCTGTCCTTTATACTATATTTTTTATTTAGTCCATAACTTTTCAATTGTATCAATTTGGTCCCTAACCTTTTCAGCATTGTGTCAATTTAGTCTTTGCCGTTTTCTTTAGATGGAAAAAGCAAAAGCTGATGTCAAATAGAACAATAAAAGAAAAAATTTATACCACATCAATTGCCAATTGTACCACCACAATAATTTAAAAAAATAATAAAAAACCAAATTAAAATCTACACATGTGAGATAAGTTTTGGAAAACTAATAGGTTCTAAAATCCCTAAAATCCACCTCTTCTCCCTCATTTCCATTAAAATCCCTAAAGTTGCAGACCAAAGAGGCTGTCATGGCCTCGAGGTTGTGGCTATCAATATGGTTCCTCTTTTACACTTTCAAATGTTTTATTTTTGAGTTATACATTTCAAACGTTTCACTTTCGTTGCTATTATGTTGCGCTTTTGTTTCCCACGACATTTCTCAATCACTGTTGATTTATCATGTTTATGCTTTAGTGCTTCTATATATATAATAATAGATGAAACTGAGAGAAATTCAAATTAGAATTCTAAATTATAATTCTAATTTTGTGTCATGTGTCTTAAATTATTTATTTTTAAAGAGTTTTACTTCTTAATTTTAGAAACAAATGTGAAACCATATTATAAATATTTATCCAAGTGAGTTATTAAGTACAAAAACTAAAGAGTTTAGAATAAATGAATCGTAAAAAAAAAAAAAAAAAACTTCACAATAATTTTTAAAAAATGGACAATTTACATTTTATACCTAATAATATCTTGACAAAATTTTGTAAAGAGTTAATAAAATATAAAATTAATGACTATTAATAGTGTTTAAATTATATATTTTAGGAATTATATTATACTTCTTATTGTATATATTTAAGCATATCCATGCATATGCATAGAGTTACAAGCTAGTTTAAATAATGCAATCTATGTGAGTCTTGCTTGGAATTGTCTGACTAAAACTCTTGCCTTCCCATCTTCATTTAGTGGGAATATAAAAGAATCTCATTTTCCATTTGCATGCCTTCCTAATCATCTTTTGTTGTACCCACGCAAAACATTCATCAACATTCATTTGTAGATTTATCTCACGTGTGTAGATTTTAAATTTAGTTTTTTTTAGGGTGTTTGGATACTGCTTATTTTAAATTTAGTGTTTTGATACTGCTTATTTTGCTGAAAACTGAAAACAATAAAAAAATATTTTTCAGTTACTGTTCATTAAGAAATCACTGTGCATTTACTTAATTGCACTGTTCATATTCCATGAACAGTGCAAGAGGCGTGGATTAAAAAAAAAAAGAAAATCAAATGCAGGAATTATAATTCCTATCCAAACGCCTTTATGTGGGCAGTATAATTGCATTTGATGTGGCATAGAAAATAATTTTTTATTGTTTCGTTTGACATATCAATTTTTTCCAGCCAAAAGATAATAACAAAGACTAAATTGATACAACTCTAAAAATGTTAAGAACCAAATTGACACAATTAAAAAGTTTGAAACTAAATTGAAATTCGGTGTAAAGGGTAGGAACTAACATTGTAATTTACCCTAATTTAAAATTAACTTATTTAATTAGCACAAAGTAACGTAACATCAATTATAAAAACTTAAAAAGGGAAAATGGAGAGAGAAAGCTTGAAACGCTCTGATGAGGAAGCAGATAACCTGGCCCGTAGTACCAAGAAATTCAAGGATAGTCACCAGTTAGTAGAGGATAAGGAAGACAATATACATGAGAAGGTAGGAAGCTACAGAGATAAGTTGGTGGGATCAATCCCTGGGGCATTTGAGAAAGCCTTTGGCTTTACTAGTGCCATGCAAGAAGATGTTGAATCTGACAATGAAGATGAGCACGCACAAGATGGCAGTATCAAAGTGTGCTTCTCCAGGGATGATAAAGCCCGTATGAGAGGACCTTGGTATCAAGCCCTCATCATCAAACCTTTTGGGAGGAAGGTGGGTTACTCTTTTCTCGTTTCTAAGATTCGGAGTATGTGGAATCCAATGGGAGGTATGGACTACATTGATTTGGGTTTTGATTTCTTTCTAATCAAATTTGAACTTAGTGAGGATGTTAACAACATTCTAAAGGGAGGCCCTTGGTTTATAGGGCAGCACTTCCTTGCCATTAGGTAGTGGGAGCCTGAATTCCAAGCTTCTTCAGCAACTCTTTCATCAGTTGCGATGTGGATTAGACTGCCAGAACTACCTATTGAGTTCTACGAGCATAATGCACTGTTAAAGATTGGTAGAGCTATTGGTCCTGTTCCTCGAATTGATGCTAACACGGCCAATGGGGCTAGAGGACATTTTGCCCGTCTGTGTGTTCAGGTCAACCTTGACAAGCCACTTGTTAAAACCATATACCTGGGAAAGCTCAGACAGAGCATCCAGTATGAAGGTATTGGTACTCTTTGCTTCGAGTGTGGAAGATTTGGGCATATAAGGGAAGTGTGTCCATTCTTAGTCCGTGGGAACAACAAGGGTGCTCAGGAGGAGTAGAGTAGTGGAAGCCAGGAGGAGCAGAGAGGTGTAGCAACAACACCTGAGGTGGAGAAAGCTCCTGCTAGCCAACAGGATGAATATGGAGATTGGATGATAGTGACCCGGCGTAAGTCAATGAACAAGGCCCGTGTCAAGCTAAATGGCCCGAGTGTGAGCCGATCTGATGAGTCTTCCCAAACACCTTATGAAAAGACCTTGCCTAGAGCAGGGGAAGTAGACAGGGTAGCGGGGAAAAGAAAGGCAGCTCACATCCAAGTTGACAGGTCACATAGGGAAGAGCAGTTAGACACACCGTCTTATCATAATAAGACAGTTGATGGAAAAGGTACTAATAGGCATGGAACTCGTGCCAACCCCAAACAAAAAGCCAAAGCTACCATTGGAAATCAAAAAAGTGTAATGGGCTTGGGTAAGGAAAAGGGTATGTTTGTGTTTGGGGCCAGTTCAGGCCCATCGAAGTTTGCTGGGCTGGACCAAAGCCCTTTTTCCTTTTCAAAAGCAACTACGTCTAAAGCAAGACCAAAATTAACGGGTAAAGAAAGGGAGCCTAATACTCTGAGTTTTAGCAACTATGGAGAAAGCAGAGAAGTGGGCGTTGTTTTATAGGGGCAAAATAGTACCAATCGGAGACCAGACAATCAAATGGATAAGGCAGGACCCAACGGAGATTTGGGGATGGTTCGACTTGGAGTTAATGCTAGCTTGGAAAAATATGTTTCCATTAACAAAGGAGAGCAGAGCGTTAGGGTACCTTCCTTTGATGAACAAGGCATGGGAGCTGACCCCGAATCCATGGTGGAGGTTTGTCACGGACAGACCAGCAGTTCAAACCCTTCCACCAACAAGCTTAAGCTCGTCAGTAACAAGTTCAAGTGTGCAAATCTCGGAAAAATCTCTGACTGAGATAGAAAAGGAATGGATGGAACTTGTGATTACAGTGAGGAAGATCCTCCAAGACAAGCCTGTGGAATGCTCTATGAAGGGGAATTTGCACAAGATGAAGATGATCCAAATTGCAGAAGCCAAGATCAAAGGCACCATTCTCACCAAGACAACAATAGGGGAATTGGGAATAGTTCACCACTCAATCACTCTATTCCCAAAGAGTTTGGAGAGGAAGAAAGAGGTGATGGGAGCATGGAGATTGAGAGACACTAAGGATTCTTCTTCCTTGGTTGCTCTTTGATTCTGCAAAAACCCTATTAAAGATGATGAATATCCTGATTTGGAATTGTAGGGGTGCTATGAAACCCCAATTCAAAAAGACAGTGATGGACTTAATGGAGTGGCATGCGCCAATTCTTATGGTGATCACAGAGACTCGAATGAGTGGTGCTAGGGTTGTGGAGATGATTGAGTCCCTGCCTTTTGATGGGTCGATGGTAGCAGATACTATTGGCTTTGTTGGAGGCATTTGGCTGCTTTGGAGGACTGACTTGGTACATGTGGACGTCCTGGCCTCAACTGAACAGGAAATCCATGCCATTATCCGGGTAAAGTCTTAATCCCATAGCTGGATTATTAGTGCCATTTATGCTAGTCCTAGGTTTGTAGAAAGATGCATGTTATGGGAAAACCTTAAATTGATAGCCACTTTGCATGACCTCCCTTGGGCTCTTATGGGGGACTTTAATGAGGTTATCTCTGAGGAAGAAAAGGCTGGGGGTAATCCTATCTGTCAAAGAAGAGTGAGGGCTATTCTAAATTGTATAAATGAGTGTCAAATGATGGATTTGGGGTTCTCAGGACCTAAATTTACCTGGACTAATAGGAGAGAATTGGGGGGTCTAATCCAATGTAGACTTGACAAAATTTGGGTTAACTCTGACTGGAAATCTTCCTTTCCTGAAGCAAATGTCACTCATCTGGCCAAAGTTAACTCTGATCACTGCCCTATTTTGCTTAATCTGTGCCCTAACCCGACTAATACCTCTAATTGCCCCTTTAGATTCCAACCTATGTGGTTGAGTCACAATGACTTTCCAGCTATTATTAGGGAATCTTGGGTTGACATGGAAGATGATTTAGCTGGAGCTGTCACTAGATTCACTCACAAAGCCCAAAATAGGAATAAAGAAGTCTTTGGAAATATTTTTGCGAGGAAGAGACAGATCATGGCAAGATTGCTGGGAGCCCAAAGAGCTCTTGCCAATAATCCTAATAGCTTCCTAATCAATCTCCAAGATCAGCTATCTGGAGAATACAATGAGATTTTACAGCTTGAAGAGGATCTGTGGGCAATGAAATCCAGAGTCAATTGGACCTTTTATGGGGAGAGAAACACTTCCTATTTTCATTTGACTACTTTGGCTAGATGAAGTAAGAACATAATTATCAGCAATTTGAGTGATGAGGGAGTTTGGATTCATAATATGGAGCAAGTTCAAGAAGTATTTACCAATAGCTTTGACAAACTATACCAGACAGACCAAATTGCCTGCCCTATGATTCAGAGATGGGATTCAGAGTGGTGCATGAGGTTAGAGGAAGATGAAGCCAATTCTATGGGTCTGATGCCTTCTAAAAAAGAGATTTGGGATGCTTTCAGATCTATATAGCCATACAAAGCCCCAGAAAGTGATGGGATGCATGCTAGTTTCTATCAAAGGTTCTGGCTTATGGTTGGGGATTCAGTGAGAAGTGAAGTGAAGAAAATTTTTGTAAACCAAAAAATCCCTGATTACCTTAACCAAATTCTTATTGCTTTAATCCCCAAACATTTAGGACCTGAGACAGTTAGCCAATACAGACCTGTAAGCTTATGTAACACTATTTATAAAATTTTCTCTAAAATCCTTGTTCAAAGAATTAGACCCCTGCTGCCTAGACTCATATCTCCTATGCAAGCTGCTTTCTTGGAAGGGAGAAGAGGAATAGATAATGTTATCATTGCCCAAGAAATTATTTACTCCCTTGGGAAAAGGAGAGGTAAAGATGGTTATATGGTGGTGAAGATAGATTTGGAGAAAGCTTATGATCGATTAGAGTGGAGTTTCATCAGGATGGTGCTCATTCACTTTGGGTTTCCTGAGAATATTATTAAGCTAATCCTAAGCTGCGTGTCAACAACATCAACATCTCTTCTCTTTAATGGAAGCAAACTTCAACCCTTTTGTCCCTCAAGGGGAATCAGAAAAGGTGATCCCATTTCACCCTATCTTTTCCTTTTTGCATGGAATTTCTTGGGGCTCAAATTTCCAAAATGTGTGAAGAAAATAAGTGGGATTTGGTCAGAGCTTCCAGAAGAGGTCCTAGCTTCTCCCGTGTTTTCTTTGTTGATGACATTTTGTTCTTTGCCAAAGCTAATACCAAGAATTGTAATGCCATTATGGAAGTTCTTAACAACTTTTGTAACTTGGCTAGGCAGAAGGTCAATTATGGTAAATCTAGAGTCTTCTTTTCTCCCATTGTCACTGTGCGGAGGAAAAGGACTTTGTGTGGGAGACTGGGGATCCTTGCTACCAATAATCTTGGTAGATATCTGGGCTTCCCCATCATCCACAAAGGCAGAGTTGGTAATGCTTTCAACTTTATTCTTGACAAGGTTCAAAGCAAGCTAGTTGGGTGGAAATCTAGGTTGCTGTCAAGAGCAGGAAGATTAGTGCTTGCCAAGTCTGCTGCTGCCCCCATTGCAGAGTATTACATGCAGTGCCACAATCTCCCAGCTAAAGTGTGTGATTCCGTTGATAAAATGATGAGGGATTTCAATTAGGGGTCAACTGAGGAAAAAAGGAAAATGCATATGGTTAAGTGGAGCAATGTTACTCTGCCCAAAGAATTGGGAGGTTTGGGGCTTTATTCAATGAAGCATAGGAATGAAGCCATCTTAGCTAAGCTTTGTTGGAGGCTTGCTTATGAGGATGGGAAGCCTTGGGCAAATATGTTGTCAACAAAATACCTCTGTCCCAACAAAGTGACTGTAGAAGGAAGAAAACTACCCTGCTTTCGGGTTTGGGCAGCTTGCAAAAAGGGAGGGCCAATCTATGTGAAAGGCTTGAGATGGACAGTTAAAAAATGGTGATGCTGTGAATATGTGGATGGATTTCTAGTTGCCTAATGGGAGATTGAAGGAGCTTATTGCAGGGCCCCAGACCCGAGGAGAAGAAGAGTTGACTGTTAGACAATGCTATGATGATAACCATAATTGGAAGCCTTCAAGCATCTCCTTTGAGCTCCCAACAAGTGTGCTTCATACCATCAAGGCCACTCCCTTCTTTTATGTACCTCAAACTAGTGATAGTCTCATATGGGCCTATTCCAAAAATGGCTCATTCTCTATTCAAGCAGCCTACCTCATTGCAAGGGGATTAAACCCCATGAACCTGGATACTTTGTCATTTAAGTGCGTTTGGAAGACTGAAACTCTCCTAAAGACTCAGTTCCTTATATGGTTATGTCTCCGTGATGGTTTACCCACGGCTCTGTGCTGGGTTCAAGAGGTTTAATCCTTGATCCGATGTGCAAATTGTGTAATAGGCATTATGAAACCATAGAACACTTGTTCAGAGGTTGTGAGGTTGCTCACCAATTTTGGTTGCAGTTGCAAGTCCCCCATTGCAACAGAAATTCATACACACTTCCTTTTAAAACTTGGATGAAAGTCAATTGTAATGATGAGATGATTGCCACTGTTAAAGGTATACCTTGGAAGGTGCTGTTTCCTATGGGAATGTGGCATTTGTGGATTCATAGAAACAACTTTCTGTTCAGGACAGGAACTGTGGACTCACAGGTATGGAAAAAATGCATACTGGACAGTGCTGAGTTCTTCTAAATTGGGATTATAACAAAGACCAAGCAGCTGAAAACCATTGTTCCTGTGGGATGGGAGAAACCACCAAGGGGTTGGTTGAAGCTCAATACTGATGGTTCAGCTATGAGGAATCCAGAAAGAGTAGGTGGAGGGGGTTTGATCCGAGACCATGATGGGGCTTAGCTAAAAGGTTATGCAAGAGGGCTCGGGTACACTAATAGTGCATTGGCTGAACTGTGGGCACTTAGAGATGGATTGATGTTAGCCAAGGAAATGAGAATTCAACATATAATTATTGAACTTGATGCTTTGAGTGTTGTTATCCTAATGAACAATGAATCTGAAAATTTGTTAATGGAACCACTCTTAACTGATTGCAGGAACCTTTTGAAGGAGTTCCCAAACAAGCGCGTGATTTATGCTTATCGTGAAGCAAACCAGTGCGCTGATGCATTGGCTAAACTAGGAGCGCAGTCTTTGTATAATTTTGCTATTTTTTGTAACCCACCGCCTGTGGTGAAGGCTATTTTGGCTTTTGATAAGGCTAATATGCAGTGTAACAGGCTTGTGAATTCTCAATGTTAACGTTAGCTCATGGTTTACTGAAAAAAAAAAAAAAAAAACATAGACAATTTAAACTATGTATCTTGTTGATGAACTCAAATCTTAGATCGTACTCTCGTTATCAACTCTCCTGTTACAGGCCTGACTGGTTACCTTACCTACCCCTTATTATTCTTCAATTTTATTAGTCAAGGCAAAATATTAAAACAGAAAAAAGAATGAAAATAACTCTCACCACAAAACTCAACCCAAAGTAGGACCAGAAAAAACCACATTTGTGAACCTGTGACTTTCATTCACTTCGGCCCTACTTGTATGTGAGGGTGGTCCTAGGATCACTTGTCAAAAAACAAAATTTATACATGCAAACAAAAAAAAATTATATAAATAATTATTTTAAACTAATACGTACTATACTTTAAAAAAATTGTATATATATACTTAAAAAATATTATTTACTAAATTAACCTATTTTATCACCCTAATAAAAGTTTTGAATACTCTTATTTCAGACTCATAAGAAGTTAAGTAAGAGTAATACTATATCTACAATATTTTTACAATAAATCTTATGTGGTAAGCTGTTACTCTAATTCAGGTTTAATATTGACATATTTAACAGGCTAACAACTTGTTGCATAAAATTTGTTATGAAATTGTTGTGGTCACTTTATTATTCTCGTATCAATATTTTTAATTTGCATTTTATCTTTTATTAGTCTTTTTTTTTTCTTATTCTCTTTATTAGTACAAAAAAATTGTAATATTTTATCTAATTGTGTATTTTTATTGTGATATTAATATATTTAAATTGTCTTCTTATTAAATTTGATATAATTTAAGCTTTTTTAGTGACCAACTACAAAATTTCCAAGAGTGTCCACTGCTTTGATTCAGTCAATGCAAAAAGTAAGTCTGTGCGTGATAATATGACATAACTATCCAAATGATGGAGACGAAGACCAAAAACACCCACTTCTTCTACCTCCACCACAATCATCATCATTCTGCTTGAAACCAACTACAAATTTTTTTTTTCTACCCTTTTTGCTCTGCATGCATGGGTTGCTTCTCATTCTCGTTCTTCTTCTTTATATGCTGCGTTTTCCTTCCAAGTCTTACTTTCTCAACCTCCATTTCCAGGCACTCAATCAGCCCCGATTTCACAGCCTCACACTTCCAATTCAAGGACACCAGAGGCGCTTTCTTACGCTCTCAAAATGGTACTTTCATAGCCACAATTGATGCCAGACCACCCTCCTCTAAATATTACTTCTCTATCGTCCACAGTGACACCAACATCAGAATCTGGTCAGCCAACCGCAACACACCCATGTCAAGCTCTGACAAGTTGTCACTGACTGTCGGCGGCCTTATAGTCACAAACCAGCAAACCGGTCAACCACTCTGGTCAACCCCGCAATTCAATTCTCATATTTCTGCTATGCAGCTTTCAGAGACAGGAAATCTCGTTTTAGTTGATGCAGGAAACAATACGTTGTGGGAGAGTTTTGCTCTTCCGACGGACACTATTGTCATGGGACAGAGAATTCCTATTGGAAAATCATTGCAAAGCACTGTGACAGACGAGGACATGTCGGTGGGTGATTATCGACTTGAAGTTACTGACAGGGATGTGGTGCTGCAATGGAAAAAGATGAATTATTGGAAACTGTCCAAGGATCCGAAGGCTGTCAGGAACTCTAACAAGGCTGTATCGTTGATGGTGATGAATGGTACAGGTTTGTATTTGCTAGCAAGTGATAATTCCACGGTTGTTCAAGTAGCTTTCAATGGGTCAGCAAGTTTTAGGATTGGTAAGTTTGGTCCCGATGGCAGATTTAGCATAGTCACACCACCTCGGAACTGGGAGGTAGAATTTGCAGGACCATTTAAGGATTGTGATCTTCCTCTCTATTGCAAAGAAATTGGATTGTGCAGAAGAAAGCCTCTGGGTGGAATTTGTTCTTGTTTACCAGAATTCAGTCATCAAAACAATGGTGATTGCATGCCAGTGAATAGTTCGCTTTCTCTGCCTTCAGCTTGCACTGCAGCTAGAAATGGCAGTCAATTGAATTCCTCTATTTCCTATCTAAAATTCGGCCCTGGTATGGACTACTTTGCTAATAATTTCAAGGAACCAGTGGAAAATAATGTAACGTTGTCGGTTTGCCAAGATGTATGCTCTCGAAATTGTTCTTGTTTGGGCTTTTTCCATGAAATTTCTTCTGGTTCTTGTTATCTTCTTGAAAACCATTTAGGTTCTTTCATTTTGGAAGACCACAATAAGGACCGTTTGGGTTATATTAAAGTTTTGGTTGGTTCTTCTAACATAAATCAGAAACAAAACTTATCAGTCGCTGCTTTGGTACTAATACCTTTAACAGCATTCTTAATACTAGTAGTAGTGTTTGTAATCATTGCAATCCTTTGGTTAAGGAAAAAGCGGCTTTCTAAAACCGACACTGTAAAACTAGACCGGAGTAACTCGTCATCGTCTGCAGAGCTAGAGATGGTCTCTATCCCAGGTTTACCGAGAAGGTTTGCTTATGAAGAGCTTGCTGCTGCTACTGAGAACTTCAAGACTCAGATTGGTAGAGGTGGATTTGGTACTGTATACAGAGGTACTCTGTCAGACAAAACTGTTGTGGCGGTCAAGAAGATTACTAGTTTGGGAATCCAAGGGAAAAAAGAATTTTGTACTGAGGTTTCAATAATTGGGAACATCCACCATGTCAATTTGGTTAGATTGAAAGGTTTTTGCGCACAAGGGAGGCAGCGCTTTCTTGTTCTCGAGTATATGAACAGAGGTTCGCTGGGCAGTACACTCTTTGGTAATGGTCCTGTTCTAGAATGGCCAGAGAGATTGGAAATAGCCATTGGAACAGCCAGGGGGCTTGCTTACTTGCATAGTGGATGTGAGCACAGAATCATCCACTGCGATGTGAAGCCAGAAAACATTCTCTTGAACGACAATTTACAAGTGAAAATCTCAGATTTTGGGCTGTCGAAGCTGCTAAATCCTGAACAATCTTTTCTATTTACAACAATGAGAGGTACTCGAGGCTATCTTGCACCTGAGTGGATAATGAGTTCCACAATTTCCGACAAGGCTGACGTATATAGTTATGGGTTGGTTTTACTAGAGATTGTGAGGGGAAGAAAAAATTGCTCAATACAAACATGGAGCCATAGCACAAAAACTAGTAGCAGTGAAGGAAATGCCCCATCCTCATCCCCTTCTGTTTCGGAACACAGACAAATATATTTCCCTCTATTTGCGCTAGAAATGCACCAGCAGAGAAGGTACTTGGAACTGGCAGACCCAAGGTTAGAGGGACGAGTGACAAGTGAAGAGGTTGAGAAGCTAGTGCGGATTGCCTTGTGTTGTGTGCATGAAGATCCAGCGCTGCGGCCTTCTATGGCTCACGTTGTTGGCATGTTGGAAGGTGGGTTGTCTTTGGGTGAGCCGAGGTCCGAGTCACTAAATTTCTTGCGGTTCTATGGCCAGAGATTCATCGAGGAGTCAAGAATGGAAGGGTCCAACGAGCTGAAGGACTTGGGGTTGTATCCAGATATAAATGCTACTTCTAACAGTGCTGCAGGTGTTTCATATAACCCAATGTCTTACATCTCTTCACAACAGCTTTCTGGCCCCAGGTAGTGCTCAAAGTTTCTGTACTAGTTATTAGGAAATATTGGCTGAATAAGGATGTGTATGTGTTGAGAGTTTTGGCTGCAGGTTTCTGAGCCTGTAGACTATGCTTGAATTGTATCTACCAATATTGCCTGCAATTTCCGTTGCCCTATTGTAGAAATGCAGGTTTTGGTTCTCTTGGCTTAGCGTTGTAGAAGATTCCACCTTTGTGACTCTTCATGGTTGATCTTATTTGATTTTGATATGAAAAATTGGTATTATCATCATGGGTCCGGTTACGCACACATAAGGGAATAGTTTATTAATTTTGTTTTGTTTTTTCACAACAGGAATGATTTTTATGTAACAAGAGAAAAGCATCTGACAAATTATATTTTTCGAAGAAGACTAAACTACCCTTCACTCATTCCTCCTCTTCCCCGAAAGTTGAAACACAAGTTGCACAACTCAAAAGTTAACCGAAAACAACACACTTCGTGCACCAAACAACGAAACAAAGTTCTACCTGTTACACAACAATTTCTGAAAAAAATTGTTGTATTCATGATACGTGGTAAAAAGAGAGCCGCACAACAATTTCTTTTTTTTTTTTTTCGTAAAGGCCTACAAAGTGAATAACTTTTTGACCATGGATCCTTGGCTCCTTTATTCAAACAATTATCTGAAACAAGGTTCTACCTGTTACGCAACAATTTCTGAAAAAAATTGTTGTCCTCATGGGGATGCGTGGTAAAAAAAATGCCGTACAACAATTTTTTTTCCTTTTCTTTTTTTCGTAAAGGCCTACAAAGTGAATAACTTTTTGACCATGGATCTTTGGCTCTTTGCTACGAACGTGAACGTTTGGTAAGTGTGTTTTGTGTCATGTGCGTTTAGAACGTGCTACTCAGGTTTGCATTTTTTTTTTCCCCAAACCAGTTGGTGCAGGGACATAAACAGTAATGAATAGTAACAGTAGTGTGAATAGTGATAAATAGTAACAGTCGCATGAACCGTAATTATTTTTTGTTTTTTTTTTTGTTTTTAGTTTTCAAGTATCCAAACGGACACAAAAATGATTAAATAATGCTACCAATGCAACTTTTTATAAGTATTTGTGAAATTATTTAAGTATTTATATCACAATTAATTATTTTAACTATAATGAAATTTATTGTGAAATTTATTATAAGTATCATTTGTGTTTATTATTCACGTCATTTTTATTCGGTCACGTGACTTTATTTTATTGGACAAACAAAACACCAAGGTTTTCAGACTCGGACCGTTCATTGAACCGTAAAAGGGAGATGTTAAGTTTTTAAAGTTGAACCGAGGTCGAATCGAGGTCGAACCATGATGACGTTATAATTAATTTAATAATTATTTAAATATAAATAAATATATTAAATTTGTAAATATTAACAAAATTAACTAAAACAATCCAATTAAAACTATAAATCTATATTTTAACTATGTCTAATATATCCATCTCAAGCCCAAATATGAAATATCTATCCAAAAATAATAGTAACCACTTTTTTATAAAAAAATAAAATTAAAAGCATCGATATATACGGGCAAGTGGACAAAAGAAGATGATATGATGTATCATCATATCATGTGGGGCTCAAGGTTTTGTAAGAAAGAAAGTCCCAATGATTGTCTTTCCAATGCCCACGTGACCAGCTATCTAGCTCACATTCACAAGTCTAAAAAAGCAATAGAAACAAAAGTGAATGAAATTAAAGGAAGAGATAAATACACACAAAAGCAGATGAAACTAAAGGAAGAGAGAAGAAGAAGTCAGAGACTCAGAAACGGCTCTAGAAGTCTCCACCTTGGTCAGACCAGCTGATCTCTCTCTCATCTCCACCTTGTCTCCACGCTGCAATGGTATCACTCTTGACGCCGTCGCTTCCGCCCCTACCTTCCTCCAAATCACCAATCGCGTTTACGACCTTCTCCACGGTCTCTATCTCTCTCTCTTATAGTCTTTGTTTGCTTGCTCAGAAAATTTGTGATCTGATTTTACTTTTGGATTTTGTTTTAATGACTGAGGTGGAGCTAAGTTACTGTTTGGTTGATGAGATATTAAGATAGCGATGGATATTCCGGTATGGTGGAGCTAAGTTTCTGATTTCTTTTTACTTTTATTCAAATTCTTTACCGATGGATATTTTTTTCCTGACCAAAAATAGTAAATATTCCGGTATGATGCCGTTTAAGGCTTTAATTTTTTTTTAAAAAAAGGGACCTATGAGAACCGCAAGAATCGTTCGCAGTTTTCAAAACCGTGAGGTCCGACCGCGGTTCGCACAGGTCCCTGCTTTTTTCCCGTAGAACGGTTCTTGAGACTAAAAGAACCGCAAAAATGAGCGGTTCGAGGTTTTGCGGTCGGACCGTACGGTCCGGTCCGGGTTTCAAAACCTTGCTAAACACGTGTAACATTATTTTGTGACACTTAGTGGAAAAGTGTAAATGAAGAGGCTACTGATATAAACAATATACATCTTCAAGAGGTAAAATCAAAATTTTAAAACTCTAGGAAAAATAAAGATTACATCAATAAAATCTTTAAATTTCAAGTTTTTATTGAGTTTGAATTTTGACAAATACACATTCGCACTACGTTTTCTTCTTATAACTTCTATGATCATAACATTTCAAGATGATATAAGGTCAATAAGTATCATGACAATAAAATCTTGTTTCTTGCAACATGACCAATTCCTTTTGAGTCCACAATTTCTATTTGTATATGTGATGGCACGAGCTTGAGTCATTGCATTTTTTTTCTTGGTCCTGTACCACTAACCTTATCAGAGGAAGTATGTGAGAGGCCCCACCCTCAATCCACCAACTTTTTGTTGGGACAAACCCGCGTGAATTGGTGGGGTTGTGTTGGTGCCCCGCTATAAGATGCATTTGCGCTTCCCACGTTTGCGTTTTCAGCTTTTTTTTTTTTTTTCTTCCAGCTCAGCGCCCCTTGCGCTGTTCATTGGCCATGAACAGTGAAAATAGGCCAATGAACAGTGTTGAACAATAATGAATAGTAATATACAGTAACTGGAAAATATTTTTTTATTCTTTTTAATTTTAAGCAAAATAAACGGTATCTAAACGCACACAATATTTCCCCATAGATTTAGGGTTTTACATGGAGTTGACATTTATTTTATTTAAATAGTAAAAATAATAAAATCCAAAATGAAAGAAATAAAAATATTTTTTTGATTAGTAATGGGTTAAAGGTGTTAGAGATTTAGCGTTCTAAGAAAATAAAACATAAATAGTAATTTTTAAAATTATTTTAAGTTTAAAAATAGTACCTCGCTATTTTGTGTTTCAAATGTCGTAAGAAGACCGGTTTGCTTTGGATTGAAAAAGTGTCATGATACATGATATGATATGGGACATTAGATTTCAATTTTAGTGAAACACTATTATTTCTATGGCAAAATTTTCCATTTTTTCAAGAATGCATGATATTCATTGGCATAATATTGTCAAAATGATAATATAACACTGACAAAAATAAAAACTTGACAAACATCATATTGGTGATTTTTTAAGCAAAAGACCTAACATTTCAAATAATATATTGGGTTCAATCCCATATCTATTGAAGTACAATTTTTCATTTTCTTTGCACCATTTGGGAAAGTTGAGTTTTCCTTCTCCTTCTCCAGACATATAGAGATGTTATGGCCAACATGCTTACAAAACCCACAAGTTCTCTTTTGCTTTCCCAATTCTTTTCCACCTTTCATTCTTTTTTGCTTTGGGCGACCTTTCGTCTTTGAGAGCGGAGGACAACGAACAAAACAATCTCCATCGATAGCATCATTAGCATTAGCATCAACCATATTTTCCTTGTCCACTAAATTTTCATCACTCAACACTATCAATTCTTTTCCACCTAATGATGTTTCGCGGCACCAACGTGGTGGAAGATACAAAGATGGAATTCAGTAACAATCTTTGTGAATGAATGCACTAAGTGTGTGATGACAAAGTATATCTCAAAATTCAAAATTCTTGCAACTACAACTAGTCATCTCACCATCCCATAAGACCCAGTGCTTTTGACTAGTTTTTTCTTCATAATATTGCAACACAAATTCAATACCGTTTTCTTGAAGCACCGAATATTGTGTGGCTCTTCTAAACTCCTCTTGACAAATTTTGAAAGCATTGGGTGTCAACACACTATGTGCTTGTTCTTCTATCGGTGACAAAATGACCTTTTCGAATTGTAAAACCATATCGATTTGCATAATTTTTATAGAAAATGAAAGCCTCTTCTTCACTAAGAAAACATTGACCAACAAAAGGTTCAAACTCATTTTCTATTGAATTAATATCTTCATTTTCTTCAATAACTCCTACTTCTTCCATTGGATATTCATTCCAAACCACTAATTCCTCCCCACAAATGTCATTATTTTCTCCATCATTTGGAAACTCATTTAAGTAAACACAATTCCTTGAAATACTTTGATAAATATCACTTGAAATTACAATATCATTCATTTGTTCTATGTTGTAACAAGGATAAAAAAAAAAAAAAAAAACAAAAATCAACATCATATTCAATTATAAATGAAATATAAACTATAAATAAAATAAAATAGTATACTTTCTTGAGGTAATTCATTTAAGTCAAAACAACTCATTGGAACTAATTGACGAATCTCACTTGCAACAAAATTCTCATCCATTGATTCTACAATAATTTAACAAAAATGATAAATAAATATTAACATCATATTTCAATATATTTGAAAAATAAATTAAGAACAAAAGAAATATATGTACCTTATTCATAATTTCTTGAACACTATATTCTTGTAGACATTCTTTGATCATTCATTGAACTCTTCTTTCTTTCTTGTCTTTTTGTTGAACATTGAACTCTTCTTTTAGTTTTTTTTTTATGATATTGGTAACGTGGAGAAGAAAAAGTAAATATTGGTAAAGTAAGTATTGGTGGGAAATGAAATAGGAAATGGAGAGAAATTGCAAGAAGAGTATTTTTGTCTTGTTAAAAAAATTGGAGGACAACATTGTCATTGTTTTGTTAGATAAAAAAAGTACTCCTTGTTCAGCTTATTTCAAGTTCCAATGCAAAAGGCCACCACTATCATTGGCATAACCGTGTGCCCTTAGCCTATCAATAATAACTTGGAGTTCTGTCAGGCCTGGTATAATTTGAACAATTCCAATTGCATCAACTAGTCCTCCATTTTTAACCAAAATAGTTAAATAATAAAAATAACAATTAATGCTGCTTGCAAACTTTCTTTTTCAAATATCAATGCATCAGTTCTTGCTCTCCCTCCATTGGAACTTATTACAGAAATTTGGTGTCTTAGTGTAATTGTGTAATATATATCAATACAGCACAAAGACGATATAACTCTTCATGTTCTGCTCAATGTGAATTTCAACCGCAATTTTCCGATGTGCTTGATATCCTGGGGCATTCTGTTCTATTATTTGAAATGATCAAACCTGGCCAAATCTACTTTGGCTATAGGTGGTGACTTGCAATTCTTAGCATGTTAAACCAACATCTACCGAACCAAGGTTTTATCTTTACAGACCAAATTAAAAATGAACCAAAATTATTTGGTCAATAAAAAATAAGAAATATACTAAAATTTAGGATTAACAAAGTTGGTATCTTTTACTAAAAAAAAAAGTATCTATTTAGAATTAACAAAAGTAAGGGATTTAGCTCCAATCACCAATAGAAAGATGACATTTGTCATTGTTATGTGCAATGCACATGATCACTTAATTATTTGGGTTAAGTGAGTGACAAAGACAAATATTATCTTTCTATTGGTGTTTGGAGCTAAATTTTGTCCTTAAAAAAAAGTAGAATTTCTCTCACAACTAGTTTGGAGGCAAGTTCCTCCAACCCACTACATAGCAACTCAATAAATCATCCACGTGTACTTCTAGTTACATGACCTATTTAATATAGTCAAGTGACAAATTTAATTATTTAATTAATGGTTTTTTAAACCACCACATGTTAGGTTAGAAGAGATTTCTCCAATCCAGTTTGGAGGATAACATTCTCCATAACAAAATATAAACAAAATAAAAGAAATAAAATTTTCTTGATGCATTTTAACTCAATCATTTATGATATATTTTAATGAAAATCAACCTTCTTTTAAATCATGTAAGGCTGTAAATAATTTATGATTGATTTTGTACTAAATTTCACAACAATTTCACTTTCAATGTACAAAATCAAATATTTCATTAGAATATCATCTTCCATTGTGTTGCAACAATTTGTTAGGATTTGAATATCTAGATTTGTAAGGAAGATGGGCTCAAAAATGTATATTGGGTCATGGGTCCTGTCCGAGGATACTTAGTAGTACGAGGACAAGGGAACATTGATGTAGAAGTGCAGGCTAGTAAATAGTGGAAAGTGGCTAGTTATAAGAGTTCAAGAAGGTGGTCCGAGGACAAATTCCTCCTCGGCTGTAATGGCGTAGAGGTTAGAAGGGTTGACCAACCATCAAGAGCAACGTTCCAGGCAATTTCACTGTTAAGGATAAGTATCAAGAAGGAACGAGACATGGGGAAGGTAAGAAACATCTGAGGAATGGCTACTACCACCGCATTAAATGCTCTGCAGCTAACTCTCTGGCCGCATTAATGTGAGAGTGATACCTGAACAGTGATTTTCGTTCTTACAGCTACTCCCAGAGACTTTAGGAAGGTGCTAATGGGATAAAAATCAAAGCCAGCAACTTGATCAACATGTGGAGGGTGGAGATGGAAGAAATAGGATAGTATAAAAGAGAAAGAAGCCCCTGAATGAGGGGGGGATTGGAGAATTGAGGAAAAATACTGTAACAACAGGAACTAGACTTGTAATCAAATCCAAAAGAGATATAGACAAGAACTAATCTCCTCGGATTGTGCCGAGAACAATCTTCTTTGGGTAAAACTAGTTTATTTTTGCTTTCTCGTCATCTAGATCCACTATAATTGTTATCCAACTTAGTAGAACCTAGTTTTCTAACTCACTCTCTACAAATTCATTGTATTGGGTTCTTTAAGCCTAAATCATTTTACCTTTTGGGCTTAGGAACCAAATTATGTCCTTACAAGATTTATATTGGCAAACACATAAATAAGAACTTGTCTTGTTATAGTCTTTAGAGTCTATGGAAATTTCTAGACAAGTACTCAAGCTTTTGGTATTCAATGTGCAAGAACATGAATTTGATTGTTTCAAGGTATTCAGGAATTAATAATTTTGATCGATCGAAATGTGATTATGCATATTTTGATTTTCAGCCCGCCAACCCACTAGTAATTAGGGTTTTAGATTTATTTCACTTAGTAAATAAAGGAAACCATAAGATACATTTTAAGAAGACTTTGGAGCTACTCATTTGAGACCAAAAAGGTTTTGTACCTTCTCCTTTCAAAGTCACTACTAGAAATCAATCTACATATAATTTGAATTGATAGATTTAAAGTTCTTGCATATTAGTCATCAAAAATGCTAGATCTAAACCTTCAAGTGTGATCTTGAAGTCATGAACTGGAGATCTACATTGAATAAAACCTTCAAGGGTGGTCTTGGAGTCGTGGATTGGAGGTTCACATATGAAACACATTCATATGAGAGGCTTCTATGGATCCCAAAGCTCAATTGGGCAACTATAGTTAAGTTTACGAAAAATAAGGTTATTCCATCTGTGATTTTCTATTTGATAGTGGATTTGTTCATTATGGGATTGGTTGCCTCAAGTTATGAAACTATTTTGTTTCATTGGTATCCTAGATCATTATATCTTGTCACATTTATATTTTCGAACTTGCATGATATTGATGATTGTTTATTTAACCTAAGGCTTCCATGATTAACCAAATTATGAAGTTGACCTTAAAACCGGTTAAATACAATGTTTTGATAGGGGTCTAAACCCAACAATCTGTTTTGATAATATTCATGTTTGAAAAATACTCATTTCATTGGGGCTATAAAATGAACTAAGTCATTCATAAATAGCTCGTTCTTAGTTTGAAGAAAAGCTTGTTCATATTTGTTTGTTTATAAATAAGCCAAGTTTGATCTTTAGTTTTAGGCTTATTTAATAAATGAGGCGAGCCCAAGCAAAAAAAAAACAAAAACAAAAGAATCACGAAAATGCTCGTGAAAATACAAAACATTTAAGGGCTTGGTAATAAGTTTGATATGGGTTTGATGAATAAACTCATACCTTACTAAGCCTCTGGTTAATTGGGAGTTAGGGCCACTTGTCCAAATCAAAATTAAATGGCTTTAAGCTTTGATTTGTTATGAATGCTAGTTACATTTGGGTTTACAAGAGTTATATCTTAGCACAATGGTCACTTCACAAGTATAAATGCTTGTGGGGTGTAGGAGGTAGTGGTTGGGGTTCAAGTCTCCAAGAAGAAGTTTTACATACATATACACTTAGATTAAGTTAGAGTAGAATTTCTATCTTGTATATTAAAAAAAAAAAAAAAAAAACTACTCACATGTCATAAATAAAGCTAGCTTAAATTTGACACATCAGCATTAATCATCTCCTTCTTTGTTAAAATAAGTATAACAATAGCTGTGAGCTGATAGGAAGAATATATATATATTAAAAGGATGGAAATAAAATTATGACATGGTCACTAATCAATATATATATATATATATATATATATAAAGCAGAGACCTCATGTGAGAGTGCATGAGGTCATGTCACGTGGTACTCTAATGTTGCATTTAGCATTTTTTACCTCTTATCATTAAGTTTTTTTTACTGTTACCCAATCGATCATACTAACTTATTTTTTACTATATTATAAATTTTGAAATTTTGACCTCTTTTTATTAAGTATTTTTTATTGTTACCCAATAAATCATAGTAATTTCTTTTTACTATTTTATCAAATATGAGCTGTTTTTGACAATTACATCAATTAAACCAAAAGTTTTTCAATACAAAATGGACTACATTTTAAAAGTAGACCAAACCTTATGAAAAACTCAAGCCCAATTATTACCTTTCATATTGTGACCAAAGTTTGACCCTTCCCACATGTAAATCAAAGTAAAAACTCTTACCCTCTTACAAACTCTCTTCTTCCTCCCCCATGCAGGGGCGGAGGGAAGGGGGCGCAAGTGCCCCCCCTGAACTTCCAATTTTTTTCACTGCTAATATAGTACATATATTATTATGCCCTCCCTAAAAAAAGGAGACACTAGGCGTAGTTGTGCACAAAAAGCAAATTCTACTGCTATAGGAAATTGATGGTGTGATGAATCAGTAGGCTGAATGCTCCGGCTTCGATGGCTAATAGTTGTTATGAAGACCTGTAAGGAAGAACACACAATCAAAAAGCGACCGGGGTTGACCGGCCAAGTCCCCTCTAATGAATAAGTTAGTTTCTCTCTTGAAGAAAACGTTTTGACTTGGGGTAGTTATCTTAGGGAAAAACTTACCTTGATTTCATGCAAGTCAGTCTTTATATAGGAAACCTTGGAGCGGTTATTCACTTTATAACTGTCCCAAGATTCGTGGGAATCATTGGGTTTCGACATAACTTCCTCAACGGCTATAGAAGTTGCAACTGCTGAAGGAAGTTAAGTACTTGTGAGGAATTTGCGGCGACATGTACGGGTTTGATTCTCGCTCCTGAATTCTGTAGTTCGAATTCTCAAGACATGTAACTGGAATCATACTCCAAAATTCCTGTCATATGGTCGTCCATATGCCTCGTCTATGGACGACCCCTTAGTGTCGTCCATATGCTTCGTCTATGGACGACGCCTTAGTTTATAGACGCATACTTGAATCTTTCGCCTTTGTCTCATGGATGAACCCTATGGATGATCAAGAGATCGGGATTTTTTACTATCCCATCAAAAATCATGTGGGAGACCCACCTAATAATGATTTGAAAAAAAAAAAAAAAAAAGATTCTACCCCAAAATGAAATAGGAATCACACAATGTCATCCTACGGCCATAAGAAAATAGGAAATCATGTGGGAATGGGACCCACCTAATAATGATTAAAAAAAAAATCCTATAGCAAAATGAAATAGGAAAGATATATTCAAAACTATTGAATGTGAATAAATCATGCAGTGGTTTTAAAATATGAAAAATCATCGAAGGCAATTGAGTAAACTAAGCTAGGTGTGAAAAGATAAATTAAAGCTTAGATTTTATGCTAGATTCTATATGATAATTACATTAGCATATAGTTGTTTATCTATCTTGTTATTAATATTGATTAATTTTTTAGATTAGCTTTTTACTTTTAATCTTCCCCCTCAATCAAAATTCCTGGCTCTGCCTTTGCCCCCACGTATAAATGATACTTCTAGAAAATCTCATTCTCATAAAATCATGTCTTCATTTTTTCCCAATTTCAATTCAAAATGCTTTTGTTTATTAAAATTGTTCTATGCAATTTATGCAGACAAATTCTCTGTCATCGACTAGTGCAACAAATATATATATATATGATAGTGTGGAGAATCAGTAGGCTGAATGTTCCGGCTTCGAGGGTTAATGGTGGTTGTGAAGACCTGAAAGGAAGAAAGGAATCAAAAGGTGACCGAGGTTGACCAGCCAAATCCTCTCCGATCGTTCGTATGCTTCGTCTATGGTCGCGCTTCGTCTACGGATGACTCCTTCGTTCACGGAAGGCGGACTTCAATTTTCCCATTTGGTTCACGAACGACCCTTATGGACGATCAAGAGATGTGATTTTTGCTATCCCATCAGTTGCCCCCTTGTCCAGGGGTCGTCCAAGGTTGTCGTTGGGGTTTGTTGAACACCCTTATGGTCTTGGCCTAAACTCTTTTCTCTCTTCTCTTCTTCTTCTTTTTTTTTTTTTTCGGGCTCCGTGTCAAGATCCTACTGGCAGGCGTCGCTTCATTGACCCCCCCCCCTCTGGGGCCTACAAATAGGTACATTCCCAGTCTTGCCCCTCACCTTTCTTATAATCTCCTCAGCTATCTTGCCCAAGAGCCTCGTCTTGCCCTCGTCCTAGATCTGTCAGGTATTCCTTTTTCCTTCTTAGGTTTTCATCTTAATCCTTCATTCGTCATGTCGTCGTCTAATAGTAGTTTAGAGAAAGAAATAGACGAGTACCAGGATGTTTCTGCAGGGAGTTATGAGAGTGGTGAGGGAAGCACTAGTTATGGTAGCACTTCCTTAGACGAGCCTTACTCGTCTGGGGTTCCTGGTATTCTTTTAGAAGAATTCCAGGAACTGCAACGTAGAATGGCCTCTGGGGCTGGGACTAGCTCGTCCAGAGAACCAATGAGCCCTTCTCTAGACGAGGAGGAGGAGGAGAACGTGATCTATAGCTGTGCTCCTGAAGTAGCGTCCACTTTAGACGCCTTTAAATTAAAAACCCTTGTAAATAGATACCAGATATCTAGGGAATTCGAACCTCGTCTACCCAAGGAAGGTGAATGGTGTTATTCCCCTTCTTCTGGTTTAGGGGTATATACGTCTTACCTTTTGGCTGGCCTTAGGTTTCCCTTAAATTCTTTTTGTAGATGTCTTCTTCACAGGTTGGGTATTAGACCTAACCAACTCAACCCCAATGGATGGAGGACTGTAGTTGCCATGTAAGTGTTATGGCGTGAGGCATTGGAAGGGGACTGTCCTATCACAGTGGACGAGTTCCTTTACTGTTATAAGCCCTCATAGATAAAGAAGTCTGCTGGTTTTTACCAGTTCTCGTCTGGAGGCTCTCCCTATAGTTTGATTAAGGGTTGTAGCTTGTCTGACAGGCTTTGGAAAACATAATTTTTTATTATTTATGTGTGAGAGACCGCGCCCCCGGCCCCCCCTTTTTTATAGGCGGTGTTGGGCCAAACCCACGTGAATGGGTGGAGTCGTGTTATTGCCTCTCAAAATGGAGGTTCGACTAGTTATATTTTCCCTTTAGATTAAGGGTTTTACAATGGAGTCGCCACTTATTTAATTGTTGGAATAAATAAGAAAACCACAATAGAAAAATTCCTCATTTTATTGATTTTAAATTGAATTTATATTGATCATAGTAAAATTACATGGCTTTGGTCCTAAGTACAATCTAAGATAAAGTACATGGCTTTATTTCCTAGTTACAATCTAAAAATTGAAAATTACAAGGATAAGCATTTGATCTACTAACCCTTGATCTAAGTTCGGAGGCTATGTTACAAGGTGGGAAGGTGTTAGGCACCCACCTTGCCCGGTGAAACCGGTCTTCTAGACTATGGTGGCCAACATTCATATCACATCATCCAATATGTAAATCAATCAATTTGAATTTAAAGTGTGTGCATGTGATAAACCCTAATTCAATTTATTAGCATTGCATATGGATTGAAAAATAGATTCTAGTGAATGTGTGTGTATGGTGATATCCTAGATTCAAGGATTTGAAATAATTACGAAATAAACATGTTTTGCATATTTTTTTTATGTGAGTTTAAGATCTAAAGTAGTGTTTATGCATGAACATGTAAAGAACAACCAAGAACATGTGAAGAACACATAAGAACATCTAGAACATTCAAACATATTCAAGAGAATTTAAACAATTACTATCATGCTTTAATCCTAAATTCTCATCATGGCAACACAAAAAACAAGTTAGGGAAAGAAATTATACCTTCATGCAAGATCCATATGGTGGAGAAGGAGACTCTTGGACGAGGTTCTAAGAGTGGAGGGAAAGAAGAGTTAGGAGAGGAAGAGTGAGTCTCACTCAATACCTTGAGTCTCAGGAAGACCAAGATATGACAAGACTACTCAACTTCACTAGAACTCAAGAGAGGGGAAGAAAGGGGTTTTTTTTTGTGTCATGAAATGAAGGAGAGAGGGGTTTATATAGTAGTAGTGGAGGAAATATGAATGGAAAGCCATTAATGAGGGTTGACAAAGAATCATGAACCTAGACCTCATTTTAGCCTTTAGGGAAATCTGGTACATTAAATAGAAAGATTGGTAGGAGTGAGGAGTAAGCCAAAATTCGGTTTTCCCGTAGTTGCTGTAACAGCTTGTGGAACCAACTTTGAAAGATCATATCTGACTCAATTCTGATCGGAATTGTTTCGTTCTTGTGCTCAAATTGAAGCCCCGGATGTCTAGTTTCTGGGAAAATTAACCTCATTCACAGATTCAAAATATTCTGAGAGATATTGATGAAATAGTGAGCAAAAGTCATTTGTTAGAAAATGGTTTCAGCACAATTAACATTAATAGGTCCCAAATTAGCTCCCAATTAACATTAAATGGCTCCAATCACTCCCATTTCAGACTTAATTGGTCCCAAATTTACTCTAATTAAAAGATAATTACATAAATTACTCATTGAATAATTAATGCTTAACTATCTAATTAATTAGGTGTGTGCAACCTTACCATAAAATGTAGTCCTAACCAATCAAATTATGACACATCATTGATCTCAAATTGATTATACTTATAACCAATCAAAATCAATTGCTCATAATCACATATAGTCAGACTCAACATGTGATGGTGCATCTTGGCCATTAAAACTTGATTTAATGATAACTTTCAATCTAACAGTCTGATTAGGGCTTATGACCAGTCAATTTGATCGTTACAACATCAAGATCATTTTTGTGAAATGAGATTAAGGATCTAGTGACCAAAATCAAGATGCATACTTCCAAGGTGAAATTACCATTTTACCCTCCTGTGAGGTTAAATGCGGGTTGCAAAATGGGGTGTCAACAGAATGCCCCTCATTGGCAGAGCTTGAAAAGCGAATGTCAATGTATGAAAAAGACACCTAACTTTGCAATCAGTATTTAACTGTGGTGAATGTGTGATGCATATAGATGAAAATGTTGATGGTCATGTTGTGGATCAAAATGTGGACCGAATCTCAAGGGAGATTGCCTACGTACCTCTTGGTGGGAGGATCAGGTCGAAACGTAGTTCATGCATGCAAAATTTTTTTTTTTTTTTTGGATGAGTACAAGACATACTTACCTGGAGTGAAGAAAATATGAAGATTCTGGTCTTGTGTTTCAGAGGACCAAAGGTTTTGAATCCTGGCTCACGTTTTCAGAAGACCTAGGATTTTTTTTTTTTTTTTTTTGGGCTTTGGCTCATGTTTTCAGAGGACCAAAGGTTTTGGATCCTGGCTTATGTTTTCAGAGGACCTAGGATTTTTTTTTTTTTTTTTTTTTTGGGCTTTGGCTCATGTTTTCAGAGGACCAAAGGTTTTGGATCCTGGCTCATGTTTTCAGAGGACCTAGGATTTTTTTTTTTTTTTTTTTTTT